>CM074802.1:24660242-27112634 GCA_037356375.1 Drosophila affinis | reverse complement strand
ATACAATAATTTTCATTTAATACATATTTATTGATCTTTTCCCAATTGCTCCTAGGCACTGAGGAATACTAATTGCTTCAAAGCCCTGGACACACTCATCAATCTTTTCTGATGTCAGATAACACTAGTCGACACGACTTTTCCGCTTTCGCCAAAAATGACTTTTTCTGATAGATTTGGATGTTTAAAAATGTTTAAAAGTTTTTTTCCAGGTTTAGTTTTTTTTAAAGAATTTTTAAAAAAAGTGGTATTTTTTGTCACGTTGGCTAACGGAATTTTTCGGCGAAATTCGGCATATGAAAGTTTGGTCAAACGGTTATATAACTTAGCCGTTTATTTTTATAAGGGATACCGTAAACGACGCCTAATTAATTTTTCAGCTTTTTTTAACTGCAAAGTTCAATAAAAACAGTTGTAGGAAACTTAGGTTATGTGAAAAATTTGAAGCACTACCTAAAACAAAAAATACCACATTTTTTGAAATTCCTAAAAAATAAACTAAGCCTGAAATAAAAACCTTAATTCTTAAAAAAAAAATTTAAATATCCAAATCTATCAGAAAAAGTCATTTTTGGCGACAGCGGAAAAAAAATTGCATTTTGTCGAGTAGTGTAATCGGCTGACACATATTCCACCGAAAACTGAAAAATAACAGCTGCGCATGCAGAATGCAGAATCTTGCAGGCACTGTTGGCGACGAGAGGAAGACCCCAATGTAGAGGGCAATTGTAATTCTTTTTTCCAACGGAATCGCATCTGGCATATTGGTGTCTTCTTCAGAAGAATTTCTAGCCGACTTACCAATAAGCAGAAGGTGGAATTCTCCATCCTGAAGCTTGAAAAACTCCTTGTTTTTCTCCAGAACATTCTTCTCTCAAACAGTGCTGTACCGCGTCTAAGGTGCCGTTTACACTGAGGCTGCGTTTTGATTCTTTGCATCTTCTCAGAAACGCAGTTTTTTGTACATAGGTTTAGCATAGGGCCCTAGTGGTGGTAAAAAGTTGCGTCGTTTTCCGACGCAACTGCGTTTTGTTATTTCTGTGCGCATAACAGCAATTTTCGTACTTTTATGCCTTATCAGCGGACCTATCACCACTAATTACAACAAAAAACAGCAGATTCAAATTTAAATTTTGCCGCGTAAAATTTATAACTGAGTAACAAGGGGCAAATACATTTAATGCGTAGAACAAATTGTTTAAACTAATTTTATTATTAAAAACAGCATTTCAATAATATAGTTGATTTCAAATTTTTTGCTGCAAATCCCATGTCTTTGAATCCTTTCACTGTTTCCGTGATCTCCTCAGGGTAAGAAAGTCTGCTTGCAGATGCTTGTTAGCGAGTTGAGCAACTACCTCGCGAAACTGCAGTAATATGAGGCAGACAAAAGCCCTTGACACACCAAATAGACTCCCGTGCAATACTCCGCACACGATCCTAAGCAATAAAGGGCTATGGCTGTTCTCTTCTCCAGAGGGATTGTCAGTCTAAAAGGAGTGTCCTTCTATTTGAGATTGGGCAACAGTCCAACGAGAATGTTGAAGTACTCCTTTCCATGTGGAAATTCCCCTTGAAGAAGGCATCGGAGTTCCCCACAACATCTTCCTCCCAAAATGAACCATATCGTGGCTATTGCATATACATAAAATACATTATTTAATTGAAAATAGAAGATTATCTGCTCTTTACTAACAAGGGTCCAAACGCGAGGAGGACGTTGCAGTTGCAAAACGAACTGCAGCTTTTCTGAGGATAGCCCAGACACTTCCATACACTTCAGCAGATTCACTTCATTTTGGGCCACCGCAGATAAAAGAATCAGCTCTTCTTCAGACATATGGGCATTTCTCTGACGAGGCCTACCGAGGCCAAAAAATTTAAATTCAATAAAAACGCATTTAAATATAGTTTTCTCGGGGTTTTCTTTTTAAAAGATATTGAAAATCCACCAATTTAATTAATTGACATATAATTTCATTAACTTTTATCTGAAAACCTATTCAAATTAGCAAAAGTTCACTTTTTTGGTATTTTTTGTCATGTTTGCCTTTGTTTTTTTTCGCCTATAAGAAATATGATTCTTGATAAAAGTTTTTCCTCAAAGTCTCCTTTACATATTGAACTATCTAAAAAAAATTCCAGAAAATTTTCTTAATATCGGTTAACGGAATTTTTGTAACATTTATAAAGCCAAGAAATTTTTGTTCCGTGCGACAGAGTCTTAAATTGAATTCAAAAAAAACTAAAAACCATACATGCTAAAAATTATAACCATTTTAAAGAACTATCAATGCAAAACATTAATCAGAAATTCGCATAAATATATCGCCAAAACTTTCGCTGAAATCTGAGTTTGAATTGGTCGCCGCCAAAACCACTTCTATATTTGTCCCGTGCGAATACCATGCTTTTTTGCAAATATCTCGAAAACGAACAGTAGCTCAAAATCGCCCTTAGCACCAACTATAGGGCTAGTCAAGTGGTGAATCATAACGGTAAAAACATTTTGAAAATCGGTTTTTTTTTTAGATTTTTACAACTTGAAATGCGTACGAACGTCCCGTGCGACATCAGAGAAATGCCCATATTTTGTTTATTTTCAGACATAGTTTTTTTTGTTTACAGATTTTTCTTCCTCTTCCCAAGACGCAAAGAAGCAAAATCGCTGTAGTGTAAACGGAAAACCTGCTTCTCTGCGTCTTCTCCGATATCGATAGGTAACGCACCAAGTGTAAAAAGCCTATAAGCCACATAAAATATAGCCTTTTACAGACAATTTTGATTACAACTTATAGCCTTTTTACACTACAATGATTTACCACATTTATCGATAGGTAACTCAATAACTCAGAATTTGGACTTACACTATGCCAAAGTTGAGTTATTGAATTCCGGCTGCTGGCACGTGCTTGTGTACATAAATTTTGTTTTATTTAATTTTATATATATTTACGACCAAAAGTTAATAATTTTCTATGTGGCAGAGCAAGATACGATAACGACGCTGCAGTGTATGGAATTGGCGACGATGTCTGCAGCAACTATGGAGTATTTGGATCAAATTTCCAAGAAACGCATTTGGACATTGCGAATAACCTTGGAAACCTTGGAATTCAATTTAGCGTTTGGCTAAGTTTTTTCGACCGAATTTTAGAAATCGAACACTTTGTTTGTATGGTTTTTAATAATAAAATTGGTTTAAAGTATTGGTTTTAACAATTGTATGTACCTTTTTCATCAACCATATTGTTTACGCGCCAAAATTTAAATTTTGAGCTGCCAATTTTTGTTGTAACTAGTGGTGTTCCACGACAAACAGATCAGGGTTGAAATATTCGAAAAATCGGACAAACTCAACTAATCGCAACCAAAACTCAACCTTTTTGCCACCTCTAGGTCCCCTATGCTTCCCCATGTAAACAAAACTCGAGTTTTGCCCGAAACTCAATAACTCAATAACTCAACCGTAGTGTAAAAGGCTATAAAATAACCTATTAACAAAAAAAAATAAAAATGTTTTGCAATGCAGATCTTATTATTTCTACAGACTGATTAAAGTCAGCAACTTGAATCCAGCAGTAGACAATTTTCATTAATTGAGCTGTTGTGAATATTTAAATTATTGTGCAGTATGCAGCAGGTTATTGTTATGGGGCTATTATTTTTTACGTGGCTTTCAAGTCAATGAACTTAAAGCGTGTCTTTAAATGGGCAAACGCATTTTGCAAAACCTTTGGAAAGGTTTTAGTTGAAAGTCCGTTGTTCTAATGTTCTAATGTAGTGGCAGTGGAGAATGGGTATGGCTTCATACGTTTTTTGGAGAAGCTAAAAGCCGAGATTTCGATCAGCATTACTGGTACCGCCACTCCATAAATTTCCTTTGATTTTTTCTCCAGTACGGACGACGCCTCGATCCGTTGGGCACGGCTAGACTTTTTGTATATAGTCGAATCATCTTCGTCGCATCTGTCGCATCTTCCTGGAGAGCCGATGTTCACATACGCAAATTTATATCTGAAATAAATTTAAATAAAATACATGTGGAAGACTATAAACCACTTAATAAACTTAATTTATCTTACCTATAATCCACTAGGGCAAACAAAACTGTTGAGTACCAGTCTCTATAATTATGGTAGACGACTGCTTCATCTGCTGGTGGCTATATTTTAATACAACATCTATCTAGAATAGAAATGAAGTGTATATACATTTGCATATATACATATACAATAATTTTCATTTAATACATATTTATTGATCTTTTCCCAATTGCTCCTAGGCACTGAGGAATACTAATTGCTTCAAAGCCCTGGACACACTCATCAATCTTTTCTGATGTCAGATAACACTAGTCGACACGACTTTTCCGCTTTCGCCAAAAATGACTTTTTCTGATAGATTTGGATGTTTAAAAATGTTTAAAAGTTTTTTTCCAGGTTTAGTTTTTTTTAAAGAATTTTTAAAAAAAGTGGTATTTTTTGTCACGTTGGCTAACGGAATTTTTCGACGAAATTCGGCATATGAAAGTTTGGTCAAACGGTTATATAACTTAGCCGTTTATTTTTATAAGCGATACCGTAAACGACGCCTAATTAATTTTTCAGCTTTTTCAATAAAATATTCAATAAAAAGTTCAATAAAAACAGTTGTAGGAAACTTAAGTTATATGAAAAATTGAAGCACTACCTAAAACAAAAAATACCACATTTTTTGAAATTCCTAAAAAATAAACTAAGCCTGGAATAAAAACCTTAATTCTTAAAAAAAAAATTTAAATATCCAAATCTATCAGAAAAAGTCATTTTTGGCGACAGCGGAAAAAAAATTGAATTTTGTCGAGTAGTGTAATCGGCTGACACATATTCCACCGAAAACTGAAAAATAACAACTGCGCATGCAGAATGCAGAATCTTGCAGGCACTGTTGGCGACGAGAGGAAGACCCCAATGTAGAGGGCAATTGTAATTTCATTTTTCCAACGGAATCGCATCTGGCATATTGGTGTCTTCTTCAGAAGAATTTCTAGCCGACTTACCAATAAGCAGAAGGTGGAATTCTCCATCCTGAAGCTTGAAAAACTCCTTGTTTTTCTCCAGAACATTCTTCTCCCAAACAGTGCTGTACCGCGTCTAAGGTGCCGTTTACACTGAGGCTGCGTTTTGATTCTTTGCATCTTCTCAGAAACGCAGTTTTTTGTACATAGGTTTAGCATAGAGCCCTAGTGGTGGTAAAAAGTTGCGTCGTTTTCCGACGCAACTGCGTTTTGGTATTTCTGTGCGCATAACAGCAATTTTCGTACTTTTATGCCTTATCAGCGGACCTATCACCACTAATTACAACAAAAAACAGCAGATTCAAATTTAAATTTTGCCGCGTAAAATTTATAACTGAGTAACAAGGGGCAAATACATTTAATGCGTAGAACAAATTGTTTAAACTAATTTTATTATTAAAAACAGCATTTCAATAATATAGTTGATTTCAAATTTTTTGCTGCAAATCCCATGTCTTTGAATCCTTTCACTGTTTCCGTGATCTCTTCAGGGTAAGAAAGTCTGCTTGCAGATGCTTGTTAGCGAGTTGAGCAACTACCTCGCGAAACTGCAGTAATATGAGGCAGACAAAAGCCCTTGACACACCAAATAGACTCCCGTGCAATACTCCGCACACGATCCTAAGCAATAAAGGGCTATGGCTGTTCTCTTCTCCAGAGAGATTGTCAGTCTAAAAGGAGTGTCCTTCTATTTGAGATTGGGCAACAGTCCAACGAGAATGTTGAAGTACTCCTTTCCATGTGGAAATTCCCCTTGAAGAAGGCATCGGAGTTCCCCACAACATCTTCCTCCCAAAATGAACCATATCGTGGCTATTGCATATACATAAAATACATTATTTAATTGAAAATAGAAGATTATCTGCTCTTTACTAACAAGGGTCCAAACGCGAGGAGGACGTTGCAGTTGCAAAACGAACTGCAGCTTTTCTGAGGATAGCCCAGACACTTCCATACACTTCAGCAGATTCACTTCATTTTGGGCCACCGCAGATAAAAGAATCAGCTCTTCTTCAGACATATGGGCATTTCTCTGACGAGGCCTACCGAGGCCAAAAAATTTAAATTCAATAAAAACGCATTTAAATATAGTTTTCTCGGGGTTTTCTTTTTAAAAGATATTGAAAATCCACCAATTTAATTAATTGACATATAATTTCATTAACTTTTATCTGAAAACCTATTCAAATTAGCAAAAGTTCACTTTTTTGGTATTTTTTGTCATGTTTGCCTTTGTTTTTTTTCGCCTATAAGAAATATGATTCTTGATAAAAGTTTTTCCTCAAAGTCTCCTTTACATATTGAACTATCTAAAAAAAATTCCAGAAAATTTTCTTAATATCGGTTAACGGAATTTTTGTAACATTTATAAAGCCAAGAAATTTTTGTTCCGTGCGACAGAGTCTTAAATTGAATTCAAAAAAAAACTAAAAACCATACATGCTAAAAATTATAACCATTTTAAAGAACTATCAATGCAAAACATTAATCAGAAATTCGCATAAATATATCGCCAAAACTTTCGCTGAAATCTGAGTTTGAATTGGTCGCCGCCAAAACCACTTCTATATTTGTCCCGTGCGAATACCATGCTTTTTTGCAAATATCTCGAAAACGAACAGTAGCTCAAAATCGCCCTTAGCACCAACTATAGGGCTAGTCAAGTGGTGAATCATAACGGTAAAAACATTTTGAAAATCGGTTTTTTTTTTAGATTTTTACAACTTGAAATGCGTACGAACGTCCCGTGCGACATCAGAGAAATGCCCATATTTTGTTTATTTTCAGACATAGTTTTTTTTGTTTACAGATTTTTCTTCCTCTTCCCAAGACGCAAAGAAGCAAAATCGCTGTAGTGTAAACGGAAAACCTGCTTCTCTGCGTCTTCTCCGATATCGATAGGTAACGCACCAAGTGTAAAAAGCCTATAAGCCACATAAAATATAGCCTTTTACAGACAATTTTGATTACAACTTATAGCCTTTTTACACTACAATGATTTACCACATTTATCGATAGGTAACTCAATAACTCAGAATTTGGACTTACACTATGCCAAAGTTGAGTTATTGAATTCCGGCTGCTGGCACGTGCTTGTGTACATAAATTTTGTTTTATTTAATTTTATATATATTTACGACCAAAAGTTAATAATTTTCTATGTGGCAGAGCAAGATACGATAACGACGCTGCAGTGTATGGAATTGGCGACGATGTCTGCAGCAACTATGGAGTATTTGGATCAAATTTCCAAGAAACGCATTTGGACATTGCGAATAACCTTGGAAACCTTGGAATTCAATTTAGCGTTTGGCTAAGTTTTTTCGACCGAATTTTAGAAATCGAACACTTTGTTTGTATGGTTTTTAATAATAAAATTGGTTTAAAGTATTGGTTTTAACAATTGTATGTACCTTTTTCATCAATCATATTGTTTACGCGCCAAAATTTAAATTTTGAGCTGCCAATTTTTGTTGTAACTAGTGGTGTTCCACGACAAACAGATCAGGGTTGAAATATTCGAAAAATCGGACAAACTCAACTAATCGCAACCAAAACTCAACCTTTTTGCCACCTCTAGGTCCCCTATGCTTCCCCATGTAAACGAAACTCGAGTTTTGCCCGAAACTCAATAACTCAATAACTCAACCGTAGTGTAAAAGGCTATAAAATAACCTATTAACAAAAAAAAAAAAAAATGTTTTGCAATGCAGATCTTATTATTTCTACAGACTGATTAAAGTCAGCAACTTGAATCCAGCAGTAGCCAATTTTCATTAATTGAGCTGTTTGAATATTTAAATTATTGTGCAGTATGCAGCAGGTTATTGTTATGGGGCTATTATTTTTTACGTGGCTTTCAAGTCAATGAACTTAAAGCGTGTTTTTAAATGGGCAAACGCATTTTGCAAAACCTTTGGAAAGGTTTTAGTTGAAAGTCCGTTGTTCTAATGTTCTAATGTAGTGACAGTGGAGAATGGGTATGGCTTCATACGTTTTTTGGAGAAGCTAAAAGCCGAGTTTTCGATCAGCATTACTGGTACCGCCACTCCATAAATTTCCTTTGATTTTTTCTCCAGTACGGACGACGCCTCGATCCGTTGGGCACCGCTAGACTTTTTGTATATAGTCGAATCATCTTCGTCGCATCTGTCGCATCTTCCTGGAGAGCCGATGTTCACATACGCAAATTTATATCTGAAATAAATTAAAATAAAATACATGTGGAAGACTATAAACCCCTTAATAAACTTAATATATCTTACCTATAATCCACTAGGGCAAACAAAACTGTTGAGTACCAGTCTTTATAATTATGGTAGACGACTGCTTCATCTGCTGGTGGTTATATTTTAATACAACATCTATCTAGAATAGAAATGAAGTGTATATACATTTGCATATATACATATACAATAATTTTCATTTAATACATATTTATTGATCTTTTCCCAATTGCTCCTAGGCACTGAGGAATACTAATTGCTTCAAAGCCCTGGACACAATCTTTTCTGATGTCAGATAACACTAGTCGACACGACTTTTCCGCTTTCGCCAAAAATGACTTTTTCTGATAGATTTGGATGTTTAAAAATGTTTAAAAGTTTTTTTTCCAGGTTTAGTTTTTTTTAAAGAATTTTTAAAAAATGTGGTATTTTTTGTCACGTTGGCTAACGGAATTTTTCGGCGAAATTCGGCATATGAAAGTTTGGTCAAACGGTTATATAACTTAGCCGTTTATTTTTATAAGCGATACCGTAAACGACGCCTAATTAATTTTTCAGCTTTTTCAATAAAATATTCAATAAAAAGTTCAATAAAAACAGTTGTAGGAAACTTAAGTTATGTGAAAAATTAAAGCACTACCTAAAACAAAAAATACCACATTTTTTGAAATTCCTAAAAAATAAACTAAGCCTGGAATAAAAACCTTAATTCTTAAAAAAAAATTTAAATATCCAAATCTATCAGAAAAAGTCATTTTTGGCGACAGCGGAAAAAAAATTGAATTTTGTCGAGTAGTGTAATCGGCTGACACATATTCCACCGAAAACTGAAAAATAACAACTGCGCATGCAGAATGCAGAATCTTGCAGGCACTGTTGGCGACGAGAGGAAGACCCCAATGTAGAGGGCAATTGTAATTTCATTTTTCCAACGGAATCGCATCTGGCATATTGGTGTCTTCTTCAGAAGAATTTCTAGCCGACTTACCAATAAGCAGAAGGTGGAATTCTCCATCCTGAAGCTTGAAAAACTCCTTGTTTTTCTCCAGAACATTCTTCTCCCAAACAGTGCTGTACCGCGTCTAAGGTGCCGTTTACACTGAGGCTGCGTTTTGATTCTTTGCATCTTCTCAGAAACGCAGTTTTTTGTACATAGGTTTAGCATAGGGCCCTAGTGGTGGTAAAAAGTTGCGTCGTTTTCCGACGCAACTGCGTTTTGGTATTTCTGTGCGCATAACAGCAATTTTCGTACTTTTATGCCTTATCAGCGGACCTAACACCACTAATTACAACAAAAAACAGCAGATTCAAATTTAAATTTTGCCGCGTAAAATTTATAACTGAGTAACAAGGGGCAAATACATTTAATGCGTAGAACAAATTGTTTAAACTAATTTTATTATTAAAAACAGCATTTCAATAATATAGTTGATTTCAAATTTTTTGCTGCAAATCCCATGTCTTTGAATCCTTTCACTGTTTCCGTGATCTCCTCAGGGTAAGAAAGTCTGCTTGCAGATGCTTGTTAGCGAGTTGAGCAACTACCTCGCGAAACTGCAGTAATATGAGGCAGACAAAAGCCCTTGACACACCAAATAGACTCCCGTGCAATACTCCGCACACGATCCTAAGCAATAAAGGGCTATGGCTGTTCTCTTCTCCAGAGGGATTGTCAGTCTAAAAGGAGTGTCCTTCTATTTGAGATTGGGCAACAGTCCAACGAGAATGTTGAAGTACTCCTTTCCATGTGGAAATTCCCCTTGAAGAAGGCATCGGCTCTTCTTCAGACATATGGGCATTTCTCTGACGAGGCCTACCGAGGCCAAAAAATTTAAATTCAATAAAAACGCATTTAAATATAGTTTTCTCGGGGTTTTCTTTTTAAAAGATATTGAAAATCCACCAATTTAATTAATTGACATATAATTTCATTAACTTTTATCTGAAAACCTATTCAAATTAGCAAAAGTTCACTTTTTTGGTATTTTTTGTCATGTTTGCCTTTGTTTTTTTTCGCCTATAAGAAATATGATTCTTGATAAAAGTTTTTCCTCAAAGTCTCCTTTACATATTGAACTATCTAAAAAAAATTCCAGAAAATTTTCTTAATATCGGTTAACGGAATTTTTGTAACATTTATAAAGCCAAGAAATTTTTGTTCCGTGCGACAGAGTCTTAAATTGAATTTAAAAAAAACTAAAAACCATACATGCTAAAAATTTTAACCATTTTAAAGAATTATCAATGCAAAACATTAATCAGAAATTCGCAAAAATATATCGCCAAAACTTTCGCTGAAATCTGAGTTTGAATTGGTCGCCGCCAAAACCACTTCTATATTTGTCCCGTGCGAATACCATGCTTTTTTGCAAATATCTCGAAAACGAACAGTAGCTCAAAATCGCCCTTAGCACCAACTATAGGGCTAGTCAAGTGGTGAATCATAACGGTAAAAACATTTTGAAAATCGGTTTTTTTTTAGATTTTTACAACTTGAAATGCGTACGAACGTCCCGTGCGACATCAGAGAAATGCCCATATTTTGTTTATTTTCAGACATAGTTTTTTTTGTTTACAGATTTTTCTTCCTCTTCCCAAGACGCAAAGAAGCAAAATCGCTGTAGTGTAAACGGCAAACCTGCTTCTCTGCGTCTTCTCCGATATCTATAGGTAACGCACCAAGTGTAAAAAGCCTATAAGCCACATAAAATATAGCCTTTTACAGACAATTTTGATTACAACTTATAGCCTTTTTACACTACAATGATTTACCACATTTATCGATAGGTAACTCAATAACTCAGAATTTGGACTTACACTATGCCAAAGTTGAGTTATTGAATTCCGGCTGCTGGCACGTGCTTGTGTACATAAATTTTGTTTTATTTAATTTTATATATATTTACGACCAAAAGTTAATAATTTTCTATGTGGCAGAGCAAGATACGATAACGACGCTGCAGTGTATGGAATTGGCGACGATGTCTGCAGCAACTATGGAGTATTTGGATCAAATTTCCAAGAAACGCATTTGGACATTGCGAATAACCTTGGAAACCTTGGAATTCAATTTAGCGTTTGGCTAAGTTTTTTCGACCGAATTTTAGAAATCGAACACTTTGTTTGTATGGTTTTTAATAATAAAATTGGTTTAAAGTATTGGTTTTAACAATTGTATGTACCTTTTTCATCAACCGGAATATTGTTTACGCGCCAAAATTTAAATTTTGAGCTGCCAATTTTTGTTGTAACTAGTGGTGTTCCACGACAAACAGATCAGGGTTGAAATATTCGAAAAATCGGACAAACTCAACTAAACACAACCAAAACTCAACTTTTTTGCCACCTCTAGGTCCCATATGCTACCCCATGTAAACGAAACTCGAGTTTTTCCCGAAACTCAATAACTCAACCGTAGTGTAAATAGACTATTAGTTCCACCATCCCATTTCGATGTCCCTAAATCGCACGTTTTTACGCGATATTTTGCCGATGGTTTTCAAATACAACTCTGAAAAATTTTCATTCACAACGAAAAAATTGAATTCACTGCGAAAATATAAAGAATGACTGATAAAAATAACTGATATTCTCAAGCAAATGGCACGGAGCCACAGGAGGTTTTACAATAGCAACTTACGAAAAGCACAAAAAAAAATCACACTGTTAACCGGTGCAAAAAATTATTTTTCAATTATGTTTTTACACAGTAAACAGGCAAGCACCTGCGATCAAGAACAGATATTATGGTAGTAGGTTAATTTGGGAGTTTATTAGGGGTTAATTTGGGAAAAAAAACGCCGGCTGTTTAAGCGAAATAAAAGATAAATAAGCTGTCACTATGAAAGGGATCAAACGAACAAATGAAAGATCAATAAACATATGGGCATTTCACTCAAAAGGTCCACTGAGGCCAAAAAATTAAAAATCAGTAAAAACGCATTTCAATATAGTTTTCTCGGGATGTTATTTTTTAAAGATGTTGAAACTCCGCCATATAAATTAATTGACAAATAGTTTCAATAACTTTGATTTGAAAACCTATTAGAATTAGCAAAAATTCACTTTTTTGGTATTTTTTTCTCATGTTTTCCATTATTATTTTCGCCTATAAGAAAGATGATTATTATATTATTATATACGTCGGCAGATAATGATCAGGATATTGCCGATCTTTTTGCCCGTTTTTTCCAAACTACCTATTCGCAGGACGTTTACTCTGGTCAGCCATATTCATACGGTTTACCGAAGTCGAACGGCATTTTCAGTTCTTTGCTAAATGAAAGCTCGTTACTTCATGATCTACGAACAGTAAAGCCGGTGTTTTCACCGGGTCCGGACGGAGTTCCCGGCTGTGTACTCAGGTACTGTGCCGAGTCTCCGAGAAAGGTAGCAAGACTGACGCAATGAACTATAGAGGTATATCTAAGTTATCCGCTATTCCTAAAGTGTTTGAGAAAATTTTAACTCCGCACCTGCAGCACCTATGCAGATTACTTATATCTCCATCTCAACATGGATTTATAAGGCAGAGATCAACCACTACAAATTTATTGGAGTTTACCTCCTTTATAATAGCCTTTATAAGCCTTTCAAGGTAATCTGCAGACGGATGTTGTTTACACCAATTTTAGTAAAGCGTTCGACTCTGAAAACCATTCCCTCCTAGCACAAAAGCTCGGCCTTCTAGGGTTCCCGCCCAATCTCCTGAGATGGATCCTTAGCTACTTTTGTACTAGATCTCAAAAAGTCCTTTTTAAAAACTCCCTGTCCTCACCAGTTATGGTGACTTCGGGCGTACCACAGGGCAGCCATCTAGGCCCCTTACTCTTTACACTCTTTATAAATGACCTGCCTTCTGTATTAACATACTCTCGAGTACTTATATATGCGGATGATGTTAAGCTCTGTGTCCAGTATAAGGACATTTCTTTTCAAAATAACTTTCCATCGCTCCAGCGCCTTTCTGGTTTCTTACACCCTTTATGGTGGTTCTCTTGAGAGAATTACCCGGGTTGATGATCTTGGTGTTCTATTAGATCCAAAGTTAAAGTTTTCAGAACACATTTCTACCATGGTGAATAAGGCCAAGGACGTGCTTGGGTTTATAAAGAGGTGGTCAAAGGAATTTGACGATCCCTATATAACAAAAACTCTCTACACCTCTCTGGCTCGTCCGATTTTAGAATACGGCTATTCTGTATGGTGCCCTCAGTACAACGTACACCAAGACCGTATAGAATCAGTTCAGAAAAACTTTTTACTTTTTGCTCTGTGCGGCCTAAAATGGGATGCAGGTGTGAGACTGCCGTCTTACTCTAATAGATTGCTCTTAATAAACCTTCCAACCTAAGCTAATCGTAGAAAAATGCTTGGTGTGATTTTTGTGCACAACTTGATCAAGGGTGACGTAGATAGCCCTGACCTGTTGAGCTGGGCTGTGTTCTTGCCTAGGATCAGCGCGTAAAAGCCACCGGCTGGTGTCGCTTGGGCCACTTGATGGTGCAGTCATAGAATAGCAACATCTTAAAGAAAAAAAAAATACATTGCTATAGCAGATCGTAGCTGTTCTGCTGACTGGTTATAATCAACAGAACTATTGCTGGTATTGGGCTGTTCTTTCTGCTCTGCTGGTAAAAGCTCCCAACTATAGTTTATTGCGCTATTGTACATATTTAACATATTGTGCAGTATGCAACAGCACATAATTATTTCGCTGTAATCACTATCATTATCCTTTTCGTCCAACAACATGACTAGTTGTTGCAAGAAAATATTTTGTTGTTGAGTCACAGTTAAAACAATTGTTAAATCTTCCATATCCATATATTTTCCAAACAAAAATAAAAAATTCTTCCGCTTAGAAACTCAGTTTTGTTTATGTCATCAGCTGTTAGACGGTAGACGGTGCCAGTGTGAATTGGAGTTTCACCGTCTGTCAAAAATCCCAACGTTCCCCCTGAACGGGCTCAGTGTACAGAGGGTATTAAAACTCAAGTACCGTATACAATTCATTACAATCGATTTAAAAATTACCTATGATATATAACACTGTCCTTTAATATCATTATTTTGCAAAACAAGAAATAAAATATAGAACACAGCAATATTTTCATATCGAATGTTACGTTCATTTTATCCAGCGGTACAAAATGTCATCGCAAGATGCTCAACTCAGGTTGAACGTCCGTGTATGCGAACTAAAGTCACCAATAGACACGCCGATAATGTGATACGTCAGAGCAAAATTCTTGAAAAATTGTTTGGTAATCGCTTTACGGGCAGTAAGAAGCATTGGTTTCCCTTGGAAAATGTTAATGTCAGCAGCATTAGCGGTAACCAGCAACCGAGGGTTGTGTATCAAAGCTCCACATTTGCAAAATTTTCCCCGCATAGCAACAAACACAACACCCGTCGTATGGCTGTGTTGAACAAGTTATTTATGACAAAAATTACAGACTTGTTGGCTACTGGAGCGGCAGCCCAATCGATTGTGGGACTAGGCCTGCATGTGACCCGTGTGAAAATTTCAAACGACTTCTCCCAAATCAATGTATATTGGCTGAGCCGCACAGATGAACAAGAAGGAGCTGCTCTCGAAGCGGAGCTGTGGCGCTATAGCAGTCAACTCCAACACGAGCTCACACAACTGCGTCTTATGGGTAAAATGCCGTGTATAAAATTTGTTCGCGACAAGACGGGCACCAATCTTTATCAACTGCACGGTATCCTCTCTGATCTAAATTTGAATAAACACTTTACAGAAAAGGACTTGACCTATTCGGCGAGTCAGAGAGTTTTATCAGCAGACCTTCGTTGGCCCAAAATGCGCCAAGATGTTCTTGAACTTAAACATACCTGTATTGTTGAAAAGATCGTATACAAAATACACAAACTTAAAGAAGCTTGGGTCAATCATCTACAAAATTAATACGCACAGAACGCTGAAGGTACATACATATATATATATATATATACATATGCTATGTATCTTGCAGTGGCGAGCCGGATCATTAAACTTGTTTTTCTTTTAAAAATTCAATGCATTTATCTTTAAATAAGGCAACCGACTAGAAAAATATAATGGACATAGAGTCCTTGGAGCTTTTCGACGCAGATATAGGTACATATGTAGCGAAAGATGAACAGGCAGTATTCCATATACACGCATATGTACTTGTTCTGTTATATGTAGATACATACATAAGCATAATGAATTATATATCCGTTTGCCATCTTATTACATATGTATCTAAATCCAAATGTTTCAATCTTGCCGCCAGTTTATCTACCGTACCGTCTTCCTACTGTATATCTACGGTTAAATCCCAGGGGTGCACACTGCACGCTGAAGTGTAGGAAAAACAGCAGATGAGTAGGCGCGTGGGTACGCTATAGTAGCAACACATTTAATTTTTTGCTGTTCCGATCTGACTCCCATTCGATATGGTTAATCTCATGGCACAGATTATCATCCTTTATGGGGGCGAGGCAAACTTATTTAAATACACTCAAGTGTTATCGTAAGAGTGTAATAATAAATTCGACTGATCCATCTTATATAGACCCCGAGATCTAGGCTGTCATCTGAAATTTTTTTTGTAAATGTTAAGTCTGTGGACAACCTCTCAAAAATTAATGAAATTTTTTTCTGGATAGACACCGATTTATCAAAAAATGAACAACACAGCACAAACTATTTTTGAGTTAAAAAAAGTTACTTTAAAAATTAGAAAAAAAACTAGAAGCGACCTCCTCGAAATTTTTTTTTACCTAAATTCATGTTAAATGGGGTCTATCCAGGAAAAAATGTCGTGAATTTTGGAGAGGCTGTCTACAGACTTAACAATTACCGTTATTTTTTTCATTCTAGGTATGTATGATGACTTCACAAGTTTGGATATAAAATCTGGATGTTCTAGTTCAATAAAAAAATTCATGTTTTTAAAATTGATTATTTGATCGAATTGATTTGAATATTATTTACATATATGTTTGTACATTAGAGAATATATATATCCACTTTCGATTCGTTTTATTTTAAAAGCTAAAGAAATAAAAAACAAACTTAATATGGTATATAAAGTTGTAGCACTGCAGATTTTATTTTACGGAAATAAGGGTTTTAAATGATTTTTTAAGTGTTTGGGTTGTGAAATAAATTTTGAATTGCAATTTTATAGATGTAATTCAGAGGGCGACTGTTCTGCAACAAAGAAAAGAAAATGGGTTAAAAACAGTGTAAAATTAGTAGTTATTAGGAATATAACTGATGAAAGTGGAGGCATATGATCAGTATAAACTTGTTTAGCATCAATAATTTTGTTCAGTCGAAAGATGGTGAAGTTTTTGGTTCATCACACCTATTTGCAGTCCACATAAAAAAAAACAAGAAATATATTGATATACGTACCGAAAAGAATTTTTCTTTTTAGCAAGATAACCTGATGATACTGTACGCCTTTTGCTTTATATACGACTTTATGTAGAATGTCAACAAAGCCAGTTTATTCGAAGAGAGCAAATCCCATATCGTCATCCTCAGACTCGGAATCTTCCTTCTTCTCTTCTTTGCTAGCTTCATTTTTGTCTACACCAGCTGGAGCAGCTGAAGTACCCGCAGACGGAGTAGCAGATACAGCGCCCCCGCCGACTGGCATCGAAGACAGCTTTTCACGTCCTTCCTTGATCAGATCTTCAATACTTTTGCCATCGAGTTCCTTAATCACCTTTGAAAGACGCTCAGTGTCCACCTCAATACCGACAGAGCTGAGAATTTTCTCAAGGTCTGCATTAGCGGGTGCTTCCTTTCCACCGATAACAGCCAACAAATATGCAGCCACGTAACGCATGCTTCAAATAGAAAATTTACGCATTAAAATTGTATTTCTGTCAAAATATTCCTATATATTAATATTTAATCCAAATTATCCGGAAGCATCGGATGAGGTTCTATTTTGATTATTAATTTAAATGTTTAGGATTTATTTTCTACATCTTTAGTAACAATAATCACTTTGCTTACTTTAAGTCTTCAGATTTTGACACGAAACGTGAAATGCAAGGGAAAACACAACTGTGGTCTTCAAGTTTTCAATCGAAAAGAAATGTGCTGTCATATAGCTCGAGCAAGTCACTTCCGATTGTTAAAATTGACAGCCATCGAGTCAGCTGAGCTAAATACATCACTGCTCTGTTGCTGATATGTAGGTGGTGTTTTGTATGCATTAGGGCAGTATTTCGATAAAATTCAACTATACTTCATACGTATATATGTAGTTGATGATTACATTTGCATCCCTTATTTTAGTTAAAAAAAAATCATTGTACGGCTTGGGCGACGGTCATCAGTTCGTAAAGAATTTTATGTTATTCAATTCATCTTTTATGGTTGATGTGCAAAAAATCCACTATTTTAAAATTTATAAATATTCGTTTAATCAGAATTAGTTCAAACCATTTTCGATTTTTACCTTATTACATTTAGCTTGCACTTTTACTGAGGGTTTTTTTTCGGTGATAAAATTACATGCACGCACATGCATATACTTTTCATAAATGTGTATTCGAATTAAAGCTTAAACACAATATTAAAATTTTACTTGTTTCTAATTTTCTATTTTTTTTCATTATCAAACTGAAAGACTGAAAATTGTGTTAATGAGTTTACGTGTCATTTTTACATGAGAATTCATGGCTGTGTATTATCCATATATTCCTAGAACAATATAGAGCTTATAAATAAAAAGTTGTTTTCTCTCCCATTGACAATAGCACACACTCTTCAGTACTGGCAGTGCCTGTATAGTGAAAAAAGTTGAATATAGTGAGTGGAAGAATAGATAATTTCTGATCTCATTTAAATCAATATCTAGAAACAAGAGACAGCTAGTCTAGAACAGAAGAGAACGGTAATAAAGACAGACCGTAGGCGTCTCCGTTGCGCAGCGACGTAGAACTATTAATTTATAAACTTCAACACAACGTTATAGCGTCATTAAGGCCGATTCCAATAAACAAAATCAAAGATACCCCACTCTTCACTATGGACAACTTGATACCTATTGTTAACAAGCTGCAAGATGCGTTCACATCGCTCGGCGTTCACATGCAATTGGATTTGCCTCAGATAGCCGTTGTTGGTGGTCAATCGGCAGGAAAGAGTTCCGTGCTGGAAAACTTTGTGGGCAAGTAAGTAAAGCAAGTGCCATAAAACGTACATATACCTATATAAGAAAAAAAACGAAAACAATTTGGGTCCTGGCCTCTTCAATACACCTGCATACTGATTGATTCAGCTTTATTATATGTTGTCCGATGCTCAGTTAATTTTCCTGTATCTTATAGGGCTTGTCACCGATCAAACAGTCCTAAAGCAGCTTTTTGATAGCACTCATATTCTTGTGGTCCCGTATGTAATATGTAAATACACATGTAAATGTACTGGCTGCATTAACAGATGATTCTTTGAAAAATTGTATTCATAAATTTTTTTGCATACGTGCATACGTACATTCGTACATATACTTATGTATGTATGAATCGTAAAAGCACTTCTTTAAGGTAAAAAAAACCTGACTATTGATTCTTATTCAAAAATTCAAAATTCAAAAAATCAAAAATTGAATTGAATAAGAGTTCGACGTATGGCAAGGAAAACCACTTTTATGTCATTTAAAAAAAGCGTTATAGAATAAATAACCCTATATATATAGACTATGATAGTGACAAATAGTGAAAGAATAAACTGTTAATTGTTTGAAATAATAGGTTATACCTAAAAAAAGGGAGCGAAATCACAGTATAAAACCACTGTAAAGATATCAAAATTCATGAGATAACTATGTACATAAGTATGTATAAATCTGGTATGGTATCTGGTATGGGAATATTTGGTGAATCAACTATATCCCAATTCGATCGTTAAAATAATTGGTTCTTTGTTTATTGCTTTTCGTAAGTTGTTCTTTTCGTTATTATAAATAGTTAGATGCAAGTTTCTTTGAATTTGTGTGACATAATTGTAACAATGAATCGAAACAGTATAACACTAGCATTAACCCTGCATTCCCTTTATTTACGTCGAATTACTCTTTTTATCTATCGACCAGCGCGCAGGTCTCATGTTCTCTGGAATTTTACAAACACAATAACATGCAACACGCCCCAAAGCTTGCGTTTGGGAAAAATCAATGTTCTTGTGTATTTTCTTTTATAACTTCTTTCATACGAATAAATACTTAAATTAAAAAAGTCATATACAAAAAAATATTTTTATGATGACAATAAAGTATGTACATATTTATATCTAAGATATATAATGGACTATAAACCTATGTTTATTTATGTATGTACGTACTTGAATAAAATAAATATCGTCATCCATATATCCTACCTAAACATCTATTGTATACACTAGTATATTCATGTTAGAAAACAAACGCACTCAAACGTGATACATTTCTGGTTACATAATATTTACATAAGTACATGCAAACTAAATATGTCGGTTCAGTTTCTTTTCGCATGCGCATATAAACCTATGTGAACATTCCTTGCAACTACATATGTAGGTATTTCCATCGATTGCTTTTACATACATTAGTATGTTACATGATAGCCTTTTGTTTGATATCGCTGCTCGCAAAAGGGACGAATTGATATTTTTGCCAACCAAAAATTCTATAACATTTTTAGATTTTATTTGTTTTTGACATTATTTGTATTCTTGCCTCTTTTCCTGTATTCTCACCAATGACAGCCGTTTTATCTTTTTCCCTTCCGCCACAGTGCGCACACTGCATGAAGAAGAGTGAGCGAGCGATAAAAAGAATGAGTAACCGCAGAAGGATAGCGTAGCCACTGCAATTTCCGTTGTTCCTTTTTGCTTTCATAATGATCCGATCTAATCCATCCAATATGGTGGATATGGTCAAACTTTATGAATCTGCGCTTTTCGCTTTCTTTTATCTTCAAAATTGCGGACGCCACAGGTTTTCTCTTTTTGTGGGGGCGATGTCAGTAGACGTGGCAAAAATATGGAAACAAACTTGATTTAGTGATATATCACAGGAGTCTTTACAACAACTTTATTTTGAGGTCTGTCTGCTTGTATTGGTTTTTTATAACGGCTCTGTCGAGAAATCAGTGCATGCCATACACCCTTTACTTTCGAATTCATTATCAGGCAGTCTTCGGGCTTCACTTTCACAAAAATGTTTACTCTTTTTACACATAAGTAATCGGTTTTTTTACAACAAGACGAATCATAATTACAGAAGGAAAAAAGTAGATGATTTATTGATTCATTAAGATAAATTTAATACCATAACCAGGGCAATTTAGCTTGTGACTTCTTTGTAAATACTTTTTTTAACCCAACCTCAAATTGTACTCGAAAAAAGTTGGTCAGGGCAAATACACTTTTCGTATTCGTGTTTAAAGGCCTGTATCTAGCACTGCGGAAAATTACTGACAGGAATCTGCTATATAAAAACTGATGATGGAGTGATTGTGTTAATGGCGGAATTTTTGTTGCCAAAAAATATGAAGAAGTACAGCGCGGACGGAGGCGCCAAAATGTCAAAATTATTTAAATGTTTATTTTCCGTGATCCGCCAAAGACATGGTGTTGCCTTTTATTAAAGCAATCTTCTCCTCACGTTGAAACGTTGTTTGATTTGCGGACAGATTTTGCCTCCATTTTTCAATTTTACTTCAGTTATAATAGGCTCATATATATTCCTGGCCTTAATGTCAGCTGTTATCTCAGTCCGCAATCGTATCGATAGGACAACTATCTATAAGAATCTGTGGTTTTCGTGAAGCTTGCTGGATACTGAGGACAGGAAAACACAAACGAAAAATTCCTGGCCAGTTGGAGGTGCGGGATACAGGCCTTTACAGCTGACGTAGCCCGATGCGGTTATTGAAATGTTAAAAAAAAAATACATTTTTTCGCATAACGGCACAAATAACAGTACTCCTGGGTAATGAAAGATGATTTCCGCTACATTAAATTCAGAATTTAAGACCAACAAATTAATTTTTTTACTATTACCAATGAAATGTTCAATTTGCGTTTTGTTTCTCACAGATCGTAAGACTTGTGAAATGTACAGGTTTAGCATCTAAGATATCTTGATTTTCTTAAATCGCGCACTTTCTTTGTCTTTTTGCTTGAAAATAACTAATTTAAAAAATATATCGCTGAGTTTATACGAAACAATCAGGGTAGCTGGTTTGTTTGTCAGAAACGATGAGAAAATAAAATTTATCGATAACAATTTGTGTAAGTTTGAGCACCTTAAAATGAAAACAAAATATTTTGGTTGAAAAAGTAAAACGCAAAAGTAAGTGAAAGCCGGAACCGCCTGCCTGTATTTTGTACATTCATTATTATAGAATATACGAATAGAATATAGAATTATTATAGAATACGAATATAATGACCGAATTTAAGTAATTTAAGTAAGTATATATATCATATATATATATATATATATATGTCATATATATATATCATTATATTCGTATATTCTATAATAATGAATGTACAAAATACAGGCAGGCGGTTCCGGCTTTCACTTACATTTGCGTTTTGTTTTTTCAACCAAAATATTTGGTTTTCTTTTTAAGCTGCTCAAAATATATATAGTATATATGTATGTAATGTATATATTCCATATTCTATATATTTAAATATGTTCAATTTTTTTTGCGTGTTTGTGGTCGGAGCTGCACTAAATCTATCAAGGCTAAAGCAAGTAGCAGCCGAAAGCTCAAATCACACGCAAGAGCGATGACAGATAAATCAGAGTGCAAACTTTATCGAGAGATCGCAGGATAGGAATGGAAAATAGCAAAAACAACGAGGGGGAACGTTGTGAGCCGCGGCAAAGGTCACGGCTCTACCTTATACCCGGTACTCAGTCAGTATATACATATGTACATACATATATGAGCTTACGATTTATGCAATTTATTATATGTTCGCAAAAGGGACAAATTAAAAAAATGGGCAAAAATAATATTTCAAAAAATGAAGTCAATTTTTGGAATATTATACAAGTTTCCAATTTTGTTTGCATATGATTTTTACATCTGCTTCTAAATTTCTACATGACATGTATAACTACATATTTGAGACGTACAAGTGTTTACGACAGAGAGAGAGAGGGCATGAGTCAGCGCTTGGCAGGCGTTGCGTAGCCACTGAAATTTAATTTGTTTCTACTGGCCATAATATTGTTCCGACCTGATCCATATTCGGCAATCTGGTAGATTGCCTGATCCATGATTCTACGTTTCTGGATTTCATTTATCTTAGAAATTGTGGATTCCACAGATTTTCGTCTTTTGTGGGGGCGGAAGGAGGCGTGGCAAAATTTTGAAATAAACTTGTGCTGAATTGATATCACAGGAGTTTGGATAGAAAGTTTGGTTGCTCTAGCTCTTATAGTCTCAGAGAACTAGGCGCTCATTTGGACGAATAGGCAAAGCAGACAGGGTCGTGTGTGAGAGAGAGTAAGAAAGGAACGATGACTTTTGAAATGGTTTTCTTTATTGTAGCTATAATAATGATCCGATCTAATCCAGATTCAACACTTTAATAGAAATGGTCTTTCTCAATGATTCTGCGTATTTAGTTTTTTTGTATCTTCAAAATTGTGTGTGCCACAGACTTTCGTCCTTTGTGGGGCGGAAAGGGGCGGGGCGAAATTTTGAAATACACTTTGAGTAGTGTGATAACACAGGAGACTTAATACAAAACTTGGTTACTCTAGCTTTAATAGTCTATGAGATATAGATGCAAATGGAGACGGACAGACAGACGGACGGACAGACAGACAGACATGGCTATCTCGACTCGACTATTGATGCTGATCAAGAATATATATACTTTATGGGGTCGGAAACGCTTCCTTCTGGGCGTTACACACAACCGTTATCCCCACAAATCTAATATACCCCTATACTTTTCGAGTACCGGGTATAAAAATGTATGCTCGATGGCACTTACCGTACGCCACTAGAAGAAATTATGCGTCGATCCGCTCCGAACATCCTCTCCCCGTTGAAAGAGATAGAGCGGTCTAGCTGCCGTAGCCAGCTCGCAGCGATTGTCGGTGGTGTTTGCCAGACCTCCAGAGACGATCTAACCAAGTTTGGCGTTCTAGAGCAACGGAAACCAGTTCAACCAGTTCGATCTGTCCAGCGCAGATCAAGTCAAAAAATAGAGCAACGCTAATCAGCATATCGATTTGCCGAGAGGGTTAGCTTAATTTATATTTTCCGGTACACCCCAACAAGCAGAATTTATATCGTTAATAGTTAGTTATAGTCGGTGATGACTTTTGTAACGTTCGCCGTGAATGAAGAGCTACATACATACAATATGTCTCTGAGATGCAATATTGACTGCATGACGACTTCCACAGCCTTATCCGAGTTAAGCGACGATTCTCCATAGCCAGATATCGAAACGGGCGAATGCTGCTGATTTAGTTGCAGATGGCTGGCCAGAGGAAACGTTACGATATTGAGCTGCGATGTGGAATCTAGCATCGCCCGACATTTCATGAGCGTTCTAGCGCGATTTTTAATCAACACGATGGTCGTAGCTAGCAACAAGTAATTTTCGAGATCATGGGAATAGGATTGTAAATGCTTTTACCCACCTGATCGCTTGGTGTTTCGGTTAACCAACTCATTTTCCTAAGTGTCCATCATTCTGCATTGCCTTCCCAGTAATTAAGACACTTCGACAGCTTATTTCTCGGTTAGTTTTTTTCCAATTTACCCCGGGTATTGGTATCCAGCTACTGCGTTACGTGAATCAGAACTCTATCTAAATGTTCCTTTGATAATGTCAAAGTCAAAATCTCACGAAGATTAGCATTGTCGAAGACTCCCATCTTAACACCTTGTAGCCCAAATATCGGCACTACGCGTGCCTGGTAATGAAGGAACTTGTGGAAACGATTAGTAAGAAATTGTAAGGATTTTCCATAGCTTGCATTGGATATTTCGGCGAACGTATGGTATTTAGTGCTGCCCTGTTAAGTTTAGCACTTAGAATTTCTTTAAATTGCTCAGCTCCGGTTTGTCCACAACAGTCGAAAACATCAAGAAGAAATCTGGACAGTCTGCGTTAGTCCCCACTGAAGCGAGCCAATATCAGATGCGGCAGCCTCGATTTCCGAGATAACGTGTTGAACAAATCCTCTTCGGAGAAATGATGAGGCCTGGTAGTTGAATTTGCCTTGCTCAACTGCTTCTGCTGTGCGGCTAGCTCTCGATTTAATTTGGCATCGATCTGCAAGTATTCCTTCGCGAACTTGGCACGTGCGTAACCGGCGAGCTCTATAAGATTAAGCCTTTTCAAATTTTAGTATGTTCTTTTGATAGGAATTGATTCGAATCGAATAACATTTTGGGAAACCCAAGGCTGAGGAAATCAAAAAGGCATAAAAAAAATAGAAACTTTTTTTTTTAATTCAAGGTGGCGTAACCCAATAAGCAAGTGGCGGGAGGGCTTGCCTTCTTGTAAATATATTGTATTCGAAATAATTTGGTTGGCATGGGTTGACAAGTTAAAAGGAGGAATGTGCAATGAATTGAAACACTTATTAAACTTCGTAATACTAACACTGTATTTCAAATCGCCTTTAAAGTTTAATTTCCGTGAGTTTACAATAATATACAGCTGCGAAAAAAATAATAGCACCACCACCACAAGCAATTTTTAAATAGTTGCCAAACTCACATTTTTAACTTTAAGGAAACTTTAAGCACATTTTTAGAAATGGAAGACTATTATAAACATATGAATATAAAAAAAATCTTCTTCCTTTTGAACGTTTTTAAGTTATTTAAGAAAATTCCTTGAAAGTGATCAAATTAGGCGAAAAAAAAATAGCACCACTAGCCATTTTCTTAGTGAAGCTTCTATATTTCTCAAAATTGTCTTTGTAAAAGGCACGTATTCATTAGTTTTTACTAAGATTTCATTGTTTCTGTCATAAAAGTTAATAATAATCATTACAATGGGACGTGGAAAGCACTGCACTGCGGAGATGAGAGATCTGACCAAAAAACTGATATTAAACGGAAAAACTTACAGAAAAGTTGGTCAATTGGTATGATATTCCAATAAAATGATTAAAAACGTCTTAAACTATGAAGAAAAGGCTGAAACACGCGGACGAAAACGATCTTTGACCCCTCTACATGGCAAAAGACGGATTCGTCAAGGAAAGAAGGTTCCCTTTAATTCAGCTACCGAGCTTAAAGAAGAGCTTAAAATAAATGCGATGGATCAAAAAGTTAGTACATATCTTAGTCAACATAATATAAAAGTCTGCAGCCCAAGAAAGATACCACTTTTAAACGCGAGACATATGCACATGAGGTTAGCCATCGGATCAAATCGGACATCCCAACAATGGACGAATATTCTATGGTCAGATGAGTCCAAAGTGGTTATGTTTGGTGGAAAAGGATCTCGATCATACGTTAGAGGTCCAAGGAAAGTAGAATACAAACTTTAGTACACCACAAAAACCGATAAGCATGGAGGGTGTAGTGTAATGGTATGGGCCTGCTTTTTCCACTATGGAGTAGGTACACTAGGTTGGATAAAAACCATCAGGGATTAGCACGTGTAGGTGAATATCGTGGAGACAGTAATGCTACCCTTTGCAGAATATGAAAGTCCGTTCTTATGGGTCTTTTAACAGGTTTATGACCCCAAACATACCAGCAAGAAAGCAAAGGAATGGTTCAGGGCAAACTGTGTGAACGTTTTGGAGTGGCCTGCTCAGTCACCTGACCTGATCCTATCAAAAATCTGTGGTCCTACGTTAAGAAGGCGGTTGCTACTTCCAAGCCAGCCACTATCGGATCACTTTGGGTATAAATTAAAGGGTCCTGGTCCTAAAACGATGCCAGGACTTGATTGATTCCATGCCAAGACGCTACGCAGCTGTTATTGCCAAAAAAGGCAATGTTAAATGATAATTATAGATTTATTAATAATCGTTTAAAATAGTTAACTAAGGAATTCGTTACTTTTTGGTCACTATTTTGTTTTTAATTCAATTTTTGAAAAGTGGTGCTATTATTTTTTTCGCCGAATTTTCAAGGAATTTTCTTAAATAACCTAAAAACGTTAAAAAGGAAGACGATTTTTTGTATATTCATATGTTTATAAGAGTCTTCCATTTCTAAAAATGTGCTTAAAGTTTCCTTAAAGTTAAAAATGTGAGTTTGGAAACTATTTAAAAGTTGCTTGTGGTGGTGGTGCTATTCTATTTTTCGCAACTGTACATTGTAAATTTAAAATACATTGAGCGGCAACACTGTCAGCTATCAGCGTTAAAACCGAGAATAAAAAATAAATAAATGGAACAAAAAAAAAATTAAAAAAAAAAAAAAAAAAAAAATAATTTAAAATAAATAAATAAAAAATAAATTTATAAATAAATAAAAAATACATTATAAATAAATACAAAATATATTTATCAATAAATACAAAATATATTTATCAATAAATACAAAATACATAAATAAATAAATAAAAATAAAATAATTTAAATCGTTTTTCTAATAGTTTGAACAATCTTAGCATGCATGAATGTATCACTCCAGTCAGTATAAAAATCGGATGAAAATGTCATATTTAAATCTGATATGAGAGAGATTAATAGACAAGGGTAGAAAAAACTGTGGCCAACGTTGCGAGGCTGCATTTGTTGTTACTTCACTTCATCGAATATTTTATATCTTTCGCAGAGATTTTTTACCACGGGGATCCGGTATTGTCACTCGTAGGCCTTTGATACTACAGCTGATCCACGGAGTTACCGGTAAGAACTTTGAAAATCAACTACATATAAACTATTTAATGCGTTTCTTTTTTTTTTTACTTGATGTCTTGTTTTTAATCTGCAATCAGAATATGGAGAATTTCTTCATTGTAAGGGTAAAAAGTTTTTGAATTTCGATGAGATTCGAAAAGAAATTGAGGATGAAACGGATCGTGTCACTGGTAGTAATAAAGGCATTTCAAACATTCCCATTAATTTACGCGTTTATTCGCCACACGTACTAAATCTAACACTGATTGATTTGCCAGGCTTAACAAAAGTGGCAATCGGTGATCAGCCCGTGGATATTGAGCAGCAAATTAAGCAGATGATATTTCAGTTTATTCGCAAAGAGACATGTCTAATACTTGCCGTGACACCAGCTAACACCGATCTGGCAAACTCGGATGCTCTTAAGCTGGCCAAAGAGGTGGATCCACAGGGTGTACGGACTATTGGAGTGATAACAAAACTTGATCTCATGGACGAAGGGACAGATGCGCGTGATATCCTGGAGAATAAGCTGCTTCCCCTGCGGCGCGGCTATATCGGAGTTGTCAATCGTTCGCAAAAGGATATCGAGGGACGCAAAGACATTCACCAAGCGTTGGCTGCTGAGCGCAAGTTTTTCTTAAGCCACTCGTCATATCGTCACATGGCCGATCGGCTAGGCACTCCATACTTACAGCGAGTTCTTAATCAGCAACTCACTAATCATATACGTGACACATTACCTGGATTACGTGATAAATTGCAAAAGCAGATGCTAACCCTGGAGAAGGAGGTCGAGGAGTTCAAACACTTCCAGCCTGGCGATGCCAGCATTAAGACAAAGGCTATGCTACAGTGAGTTTAAAATCATTGTAAAGATACATTTGCACGATTAAATTTTACGATAGGTCTTTACTTAAGAACCCGTAACTTTTGGTCTTACAAAACGTAGTCAGACCATTACATTAGTCAACACGACATTTCTGCTGTGGCCCAAAATTACTTTTTCTGATAGATTTGGAGATCTACATTTTTTTTGAAAGAATTATGATATTTTTATTGTTTCGATTTTTTTAAAGAATTTTTTTTACGGTTTAGTTTTTTTTTTAAGAATATTTAAAAAATCATGTATTTTTTTCAGTGGTAGTTCTTTTATTTTTTACCAGAGCTTGCAAATAACTGTTGACACCTTTTCGTTGTCTGCAAATAAGTGTCTTTCACTCACACAATAAAAAAGACTCAGACAGGAACGGTTTTTGTCGCTTCTGGCTTAGCTCGCTCACGCTCTGAGCAAGACAGTTATTTCTGTTTTCGTTTCGCTCAAGTCAAACACTGATCGTTTGCTTGAGTTAAATGAAGCAAATTGTCTTTTGCGTATGTATGGGTGAACACACGCGATTGTTGCGTTCTCATTTATGTACCTTTATTTGTATGTATGTGTGTATGTATTTACATGCACACGAAGGCAAAGATCATTTCTATTGAGTTTTTTAGTCAAATTGTCTTTTGCTGAGAGTCTTTGTATGAGCGAAAATCGTATTACTCTTTACGCGACACTCATTTGAGAGCGTCACACGAATGAGTCAATGCAAAGCGTTTGACCAAAACCGGTTCAAAGCAAAACAAAGAGAGCCGCTCAGAGCGAGATCGTGTCTGCAAAATCCTTTCGGTTATGTTACAAAGCTGAGCATATAAGAAAGAACGATCAACGATTATTTGCGAGCTCTGTTTTTTATATAACTTAAGTTTCTTATAACTGGTTGTATTTAATTTTTCAGTTCTAAAAAGCTGACAAATGCAGCCGAATTTTGCCGATAAACTGCGTTAGACAAAATGTACACCTTTTTTCTTACAAAACATACCTTAAACGACGCCTAATTAATGTGTCTATCTAAAACCAAAAATCAAGGCATTGAAATATTTTTTTTCTCGACTTTTCCTGATTTTTTTAAGTCAAAATTTCGGCGGAAAATAACTCAAAAAAGTTATGATATTTGAATTTGAACGCTTAATATCTTCCAGATGTTAAGCTGCAGCTACAAAGTGCATGTGTCGGATTTATAGCTGCATTTGTCAGCTATAAACAACCAACCAATCAACCATACAATAAAATCATAATTCTTGAAAAAAAAATTTAAATCTTCAAATCTATCAGAAAAAATAATTTTGGGCTACAGCAGGAAAAAAAAGTGTAACTTTGTTGAGTAGTGTTATATAGTTATATATCATTATTTATACACGAAGAAAACTTTGTTTGAAATTTTTTACTGCCTTTTGTTTCTGTAATATGCCAGGTATTAGTTCTCCAATACTATTTTAATTTCTTTTTACGTGTACATGAAAAACATCGATGATCATAATTTTATCACACGACACTGTTTAAGCCCGTAGAGTAAATACTGAGTAAAGACGAACTTTCTCATCTCCATATAGAATGATACAGCAGCTTCAGTCTGACTTTGAACGAACTATTGAAGGCAGCGGATCTGCTCTGGTCAACACAAACGAGCTCTCTGGTGGTGCCAAGATCAATCGCATTTTTCACGAGCGGTAAGCGTCCCCAAAATACTAGTACAAATATAACTCTTCTTTCGATGCAGTCTACGCTTCGAGATTGTTAAGATGGCCTGTGATGAGAAAGAGTTACGGCGAGAAATTTCATTTGCCATTCGCAATATTCACGGTATTCGCGTCGGTCTTTTCACCCCGGATATGGCTTTTGAGGCTATTGTGAAGCGACAAATAGCATTGCTAAAGGAACCGGTAATCAAGTGCGTAGATTTAGTTGTTCAGGAACTTTCTGTAGTCGTGCGGATGTGCACAGCTAAAGTAAGTTAATTATATATATTGGTTTCAAATTTACTAATATAATGTTTGACACAGATGGGTCGGTACCCACGCCTACGTGAGGAAACAGAACGCATTATTACGACACACGTACGTCAACGCGAGCACAGTTGCAAAGAGCAAATTCTTCTTCTTATCGATTTTGAGCTGGCTTACATGAATACCAATCACGAGGACTTCATTGGTTTTGCTAAGTACGTAAAACTCGTGTGTTATCATACATGAGATATTTATCAATTTTTATTACAGCGCTCAGAATAAATCTGAAAACGCAAATAAGACAGGCACTCGTCAGCTTGGCAACCAAGTTATAAGAAAGGGCCACATGGTGATACAGAACCTTGGCATAATGAAAGGTATGTTTGAACACATGAGAATGAAATCACAACATCACAATCGAACATACCAAGCCTTCAATACTTCAAATAAAAATAAAAAGTCGCGATAAAAAGTCCCCAAAATACGAGCACAAATATAACTCTGTGGTCGATAAACGAAAGAATTCCCCTTTGTGAAATATAAATTGAGGACCCTTGCGCATTGCGGTTGAAATATATCATGTTGATGTTTTATTTCAAATAAGACTTTACAATTTGTGCAGCTTTTAGCATGAGCAGTGTACCAAAATTGTCTCAGAGCTCAGATGCATCTTGAGATGCATCTTCAGTTTTGACAACGCCCCATCCATCCAACCAAATAGGGCCAACAACAAACTTTTTTTTCTTCTATAATCATATTTTTAAGTAATGATTTTTGAATTCCTTTTTTTCTTATATTTTATATTTGGTATTTTTCATGTTTAGTAGTACTCCTTTTTTGCACATAAGTTAAGTATCTTACAGTTGGTTGTATTGAATTTTGAAATTCTGAAAGCTTCAGGCTACCGTATGCAAAATATTAATCTATAACATTTTTAGGGGTATATTTTTTTTTTAAATATGACTTTGAAAAGTCTGGAAAATTTAAAATCTTGTTAACATTTGAAAAAAAAAAAAAACCCATAATACCTTTCAAATGTTTAAAGCTCCAAATCTATCAGAAAAAGTTTGGTTCACAGCGAATTAAATTTTAAAGGACAGTGTTTTTTTGCCAAAAAAAATGTCCTCAAGATTGGTTAAACTGTTTCGGAAATTTTCATGTATAAGCTTTTATCTTTTTCCATTTTTCGCCTGAATATGTTTTACGTCTGTATTTTTATGCCCGGTACTCGAAGAGTATAGGTGTATAAAAGATTTGTGGTGATAGCAGATGTGTGTAACACCCAGAACGAAGCGTTTCCGACCTCATAAGGTATATACATATATTTTTGATCAGCATCAATAGCCGAGTCGACATAGCCATGTTTGTCTGTTCGTCCGTCTGTTCTTCTTCATTAGCGCCTAGATCTCAGACTATGAAAGCTAGAGCAACCAAATTTTTTATCCAGACTCCTGTGTTATCACACTACTCCAAGTGTATTTCAAAATTTCACTCCGCCCCCTTCCGCCCACAAAAAGGACTAAAGTCTGTGGCTCACACAATTTTGAAGATACGAGAAAAGTACAAACGCAGAATCATAGAGGATGACCATTTCTATCAGAGTGTTGAATCTGGATAAGATCGGAGCATTAACATAGCCACAATGAGGAAACTCATTTCGAAAGTCATCGTTCCCTCTCGCTCTCAATCAGTCGTCCAAATCATATTCGTGCAAAGGAGCGCCTAGATCTCAGAGACTATGAAAGCTAGAGTAACCAAATTTTGTATCCAGACACCTGTGTTATTACACTACTCCAAGTGTATTTTAAAATTTTACCCTGTCCCCTTCCGCCCACACAAAGGACCAAAGTCTGTGGCACACAAAATTTTGAAGATACGAGAAAAGTAAAAACGCAGAATCATAGAAAATGACCATTTCTATCAGAGTGTTGAATCTGGATAAGATCGGATCATTAACATAGCTATAATAAGGAAACTCATTTCGAAAGTCAACGTTCCCTCTCGTCCACTCATTCGTCCAAAGGAGCGCCTAGATCTCAGAGACTATAAGAGCTAGCGCAACCAAATTTTCTATCCAAGCTCCTGTGATATCACTTCAATACAAGTGTATTTCATAATTTTGACACGCCCCTTCCGCCCCCACAAAGGACGAACATTTGTGGAATCCACAATTTGTAAGATACAAGAAAACAAAAAACGCTGAATCATGGGGAATGACCGTATCTACCAGACTGCTGAATCTGGATCAGGTCGGGTCAATATTATAGACAAAAGGAACCAATGAACTTGCAGTCGCTACGCAACGCCTGCCAAGCGCTTATTCATTCCTTCTCTCTTTCTCGCATAAACACGAACCGTATATATGTAGAGACGAATATGTAGATGTCAAATGTAGAGAAGACAGAAAATAACATAGCTCGCAAATAACTGTTAACCGATTCGTGCGGTCGCAAAATAAGAGTTCTTCACTGAGACTTTGAGCAAAAAGTCTGAGAGCAACCGATTGCATTGTTCGTACTAAAATTGTGCTCGCGCTCAACCGACGAGCAGTTTTTCCGGTCTCCTTTGCTCTGCTCATTCCAGGACCGTTTGCCCTCAAATGACGATTTAAAGTCTTTTGCGAATGTATGTGTGTATGTGAAGTTTTGAAGGTTCTCATGTCACTTTGGTTTGTGAATTTCGATTGTACAATGATCGTAGGTCGAGATTTTTGATAAAATGAATAGTCGCTTACCACTAAAAGAAGACATCTTAAATTTTTTTTAGAAATGTAATGATGAAATCGCCACATTTGAGTACGCTGGCACTGGTAGTATTGGCCACACAAAACCTAAACTCGATATTTATTATTATTTATTTATTATTTATTAAGCTTAATTCAAAATAAATTAATTATAAAGAAACTATTAAACAAATTATTGAAAAGACCGTTTGGGTTGACTTTTTCAGTCAATCGGTCTTTTAATGAGTCTCTCTGTGCGAGCATCACTCGTATCTCTCATTGTGCGATGTTCGGTAATAGAGCGTCTCACGAACAGTTCAACGTAAATCGTTCAACAGAAAACCGAAACGAAAAGAAACGAAGTCTGCTGCTCAGAGAGAGAACGAGGATAGATATTTTTTTCGCTTGTTCTCGCGAGCAGAGCATAAGCAAAACAAACGGTCAACAGTTATTTGCGAGATATGATAAATACCATATGTAAACCTAGGAACCATAGGAAAGAAATCCGGTGACTTTGTCCTATTGATGAACTTCTGACCGTAACCAAATGTACACATCATGAGTCCGAATGAGTTTATGTAAACGAAAGCGAGATGTCGTACACGTAGAAACTCTGTAGAATTTTTTTTAACCCAATGGATCGCAAAACAAATTATCCATGACTAGCTGTTGCATAGCTCGTACAGCTAAAAACAAAGCAGTATTAGTCTCATGGGTGACTGTGTTTGATTTGAAGATCTTGTGTGTCGTCGTCAAGAGCGTCCCTTCACAATATGCACTGGAGCATGGTGGCAGTTCGTACACGACCCTCAGCTTTGTTGTGGATCTGTCCTCTGTGATCAATCAATGATGAGTCAAGAAATATTTGCACTTGATCCCATCTTTGTTTGGCATCATGTTTGTCATGATCCATGACAGGGACTCCATCATAAATACCGAATATTGTGCATAAAGAGCTGGATTACATACGACCTTATGCTCCATATTTTCCAAACACCGTAGTAGGAATCGCCCAAGGACTCCAAATTTCTTTTTATTAGCCATCGAACTGAACATTTGACGAAATGGTTGACGAAACGTTTCTCGCAGTGATATTCCTGTTTTGTTCCCCTAGCGATCGGCTTAAAAATTAGCAGAGCTAATTGACTCGCGAGGTTGATTGTTCAACAACGGCGGTAATGCTATTGTTGAAATCTGAAATCCACGAATTCAGAACGATGCTAAGCGAAGCTAGCATTTCCTATGCCAGAGATAGTGAGCGAGTTGGTTTGGCTAAGTTAAAGAGGATTAGCTAGACGACTAGGTTCAAAATGCAATTGAGATGCACGAACGATCAAGTGCTGTTTTTGACGACGACGCACAATGGAGCGTCATTAGAAAAAAAGTGGCAAAAGTCAAAGAATTTTATGAGCGCCTTGAATAGACGCTGAGCTTTAAAAATAACAGTTTAATCAGATCTTTGGTTTAGGAGATATGAGCACGCAAAGTGGTATATTGATTCAGTCTGCAAAAAATGTTCCAACTTTTATTCAAATACTGCATCTTTCAGGTGGAATAAAAAATAAACTATACAACTTATGATTGTGTTTTTTTATCCGGTACTAGAAAAGTATAGTGGTATATTCGATTTGTGGTGATAGTAAATTTGTGCAAAACGCAGAAGGAAGCATTTCCGACACCATAAAGTATGTATATTCTTGGTCAGCATCAACAGACGAATAGATATAGCTATGTCTGTCTCTATGTCCGTCCGTCTGTCTTCATGAACGCCTAGATCTCAGAGATTATAAAAGCTAGGGCAACCAATAAAAGCTGTGATCACACTACTCCAAATGTGTTTCAAAATTTTGCCCCGCCCCTTTTCGCCCGCATAAAGGACGAAAGTCTGTGGCGTACACAATTTTGAAAATACGAGAAAACTAAAAACGCAGAATCATAGAAAATTACCATTTCATTCAGATTGTTGAATCTGAATCAGATTGGATCATTATTATAGCTACAATGAAGAAAACCATTTCGAAAGTCATCATTCCCTCTCACTCTCTCTCACACGCGATCCCATCTGCTTTGCTTATTCGTTTAAATGAGCGCCTAGATCTCAGAGACTATAGCTAGAGCAACCAAACTTTCTATCCAAGCTCCTGTGATATCACTTCAGTACAAGTGTATTTCAAAATTTTGACACGCCTCCTTCCGCCCCCACAAAGGACCAAAATCTGTGGAATCCACAATTTTTAAGATAAAAGAAAACCAAAAACGCAGAATCATGGAAAATTACCATATCTACCAGATTGCCGAATATGGATCAGGTCGGATCAATATTATGGCCAGAAGAAACAAATTAAATTTCAGTGGCTACGCAACGCCTGCCAAGCGCTGACTCATTCCCTCTCTCTCTGTCGCAAACACTTGTACGTATCAAATATGTAGTTATACATGTAGAAATGTAGAAGCAGATGTAAAAGCAAATGCAAACAAAATTTACAACATGATTTGACTTCATTTTTTGAAATATTATTTTTGCCCAAAATTTAATTCGTCCCTTTTGCGAACATATAATAAATTGCATAAATCGCAAGCTCATACATATATGTATGTACATATATACTGACTGAGTACCGGGTATAAGGTAGAGCCGCGGCCTTTGGTATAAATAGGATAGAAATAGGAACGGCGCCCAACAAGATTTTCACTGAGCATGAGGAGTGACGAATCATCAGGGACAAGGTTGGCGTTCGCAAGAGCCAACTTGGACAAGGATTTGGAGTTCTGGATCACAGTGCTTTTTGCAGACGAGTCCAAATTCAACCTTTTTGGGTCCGACGGAAGGAATTTTGTGTGGCGAAAGCCCACTACTGATCTGGATCCCAAACACGTAAAAGCGACAGTCAAGCACGGCGGAGGAAGTGTCATGGTATGGGCATGCATGTCGGCAGCCGGCGTCGAAAACTTGGTGTTTATCGAGTATACGATGGATAAGCACATGAACCTCAATATTCTAAAAGAAAACTTTCACCAAAGCTCCGAGCAATTTGAAATCCGACATGATTTCCGGTTCTACCAGGATAATGATCCGAAGCATAAGTGCAAAATAGTGCAGGCCTGGCTTAACGAGAACTGCCCCCACATGATAAGTCCCCCGGCCCAGTCTCCAGACTTAAATGTAATTGAAAATTTGTGGGCTGTCATGGAGAACAACATTTGGAATCACAGGATTTCGAACAAACAGGATCTGGAAAATGCTCTGCTGGAGGAATGGAGCAAAATAACCCCTGAAAGCACTCGGAATCTGGTCTCTTTCATGAATAGTAGGTTAAAAGCCGTAAAAGAGGTTAAGGGATTACATACTAAGTATTAAAATACCTGTTAAACCTTTTATTAGACTAAAATTAAACTGGTTTGTGGCTGCATAGTTTTAGCTCGGACTAGTGTTTAAGAGATATTTTAAGTTTTTATTTTATTTTTAAAACTGAGCAATATTTAATTAACAAATAAAGTTTCTTTTTTAAATGTGATAAAACATACAACAAATTGGCGCTTAAACATTTTTTGTTTTTGCTCTGGCTTAAAATCTGTACCACCTTAAACTTTTTATTTGAAACTGCATGGTTTTGGCTTTGAGCCACTGTATGTAGAAGTAGAAATTGAGAAGACAGATGTAAAAAACATATGTAAACAAAAATGACAACAGATAACATCTCATATATAAACGAGAGGGAACGTTGTGAGCCGCGGCAAAGGCCGCGGCTCTACCTTATACCCGGTACTCTGTCAGTATATACATACATACATATATGAGCCTACGATTTATGCAATTTATTATATGTTCTCAAAAGGGACAAAATAATATTTAAATTAAAAAAAATGCATTTTTTGGAATTTTTATAGATGTTTCCATTTTTGTTTACATATGCTTTGTATATCTGCGCCTACATGTCTACATGACATGTATAACTACATATTTGAGACGTACAAGTGTTTGCAAGAGAGAGAGAGAGAGGGAATGAGTCAGCGCTGGGCAGGCGTTGCGTAGCCACTGAAATTTACTTTGTTTCTTCTGGCCATAATATTGATCCGATCTGATCCAGATTCGGTAATCTGGTAGATATGGTAATTTTTCATGATTCTACGTTTTTGGTTTTCATTTATCGTAAAAATTGTGGATTCCACAGATTTTCGTCCTTTGTGGGGGAGGAAAGGGGAGTGGCAAAATTTTGAAATACACTTGTGCTGGTTTGATATCCCAGGAGTTTGGATAGAAAGTTTGGTTGCTCTACCTCTTATAGTCTCTGAGAACTAGGCGACACAAAATACGAATGGGCAAAGCAGATGGGGTCGCGTGTGAGAGAGAGCGAGAGGGAATGATGACTTACGAAATGGTTTTCTTCATTGTAGCTATAATAATGAGTCGAGCTGATCCAGATTCAACACTATGATAGAAATGGTCATTCTCTATGAATCTGCGTTTTTAGTATTCTTGTATCTTTAAAATTTGTGTATGCCACAGACTTTCGTCCTTTGTGGGGGCGGAAGGGGGCGGGGCGAAATTTTGAAATATACTTTGAGTAGTGTGATAACACAGAAGACTGAATTCAAAACTTGGTTACTCTAGCTTTAATAGTATATGAGATATAGGCGCAAATGAAGACGGACGGACGGACGGACGGACGGACGGACGGACGGACAGACGGACAGACAGACATACAGACATGGCTATATCGACTCGGCTATTGATGCTGATCAAGAATATATACACTTTATGGGGTCGGAAACGCTTCCTTCTGTGCGTTACACACAACCGTTATCCCCACAAATCTAATATACCCCTATACTCTTCGAGTACCGGGTATAAAATCACCCAATCAAAATATTTCATATTTTCCTTTCATTTTTTCCTTTTTTCCTAAAATGCAATTCGTCCCTTTTGCAACAATTTATAAGATTACATAAATTGTAAGCTCACATATATGCTGACTGGGTATCGGGTATAAGGTAGAGCCGCGACCTTTGCCACGGCGCACAACGTTTCCCTAGTTGATATCCTTTATCAGAGTTATTTAGTTTTATCAATACTCAATTCAATTTTTGGGCAGTTTATAGCTTTGACTCGAATTTTCAAAAACATTTACCTAATTTTTCCCCATATTTTTTTGTAATGTGTTCTTCGAATATTTCTTTACTAAAGTTCAAAAACGCATCGGCACGCAGACACTCATATGCTCTAAGTGTGTTAATGTGCGCAGACAACAGGCACGAAGCATCACGAAAAAATTAAAACTCCAATATTTTCGTGGCAGGCTTAACCCTTTTAAGTTCACATAGTAGTGCCTCTCAATAAAAAATAGTGCGCATCGACTTTACCGCATATTGTTAAATCAAACATTGCGCCCCGACACATATATTCTAAAAAGAAAAAGCATCTTCCCACGTTATGTTGAAAATTTTTCTCAAAATTTCTCTCCGTGGTCTTTTCTTATGTACATAGTATAAAACACTACCGGCCACTGATTACACTAGTCAACACATTATTTCCGCTGTGGTCCAAAATTATGTTTTCCGATAGATTTTGAGATTTAAACATTTTTAAAGATTATGGTTTTTATACCCGGTACTCCAAGAGTATAAGGGTATATGAGATTTGTGCTTATAGTGGATGTGTGTAACGCCCAGCAGAAAGCGTTTCCGACCCCATAATGTATATATGTATTTTCTTGATCAGCATCAATAGCCTAGTCGATATAGCCATGTCTGTCGGTCTGTCCGTCCGTCTGCTCGTCTTCATGAGCGCCTAGATCTTGGAGACTATAAAAGCAAGATCAACCACTCTAAGTGAATAAGTGTATTTCAAAATTTCACCCCGCTCTCTTCCGCCCTATCACAGAACGAAAATCTGTGGAATCCCCAAATTTTAAGATACGAGAAAACAAAAAACTCAATTTAATGAGAAATGACCGGATCTACCAGATTGCCGAATGTTTGTCTGGCCGGATCATTGTTGTGGGCAGAAGGAACTAATGAACTTTCAGTCTTTACGATACGCCTGCCAAGCGCTTACTCACTCCTCTTTCTCGCACACACTTCCACGTCTCGTACACTAGCAACAAAGTTAAACTTTAACGAGGGGGAACGTTGTGAGCCGCGGCAAAGGGTGCGGCTCTACCTTATACCCGGTACTCAGTCAGTATATACATATGTACATACATATATGAGCTTGCGATTTATGCAATTTATTATATGTTCGCAAAAGGGACAAATTAAAAAAATGGGCAAAAAATAATATTTCAAAAAATGAAGTCAAATCATGTTGTAAATTTTGTTTGCATTTGCTTTTACATCTGCTTCTACATTTCTACATGTATAACTACATATTTGATACGTACAAGTGTTTGCGACAGAGAGAGAGGGAATGAGTCAGCGCTTGGCAGGCGTTGCGTAGCCACTGAAATTTAATTTGTGTCTTCTGGCCATAATATTGATCCGACCTGATCCATATTCGGCAATCTGGTAGATTGGCTGATCCATGATTCTACGTTTCTGGATTTCATTTATCTTAAAAATTGTGGATTCCACAGATTTTCGTCTTTTGTGGGGGCGGAGGGAGGCGTGGCAAAATTTTGAAATAAACTTGTGCTGAATTGATATCACAGGAGTTTGGATAGAAAGTTTGGTTGCTCTAGCTCTTATAGTCTCAGAGAACTAGGCGCTCATTTGGACGAATAGGCAAAGCAGACAGGGTCGTGTGTGAGAGAGAGTGAGAAGGAACGATGACTTTTGAAATGGTTTTCTTTATTGTAGCTATAATCATGATCCGATCTAATCCAGATTCAGCACTCTAATAGAAATGGTCTTTCTCAATGATTCTGCGTATTTAGTTTTTTTGTATCTTCAAAATTGTGTGTGCCACAGACTTTCGTCCTTTGTGGGGCGGAAAGGGGCGGGGCGAAATTTTGAAATACACTTTGAGTAGTGTGATAACACAGGAGACTTAATACAAAACTTGGTTACTCTAGCTTTAATAGTCTATGAGATATAGATGCAAATGAAGACGGACAGACAGACATAGCTATATCGACTCGGCTATTGATGCTGATCAAAAATATATATACTTTATGGGGTCGGAAACGCTTCCTTCTGGGCGTTACACACAACCGTTATCCCCACAAATCTAATATACCCCTATACTCTTCGAGTACCGGGTATAAAAATGTATTTTTAAGCTTCTAGACATCGCAACATCATGTACTTGTGCAGGCTGCATTTTAAAAGATTTGTCTTTCAAATGCCGTTTATGAAGTTTCATGAAGATATCTAATTTCGATCACAAGTTATTGATTTAGGAAATAGTCGAAGGCCCTACGGTGTCACGATAGCTAATAATACAGCATCAGACGGTCTCTGCCAAATAAGGACTTGCGGCAAGGAAGACGACAATGCAACTGTTCGGCTAAACGCCTGCGCATGGCAGCATAAAGAGAAGCATAGCTTATAATTCTATTAACGCATTGTTGCTCTCAATCGCTGCATCGCACTTTCTCTATCTCTATCTCTATCTTCTATCGCTGTGTGCTTATTTCAAATAGTTCGAGATCGAGCTATACGCGCTGAAGAAGCTTAGTAGCCTAACAGCAACCATTGCGGTTTGACTTAGTTGTGCTTTTAAGGCGTCATTTGAAGAACCAGATTAGACGGTTTCTGCTAAACGAACGAAATGCATAAGTGAGTGGTGCTTCAATCGGCAAGTACGGCAGGCACCTGATCTACAATCTTTCACGTGATGGCCCTTTCGTAGGCAATTGACGCATAAACCTAGCCTCTTTGATTCCTTGTGGCGCTCTTCAGGCGATAAACCTTTAAAGCACTTACAATTTACAGCTGTATGGCTCGTGCCCTCGCACAACACACAAGAAACCGGAGCGGGAGCGCTTTTCGATGTTTCGTACTCACGGTTTTAGACTTGCCAACCTGACCATCTTGCCCTTGCATGGTGTGATGAATGCTTTCAAGGGTACGAAATCTGTTATCCAGAAAAGCAGACAATTTATCTCAGGATAGAAGACCTTGATTCGGTGAAGCTTCTTTCCATTTTTCCATTTGCAACTAGTGAAGACGTGAGGTGACGGTATCCACGAACGCCCGCTACTTGCCAACTGATGAATTGCCACGAGTCAGCCAAAAACCGCTCTAATGTGTGCCAGTAGAATGATACGTTAATTAGCAAATCGGGGTTTTAGAATGTCTAAAGCTTTGCGGTAGTTATCCTCGGTCATCTGTAGCTTCTGCTGCGCTTTACTTTCAATGACCGCTTTAACATAGAGTAGAAACTTGTCCACTCTATATACTCCCCGCTGAACTTGAGCAGCTGCAGCTGTGGCAGGCGTGATCGATTTGCCATGTATATAAGAGATTGAGATTCGTTTTTATTCACTCTAAACGTAGAACAATGCGCGGGCTGAGAGCGTTTGCCCAACTCCCGCAGTAGAACAGTCCTCAATGAGTAGAATTTTACAGGTATTTCATTGGACATGGATTGAAAATCCACATCCTCCAAACTGGTGTTTGCCGCAACAAAGATAAATTTCAGTTCCGTCAGTGATTCCAAGAGTCCTCGCAGGTCTCCTTTTTGGCGCAGCTTTTCAAGAATGCAATCCGTCTAGTAGCTGGATCAGCACTGTCCAACACTTCATAAGACGAAGCGCCAGTTGAAGGTGTGCCATCTGAGGCGGACCTTTGCATTGCCGTGAATAATTTTAACCATATATGTTTAGCTTTTAATTTTTTTTATTTCACGCTAACTTTTTTACGCCGACTGCGCACGTTAATGCTCTCAAAGGCGGCAAATGCAGGTAGAGAGAGATGGAACGAGATACGAAAGCGAGGACGAAAAATTGTATGTATGCATTGCACCGGAACAAAGAGCAAAAGCGAAGCGATAGTGCGACGAGGCGACGACCAAACAATCGAAAATTTACTCTGATTTCGAGTTTGAAATTCCAGAAAGGGGTCTATGCAGCAACTCACGGGCGCTGGATGAATCAAACGACGAAAGAAGGGGCCAAGAAAGATAACGGATTATAACTGTATGTAGCCGGTCTTGACAGTGCGTTGCGCAGGCTGAAGCAGACGGCGGTGGAAATTAAACCAAAAAGCGGGCCGTTAGAAACTGCCACGGCCTATGACGAATTATGCACTGACTGTGTTACAAGAGAGAAAAGCATTGCAATATGAGCAGCAAGAAATAATAACATGTGTGTGTGTATGGACTGAGAGCGGAATTTACATTCGTAAAAGATATGCATACGAAAATAATTGAACTATCTGAAGAGCTATTGACGGCTGATGCTCCGAATACCATCCTTCCAATTCATTGAATAGCTTTATTTGTCAGCTTTTCAGAACTGCAAGGTTTAATACAAGTTATATGAAAAAATAAGCTTACCTCTGAAAAAAAAAACATTAACAAAATATTTGAACATTTGTAAAAATTCTTAAAAAAAAAAAAAAACTAAACTGTCATTATTCTGTTCGCTACTTTAATTTTCCTATGAAAAATTTAAGGGATTTTTTGCAATCGAAAATTTGTAAGTCGCTTCTTGACAGGTCCTTAAGGCCTGTATCCAGCACTGCGGAAATTTACTGACAGAAATCTGCTATTAATTTCGTTTTTGTGGCACGTAACTAAAATAGTGTGACTAAGAACCGAAAACGTGCTTGATCGCTCTCATGATTCAGCTGTGTTTTGTAAACAGCGCCAATTTTGAAAATTCAACTGAAATTAAAAAAAGGAAAATAACTAACTGTCACGATTAATTGATTGTGTTGGTTGTCAAAAAATAAGAACAAGAAGTACAGCGCAGGCAGAGGCGCCAAAATGTCAAAATTATCAAAGTGCATTTTTTCCGTGATCCGCCTTAGACATGGTCGTGCCTCAATCGCCTTTTTAAGCAATCTTCTCCTCACGTTAAAATGTTGTTTAATTTACGCACAGTTTTTGGTTTCATTTTTCACTTTTACTTCAGTCATAATATGCACATATGTATATATTCCTGGCCTGAATATCAGCTGTTCTCTCAGTCCAAAATGGTGTCGATAGGACAACTATCGATAAGAATCTGTGGATTTCGTTTAGCTTTCTGGATACTGAGGCCAATAAAGCACAAACGAAACATTCCTGGGTTATTTTTTGTCTGGCAGTAATTTTTAGTTTCCACGGTGCTGGCGCTACAGGCCTTTACCAGTAAAACCATCCCCTTTGGCCGACGTTTAATACTTCGAACAAAAAAATTTAGTTTTTACAATTTTACTGCATTTTTATACCCAGTACTTGCAGATTATAGGGGTATATTAGATTTGTTGGTGATGGTGGATATGTGTAACACATCGACCCAGGGTCGTTTTCGACCCCATAAAGTATATGGGCATTTCTCTGATGTCGCACGGGACGTTCGTACGCATTTCAAGTCGTAAAAATGTCAAAAAAAAACCGATTTTCAAAATTGTTTTACCGTTATGATTCGCCACTTGACTAGCTCCATAGCTGGTGCTAAGGGCGATTTTGAGCTACTGTGCGTTTTCGAGATATTTGCAAAAAAGCATGGTATTCGCACGGGACAAATATAGAAGTGGTTTTGGCTGCGACCAATTCAAACTCAGATTTCAGCGAAAGTTTTGGCGATATATTTATGCGAATTTCTGATTAATGTTCTGCATTGATAACTCTTTAAAATGGTTATAATTTTAAGCATCTATGGTTTTTCAGTTTTTTTTAAATTCAATTTAAGCCTCTGTCGCACGGGACAAAAATTTCTTGGCTTTATAAATGTTACAAAAATTCCGTTAACCGATATTAAGAAAATTTTCTGGAATTATTTTTAGGTAGTTCAATATGTAAAGGAGACTTTGAGGAAAAACTTTTATCAAGAATCATCTTTCTTATAGGCGAAAAAAACAATGGCAAACATTAAAAAAAAAATTAAAAAATACCAAAAAAAGTGAACTTTTGCTAATTTGAATAGGTTTTCAGATAAAAGTTAATGAAATGATGTCAATTAATTAAATTGGTGGATTTTCAATATCTTTTAAAAAGAAAACCCCGAGAAAACTATATTTAAATGCGTTTTTATTGAATTTAAATTTTTTGGCCTCGGTAGACCTCGTCAGAGAAATGCCCATATATATTTTTGAACAGCATCAATAGCCATGTCTGTCCGTCCGTCCGTCCGTCCGTCCGTCCGTCCGTCCGTCCGTCTTCATGAGCGCCTTTGCGGCCTTTGCCGCGGCTCACAACGTTCCCACTCGTTTTTTATATTGTTTTCGAAGTGCGCTGTATGGGTGTGAATATTATCAAAAAAGGTGAATGTTCTATTTTTTTGCAAGGGTATCAATGTACGTTGTGATTTACCTTCGCATTTAACCAAAATGTATGCATAACAATATTTTTTTGGTCTCTTGGAAATATGGATGTTATTTCCAACTATGTAACTTGTGTTTAGGGCTCGTGTTGAAGGAAAAGATCAGCGCCGATTCGTCTTGCTTGGGTCAGATGTTGTATATCAGACCCTCATCTTCATTATCTTCGAGCTGCCTATCACTTTTGGAAGAAATAGTTCCTCTGCAAGTGGCTACACCGATGCACCAAAGAAGCCTTCGAATCGTGGTGGAAAGCTGGTGCATACATCCGTGCAAACATCTTCTAACGTATGCGGAATGAAATACGAACAAAATTGAACAATGTCTCAAAAAGCTCCAAGAATTGACAGAGCAATACTGCTTTTTGCACGCTATTAAACGGTACTATTCCAGCATGCATTTCAGCAAATATAAGCTTTCTAGATAATGCGTAGTTGCTGAAATGTCTCTGAGCACAGAAGAACATCGAAAATTGATTCGCACATATTGCTCAAATAACCCATCTCAAAAAGTAATTTCTGATGTTCAGAAAGGAAAAAAAAATTAATAGAGTCCCTGGGTCCGGAAAAAAATTGTCCATTGCAGCAGTCTGAAGTTAGAGCCAAATTAAAGGCTGAAATTGTGAGTCGCACAGCTAAATAAAACGTGAGCGATAAAACGGTTAAAAAGTATGTAAAAGATATGGGAGTTGTTTAAAACAAATGAAATGTTCTAAAAACCGTACCGAAAGTCATAAAAGTGTAGAGAAAAAAAATAAAACTTCGGCTACGTACGCTTTTTAGAATTTTTTTTTCTGCAAGCTGCTCAAAGGTTTGCATAATGGATGATGAGACGTATTTCACAGTGGAGGGTCCTGAATGGACTCCGAAATATTACTTTAAGCTTTCTAATACTTAACCACCTAAAAATGTCACTGAAATTACAAAAACAAAGTTTCCTGAAAGGGTTATATTGTGGCTGGCCATAAGCGAGCGTGTAATCAGCGATCCTGTATTTTTTAAGGCAGGATTGGCTGTGAATGCGCAAAATTACATATACAATTATCGTCCGGCGTTTAAAAAATTTGTTAATAAATATCATGCGAATGATAATACGATGTTTTGGCACGACTTATTCAACTCTAAAGGCTCTTGACCATTTGAGCATTGAGTTCGTGCGTAAACTGTAAACCCTCCAAATGTGCCTCAGTTTAGGCCTACTGAAAAATGTTGTGCAAATTAGAAAAGAAATGTTTACAGCAAGGGATATAAGCCAAAAAACATCGACTGCTTAATATTAAAAATCAAAAGAAAGCTTGCTTAAATGGATACAAAAGGAATTCAGGAGGCTCAGCGCAAAGTAAAAAAAGCATTAAATCTAATTAAAAACATATCAAAAAGTAAAGTTTGCAGGACTTTAATCAAATTTGTTATTTGTGTTACAACAGTTGTTCGTATTTCATTCAGCATAGATTAAGACATCGGCTTAGCGCAGCAAGAAGCAGGAGTGAAGGCTCTGAAAATAAATACATTTTCCTGTTTTCCTTATTTCTGGTGGTATCCTTTCATATTTCTTCATTTTATCGCATTTTTAAAGCGCCCAAAACAGAGTATAAAAGTTTTATTTTTAAAATTGATCACTTGAGTAAATTCTTGCGAACTTTTTTCTATTCGAAGGAATCATTTTAGTTTCTTCCCTGACGTTTACCTAAGTTATCTAGGCATCCCTATAATAATATTGTAAAAACTTATATACACACATACATATATAATTACATAAGACTAAATTACTAATAAATTGATGAACATTTATTTTTTAATGACAATTTTATCCATAAGTCGTTTAAATGAAGTGAAATGTTTTAATCCTTCAGGCTTATTTATCATTGCGAAATCGGTACCCCATTTCATTCTTCTTTTATATATATACATATATGCGAATAAGTATGCGTTAATATGATGCGAATGAAATTACAAAAACAAAGTTTCCTGAAAGGGTTATATTGTGGCTGGCCATAAGCGAGCGTGTAATCAGCGATCCTGTATTTTTTAAGGCAGGATTGGCTGTGAATGCGCAAAATTACATATACAATTATCGTCCGGCGTTTAAAAAATTTGTTAATAAATATCATGCGAATGATAATACGATGTTTTGGCCCGACTTATTCAACTCTAAAGGCTCTTGACCATTTGAGCATTGAGTTCGTGCGTAAACTGTAAACCCTCCAAATGTGCCTCAGTTTAGGCCTACTGAAAAATGTTGTGCAAATTAGAAAAGAAATGTTTACAGCAAGGGATATAAGCCAAAAAACATCGACTGCTTAATATTAAAAATCAAAAGAAAGCTTGCTTAAATGGATACAAAAGTAATTCAGGAGGCTCAGCGCAAAGTAAAAAAAGCATTAAATCTAATTAAAAACATATCAAAAAGTAAAGTTTGCAGGACTTTAATCAAATTTGTTATTTGTGTTACAACAGTTGTTCGTATTTCATTCAGCATAGATTAAGACATCGGCTTAGCGCAGCAAGAAGCAGGAGTGAAGGCTCTGAAAATAAATACATTTTCCTGTTTTCCTTATTTCTGGTGGTATCCTTTCATATTTCTTCATTTTATCGCATTTTTAAAGCGCCCAAAACAGAGTATAAAAGTTTTATTTTTAAAATTGATCACTTGAGTAAATTCTTGCGAACTTTTTTCTATTCGAAGGAATCATTTTAGTTTCTTCCCTGACGTTTACCTAAGTTATCTAGGCATCCCTATAATAATATTGTAAAAACTTATATACACACATACATATATAATTACATAAGACTAAATTACTAATAAATTGATGAACATTTATTTTTTAATGACAATTTTATCCATAAGTCGTTTAAATGAAGTGAAATGTTTTAATCCTTCAGGCTTATTTATAATTGCGAAATCGGTACCCCATTTCATTCTTCTTTTATATATATACATATATGCGAATAAGTATGCGTTAATATTTTATGCCTGACCAATTGATGAGGTTTTAATTTCTTTCGCAGGCGGCTCGCGTCCTTACTGGTTTGTGTTAACATCTGAGAGCATCTCCTGGTACAAAGATGAAGATGAAAAAGAAAAGAAATTCATGTTGCCATTGGATGGTTTAAAATTGCGCGATATTGAACAGGGCTTCATGTCAATGTCTAGACGTGTTACCTTTGCTTTATTCAGTCCAGATGGACGCAATGTTTATAAGGTTAGTAATTTTTGTTAGTATACAAAAAAATGAACTCCAAATGATTAAAAAGAAAAAAAAAACAGAGAAAATACCTAAATCGAAACATAAATAATTTTTTTAAGAGGCACATCTACCCAGATGCCTGAACAAAGGCATTTTGTATTTATTTTTGTAAAGGAAAACTATTTATTTCATTAGAATGTTATTCAAGGATATGTAAAATATTTTGTATATTGGGTAATAACAGTTATTTGCAGTAAGCACTACAAATTGAATATTTAAAGGACTACTATAATTTTATGATTTCCCAATAATGATTTTTTTTTTTGGTATATAATGAATTTATTTGGACAGTAAAAAATATACATTCTTTTGACAGGAGATACTACATATATGCACTGCTCCCCCCATAAACTTACCGTCAATGTTAAATAATATCTAAACCATTTGAGCTGCAACCGTAAAATTCTTATCTATTATACTACAATGAATTTTCTTTAAAATAAGGCAACAATGGCTGATTTAACATTAATGAAAATGTTTTCATAAATGTTTTAGAAAAAGTAAACAAAAAAAGTGCAACAAAACAATTGGTCATCAGGTTAGCGCCCCCTACAATAAATTCCATTGAATTATGTTTTTGACCAATAATGTAACTCTTTTTTTTTTTTTTTTTACTTATTTAATCATTTTTAAGTAATATATATAATATGTACATTCCGATTGGGAATCGAATTGTAAAGTTGTCCTTTAATGCCTTCGATTAGTCCTTGTTTTTGTACCATATTTTTTTCTGGACTCCTACACTTTCCTGACCAACCATTCCTAGACGTTTTCTATGATGTTTAGATCGGGTGGGTATGGTGGCCACTCGAGGAGATAAACTTTTTGGCCCTGAATCCATGACTTCACAGATTGGGCAGTGTGGATTGGAGCATTATCGTTCTGCAGGTTTTGAAAAGGGTTTGGAAATACGGAAAAGCTGTTTTTAACACGCTGTACACGGGCATAATGAAGGCGCATTTCTTTTCTAACCGCGTAGGGTGGTGTCTTTTTTTTTTAATTTTAATTTTTGTCTCTTTAGGTGTTCAGCTTTATTTGTTACTCGTACTGTTGAGAAGCTCGCGTTAACACCGACTTTTTCCTTGATCTTGATGGACAAGCCGTGTGAATTTGAAGCTTCTCTCAGTAGTGCTCTTCTGTCTGCTTAAGAAATCACTTGATTGTTGCCGCCTTTGTAGTTTTTTTCCATAGGTTTCTCTATTTTTAAGAAAATTTTCCTGTGTCTTCCTGTTTTTTCAGCAATTTTATGGTAGGAAAGTCCAAATTCGAAGCATGCTTCAATCTTTGATTTTTCCTCCCAAGATTAAACTTTTTTCATTTCAAGATGATGAATACTTTGAACTTCACAAAAAAATCGGGTGACTGTGATTGCCCAAATAAGCATGATTGCATTTGGGAGCGCTAATCTGATGACGCAATATAAGTGCATCTTGGCGGAATAAAAACCAAAAATAGCAAATAAAATTGCGCTAACCTGATGACGAGCAGTGTGTATTGGTCACCGATAACAAATAAAAAATATCGTACTTTTTTTCTTTACCCTGAATCAAACCGGATATTTTATGTTTTTAATATTGTTTTTTCATTGCGTAATTTAACTTAAAACGTTCTAAAAAGTTTCAAAATTCAGTTATCAATAAGGGTATGTCATCTGCGCTATTTTATTCGAAATTTTGACTTTAGCTGTAATGTAGATAACTTATTGCAAGTGAAACGTTATAAAAACGTTATAATAACTTTAGCTTAAGCGGAAGTAAAAACCATTAGAGCTCGAAATCCTTATAACCGTTTGCTCAATGATGCAATATAATCGGAGCTCGCCAAATATGCTCAACCAAATTTTTCTGCACAATCGCTCTGGATCTGAACAACAACCCCCATTTTCGCTTCATTATTGTACTCGCTCTCGGGTTGAACGTAACACACAAATCGGTCTCTTACTGAACGCTCGATACGAACAAATCCGTTCGTTGACTCAGCTACCGACAGTCAGTAAAAGACCTAAGCAAGCAAATTGTCCGCAAAAAGTCTTCATTTTTCGTTTACCTAATTTTGTTGCCTTAGATACATGTATACATTATTTGTATGGAGTAAAAAAAATGGAGCCAAGCGGTTGTCCAAATTATATACTACGAGGAGTTCTAAGCAGGTTTGCCGAAGAAACCATGGGTCTAAAATCGTATTTCGTATTTTGTTCAGTGAAACACTCATAACTAGAACGCCTGTAATTATAATTGGCATTATTTCGAACTACATTTTTTGGGAGCAAAATACGTTAAATTCTCCATAAGTCATCCACCAGTTTTAGTTCGAAATAATGACAGTTCTAATTACAGAACTTCTTAGAATTTGTCGTAGTTTATAATTTTTGCAACCGCTTAATCGCGAAATTGACCCACTCTACTATACATACAAGCTCAGAAGCCCGTTTGCCGAGTTTTTACGAAGCAATGGGTCTCGAGTAAAGTAGTTGTATTTTTTTTTCTTCGAAAAAACACAAAAACAAACAGTAATGTGAAAAAAAAAATATAAATTACAAGAAAAAAAGCAGTTTCTTGGCATCTAAAAATGTCTGCCAAATTTTAATATAAATTCGTGGAAAAATTTATATAAACGACATCATTTTACACCCGATACTCAAAGAGAATTGGAGTATGTTAGATATGTATATGGTGAAAGTGGATGTATGTAATAACAAGCGTTTCCGACCACATTTCACCCAGATTTACAAAAAACCCCACGGATTGTGTGTTAAAATATATTAAATGTTTATGGATTGCTTATGGTTGGAACTGCACTAATTCTATCAGCACGGCGCGGCTGCAGCAGCAGCCGAAAGCTCAGATAAAACGCAAAAGCGATCCCCTAGTCTGTCACAAATAGATGGAGCAATTGAGTACCATTCGGATTTACATTTTTTCCACAAATCAAAAGGCACACATTTTCTTCTTCATCCAACTCAAATACCACAAAATTCGAAATGAACATTCCATATTTTAATAGGTTTTCATACAACTTTGGTCAATTAAATTATATTTCAATTGGTTAAATTAGCAGTGTTTACATATATGTATGTATTTGGAAAATAATATCGCTACAGTGCGATTTTATTGACTTTTAATTTTTGTTTACTTCGGTTGACTTTTCCTCGGACTTTTTTTTTGTGCAATATGGTCTTTGGTATATTAATATGATTTGATTTGATTTGAATAACAACAAGAAACTGTCGCAATACTCTTATTGGCCGATAAACTTTGGGTTTTTGGTACACGTTCACCCGATAAAGTTAACTCTTGTCTATTCTTCGGGCTTGGTGCATTGGGATATTGTCAAACGGCTAAATAGCTGGTTCGGCTTGCGGCAGTACCGCGCTATTGTTTCCTTCGAAGCTGTTTCTTGCGACACCCTAAAAATAAACTTGCATATTTTTCATTGTGAAACTTATGGACGTGCTTTTTAATAAATGCCATTAACGAATGAAAATCGTATAGTATCTCAGAGATATAATCGTAAAACACATATGTACTTGCTGATCTAACTTCGAATTAGGACGTTGATATGCAATGACTGCACCATCAAGTGGCCCAAGCGACACCAGCCGATGGCTGGTACGCGCGGATCCCAGGCAAGAACCGAACCGATCGCGGACATGCAGGAAAGATAGGTGTTAGACTAGTGTTCGAGGAAAAGTAGAACTAATCTAAATAAAGAAGCGAAGTAATTACTAATTACGGGAAAGATATAGGAGTATAGGCAGTTAGTGGTAGATATAATATGGTAGAGGGAATTATAATCCGAGCATAGGACCCTAAATGGTTCATGCAAGGAGTAGTTCGATCTACAAAACGGAAGAAACAAGGGTGTATAATTCCTAGTTCTTCTAATAGGAATCGTGAAGCTTGTGCGGCTCAACAGGTCAGGGCTATCTACATCACCCTTGATCAAGTTGTGCACGAAAATCACGCCAAGCATTTTCCTACGATTAGCTAAGGTTGGAAGGTCTATTAAAAGCAATCTATTAGAGTAAGACGGCAGTCTCACACTTGCATCCTAGTTGAGGCCGCCAAGAGCAAAAAGTTTTTCTGAACTGATTCTATACGGTCCCGATGTACTTTGTACTGAGGGCACCATACACAAGAGCCATATTTTAAAATCGGACGAACCAGAGAGGTGTAGAGAGTCTTTGTTATAAAGGGGTCGTCAAATTCCTTTGACCACCTCTTTATAAACCCAAGCACGCCCATGGCCTTATTCACCATGGTAGGAATGTGTTCTGAAAACTTTAACTTGGGATCTAATAGAACATCAAGATCATCAACCTGGGTATGGTCTCAAGAGAACCACCACAAAAGGTGTAAGAAACCAGAAAGGCGCTGGAGCGATGAAAAGTCATTACTTTACACTTTGAAGCATTAAGGTGGCAACTTGGATTGAAAAGAAATGTCCTTATACTGGACACAGAGCTTAAAATCATCCGCATACATAAGTACTCGAGAGTATGTTAATACAGAAGGTAGGTCATTTATATAGAGTGTAAAGAGTAAGGGGCCTAGATGGCTGCCCTGTGGTACACCCGAAGTCACCATAACTGGAGAGGACAGGGAGTTTTTGAAAAGGACTCTTTGAGACCTAGAACAAAGGTAGCTAGAGATCCATCTCAGGAGATTGGGCGGGAATCCTAGAAGGTCGAGCTTTTGAGCTAGGAGGGAATGGTTTTCAGAGTCGAACGCTTTACTAAAATTGGTGTAAACAACATCCGTCTGCAGATTACCTTAAAAGGCTTATAAAGGCTATTATAAAGGAGGTAAACTGCAATATAAATTTGTAGTGGTTGATCTCTGCCTTACAAATCCATGTTGAGATGGAGATATAAGTATTCTGCATAGGTGCTGCAGGTGCGGAGTTAAAATTTTCTCAAACACTTTAGGAATAGCGGATAACTTAGATATACCTCTATAGTTCATTGCGTGTCTTGCTACCTTTCTTATGAAGAGGAATTATAAAGGACTCCTTCCATATCGGGGGAAAACATGAAGAATTTATGGATAGGTTGAATAGTTTAAGCAACGGCCCACACAGAGACTCGGCACAGTACCTGAGTACACAGCCGGGAACTCCGTCCGGACCCGGTGAGAACACCGGCTTTACTGTTCGTAGATCATGAAGCAACCAGCTTTCATTTAGCAAAGGACTGAAAATGCCGTTCGACCTCGGTAAACCATTTGGATACGGCTGACCAGAGTAAATGTCCTGCGAATAGGTAGTTTGGAAAAAAGGGGCAAAAAGATCGACCACACTTCGAAAGTAGGATATTAGGCATCTTCAGGTATAGTGAGCGGGGGGACTCGAGTTAACAACGCTAAGGTCGCATCCGTTACAAAGCACAGATCAAGAAATCGACCCACGGAATTTTTAACATGGTTAACTTGAGACAGAGACAGGTCCATCAAGCCGTCAACAAAGTCATGGCGTGACATGGGTACAAGGCTATTTACCGAAGACCAAACAATTCCTGGCAAGTTGAAGTCACCAAGAACTATCATGTGATCTTTGTCAGATAGCGAGGAAGAAATAGCGGTTAAGGCGGACAAATGCTGCTCGTAAATTGAGATATCCGAAGAAGGTGGAATATACGAACAAGTTATGAAAACTGAGAAAGCGGGAAGAATCAGTCTTACACACAGAAATTTCAGTTCCTGCTGGATCTGGACTGTGAAAAGTTCCGACGTGAAGTTTGAGTCCACAGCAATTAGAACCCCTCCTGCACGTCGAGAAGTTTTTTGTCCGGTTTTTGTTTGTTAGTTTTTTGGACGGGTGGAGGTAGAGCGGGAAGATGACGAAGGAGCACTGGTCTGATTAGTTGGCAGAGTTATTGGGGGCCTAGTCTTCTTCTTTGCCTTAAACTCCTTCACCACCAAGTGCTCCGGCCAAAATTTGGCAGAACAGATGGTGTTAAAATGAGTTTGAGAGACACTTATTTTAAAAGAAGCTATCTCACTGGCATACGAGAAATTAAACTTTTCCAATTCTAATATCAACGGCTTTTATTTGGCTTTAAATATAAGCCGTCACATCTTTAATTGTGGAGTCAGGGGCAAACTATGAGACAAAAACTTGTCTCTTTGGTGGGATCCCCACCAATCTTGGCACCACAGGCCTACCATTTTATTTTACCTCAAAAACCATGACATTGTGGCAAGCTCCGGTTTTCACTTTTACAAATATTTTCCGATTTATTTTTAGAGAACGACAAATATTGGTGGTCATTTTTTCACAAGACGCAAGATTTTTTCATATTCAATTTTCCTCGTCAGAATGAATAAATGGTTTCTTATACAAAAAAGAAATCATAATTGTAAAAGGAAAACGAGATGGAACGTTATGAGCCGCGGCAAAGGCCGCGGCTCTACCTTATACCCGGTACTCAGTCAGTATATACATACATACATATATGAGCCTACGATTTATGAAATTTATTATATGTTCTCAAAAGGGACAAAATAATATTTAAATTAAAAAAAAAGCATGTTTTGGAATTTTTATACATGTTTCCATTTTTGTTTACCTATACTTTGTATATCTGCGCATACATTTCTACATGACATGTATAACTACATATTTGAGACGTACAAGTGCTTGCAAGAGAGAGAGAGGGAATGAGTCAGCGCCTGGCAGGCGTTGCGTAGCCACTGAAATTTAATTTGTTTCTTCTGGCCATAATATTGATCCGATCTAATCCAGATTCGGTAATCTGGTAGATATGGTAATTTTTCATGATTCTACGTTTTTGGTTTTCATTTATCTTAAAAATTGTGGATTCCACAGATTTTGGTCCTTTGTGGGGGGCGGAAAGGGGCGTGGCAAAATTTTGAAATACACTTGTGCTGGTTTGATATCACAGGAGTTTGGATAGAAAGTGTGGTTGCTCTCGCTCTTATAGTCTCTGAGAACTAGGCGACACAAAATACGAATGGGCAAAGCAGATGGGGTCGCGTGTGAGAGAGAGCGAGAGGGAATGATGACTTTCAAAATGGTTTTCTTCATTGTAGCTATAATAATGATCCGATCTGATCCATTCTGATAGAAATGGTCTTTCTCTATGATTCTGCGTATTTAGTTTTCTTGTGTCTTTAAAATTGTGTATACCACAGACTTTCGTCCTTTGTGGGGGCGGAAGGGGGCGGGGCGAAATTTTGAAATATACTTTGAGTAGTGTGATAACACAGAAGACTGAATACAAAACTTGGTTACACTAGCTTTAGTAGTCTATGAGATATAGGCGCAAATGAAGACGGACGGACAGACGGACGGACGGACAGACGGACGGACAGACGGACGGACGGACAGACGGACGGACGGACGGACAGACAGACAGACAGACAGACATGGCTATATCGACTCGGCTATTGATGCTGATCAAGAATATATATACTTTATGGGGTCGGAAACGCCTCCTTTTGGGCGTTACAGACAACCTTTATCCCCACAAATCTAATATACCCCTATATTCTTCGAGTACCGGGTATAAAAATATATGACTTATTGATGCAATAATATAAATTTGACCCCAATACTAGTCAATTTAGCTAGATCCTTCGTTTTAAATACTTTTTAAAACCCAAACTCAAATTTGACTTGAAAAAAATTTATCAGGGCAACAACACGTTTTCATTCTCGTTCCGTTTTCGTTCTAGCAGCTAGCGCAGCAGCAGCTGTTTTTTGAACATTGACACTTTAATTAATTAATTGGCATACTAGATCTCAGAATTTGTCAGACATGTTAAATACAAAGGTCCTAAGATTTCTTGATCTTAAATCGCGCACTTTCTATTGTCGTTTTGCTTTAAAACCAGGTCAGCGGTTTTTGTTTTCCAGAATCGATTATAAAATGAAATATCGATGTAAAAATATATGAAAGAGGGAGCACCTAAAAACGAAACGTTTTGGTTGAAACGTTAAATCCAAAATTAAGTGATAGCAAACGCCTGCTCGATTGTGAATATTTTTTATTTAAGCAACATTTTTTCGAACGGTTACCAACCGATAACTGTACAATCTATTTGCATAACATTTTTTTGGGAAAAAGCTTTATTTTGTTCATATTGTTTTGTGACTTGCGGTTTAAGTAAGGTTTAAATAAAAAAAGAGGTACACCGTTGTTTCCCAAATTTAATTGAAAAAAAATTTGTACATACATGACGTTCGAACAACAGGAAAATATTTTGCCTTCCAAATTCCCGGTTTGGAATTACAGTATAAATACAAGTTTTAAAATAAATTTATAAAATAAAATAATAAAATAATAAAATAAAATAATAAAATAAAATAATAAAATAATAAAATAAAATAATAAAATAAAATAATAAAATAAAATAATAAAATAAAAAATTTAAAATAAAAAATAAAATAATAAAATAAAAAATTTAAAATAAAAAATTTAAAATAATAAAAGAATAAAATAAAATAATAAAATAAAATAATAAAATAAAATAATAAAATAAAATAATTAAATAAAATAATCAAATAAAATAATAAAATAAAATAATTAAATAAAATAATCAAATAAAATAATAAAATAAAATAATTAAATAATAAAATAAAATAATTAAATTATAAAATAAAATAATAAAATAAAATAACACAAATAAACTTAAAGAATAAAATAAAAAAAAATAACTCAAATATTCTAATAAGAACACTCTCAAGATACAAAAAAATTAGATTTTCGTCTTTCGAAGCTCGTACTTCAAAATATAAGTTGTGTCCCATTTTTTTATATTGTTACAAATGGATTTGAATACTTGATTTCCGAGAATATCAAAATATCTAGGTAGATGTGCCCACTTAAAATTATTTTAAAAATCTGCAGAAGTTAATTGTTCATTATTTTCTTTCCTCTGTTCAAATTCGTTATTCAAATTTGATTCTTTTGACCAAATAGTCGGTCAAAGATTTCGAATATTATTTTTTTGTATAAGATAAAAATTACTATGTTTTTATCAACATTTGGGTCAAATCAAAAGACAAGGAGCTTGCCGCGCCTGGAAAACTGCAAACTCCTTTTGCCTTTTTGATTTGTGATATTAGAACCAACTTCAAAACCCTAAGATAAACCTAATCGGCCATTCATGTCACATTACGCTAGTATACCTTCACCTCATGACTACATTTTTAATTGATTACACCCAATCAAAGAAAATCTACTTCAGCCTCTTGTAAAATTTACATACGTTGTTGTTCCATTGTCCATATGCTTTGGCAAAAAAAAAAAAAAAAAAAAAAAAAAAAACTATCATCCATTTGTTCTCTGCGCTTGGACGCTTCTTTTTTTTTCTTTACGCACAATACTGTGATTTTTAGGACTACAAACAATTGGAATTGTCTTGCGAAACGGTTGAAGATGTTGAGTCGTGGAAAGCTTCATTCTTGCGAGCTGGTGTTTATCCCGAGAAGCAGGAAACCCAGGAAAATGGGGACGAGGTGCGTATGCGTAAAATAAATTTAATTATGTTTATATCAACAATATGTGTCTAGATTCGCGTATATTCTTATGAAAATATTTAAAAACTCAAAAAATAGACGCTAGAGTAATATCAACGCAAACATTTAAAAATATACAATTAACTATGAATCAAATGAAATGTAATAAATAGTAGCCGAAAAATGGTAGCAGATTAAATATTTTAAATTTCTTATCAAACAAGTGGTTAGATGAAAGTTGATAACACTAGTCGACACGACTTTTCCGCTGTCGCCCAAAATTACTTTTTCTGATAGATTTGGATGTTTAAAATTTGTTAAAGAATGATTTTTTTCCAGGTTTACCTATTTTTTTTTTTAATTATTTAAAAATTAGGTTTTTTTTCAGAGGTGGTATTTCTATTTTTCACATAACTTAAGTTTCCTCCATATAAAATGAAAAATGAAAAAATATGAAAAATTGGTCAAACGGTTGTAGCTGAGCCTATTTAATTTGTCTATCTAAAATCAAAAATCAAGGCATTCAAATATTTTTTTTTCGACTTTTCCTGAGTTTTCAAATTCAGGAAAAATTGAAGCACTACCTATGGGCCACAGCGGAAAAATAAGTTGAATTTTGTCGAGTAGTGTGATAGAAATGAAAAAATTAACATTATAACCTAACTATCAGTTCCTCTTGTGCTCTCCATGTTTTTCACATCTCCCATGACAAGCTTTTTCACTAGCTGTTGAGATTTAAAAACGGGTACAAATGTTTTTTGGATATATATATGTGGTTTAATGCCAGGTTTATTAAGCTAGATATACATAGGTATGCGTGTAAAACGAACGATGATCCTATGGTTTCGAGTATTCGCTCAAGACTAAAATGCAAGGACTGACGGCGTAATTGTCGTGCCCTATGAGGCAACGCTTAACGAGCGGGAGAGAGTGCGATTATTAGAGAGCTAGAGCAGTTCGGGCTGGTGCTAAGCCAAGTACAAAGAATGCTTATACATAAGTATGCGAAAGAAAGCCGCTGCCGTACGTAGGCATATGCGGTAACAAACGATTTCACAGTGGGCATTGCAATAATTGACATCGAGATGTGCAACTTGTAACTTGGATGGTTTATGCTGCTTGAACCGACAGTCAGAAAGTTATACGTTTTAAGTAAATTCGGCCATATTAGATGCGCCATTTTTCATTTTCCCTGCAACACTCGCTCTTAACGAATACACTTTTGTATTTACTGAGATATTTTTAAAGTAGTAAGAATATTGGATTGGAGGCTGGAGTAATTCCTAAAACTAAAAAAATCTTTTTTCACAAAAAAAGTTCATTCAGCAATTTGGGGCCTTATCACAAATGTCGGCTTCAAAGGTTTCAAAGTTGAAAACTAGAAGCTTGTGAATGAAAAAGACTAGGTCTGCAATAAAGAAGAATCTGTTAAAAGAGGACTTGGCCAACGCTGACATGAAACTCCAGGAAAACTCAAGCAGTTCGGCGTCTATATGAAGAGATCAATCAACTGGATAATCGTCTCGATTTTAGGATACGGGAAATATCTGAACCTACCGACGCTTTGGTGCTTGCCCTTAATAACAAAATTCAATTTTTTTTTACCGCTGTCGCCCAAAAAAACTTTTTCTGATAGATTTGGAGATTTAAATTTTTGCAAAAAAAGAATGGTTTTTTTTCAGGTTTAGTTTTTGTTTTTTAAGAATTTAAAAAAAATGGTGTACTTTTTTTATAGGTAGTGCTTCAATTTTTCACATAACTTAAGTTTCCTACAACTGGTTGTATTGAACTTTGTAGTTTTGAAAAGCTGACTATAAATCCGACCCAGATACTTCGTAGCTGCAACTTAACGTCTGGAAGTTATAAAGCTTTGAAATTAAAATTTCATAATTTTTTTCGGTATTTTTTCCCAAAATTTTGACTTTAAAAACTCAGGAAAAGTCGAAAAAAAATTATTTGATTGCTAAAATTTTTGGTTTTAGATAGACACATTAATTAGACGTCGTTTCACGTGTCGCTTTTAAATATCGATGGATTAACTGCCTGCAGCCGTTTGACCAAAACTGGGCAATGCGCCCAGGTATCTTCACCTAGTCCGTGAGAGAGCCGAGCAGCTGCAGATAAGATAGCCCCGAGCTCATCACATTTCTTACAGCTGCTTCTGTTGGTGATGTTTAGTCTGACTGCATGTGATACAGCCAGGCAGTGACCTGTCAATTTCTCCACTAACAGTCTGCAGTCATTCCGTGGAAGGTACTGTAGATAGTGGCTAAGTTTTTCACTGCGCTCTTTCCACATGATTTTCGAAATTCTGCAGGTGGTTATGCTCCTCCACCTGCTCTTGTTTCTAGTCTGGCCGGATTTTCAAGGTCGTTTTGTAGCGTTCTAAGGGAGACAGTCACATTTTCTACTCTTGCGTAGGGATATAGCCTGTCCTTAAGCATGCCGTGTATATAGCGAAAACCAATGGGGTGGCCTCTTTGGTCACCTGCAACATGGCTGGAAATATTCCGTCCAGTCTAGGTACTTTTATGCCCGTAAAGGAGTCTATGGTCCCTTGTATTATCTTGTGGGTTATTAGGCCTGTGGGGAGGGTTTTTTCATCTGTTGCTAGGTCCTGTTGCGTTGCGGCATCAGTGACCTCGGTGCATCCTGGGAAGTGAGCCTCCATTAGTGCTGTCAGGGCTTCTTCGCTGCTCTCTGACCATTATCCATTGTTGAGCTTGAGCTGACTCTTTATGGTAAGTTGCTTAGAAAGCAGCTTCCTGAGTCTTGCCGTTTCAGGCATGTTGGAGCAGAAGTTCCTCCACGAGCTGCGTTGTGCCTTGCGTATCTCCTTGTAGCTACTGAGTAGATTCTTGTATTCCTCGTTTATAAACTCTTCTCGCTTGTTTGGCGAGCTTGAAGAATTCCCTGAGGTGGTTTCTTAGACGAAAGAGGTCCCGGTTCCAACATAGTGGCTTAGTTCTCTTTTTCGTTCTTGAGGGTGGGCATGATGCACGGTAGGCATCTAGAAGATCTTTGGATAGAGTCTCCTTCTATATGTCCTCCGCCGATTGCACCCACCCCGGATTAACGAGCTTCGAGGTAACCGTCTTTCTGAACTTTTCCCAGTTTGTGTTCCGGGGGTTCCTATATACTGTTACCTTCGAAGTGTGCTAAAATTCGTATTTAAACTGAATATACTTGTGATCTGAGAAGGATGGTCCTTTGAGGACTCTCCACTCAGATACCGCGGTACTCTTTCCCGTTACGAGAGTAAGATCTAGCACGTTTGATGAAGTGGGACCTACGTAGGTATATTCCCCCACGTTTGCTACTTCTATGTTAGTTGAAAGTATAAATTCTAGAAGTGACTCACTTCGGTCATTAATATCGGGGCATCCCCATACATTGTGATGGGCATTAGCGTCCGTACCAATGAGTAGTTGGTAGTCCTTGGAGCCGGCTTCTGCGACCAGACTTCTTAGCTCTTCAGGTGGTGCGGGCCTGTCGTGTGCCATATAACAGGAGGCTACCAAGAGGCGCTTCTTCTCGCTTTCTAGCATAACCACTGTTAGGTCATCAGAGCTGTAATGAGACATAAGGTGATCATGGTTCTGTTCCTGCTTACCGATGTTGTGTAAAAAAAGAGATATAGTTCGAGGACTTTATTCCGGCCACTGAGTGGCCTGACGCAATCCATGGCTCCTGGATCAGAGCTATGTCGACGAGCCCTTGCTCCATGGCTATGAGGAGCTCCGCCGATGCTACTTTGCTTTTATGAATTTTGAGCTGCAGCAGACTCATCGACATGGGTGGCTGGCTCGACTTCCCTCGACGGGTTGACCACCAACGTCAGATCATTGTCCTCTTCCTCGTCGGATTCATGCAGCGCAAGCCCCTGGGCGACCAGACCCAAATCCTTCTCCACCTCGCCTGCCTGCAGGGTGTGCGCGGTGACGAGGTGACGTTTCTTTGGGCGCAGATATACACTGCCCATGCCCCAGGCCATCTTCCCTAATCTGGAGACAGGAGGTCCTCCGCCTCCTTGTTTATTTGGAGGATTACACACTAGCCCTCCTCGTTCGGTAACGGGCTGGTGTGTGTAGCACCTTCCAGTTCTACGTGGGTATCACGGGATTCCCGCGTTGCCGCTTGCTCGGTGAAGTATCCTTGTTGGCACTCTCGACTGAGCGTTGCCTCTTGTTGGCCAGCAGCTGCTCCACCTTGATGGCATATTTTCCGATTGATGCCCGCATTTGGGGCATCTGCGAAAAATGCCGCCTGCCTTCCTCCACCCGCTTTTCGGCCCAGATTAGCCTGGCTTTCTCCTCCTGGGAAATGTCGGCTTTGCTCTGGAGCCGGCTAAGGATTTTGAGGGCTGTCTTGTACTGCGAGAGGGCCTTCATACCGCAAAGAGGATTGCTTCTCCCTATGCCTGCCGGTGGTAGCAGTCCCGCATTACACCGACGTTTGGGCTGACATCCCAGCCATGTTTGGCCCGAAGGTCCATAGTGGTTAATAATTTTTTGGGGGGCCCACCCCCTAGCGTTTTATGACTAGCCGCCAGGCACCTCTAGCCATGGCCTAACCCAGCTCTCCCGACTCTAGATCGAGAAGACGCCGGGTCATTGCCTTAGCTAGACACTGCATTGCCCCGGACGGCGCAAGCGACAGTGCATTATCCTAGTGGTGGGTTCAACTAGAAGACTTTTGCCAGTCTATAATGCAGTTAATCTTAATATCCGTTACGGATTTATACTGGACTTCAAGAAAAGAGTTCTGTGATATGGATGAGGAATTGCCTATAATTGTAAATTATGCCAACGGGTATGTAAGGTGGAGTCGCACAAGAAAATGTCTAGGCAAATCATCAACTTGGAAGTTTCCGAAACTCTGTCAAAATTTCGGGTTTTTCCGTCATTTCGTGGTTCCAAAAGGCAGCCCACCAGGTTAAGGAGGCAGAAAAGTCTTTTTCCGGTGTCAGTCTAACCAAAGATATTAAGATGAGTAACGCCCATACATTTCAATTGTTATAAGCAGCGTGGTTCTTGGAAGCGCAAAATCTGCGCCATCTTGCTCACATAATTTCTGAAGAGCGTACAGATTGTAATGGCACTATGTGTTTGTAACAGTTTGAAACGGTAAAATGGCATATGGAAACATAACTTAAACACAAAAATTCGGCATACGAAGGTTTGGTCAAACGGCTACAACGTAGCGTTAATCCATCGATTTTTACAAAAAATATCTTAAACAACGCCCAATTAATGTATCTTAAACGTAGCTGCCGCAGCTGTCCAGATTTTCTAAGAGATAAGTTAATTTGGGTTTGACGAAAGCGGTGATAGCGATGCTTTGGTCTGTGGCGAACGCAGTGTACACAGGAGCGGGCAATTTGACGTGCCGAGTCTCTTGCGTTAACAATCCAATACTCCACGTGAATGAGAGCAACTATAGCATCCGAAGATGCAAATTACGAATGTACCCCCATACTAATTGAGAATGGCTAGGCAGCAGCAACTTATGTTTTTTTCGGTCTGTTAGGTGTGGGTATTCCAAATGTCCGCTAACTTTGATAAGTTTAAACCTTTTCACAATTTCTTAAAACTACTTTTCTTTCGGAAGATGTATGCTGTAAGCCAATTTCTGGTAGACAAGCGAGACGTCTCTCAATGGCAAAGAATCCATTTCGATTTGTGTCGACCGAACTTCTAAGCCATCCTTCTTGGAATGGCAACCGAACGACAAAGCTGATCAGAAAGCTGATAGCCCGAGGTACGTGACTTAATGGAGGTCGTCCTCCGGCGCAACTATGCTGGTATTCAAATCTCCTCCCAATTTGTCCTTTATTGATAGCTTGATTTCTATATATGTTTCATTTCTGATGTCGAACGGGACGTTCGTTCGCATTTCATGTTGTAAAAATGTCAAAAAAAAACCGATTTTTAAAATTGTCTTACCGTTATGATTCACCACTTGACTAGCCCTATAGTTGGTGCTAAGGGCGATTTTGGGCTACTGTTCGTTTTTGAGATATTTGCAAAAAATCATATTCGCACGGGACAAATGTAGAAGTGGTTTTCGCGGCGACCAATTCAAAACCAGATTTCAGCGAAAGTTGAGGCGATATATTTATGAGATTTTCTGATTACTGTTCTGCATTAATGACTCTTTAAAATGGTATAATTTTAAGCATGTATGGTTTGTAGTTTTTTTTTTAATTCAATTTAAGCCTCTGTCACACGGGACAAAAATTTCTTGGCTTTAGTCCTGTATCCAGCACCGCGGAATTTTACTGAAAGGAATCTGCTCATTATTTCGGATGTGTGGAACTCAACTTATGTAATGTGACCAAGAACCTAAAAAGTGATTTGCCACTCTCATGAATCAGCTGTGTTTTGTAAACAGCGCCAATTTCGAAAATTAAACTAAAATTAAAAAAAGGAAGAAAAGTAGTTCTGACGATGAAGTGATTGTGTTGGTAGCTCCACATATTGTTGTAAGAAGAAGTACAGCACAATTGGAGGCGCCAAAATGTCAAAATTATCAAAATGCTCATTTTCCGTGATCCGCTAAAGACATGGTACTGCCTCAACTGCTTTTATTAAAGCAATCCTCTCCTCACTTTAAACATTTGCATATCTCTGGATTTGCGCACAAATTTTGCCCCCACCTTTCACTTTGACTTCAGTAACAATATGCACATATATTTTCCTGTCGCACATATCAGCTGTTCTCAGAGTCCACATTCGTGTGGATATCGATACTATCGATAAAAATTCGTGGATCCCGTTTACGTTGCTGGATACTGACTCCAGAAAAACACAAACGAAAAATTACTGGCCCCGTTTTTTTTATATGAAGCTTGGCAGTAATTTTTAGTTTCCGCGGTGCTGGAAAAGCTTTTATAAATGTTACAAAAATTCCGTTAACCGATTTTGAGAAAATTTTCTGGGATTTTTTTTTTTAGGTAGTTCAATATGTAAGCGAGACTTTGAGGAAAAACTTTTATTAAGAATCATCTTTCTTATAGGCGAAATTAATTAAATTGGGGGATTTTCAATATCTTTAAAAATAAACTCCCGATAAAACTATATTTAAATGCGTTAAATGCAGCTAAGCAGCAGTTGCCAAAACACAAATCTAACTGTGAAAGCGACGGCAGCAGCAAAGGTTTAGTGCTGTCCCAAGAGATAGAGAGACCGCGAAAATTCCAGCGACGGCAACGAAATCGAATAAAAAACGAGGGACAACGTTGTGAGCGGTCTTTGCCGCGGCTCTACTTTATACCGGTACTCGGTCAGTATTTATGTGAGCTTACGTTTTCTGCAAATTATACGATATGTAGTTTTAATCGCTGTTCGCCAAAAATTGAATTTTAGTCTTTGGAAATTTTTATTTACATACATATTACATGTTTTCAGTATTCTTAACATTTGTTTTTTTTTGTGCGAGAGAGAGAGAGGGAAGAGTAAGCGGTTGTAAGGCGTTTCGTAGCCAATGAAATTTAATTTGTTCCTTTTGGATGTATTAATAGGCGAAAGGAGGCGTGGCAAAAATGTTGAGTACACTTGTATTGGAGTGATGTCAATGGAGCTTGGATAAAAAGTTTGTTTTCTCTAGCTCTTATAGTCTCTGAGATCAACGCGCTAATCTGGACGAATAGGCAAAGTAGACAGGGGGAGCGCGGAAGGGATCATTTCCTTTCAAAATGGTTTTCTTCATTGTGGCTATTTTTTGGTCCGGACCTGATCCGGATTCAACACTCATTGTCTATGATTCTACGTTTTTTAGTTTATCGTATCTTTTAAATTGAGCATGCCACAGATTTTTCGGGTCGGAAACGCTTTTCTCTGGGTGTTACACACATCCACTATCACCAAAAATCTAATATTCCCCTATAGTCTTCGGATACCGGGTATAATCAAGGAGTGGAGTTCCAATAGATAACTTGATAGCTCGTTGATCCCCTCGAGCCATTGGTCTCGGTGAGGAATTATTGATTCAATTGAATTGAAAGGGGTGTCTGTATATTCCCTTGGAACACAGGAGTCCGTTTTTGTGGGGACGATACAGCTATTTAGTTAAATGACCTCAGACGTATTTTGCTGCCATTTCTGCCCGCTCGTTTCTAGCAACGGCAAGGCACAGAAGGCATAGAATGGCATTTAGCGCATCATTTAAATTGGTGCGAGATGCATAGGGCGGCATTTCGTTGAGCTTTGCCCAGTTGTTTGGGCTTTTATCATCACAGTCCTAGCTTATCTGGAACTGCCCCCACTTGATGATTCCCCCAGCCCACTTTCCATACTTAAATGTTATTCAAAATTTGTGAGCTGCGCTGGAGAAAAACACCCAGAATCACAGGATTTCTGGCAAAAAGGACTATAAAAAAGCTCTACTGTAGGAATGGAGCAAAATAAGACCGGAAACCACTCGGAAGCTGATCTCTTCCATGAATATTAGGTTAAAAGCCGTAATAAAGGTTAAGGGGTTACATACTAAGTATTAAAATACCTGTTAAACCTTTTATTAATCTAATATTAAACTGGTTTGTGGCTGCATGGTTTGAGCTCGGACTTGTATTTTAAATATATTTTTTATTTTATATTTTCAAAACTGAGCAATATTTAATCAGCAAATAAAGTTCCTTTTTAAATGTAACAAAACATACAACAAATTGGCGTTTAAACATTTTTTGTTTTTCCTCTAGTTTAAAATCTGTACCACCTTAAACTTTTTATTTGCATTGTTTTGGCTCTGAGCCACTGCAAGACATCTTCAGCCTAAGATGCATTCCTTGGGGCTCTAGTCTTGCCGCCGTGGACTATACAAATGGGTTAGGTAGATTAATAAAATCATACAATATTTTATCAACGAATAAGTTGATGTTAATAGATTGTGTTATATGACTAGTGCATTGATTTACACACAAATACAAGAATGCATGAATTCGTATGACAAAAAACGTTACTTTTTTTTCCCCACGCACGCTGAATATCTCAATGACAATTAGTCTAATGTGAAGTCATGTATGAAATACATTATGAATTTTTTCATATAAATGTACAACCCCTCATTAATATTAAATATAAACATAAAAATATTCAAGCAGTAGCTACAGCGGTCTTCAGCTCTGCTGTGAAATAAATTTGTTTATTTCCATTTTTCTATAAATTGGTACATTAAATTAATGCTTTAAGGTTTGGTATGCTCTAGACATTCTGAAAGCTTTTTTTTTATATTTTAAGAGTTTTTACAAACGTCTAAAAGGGTATCCACTAGTATGGTGTCTTCACGGTATCGACATTGTGCAAGTGTGCCAGTTAGCAGGTGTTCGTGGGTCATTTTTGTATGGTCGATATACAGGCGGACAAACATGGCCCATTACAGTTTTGTAAATTTTTTTGGATACCGCGGGTACACCACTCCGGTTAAACATCTTGTAACGGTGAAGGAATTGTTACCATTCCCATTCGCAGTCTCCTTGGATTGTGGTCTGGGTGATGAGCCTTTTTATGTCCTTTTTGTGATTGGGACTACGCAGGAAAGTTGGAGCATTTGTAACGTAATTTGCAGCTAAATTCTCATACTCGTTTTCTGGAATACCCTGGTAACTGGGAACCCGTGCAGATCGTAAATACTCCAGGTCTTTATTTTGTGATTGTGCAGACTCTATGAACGGCGAAAGCCTCTGCACACTGCTCCAAGTGTGTTACAAAATTTCGCCCCGCCCGTTCCCGCATACACAAAGAACGAACATCTGTGGCATGCACATTTTTGATAGTACGAGAAAATTAAATACGCAGAATCATAGAGAATGAATTGGATCATTAAAATAGCCACAATGAAAAAATCATTTTGAAAGGCATCTTGCTCTCTCTCACACGCGACCCTGTCTACATTGCCTATTCGTTCAATTGAGCGACTACATCTCAGAGACTATAAGAGCTAGAGCAACCAAACTTTCTATTGAAGCTCCTATGATATCAATTCAGCACAAGTGTATTTCAAAATTGTGCCACGACCCCTTTCCCCCCAAAAAGGGACGAAAATCTGTGGAATCCACAATTTTTAAAGTACGAGAAAACAAAAAACGTAGAATCATGGAAAATAACCGTATCTACCAGACTGCCGATCAGGTGGGATTATTATTATGGCCAGAAGGAAGAAATGAAGTTTCGGTAGCTACGCAACGCATTTCAAGCGCTTAATCATTTCCTCTCTATTGTTGGTGTGAAATGTAGAGAAGGCAGATGTATATAAGATATGTAAACCAAAATGAAAACAGATAACAGATAATGTTATATATACAAATTTGCAGAATGGTTCTACTTAATTTTATTTAAATTTATTTTTTTGACAAAAAATTAATAATTCCGTTTTGCCAACATACATATGTATGCTGAATTTGTTTTGTTTGCCTACTGTGATTATTAGGTTAGGTTTGACATCATGTTGAGTATGAATCAAAAAACTACCTAAAACTCTCTTTTTTTTGTTGAAAGTTTTAATAAAAATGTTGGATAAAGTTGGATGGGCTAAAGTGAAGTTAAATTAGCTAAAGCTAAAAGTGAAGTTGCGTGAGCTAGCAGATGCCACACGGATTTGTACTGAGTGCGAACGCAATATTTTAGGCGCGATTCTGAAGGCCCAAACCTAAAAAGATCGTCAATAAAAAATTCACATTGATCGAAGGAGTTTTTTTTTTTGCAGATTTTTTGGATAGACCTACCTAATCCAATAAAAAAAATGTTCTTGCAAAATGTTTTTGCTAGGGTCAATTCGAAAGTAGTACTCAGATCGACAAACAAATACCACGATATATACATAAAAGTATTTCATGGTATTTGTGGTAATTTTATGGGTCCCTAGATTTTTATATCAAATAGATTTAAAACTACGTTTTTTTGCGTGAATGTGTGTGAGTACGATAACAACACAGTGCAAAAAAACAATAACCAAACAAGCTATAAGCAGAATTTGGTGACGACGATATAATGAAATTAATAAAGACAGTCCAGAAGAAAGAATTGTTATGTAATTTAAGGGATATCTACGGATTTATCTAATATTGCGGTACCTTATCTGTGCATTGTCGTTCTCCAGCGTCACAGAAACGTAAATAACAGCTACAAATAATAAATTTCTTCTTGCTTTCTTACAAAATTGGAATTTTGAACTGATTTTATTTGATTAGAGTGTAACCTTAGGGTAGGCACACCTGGTCACACTCGGCCGCTAGTATATTTATAAGGCACGTTTTGCTAGCAAACGTGTTTTCGGATCTGAGTACTATGCTTTTGCCTTATATCTCTCAAACATTAGATTTTTGTCAATTGTTTTGTGAATATAAGGCTAACAATTACTATTTAACTACACTTTTCCTTCTTCAAAATTTGATTTTTTTTTATTTTCTTTTCTTTTACATTTTGGCATACTAATATAACGTAATGCCAGAATAGAACTGCACATAGATTCACAATTGCCAACAAAAATTTGAAATGGCTTATCAACTCAGATATTGATGCTAGTCAAGAATATATATACTTTATGGGGTCGGAAACACTTCTTATATACCTCTTGGAAAAACCATGCGATTATAGTGAGATAATTTCGTTTCGTTATCGAATTATTGGCATCGCAGCTGCAGAGCTACGTATGAATGTGTTTGCCCTCGATAGATAGGCTGTAAAAAGAATCTTAGTAAATCTAAAAAAAGTAGTACAATAAAGAGCAAGATATGAAGAAAATAAGAGTTCATAAACGTAACCACGATCGAAACTAACAACACGTAGAGACTTTATTTGTTCTGCTTATCTACATTTTCCTGTGAGTGGTGTTCAAATATTTCACTTCAAGTCGTTAATATGGGTCACGATCGGGTGTCGGCTTAACCGAAAACACGAAAAAGATGAGATTCGTGGGGTTTTCCTGTTTTGTCAGTGACCAGACCGCAAGGGAAAAAAATGTTGATTGTTATTTGCCAACTATGCCCGTGAGTGATTTGTGAGCTCTGCTATATGGGCATTTCCGTGGAAAAGTCAACCGAGGCAAAAATTAAAAGTCAATAAAAACTCATTTCCATATACTTTTGTCTCAATATTATTTTCAAAATTACCCCTCGCACGGGTTCACAGAAATGTATTGGTTTCGGGGTGTGGTAACTATAACACTAGTCGACACGACTTTTCCGCTGTCTCCAAAAATGACTTTTTCTGATAGATTTGAATGTTTAAAAATTTTGAAGAATGTTTTTTTTTTTTTCATGGAGTAGTTTTTTTTTAAAGAATTTTTTAAAAATCTGGTATTTTTTGTCATAGGTAGTGCTTATATTTTTCACATAACTCTCGTTTAATACAACTGGTTGTATTGCAGTTAAAAAAAGCTGACAAATGCAGCTATAAATCCGACTCAGACACTTTGTAGCAGCAACTTAACGTCTGGCAGATATTAAGCTTCCAAATTGAAATTTCATAATTTTTTCGGTATTTTTTGGCCGAAATTTTGAAATTTCACCGAACAATTGAAAAAAAAATATGAATGCCTTGATTTTTGGTTTTAGATAGACACATTAATTAGGCGTCGTTTAAGGTATCGCTTATAAAAATAAACGGCTAAGTTATAACCGTTTGACCAAAACGACTCTTACCTGAAAAAATACCGTCCGGTACGTTGTTGGTCCAACTTCCAAAAGGGGATTGCAAAAAACAAAAAGGACCTGTAATTTTGGTTTTACCGAGTCTTAGGTATTGATATATATATCGGATATATATCCTACCTGGTCATATTTATTTGGGGTGTAGATGTTGTGGACAGTTTTATTCCTTATTTCTTATACCTAAGCCTTGGCGAGGATAAATATACATAAATACCTGTTAGAGTCAAATGTTGACCTTTTTCCTTCACAGGTGCTGGTCCCGCAGATATTTGACCTTTCTTCTTCAAGCTATTCATAAAAAACTCTGTACCTATAGTATCCCTGCCTCAGTGTAGTTCTGATTTCCAGCAGAATACGATCGTGTGTTTTCGAAAAATACCACTTGTTTCTAATTGAAATAGACAACTCCAGCCGGTCAACTTCATGTGCTGGCCCCCAAATTCGAAAACTACTAAAAGATGGTGGATTTGAAAATATTTTATCTACGAATGAAAAAGCAGCCTGGAACTCGTTCCGACTGGTTACAACAAATTTTCTTGGTAACAGAAAGATGATTACGTTAATATCGTTCAAGACCTACTTAAGAATTATGAACAAATTGGAGCCAACATTTCACTCAAAAACCATTTCCTGCACTCCCACTTAGACTTTTTCCGCCAAACCTTGGGGATGTTAGTGATGAACACGGAGAGAGATTTCACCAACAATTAAAAGCTATGGAACGACGGTATCTAGGTGTTTGGAATGAGAATATGTTGGGCGACTATGTGTGGACTCTCATAAAAGAATCTGACTTAAATGACAAAAGAAGACAGACAAACCATTTTAAAAATAGTAACAAGCAATAACAATAAAAATATTTAAGTATCATAACACTTAAATAAATTCAAGTATTTTTCGGTATTTTTTCCGATAAAATGAGATTTGGGTCGTTTTGGTCAAACGGTTATAACTTAGCCGTTTGATTTTATATTTTTATAAGCGATACCTTAAACGACGCGTAATTAATGTGTCTATCTAAAACCAAAAATCAAGGCATTCATTTATTTTTTTTTCGATTTTTCCAGAAGTTTCAAAGTCAAAATTTCGGGTAAAAAATACCGAAAAAAATGACGAAATTTCAATTTGGAAGCTTAATATCTGCCAGACGTTAAGTTTCTGCTACAAAGTGTCTGAGTCGGATTTATAGCTGCATTTATCAGCATTTTTTAACTGTAAAGTTCAATACAACCAATTGTATGAAACGAGAGTTATGTGAAAAATAGAAGCACTACCTATGACAAAAAATACCAGATTTTTTAAAAATTCTTAAAAAAAAAACTACTCCATGAAAAAAAAACCATAATTCTTAAAAAAATTTTAAATCTCCCAATCTATTAGAAAAAGTCATTTTTGGAGACAGCGGAAAAAAAAAGTTGAAATTTGTCGAGTAGTGTAATTAGTAATCTCGGGATCAAGAAGAAGGCGTAGAAAACAGTATAACAAGTTTTTTCTTAATTATTCTTAATATTACAAATTTGATGTTTAGAAGGATGGTAACAGGTTTCGGGTCTCCGGTATGGGTCTACCTTCTAGCTTGGCTACTCGGCCGCACGTGGCGGTTGGCTGGGTGCAGGTCGTCGTCGGTCGTTGGACCCGACGGGAAATGCCGAGAAGTTCTCCAAAGGTGTACTCGGAAGAAATGTGACAGGGGTAGAACACACCATGTGGAGAGAACCGTTGCAGAGGTATGACACTCTCTGAGGAGAAGTGGCGTTGCAGAGTTAGAAGTTAATCTCAAGGGCTGTTCCGAGTGGGACTACCCAGTCCGGATGGACTCCCCCGATTCGATCTGGCTATGCTTGTCTTATTCCCGAGAGTCAGCTGTTGGACGCGCTATTGCGTGTCTCGGTTCTTAATGCGTTCGGGCTCTGGCATGATCGCTGGCTAGTGTGACCGTTTTCTGTCTGGTGTTGGTCCCACTGGTGTTTTTACCGCGTATTTTGGCGCCGGTGCTGTTGGCTATGGCGCTGGGCGTCACAAAATATAAGGAAACCTATCTAATTTAGCAAATTTACATATAATACATAAACTTTGATCTGAAAACCTCCTAAAAGAATCATAAGTTCACTTTTCGGTATTTTTTGTGTGGTATTTTAAATGAAATTTTTATATTAAATATAAATTGATTTATGGAAACATTTGGAAAACATAGGGAAAAATCGTACGTTCGCGAATGGTCCTTAATTTAATTTAAAAAAAAATCTTTTGCACTAATCATGAGATAACAAAGTGCTATCGAATCGGCAAAAAAAAAATTGAGAAAGAATTTTGTTTCGTTTGGGACCCGCGATAATGCCTATATATAATTTCATATTTTTCTTTAATTTAAAAATAATCAAAATTTATTTAAACTATAATTTACTATTCAATGTATACATATGTACATATATACACCGAGCGCCAATAAAAAAGTGTTGCAGTTTTTCATTTTTGACTTCTCCAACCTGGCGTTTCCGTAAATGTTGTTCGATTGGTCTATTTTGTTTTGTTTTGAATCTAAATCACCAATTCATAACTCAAGTATACACTAATTTTTTTAATCACATTCATATAATTAAAAACAATATTTTTCTAAATCACACTTTTTTAAAGGTAATTTAGTAATTTTCCCAGCAATAAAAACTCATTCAGAATTAAACTTTTTTCAATAGGCTATTTTAATAATTAATAAAACATCCATTATAGTTCAGAAGTATTTAAACTAGTCAACAAAATTGATATTTTTTCCCGCTGTGCCCAAAATGACTTACTAATAGATCTGGGAATTTACATTTTTTTAAAGAATCATAATTCTAAAAAATAATTACACAAGTCAACAAAATTAAAATTTTGACTTATGTGATTAATTTTTTGTAGGCTTTGGTTAAGAATTTTAAAAAATCAGGTATTAATTTCCTGTTTTTTCAGAGGTAGTACTTCTTTTTTTCACATAACTTAAGTATCTTTGCAATGTATCTTCTGTTCTATTGAACTTTGCAAAGCTAACAAATGAAGCTATGTATAAATACGACCCGAATACTTTTTAGCTTTAGCTTACCGTCTGGAAGCTATTAGGCTTTCAAATTAAAATTTGATACTTTGGATCTCAGGAAAAAGGTCGAAAAAATTATGTTTTTACTCATATATTCTTCTATCAAATTTTGCTGTTAAATTCCGTTAGTCGACATATAACCGTTATTTTTCTTACAAAAATACAAAACTCTGTGTGTTATGGCTGCAAAATGCCAATTGGGATGGTACCATTTCAGACGTCTAGAAATGTCTCACTTTAGCCATATATACCGTTTGAAAGCTTAATTACACTACTCGACAAAATGCAACTTTTTTTTCCGCTGTCGCCATAAAATGTTTTTTTTTCTGATAGACTTGGAGATTTAAAATTGTTTAAAGAATTATGATTTTTTTTCAGGTTAAGTTTTTTTTAAAGAATTTTTTTTAAGAAAAAAAAGTGCTATTTTTTGTCATAGGTATTGCTTCTATTTTTCACATAACTTAAGTTTCCTACAACTGGTTGATTCTTATAAACGATACCTTAAACGACGCCTAATTAATGTGTTTATCTAAAAGCAAAAATGTATGCACTTGAATATTTTTTTTTCGACTTTTCCTGAGTTTTCAAGGTCAAAATTTCGGGAAAGAATACGGAAAAAAATTATGAAATTGGAATAAAAAAGCTTAATATCTTCCAGACGTTAAGTTGCTGCTACGATGTGTCGAGTCGGATTTATAGCAGCATTTTTTAGCTTTTTAAAACTGCACAGTTCAATACAACCAGTTGTAGGAAACTTAAGTTTTGCGAAAAATAAAAGCACTACCTATGACAAAAAATACTACATTTTTTAAAATTTCTTTAAAAAAACTAAACCTGGGAAAAAAACATTTTTTAAACATTTTTAAACATCTAAAGAATAAGTCATTTGGCCAGATTGCAATTATTAGCTTTTTAGAACTGCAAGGTTCCTTGCAATTCGATATAAGATACTTAAGTCATCTGGAAAAAGTACTACCTCTGAAAAAAAACATGAAAAAATACCAGATTTAAAACAAAATTTTAAAAGAAAATTAAACTTAAAAAAAAAAAATTCTGAATTCTTAAAAAAAATGTTTCGAAATCGAAATGTCCCGAAATCGATCAGGAAAAGTCATTTTAGGCTATGGCGAAAATGTCGTGTTGACTAGTGTTCTTAATTAATTTTTTCATTACAGTAGCGGACTGTGAAATGTGGACACTCAAGTTAACTAACTTTAAACTAAATATTCATTCAGTCGGGACACATTATTATACCATGTACTTAAAGAGTATATATGTACCCTAATTAGATTTGTGGTGATAGTAGAAAGCGGTTCGGACCATATAAAGTTATATTATTGATCAGCATGTCTATCTATCCGTCCTTCCGTCTTCATTAGTGCCTAGATCTCAGAGACTAGAGAGCAACCAAATTTTGTATCCATACTCCTGTGATACTGTTACTGTCATACTGGTACGCCCTCACTGAGGCCGAAAATCTGTGGAATGCACAATTTTGAAGATACGAGAAAACTAAAAACGAATCAAGATCAGTTCGCATCATTAATATATCCACAATAAAGAAAACCATTTAGGAAATCATCATTCCCTCCCGCTTATTCTCACCTCTCTCTCGCGCCTAGTTCTCAGAGACTATAAAAGGTGGAGAATCCAAAATTTCTATCCCAACTACTGTGATATCACTTCAATACAAGTTTATTTCAAAATTTGTATTATAGCATTTGGTATCTGGCACTAATTGATGGATAGAAAAATTGCAGAGAAAAATCTTATATGCAAACACCCTCATCTTCTAGGATGATTCCTTTCCAGCGTTCAAAATTTGTCAGAAATATTTTTTTCACCTTTTGTATTGTATTGAGCTATGATTTATTCAAAAAGTTTGATCTTTCCAACGATGGGTTGCTTTTGCTAAATTATTATTTAAGAATGATGGGAATTTTGACGTTGGAGTTGGCAAAAAATGGTCCAGGTTTTTTCCGATCGAGAATCTTTAGCACATCCATCATAAACGATTTTATATGAAAGCAAAGACGCAAACCCTGATTTGGATTTAAAAAAATTAATGAAAAATTCTATTCATTATATACTTTTTAATATTCATACAATTAAACGAAATAACAGAAAAATTGTATTTGCTAACCAAAAAACTAGAATGAATTTTTCCATAAAATTATAGAAGTGAAAACATTTTTAATTTAAGGATTCTTTCGGAATTTGTGACATTTGGAAGCAAACGTTTGGTGTATTTCGTAAGCTTTTCATATTGTTTTCTTAGCTTTACGAGCTTTATAAAAGCCAAAAAGTAAACTTTTTTGTCCACATTACACTGTCAGCTACTTAAGCTTACCTATCATCAATTTAAGGGTTTTAAGACAATCAAAAATTCGTAAGTCGCTTTTTGGCAGGTGTCCGTCCTTACCAGTAAAACCACCTATTTTGACCGACGTTTAGTAATTCAAGCCGAAATGTTATATGAAAACAATATTTTAACCCATTTCCTAGTTAGGCAGCACAAAATATTAATTAATTACTAATTTAAACAAAAAATTTTGAATTATAATATATTTTTTATAATTACACTAGTCGACACTTTTCCGCTGTCTCCAAAAATGACTTTTTCTGATAGATTTGGATGTTTAAAAAGTTTTAAAGAATGTTTTTTTTTTTCATAGAGTAGTTTTTTTTAAGAATTTTTAAAAAAATCTGGTATTTTTTGTCATAGGTAGTGCTTCTATTTTTCACATAATTCACGTTTCATACAACTGGTTGCATCCAACTCAGACACTTTGTAGCAGCAACTTAACGTCTGGCCGATATTAAGCTTCCAAATTGAAATTTCATAATTCTTTTCGGTATTTTTTCCCCGAAATTTTGACTTTGAAACCTCAGGAAAAGTCGAAAAAAAATATATGAATGCCTTGATTTTTGGTTTTAGATAGACACATTAATAAGGCGTCGTTTAAGGTATCGCTTATAAAAATATAAAAATAAACGGCTAAGTTATAACCGTTTGACCAAAACGACTTTTACCTGAAAAAATACCGTCCGGTACGTTGTTGGTCCAACTTCCAAAATGGGATTGCAAAAAACAAAAAGGATACCTAAGCCTTGGTGAGGATAAATATACATAAATACCTGTTATGGTCAAATCTTGACCTCATTCCTTCACAGGTGCTGGTCCCGCAGATATTTGACCTTTCTCCTTCAAGCTATTCATAAAAAAGGATATATAACTCTGTAGCTATAGTATCCCTGCCTCAGTGTAGTTCTGACTTCCAGCAAAATACGATCGTGTGTTTTCGAAAAATACCACTTGTTTCTAATTGAAATGGACAACTCAAGCCGGTCAACTTCATGTGCTTACCGAGCAGACTCGTTTTGCTACATATGTGGAAAGTATATGACCAGCAAAGAAGAAAAAATCGTTTTTTACCAAAAAGTTCCAAGAACAGTATAAGGAAAACTATAAGATGTGGCCCAAAAGTACTGACGAGGAGTGGGCTCCAAGCTGTATATGCAAAACGTGCAAATTGAATTTAACAGCATTCAATAAAGAGGAAAAGTTACCCTAAATCAGAAGCTATGAAGCTAGCTCTAAATCAGAAGTGTACAAAAAATACTAAGCACTACTTTTTTTTTACAAAATTTTTTTTGGAAAACAATTTCGATTTGGAACTCCAATTCTATGGAGAAAACCAAAAAATCACAGCTCTGAATGTTTCTTTTTTTTATTCGAAAAAACTGGGTTTGGGGTAGGTGAGAAAAGAAAATACCCGCAAGAGTCTCGTCAAGGCTTTACGCTTCCTGCTCCTCCTTTGAAGGAAATATCGCCATTAAAACGCGAAAAAGAGGAGATGTCTTCTTCGTCGCATGGAACAACGGATTCAAGTAATGACCAATCAGGAGAATATAAATTGTGCAAGCCATTAATCACAGGAACAAAAGTAAAGCTCAGATTCTTGGATCTATTTTAAAGGATGCCCGTTTATTGAAGGAAGATGTCAAAACAACTCATTTCCGGACGCGTCACTTGGTTCACGCACAGTTTTATATGACGAAGGATGATATGTGCGTTTGTCACGACATTTTCGGCCACTTCAAGGAACTGGGAGAAGATTACGACCCAAACGATTGGAGGTTATTTGTTGACAGAAGTAAAGAAAGTTTAAAGGCTGTTTTGCTACACAATGGAAATCAAAAGCCGTCTATTCCCATCGCCAATGCTGTTAACATGAAAGAGTCCTATCAAACAATGACTAAATTGTTTGAAAATATTAAATATAAAGAACACTAGTGGAAGGTCACGTGTGACTTAAAAGTTGTAGCCATGTTAACTGGATTGCAAGGCGGTTATATAAAATACTGTTGCTGCCTGTGCCTGCCTATGGGATAGCCGAGATAGAAAAGAGCATTACTCAAGAAAGAACTGGGAAAAACGGAACGAAAATACTTAGGGACATCACAACGTACAAAATGCAGCTCTTGTGAAAGTCCAAGACATTATATTACCACCATTGCACATTAAGCTAGGACTGATAAAATATGTTGTTAATGCACTGGATAACAAAGGTGAATCGATGAATTACTTCAAAACTGTTTTTCCACGTCTGTCGCTGGCAAAAGCTAAAGAAGGCGTATTTGATGGCCCCCAAATTCGAAAACTACTAAAAGATGATCGATTTAAAAATATTTTATCTACGAATTAAAAAGCAGCCTGGAACTCATTCCGACTGGTTACAACAAATTTTCTTGGTAACAGAAAGAGTGATGATTACGTTAATATCGTTCAAGACCTACCTAAGAATTATGAACAAATTGGAGCCAACTTGTCACTCAAAGTCCATTTCCTGCACTCCCACTTAGACTTTTTTCCGCCAAACCTTGGGGATGTTAGTGATGAACACGGAGAGAGATTTCACCAACAATTAAAAGCTATGGAACGACGGTATCAAGGTGTTTGGAATGAGAATATGTTGGGCGACTATGTGTGGACTCTCATAAAAGAATCTGACTTAAATGACAAAACAAGACAGACAAACCATTTTAAAAATAGTAACAAGCAATAACAATAAAAATATTTAAGTATCACAACACTTTAATAAATTCAAGTATTTTTCGATATTTTTTCAGATGAAATGAGATTTGTGTCGTTTTGGTCAAACGGTTATAACTTAGCCGTTTATTTTTATGTTTTTATAAGAGATACCTTAAACGACGCCTAATTAATGTGTCTATCTAAAACCAAAAATCAAGGCATTCATATATTTTTTTCGACTTTTCCTGAGGTTTCAAAGTCAAAATTTCGGAAAAAAAATTCCGAAAAAATGATGAAATTTCAATTTGGAAGCTTAATATCTGCCAGACGTTAAGGTTCTGCTACAAAGTGTCTGAGTCGGATTTATAGCTGCATTTATCAGCTTTTTTAACTGCAAAGTTCAATACAACCAGTTGTATGAAACGTGAGTTATGTGAAAAATAGAAGCACTATCTATGACAAAAATTCTTTAAAAAAAACTACTCCATGAAAAAAAATCCATAATTCTTTAAAAAAATTTAAATCTCCAAATCTATTAGAAAAACTCATTTTTGGCAACAACGGAAAAAAAGTTGACATATGTCGAATAGTGTTATTGCAGGAAACAAAATAACCTATAGAAAATAATTTAGTTTTTTTTAAGTAAATCGTTTTTATAAAATTACTTCCTTGCGATTTGGGAAAATATTTATTTAATTATATGAATATGATATCAAAAAATTGTGTATGTACTTTTGTTAGGAACTGGGTAAGTATATAAATATAACAACAACACAACCAAAATTATTTAATAACACTTCATATACAAATAAAAATATATTTTCTTACTTTTATTGCGTAAAAAATACATTTATTAAAAAGATAAGTTCCGTTGTTAAGAAAAAGAAAAATTTATAGCGAATAATCTTTTTTTATTTATATCTTGGTGTTCGCTCTTACGTTTACGTGTTACGACATGATGCTTGTGTCTAATCTTCAAACAGGAAGGACAAGAGGTTTGTTTATTATCATGTACGATATTTAATGTTCATGTTCATATTTAAAATCGATTATAAAAATGCATTCGTAATAATAAAGTAGTACCCGGTACTCAAAGTAAAAATTGGTAATTTAATCATGTAGAAGTGTGTAACAGCCAGAAGAAAGCGTTTCCGACTACAAAAAAAAAATATTTATATACATACATATACGTATACATATGGGCATTTCTCTGACGAGGTCTACCGAGGCCAAAAAATTTAAATTCAATAAAAACGCATTTAAATATAGTTTTCTCAGGGTTTTCTTTTTAAAAGATATTGAAAATCCACCAATTTAATTAATTGACATAATTTCATTAACTTTTATCTGAAAACCTATTCAAATTAGCAAAAGTTCACTTTTTGTGGTATTTTTTAGTATTTTTTTTAATGTTTGCCATTGTTTTTTTCGCCTATAAGAAAGATGATTCTTGATAAAAGTTTTTCCTCAAAGTCTCCTTTACATATTGAACTACCTAAAAATAATTCCAGAAAATTTTCTTAATATCGGTTAACGGAATTTTTGTAACATTTATAAAGCCAAGAAATTTTTGTCCCGTGCGACAGAGGCTTAAATTGAATTTAAAAAAAACTACAAACCATAGATGCTTAAAATTATAACCATTTTAAAGAGTTATCAATGCAGAACATTAATCAGAAATTCGCATAAATATATCGCCAAAACTTTCGCTGAAATCTGAGTTTGAATTGGTCGCAGCCAAAACCACTTCTATATTTGTCCCGTGCGAATACCATGCTTTTTTGCAAATATCTCGAAAACGAACCTTAGCACCAGCTATGGAGCTAGTCAAGTGGCGAATCATAACGGTAAAACAATTTTGAAAATCGGTTTTTTTTTTTTGACATTTTTACAACTTGAAATGCGTACGAACGTCCCGTGCGACATCAGAGAAATGCCCATATGTATTTGTAAATATTAGTGTTCCGCTTATTTATAAAAATGTAATTAGAGTTATTTTCAAAGTTCGCAGGGTCTAAACATACTTATGTGCAATAACACTTGCAATGTATTAAAATATAGAATCGCCACTCTCGTCTGCCCAAAATGCTTCGGAAATGTGAATGGTTTAGAAAATCAAAGTCGCCGCCTGTTTTGATACAGCTGCATCCAATTTTAAACGACTTAACGGCTCTTCATTCCGGCTAGAGAAACTATTAGACCAAAACCTCTTAAACCTCCCGTGCTGACATTAAATGGATGAAATATATTTTCCGGCAGCATTCCGCCAGATTTAAAGATTCCTGGAACAGTATTGAGAAAACCAATTTTAAGTTAGGTGTGACTAATTAGTAAGATGCAACGCGTTTAACTGAAAGAAAAATTCAAGTATAATTTTCTGTCAAGTTCAATTGACAAACGTACTCATTAGTTGATTTGTTAAAGTTAACTCTAATTTTTTTGAGATCACGTCCGAAAGATCACCGTTTTCGACTTCCTGGAACAATGATCGCTTAAAAAATTATATTTTTCCATAGTATTTTAAGGGGAGGATACCATTCTAAGGACCCAAAATGTTTTGCATTTGAGAAATTTGTTTTCGACACAAAATAATTGGTTATTGGTTGGTTAAAAAAATGTATTTAAGAAATTATTTCATAATACAAATATTTTAAAACTGCTCCTGCTCCCGCCAAAAAAGACTCCCGATACGAAGTGCCCCAACGCGGTACCTTCTACGGCCTCTGTATGTGATCGAAAATAAAAAAAAAAATTTTTTTAATTATGATAAATATGAGGCCCTGACGGATGAAAACTTTTTTTTTTAATTTTTAAACAAGATGGCGGCCGTTAAAGAGGTCAATTTTTCATGTTTTTTTTGCGCTTTAACCTTAAAAAACTATAACTATATAAAAAAATGTATTTGCAAAAACGCTCCGACAGGACTCCCCAAATTTACATTTCTTTCATTTGAGTTGTAAAACTTTGAAATTGGTTGCTTTAGAAGGTACCGCGCGTCGGAAATCGTTGTTTCGAGAAAAACGCGTTTAAATTTTTATACAGTACAAGAATCGTATTGTAAACTCCTAGACTGTTGCGCCACGATATATCGAAATATTCTTTCTTTCACGTATTCTTCATAGATTCATTATACTAAATATAATTTAAAGTTTTTCATCGGTTCTGACGGTAATCACCCCTTAAATTGACAGACCGAGAAGTTTTCTTCGTTTGTGCGACGTACATTGACTCACAGCCCCGATGATGCAGTGTCAAATAAAAAGTTTAAGGTGCTACAAAAAATGTTTAAGCGCCAATTTGTTGTATGTTTTATCACATTTAAAAAAGGAACTTTATTTGCTGATTAAATATTGCTCAGTTTTAAAAATAAAATAAAAAATATATGTTAAATACAAGTCCGAGCTCAAACCATGCAGCCACAAACCAGTTTAATATTAGTCTAATAAAAGTGTTAACAGGTATTTTAATACTTAGTATGTAACCCCTTAACCTTTATTACGGCTTTTAACCTACTATTCATGGAAGAGACCAGCTTCCGAGTGCTTTCCGGACTTATTTTGTTCCATTCCTCCAGCAGAGCTTTTTTAGAGTGCTTTTTGCTAGAAATCCTGTGATTCTGGGTGTTTTTCTCCAGCGCAGCCCACAAATTTTGAATAACATTTAAGTATGGAGACTGGACTGGGGGAATCATCAAGTGGGGGCAGTTCCAGATAAGCCAGGACTGTACTATTCCGGACGAATGTTTCGGGTCATTATCCTGGTAGAACCGGAAATCAAGTCGGATTCCTAGTTTCTGGAAGCTTTGGTGCAAATTTTCTTTAAGAATATTGAAGTACGAGAGCTTATCCATCGTAGAGTCAATAAACGCCAAGTTTCCGACGCCGGCTGCGGACTGTACATACCCATACCATGACACTTCCTCCGCCGTGCTTGACTGTCGCTTTTACATGTTTGGGATCCAGCTCAGTATCGGGCTGTCGCCACACAAAATTCCTCTTGTGCACAAATTACGGTATTCTAGAACACCAAATCATTGTAAAAGTTGGTTTTTCCAATCGCCATCCCTTTGTTCTTCAGGCTTATAATGGGCTTCTTTCGGGGTACTCGGGCATTGAAGTCATGCTTGCGCAGAACCTGGTGCACAGTTTCCACACTGCAGTCCTTCCCCATTTCGTCCTACACAAGTTTTGAGGCCGAAAGCTTAGGGTTTTCCTTAATTTCCTTGATGATTCGTCGCTCCTCATGCTCAGTGAAAATCTTGTTCGGCGCCGTTCAGCCCATGTCTCCTATCCGATTTTCGCCGGTGCAGCGCTCGATGATGTGCTACACAGTTGATCAGCTCAGATTAACCACTTGATTAACCACTTTGCGCTGCGAAAATCCGTTTTTGATGTGATCCAAGACGAGTTTCCGTTGTCCTTTTAGCCATTGTTGTTTTTGGCTTGTCACACTCCAGATCCAGATTAAGACTAATCTCAATAAAAAGGATTAGCCTATTTATACCAAAAATAAGCAACACTCTGCAAAATACCCGAGTTTTATGACACGCAGGTATTCAAAATAGGACTGCACCAAACAAGCTGGCACCTGTTATTGGGCTACTGTTTTGCATAATCCGACCTAACAGTTGGGGAAAACCTGGCATTTAAGGGTCAAATATTGGTTTTGGTACCTAATGTATGTACCTATCATCCATCATTGAAATTTTTTTTAAATAATGTGTAATAACTTTATGGCAGCCAATTTAAGTTTTTATTTGACACTGCATCATCGGGGGTGTGAGTGATTGCATGTATCTAATTTTATAGTATTATTGGTTTGCAAAGGTTTTTTAATCGTCCTTCAAAATGGTAAAGTAATGAAGATTTTCAAAATGTTCTAAAAATATTAAAACTTTTAAAAGTAGTTAACGACAGCCGAACGTGTTGTTTAGCTTATGGATGACTATAATTTAGCTTATTGCTAAACCTGACAAAATTGTAATAATAAAATAATATATCTAAAACACATTCCAAATTAAAGGGATATATTTATACATAGTATACCTTTCATAGGAACAATTGACCAAATATTGTATTTATCAACTTAGCCCTCAAGTCACAACCTCTAAACGTTGTCGAGCCAGTCTAAAACTTTATGTTTTATAGTTTTATATCAAAAGTTAAATTTGTAGACTCTACGGCGTTTGATTCCGACACAAAGCGAAATCCTAATGTATATATATATAATAAATAAATATATATAAATAAATATATATACGATGAGCATCAAAAGCGGAGTTGATATAGCCCTGTCCGTCTATCTGTTTAGTTCGACGATTAGTTCTCATATACTATCGGAGCGAGAATAGCTCCTATAGTATCGTATTGTTTAAAGTTTTTAACACACCAGCCGTGTTGTCCACAATTTTATAGATACGAGAAAAACAATATATGTACAATGTATATGTCGTTTAAGATATCGTTCATTAGATATCGTATGTTCGTACCGTAGTTATATGTATATAGTTATGAAATAAAATCATATCGGGTGTACAAATTGACCACCAACGAATTTTTTTTCATCGTCTGAATCTACCCAATTTTTGGCGTCTGCGAAAGAATGGAAATGCTGAACAGTCAAGCCATTTGACATCTGACATTCCGGTAGTCGGAAGGGGCTTTATCTGGGGCAATATGGCGGGAACGTTTTAACGAGATTAACAAAACGGAGTCGAGCTTTATCATGGCGAAAAATACCTTTTCGTTTCTTTTTCCGTGTCTAAACGATGAAAAATTCTTTGTTGAGTCCTTTCCAAAGTTCTTTCCAGTTTTTACTATATCTGACATTCATATTCATCCAAACCTTTTCAGCCATCCGGGAGACGCCTTGTTTTCCATTTTCACATTTAATCATAAAATCTGTTTTTAACTGCGACAGCATTGCCTTTTAATTTTGTAAAAATATAATGTATCTATTTATTTTGTGCGTAGGTTATTCGTGTACTTATGGTGTATTCGTGTATGGTTGTCTTTTTGCTTTTCGTAAATTTTCTTTAGTAAAAATGCTGTATGTGCCAATAAAACCTGCAAGGAGCAGATAACCCATGATAAGTCGAGCAACCCCTGCTGGCTCTTTGATAACGTAGTGCACGCAAAATGTGCTGGGCTTTCGGAATTCGTGTCGTTGTTGAAAAACTGACTCCGACCACTTCTAATTGTTTCTCGTTCTAGTACATTTCGGGCTCCTTAAACTCTTTGTGGTGGTTCTCTTGAGAGAATTAACCGGGTTTTGATGATCTTGGTGTTCTATTGGATCCCAAGTTAAAGTTTTCAAAACACATTTCTACTGGAATGCAAATGTGTGGTTATGCTCTTACCCTAATAGATTGCTTTGAATATCCTTAGTTAATCGTAGAAAAATGCTTGGCGACTTGATCAAGGGCGACGTAAATAGCCCTGACTTTTTGAGTTGCATAACCTTCAGGATTTCTTTCAGAAAGTATAGTCCCTTTCGCTTTGTATTTTGTAGATCGATACAACACTAGTCGATACGACTTTTCCGCTGTCGCCCAAAATAACTTTTTCTAATAGATTCGGATGTTTAAAATTGTTTAAAGAATCTTTTTTTTCCAGGTTTAGTTTTTTCTTAAGAATTTTAAAAAAAATTGGTTTTTTTTATAGGTAGTGCTTCTTTTTTTCACATATCTTACACAACTGGTTTGTGTTGTGTTTCACAACTGGTTGTGTTGAACTCCGACTCAGACACTTCGTAGCTGCAACTTAACGTCTGGAAGATATTAAGCTTTTAAATTCAAATTTTATAATTTTTTCCCGAAATTTTGAATTTGAAAAATCAGGATTATTGATTTGCTAACATTTTTAGTTTTAGATAGACACATTACGGTATCGCTTATAAAAATCGATGGATAAACGGCCAAGTTGCAGCTGTTTGACCAAAATACAACCAGTTCTAAGCAACTTAAGCTATATGAAAAATAGAAGCACTTTCCTGAAAAAAATACCACATTTTTAAATAATTCTTTAAAAAAAAAACTAAACCTGAAAAAAAAAACCATTCTTTAAAAAAATAGTAATTCTGGGCGAAAGCGGAAAAAAGAATTTTGTTGAGTAGTGTAATTAAATAGCCATTAAAAACCAATATAGCCGAAACATGGCGGAAAGCAATTTGAAAAATTCATCCGATTCGATAATTATAAATTTGAAATTATTGTGTAGAATACTTAAGCTATGAAAACGCAAGCTCATTATTTGCCATCAACACATTTTCAGAAAAAGAAGTGGTTAACACTAAGAAATGTATGGCTGTTACATACCGTAATGGCACTTTTGAAATTTCTATAATTCCGTAACATAAATAAATAAATAATATATAATTTTTGATTGAACCACTTTTAATTAAATGTTTTCCTCTATCTTTTCGCCCACTCATCAAATAAATATATAAATATAAAATTTAACTAATAACATTATTTATAATATTTCGAAAACTACTAAATAATCAAACATCTGACAGCAAAAAGTATGTTTGTTTGCTAATATAAACATTTATTTTGTATTTTTCGAATAGCACCAACGTATTTATATATTTTATTGTTATATCTATTTTATAACTTTTCGCTGATTTTATTTTATTCTGGAAATTTTGTAAATCTCGGAAACAAGCATTTTATAGGCCTAACACTCATATAGACTCGTATAACAACCTGACAATGAAACCAGTTTGATAACATGGTTTTCTGTCGTATACGTTTGTACATTCATATGTACATATTTAAATAAATTAGGGTTTTATTGAAATCGAGACTAAAAATAGAGTGAGTCCCCAGTACCTCAGGGATGGGATGGGATGGATGGATAACTTAAGTTTCTGATTATAGGTTGTATTGAACGTTGCAGTTTTGAAAACTGACAAAAGCAGCTATAAATCCGGCCGACACATATTGTAGCTGCAGCTTGACTTCTGGAAGATATTAAGCTTTCAAAATCAAATTTCATAATTTTTTCGGTATTTTTCCCCGTAATTTTGTATTTGAAACCTTAGGAAAAGTCGAAAAAAAATATTTCGGGTAATTTTACATTGCCTCAATGCATTTTCTGTGAAACCACTCAAAATCCAGTTACCGAAGACTTCACAATCGTCAAATCTTTGACCACGAATTGTGTGAACTGGTAATTGTCTTGAAGATTATATTTGTGTTTTTTCAACAACTTTTTATTTTCACTATATATTTTATTTACTGTTCTTCCCATTTTGAAGTAACCTATAAATAATGTTTGTTTAAGAATATTTGGCCTTTTTAAATAAATTCGATGGTTGTGTACAAAAGTACCATTGGCAATGACGTTGTCTAATTAATAGGATTGGAAATGCTTCTTTCTGTGGAATTATAAATTGTAATACTATCCGTATAATGGATATAATGGGTATAATGGCATGGGCCTATGAAAATACAAAAGCCTAATGCTAAGGACCCATTTAGATTGTCAATAAAATAAAAATATTTTGCTATTCTGATTGAAATTAGATTTTTTAAAGGTTATACAAGTTTTTATTTTCTTATTTTTTCTTTAAATTTCTTTTTATCTGTCGCTAATAAACCAAAAATGAACATTAAAATAAAAATTGTAATCCAAAACAACGAATGTCCTGTACCAAACACAAAATGTATACAAAACACAGTCGACCAGCGAAGAAAGTTCCTCCGATCCACAGTTGGAACGTCAGGTCGAAACCATACGTAATCTAGTTGACTCGTATATGAAGATCGTTACAAAGACAACGCGGGACATGGTACCCAAGGCAATTATGATGCTCATCATCAATAATGCCAAGGACTTTATTAATGGAGAGCTCTTGGCTCATCTTTATGCGTCCGGTGATCAGGTACACTTAGTATAAACAAATATTACGTTTCCTATTGCCTTGATATATAATACTTTGTAGGCACAAATGATGGAAGAGTCAGCTGAGTCAGCAACAAGACGTGAAGAAATGTTGCGCATGTATCGTGCCTGTAAAGATGCTTTGCAAATTATAGGTAGGTATAAATATTGTAATTACATTTTAATATATTACTTTTTAATTAATTAATAAAGGTGACGTGTCAATGGCAACTGTGTCATCTCCATTGCCTCCCCCGGTTAAAAATGATTGGTTACCAAGTGGATTGGATAATCCCCGTCTGTCCCCACCAAGTCCTGGTGGCCCCCGTAAGCCAGCACCTACCGTGCAGGTAAATTTTTTTATTCATTGTCAAAAAGATACCAAATTGTAATGAAAATCTTTGCATTCAGGGCTCATTGGGTGGGCGGAATCCCCCATTACCACCGGCAACTGGGCGCCCAGCACCAGCTATTCCCAATCGCCCTGGAGGTGGTGCACCACCACTACCTGGTGGTCGACCAGGAGGCGCATTGCCTCCTCCAATGCTACCTTCGTAAGTACCCTTACCTTCGTTGTTTATTGTTAAGATGAATTAGTTGTTATATTAACTATATATATTATTAATTTAAAAAATATTTTTTTATTATTATTAATATATATACTAAAAGAAGAAAAAAGAAAAAAATATAGGAAAAATATTACTAAATTAATAAAAAAATAATATATATATATATATATATATGTATATATGTACATACATATATATATATATTTTTTTTTTCTTTTTATTAATTTAGTAATATTTTTCCTACTTGCCGATTGAGACCTCTTTTTATGAAAAAAAAAAACAATTTATAACTCGTTTTGTCGTTTTATATCGCTCTTTACTTATTTTTATTATGACGCCACATAGTATTCAATGTTTTAACATTTCTGTTGTCCGTAACTGGATATGAATTAGATAGCGCTCATTTTCATGACTGGTACTTGTACATATGTACACAATATATTTTTTTTTTCCTTTTATTAATTTAGAAATATTTTTCCTACTTGCCGATTGAGACCTCTTTTTATGAAAAAAAAAAACAATTTATAACTCGTTTTGTCGTTTTATATCGCTCTTTACTTTTTTTTATTATGACGCCACATAGTATTCAATGTTTTAACATTTCTGTTGTCCGTAACTGGATATGAATTAGATAGCGCTCATTTTCATGACTGGTACTCGTACATATGTACACAAAATATGATATAAAATTCAGCTATAATTAATATTCATATAAAGCGTTTATAATATATATATATTTATATATATACATATAAACTGTAGGTTTGCAAAAAAAGGCCTACTTTCTCAAGTAAATAAAGTTTTTTAAATTAAAAAAAAGTAATAATACAAATTTTCTTATTGAACATACTAAAGTTGGATTTGTTAATTTGTAAGATTTGGGGCTCCTAAAGTTTAAATAATGATTTTGTTGTCTTTGTATACTTATAAGAGAAAATTCAATTGAATGAAGCTAGTTTTTAATGAGGTTTACACTTTTTTTATTAAATTAAATATTTATTGCTTTATTTATTGCATCTCTAAATAAAAAAATAATAATATGTAAAAAAATACGTATTCTAATTGGTTTTTAGTAAATTAGCATATTATATTCGTGTTCATGGCTCTTTAAGAAAGTTTTCACTAGCTGGCTGGTTGATCGTTGCGCTGCAGTGACAGCCGCAATATCGGAATAGCGATCTTGGAAGATGATTTAGATGAGAGGCGCTTGCTTTGCCCATTAGGTACAGATAGATTTCAGCACGGTGTGCGGTAGGTGAAATGAATGAATCTATCAGAAAAAAATCCCAGTTGTGAACGTGGAATTTCTAACTTTTTTTTTTTAGTAGAATCCATTTAGAAAAAACTTCGTCATGAAAGTAACATTTTTTAAAATTGAAAAGTGAATTCTGTATTTTCTGAGGTAATTGTATGTTACAGTTTGCAAGGTATAACAATATATAGCTTTAAAAAAGAGAAATAATCTTGTCCTGCATTTAATGTCGTTAATGTACTAGACTTTCGCTCAGTAAAAATATATGAAGGTCCCTCTCAGTACCCGCGGCACTCACATATTCTCTTACTTTCGTTTATTAAAACATAACAAATCTTTTTCTAATGGTTGCTAACCTTCAATTGGTGGTATTTTTAAGTAAGCATGTCAGTTTTAAAATGGAAAATTTCAAAAAATTAGGTCGAACCCTATGCTAGATTTTTATACCCAGCACTCGAAGAGTATATGGGTATATTTGATTTGTGGTGATAACGGATGTGTGTAACGCCCAGAAGGAAGCATTTCGGACCCCATAAAGTATATATATTCTTGATCAGCATCAATAGCCGAGTCGATATAGCCATGTCTGTCCGTCCGTCGTCCGTCCGTCCGTCCGTGTGTCTGTCCGTCTTCATTAGCGCCTATATCTCAGAGACTATTAAAGCTACAGCAACCAAGTTTTGTATTCAGTAGAGCTGGCAAACTATCGATGGCACTATCGATGTATCGAATATTTACGTTTCTGCGCCACCATCGATGTTTTTTATCCACTATCGATAGTGAAAAAATATAACGCGTGATCACTAACCATACAATATATTGTATGTATATATTGTATGTTTAGTGGCGTGATGTTGCCAAAAAAATTTTCTGCATTCCTGCAACATCAATCGATTCGGAAAGGATGTTCAGCAAAGCTGGACAGATAGTTAGCGATCGCCGAGCTTCCTTAAAACCAAAAAATGTTGATATGCTTGTGTTTTTACAACATAATAAATGGATCTCCCAGTAACCTTTAAGTTAACTATGTATGTTATGTATGAAAAAACTGTTTGCAATGAAGCAATAAAGTCTGTTATTTTTACCAAAGTACTATAATTTTTGTTTCTCTTTATATATATATTATATACATTATAAAATGAAACATTTTTATTTTTTCAATTCAAATGAAAATAACAGACTGCAAATATTTCGATAGTATCGATATATCGATTTTTTTTATTCAAAACATCGAAAATATCGAATGGGCCCACTATCGATAGTTTGCCAGCTCTAGTATTCAGGCTCCTGTGTTATCACACTGCTCCAAGTGTATTTTAAAATTTCGCCCCGCCCCCTTCCACCCGCACATAGGACGAAAGTCGTGGCATACACAATTATGAAGATACGATAAAACAAAATCATAGAGGATGACCATTTCTATCAGAGTGTTGAATTTGGATCAGATCGGATCATTAATATAGCCACAATGAGGAAACCCATTTCGAAAGTCATCGTTCCCTCTCGCTCTCTCTCACACGCAAGCCCGTCTGTTTTGCCTATTCGTCCAGATGAGCGCCTCGCTCTCGGAGACTATAAGAGCTAGAGCAACCAAACTTTCTATCCAAGCTCCTGTGATATCCCTTCAATACAAGTTTATTTCACAATTCTGTCATGCCCCCGTAAGCCCCCCAAAAACAAAAATCTGTGGAATTTAAGATCAAATTAAACCAAAAACGCAGAATCATGGAAAATAACCTTATCTACCAGATGTCCGAATTTGGATCAGGTCGGATCATTATTATAGCCAGAAGAAGGCAATGAAATTTCAGTCGCTACGCAACGCCTGCCAATCGCTTACTCATTCCCTCTCTTTCTCGCCAAAACTTCCACGTCTCGACTATGTAGTCATATATGTACATGTACAAATGTAGAAGCAGATGTAAAAAGCATATGTAAACCAAAATGAAAACATATATAAAAATATCAAAAATGTTTTGACTTAATTATTTGAAATATTCTTTTTTGCCCAAAATTTAATTCGTCCCTTTTGCGAACATATAATAAATAGCGTAAATCGTAAGTTCATATATGTATGTACATATATAACAACTGAGTACCGGGTATAAAGTAGAGCCGGCTCACAAAGTTCCTCCTTTTTTTAATTTTAATTTATTTTCTGTAAAACCCAATTAATGTTATATTAAATGCTTCAGGTATGGGTTTTCTCCTACTAGATCGATCATTTCAACAGCTGTATGGAGTTTTGCAAGACGACTTTATTAGCTGAGGGTTTTTTGTTTTTATTTTAAGATTTGGATTCTTTACTGTTAAACGCTTGAGTCTGTCCACATTGATGCTTAGCGGTATGATATGGTTTTACATTTTTTTCTTTTTTTTTTTACGTCAATCTACAAGCCATCTCTCCACAGTTAATTAATGGCGGGCTAGTTGGGCAATTTCCTTTACTGGGCTTCTAGAGCGATTATCGAATCGAGGTGTTGTCTGCAAACGTCGAGGTTGTAAAAGACGTAGATGATTGGTCCGAGAACGCTGACTTGGTTCACTCCAGCTTTGATAATGTGATCATTTGAAGTGCTTGCGTTACATCTCCCGGCAAAAAGACTCTTTTGTAGAGATACGAATCGAGCAGTTTGTGGGTGTTTTGTAGACGTAGCTTTTCTATTTTGTATAAAAGTCCGTCTAGCCAGACTCGTTAGAATGCTCGGCGGAAAGAGGCGATTGCGACTTGAATGGCAGTCGTACAAGTAGTACAGAATATCTGAGTGATCGGATGATAGTACAATATTCAAGTTGCTCACAGGCAAAACGTATCTCTGACGTGATGCGTCTGCCATGCTCAATCGGTTCATGATTTTCTGGAAAGCTGAATTGGTGCGATGCTACTATGTTTCTAGTTTGAATGTTCTAATGTAAGTTGTAGTTTTTGTTCGTATGCCGATGGCTGCGTTTCATCTTTTCCTGGCGTAAGCATCTGCATTAAAGACGACTTCATCCAATTTTAGGGAAATTACCCAAATCTTGTGATATCATTAAAAAGCCAGCAGATGCGGATAGCCGCACACCTGGGGAGATTTATGATAACTTTTGGAGCTAATAGGTCTAATCCATGTGTATTTCGGGGCGTTAGGTGCTTCGATGAGTTTTAGGATTTTGCTTAGCCAAAATTTAATGATTACGATGGGAGCACAAATATATTAATGGCATGGTTAGAATGAAAAACATTTTGTAAAAGGGTTGCAAACGTACTAGCTCTTTCTTCACCACTGCGGGACCAACTGTCAATAGGACTCCGTAATGGCACAATGAGCCCTCCACACTGGATGCTTTCGGTTGTTTGGTGATTGTTTCTCTATTTGGCAGTGTTGGGCGTCTACTTCCTCTTTTTTTTTTAGTTCCTTGGTGGGATTGCGTGTTGCATCTTTAAGCCGTTGCTCTGAAGATAGCGATCTGTACGACTGCTATTGACGTCGCAATAGTCGCTTTTCCAGAACCAGTTGTTCAATTTCCATGTTATTTGTCCTGTAGTAGTCTTTCACAATCAGTTGAGATTTTTGCTGCTGTAACGAGTACAAATTCCAGTGCATCGGAGTGCAGCAGAGTCGATGTCTTCCTCAATATTGATCTGCAGGATTAGATCAATGTGGGAATTTACATATTTCTTATATTTACCCCAATTGGATCTGTGCCTTGTAATCCTGTAAGAATGCCCTACGAACTCTGGGCATTGGATAAGATTTAGTAGCACAGGCGTTTGATCGGATGAACATATTAGATCACGTGGTCTTTGTCACTGCAAAGTCTATCAAATCTTGTATCTTTGTAGCGTTTGTTTTTCAATATGTGGGTCTACCTGGGGAAATATAGTCCAGGTAGTCGTTGCATAACTGATTTCCTTTGGGAGTCACAAGGCGAGATCCCCAGTGAGTATGTTTGACGGTGTAGTCTCCTACAGGTAGAGAAATTGATAAGTCTGGGAACTCACCTTCTGTGATTATAAAGTAAGGCGGGCAGTAGTAGCAGTAGAGGCAATGGTAAGATTTCCATTACAGTACATTTTCAGATGTAGCTTTAGAAAGTTTGTTGTAAACTTTTTATGAAAGTAATGTTTGAGGCGGTTTCTAATCAAGATATCTGTTCCACCGTGTGCTTTTTCACCCGGATGATCTACATTATAGAACAAATAACCCTTTATTTGAAGGCTGATATGTTTGTGAGATGAGTCTCTGAAATAAGCATCACGTCGATGTTTTTGTCGTTCAGGAAGTGTTAGTTTAGGGTTAATTTATGTTTTTGTTGCAAACGTCGTTACAACAGAGATTTTCTTAGGGGAGCCATTGGCTTTTCTAGTGCGGCTTTAAATCACACTTTTAAAGCAAAGGAAACTCTCGATGTTTGCGGGACTGAATGCGACCTACTTGCTTTTCTGAAGAATATGTCGGGTGATTTGGGAAGTTACAAATTGTTTGTTTTTTTTTAAATAAAAAATAAAAGTTAAATTTAATTTTTGAAACAAGTATTGTATTGCCAAAAATTTCAAAATATTCTTTATCGGGATACGCAGCCCAATATTGCCAAGTAATCCATAGATTTTAATTAGTGTTGCTCCAATAGTTCAAAGCCATTTTATTGTTCGTTATTTGCACTGCCCACTGTACTACATTGTCCTTTGCAACCATATACATACATATGCCCCCGTATAGCAGTAGCCTATGCAGCCGTTCTCTCGAACTGTCGCACTCTCGCTTGCATTGGGGCGCGGGCTATTCCGCACGCCTGCCCTTGAATAAACTTGACCTAGCACTTAGGTCTTGCACCTCATCTATCGCCTATTTCACATCGAATAGATCTTCAATCGACACCGTTTTGAATCGATCTAATCCTGTATCGCTAAATCTCGTCACTATCGCTATTACATACGACTCTTTCGCTATTGTTCAATAAACTATGTATATACCATACCCCCCACATATTAAGCCATATTAAGCCGAACAATCGCCGACTTTCAACAATTAGAACGCAAAAATTCTCTGCTCAAAAAGCTTAGTAGCTCAACTCTCTTGATCTATCGATGTATCGAATATTTACGTTTCTGCGCCACCATCGATGTTTTTTATCCACTATCGATAGTGAAAAAATATAACGCGTGATCACTAACCATACAATATATTGTATGTATATATTGTATGTTTAGTGGCGTGATGTTGCCAAAAAAATTTTCTGCATTCCTGCAACATCAATCGATTCGGAAAGGATGTTCAGCAAAGCTGGACAGATAGTTAGCGATCGCCGAGCTTCCTTAAAACCAAAAAATGTTGATATGCTTGTGTTTTTACAACATAATAAATGGATCTCCCAGTAACCTTTAAGTTAACTATGTATGTTATGTATGAAAAAACTGTTTGCAATGAAGCAATAAAGTCTGTTATTTTTACCAAAGTACTATAATTTTTGTTTCTCTTTATATATATATTATATACATTATAAAATGAAACATTTTTATTTTTTCAATTCAAATGAAAATAACAGACTGCAAATATTTCGATAGTATCGATATATCGATTTTTTTTATTCAAAACATCGAAAATATCGAATGGGCCCACTATCGATAGTTTGCCAGCTCTAGTATTCAGGCTCCTGTGTTATCACACTGCTCCAAGTGTATTTTAAAATTTCGCCCCGCCCCCTTCCACCCGCACATAGGACGAAAGTCGTGGCATACACAATTATGAAGATACGATAAAACAAAATCATAGAGGATGACCATTTCTATCAGAGTGTTGAATTTGGATCAGATCGGATCATTAATATAGCCACAATGAGGAAACCCATTTCGAAAGTCATCGTTCCCTCTCGCTCTCTCTCACACGCAAGCCCGTCTGTTTTGCCTATTCGTCCAGATGAGCGCCTCGCTCTCGGAGACTATAAGAGCTAGAGCAACCAAACTTTCTATCCAAGCTCCTGTGATATCCCTTCAATACAAGTTTATTTCACAATTCTGTCATGCCCCCGTAAGCCCCCCAAAAACAAAAATCTGTGGAATTTAAGATCAAATTAAACCAAAAACGCAGAATCATGGAAAATAACCTTATCTACCAGATGTCCGAATTTGGATCAGGTCGGATCATTATTATAGCCAGAAGAAGGCAATGAAATTTCAGTCGCTACGCAACGCCTGCCAATCGCTTACTCATTCCCTCTCTTTCTCGCCAAAACTTCCACGTCTCGACTATGTAGTCATATATGTACATGTACAAATGTAGAAGCAGATGTAAAAAGCATATGTAAACCAAAATGAAAACATATATAAAAATATCAAAAATGTTTTGACTTAATTATTTGAAATATTCTTTTTTGCCCAAAATTTAATTCGTCCCTTTTGCGAACATATAATAAATAGCGTAAATCGTAAGTTCATATATGTATGTACATATATAACAACTGAGTACCGGGTATAAAGTAGAGCCGGCTCACAAAGTTCCTCCTTTTTTTAATTTTAATTTATTTTCTGTAAAACCCAATTAATGTTATATTAAATGCTTCAGGTATGGGTTTTCTCCTACTAGATCGATCATTTCAACAGCTGTATGGAGTTTTGCAAGACGACTTTATTAGCTGAGGGTTTTTTGTTTTTATTTTAAGATTTGGATTCTTTACTGTTAAACGCTTGAGTCTGTCCACATTGATGCTTAGCGGTATGATATGGTTTTACATTTTTTTCTTTTTTTTTTTACGTCAATCTACAAGCCATCTCTCCACAGTTAATTAATGGCGGGCTAGTTGGGCAATTTCCTTTACTGGGCTTCTAGAGCGATTATCGAATCGAGGTGTTGTCAGCAAACGTCGAGGTTGTAAAAGACGTAGATGATTGGTCCGAGAACGCTGACTTGGTTCACTCCAGCTTTGATAATGTGATCATTTGAAGTGCTTGCGTTACATCTCCCGGCAAAAAGACTCTTTTGTAGAGATACGAATCGAGCAGTTTGTGGGTGTTTTGTAGACGTAGCTTTTCTATTTTGTATAAAAGTCCGTCTAGCCAGACTCGTTAGAATGCTCGGCGGAAAGAGGCGATTGCGACTTGAATGGCAGTCGTACAAGTAGTACAGAATATCTGAGTGATCGGATGATAGTACAATATTCAAGTTGCTCACAGGCAAAACGTATCTCTGACGTGATGCGTCTGCCATGCTCAATCGGTTCATGATTTTCTGGAAAGCTGAATTGGTGCGATGCTACTATGTTTCTAGTTTGAATGTTCTAATGTAAGTTGTAGTTTTTGCTCGTATGCCGATGGCTGCGTTTCATCTTTTCCTGGCGTAAGCATCTGCATTAAAAACGACTTCATCCAATTTTAGGGAAATTACCCAAATCTTGTGATATCATTAAAAAGCCAGCAGATGCGGATAGCCGCACACCTGGGGAGATCTATGATAACTTTTGGAGCTAATAGGTCTAATCCATGTGTATTTCGGGGCGTTAGGTGCTTCGATGAGTTTTAGGATTTTGCTTAGCCAAAATTTAATGATTACGATGGGAGCACAAATATATTAATGGCATGGTTAGAATGAAAAACATTTTGTAAAAGGGTTGCAAACGTACTAGCTCTTTCTTCACCACTGCGGGACCAACTGTCAATAGGACTCCGTAATGGCACAATGAGCCCTCCACACTGGATGCTTTCGGTTGTTTGGTGATTGTTTCTCTATTTGGCAGTGTTGGGCGTCTACTTCCTCTTTTTTTTTTAGTTCCTTGGTGGGATTGCGTGTTGCATCTTTAAGCCGTTGCTCTGAAGATAGCGATCTGTACGACTGCTATTGACGTCGCAATAGTCGCTTTTCCAGAACCAGTTGTTCAATTTCCATGTTATTTGTCCTGTAGTAGTCTTTCACAATCAGTTGAGATTTTTGCTGCTGTAACGAGTACAAATTCCAGTGCATCGGAGTGCAGCAGAGTCGATGTCTTCCTCAATATTGATCTGCAGGATTAGATCAATGTGGGAATTTACATATTTCTTATATTTACCCCAATTGGATCTGTGCCTTGTAATCCTGTAAGAATGCCCTACGAACTCTGGGAATTGGATAAGATTTAGTAGCACAGGCGTTTGATCGGATGAACATATTAGATCACGTGGTCTTTGTCACTGCAAAGTCTATCAAATCTTGTATCTTTGTAGCGTTTGTTTTTCAATATGTGGGTCTACCTGGGGAAATATAGTCCAGGTAGTCGTTGCATAACTGATTTCCTTTGGGAGTCACAAGGCGAGATCCCCAGTGAGTATGTTTGACGGTGTAGTCTCCTACAGGTAGAGAAATTGATAAGTCTGGGAACTCACCTTCTGTGATTATAAAGTAAGGCGGGCAGTAGTAGCAGTAGAGGCAATGGTAAGATTTCCATTACAGTACATTTTCAGATGTAGCTTTAGAAAGTTTGTTGTAAACTTTTTATGAAAGTAATGTTTGAGGCGGTTTCTAATCAAGATATCTGTTCCACCGTGTGCTTTTTCACCCGGATGATCTACATTATAGAACAAATAACCCTTTATTTGAAGGCTGATATGTTTGTGAGATGAGTCTCTGAAATAAGCATCACGTCGATGTTTTTGTCGTTCAGGAAGTGTTAGTTTAGGGTTAATTTATGTTTTTGTTGCAAACGTCGTTACAACAGAGATTTTCTTAGGGGAGCCATTGGCTTTTCTAGTGCGGCTTTAAATCACACTTTTAAAGCAAAGGTAACTCTCGATGTTTGCGGGACTGAATGCGACCTACTTGCTTTTCTGAAGAATATGTCGGGTGATTTGGGAAGTTACAAATTGTTTGTTTTTTTTTAAATAAAAAATAAAAGTTAAATTTAATTTTTGAAACAAGTATTGTATTGCCAAAAATTTCAAAATATTCTTTATCGGGATACGCAGCCCAATATTGCCAAGTAATCCATAGATTTTAATTAGTGTTGCTCCAATAGTTCAAAGCCATTTTATTGTTCGTTATTTGCACTGCCCACTGTACTACATTGTCCTTTGCAACCATATACATACATATGCCCCCGTATAGCAGTAGCCTATGCAGCCGTTCTCTCGAACTGTCGCACTCTCGCTTGCATTGGGGCGCGGGCTATTCCGCACGCCTGCCCTTGAATAAACTTGACCTAGCACTTAGGTCTTGCACCTCATCTATCGCCTATTTCACATCGAATAGATCTTCAATCGACACCGTTTTGAATCGATCTAATCCTGTATCGCTAAATCTCGTCACTATCGCTATTACATACGACTCTTTCGCTATTGTTCAATAAGCTATGTATATACCATACCCCCCACATATTAAGCCATATTAAGCCGAACAATCGCCGACTTTCAACAATTAGAACGCAAAAATTCTCTGCTCAAAAAGCTTAGTAGCTCAACTCTCTTGATCTATGATTTTATACCTTTCGGGATATATCTCACGTTCTTCAAGGACTAAAATTAAAGGTCCGGTAACACTACTCTACAAAATTCAACTTTTTTTGATAGATTTGGAAATTTACATTTTTTTGTAATTTTTTTTTTGTTTTTTTATGGTATATTTTTTTTTTTTGAAACATTTTTTTCGGGAATAATACAACAGAACTTGTGATATATCACAAGTAAGACAACCTTCGGGTAAGACAACTTTCAGTGTCGAAAATGCCCTTGCGAGGCTGATTTTTCCACCGTTGACAATTGATATAAGTTTCTCCCCAATATAATTCATAATATTTTGATTTATTTAAATTGGCTTTAGGCAATAATTGTTGATCACATTTATTGCCAACTGAACTTCAATTGTCTTACCTTTGTCTAAAATCATTCAGTAACGAGCAAGTGCTCGGCGACGATGTTGAATACCTAATTCATAGCTCGTAGCTACTGGTTGTCATGGTATTTTGCAGTGGATAGTAGTTTGGTACCACGTTTCTATCCTGTGATACCAGATATACAGCTCGATGATTTTGGGTCATGGCCACTGATCTTTGATGAAAAATTGATGCATTTCTCCAGTTTTTTATGATGTGAGACTACAGGCCGGTAAACTGGAGTATACCTCAGCATATCCGGAAAGAACAGCTTAAGGAAAGAAAATAATAGTCTTGAAAAGTCGACGAATTGGGATGGTACAGGAGTATACCTCAGCATATCCGGAAAGAACAGCTTAAGGAAAGAAAATAATAGTCTTGAAAAGTCGACGAATTGGGATGGTACAGGGTTTTAATGTAACCACCATTCCAGCCTGCATCATGTAAGGATTTCGTTTGATATCTTCGAACGGTTGCAATATTTTCATAACCCACTGTCTACCAACACATAGAGCCAGCCAGCCCTCAATAAGTACTACATTAAAACTGCAACAGAATGTAAACGAAAATAATGGAATATACTAGAAAAAAAGAAAATACTTAATATTCGTCCCTGAAGGTCACGGGATGTATCATATGATAGCTATTGAATCTTAGATGAAAAATATTTTGAAATTTTAGGCAATACAACACCTGGTTCAAAAGAAATTTAATTTAACTTTTATTTTTGATTTCTAAAATAAAGTTGCGGAGTAAATATTACTTGTAACTGTTGAAATAAAAGTAAAAATAGGTATTATTTTTATTGAAAAAATTATACTTAATTATTTTTTCTGTTTTTCAATAAGAAATTAAAATTTACAATTAAAACATATTTTTATCATACAAATCTTGAATACATATTTGTTTTAATATCGCTATATACGACTAAAATATGAATTTTAGTGTATTCTTTTTTGCCGTAACATTTTCCATCACATTGATTTATCTAGTTAAAATTTGCATGCAGGCCCCGGCTAAACATATGGTTTATCTTTTTTTTTAATCCTAACCAAGTTTTTTGCTCATATAACGTTTTTAAATTATCTTGTTAAGTTTAACATAAATGCATTGGTAAAAGAACTTGATTCTCATTGACAAAAGTCAAGATTAAGAGCAAGATCCACAGTGCTTAAATGCCATCTGGATAATCAATCAGTTTTGACATTATTAACCACATTGATCATATTGTATTTGGTCCGACTGTCGTCAGTTCAAAACCAACCCATTTTTACTTTCTTATATAATATTATTTTATGAATTATATATATAGTTTTAATTTAAAAAATTTTGTTTTCGTTTTTAATATTTGAGAGAATTTACAAGGAAAAATGTTTTAAAAAAAGGAAAAATTAGTTTTTATTTTACATAAGACTGGTTTACAGTGTATACCTCTATATTATTCAAAACTAGCCATAAACTGTTAAGTAAAACTTATATCAGAATAAAAACCGCTAAATATTCGTAATACTAATTTAAATATCTCCAAACAAAAGATTAGATGCTTGAAAATTCCTTTCATTTGCTTTTTAAGCAATCTCACTTTTAAACTACTAAGTTCTTTGAGTAGCGTAGTTTGTGATATAAGTAAAAGTCGATGTAGATGGTCGATACAAAAATTAGTATTGACTTTTGTTTGAAAGTTATATAGCGACATCAACAAAAAACGAAGGGGAACGTCGTGAGTCGCAGTTGGGGCCACGACTCAACATTGAAACCCGATGCACCGTCAGTATGGCCCACTTTCAGCAGAGGGAGCACACTCAACGATTAATAGTGTGTGAAAGAGAGGGAATGAGTAAGCACGTGATTTGCTATCGCAGCCACTGAAATTTCATTTCTTTCGTCTGGGTATATTAATGATTCGATCTGAGTCAGATTTAGATTCTGCACACTGGTAGATTTGGTCATTCTCTATGATACTGCGTGGGGCCGGGACAAAAATTTTGAAATACACTTTTAGCAGTGTGTTTACCTTACAAAGTCGAGTTTTCTTCTGGGCGTTTCACACATCCACTTTTACCATATCTTATATATAAAAATGAATCGCAAAATGTGTTGGTAAGCGCATAACTCAACAACGCCTCGACCAATTTGGCCAAATCTTTTTTTAAAATGTTCGTTGAAGTTCAAGGATGGTTTTTATGGCGAATAATAATTTAGAATTATTGCTGGAAAAACCCTAAAAATAGCCCTTTTCTTTTTCCCATACAAATGATTTGTAACTAAAACGTAGTCAAGGCTTCATTGTAAATTTCTTCACTGATTTGGGAAAATGAAGAAAATCACATATTGAAATGTTGGCGATTATATCACAAATATGTTGTGTTAAAATTGAAACGGAGAGATTAACATTCATCAGGTTGAATCAAACCAAACTCCGATCTGAAGAGTATATTCACCTTCGAGATGCGATTAATACTGATGGAAATGCACAGAATGTCGGTCGGATGACTATTCTTCCAGCAACATACATGGAAGCCCTCGGCATATGCACGAATATGCTCAAGATGCCATGTCGTATGTTCGTCATTATGGTACAGCAGATTTGTTCATCACATTTACATGCAATCCGCAATGGATAGAAATCAAGCAGGAGTTATTCCCTGGGCAATCACCCATTGATCGTCATGATATTACAGCCAGAGTCTTAAGACAAAAGTTTAAATCTTTAATGGATTTCATCGTAAAACATAATGTGTTTGGTGAGACACGCTGCTGGATGTATTCTGTGGAGTGGCAGAAACGAGGATTGCCACATGCACACATTTTGGTTTGGTTGGTTGAAAAGATAAGGCCAAATGAAGTTGATGCAGTGATATCAGCTGAAATCCCTAATGTACAAGTAGATCCTGGATTGCATGAGGTAGTTATCAAAAACATGATACATGGTCCCTGTGGAACTCTTAATCAAAATTCACTGTGTATGATGGATGGTAAATGTTCAAAACGATATCCACGGACATTAATATCGGAAACAATTACTGGTAATGACGGTTATCCATTGTATCGTCGCAGATCGACAGCAGACAATGGAAAATCAACAACTGTCAAATTAAATCAACAAGATATTGAAATAGATAATCGTTGGATTGTTCCATATTCACCCATTTTATCATAGACATTCAAAGCACACATCAACGTTGAATCTTGCCATTCAGTGAAATCTATTAAATACATTTGCAAATATGTAACCAAAGGGAGTGATATGGCTGTGATTGGAATTGGTGCAGAGAATTCCAATGATGAAGTTACCCAATACCAAATGGGCCGCTATGTCAGTAGTAATGAAGCAGTTTGGCGAATATTTTCTTTTCCTATTCATGAGAGACACCCTTCTGTTGTTCACTTAGCTGTGCATTTAGAAAATGGACAAAGAGTTTATTTTACAGCACAGAACGCAGTACAAAGAGCTGCTCAGCCACCATCTACTACATTAACCAGTTTTTTTGAGACATGCCAAAACGATGATTTCGCACAAACATTGCTATATTCTGAAATGGCAAAATATTATACCTGGAATCAATCCTCAAGGAGATTTATACGACGGAAACAAGGAAAACCAGTTCCAGGATATACAGATGTATATTCCACCGATGCGATTGGCCGGATTTATTCAGTACATCCAAGCAATGATGAATGTTTTTATTTACGACTGCTTTTAGTCAATGTACTTGGCCCGACATCATTCCAACAGTTAAGAACTGTTGATGGTGAATTGTGTGGATCCTACAGAGAAGCCTGTCAACGTTTGCAATTGCTTGAAAATGACGCTCATTGGGATCAAACTCTCAATGATGCTGTAATATCATCACACGCTCATCAAATACGAACATTGTGTTCTAAATTCATATCTACATGCTTCCCATCAAACCCAATTGATTTGTGGATCAAGTACAAAGATTATATGTGTGATGATATTTTGTATCAAATACGGAATAGAATGGGAAATCCAAATATACAAATCAGTATGCAATGTTTTTTCCTTATTTCTTATCCGAGCAACAAGAATGTGTGCCACAGCGAAACGTGGCGGGGTAAAGCTAGTAATACCATATAAATATAATATACCCTTATACTCTTTGAGTACCGGGTATACTTAGACGAATAGGGTAATATTTCGAAAAGAACCTAGAGAATTTTAGACTACTTTTTTTTATACCCGGTACTCGAAGAGTATAGGGGTATATTCGATTTTTGGGGATAACGGTTGTGTGTAACGCCCAGAAGGAAGCGTTTTAGACCCCATAAAGTATATATAATCTTAATCAGCATCAATAGCCGAGTCAATATAGCCATGTCTGTCTGTCCGTCGTCCGTCCGTCCGTCTGTCCGTCTTCATTTGCGCATATTAAAGCTAGAGCACCCAAGTTTTGTATCCAGTCTCCTGTGTGAATATGTAGCTATACATATACATTATGACATGTAGAAGCAGATGTAAAAAGCATATGTAACAAAAATGGAAACATGTATAAAAATTCCAAAAATGGTTTGACTTCATTTTTTATTTTAAATATTATTTTTTGCCCAAAAATTAATTTGTCCCTTTGGAAAACATATAATAAATTTCATAAATCGTAAGCTCTTAAATGTATGTACGTATATACTGACTGAGTACCGGGCATAAGGTAGAACCGCGGCCTTTGCCGCGGCTCAGAATGTTCATAATTTTGTAAGTTAAGATGATTTATTGGTTACTGGTCCGAACATGTCTTATATTTGGGGTTTACATATAAAAGAGTTTATTATCATTTATTACCCCTGGATAAATACGCAATCATATTTGTACTTGATCTTGGTCTGTCTTTCCATCTTCCTGTCCAATGTCCGTCTTCTTTGACGCCTAGTTCTAAAGGTTTTTTCAAAATTTCACCACGCCCCCTTCGGCCCTCACAAAGAACGAAAATCTACATACATATGTACTGACTAAATACCGGGTGTACAACTAGCCGCCCGTTGCTGCGGCTCAGAACTTTTCTACTTATTTAAAAAAAATTTTTTTTTAATTTTGGAGCCTCAAGTCTAAAATAATAAGTATGTAATTGGGTGATTATTACATTTCGAATAAAAATTGTTGAAAGGCCACGGGCGTATATACACCTGTTGCACCTTTTATGAAATCTGAAGTATTGTATCTTGCTTGAATTCTTATTACTTTAAAAGAAGAACATATGTTTTGTTTTTTTTTTGTACTCGTAATCGTACAAGTCATTATCCTAAAAGTACTCAGTGCAATCATTGAACTCTATTGTATGATTTACTCTTGTTTCATTATTATTATCATTATTAAATTTGTCCGAAATAATTTTTTATAATATGAATGCAGCCACAGCATAAAATGCAGTCTATGAATATTTAAAATAGTTTTTTTTTCCTGTAAATGTTCTATGCTTTTAAAACCTTGACAAATATACCCACAATGGACCGAGATTTATCAAGAATGAATTTCAAAGTTTCCGTTTATCCATAAAAAGTATAAACATAATTTTTTGAATAAATTTATACCATTTGCTCAATTTGTTTGGCATAAGATTGGACATTATCGTGTAGATCTAGTGAAAAGCAGATTATATTAAAATAATGGGAATTAGCACGGGTTGTAGAATTTCTGTTTGCCATTTTTATTTTAATTTTTTTTTTCTGCGAAATAAATGCAATTTGTAAAGAATTTTACTAAACATCCTCGTGGAATTCATATGGTATTCGTGGGTATCAGAAGCTTGTGTTGTCCTTGGAGGAGAATACGGAAAGCCATTTACAATGAAAAACAATAAATAAAAAAACAACCATTTCTGAACGCGAAACAGTTTCTGCACGTAAATTCTTGTAAATCGCGGTCCATCATTCTCTTTTTTTTGTTTAACATGCATTGTTTAACATGCATTTACTTTTTTTTGGTTCATGTAACTATTTCTTGTTATTTCATATTTAAATCAATAAAATAAATAAAAATTTAATTAATGAACACTTTTTTCTATCTCTTTTCTATTTCTCCCGCAATTGTTCAACCAATCCACACTAAAAAACATAAAAAAAAATATGTACCTTATATATATATATATGATATATTTCATATTCCATACGCTATACTCCTAATTAAACTTGTTTATCCAATGGCAGACGTCGTTAAGTTGCGGTGATTCATACAGCTACTTACATATATAGTAATTATGTTTAACTAATTAATTCGCCCTCGCTTTAATCAACCAAATCTAATAGGCTCTTCTTCCGGCAAAAATGCATAGTAAAGAAAGAGGTGCTGATGTACAATAGTAGAAAATATTATATATCTGCTGTGTGCATTTCATAAAAAAAAATAATATACATTGCGTTATAAATTCGATTGAGAATAGTTTAAGTTTTCTGAATTCTATTGAAATAATTACACCTAAACCACATAACTTTGTACATATACAGTAGCGGACAGTGAAATGTACGGTCAAAAAAGGTGTTTTATGTATGTATCTTGTTTATTTAAATTAATTTATTAGTTTAATATTTTTTTGAACCTCCTCTGAACTACCAACCTTGAACCATCTTTTAGATGGTGACCATAACCATTCCCGCCCACTTTAATGTCCTAATTTCCATCCATTGTTACATATTATTTAAGCTTAAAAAACGCCATATTTGGAGAAATTAAACTTTTTGAATAAATCATAACATAATACAATAACTAAGTTGAAAAAAAATCATTCCTGACGAATCTTGAGCGCTGTCAAGGAGCAGAATCGTCGTAGAAGATGAGAACGTCAACATGAGGAAAAGCATGCTCCTTACACTAGTCGACACGACTTTTCCGCTGTCGCCAAAAATGAATTTTTCTGATAGATTTGGATGCTTAAACATTTTTAAAGAATTATGGTTTTTTTCATGGTGTAGTTTTTTTTTAAGAATTTTTAAAAAATTTGAATTATTTGTTATAGGTAGTGCTTCTATTTTTCACATAACTTAAGTTTCTTACAGCAGTTATCCCATCCTGATGCTTTTATGAAGTTTGCAATCTTTCTTGGACAGATTTTGGACATTTCTAAAATGTCTGAGACATAGGGCTTGCCCAGGTATTGCAGCCTTCTCCTGCTGAGAGCTGGACAGGAGCAGAACAGGTGTTCTACCGTTTCCTCCTCCTCCTCCTCATTTCTACAGCTTCGGCAAAAGTCGTTGTATGGGGCTCCCAGCCTGCCGAGCTTACATAGCTCTAGTGTGCGTTTCATGTCCATGGTCGGCCATGTTTGCCGAGTTATGCGGCATAGTGGTGCTGACCGCCACGCATTGTCCGCTCGTCGCTTATATAGCTCTTTTATGATAAGCCCACAGGTGGCCATTGGCATACAAATATCCTCCTTGTCTTGGAGAAGGGGTATTGTGGTTAATTTAATTTCGACCTAATTTCGAGCTGTTCGGCTCCTCCAACTTTGTTATCCAGCTTCGAGCCATCTGTGAAGATGCTTATGGCCATGTCTTGGCCTGGTGGTCCCTCAAGCCACTCGCCACTGCTAGGGATGATTACGTTGAAGGGGGTGACAGTGTGTTCCCTTGAGTGACCCTTGAGATGTGACGTCCATTGTCCGGAGTCTCTCAGACATATCGCTGCAATTTCTGCCCTCTCCTTTCCCGCAAGCTCGAGGCTCTGGAGACTTAGGATGGCGTTTAGTGCATCGTTCGGGGTGGTACGTAATGCTCCACTAATGCATAATGCTGCGGTTCGCTGAACCTTGCCAAGTTGTTTGGTTGTCGATCCTTTTGATAGGGCCGGCCACCACACTGTAACTCCATAGAGTAAAATTGGTCTTACTATTGCTTGATATATCCATTGGATTACGCATGCCCCACTTCAAGCCAATAGCTTTTTTGCAAGTGTATAGGGGTATCGTAGCCTTCTCCACTCTATCTTTTATGTTGAAGTTCCAGTTAAGCTTCTTGTCAATAACAAACCCTAGGTAGCTGGCACTGTCGCTGAAGGAAAGCCTGCATTCATTTAGTATTGGAGGGTTGAGGGGCGGAACCTTGTACTTGTTTGTGAATAACACGAGTTCCGTTTTTGAGGAATTTGTCGCCCCATACAACGACAACGAATCCTCGCGATTTTGTCTATTCTGACAGTCTCGCGAGCTTTGTGCTCATAAGGTCACAAGAGTGTTTGAGGGTATTTTCCCGAGAAACTAATTGCGACGTCATCCGCGTATGCCACCACTTTACAGCCACCTCCCCCCACCACCTCCAGTACGTGGAGCGACTCCTCTCTAGAGTTGGTCCACGTTCCGTTGTTCCTTTTAAGACACCCTATCGACGGGGTGGTTTTTGAGAGGATCTTGCGCAGCCTTGCGTCTTCTGACATCTACTCTATCTCCGAGCAGAATTTTTACCAGGAAGCCCTTTTTGCTGGCTGACTTTGTAGTCTGGCCAATGTTTCTACTCGTTAGAGCTTTTGGCTCTGTTGAAGAGAGTCCTACAGCTCTTACGTAAGATGTCGATTTGTTTTTTCGACCACCAGGGGGGTTTCTTTTTACTCCTTGTCTTGTGTGGCACGCAAGCCGCCGTGAAGGCCTTGTTGCATGCTTCCGTGCACCTGTTCACCATGCGATTTAAATCGTCTTGAGTGTCTGGGCTCATTGGCGCCTTGTTGAGGAGTAGTTCCTCCAATACTGAGCTAAAGTCGTCTCGACATACCTATGGTCTGAGAAGGAATGGTCCCCTAGGACTCTCCAACTTTTCACTTTGTCTGACAGATTGTGAGACACTAGAGTGAGGTCAATAACCTCCTGTCGGTTTTTTATAATACAAGTGGGTTCGTTACCCCGGTTACATATAGTTAAGTTCGAGTTTAGGATAAAAGTGACTCACCCCTTACATTTGTGTCCGTGCCCCCCCATTCAGTGTGGTGAGCATTGGCGTCGCAGCCAATTAGTAGGCTTGTGTTGGACCTCTCGCTGTCGATGGCCAGCTTGCAGACGATGTCGTTGGGAGGATCGCTTTCCTCATGGGCCATGTCCGCTTTAGCTCTAGGCTTACTGCTGTGTTGTCGCCATTGCTAAAGTTATGGAGCAGAAAGATATTTAGGTTCTTTTTTTCAAGAATGCAGGTACGAGTTTTACTTTCGGTTTGGGGTACAATGAGCTTGTACTCTCTCGTCGCTAATCCACAGACCTTGGCTCCGACTATCCAAGGATTAGGACGACGTCGGCTCCGCTTGCATCCAAGCGGAGTACGAGTGCAGCAGATGCTGCTTTACAGTGGTGGAGATTTATTTGAAGGAGTCTCAGAGACATCTTCAAGGATCTGCACCACTGTAGTGTCGGCGTCTCAGTCGTCGGATACATCATCACGACACATCGCCTCAATGTCGCGCATCAGCTCTGCGTCAGAGGAGTAGCCTTCTCTTGTCGGCTCTAGCTCGCTGTCGAGTGCCTTGATCTCCGAGGCAACATCCTGCACGACTGGGTTGTCGACAGGACGAGCCTCGGCCGAGGCAGCGTCCGACTTGTACACCTTTATGGTGAATATGAAAGTTTGGTCAAACGGTTATAACTTAGTCGTCTATCGATTCTTATAAACTATACCTTAAACGACGCCTAATTAATGTGTTTATCTAAAACCAAAAATCAAGGCATTCAAATATTTTTTTTCGACTTTTCCTGAGTTTTCAAAGTCAAAACTTCGGGGGAAAATACCGAAAAAAAATTATGAAATTTCAATTTGGAAGCTTAATATCTTTCAGGCGTTAAGCTGCAGCTACATAGTGTAGATTTATAGCTGCAGCTGTCAGCTTTTTTTAACTGCAAAGTTTAATACAACCAGTTGTAGGAAACTTATGTTATGTGAAAAATAGAAGCACTACTTATGACAAAAAATACCAAATTTTTTAAAAATTCTTAAAAAAAAAACTACACCATGAAAAAAAACCATAATTCTTTAAAAAAATTTAAAACTCCAAATCTATCAGAAAAAGTTATTTTTGGCGACAGCGGAAAAAAATGTTGAATTTTGTCGAGTAGTGTTATCAGACGGTATGAAGTTTACCCGGAAATTTTGTTGTACCTGATCGCGCTTACCTACCCGTCAATTAGTGCCAGATACCCAATTCTATAATAAAGAAAACCTCACAAAACCATCTTGCTGCCTCCTTAGCATACCGTTCGTTTTAGGTACTCCTTTTTACAGCGTTCTTCAGCTTTCCGGCGATCATTTGCCATACTTTCCCAACCAAACAGATTTATCTTAGATCCATTGAAAATATTTTTGCTGGCCAACAACCGTCAAGTCCTGTCTCTTGTAGAAGCCACCGTAAAAGTTTTTGGTACCAACCGACTGACCCTATTAATATCGTATGGAATTTTTCGCTAAATAATCTAATAATATGATCCTACTATGCTATTCTTTTGAGGAGTCTTCCTCTTGCTTTCAGATGCGGATGATCAAACCACTATTTTCCAAATTCTTCAAAAAATTAAAAAAGAATAAATTAACAACTATTGAATGAATCTATACAATAAAAATGTTTCCTAACTGACGTTTAAAGTTTTTTATTCGCGCCACCACTGTCCGTTACTGTACATGTTGTTACATGTTTAAGTGAATATACAAACCTATTAATATACCGTGAATCAATAATATTTACGCACACCACAATCGTTTGCAAAAGTGCCCATTTATTAATATTATGATCGGATTTGATGTAGTAAGAATATTAAATAAATTACCACAATTATACATTAAAAGTAGATCTACATATATCATTAGTAATCACCAATTACATTGTGTAATCCATCAAATGTTATAAAATAAATATAATTGATTTATAATGAAATACATCAATATATTACAACGATAGAAAAGACATAGCACGATACACAAAGAAGAGAAGATAAAATGTAACTAAAACACACGGAAAAAAGTATTGGAACTCTGTCCAAGCAATTCAAATTAGTGTTGGAATCTAAGTTGAAATAAAAAAAAAAGAATTCCTAAAAATCAGTGAAACATATTTAAAAAAATCCAGACTCATTTGCCAAGATCGTATTACAATATCATATATATATGTATGTACCTGCGAATGGAATCAATTGGTCAAACAAATCAAAAACATAAAATTTTTTTTTTAAGAATTGCAGTATCATATATTTCCACATATTTGAGTTAAAAAGCATTGGCTAAAAAGAGAAAAAATTTGATGAATATATCAGACAGCTTTCATTAAAGTTATCGATATTAATGCGTATCAAATCGAATTCTCAAAGTTTACTTATATTACAATCAAAACAAATATGGAATATATAACTAGATTCATCCTTGAAGACCAGATCTAAACTATACATTTTTCGGTTAAAGTAATTTTGAGAATGGTTGTGCGATCAAATATGTTTGATTCATTGTTCATGCATTCGTAATATATTTATTTATTTTTAAATTTGAATGGCAAATGTATCACAAATATACATAATTATTATTCGCATGTCTAGAGATCTGGTAACTATGCATATGCATTCTACATATGTATGTACAGTGGCGAGCATGCATGGATACTTATTTATCACATTTTCTTCAATCAATATCAAACTCTATATCTGTCTATATCAAAGATTATAAACCTAATAATATACTGCGCTTAACTGAACAAATTTTGGTTTGTTCAAGTAAGAAAAATAAAATAATCTACATATGGGCATTTCCAGAACGGTCACGTCGAACCCGTTTAGAGTGAAAAAATTCAAATGAAGTAAATAATATGAATTTAATTTTACTGCGTGAATGAAATTAAAGAAAAAATTATTTAACAAATGATTAAAATTTTTGTCGTGACATATACATGTGTACATTTGTATATGTGCATGAACAGTAGAGTGGGTCCATTTTGATCGCTACCAAGCGGTTGTCAAATCATAAACTACGTCGAATTGTAAGATTGTTTGTCTAAGAAACCATGGGTCTAAAATCAATTTGATGTTCCCTGTTTTTAAAAAGAAATGTTTCGTTTTTTGTACAGTGAAACGTCCCTAACTAGAACGCCTTAAACTGGAATTGGCAATATCTTTTTATGGAAAAACATTGCGGCAGTGATGCTGGGCATTTTCATCATTGTCACCCCTATTCTCTACACTCGGTTGCGATGCAAAAAAATCTTCTTCAGTAAATTCATGTGGATTTAACGGGTAAATTCCAGCCGCCTTAAATTTAGCTTTGATATTTTTCGGTGCGACGACAATATCCAGGCACCTTTCAGCAATGAGTGGATGCGAGTGAAATGTCATACAGTTGTTGTTTATCTTTCAAGTAACATAGCGTATGCGTTTTTAAATGGGCCGAGCATAACGATATCAGGAAAAGACAACATTGTTGTTCCGTGTGTTACAGCAAAATCAAAAGCTTCGATCGACAAATGTGATGAGTGGTTTTCGAGCAGTAAAAATTTGTTGATTATGCATTTACGCCAGTGTGTTTAAAGAAATGTTGCATGTATTTAAAAAAATCTTACGATGTTATCCACCCTGAACCGTTTGCCGACTGAACTGTGTGGGGCATCATACTTCCTTAATTTGTAGTCTTGGAACCAGTTAAATGGAGGAATCCATTGTCCGGTCGCGCTGACGGACAATGCCATAGTGACATATGAACAGGGCAAGATTTAGTCGACGACTAAAACTATGCGGCTAATTGCTCAACATTTTGCATAAAAAATCATAAAGAAATATCAAAGCAATTAAAGTTACCTTGTTAAGTTAAAAAAATCGGGTGGCTCGAATTTCCAAATACCAATTTTCACAAAATGGCCGAAAATAAGCTAAGCGATGCTAACTTTATGCAAAATTTCATTTTTATTTCGAAAGCTTGATGTCACACGTGAATTCACAAAAATGTGGAAAAAAAGATGGCGCTGGGTCGCGATTCCCCGTGACCCGACCTCACCTATGTGTGAGTGCGATGCAGTTAAGATTTTGATATACGCAATAACAACACAATTATGGGCGTAAAAATAGGTTCTTAAGCGTTCTTACTGAGATATGTATATTTTCGAGTGATCCGAATACGTTCGTACCGCCCATATAAGGTGCAGTGTTTACTATTTTTTTTTGAGTAATCTATTACTATTGACGTAATTATTTAATGAGTATTTATATGTTTCTTCTATTTATGCTTATTTTAGATAATAGTCATTCAAAATGCATCTCCGTAAATGTTTCATACTTCTACCGCATTGTGGCAAGCTCCTTTGGATTTGTTTGTCTAAGATTATTACTCATTACTTAATTTAGTCGTGCTTCAGTTTCATAAATATGTATTATACTTGAAACGGTGGAAGAATTTCTTTTGCTATAAATCCAGATATTAAGCAAATCCAAATAGGCACAAATTCAAAATTGCCTTAATATTAATAAGTTGATAAAAAAAAGGCCAATACGGGCCAAATGATTTTCTTTGCGATCAAATAGGACATTTATACAAAAGTGCAAACTGAAGAGTTTTTGATTTTTTATAGTCATGTTTTCCGTTTTTATTTTCTCTTGTAAGAAAGATGATTCTTGGTAAAAATTTTTTTCACAAAGTCTCTCTAAAAAGTTACAACGGAAATATGAATTAATTAATGGGAAAATGTGAGGTAATAAAAGTTAGAAAATATATATGTAGAAAATCGATTCAATTAATTAATCGATTAATTCAATTTTAAGAAAACCAATTAAAATAATTTATTGTGTAAATATTCGATAGAAAAAAACATCAATACGCTGTAAAAATATATTAATCGCTTTAAAATATTCCGATCCACTTCGCAGATTTTTGAAAATTTCTAGTGTAAGGAAGTTTCTGTCTCAGGCCAGGGTACAGCCTCTTAGTGCCTCCAGGGCCCAGTCCTTATTCAGAAATATTTGTATATGGCGGTCAAAGTGGTGCGTCGTGCACACGTGGCTGGTGTGGAGCGGGATGTATAGACAGCGCGGAGCGGTGATACTCCCTTTGTGGCTAGCGAGCGCGGTGGTGGGAGGGAGGGAGGTAAAATGAGGTTAGGGGACACTCAATGGAAAGTGGGAAACACCGGTTTGGCAAGTTGCGTGGAGTCCGCGTACACGTTCGATAACTGGTGTTCCCAGGGATGAGGAATGCGTTACGGGAGGGAGTTACCACGGAGTACTATTCCCTAAGCTACGGTTGTTGTGAAGGATATGTCCTCACACTACCTCCTTCCTTCGAAGAACTTGAAGAGATAAAGAGCTGTTCATGGGCACTCTGAATGTTTTTCGATCGGGCGTAGCCAGGAGGCTGTGGAAGGCGAGGAGATCCAGCTGTTCGGCGCGTTGTGTCGCGTGGCCTCGCAGTCCTCGTGGTGACGCGCCTCTAGCGTGTTCTTGATGGAAACCTTGTGCCTTTAGAAGCTGGGTGTCGTCCGCTCATGTTTTGTGCATTGTTGTTAACGTTTCTTCGGGGGAAAACCTTTGGGAATCAGAACTTGCCTGTCTAAATTCTATGTTGTAACCGGTCCTATATTAAGCTATATTAAGTTAAGAAAGGGTATGGCTTATGATTATTTCCATATGGGGAGTTAAACTTGACTTCCTGCGCTCGTAGACGTGGTTGCCCTTTTCGAGACGAGGACCCTAGGGTAGCACATTGCCTTGAACTCGCGTGTGCGCGGACTTGTCCGCCCGGGTCGTGTTCTGCTGCGTTGTCTTCGTTGTGGTTGTCGCCGTCGTTGCTGTGTAGTCGTTAATGATCGTTTAGGCCCAATTCCCTGCCCTGTTCCGTTGATTTCCAGGACACTCGTTGGTAGACGCGGCTTGTCTTAGCCAAGGTTTCTTCCCTGTGTCGTGGCTGTGCGAGGGACTCCTGGTTTGACCAAGGTCTGCCAAGGTCGGCGGGTTTTGTCGATGCATTGGGTTCGAACTACGGACCGAAGAGGCCCGAAGAGGAAGGATCGGTCGAGGCCGTAGTGTTTCCGGTCCCCCCTCGGGTGTAGGTTCTGAATGTGTGGTGATGATGTTGTCTAGTGTCGTTTTCTGTGCCAGTTTTTCTTGGTGTTGTAAATAGGGGGAGCTAGACTGGGGTCGTCGTCGGACGCATTGGGACGATCGCGGCTCTGCCAAAATCTCTTGATAGGGTCGATGCTTGGTGATGGGTTTCGATCTGGAAAACTTGCCATGGATATGTCCTAGTATTACCGTCTGCCTGCACTGTCTTTACGAAGGTTGCGGGGGATGGGTGACGTAGTCCATGATTGTCTGGGTTGCATGCCCGGCACGGTCTTTACGAAGGTGGCGGGAGATGCGCGGCCGGTTTTACGCCTCGAGGGTCTCCTTTTGTGGAGTTATTGGTCTGTTGCCGGCGTAAGTTGCTCGGGGTCGGTTTGGCTGTCTGGTTTCATCGCTTGGAGGGGAGTCGTGGTCCCGGGGTGGTTTCGAATACGAAGCTGAGTTGTGTTCGCTCCGTGAGTGTATGGAAGTCCTGCCTGCGTATGTACATCGGGTACTCTAGTCTGAGATTCTCTTATATCCGGTCCAGTTTCTGCTCCTGAGTGTACCTGGGGCAATGAATCATCTGCCGTAGGTCAATCATGTAGTCGCGGAAAAATTTCCCGGGCTTTGGTTCCCGGCTCCGAACTTTCCAAGCGTTGGAAGGATCTGAGGGGTAGAAAGAAGTCCAGAAATTCGTTGCGGAAATCTGTGCCTGCATCTGGAAGGTCCGGAACCATCCTTTCGCCTTGCCTGTCAGGAGTCCAGAGGCAGCTGCCTCTGTCGGTGTGGCCATCGAAGATGATTCCCCATTTCCTGAGCTTGTCTGCCAAGAGGGAGAGGAGGGAGAGACTACCCCGAAAAGGAACGTGGTGGGTGGCCGTCGAAGCCGGTTGACGTTTTAGCCGTGTTGTCCGCTGAAAAATCCTCGGCTCGTGCTGGGCAGATCTGGTATTAGCAGCTCCGGCACAGTCATTTGGAGTTTCTACTCGTCCATGTTCTCCTCTATGCTCGAACCCAGGTCCTGGGGATGTGGCTGGGCTTCGATGATCTCTGTGACTAGGGAGTTCAGTTCCTTCAGTCTTGTCTGTACTGCGTAGCTCCTCTACGGTGCCGGTTTCTCCGATTCCGAACTCCTTGGCCAAGCTCTGCAACGTGTGCTCTTGGTGGGGTTATGTTCGGCTCAGGGTTGGTTTGCTTGAGGCCCTCGAGATCGGTGTTCTTATTGAGGGGACTCTGTATTGCGATTCGTTGGCCCTTGGCACGTGTTCGCGACGAGGCACTGGGGTCCGGGATCCTTAGATAGGATATACTTTGTAGTGTGTAGGGTCAGAGATCCTTAGTAAGCATATGTTTTAGTTTCGGTTTCACTTAGTGACTCTTCGTTACTCTGGATTCGATTCGTGCCGATCCCTCCTGGGCTTAGGCTTCTCCTTATATTCCCTGACGCCAAGCTTTGGGAATAATGGGCTTTGCCGCCGGCCCTCTCTCTGTTCTGCTGCGTCGTCGTGTCAATGCACGTGGATTGGCCAACTCCAGGCCAGTAGCTCGAGCCTCTGCTCGCAGCCTCTGCTCGCAGCCTCTGCTCGCAGCCTCTGCTGGCACTTCGACGCTTTGTCGCGTGTCTCTCGGCTTCAGTTGCGTGGGCGGCAGTTGCTCTCTTATAAATGTTTCAGTTGGCTTGGCACAGTTTCGCTCCCTCGTGTTCTTGCTGGTGTGAGCGAAGGAAGGCGATGTTCTCTCGCTCTTTCTCAAACTTCTGCCGGTCCCTGCTCTCATTTCTATGCGTCGGTTGGTTTGTCGTTGCTATGCTCTCTCTTTCAGTTTTCTGGCTGCTGGTTTCTGCACTGTTTTTTACAGCTCTCATCCGTCGTGCTGTTCGTTGCCAGTAATTCTCATTGCCCGAATCCCGTGATTCGCCCCAGCGGTCACGATTCCCTAAGCTGCGTGTGTTGTAAAGGGTATGTCCCTTCACACTAGATTAGGCCAAAGACTGCTTCAATTTCGCATACTTCCGGAACCACATGTCTATTGCAACTGTTAAGAAAACTAATACTCGTTGAACCCCATCTTTTACACTAAACACAGAGCTAATGAACATCAAAAGCGTATGATGGTACGTTCGGGTCCCGCGGAAATGCGGGTAATATACATACATATGTACAAGTATATCTATATTTATACGTATTGAATTCTTAGTTGTGTAGTTTATTTATACACTTTATATTATTTAAAGTCTGCATTATGAATTTTTGTATATTTGCTTTGTTATTTTTTTAATTTTTTATTACATATCACAGTAAATGGATAAAAATAAATTAATTATGAATGAAAATATACATAAAAAGTGGTTTCAAGCGGATCAATACCAGTTTCGTACCAGTATACATGTACAAGATAAAAATAAAACCAGCGGAAAACAAACATTTATTTACGAATTTCCAGTCGCGTCACTGGAGCAGTCGGCGGTGCCATTACACAGCAGACTGGGGCCAATCGCTATGTACCGGAAGCCATGCGTGGACAAGTGAATCAGGCCGTAGGCCAGGCAGCTATTAATGAGCTATCTAATGTTTTTTCCTCCAGATTTAAGTAATACAAGTAAGCCAAAACGTTCTATAATAAAATAAAGTAGGAAACACCAGATTCAAGAATGGATCAGGAGATAGAAGAGCAACTTTAAATTCAGCTTATTATTTTGTTATAATGGGCTTGGGACTTTTTTCCTTTTGTTTCGAAACGTCGCTACATTCTTCAAATTACAAAATTAATTGTACATGTAATATTTCGATTATGCAGATTTTCTGTTCCTTGTTATTATTTTTCTTTTTTTATAAATTACTTTGATTTACATACAATTTAAATGTGTTTACAATGCATACTACGTACAGAAGAACTATGGTATATTTATCAATTTAAGAGATAAAATAGTGACTTGCAAAAGTTTAATATGATCGATAGTATGATATGTGTATAATAGAAAATGTTGTTCAGTATTTAATCATATACATACATACATATGTGTGTACATTAGGGTGGAGTGGAGGAATTAAACGTTCCTCATTAGCATTTGGCTTTAGTTTTTCTTTGTAACTCAGTAGGGGACATACCAATAAAAATGTACTTCATGCATTTTACTGATTATTTTCGTGTATTTAGCAGGAAATTAGGAAAAATTAAATGTGAAATAACAAAATGAATGAATAAATTTCCTCTTTCTTTTCCTATTTTCTTCCCTTCCTCTATTTTTTGGATGTGCGAAAAATAAAGTTCTTTGTTTGGGTTTCAAAACAATACTCTTTAGACCATCTCTTAAATATCACTAACCCGTAGTTAGAAGTTGACTTGTTTTGATGTCATATCAGGTTATTGCGTATACTTCAATGAAGAGAGTGAACACTTCTTTTAAGCTGTTTAGCTGGTTTAGCTGTTCTGATGTATAGACGCAGAATTATATTCGCGCAAGTCAGCCAACGCGCATGTGACATGACCGATGAATCATGACCGATATATTCAGAGCCCAGTTCAGATATTAATGAGGTTTGGCCTTGTTCTTGTATGACTCACTTTTTGCCTGCCACAGTGCGGGCTCATTTTGCAGGCAATATATAAATTCGCTTATGACATTCCGACCACGTGTTGTTGCTACCAAGATAGCCAAGATAGAATTGTATCTATCTGTGTCAAACGAAACATCGAACATGAAATGTGGACGCGAACACTACCACCGACGACGAAAATTTCGTCGAATCGAACATGTTCGTCAAACAAATTCGACTGTAAATACCAAGCTTAAGTAAGCTTTTAGAGAGGCTTTAAGGACAAAATTTGTTTCTGAAATTTTTTTTTTTTTTGTTTATATGAGAAAATAGTAAAGGAAAACATGAAAAATACGGAAAGAATGAACTTTTGCTTATTTTAATAGGTTTACAGATCAAAGTTAATAAAGTTAAATTAACTGGGTTTCGCATATACATATTTACAAATAATATCTGGACATCTGCATATCTCTTCTTAAGAAGTTTTATTTTATTCTTTTCATCTGATTTCAAAGATTCACTGGAATAAGTCTCTGATTAATAACTCATATTTTGAATGGATACCGTTTTACTACATATTTCGTGGTATTTTCGCTTTCGGATTTGATAACGTCGAATAGATTTCGTCGTAGTTGTATCCACATTACCAAAGTAAATTTTCCGCTAACTTCGTTGGACATATTTTTCTTAAGTAATTGATGCTGTTTTCCAAATTTGTTTCATGACAGTGCAAATTACTTTGTATATGTATGTATTTCGTTTACTGCGGGGTCTTTCATATTACTTAACTCTAGAAAATCCAGCCTTTTCCACAAATAATGTTTAATAACATCACAATATGTTTGTGAAATATTTCCAGTTATTTTATTGGGGTTGCCAAATAAAAGGCAGCGCCTATTTTTTCGAGTTTTAGGAATTTCCTACATCCTGCACTTCCCTTCGGCAGTAATGGTATATTCATTTAGTTTGATTGACGAATTGTATCTGTGTATATCAGATATCAAATCCCAATCCAATCCCAATACCTATTTCAACCGTCAAAATATGTATTTATAAAATAAATATATATATATATAAATAAAAATAAATAAATATATACAATACATTTTTTTCGACTTTTCCTGAAGTTTTCGATAAAATTTGAATTAAAAAGCTTAAAAGCTTTATATCTTTCAGACGTTAAGCTGCAGCTACATAGTGTAGATTTATAGATGCATTTGTCAGCTTTTTTTAACTGCAAAGTTCAATACAACCAGTTATAAGAAACTTAAGTTATGTGAGAAATAGAAGCCCTACATCTGGGAAAAATATGACAATTTTTAAAGAATTCTTTAAAAAAAAATCGAAACCTAGGAAAAAATCATCGTTCTTTAAAAAAATGTAAACCTCCAAATCTATCAGAAAAAGTCATTGTGGGCGACAGCAGAAATAAAAAATTGAATTTTGTTGTGTAATGAGTCTTCTGATTCCAATTCTGCAGTCTCACTGGTTTATTTGCTGTTAGTGGCGGTTGATATAATGTGTGTGTGTCCGTTTGTCCATATTGATGAGCGCATATATCTAAGAATATAAATAAGGTAGAGGAAACAGGTTTTGTATCCAGAATCTTGCGATATCAGACTGTTACAAGTGTATCAGGTATGCTCCGCTTATCGCACATTTTTGCGATTACGATTTCGGTAAAATTCGTACGAGTTTAAATTTGTGTGCTCTGGTTTTCGCCACTTTATCGATAGTGATTCATTTCCCAAATAGCTTTGCGATATTTTCTCTAACGCTGGGTATCCAGCACCGCAGAAACTAAAAATTACTGCCAAACTTCATATAAAAAAAACTGGGCCAGGAATTTTATCGTTTGTGTTTTCCTGGCCTCAGTATCCAGCAACGTAAACAAAATCCACGAACTCTTATCGATAGTATCGATATCCGCACGAATGTGGACTGTGATATGGGTGCCAGAAAAATATATGTGCATATTTTTACTGCAGTACAAGTAAGAGGTGTAGGCAAAATCTATGCGCAAAACCAAAAGGAGATATGCAAATTTGTAAAGTGAGGAGAAGATTGCTTTAATAAAAGCAGTTGAGGCAAGACCAACACAAACAATTCATCGTCAGAATTACCTTTCTTCCTTTTTTTTTTAATTTTAGTTTAATTTTCAAAATTGGCGCTGTTTACACAGCTGATTCATGAGAGTGGCAAATCACATTTTAGGTTCTTGGTCACATTACATTAGTTGAGTTCCACACAACCGAAATAATGAGCAGCTTCCTTTCTGTAAAATTCCGCGGTGCTGGATACAGGCCTTAATAAAAAAAATTGTTTTTCTTTTAAAACTTGAAATATTTTAGTTCAATCTGGAAATTATTAAGCATGGTCTACATCTTATTTTAGCAATCGAATCAATAATTTGGTTAATTTATGTAGCTGACCCTCTCGTATCTTAATTTTCATTTTGCAGTGTACCTATACCCAGCGACAAAAAAAGCCGCACTCCGAAATTTCATGCATTTTTGACTTCTCTAACGTGGGGTTTCCCCAAATTTTATTCGATACTAAAAGTTTTCATTTTTTTGAGTCAATAAATTAATTTCTAACAAAAGTGCATACTACGTTTTTTAAAATCATATTCATATATGTAATTAAAAATAAATATTTTTTTCAATCACACTTTTCTGAACGGTCGTTTAGTATTTTGACCATAGCTCATAAATAACTGTTAACCGATTCGTGCGGTCTCAAAATAAGAGTTCTTGACTGAGACTGAGCAAAAAGTCCGAGAGCAACCGATTGCATTGTTCGTACGAAAATTGTGCTCGCGCTCAGTCGATTAGCAGTTTTTTCCGGTCTCTTTTCCTCTGCTCATTCCAGGACCGTTTGCCCTCCAACGACGATCCAAAAAGTCTTTTGCGAATGCATGTGTGAATGTGAACTCTCGAAGGTTCTACGCGTCACTTTGCTTTGTGAATTTCGATGGTACAGTGATCGTAGTTCGAGAATTTTGACAAAATTTATGGTCGCTTACCATTAAACGAAGACATTACGGTTTTTTTTTTAGAAATTTAATGCTGAAATCGCCACACTTGAGTACGCTGGTACTGGTAGTATTGGCCACACAAAACCTTAATTCGATATTTATTATTATTTATTTATTAGTTGTTAAGCTAAATTAATTATAAAGAAACTATTAATTTTTTAATAAAAAAATGTGTTGGAAATATAAAAATTAATGTTTAAAATTTCAAGAAAATTTAGAGTGAAAATCGAGTGTCACAAATTGTGACTCACAATGTTACACAACGTACCCCTGTGCATTGAAAAGGAAACAAATTATTGAAAAGACCGTTTGGGTTGACTTTTTCAGTCAATCGGTCTTTTAGTGAGTCTCTCTGTGCGAGCAACACTCGTATCTCTCATCGTGCGATGTTCGGTAAAAGACCGTCTCACGAACAGTTCAACGTAAATCGTTCAACAGAAAACCGATACGAAAAGAAACGAAGTCTGCTGCTCAGAGAGAGAACGAGGGTGGTTTTTTTTTTCGGTTGTTCTCGCGAGCAGAGCATAAGCAAAACAAACGATCAACAGTTATTTGCGAGCTATAATTTGACCCAAAACAGGAAAAAAATTTCGTAAAATTATAATATCGATTTGTTCAGCTAAAAAAAATGTTTTCCAATAAGTTATTTCATTTTCTATAGTCTAATAATAAACAAACATATTTCAGAATTTTTGTTTTCAAATTATATATTAATTAATAACACTAGTCGACACGACTTTTCCGCTGTCGCCAAAAATGACTTTTTCTGATAGATTTGGATGTTTAAAAATGTGTAATGTTTTTTTTTTTTCATGGAGTAGTTTCTTTAAGAATTTTTAAAAAATTTGGTATTTTTTGTCATAGGTAGTGCTTCTACTTTTCACATAACTTAAGTTTCCTACAACTGGTTGTATCGAGCTTTGCAGTTAAAAAAAGCTGACAAATGCAGCTGTTACCTGGCCAATCTTTATGCCAAGGCCAAGGACATTATGCCCAATTCCGCCTTCACAATGTTAACCGGTCTGTGAAAAATAGTTGAAACTAGTTGACCACATTTTATAAAAATAACAAATTGTCAGAGAATCTTTTATAGAGCGCGCTTGATGGCAAGGTTCAGAATCGTCCTGAAAGATGGGATCTTCTCGCTCACTAAGTGTCCTAAGAGTCCATACTGGACACAACTCCACTGCGAATAACTTCACTTCATACTTTTTTGAATTCACCATACCCTTAATAATTATTAGGAGGGATTCTGTTTTATATTTAGATATGCATCCCCGTATCATAATATAAGGATAATGCTTCATTTTGGCAACGCAGCAATTTTCGGAATAGCGTTCCCCTGCGGCGAACTGTGCGGGAACCATCGGGTATAATGAGGTTAAATTTCGAATCATCCGATTCGTGACCACGCAGATTCACCCTAATTTTCTTTTTCTTTAGCCCAATTTAGGTGTGATTTTTTCATTCGACTGTTAAGAAGTGGCTTTTTGGCAAGTGTTCTTGCCATTAATCCCATCTCCTTTAAACGACGGTGTATAGTTCGAGCTAGAATTTCTTTCGCAAATCGTTGCTGAACTTCAAAAGCTATCTTTACAGCATTTTTGAATCGATCATGTCGGTTCGTTTTCTTAATAATCCGATTTTAACTTGCACGTGTACACTTTTTTCTACGCGATCCTTTCGTCCTCTCCACTTGTCGAGTCTCACGAAATTTTTTCAAAAATCGTCGTACTGAGCTTTCATTGAACTTAGTTCGATCCGCTATTTTTCGAATAAAGACATTTTGTTCAGCCGAGGCAATAATTTTTTACTTTTCAGTCACCGTCATCTGTTCTCCTTTAGGCATACTTTTTAAAGACTCCTAAGTAATATGTTTTGCAAAAAATGTTTCCAGAAACTGAGACGACAGGAAACACATGCAAAAGAAAAAAAACATTCACAGGGACTCACAAAAAAAAAATTAGACGAATCGAATAACATTTCCGGAAATACCACGCTAGAGAAGTCAAAAATGCATGAACTTTCGGATTACGGTTTTTTTTTGGCGCTGGGTGTAATTCTTAATGGTAAGGTTTCGATTGATTTTCTTTCACAGTTCATGCAGGGAATCAGCTTTGTCTAGCTATGACTCTTTTTAAGAACTTTCTATTGGAATCTGTGTAATGCAACCACGAACTGAGCTTATACCGACAGTAAAATCTACTAATAAACATTTACAAGTTTTACTCAAGTTTTATTCGTGATACATCATTTCATTAAAACCACATTTGATTTATTTCAACCTAGAACGGGTTCAACCAGAAACAGTAAGACAAACTGACAAAATACCATTTATAGCTATCGAATATCTATTTTTAAAACGAAATATTAACAATTTGAACGCTTTGTTATTGTTATAATGCTTTATAACTAAAGTTTAGCTATTGCAGAAATAAAAAATCATAATTTTTAGTTGTCAATGTTTATACATAGCTTTTGAAAGATCCTGCAGCAATATTATTGAAATATTTTGTGTAATATTTTGATTAAAAAAAAACGATTTGATAGACAAACCATAATTTTTTTATATAAAAAGAGTTCTGTGCAAAATATCAATCAAGCCAGAAAGAGCATGGTTTATTAGAGTAAAAACTCTGGGTTTTGAAAGAATAGATAAGATATTTTTTATACAAATGGTATTCTTTTTTCATATTTCTCAACTACCTGTTCGAAAATAATATTGGTACATTCCTTTTTTTAAATAAAATCGACTAAAAATTAAATATTTTGATTAAATATATATTAAATATAAATATGAAGAAAATGTACGTTGAAATGAGGTAACACTGACTTTAATTAAAGATTCGTTTTTGGGGAAATTCATATCTTCTTCTAATAAATATTTATTGGTATACTGGAATGAACATATTTTTTTGAATTTTATAATTTTGGGAAATCTTAATAGGCAACAAAATTGAACTTTTTATTTACGCTTCGAAGATTTTTTTATAGATTTGGGGTTCTAAGTTTTTTTAATAAATTATGTTTTTTTATGGTGTTTTTTATTATATAAAAATGGTATTTTTTAAAATGGTTTTTCACATACCTTACAAGTGTTGAATTTTACACCTCTAAACAACTGATAAAAGCCGCTATAAATCGGACCCAAACACTTTGTAGCTTTAACTTACCGTCTTGAAAATATTAAGCTTTGAAATGCATTAATAATTTTTCGGTTTTTTTTTCAAAGTATTTATTTAAAAATTTTAGTAAAGGTAAAAAAAAAATGTTTTCTGTGCTTTTCTTTTTCTTGTATAGGATAATTAGCTTAGGTGTAGCGTTTCACCAAACATCCTAAAATCACTTTGCACGGTTTTGTACCAAATGATCAATTTTACTTTTAAAAGCTTACAACATCCTAGACGGTATGCTGAAGCTATGAAGTGTTTGGGTCCGATTCAGAGATGCACCTATCACCTTTTGATAGTTGCGAAATTCAATTAGCACTCTAAAAAAATTTAGATTTCTAAAGAACAGCTGATATTCCGGTTAGGATTAAGTAGATTGAGCAGAAAACTATGCGCAACACAAACAAGAGATATACAAACGAAAAATTCATCCAATTTACTTGAAATTCTTAAGGGTTTTTGAGGTCGATAATTTGAATTTCGAATTTTAAGTATGCTCCTTAGTATGTACAGTAAGTAGTAAGATTTTTTGTGAAAAAATTACCTAAACTGTCAATCAGCACAACTTTCTTTATTATTTACCAAAAAAATAAACATTTTCCAGCAATGAGCAGGAAATAGTCACCGAATATATACATAATATAAACTTTCAAGCTGCCCTTAATTTCTTAATATGTAAGTGCATTCAAAAAAATATATGGGTCGTTAAAAATGCTCACCAATTTTGAATAATTCTGAAAAACAACTATGATAAGTGAGTGTACCAATATTAATTTAGATTAGGTAGTACTTGAACTTAGTATGATATTGTACTTGTATGTTGCCACATGTGTATATTTTGTATCGTGGGTATTGCCCTTGTTTATACTTCGTATCTTAATTGAAAAATAAAGGTTCTTCGTATTGATAATTGGTATTCTAGTAATTATGTATGCAAACAATAAATTATTTGAAATATGAACATATTCATTTTATGTCAAAAATAACATAAAATATGTTCAACAGTTTAACAAAAATTGAATACAACAAAATCGGCATTGAAACTATTCACTGTTCTATTGATAAAGTGTAATAAATGCCATTCAAAAATGTACCTTTTTCGATATCTCCAATTTGATATTCAATTCAGTTAGGATTATTATTTTCACATGCATACATATTAAAAGGAGAAGAAATTAACTTTGGTTGATGTTTATTAAAGAAAGTATCTACGCCTTTATTTATACTTAAAGAAATGCATATAAAATTAGATGTGTTGAATATTTAGTATCAAAAATATACAAATAAAATAAAAAAATGTTATAAATAAATATATTTAATATACATATGTTAAAAGAGCAAAAACTGAATTTCATTACAATTAGGTATATTAACCATCAACGGTTTTGTAAAATATAATAACGGTAGGATAGTTGATTTTATCACCTTTTAAACCTCTCACCATCAATTTTATCAGAGAGTAAAGATAACATGACTACAGATTCGGTGTACTCAACAATTTGTATTTTACTTGACAATATTGTGTGTTTATTTATACTTAACTACTACAAATATAAGCACACGAATGCTGTCCATCTGGTGAGTTAAATTTTGGGAAGGCGGTGCTTGTATACAAGAAAATCATTTCTCTTGATGTTGTTTTCGCTAAACTTTTCGTAACCTTTTTTTTTTTACCTTTCACAGCCGTCCTGTCATGAACGTTCCGCCAAAACTACCAGACCGACCATCCTACTATGGTAATAGCACCAACGGTCGGCAAAACTGAGACGACTGAATGGATTCGCACATGAATTCCTCCTCCACATTGTATTATTGTTTATAAGTATTTTTACAGGTCTCAGATATACTAAGTATGATATGAGCCATTGCGCAGTTTAAAATTGTATAAATTTATATGTACATTTGATGGTCTGAAATAACGTATCTTATTTAAATATAATCTTTTCACGGCTTGTCAATTCTTATAAAAATAAAAAGTATTTGCCTCAAATATTTTAAATTTTTTAATATTTTAGTATTAACACAGACCCACAAAAACATGTCCGGAGAAGTTGTATTTTGTTTCGTTGATGCCGAGTGCTAGGTCTGAATTTGATTGAATTTTCAAATACAATTTTGAATAAAAAAATGGAAAAACAGTGTGTAAATTAGAAGCCGGCTCCTCCCGCCGTATAAGACGGACCGGCAGGGTCCCGCCCCCGCAAAAACCGTAAGGCCATACGGAGCGGCAGGAAGTTGCCGGGGGGGATGCGAGACTTAAGCTCGCGAGTGGACGGCGGCTATATTGGTTATATTTTTCGATTTTTTTTAGAGTGTTGTTTTAGAGGCCGTGGTAGTAGCAAGCGTGGCTTAGTAAGCGAAAATAAGAACCGTTATAGCGTTCTTTGGACAACTCCGACGGCCTGCGTATAATGATATGCAATGCTTCGCTTTCGACTGCTATTTTTGACAGAGAGAAGAATCAAGCCGGCACTGCAATATAAGTAGTAAGAACTAAGAACGTGAGTGTTAGTGCGTGTGCACTAAGAGGGCGATTTACAAGAGCTTGAGAATAGATAACGTAAGAGCATAAGATAAGAGATATTCGATTTAGGATGATTTAAATGTCTTAAGAGCCACTGATGGCTGCTGCTCCGAAGACACTACCCCCAGTTGAAAAATTAGGACTTTTAACAGAATCCTCAACGCGAAAGGCGCACAGCTTGTTGGCAGCTGACTTAGATCACCCGTGCTAAGGGCCACTTCAACGGCGGCAAGTTTTGGTCTTTGATGTAGACCACATTAGAGTGGGTCAATTTTTAGATTTGTCGTAATAGTGGATGTGTGTAACACCCAGCAGAAAGCGTTTCCGACCCCATAAATTATATATATTCTTGATCAGTATCAATAGCCAAGTCGGTATAGTCATGTCTGTCAGTCCGTCCGTCTTCATTAGCGCCTAGATCTCATAAACTATAAAAGCTAGAGCAACCAAGTTTTGTATACAGACTCGTGCTATATTACACTGTTACAAGTGTATTTTGTGATAGTACGAGAAAACTAAAAACGCTAAATCATAGAGAATGACTTTATTTATCAGAGTGTTTAATCTGAATCAGATCACATCACATAATAAAGCCACAATGAAGAAAACTATATCGATAGGTTTTCTTTCCTTCTCTCTCACACACCACCCCATCTGCTGTGCGTGTTCGTATTTTTTGACGCTTAGTTTTTAGATACTATAAGAGCTAGAGCCCCCAAACTTTCTATCCAAGTTCCTGTGATATCAATTTAAGACAAGTGAATTTCAAAATTTTGACACGCCCCCTACAAAAAACGAAAATCTGTGGAATCCACAATTTTTAAGATATGAAAAAACCAAAAACGCAGAATTATGGAAAATAACCGTATCTACCAGATTGCCCAATCTGAATAAATTTCATGCTCACACTTCCACGACATATTTATGTACATACATGTATGTACAGTGTAGAAATTTAGAAGACAGATGTAAAAAACAAATGTCAACAAAAATGGAAACAGATAACATCTAATATATTATATATAAATCTCCCAAAGGGTTAAATTTAAATTTTGTTAATTTCTTTTTGGCTAAAATTAAATTTGCCCCTTTTGCGAACACATAATAAATAACATGAATAGTAAGCTCACATGTAGCACATACATATGTAAACTGCCTTAGTACCGGGTATAAAGTAGAGCCGTGTCGTTTGACGCGGCTTACAACGTTCCTTTTCGTTTTCTTGACTAAGCTGTTGTCAAAATCACAATCTACAAGGAATTCTTAGAAGGTTTTCCGAAGAACTAATGTCCCAATTAAGTTTGGAGGTTCCGGTTTTTAAAGAGAAGTTGTTCGTATTTTATAAATTGAAGTTCCGCTAGCTTGAACATTTGTAACTTCAATTTTCTATATGTCTAATTAAAACGGGTGGCAACAGCTTTTACGTCCGAGAATGAATATGAAGGTGTGGGTCTCTCCTTCGATCAATGCGGAAGACGATCCACTTGTTCTGATTAAGGCTCAGAATCAGACCCTGGAGACAGCGGATTGGACTATCACAAGGGTGATAGTCCCTTCCCTCTGGGGAAGCACGCGCACGAACTCTAGAGAAAAGTGTAAGGAAGTTCCTGTCTCAGGTCGGGGTACAGCCTCTTAGGCTGTTTAGTGCCCAATCCTTATACAGAAATATTTGTATATGGCGACCGCAGAGGAGGGGAGTGTGCGGGGAGCGGGTGTTAGCCCCCATCGGATGGAAAAACGTGCTTAAGCCGGCCCCGGCTGGTGCGGAGCGGGGTGTATAGATAGCGCGGGGCGGCGATACCCCCTCCTGGCTAGCGAGCGTGGTGATGGAAGGAAGGTAGGGAAAATTAGGTTAGGGGACACTCACGGGAAGGGGGAAACAGCGGTTTGGCAAGTCGCGTGGAGTCCGCATACACGTTCGATAACTGGTGTCCCCAGGGATGAGGAATGCGGTACGGGTAAGAGTTACTACGGGAAGAAGATCTCAGTTCGTGAAGGTAACAATTTGAACGTTTTGTTATTGTTATAATGCTTTATAACTAAAGTTTAGCTATTGCAGAAATAAGAAATCATAATTTTTAGTTGTCAATGTTTAAACATAGCTTTAAAAAGATCGTGCAGCAATATTATTGTAATATTTTGATTAAAAAAAACGATTTAATAGGCAAACCATAATTTTTTTATATAAAAAGAGTTCTGTGCAAAATATCAATCAAGCCAGAAAGAGCAGGGTTTATTAGAGTGAAAACTTTGGGTTTTGAAAGAATAGATAAGATATTTTTTATACAAATGGTATTCTTTTTTCATATTTCTCAACTACCTGTTCGAAAATAATATTGGTACAGTCCTTTTTTTAAATAAAATCGAATAAAAATTAAATATTTTGATTAAATATGTATTAAATATAAATATGAAGAAAATGTACGTTGAAATGAGGTAACACTGACTTTAATTAAAGATTCGTTTTTGGGGAAATTCATATCTTCTTCTAATAAATATTTATTGGTATACTGGAATGAACATATTTTTTTGAATTTTATAATTTTGGGAAATCTTAATAGGCAATAAAATTGAACTTTTTATTTACGCTTCGAAGATTTTTTTATAGATTTGGGGTTCTAAGTTTTTTTAATAAATTATGTTTTTTTATGGTGTTTTTTATTATATAAAAATGGTATTTTTTAAAATGGTTTTTCACATACCTTACAAGTGTTGAATTTTACACCTCTAAACAACTGATAAAAGCCGCTATAAATCGGACCCAAACACTTTGTAGCTTTAACTTACCGTCTTGAAAATATTAAGCTTTGAAATGCATTAATAATTTTTCGGTTTTTTTTTCAAAGTATTTATTTAAAAATTTTAGTAAAGGTAAAAAAAAAATGTTTTCTGTGCTTTTCTTTTTCTTGTATAGGATAATTAGCTTAGGTGTAGCGTTTCACCAAACATCCTAAAATCACTTTGCACGGTTTTGTACCAAATGATCAATTTTACTTTTAAAAGCTTACAACATCCTAGACGGTATGCTGAAGCTATGAAGTGTTTGGGTCCGATTCAGAGATGCACCTATCACCTTTTGATAGTTGCGAAATTCAATTAGCACTCTAAAAAAATTTAGATTTCTAAAGAACAGCTGATATTCCGGTTAGGATTAAGTAGATTGAGCAGAAAACTATGCGCAACACAAACAAGAGATATACAAACGAAAAATTCATCCAATTTACTTGAAATTCTTAAGGGTTTTTGAGGTCGATAATTTGAATTTCGAATTTTAAGTATGCTCCTTAGTATGTACAGTAAGTAGTAAGATTTTTTGCGAAAAAATTACCTAAACTGTCAATCAGCACAACTTTCTTTATTATTTACCAAAAAAATAAACATTTTCCAGCAATGAGCAGGAAATAGTCACCGAATATATACATAATATAAACTTTCAAGCTGCCCTTAATTTCTTAATATGTAAGTGCATTCAAAAAAATATATGGGTCGTTAAAAATGCTCACCAATTTTGAATAACTCTGAAAAACAACTATGATAAGTGAGTGTACCAATATTAATTTAGATTAGGTAGTACTTGAACCGTTCCCTCTTTAGTATGATATTGTACTTGTATGTTGCCACATGTGTATATTTTGTATCGTGGGTATTGCCCTTGTTTATACTTTGTATCTTAATTGAAAAATAAAGGTTCTTCGTATTGATAATTGGTATTCTAGTAATTATGTATGCAAACAATAAATTATTTGAAATATGAACATATTCATTTTATGTCAAAAATAACATAAAATATGTTCAACAGTTTAACAAAAATTGAATACAACAAGGTTAGGTTAGGTTAGGTTAAGGCGGCTGCCTAGCTCCACAGGAGCCAGTCACACTTAGGCCGGTTTCGGCCCGTTGTAATACCGCGGAAGGTGTTCCCCCTTAGCCATCTCATGAGACCCGAACATATCAGCAGTTATCCCATCCTGACGCTCTTACGAAGTTCGCAATCTTTCTGGGACAGATTTTGGACATTTCTGAAATGTCTGAGACATAGGGCATGCCCAGGTATTGTAGCCTTCTCCTACTGAGAGCCGGACAGGAGCAGAACAGGTGTTCCACCGTTTCCTCCTCCTCCTCGTCTCTACAGCTACGGCAGAAATCATTGTATGGGGCTCCCAGCCTGTTGGCATGGGAGCCTATCAGCCAGTGCCCCGTGAGGGAGCGGATGACAACGCTGCACCTTTTCCTGCCGAGCTTACAGAGCTCTAGTGTGCGTTTCCTGTCAATGGTAGGCCATGTTTGCCTGGATATGCGACATAGTGGTACTGACCGCCACGCATTGTCTGCTCGTCGCCTATATAGCTCCTTTATAATAAGCCTACAGGTGGCCATAGGCATGCAAATATCCTCCTTCTCTTGGAGAAGGGGTATTGTGGTACCTGTTCTGGCCAGCTCGTCTGCCTTACAGTTGCCCTCGATGTCCCGGTGACCCGGGACCCAAATAAGGCTGATGGCATATTGTTGGGCCATCTCGTGAAGAGATTTGCGGCAATTTGCCACTGTGGCCGAGTTCGAGGAAATCGCATGAAGCGATTTGATCGCAGCTTGGCTGTCGCTGTATATGTTTACAGTTGTTGTTGCCGTTGAGGCTGTTTGCAGGAGCTTCAGTGCTTCCATGATCGCAATGACTTCCGCTTGGAACACACTGCAGTGATCTGGGAGCCTAAAGGAGTGCCTGATTTCGAGTTGTTCGGAGTAAATCCCTCCTCCAACTTTGTTATCCAGCTTCGAGCCATCTGTGAAGATGCTTATGGCCGTGTCCTGGCCTGGTGGTCCCTCAAGCCACTCGTCTCTGCTAGGGATGATTACATTGAAGGGAGTACCAGTGTGTTCCCTTGGAACGCAGTAGTCCGTCTTCGATGGGACGGTACTACTGACAAGTATAGATGAGTGACCCCTGGTATGTGACGTCCATTGTCCGGAGTCTCTCAGACGTATCGCGGCAATTTCTGCCCTCTCTTTTCCCTCGAGTTCGAGGCTTTGGAGATTTAGGATGGCGTTTAGTGCATCGTTCGGGGTGGTGCGTAGTGCTCCACTAATGCATAGGGCTGCGGTTCGCTGAACCTTGCCAAGTTGTTTGGCTGTCGATCCTTTTGATAAGGCCGGCCACCAAACTGTAACTCCATAGAGTAAGATTGGTCTTACTATTGCTTGGTATATCCATTGGACTACGTTTGGGTTCATGCCCCACTTCAAGCCAATAGCTTTTTTACAGGAGTATAGGGCTATTGTAGCCTTCTTTACTCTGTCCTTTACGTTCAGGTTCCAGTTCAGCTTCTTATCAATTACCAACCCTAGGTAACTAGCACTGTCGCTGAAGGAGAGCCTGCATCCATTTAGCATAGGAGGGTTGAGGGGCGGAATCTTGTACTTCCGTGAGAATAGCACGAGTTCCGTTTTAGTGGGATTTACTCCCAATCCTCGCGATTTTGTCCACTCTGACAGTCTTGCGAGCTTAGTGCTCATAAGGTCACACAGTGTTTGAGGGTATTTCCCCGAGAAACTGATTGCCACGTCATCCGCGTATGCCACTATTTTGCAGCCCCCCCCCTCCAGGTCACATAGAATCTTATTGACTGCCATGTTCCACAGAAGGGGAGACAGGACACCACCTTGCGGAGTGCCTCTGTTGACATACCTGGATTGTGTGGACGATCCCATCGATGATGTCACCGTCCTGCATGTGAGCAATTGATCGATGAGCAGCACCAAGTGACCGTCCACACCCAAGTCAGTCAGTGCTTCCGTAATGGCACTTGGGACGACGTTATTGAAGGCTCCTTCGATATCGAGGAAGGCCATAAGAGTGTATTCTTTGAGTTGTAGGGATTTCTCTACAATTGAGACTACTTCGTGGAGCGCCGTTTCCGTGGATCTTCCTTTCCGGTAGGCATGTTGTGCTCCTGACAGCATTTGAGGACTAACAATTGTCCTAAGATGTAGTCCGACAAGTCTCTCGAAAGTTTTGAGAAGAAAGGACGATAGGCTGATTGGTCTAAAGTCCTTTGGGGTCGAGTGCGAGGCCTTTCCCGCTTTGGGGATAAAGACTATTTTCGCCTTGAGCCATTCTTGTGGTATGGTCCCCACCGCCAGTATCTTCCTAAAGATACATTGTAGCCAGTTAATGGCCGGGTCTCCGGCCTTTTGCAGTTGGGCCGGAATGACCTGGTCCGGACCTGGCGATTTGAACGGGTCAAAGCTGTTTACCGCCCAGCTTATGTTCCGTTTGGTGAAAATATGGTCCATCGTGGCTGTTTGGCCTCCCCTTTGGGTTAGCGCCGGCTTGATGGTTGTGCACCCAGGGAAGTGGGTTTCGAGCAGTACGTGTAGCGACTCCTCACTGGAGTTGGTCCACGTACCGTCGTTCCTTTTAAGGTACCCTACGGAGGGGGTGGTTTTTGAGAGGAGCTTACGCAGCCTGGCGGCTTCTGACGTCTCCTCAATTTCTGAGCAGAATTTTTGCCAAGAGGCCCTCTTTGCTCTTCGTGTTTCTTTTTTGAATTGGGCGAGACTGACTTTGTAGTCTGCCCAATGTTCCTCCTCGTTTGCACTTTTAGCCCGGTTGAAGCTAGTCCTACAGTTCTTTCGTAGGATGTCGATTTGTTTCGACCACCAGGGGGGTTTCTTTTTGCCCCTTGTCCTGTGTGGCAGGCGAGCCGCCTTGAAGGCCTTATTGCATGCTTCCGTGAACCTGTACACTATGCGATCTAAATCGTCTTGAGTGTCTGGGCTCATTGGTGCCTTGTTGGGAAGTATTTCCTCCAGAACCGAGATATACTTAACCCAGTTGGTTTTCCTGGGGTTGGTGTAGTCGGTGGGTTTGGGGCTCTCGAAGGATAAAATCGTTTCGATATACCTGTGGTCGGAGAAGGAATGGTCCTCTAGGACCCTCCATCTTTCCACTTTGTCTGACAGATTGTGAGACACTAGAGTGAGGTCAATAACCTCCTGTCTGTTTTTTATAACAAATGTGGGGTCGTTGCCCCGGTTGCATATGGTCAAGTTCGAGTTCAGTATAAAGCTGAAAAGTGACTCACCCCTTATATTCGTGTCCGTGCTCCCCCATTGGGTGTGGTGAGCATTGGCATCGCAGCCTATTAGTAGGCTTGTGTTGAGCCTCTCGCTGTCGCTGGTGAGCTTGCAGACGAGGTGGTTGGGAGGATCGCTTTCCTCATGGGCCATGTAGGACGACATCAGCCTCAGATGTGTCCGCTTTAGCTCTAGGCTTACCGCTGTATTGTCGCCGTTGCTGAAGTTGTGGAGCAGAAAGATATTAAGGTGCTTTCTTGCTAGAATGCAGGTACGAATTTTACCTTCGGTATGGGGTACAATGAGCTTGTACTCCCTCGTCGCTAACCCACAGACCTTGGTTCCGACTATCCAAGGCTCCTGGATTAGGACCACGTCGGCTCCGCTTGCATCCAAGCGGAGTATGAGTGCAGCGGATGCTGCTTTACAGTGGTGGAGATTTATTTGAAGGAGTCTGAGAGACATCTTCATGGATCTCCACCACTGTAGTGTCGGCGTCTGAGTCGTCGGAAACTTCGTCTCGACACATCGCCTCAAAGTCCCGCATCAGCTCCGCGTCGGACGAGTAGCCTTCCTTCGGCTCCAGCTCGTTGTCGGGTGCCTCGATCTCCGAGGCCACATCCTGCGCGACTGGGTTGTCGGTAGGACGAGACTCGGCCGTGGCAGCGTCCGACTTGTACACCTTTATGGTGACCGAACTGAAGCCAAAGTTCAGCTCTCCTTTAGCTGCCTCTATTGGGGCCAGCGATTCCTTGTTCAGGATGATGATGGCCTGATTAGTCGGCCCCTTCGACTCCTCAACCTTGACCACTTTCCAGTCAAGAGTTGGAAGTGTCGGATTGCACCTCTGCAACATCGTGAGGATGCGCTCGGGCTCCTTGAAGGTAGCCGGCACCCATATTCTCGCCCTTGGTCTACTGGGCACCTCGCTCCAGTCTACCGCGACTAGCTTCGCCCCGGCATAGACCTCTCCGATCTGCGCCACCGCTGCTTTGTATAGCTTCACGGAGCGCTCGTCATCGCAGGCAACAACTTTGATACTGCCCTGGTACCACCCCATGTCTTTGCAGACCGGAGGTGGCCCAGGGTCCTTCTCGAGCAACTCGAAGCAGCGGTCGGCCAGTGCCGCCTCCACCCACTTCCACTTGCTCCTTGGGATCTTACCCTCCGCGCTGCCCTTGTCGAGGACGCCAATTAGCGTCCTCTCCTTGGCAATCTGCGCGAAGGAGATATTGGCCACCACCCTCGACCTTTTCGCGACCGGGCCGGGTGTTTCTTGTGACCGCTGTCTCTTTGGTTGAGAGACCATTGAGAAGTTTGGGAGCACCGATGAGGCCCACTCCACCTTCTTGAGCCAGTCCGCTGAAGGACTGACCTCTGTGTTGGCATTTTGCCGACGGAGTATGTGCCCTGCACTCCTCCTTTCGGCATACGTATGCTTTCTGGCCTGTGCGCTGGTTGAGGGCAAATCATCACCCTCCACCTTACCAGAAGGTCGGGCAGCCGCAATATTGCTTAGCTGCCTCTCCAAGGTGTCGGTGTTGGGAGCTGATCCGCCCCCCACCCCAGATTCGGGATGGGACCCACTCGGGTTCACCCCAGCGCTTTCCGCCTTGCAGGTCTGTCCTGCTGTTGAGCTGGTCGGGCCGGGCCTTTGGGCCGATGCCTTCCCATGCGGGGGATTGCTCCCAGTTGACGTTTGGGGAGTGTCAGACTCAGATTTGTTTTTTTGTATTTTTTTATTTTTGTTATATTCGTTATAGTTCATATTTACATCCCACGAGATGCAGAGAAAGGGAACGGTCAGCCCGGGCAGAGATCCACGTTGCCCGGGTAAGGCATCATTAGAACAGGGGGCTGCCAAGTCCCTGAGCTCTCCGTTCGAGACTGGGCTAGTTTTTAGACCGGGCCCCCAGCCAGGCTGACTCTCGGCACGGGTCGAATGACACCTTAGCCCAGCCCGGTGTGAGGTGAGTGTGGGGGGGTGGGATGTGGGTAGGTAGTGTGTGTGGGGAAGGGGGAGTGTGTGAGCTACTTATACGAGGCGGCACCACAAGCGCATCGTCAGTGTTGCTGCTTCGCGAACACCCGCTGGCTGTCCGGGACTGCTTATTTTCGGTGGTCTCCCTAAAGAGAACCGATTATTCGCAGCTAACCTACCTTTTTTAGGGGTAGGCCTTTCGCTATCCGCAACCTGCGACCCGTCCGGTAGCCTCAGCTAGGCCCCCTCTGAGCCACCTCACGCGCTCATCAGGCCAGATGAATACAACAAAATCGGCATTGAAACTATTCACTGTTCTATTGATAAAGTGTATTAAATGCCATTCAAAAATGTACCTTTTTCGATATCTCCAATTTGATATTCAATTCAGTTAGGATTATTATTTTCACATGCATACATATTAAAAGGAGAAGAAATTAACTTTGGTTGATGTTTATTAAAGAAAGTATCTACGCCTTTATTTATACTTAAAGAAATGCATATAAAATTAGATGTGTTGAATATTTAGTATCAAAAATATACAAATAAAATAAAAAAATGTTATAAATAAATATATTTAATATACATATGTTAAAAGAGCAAAAACTGAATTTCATTACAATTAGGTATATTAACCATCAACGGTTTTGTAAAATATAATAACGGTAGGATAGTTGATTTTATCACCTTTTAAACCTCTCACCATCAATTTTATCAGAGAGTAAAGATAACATGACTACAGATTCGGTGTACTCAACAATTTGTATTTTACTTGACAATATTGTGTGTTTATTTATACTTAACTACTACAAATATAAGCACACGAATGCTGTCCATCTGGTGAGTTAAATTTTGGGAAGGCGGTGCTTGTATACAAGAAAATCATTTCTCTTGATGTTGTTTTCGCTAAACTTTTCGTAATCTTTTTTTTTTTTACCTTTCACAGCCGTCCTGTCATGAACGTTCCGCCAAAACTACCAGACCGACCATCCTACTATGGTAATAGCACCAACGGTCGGCAAAACTGAGACGACTGAATGGATTCGCACATGAATTCCTCCTCCACATTGTATTATTGTTTATAAGTATTTTTACAGGTCTCAGATATACTAAGTATGATATGAGCCATTGCGCAGTTTAAAATTGTATAAATTTATATGTACATTTGATGGTCTGAAATAACGTATCTTATTTAAATATAATCTTTTCACGGCTTGTCAATTCTTATAAAAATAAAAAGTATTTGCCTCAAATATTTTAAATTTTTTAATATTTTAGTATTAACACAGACCCACAAAAACATGTCCGGAGAAGTTGTATTTTGTTTCGTTGATGCCGAGTGCTAGGTCTGAATTTGATTGAATTTTCAAATACAATTTTGAATAAAAAAATGGAAAAACAGTGTGTAAATTAGAAGCCGGCTCCTCCCGCCGTATAAGACGGACCGGCAGGGTCCCGACCCCGCAAAAACCGTAAGGCCATACGGAGCGGCAGGAAGTTGCCGGGGGGGATGCGAGACTTAAGCCCGCGAGTGGACGGCGGCTATATTGGTTATATTTTTCGATTTTTTTTAGAGTGTTGTTTTAGAAGCCGTGGTAGTAGCAAGCGTGGCTTAGTAAGCGAAAATAAGAACCGTTATAGCGTTCTTTGGACAACTCCGACGGCCTGCGTATAATGATATGCAATGCTTCGCTTTCGACTGCTATTTTTGACAGAGAGAAGAATCAAGCCGGCACTGCAATATAAGTAGTAAGAACTAAGAACGTGAGTGTTAGTGCGTGTGCACTAAGAGGGCGATTTACAAGAGCTTGAGAATAGATAACGTAAGAGCATAAGATAAGAGATATTCGATTTAGGATGATTTAAATGTCTTAAGAGCCACTGATGGCTGCTGCTCCGAAGACACTACCCCCAGTTGAAAAATTAGGACTTTTAACAGAATCCTCAACGCGAAAGGCGCACAGCTTGTTGGCAGCTGACTTAGATCACCCGTGCTAAGGGCCACTTCAACGGCGGCAAGTTTTGGTCTTTGATGTAGACCACATTAGAGTGGGTCAATTTTTAGATTTGTCGTAATAGTGGATGTGCGTAACACCCAGCAGAAAGCGTTTCCGACCCCATAAATTATATATATTCTTGATCAGTATCAATAGCCAAGTCGGTATAGTCATGTCTGTCAGTCCGTCCGTCTTCATTAGCGCCTAGATCTCATAAACTATAAAAGCTAGAGCAACCAAGTTTTGTATACAGACTCGTGCTATATTACACTGTTACAAGTGTATTTTGTGATAGTACGAGAAAACTAAAAACGCTAAATCATAGAGAATGACTTTATTTATCAGAGTGTTTAATCTGAATCAGATCACATCACATAATAAAGCCACAATGAAGAAAACTATATCGATAGGTTTTCTTTCCTTCTCTCTCACACACCACCCCATCTGCTGTGCGTGTTCGTATTTTTTGACGCTTAGTTTTTAGATACTATAAGAGCTAGAGCCCCCAAACTTTCTATCCAAGTTCCTGTGATATCAATTTAAGACAAGTGAATTTCAAAATTTTGACACGCCCCCTACAAAAAACGAAAATCTGTGGAATCCACAATTTTTAAGATATGAAAAAACCAAAAACGCAGAATTATGGAAAATAACCGTATCTACCAGATTGCCCAATCTGAATAAATTTCATGCTCACACTTCCACGACATATTTATGTACATACATGTATGTACAGTGTAGAAATTTAGAACACAGATGTAAAAAACAAATGTCAACAAAAATGGAAACAGATAACATCTAATATATTATATATAAATCTCCCAAAGGGTTAAATTTAAATTTTGTTAATTTCTTTTTGGCTAAAATTAAATTTGCCCCTTTTGCGAACACATAATAAATAACATGAATAGTAAGCTCACATGTAGCACATACATATGTAAACTGCCTTAGTACCGGGTATAAAGTAGAGCCGTGTCGTTTGACGCGGCTTACAACGTTCCTTTTCGTTTTCTTGACTAAGCTGTTGTCAAAATCAGAATCTACAAGGAATTCTTAGAAGGTTTTCCGAAGAACCAATGTCCCAATTAAGTTTGGAGGTTCCGGTTTTTAAAGAGAAGTTGTTCGTATTTTATAAATTGAAGTCCCGCTAGCTTGAACATTTGTAACTTCAATTTTCTATATGTCTAATTAAAACGGGTGGCAACAGCTTTTACGTCCGAGAATGAATATGAAGGTGTGGGTCTCTCCTTCGATCAATGCGGAAGACGATCCACTTGTTCTGATTAAGGCTCAGAATCAGACCCTGGAGACAGCGGATTGGACTATCACAAGGGTGATAGTCCCTTCCCTCTGGGGAAGCACGCGCACGAACTCTAGAGAAAAGTGTAAGGAAGTTCCTGTCTCAGGTCGGGGTACAGCCTCTTAGGCTGTTTAGTGCCCAATCCCTATACAGAAATATTTGTATATGGCGACCGCAGAGGAGGGGAGTGTGCGGGGAGCGGGTGTTAGCCCCCATCGGATGGAAAAACGTGCTTAAGCCGGCCCCGGCTGGTGCGGAGCGGGGTGTATAGATAGCGCGGGGCGGCGATACCCCCTCCTGGCTAGCGAGCGTGGTGATGGAAGGAAGGTAGGGAAAATTAGGTTAGGGGACACTCACGGGAAGGGGGAAACAGCGGTTTGGCAAGTCGCGTGGAGTCCGCATACACGTTCGATAACTGGTGTCCCCAGGGATGAGGAATGCGGTACGGGTAAGAGTTACTACGGGAAGAAGATCTCAGTTCGTGAAGGTAACAATTTGAACGTTTTGTTATTGTTATAATGCTTTATAACTAAAGTTTAGCTATTGCAGAAATAAGAAATCATAATTTTTAGTTGTCAATGTTTAAACATAGCTTTAAAAAGATCGTGCAGCAATATTATTGTAATATTTTGATTAAAAAAAACGATTTAATAGGCAAACCATAATTTTTTTATATAAAAAGAGTTCTGTGCAAAATATCAATCAAGCCAGAAAGAGCAGGGTTTATTAGAGTGAAAACTTTGGGTTTTGAAAGAATAGATAAGATATTTTTTATACCTGTTCGAAAATAATATTGGTACATTCCTTTTTTTAAATAAAATCGAATAAAAATTAAATATTTTGATTAAATATGTATTAAATATAAATATGAAGAAAATGTACGTTGAAATGAGGTAACACTGACTTTAATTAAAGATTCGTTTTTGGGGAAATTCATATCTTCTTCTAATAAATATTTATTGGTATACTGGAATGAACATATTTTTTTGAATTTTATAATTTTGGGAAATCTTAATAGGCAACAAAATTGAACTTTTTATTTACGCTTCGAAGATTTTTTTATAGATTTGGGGTTCTAAGTTTTTTTAATAAATTATGTTTTTTTATGGTGTTTTTTATTATATAAAAATGGTATTTTTTAAAATGGTTTTTCACATACCTTACAAGTGTTGAATTTTACACCTCTAAACAACTGATAAAAGCCGCTATAAATCGGACCCAAACACTTTGTAGCTTTAACTTACCGTCTTGAAAATATTAAGCTTTGAAATGCATTAATAATTTTTCGGTTTTTTTTTCAAAGTATTTATTTAAAAATTTTAGTAAAGGTACAAAAAAAATGTTTTCTGTGCTTTTCTTTTTCTTGTATAGGATAATTAGCTTAGGTGTAGCGTTTCACCAAACATCCTAAAATCACTTTGCACGGTTTTGTACCAAATGATCAATTTTACTTTTAAAAGCTTACAACATCCTAGACGGTATGCTGAAGCTATGAAGTGTTTGGGTCCGATTCAGAGATGCACCTATCACCTTTTGATAGTTGCGAAATTCAATTAGCACTCTAAAAAAATTTAGATTTCTAAAGAACAGCTGATATTCCGGTTAGGATTAAGTAGATTGAGCAGAAAACTATGCGCAACACAAACAAGAGATATACAAACGAAAAATTCATCCAATTTACTTGAAATTCTTAAGGGTTTTTGAGGTCGATAATTTGAATTTCGAATTTTAAGTATGCTCCTTAGTATGTACAGTAAGTAGTAAGATTTTTTGCGAAAAAATTACCTAAGCTGTCAATCAGCACAACTTTCTTTATTATTTACCAAAAAAATAAACATTTTCCAGCAATGAGCAGGAAATAGTCACCGAATATATACATAATATAAACTTTCAAGCTGCCCTTAATTTCTTAATATGTAAGTGCATTCAAAAAAATATATGGGTCGTTAAAAATGCTCACCAATTTTGAATAACTCTGAAAAACAACTATGATAAGTAAGTGTACCAATATTAATTTAGATTAGGTAGTACTTGAACTTAGTATGATATTGTACTTGTATGTTGCCACATGTGTATATTTTGTATCGTGGGTATTGCCCTTGTTTATACTTCGTATCTTAATTGAAAAATAAAGGTTCTTCGTATTGATAATTGGTATTCTAGTAATTATGTATGCAAACAATAAATTATTTGAAATATGAACATATTCATTTTATGTCAAAAATAACATAAAATATGTTCAACAGTTTAACAAAAATTGAATACAACAAAATCGGCATTGAAACTATTCACTGTTCTATTGATAAAGTGTATTAAATGCCATTCAAAAATGTACCTTTTTCGATATCTCCAATTTTATATTCAATTCAGTTAGGATTATTATTTTCACATGCATACATATTAAAAGGAGAAGAAATTAACTTTGGTTGATGTTTATTAAAGAAAGTATCTACGCCTTTATTTATACTTAAAGAAATGCATATAAAATTAGATGTGTTGAATATTTAGTATCAAAAATATACAAATAAAATAAAAAAATGTTATAAATAAATATATTTAATATACATATGTTAAAAGAGCAAAAACTGAATTTCATTACAATTAGGTATATTAACCATCAACGGTTTTGTAAAATATAATAACGGTAGGATAGTTGATTTTATCACCTTTTAAACCTCTCACCATCAATTTTATCAGAGAGTAAAGATAACATGACTACAGATTCGGTGTACTCAACAATTTGTATTTTACTTGACAATATTGTGTGTTTATTTATACTTAACTACTACAAATATAAGCACACGAATGCTGTCCATCTGGTGAGTTAAATTTTGGGAAGGCGGTGCTTGTATACAAGAAAATCATTTCTCTTGATGTTGTTTTCGCTAAACTTTTCGTAATCTTTTTTTTTTTTACCTTTCACAGCCGTCCTGTCATGAACGTTCCGCCAAAACTACCAGACCGACCATCCTACTATGGTAATAGCACCAACGGTCGGCAAAACTGAGACGACTGAATGGATTCGCACATGAATTCCTCCTCCACATTGTATTATTGTTTATAAGTATTTTTACAGGTCTCAGATATACTAAGTATGATATGAGCCATTGCGCAGTTTAAAATTGTATAAATTTATATGTACATTTGATGGTCTGAAATAACGTATCTTATTTAAATATAATCTTTTCACGGCTTGTCAATTCTTATAAAAATAAAAAGTATTTGCCTCAAATATTTTAAATTTTTTAATATTTTAGTATTAACACAGACCCACAAAAACATGTCCGGAGAAGTTGTATTTTGTTTCGTTGATGCCGAGTGCTAGGTCTGAATTTGATTGAATTTTCAAATACAATTTTGAATAAAAAAATGGAAAAACAGTGTGTAAATTAGAAGCCGGCTCCTCCCGCCGTATAAGACGGACCGGCAGGGTCCCGCCCCCGCAAAAACCGTAAGGCCATACGGAGCGGCAGGAAGTTGCCGGGGGGGATGCGAGACTTAAGCTCGCGAGTGGACGGCAGCTATATTGGTTATATTTTTCGATTTTTTTTAGAGTGTTGTTTTAGAAGCCGTGGTAGTAGCAAGCGTGGCTTAGTAAGCGAAAATAAGAACCGTTATAGCGTTCTTTGGACAACTCCGACGGCCTGCGTATAATGATATGCAATGCTTCGCTTTCGACTGCTATTTTTGACAGAGAGAAGAATCAAGCCGGCACTGCAATATAAGTAGTAAGAACTAAGAACGTGAGTGTTAGTGCGTGTGCACTAAGAGGACGATTTACAAGAGCTTGAGAATAGATAACGTAAGAGCATAAGATAAGAGATATTCGATTTAGGATGATTTAAATGTCTTAAGAGCCACTGATGGCTGCTGCTCCGAAGACACTACCCCCAGTTGAAAAATTAGGACTTTTAACAGAATCCTCAACGCGAAAGGCGCACAGCTTGTTGGCAGCTGACTTAGATCACCCGTGCTAAGGGCCACTTCAACGGCGGCAAGTTTTGGTCTTTGATGTAGACCACATTAGAGTGGGTCAATTTTTAGATTTGTCGTAATAGTGGATGTGTGTAACACCCAGCAGAAAGCGTTTCCGACCCCATAAATTATATATATTCTTGATCAGTATCAATAGCCAAGTCGGTATAGTCATGTCTGTCAGTCCGTCTGTCTTCATTAGCGCCTAGATCTCATAAACTATAAAAGCTAGAGCAACCAAGTTTTGTATACAGACTCGTGCTATATTACACTGTTACAAGTGTATTTTGTGATAGTACGAGAAAACTAAAAACGCTAAATCATAGAGAATGACTTTATTTATCAGAGTGTTTAATCTGAATCAGATCACATCACATAATAAAGCCACAATGAAGAAAACTATATCGATAGGTTTTCTTTCCTTCTCTCTCACACACCACCCCATCTGCTGTGCGTGTTCGTATTTTTTGACGCTTAGTTTTTAGATACTATAAGAGCTAGAGCCCCCAAACTTTCTATCCAAGTTCCTGTGATATCAATTTAAGACAAGTGAATTTCAAAATTTTGACACGCCCCCTACAAAAAACGAAAATCTGTGGAATCCACAATTTTTAAGATATGAAAAAACCAAAAACGCAGAATTATGGAAAATAACCGTATCTACCAGATTGCCCAATCTGAATAAATTTCATGCTCACACTTCCACGACATATTTATGTACATACATGTATGTACAGTGTAGAAATTTAGAAGACAGATGTAAAAAACAAATGTCAACAAAAATGGAAACAGATAACATCTAATATATTATATATAAATCTCCCAAAGGGTTAAATTTAAATTTTGTTAATTTCTTTTTGGCTAAAATTAAATTTGCCCCTTTTGCGAACACATAATAAATAACATGAATAGTAAGCTCACATGTAGCACATACATATGTAAACTGCCTTAGTACCGGGTATAAAGTAGAGCCGTGTCGTTTGACGCGGCTTACAACGTTCCTTTTCGTTTTCTTGACTAAGCTGTTGTCAAAATCACAATCTACAAGGAATTCTTAGAAGGTTTTCCGAAGAACCAATGTCCCAATTAAGTTTGGAGGTTCCGGTTTTTAAAGAGAAGTTGTTCGTATTTTATAAATTGAAGTCCCGCTAGCTTGAACATTTGTAACTTCAATTTTCTATATGTCTAATTAAAACGGGTGGCAACAGCTTTTACGTCCGAGAATGAATATGAAGGTGTGGGTCTCTCCTTCGATCAATGCGGAAGACGATCCACTTGTTCTGATTAAGGCTCAGAATCAGACCCTGGAGACAGCGGATTGGACTATCACAAGGGTGATAGTCCCTTCCCTCTGGGGAAGCACGCGCACGAACTCTAGAGAAAAGTGTAAGGAAGTTCCTGTCTCAGGTCGGGGTACAGCCTCTTAGGCTGTTTAGTGCCCAATCCCTATACAGAAATATTTGTATATGGCGACCGCAGAGGAGGGGAGTGTGCGGGGAGCGGGTGTTAGCCCCCATCGGATGGAAAAACGTGCTTAAGCCGGCCCCGGCTGGTGCGGAGCGGGGTGTATAGATAGCGCGGGGCGGCGATACCCCCTCCTGGCTAGCGAGCGTGGTGATGGAAGGAAGGTAGGGAAAATTAGGTTAGGGGACACTCACGGGAAGGGGGAAACAGCGGTTTGGCAAGTCGCGTGGAGTCCGCATACACGTTCGATAACTGGTGTCCCCAGGGATGAGGAATGCGGTACGGGTAAGAGTTACTACGGGAAGAAGATCTCAGTTCGTGAAGGTAACAATTTGAACGTTTTGTTATTGTTATAATGCTTTATAACTAAAGTTTAGCTATTGCAGAAATAAGAAATCATAATTTTTAGTTGTCAATGTTTAAACATAGCTTTAAAAAGATCGTGCAGCAATATTATTGTAATATTTTGATTAAAAAAAACGATTTAATAGGCAAACCATAATTTTTTTATATAAAAAGAGTTCTGTGCAAAATATCAATCAAGCCAGAAAGAGCAGGGTTTATTAGAGTGAAAACTTTGGGTTTTGAAAGAATAGATAAGATATTTTTTATACCTGTTCGAAAATAATATTGGTACATTCCTTTTTTTAAATAAAATCGAATAAAAATTAAATATTTTCATTAAATATGTATTAAATATAAATATGAAGAAAATGTACGTTGAAATGAGGTAACACTGACTTTAATTAAAGATTCGTTTTTGGGGAAATTCATATCTTCTTCTAATAAATATTTATTGGTATACTGGAATGAACATATTTTTTTGAATTTTATAATTTTGGGAAATCTTAATAGGCAACAAAATTGAACTTTTTATTTACGCTTCGAAGATTTTTTTATAGATTTGGGGTTCTAAGTTTTTTTAATAAATTATGTTTTTTTATGGTGTTTTTTATTATATAAAAATGGTATTTTTTAAAATGGTTTTTCACATACCTTACAAGTGTTGAATTTTACACCTCTAAACAACTGATAAAAGCCGCTATAAATCGGACCCAAACACTTTGTAGCTTTAACTTACCGTCTTGAAAATATTAAGCTTTGAAATGCATTAATAATTTTTCGGTTTTTTTTTCAAAGTATTTATTTAAAAATTTTAGTAAAGGTAAAAAAAAAAATGTTTTCTGTGCTTTTCTTTTTCTTGTATAGGATAATTAGCTTAGGTGTAGCGTTTCACCAAACATCCTAAAATCACTTTGCACGGTTTTGTACCAAATGATCAATTTTACTTTTAAAAGCTTACAACATCCTAGACGGTATGCTGAAGCTATGAAGTGTTTGGGTCCGATTCAGAGATGCACCTATCACCTTTTGATAGTTGCGAAATTCAATTAGCACTCTAAAAAAATTTAGATTTCTAAAGAACAGCTGATATTCCGGTTAGGATTAAGTAGATTGAGCAGAAAACTATGCGCAACACAAACAAGAGATATACAAACGAAAAATTCATCCAATTTACTTGAAATTCTTAAGGGTTTTTGAGGTCGATAATTTGAATTTCGAATTTTAAGTATGCTCCTTAGTATGTACAGTAAGTAGTAAGATTTTTTGCGAAAAAATTACCTAAACTGTCAATCAGCACAACTTTCTTTATTATTTACCAAAAAAATAAACATTTTCCAGCAATGAGCAGGAAATAGTCACCGAATATATACATAATATAAACTTTCAAGCTACCCTTAATTTCTTAATATGTAAGTGCATTCAAAAAAATATATGGGTCGTTAAAAATGCTCACCAATTTTGAATAATTCTGAAAAACAACTATGATAAGTGAGTGTACCAATATTAATTTAGATTAGGTAGTACTTGAACTTAGTATGATATTGTACTTGTATGTTGCCACATGTGTATATTTTGTATCGTGGGTATTGCCCTTGTTTATACTTTGTATCTTAATTGAAAAATAAAGGTTCTTCGTATTGATAATTGGTATTCTAGTAATTATGTATGCAAACAATAAATTATTTGAAATATGAACATATTCACTTTATGTCAAAAATAACATAAAATTTGTTCAACAGTTTAACAAAAATTGAATACAACAAAATCGGCATTGAAACTATTCACTGTTCTATTGATAAAGTGTATTAAATGCCATTCAAAAATGTACCTTTTTCGATATCTCCAATTTGATATTCAATTCAGTTAGGATTATTATTTTCACATGCATACATATTAAAAGGAGAAGAAATTAACTTTGGTTGATGTTTATTAAAGAAAGTATCTACGCCTTTATTTATACTTAAAGAAATGCATATAAAATTAGATGTGTTGAATATTTAGTATCAAAAATATACAAATAAAATAAAAAAATGTTATAAATAAATATATTTAATATACATATGTTAAAAGAGCAAAAACTGAATTTCATTACAATTAGGTATATTAACCATCAACGGTTTTGTAAAATATAATAACGGTAGGATAGTTGATTTTATCACCTTTTAAACCTCTCACCATCAATTTTATCAGAGAGTAAAGATAACATGACTACAGATTCGGTGTACTCAACAATTTGTATTTTACTTGACAATATTGTGTGTTTATTTATACTTAACTACTACAAATATAAGCACACGAATGCTGTCCATCTGGTGAGTTAAATTTTGGGAAGGCGGTGCTTGTATACAAGAAAATCATTTCTCTTGATGTTGTTTTCGCTAAACTTTTCGTAACCTTTTTTTTTTTTACCTTTCCCAGCCGTCCTGTCATGAACGTTCCGCCAAAACTACCAGACCGACCATCCTACTATGGTAATAGCACCAACGGTCGGCAAAACTGAGACGACTGAATGGATTCGCACATGAATTCCTCCTCCACATTGTATTATTGTTTATAAGTATTTTTACAGGTCTCAGATATACTAAGTATGATATGAGCCATTGCGCAGTTTAAAATTGTATAAATTTATATGTACATTTGATGGTCTGAAATAACGTATCTTATTTAAATATAATCTTTTCACGGCTTGTCAATTCTTATAAAAATAAAAAGTATTTGCCTCAAATATTTTAAATTTTTTAATATTTTAGTATTAACACAGACCCACAAAAACATGTCCGGAGAAGTTTTATTTTGTTTCGTTGATGCCGAGTGCTAGGTCTGAATTTGATTGAATTTTCAAATACAATTTTGAATAAAAAAATGGAAAAACAGTGTGTAAATTAGAAGCCGGATCCTCCCGCCGTATAAGACGGACCGGCAGGGTCCCGCCCCCGCAAAAACCGTAAGGCCATACGGAGCGGCAGGAAGTTGCCGGGGGGGATGCGAGACTTAAGCTCGCGAGTGGACGGCGGCTATATTGGTTATATTTTTCGATTTTTTTTAGAGTGTTGTTTTAGAAGCCGTGGTAGTAGCAAGCGTGGCTTAGTAAGCGAAAATAAGAACCGTTATAGCGTTCTTTGGACAACTCCGACGGCCTGCGTATAATGATATGCAATGCTTCGCTTTCGACTGCTATTTTTGACAGAGAGAAGAATCAAGCCGGCACTGCAATATAAGTAGTAAGAACTAAGAACGTGAGTGTTAGTGCGTGTGCACTAAGAGGGCGATTTACAAGAGCTTGAGAATAGATAACGTAAGAGCATAAGATAAGAGATATTCGATTTAGGATGATTTAAATGTCTTAAGAGCCACTGATGGCTGCTGCTCCGAAGACACTACCCCCAGTTAAAAATTATGACTTTTAACAGAATCCTCAACGCGAAAGGCGCACAGCTTGTTGGCAGCTGACTTAGATCACCCGTGCTAAGGGCCACTTCAACGGCGGCAAGTTTTGGTCTTTGATGTAGACCACATTAGAGTGGGTCAATTTTTAGATTTGTCGTAATAGTGGATGTGTGTAACACCCAGCAGAAAGCGTTTCCGACCCCATAAATTATATATATTCTTGATCAGTATCAATAGCCAAGTCGGTATAGTCATGTCTGTCAGTCCGTCCGTCTTCATTAGCGCCTAGATCTTATAAACTATAAAAGCTAGAGCAACCAAGTTTTGTATACAGACTCGTGCTATATTACACTGTTACAAGTGTATTTTGTGATAGTACGAGAAAACTAAAAACGCTTAATCATAGAGAATGACTTTATTTATCAGAGTGTTTAATCTGAATCAGATCACATCACATAATAAAGCCACAATGAAGAAAACTATATCGATAGGTTTTCTGTCCTTCTCTCTCACACACCACCCCATCTGCTGTGCGTGTTCGTATTTTTTGACGCTTAGTTTTTAGATACTATAAGAGCTAGAGCCCCCAAACTTTCTATCCAAGTTCCTGTGATATCAATTTAAGACAAGTGAATTTCAAAATTTTGACACGCCCCCTACAAAAAACGAAAATCTGTGGAATCCACAATTTTTAAGATATGAAAAAACCAAAAACGCAGAATTATGGAAAATAACCGTATCTACCAGATTGCCCAATCTGAATAAATTTCATGCTCACACTTCCACGACATATTTATGTACATACATGTATGTACAGTGTAGAAATTTAGAAGACAGATGTAAAAAACAAATGTCAACAAAAATGGAAACAGATAACATCTAATATATTATATATAAATCTCCCAAAGGGTTAAATTTAAATTTTGTTAATTTCTTTTTGGCTAAAATTAAATTTGCCCCTTTTTCGAACACATAATAAATAACATGAATAGTAAGCTCACATGTAGCACATACATATGTAAACTGCCTTAGTACCGGGTATAAAGTAGAGCCGTGTCGTTTGACGCGGCTTACAACGTTCCTTTTCGTTTTCTTGACTAAGCTGTTGTCAAAATCACAATCTTCAAGGAATTCTTAGAAGGTTTTCCGAAGAACCAATGTCCCATTTAAGTTTGGAGGTTCCGGTTTTTAAAGAGAAGTTGTTCGTATTTTATAAATTGAAGTCCCGCTAGCTTGAACATTTGTAACTTCAATTTTCTACATGTCTAATTAAAACGGGTGGCAACAGCTTTTACGTCCGAGAATGAATATGAAGGTGTGGGTCTCTCCTTCGATCAATGCGGAAGACGATCCACTTGTTCTGATTAAGGCTCAGAATCAGACCCTGGAGACAGCGGATTGGACTATCACAAGGGTGATAGTCCCTTCCCTCTGGGGAAGCACGCGCACGAACTCTAGAGAAAAGTGTAAGGAAGTTCCTGTCTCAGGTCGGGGTACAGCCTCTTAGGCTGTTTAGTGCCCAATCCCTATACAGAAATATTTGTATATGGCGACCGCAGAGGAGGGGAGTGTGCGGGGAGCGGGTGTTAGCCCCCATCGGATGGAAAAACGTGCTTAAGCCGGCCCCGGCTGGTGCGGAGCGGGGTGTATAGATAGCGCGGGGCGGCGATACCCCCTCCTGGCTAGCGAGCGTGGTGATGGAAGGAAGGTAGGGAAAATTAGGTTAGGGGACACTCACGGGAAGGGGGAAACAGCGGTTTGGCAAGTCGCGTGGAGTCCGCATACACGTTCGATAACTGGTGTCCCCAGGGATGAGGAATGCGGTACGGGTAAGAGTTACTACGGGAAGAAGATCTCAGTTCGTGAAGGTAACAATTTGAACGTTTTGTTATTGTTATAATGCTTTATAACTAAAGTTTAGCTATTGCAGAAATAAGAAATCATAATTTTTAGTTGTCAATGTTTAAACATAGCTTTAAAAAGATCGTGCAGCAATATTATTGTAATATTTTGATTAAAATAAACGATTTAATAGGCAAACCATAATTTTTTTATATAAAAAGAGTTCTGTGCAAAATATCAATCAAGCCAGAAAGAGCAGGGTTTATTAGAGTGAAAACTTTGGGTTTTGAAAGAATAGATAAGATATTTTTTATACCTGTTCGAAAATAATATTGGTACATTCCTTTTTTTAAATAAAATCGAATAAAAATTAAATATTTTGATTAAATATGTATTAAATATAAATATGAAGAAAATGTACGTTGAAATGAGGTAACACTGACTTTAATTAAAGATTCGTTTTTGGGGAAATTCATATCTTCTTCTAATAAATATTTATTGGTATACTGGAATGAACATATTTTTTTGAATTTTATAATTTTGGGAAATCTTAATAGGCAACAAAATTGAACTTTTTATTTACGCTTCGAAGATTTTTTTATAGATTTGGGGTTCTAAGTTTTTTTAATAAATTATGTTTTTTTATGGTGTTTTTTATTATATAAAAATGGTATTTTTTAAAATGGTTTTTCACATACCTTACAAGTGTTGAATTTTACACCTCTAAACAACTGATAAAAGCCGCTATAAATCGGACCCAAACACTTTGTAGCTTTAACTTACCGTCTTGAAAATATTAAGCTTTGAAATGCATTAATAATTTTTCGGTTTTTTTTTCAAAGTATTTATTTAAAAATTTTAGTAAAGGTAAAAAAAAAATGTTTTCTGTGCTTTTCTTTTTCTTGTATAGGATAATTAGCTTAGGTGTAGCGTTTCACCAAACATCCTAAAATCACTTTGCACGGTTTTGTACCAAATGATCAATTTTACTTTTAAAAGCTTACAACATCCTAGACGGTATGCTGAAGCTATGAAGTGTTTGGGTCCGATTCAGAGATGCACCTATCACCTTTTGATAGTTGCGAAATTCAATTAGCACTCTAAAAAAATTTAGATTTCTAAAGAACAGCTGATATTCCGGTTAGGATTAAGTAGATTGAGCAGAAAACTATGCGCAACACAAACAAGAGATATACAAACGAAAAATTCATCCAATTTACTTGAAATTCTTAAGGGTTTTTGAGGTCGATAATTTGAATTTCGAATTTTAAGTATGCTCCTTAGTATGTACAGTAAGTAGTAAGATTTTTTGCGAAAAAATTACCTAAACTGTCAATCAGCACAACTTTCTTTATTATTTACCAAAAAAATAAACATTTTCCAGCAATGAGCAGGAAATAGTCACCGAATATATACATAATATAAACTTTCAAGCTGCCCTTAATTTCTTAATATGTAAGTGCATTCAAAAAAATATATGGGTCGTTAAAAATGCTCACCAATTTTGAATAATTCTGAAAAACAACTATGATAAGTGAGTGTACCAATATTAATTTAGATTAGGTAGTACTTGAATTTAGTATGATATTGTACTTGTATGTTGCCACATGTGTATATTTTGTATCGTGGGTATTGCCCTTGTTTATACTTTGTATCTTAATTGAAAAATAAAGGTTCTTCGTATTGATAATTGGTATTCTAGTAATTATGTATGCAAACAATAAATTATTTGAAAAATGAACATATTCATTTTATGTCAAAAATAACATAAAATTTGTTCAACAGTTTAACAAAAATTGAATACAACAAAATCGGCATTGAAACTATTCACTGTTCTATTGATAAAGTGTATTAAATGCCATTCAAAAATGTACCTTTTTCGATATCTCCAATTTGATATTCAATTCAGTTAGGATTATTATTTTCACATGCATACATATTAAAAGGAGAAGAAATTAACTTTGGTTGATGTTTATTAAAGAAAGTATCTACGCCTTTATTTATACTTAAAGAAATGCATATAAAATTAGATGTGTTGAATATTTAGTATCAAAAATATACAAATAAAATAAAAAAATGTTATAAATAAATATATTTAATATACATATGTTAAAAGAGCAAAAACTGAATTTCATTACAATTTGGTATATTAACCATCAACGGTTTTGTAAAATATAATAACGGTAGGATAGTTGATTTTATCACCTTTTAAACCTCTCACCATCAATTTTATCAGAGAGTAAAGATAACAAGACTACAGATTCGGTGTACTCAACAATTTGTATTTTACTTGACAATATTGTGTGTTTATTTATACTTAACTACTACAAATATAAGCACACGAATGCTGTCCATCTGGTGAGTTAAATTTTGGGAAGGCGGTGCTTGTATACAAGAAAATCATTTCTCTTGATGTTGTTTTCGCTAAACTTTTCGTAACCTTTTTTTTTTTACCTTTCACAGCCGTCCTGTCATGAACGTTCCGCCAAAACTACCAGACCGACCATCCTACTATGGTAATAGCACCAACGGTCGGCAAAACTGAGACGACTGAATGGATTCGCACATGAATTCCTCCTCCACATTGTATTATTGTTTATAAGTATTTTTACAGGTCTCAGATATACTAAGTATGATATGAGCCATTGCGCAGTTTAAAATTGTATAAATTTATATGTACATTTGATGGTCTGAAATAACGTATCTTATTTAAATATAATCTTTTCACGGCTTGTCAATTCTTATAAAAATAAAAAGTATTTGCCTCAAATATTTTAAATTTTTTAATATTTTAGTATTAACACAGACCCACAAAAACATGTCCGGAGAAGTTGTATTTTGTTTCGTTGATGCCGAGTGCTAGGTCTGAATTTGATTGAATTTTCAAATACAATTTTGAATAAAAAAATGGAAAAACAGTGTGTAAATTAGAAGCCGGCTCCTCCCGCCGTATAAGACGGACCGGCAGGGTAAGGCCATACGGAGCGGCAGGAAGTTGCCGGGGGGGATGCGAGACTTAAGCTCGCGAGTGGACGGCGGCTATATTGGTTATATTTTTCGATTTTTTTTAGAGTGTTGTTTTAGAAGCCGTGGTAGTAGCAAGCGTGGCTTAGTAAGCGAAAATAAGAACCGTTATAGCGTTCTTTGGACAACTCCGACGGCCTGCGTATAATGATATGCAATGCTTCGCTTTCGACTGCTATTTTTGACAGAGAGAAGAATCAAGCCGGCACTGCAATATAAGTAGTAAGAACTAAGAACGTGAGTGTTAGTGCGTGTGCACTAAGAGGGCGATTTACAAGAGCTTGAGAATAGATAACGTAAGAGCATAAGATAAGAGATATTCGATTTAGGATGATTTAAATGTCTTAAGAGCCACTGATGGCTGCTGCTCCGAAGACACTACCCCCAGTTAAAAATTATGACTTTTAACAGAATCCTCAACGCGAAAGGCGCACAGCTTGTTGGCAGCTGACTTAGATCACCCGTGCTAAGGGCCACTTCAACGGCGGCAAGTTTTGGTCTTTGATGTAGACCACATTAGAGTGGGTCAATTTTTAGATTTGTCGTAATAGTGGATGTGTGTAACACCCAGCAGAAAGCGTTTCCGACCCCATAAATTATATATATTCTTGATCAGTATCAATAGCCAAGTCGGTATAGTCATGTCTGTCAGTCCGTCCGTCTTCATTAGCGCCTAGATCTCATAAACTATAAAAGCTAGAGCAACCAAGTTTTGTATACAGACTCGTGCTATATTACACTGTTACAAGTGTATTTTGTGATAGTACGAGAAAACTAAAAACGCTAAATCATAGAGAATGACTTTATTTATCAGAGTGTTTAATCTGAATCAGATCACATCACATAATAAAGCCACAATGAAGAAAACTATATCGATAGGTTTTCTGTCCTTCTCTCTCACACACCACCCCATCTGCTGTGCGTGTTCGTATTTTTTGACGCTTAGTTTTCAGATACTATAAGAGCTAGAGCCCCCAAACTTTCTATCCAAGTTCCTGTGATATCAATTTAAGACAAGTGAATTTCAAAATTTTGACACGCCCCCTACAAAAAACGAAAATCTGTGGAATCCACAATTTTTAAGATATGAAAAAACCAAAAACGCAGAATTATGGAAAATAACCGTATCTACCAGATTGCCCAATCTGAATAAATTTCATGCTCACACTTCCACGACATATTTATGTACATACATGTATGTACAGTGTAGAAATTTAGAAGACAGATGTAAAAAACAAATGTCAACAAAAATGGAAACAGATAACATCTAATATATTATATATAAATCTCCCAAAGGGTTAAATTTAAATTTTGTTAATTTCTTTTTGGCTAAAATTAAATTTGCCCCTTTTGCGAACACATAATAAATAACATGAATAGTAAGCTCACATGTAGCACATACATATGTAAACTGCCTTAGTACCGGGTATAAAGTAGAGCCGTGTCGTTTGACGCGGCTTACAACGTTCCTTTTCGTTTTCTTGACTAAGCTGTTGTCAAAATCACAATCTACAAGGAATTCTTAGAAGGTTTTCCGAAGAACCAATGTCCCAATTAAGTTTGGAGGTTCCGGTTTTTAAAGAGAAGTTGTTCGTATTTTATAAATTGAAGTCCCGCTAGCTTGAACATTTGTAACTTCAATTTTCTATATGTCTAATTAAAACGGGTGGCAACAGCTTTTACGTCCGAGAATGAATATGAAGGTGTGGGTCTCTCCTTCGATCAATGCGGAAGACGATCCACTTGTTCTGATTAAGGCTCAGAATCAGACCCTGGAGACAGCGGATTGGACTATCACAAGGGTGATAGTCCCTTCCCTCTGGGGAAGCACGCGCACGAACTCTAGAGAAAAGTGTAAGGAAGTTCCTGTCTCAGGTCGGGGTACAGCCTCTTAGGCTGTTTAGTGCCCAATCCCTATACAGAAATATTTGTATATGGCGACCGCAGAGGAGGGGAGTGTGCGGGGAGCGGGTGTTAGCCCCCATCGGATGGAAAAACGTGCTTAAGCCGGCCCCGGCTGGTGCGGAGCGGGGTGTATAGATAGCGCGGGGCGGCGATACCCCCTCCTGGCTAGCGAGCGGGGTGATGGAAGGAAGGTAGGGAAAATTAGGTTAGGGGACACTCACGGGAAGGGGGAAACAGCGGTTTGGCAAGTCGCGTGGAGTCCGCATACACGTTCGATAACTGGTGTCCCCAGGGATGAGGAATGCGGTACGGGTAAGAGTTACTACGGGAAGAAGATCTCAGTTCGTGAAGGTAACAATTTGAACGTTTTGTTATTGTTATAATGCTTTATAACTAAAGTTTAGCTATTGCAGAAATAAGAAATCATAATTTTAGTGGTCAATGTTTAAACATAGCTTTAAAAAGATCGTGCAGCAATATAATTGTAATATTTTGATTAAAAAAAAACGATTTAATAGGCAAACCATAATTTTTTTATATAAAAAGAGTTCTGTGCAAAATATCAATCAAGCCAGAAAGAGCAGGGTTTATTAGAGTGAAAACTTTGGGTTTTGAAAGAATAGATAAGATATTTTTTATACCTGTTCGAAAATAATATTGGTACATTCCTTTTTTTAAATAAAATCGAATAAAAATTAAATATTTTGATTAAATATGTATTAAATATAAATATGAAGAAAATGTACGTTGAAATGAGGTAACACTGACTTTAATTAAAGATTCGTTTTTGGGGAAATTCATATCTTCTTCTAATAAATATTTATTGGTATACTGGAATGAACATATTTTTTTGAATTTTATAATTTGGGGAAATCGTTTTCCTAATAGGCAACAAAATTGAACTTTTTATTTACGCTTCGAAGATTTTTTTATAGATTTGGGGTTCTAAGTTTTTTTAATAAATTATGTTTTTTTATGGTGTTTTTTATTATATAAAAATGGTATTTTTTAAAATGGTTTTTCACATACCTTACAAGTGTTGAATTTTACACCTCTAAACAACTGATAAAAGCCGCTATAAATCGGACCCAAACACTTTGTAGCTCCTAGACGGTATGCTAAAACTATGAAGTGTTTGGGTCCGATTCAGAGATGCGCCTATCACTTTTTAATAGTTGCGAAATTCAATTAGCACTCTAAAAAAATTTAGATTTCTAAAGAACAGCTGATATTCCGGTTAGGATTAAGTAGATTGAGCAGAAAACTATGCGCAACACAAACAAGAGATATGAAATTCTTAAGGGTTTTTGGGGTCGATAATTTGAATTTCGAATTTTAAGTATGCTCCTTAGTATGTACAGTAAGTAGTAAGATTTTTTGCGAAAAAATTACCTAAACTGTCAATCAGCACAACTTTCTTTATTGTTTACCAATACAATTTCCTACTACGAAAAATAAACATTTTCCAGCAATGAGCAGGAGATAGTCACCGAATATATGCATAATATAAACTTTCAAGCTGCCCTTAATTTCTTAATGTGTAAGTGCATTCAAAAAAATATATGGGTCGTTAAAAATGCTCACCAATTTTGAATAATTCTGAAAAACGACTATGATAAGTGAGTGTACCAATATTAATTTAGATTAGGTAGTACTTGAACTTAGTATGATATTGTACTTGTATGTTGCCACATGTGTATATTTTGTATAGTGGGTATTGCCCTTGTTTATACTTCGTATCTTAATTGAAAAATAAAGGTTCTTCGTATTGATACACTACTCGACAAATTTCAACTTTTTTTTCCGCTGTCGCCAAAAATGACTTTTTCTAATAGATTTGGATGTTTAAAATTTTTTAAAGAATTATGATTTTTTTTTCATGGAGTAGTTTTTTTTTAAAGAATTTTTAAAAAATCTGGCATTTTTTGTCATAGGTAGTGCTTCTATTTTTCACATAACTCACATTTCATACAACTGGTTGTATTGAACTTTGCAGTTAAAAAACGCTGATAAATGCAGCTATAAAACCGACTCAAACACTTTATAGCAGCAACTTAACGTCTGGCAGATATTAAGCTTCCAAATTGAAATTTCATAATTTTTTCGGTATTTTTTACCCGAAATTTTGACTTTGAAACTTCAGGAAAAATCGAAAAAATATATATGAATGCCTTGATTTTTGGTTTTAGATAGACACATTAATTACGCGTCGTTTAAGGTATTGGTTATAAAAATATAAAATCAAACGGCTAAGTTATAACCGTTTGACCAAAACGACACAAATCTCATTTTATCTGAAAAAATATCGAAAAATACTTGAATTTATTAAAGTGTTGTGATACTTAAATATTTTTATTGTTATTGCTTGTTACTATTTTTAAAATGGTTTGTCTGTCTTGTTTTGTCATTTAAGTCAGATTCTTTTATGAGAGTCCACACATAGTCGCCCAACATATTCTCATTCCAAACACCTTGATACCGTCGTTCCATAGCTTTTAATTGTTGGTGAAATCTCTCTCCGTGTTCATCACTAACATCCCCAAGGTTTGGCGGAAAAAAGTCTAAGTGGGAGTGCAGGAAATGGACTTTGAGTGACAAGTTGGCTCCAATTTGCTCATAATTCTTAGGTAGGTCTTGAACGATATTAACGTAATCATCACTCTTTCTGTTACCAAGAAAATTTGTTGTAACCAGTCGGAATGAGTTCCAGGCTGCTTTTTCATTCGTAGATAAAATATTTTTAAATCGATCATCTTTTAGTAGTTTTCGAATTTGGGGGCCATCAAATACGCCTTCTTTAGCTTTTGCCAGCGACAGACGTGGAAAAACAGTTTTGAAGTAATTCATCGATTCACCTTTGTTATCCAGTGCATTAACAACATATTTTATCAGTCCTAGCTTAATGTGCAATGGTGGTAATATAATGTCTTGGACTTTCACAAGAGCTGCATTTTGTACGTTGTGATGTCCCAAAGTATTTTCGTTCCGTTTTTCCCAGTTCTTTCTTGAGTAATGCTCTTTTCTATCTCGGCTATCCCATAGGCAGGCACAGGCAGCAACAGTATTTTATATAACCGCCTTGCAATCCAGTTAACATGGCTACAACTTTTAAGTCACACGTGACCTTCCACTAGTGTTCTTTATATTTAATATTTTCAAACAATTTAGTCATTGTTTGATAGGACTCTTTCACGTTAACAGCATTGGCGATGGGAATAGACGGCTTTTGATTTCCATTGTGTAGCAAAACAGCCTTTAAACTTTCTTTACTTCTGTCAACAAATAACCTCCAATCGTTTGGGTCGTAATCTTCTCCCAGTTCCTTGAAGTGGCCGAAAATGTCGTGACAAACGCACATATCATCCTTCGTCATATAAAACTGTGCGTGAACCAAGTGACGCGTCCGGAAATGAGTTGTTTTGACATCTTCCTTCAATAAACGGGCATCCTTTAAAATACATCCAAGAATCTGAGCTTTACTTTTAGGAAGTTCCAGGATCCTCACCAAATCGTTCAATTGTTCCTGTGAAAGTGGCTTGCAAAATTTATATTCTCCTGTTTGGTCATTACTTGAATCCGTTGTTCCATGCGACGAAGAAGACATCTCCTCTTTTTCGCGTTTTAATGGCGATATTTCCTTCAAAGGAGGAGCAGGAAGCGTAAAGCCTTGACGAGACTCTTGCGGGTATTTATATTTCTCACCTACCCCAAACCCAGTTTTTTCGAATAAACAAAAGAGCTGTGATTTTTTGGTTTTCTCCATAGCATTGGAGTGCCAAATCGAAATTGTTTTCTAAAATAAATTGTGTAAGAAAAAGAGGAATGCTTAGTATTTTTTGTACACTTCAGAGCTTCTGATTTAGGGTAACTTACTTTTCCTCTTTATTAAATGCTGTTAAATTCAATTTGCACGTTTTGCATATACAGCTTGGAGCTTTGAGCTTGGAGCCCACTCTTCGCCAATACTTTTGGGCCACATCTTATAGTTTTCCTAATACTGTTCTTGGAACTTTTCGGTTGCTGGTCATATACCTTCCACATATGTAGCAAAACTATTCTGCTCGGTAAGCACATGAAGTTGACCGTCTTGAGTTGTCCATTTCAATTAGAAACAAGTGGTATTTTTCGAAAACACAAGATCGTATTTAGCTGGAAGTCAGAACTACACTGAGGCAGAGATACTATAGGTACAGAGTTATATATCCTTTTTTATGAATAAATTGAAGGAGAAAGGTCAAATATCTGCGGGACCAGCATCTGTGAAGGAAAAAGGTCAACATTTGACTCTAACAGGTATTTATGTATATTTATCCTCGCCAAGGCTTAGGTATAAGAAATAAGGAATAAAACTGTCCACAACATCTACACCCCAAATAAATATGACCAGGTAGGATATATATCCGATATATATATCAATACCTAAGACTCGGTAAAACCAAAATTACAGGTCCTTTTTGTTTTTTGCAATCCCCTTTTGGAAGTTGGACCAACAACGTACCGGACGGTATTTTTTCAGGTAAGAGTCGTTTTGGTCAAACGGTTATAACTTAGCCGTTTATTTTTATAAGCGCTCACATACCTTAAACGACGCCTAATTAATGTGTCTATCTAAAACCAAAAATCAAGGCATTCATATTTTTTTTTCAATTGTTCGGTGAAATTTCAAAATTTCGGCCAAAAAATACCGAAAAAATTATGAAATTTCAATTTGGAAGCTTAATATCTGCCAGACGTTAAGTTGCTGCTACAAAGTGTCTGAGTCGGATTTATAGCTGCATTTGTCAGCTTTTTTTAACTGCAATACAACCAGTTGTATGAAACGTGAGTTATGTGAAAAATAGAAGCACTATCTATGACAAAAAATACAAGATTTTTTAAAAATTCTTAAAAAAAACTACTCCATGAACAAAAAAAACATTCTTTAAAAAAGTTAAACATCCAAATCTATCTGAAAATGACGTTTTTTGAGACAGCGGAAAAGTCGTGTCGACTAGTGTAATTGGTATTCTAGTAATTATGTATGCAAACAATAAATTATTTGAAAAATGAACATATTCATTTTATGTCAAAAATAACATAAAATATTTCAACAGTTTAACAAAAATTGAATACAACAAAATCGGCAATGAAACTATTCACTGTTCTATTGATTAAGTGTATTAAATGCCATTCAAAAGTGTACCTTTTTCGATATCTCCAATTTGATATTCAATTAACTTTGGTTGATGTTTATTAAAGAAAGTATCTACGCCTTTATTTATACTTAAAGAAATGCATATAAAATTAGATGTGTTGAATATTTAGTATCAAAAATATACAAATAAAATAAAAAAATGTTATAAATAAATATATTTAATATACATATGTTAAAAGAGCAAAAACTGAATTTCATTACAATTAGGTATATTAACCATCAACGGTTGTGTAAAATATATTAACGGTAGGATAGTTGATTTTATCACCTTTTAAACCTCTCACCATCAATTTTATCAGAGAGTAAAGATAACATGACTACAGATTCGGTGTTCTCAACAATTTGTATTTTACTTGACAATATTGTGTGTTTATTTATACTTAACTACTACAAATATAAGCACACGAATGCTGTCCATCTGGTGAGTTGAATTTTGGGAAGGCGGTGCTTGTATACAAGAAAATCATTTCTCTTGATGTTGTTTTCGCTAAACTTTTCGTAACCTTTTTTTGGTTAAACTTTCACAGCCGTCCTGTCATGAACGTTCTGTCAAAACTACCAGACCGACCATCCTACTATGGTAATAGCACCAACGGTCGGCAATACTGAGACGACTGAATGGATTCGCACATGAATTTCTCCTCCAAATTGTATTATTGTTTATAAGTATTTTTACAGGTCTCAGATATACTAAGTATGATATGAGCCATTGCGCAGTTTAAAATTGTATAATTTATACATTATAACATCTAATATATTATATATAAATCTCCCAAAGGGTTAAATTTAAATTTTGTTAATTTCTTTTTGGCTAAAATTAAATTTGCCCCTTTTGCGAACACATAATAAATAACATGAATAGTAAGCTCACATGTAGCACATACATATGTAAACTGCCTTAGTACCGGGTATAAAGTAGAGCCGTGTCGTTTGACGCGGCTTACAACGTTCCTTTTCGTTTTCTTGACTAAGCTGTTGTCAAAATCACAATCTACAAGGAATTCTTAGAAGGTTTTCCGAAGAACCAATGTCCCAATTAAGTTTGGAGGTTCCGGTTTTAAAGAGAAGTTGTTCGTATTTTATAAATTGAAGTCCCGCTAGCTTGAACATTTGTAACTTCAATTTTCTATATGTCTAATTAAAACGGGTGGCAACAGCTTTTACGTCCGAGAATGAATATGAAGGTGTGGGTCTCTCCTTCGATCAATGCGGAAGACGATCCACTTGTTCTGATTAAGGCTCAGAATCAGACCCTGGAGACAGCGGATTGGACTATCACAAGGGTGATAGTCCCTTCCCTCTGGGGAAGCACGCGCACGAACTCTAGAGAAAAGTGTAAGGAAGTTCCTGTCTCAGGTCGGGGTACAGCCTCTTAGGCTGTTTAGTGCCCAATCCCTATACAGAAATATTTGTATATGGCGACCGCAGAGGAGGGGAGTGTGCGGGGAGCGGGTGTTAGCCCCCATCGGATGGAAAAACGTGCTTAAGCCGGCTGGCAAGTCGCGTGGAGTCCGCATACACGTTCGATAACTGGTGTCCCCAGGGATGAGGAATGCGGTACGGGTAAGAGTTACTACGGGAAAAAGATCTCAGTTCGTGAAGGTAACAATTTGAACGTTTTGTTATTGTTATAATGCTTTATAACTAAAGTTTAGCTATTGCAGAAATAAGAAATCATAATTTTTAGTTGTCAATGTTTAAACATAGCTTTAAAAAGATCGTGCAGCAATATTATTGTAATATTTTGATTAAAAAAAACGATTTAATAGGCAAACCATAATTTTTTTATATAAAAAGAGTTCTGTGCAAAATATCAATCAAGCCAGAAAGAGCAGGGTTTATTAGAGTAAAAACTTTGGGTTTTGAAAGAATAGATAAGATATTTTTTATACAAATGGTATTCTTTTTTCATATTTCTCAACTACCTGTTCGAAAATAATATTGGTACATCCCTTTTTTTAAATAAAATCGATTCTTTTGGAGATTCTTTTTTGGGGAAATGTATATCTTCTTCTTATAAATATTTATTGGATTTAATATTAATTTAATATTTATTTATTGAATTTTATAATTTGGGGAAATTTTTTTTATTTATTTATTTATTTGATGTCAGAATTTGATGTCGGCTTGCAAAGCCAAGTCCGGCATGAGATCTTATATAGTGGTAGCTGGAGGGGCCATCGACTACAGAGTTAATTGGGTGTGTATAAGTTTTAAAGTTAAGATATGTACAGATATATATTATGTTATGCTATTATGCTATGATATGTACAGATATATATTATGTTATGCTATTATGCTATGATATGTACAGATATATATTATGTTATGCTATTATGCTATGATATGTACAGATATATATTATGTTTTAAATTTGTTTGTGTTTTAGATTTCGTGATATACATTTGTTTCTTTTAGATATTCTATTATTAGTTTGATGTTTTCTTTGGATGGGTTAGTTAGATACTGGGTGATATTTGGATTTTTAAATATTTTTAGTTTAATTTGGGTAGTTGCAGGGCATAGGTTGAGGATGTGCTCCATGGTTGAAATGAGGTAACACTGACTTTAATTCAAGATTCTTTTTTGGGGAAATGTATATCTTCTTCTTATAAATATTTATTGGTACACTGGAGTGAACATATTTTTTTGAATTTTATAATTTGGGGAAATTGTTTTCTTAATAAGCAACAAAATTGAACTTTTTATTTACGCTTCGAAGATTTTTTTATAGATTTGGGGTTCTACGTTTTTTTAATGAATTATGTTTTTTTATGGTGTTTTTTATTATATAAAAATGTTATTTTTTTAAAATGGTTTTTCACATAACTTACAAGTATTGAATTTTACACCTCTAAACAACTGATAAAAGCCGCTATAAATCGGACCCAAACACTTTGTAGCTTTAACTTACCGTCTTGAAAATATTAAGCTTTGAAATGCAGTAATAATTTTTCGGTTTTTTTTCCAAAGTATTTATTAAAAATTTTAGTAAAGGTAGAAAAACATTTTTTTTGTGCTTTCTCTTTTTCTTGTATAGGATAAATAGCTTCGGTGTAGCGTTTCACCAAACATCCTAAAATCACTTTGTACGGTTTTGTACCAAATGAGCAATTTTACTTTTAAAAGCTTACAACATCCTAGACGGTATGCTGAAGCTATGAAGTGTTTGGGTCCGATTCAGAGATGCACCTATCACCTTTTGATTATTGCGAAATTCAATTAGCACTCTAAAAAAATTTAGATTTCTAAAGAACAGCTGATATTCCGGTTAGGATTAAGTAGATTGACCAGAAAACTGTGCGCAACACTAACAAGAGATATGCAAACGAAAAATTCATCCAAGTTGCTAGAAATTCTTAAGGGTTGTTGAGGTCGATAATTTGAATTTCGAATTTTAAGTATGCTCCTTAGTATGTACAGTACAGTAGTAAGATTTTTTGCGTCAAGTTTGCTGTCAATCAGGACAACTTTCTTTTTTGTTTACCAATGCAATTTCCTACTACGAAAAATAAACATTTTCCAGCAATGAGCAGGAAATAGTCACCGAATATATACATAATATAAACTTTCAAGCTGCCCTTAATTTCTTAATATGTAAGTGCATTCAAAAAAATATATGGGTCGTTAAAAATGCTCACCAATTTTGAATAATTCTGAAAAACGACTATGATAAGTGACTGTATCAATATTAATTTCGATTAGGTAGTACTTGAATTTAGTATGATATTGTACTTGTATGTTGCCACATGTGTATATTTTGTATCGTGGGTATTGCCCTTGTTTATACTTTGTATCTTAATTGAAAAATAAAGGTTCTTCGTATTGATAATTGGTATTCTAGTAATTATGTATGCAAACAATAAATTATTTGAAAAATGAACATATTCATTTTATGTCAAAAATAACATAAAATTTGTTCAACAGTTTAACAAAAATTGAATACAACAAAATCGGCATTGAAACTATTCACTGTTCTATTGATAAAGTGTATTAAATGCCATTCAAAAATGTACCTTTTTCGATATCTCCAATTTGATATTCAATTCAGTTAGGATTATTATTTTCACATGCATACATATTAAAAGGAGAAGAAATTAACTTTGGTTGATGTTTATTAAAGAAAGTATCTACGCCTTTATTTATACTTAAAGAAATGCATATAAAATTAGATGTGTTGAATATTTAGTATCAAAAATATACAAATAAAATAAAAAAATGTTATAAATAAATATATTTAATATACATATGTTAAAAGAGCAAAAACTGAATTTCATTACAATTAGGTATATTAACCATCAACGGTTTTGTAAAATATAATAACGGTAGGATAGTTGATTTTATCACCTTTTAAACCTCTCACCATCAATTTTATCAGAGAGTAAAGATAACATGACTACAGATTCGGTGTACTCAACAATTTGTATTTTACTTGACAATATTGTGTGTTTATTTATACTTAACTACTACAAATATAAGCACACGAATGCTGTCCATCTGGTGAGTTGAATTTTGGGAAGGCGGTGCTTGTATACAAGAAAATCATTTCTCTTGATGTTGTTTTCGCTAAACTTTTCGTAACCTTTTTTTGTTTTACTTTTCACAGCCGTACTGTCATGAACGTTCCGCTAAAACTACCAGACCGACCATCCTACTATGGTAATAGCACCAACGGTCGGCAATACTGAGACGACTGAAGTATAAGTAAGTAGTATTTTTACAGGTCTCAGATATACTAAGTATGATATGAGCCATTGCGCAGCTTAGGTTAGGTTAGGTTACAGCGGCTGCCCGACTCACTGGGAGCCCATCACACTTAGGCCGTTTCCGGCCCGTTGTGATACCGCGGGGGAGTCTACCCCTTCTCGCATTGTGAGACCTAAGGTCAACCGGTGTCCCAGCCTGCAGCTTTTATAAAGTTAGCTACCTTTCTGGGACATATGGTGGACATTACCGAAAGGTCTGAAATGAAGGGCGAGCTCAAGTGCTGTAGCCTTCTTCTGCTGAGAGCTGGGCAAGAGCAGAACAGGTGTTCCACCGTTTCCTCCTCTTCCTCGTCTCTGCAGCTACGGCAAAAATCATTGTATGGGGCGCCCAGTCTATTAGCATGGGTACCTATTAACCAGTGCCCCGTTAGGGAGCGTATGATTGCAATGACCTCCGCTTGGAAGACGCTGCAGTGACCAGGGAGTCTAAAGGAGTGCTTAATGTTTAGCTGTTCAGAGTATATACCACCTCCGACCCTATTGTTCAGCTTTGATCCATCTGTGAAGATGTTTGGGGCCCCTTTTGGGACTGGGGGTCCCTCACTCCACTCGTCTCTGTGGGGGATAATTGCATCGAAGGGGGTATCTGTGTATTCCCTTGGAACACAGTAGTCCGTTTTAGTAGGGACGGAACTGCCGTTTAGTATTGAGGAGTGACCAGTGTGCTGTGGTGCCCATTGGTCGGAGTCTCTCCGTCGTATTGCTGCCATTTGTGCCTTTTCTTTTCCTGCGAGGGCAAGGCTTTGGAGGCACAGAATGGCATCTAGCGCATCATTTGGAGTGGTACGAAGAGCTCCACTGATGCAAAGGGCGGCTGTTCGCTGAACTTTGTCGAGTTGTCTGGTGATCGTCCTTTTTGATAAGGCCGGCCACCATACAGTAACTCCATAAAGTATTATCGGTCTAACTATGGCTTGGTATATCCATTGGACTATACTTGGGTTCATGCCCCATTTCGGGCCAATAGCTTTTTTGCAAGTGTAGATGGCTATCATGACCTTTTTCACACTGATGTTCAAGTTTCAATTTAGCTTCTCGTCATTTACCAACCCTAAGTAACTGGCACAGTTGCTAAATGAGAGCCTGCATCCATTTAATATGGGGGGGTTTAGGGACGGAATCTTGTATTTTCTTGTGAATAGCACAAGTTCCGTCTTTGAGGGATTAACTCCAACCTCGTAATTCTATTCATCTTGACAGTCTCGCGAGCTTTGCGGTCATTAAGTCGCAGGGTGTTTGAGGGTATTTTCCCGAGAAGATAATTGTCACGTCGTTCGCGTATGCCACGACTTTGCAGCAAAAAGTTTTGAGAAGGAAGGATGATAGACTGATTGCTCTAAAGTCCTTTGGTGCTGAGTGCGAGGCTTTACCTGCTTCAGGGATGAATTTTTACCTTAAGCCAAACGTGTGGTATTCTCCTCACTACCAGTATCTTCTTAAAGATACATTGCAGCCAGTTGATGGCCGTGTCTCCGGCTTTTTGTAATTGGGCCGGAATGATCTGGTCCGGACCAGGAGATTTGAACGGATCGAAACTGTTTGTTGCCCAGTTTATGTTCCGTTTTGAGAAGATATACTCCATTGAGGTGATCAAACCCTCACTAGGGAAGTGAGTCGGTCCATTGATGGAACACCCTGAAAAATGAGTGTCGAGTAGAATGTGTAGGAACTCCTCACTGGAGTTAGTCTACTTACCATCACTTCTCTTTAGGTATCGCAGCGATGGGAATATTGGCAATTAGTGCGCGAGGTCCAGCATGAAGTTTCCTTTTGTGAAACTGTCTTATCAGCGCACAAGTTCTGGGATGTCCCTTTGGCAGAATAAGCTGGTGCTGAGCATCAAATCTTAGAGATGAGTTTCCAAGACGACTTCCAACTCTAAACTTCATATGCCGTCTGGCACTATTTCAAATTCCATTTTACCGTTAAAAACTGTTACAAACACGGATTTTTGGTATTTTTGTAGGAAAAAAAACGATTATACGTCGGCTAACGGAATTTATTTAACGGAATTTATGAAAATTTGGTCAAACGGTTATAACTTAGCCGTTTATTTTTATATTTTTATAGCTGATGCCTTAAACGACGCCTTATTATTTAAAAACTACTCCATAAAAAAAACCATAGTTCTTTAAAAAATATCAAATCTCCAAATCTATTAGAAAAAGCGACATTTTTGGCGACAGCGGAAAAAAAAGTTGAATTTTGTCGAGTAGTGTTATGGAGAAAAACTCGAGCAGATTGGTGGTTGTTGAGAGATGTTTAAAAAAACCATGTTGTGAAGGAGATATCAAGCTAGAACAAAGATGTTGCAATTGCCGGGTAACCAGGAACTCAAGAGGCTTAGGAATGGCAGAGAGCTTTGCAATGCCTCGGTAATTTTCTATGTTGGATCTGGAGCCCTTCTTGTGAAGCGGAATTATGTACGACTCATTCCAAATTACGGGGAGACAAGACTGTTCCAAGGATAGATTGAAAAGAAAGTTTAAGGGTTGGCACAATGTCTTAAAATGCAACTAGGCACTTTATCAGGCCCCGCAGAAAATGAAATCTTCAAAGACTTCAAGCCATCAAGCACAACGCTTTCCTCAAAATATGGTTGAAAAATGCTATTAGAGTGAGGCAAACGGTAGGGATATGGAGTGGATGCGTTATAAATATGAGAGGAGTAAGATGACTGGAAAAAGGTTGCAAATAAGTTTGCAATGCCAGCAGCAGAAGATTCAGAATTGTTTAGATAATGAAGGGACGGAGGAAATGCATTGGACTTACGTTTAGAATTGACAAAAGAAAAGAATTTTTTTACTTTTTGAAAAGTCTGGATTTCCTATTCTTTAAGTATGACAAATTTCTGGAGAACCAGGGAGGCTTGGACGACAATGGTACAATAATCTCCGGAACATAAGTATTAAGGGCAGAGTTTAAAATTTTATAGAATGAGTTGACTGTTGCATCAATATTCGGAAAGGAAAAAAGAGTGGACCAATCAACATTCGAGAGGTGAATGTTTAAATTGTCGAAATCAGTTTTGCGAAAACACTTGATCCGGTGAGGAGTCGAGGTAATGTTAACAGAACTAGAGCTGGTACACTCTAAAGTTATAGATAGCGTAGGATGGTATAGGTCTTCAGGAAGTGATAGTGGGGAGACTCTGGCAACTGTACTTAAAGAAGCATCCATAACGAAAATAAGGTCGAGAAGTCTGTTCCTATTATTTTTAATAGAATTAATATGGGCAAGGGACACATCCGTTAGATCATTGATAAATTCGTTATGAGTACTAGGAAGCAATTGGTTAGCGTCATCGCAGGGCAGCCAAGAAAGAAGAGGTAAATTGAAGTCACCCATGACCACAATCTGATCAGCACAACCTAGCGAAGACACAACAGAACGGATAGCAGAAAGGTGCTTTGAGTAGACCTCAGCATCAGAATTGAGAGGAATATATGAGCAGGTTAGATAGATAAAAGCCATGCCAACACGGACTTTGACTGCAATGAACTCAATCCCATGGATATTGTTGAAAGGGAATAACTCCGATGAGAAGTCAGTTTTAACTGCAATCAGAACTCCACCAGCATATGATTCACGATCCATTCGATAAATGATGAAATTGTGACCAAAAATTTCATGATCATGAACAGTGGAGTTGAGCCATGTTTCGGAAAAACCGATAGCATCTAAATCGTAATAGCCACTATCCGTATGTAGTTGGCGCAATTTGCCTAAAAGACTACGTACATTCTGATAGTGAACGGAAAAATAGTTAATTAGTTTTTTGAAATGACAGGGCAGGTAACATTAGGACTCTGATTAGAATTAGAATTAGGGCCGGTGTTCAGGGCAGCCGCTAACTTCCGCAGCGCACTGTGGAGAGCGCTCTGGAGAGCGCATCGCGCCCGACTCACTCACGTACGCTCTTGCACACGGCACTCAGGAGAGCCACCCAGAGCTCGGGCGGCCACTAGCTGGAGCGGGGTTTTGCAGTTGCGCGCCCACCCCCGTTACGATCGTTCGACGTCTTTCGTACATACATTACATTTCATTTCATTACATACATACGAATTCTCGCCTCTACATACCTTTTGTTATTACCTACTATACCTGAATAACCGAAAATAAACTTAAGTGCATGAAGTGGAATGCATAGACGCGTTGGTTTCATTTGACTGGCTTGTGAGTGCTAATACCTGGTGATCCGCCCCCTACAAACATTGGTCCTTCGAGCCGGATCTTCACCAACAAGGAGAAGCGCACCCCAGCAAGCATAGGCGGATCACTCTATCAGGGGAACCAAGATAAGTACCACGTACAAAACACCAGTGAAGTGCCGTGATCTTGTGTTTTTCCGTCCAATTCCAAACGGCATATTCTTGTCCGCATTTGTTGATATCCGCATACATATATATTGGCTGCATATTCTTGAGCCTATATACATATATATATGTATATGTTCTAATCCGCAATTAAATGCACCTACATCTATACTCGTATAGTATATCACAACTGCATATCCTTGCACATATCTATATAACCCAACCGCATATCCTTGCGCATCATATATATATATAGATTTTTATCCGAAATATATACACATAAAACTGCATATTCTTGCCCATACATATTTCCACCTACAATATAAACCATCTATCCGAATCTTCACTTATTTTTTCCATACCCGCATACATATATATATTAGCTGCATATTCTTGCGTCTGTATATCCACACCTCCCCGCACCTATGTACATCCATACATACAATCAGCAATAGCGGAGCCTGCTTTTGCTCGTTTTCGCGTTCGCCTCTCCACCGTAGCGCGCGTTGTTTTTGTTGGGAGAGCAGATTATCGGCGCCGCTCTTGCGCATAACGGAGCGCCAAACGACTCGCTACCCTGTATTTTTAGGGTGTATCGTTTTCGGTGGTGGCTTGTCCAGTGACGCGCTACCCTACTTTCGGCGGGTATATTGTTTTTCGGTGTCACTTGCCACCGACTCCCAATATTAGCGCCCGTTCGCCATAGTATATCCAAGCGCTTCCGACTTGCCAACAAGTCAATACCAAAGGATTTTTGGGTCCGTTTTCCGTGTCCATCCACCCGACACTTCCGCTTCCGTTTCGTTGTTCTCAGCGGGTGAGGTCAGAACATGCCCACTGGTGACGAGGACAGCAAAAAACTTTTCCCAGGGCCCGCTACAGGTAGTAGGACACCACGCAGTGGTTCCGCCCCAGGCACACCAACCTCGGTGACTAAACCGATAAAGTTACCCGCTACGCCTAAGCCGAGTACGAGTTCCGCGGCAAAGAGCAAATCGGTCCTGTTCCCTTCGCCAGTCACGCTAAAGGTACCAGCTCTTCCACCTACCAGCCCCATCAGCTCTCGACACACTTCTCCAATGGCCCAAACAGCATTCATCTCCGCACGTGCGAAATTGGTAGCAGCCATCGGCAGGCTGACCAGTTTGAAAGACCATTTTACCGCTTCCGGTACCAGCACGCCATCCCCCGCTATCGCTCAGGTCCGTAGAGACCGCTTACAGAGCATGTGGGCAAAGGTCGATTCTGAATTCGAGGCCTGTATAATGGCGTCGGTTGACGAGGATCCTGGCACCCAACTAGAGATCCAAGCCATGTACGACTCGTGCTATGACGATTATGAACGGTGCCTAGACGACCTTACGGTCCAATCGGCCAGCCCAGTAGTCCGTCCTCCTGCACAGCCGGACTTCAATGGCGGCTGTCGACTGCCACCCTGTGACATCGAAGTTTTCACAGGGGATTACGTTCGCTGGCCCACTTTTCGGGACCTCTTCACAGCCATTTATATTAACAATCCTAGACTCTCACCCGTAGAAAAGCTGTACTACCTCGCCACTAAGACCAGTGGCGATCCGAAGGCCATCGTTGAGAAGTCCCCGCTGACCAACGATGGCTTCGAGATGGCATGGGATTCTCTTCGTGACCGATATGAGAACCGACGGCTCCTGGTGACTAACCAGATTCATCTTCTCCTCTCTTTGCCTCATATCGGGTCCGATTCAAGTCGTGCTCTGAAAGAACTGCAAAGTACGATCCAGGGAGTTCTAACCGCACTCGCCCACTCCAAGGTCTCCACTGACAATTGGGATAGCTTGCTCGTGACCATTTGCGCTTCAAGATTGCCGAGATTAACCCGCGCGTTGTGGGAAGAGTCCATAACCGACAAGAAGGAAATGCCGTCATGGAAAGAGATGGACTCCTTCCTCAGTCAGCGGTATCTGACGCTAGAGGCGATCGAGAGCCACCCTTCCAATCCACATAGTTCGAAAGGCGATGCGAATCCGCCACCTTCTAAAAGTAATCCGTTCCGGTCCCAAGGGAGTCCTGTTCCTAGGAGGGTTCACTCGTTCGAGACAACAGTGAATCCGCAGAGGAGGACATGTGATCTCTGCTCCACAGAGAATCATCCAATCCGTGATTGTCCTCGCTTCCTCCACATGACCGTTGATGCTCGTTCCAGCTGCATTAAACAGAAACAGCTATGCCTGAACTGCTTCGCACGAGGACATCAGATCCGAGAATGCCAAAGCGCCCACAACTGCGTCACTTGTGGGGAACGGCACCACACGCTGCTGCACCGTGGCAATCCAAGTTCCAACGAGCCGACTTCCACATTCGTACAACATCCGAGTTCTTCCGAATCCTTGTCCAACGTTCAGGCTTATTTCGCTTCCAGTACAAGTGCAGTCCTCCTGAGCACGGCTATGATTAATATTTGCCATCTGGGGGCCAATTTTCGCGCCCGCGCTTTGATCGACTCTGGCTCCGAGGCCACGTTCATTACGGAACGTCTAGTCAGCATGATCAAACTGCCATTCCAACCTATCCAGGCACAGGTCTCCGGCATTAATCATACTGTATCCGCTCAGTCAAAAAAGCTTTGCAATTTTTCCATCCGCTCTCCGACTAAGTCGGGGCTACAATTAAACGTTACAGCTTACGTTATTCCGGAGGTGGCAGCGAATATTCCCTCGCATCCGATCTCCCAAAATATGCTGAGAGATCTGCCTAGCCTTCCGTGGGCGGATCCTAAATTTTTCGAGAGCTCACCAATCGATGTCCTGATCGGAGCTGACCTTCTACCATCCGTACTGTTAAGCGGCTTACAGACGAACATATGTGGCTCTCTCCTCGGGCAAGAAACAGTTTTCGGTTGGGTGCTCTCTGGGCCAGTGTCTAATACGGCCGTTCAGAGAGCCCCCCAGGTTGTGTCCTTTTCGAGTCAGGTGTCTAGAGTACCTATCCAAAGGGTAAGAGATGCGGGCTCTCGAGGCGACAAAAGCAATCCTCTACCGGCCTTCTCCGCAGAATTGCTAGGACGCTCTCCAACGGTTGACCGACGGGATGACATCCGTAATAATCACTGTTTTGGCGATCACAACTCCGTGCCGAGTTCAAGCCCAAACCTCAACTCAGTTACATGTAACCACGTGACAATGTCCAGTGCCCAAGGTGGGCCTTTAACCCGTTACAACTCTCGTATTAATGCTTCGTCGACACCTTCATCTCATCCTAGATTTCCGCATCCAGCCTTGGGCCCACAGTCCCGCGCCGACCGTATCATTGAGAGCCGACGCGCTTGCGGTCTGAACTCCTACCGATGCCGAGTCTGCCCAGGAGTCCATCCGCTACGGACCTGCCACCACTTTCTACGGTTGTGCCCTGTAAAGAGGCTCCGAGCCGTACTTACAAATAAGTACTGCACAAACTGCCTGGCTCATTAGCATTCCGGCGGTGATTGTCGCAGTGGCGGGCTGTGCAGGGAGTGTGTCAAGAATCACCACACGCTACTTCACATACCCGCGTCTCGTCGTTCAGCCCGCTCAGCCTCAGCATCTTCGTCGCCATCTCCTGCGTCTCGAGCTGAACGCCGCCCTCGTACTCCCGCCAGCCAGCCTTTCGGAGGAAATGCAGCAGCGTCACCGTGGGTTTCAGCATCCCAGCATCCAGGGATAGCGCCGCCATCCGTAGACCCTCTTTTATTAAACAAAACCCTCAATTATACTTTGCAATCCTGCAAGGGGGGGGAGGATGTTCAGGGCAGCCGCTAACTTCCGCAGCGCACTGTGGAGAGCGCTCTGGAGAGCGCATCGCGCCCGACTCACTTACGTACGCTCTTGCACACGGCACTCAGGAGAGCCGCCCAGAGCTCGGGCGGCCACTAGCTGGAGCGGGGTTTTGCAGTTGCGCGCCCACCCCCGTTACGATCGTTCGACGTCTTTCGTACATACATTACATTTCATTTCATTACATACATACGAATTCTCGCCTCTACATACCTTTTGTTATTACCTACTATACCTGAATAACCGAAAATAAACTTAAGTGCATGAAGTGGAATGCATAGACGCGTTGGTTTCATTTGACTGGCTTGTGAGTGCTAATACCTGGTGATCCGCCCCCTACAAACAGCCGGTAACATTAAGACTTTGATTAACATTAAGACTTTGATTCGAAGCTTTATGCACGAACTCATGCCTAAATTGAGCTATAAATATATAAATTGGGTAAATAATTATTACCCTTCTTCCTCTTCGGAGACTCAGTAAAAATTTTAAGTGTTTTGAAGTGAGACTCCGTCAAACGAAACTTATCTTGCAGCATTCGGAATCCAGCGTTTAGGGCAGCGAATTCTAGATGCGTCTGTCTCAAAAAGACACGCATGTCGCTTTCGATAGCCCTGCAGTCCCAACAGGTCCAGTTGAGGCCGCAGCGAGTCTTAATCAGATCGACAACGCGACCACCGATATGACTAAAACCCGCGCAGCTAGAGTGAGCCGTGTTGTCACACAAGCAGCAGTAGACATAAATTTGCCGTGTAGAGACCGAACGGCCACAGTTCTTAGCACAGCAAGAACTCATACTTTTTTGAGTTGAAAAGAAAAAGGAAAGGTTAAATATAAAGTCGGTGTGGGGCAGAGATAGTGACTTTAGCTTGTGTTAACAATTGCGCGCGCAAGCACCAATAAAACAAAAACAGTCACAACAACGGCAAGTGAAAGGAGAGACACAGAGAGACGATAGAAACACAGAGAGACAAGCACAAAGCGGCGGCTAACGCAGTGCGTGTGTGTTAGAAATGAAAACAGATAAGCTGAGGGTAGATAAAAAAGAGAGCGGTACAGAGAGAGCAATCGCCCCACACTAGAATAGGCAACAACAAAACTGCTGCGATTAAGAAAGTGCAGAGAAGTTAAGAATGCACAGTAGGAATTGAAAATTGAAAATAAATACACAAAAGTAACCAAATTTGAGAAATAACACCGAGAAACACAGAATTCGGCAGGCCCGGTATATGTATGTATGTTAATATGTATAAAAATAAGCTGAAGATAGACGAAATAGACGTATACAATTAGACAGCGGCTCAGAGAGAGTGTACAATGCATATAGCAACAACAAATCAGCTGAGCATAAGAACGAGTGGGGCTATAAGGAATGCACAAAAGTTGGACCCACTGCAACTGCAATTGCAATTGGAAATTAACCGCACAAAAACACGATAAAAGAATGAACACAGATAGTAATTTAGTTGCACGATCAGTTTAAAACACAGTAGGCAATAATACAACACATTTACTTTCCTTAGAGAGCAAAAAAAAAAAAAATAAAAAAAAATAAAAAAAAAATAAAAAAAATAATAATAAATAAATAAAAATTAAATATACACACTTACACATCTGCACATACCCACGGGAATTTATAAATAAAGTGACATTAAGCAACTGAAGAAAATCGACGTGCCGCATCTTTTTTGGGGATTGGAATTCTTCGACAACCTCCTGGATCCGCCCCCCTACAAACAGTAAGAAAAAATTATATGTCGACTCACGGAATTTAACTGCTAAATTTTGCATACGAAATTTTGTATCTGCAGTTATTAGGTCAGATTTATAGCTTCATTCTTAGCTTTTTAGAATTGCAAAGTTTAATCCAACTAGAAAGTATATCATATCTATGTAAGTTATGTGAAAAAAGAAGAAATTCCTCTGATTAAAGTGCTGGCGTGCCCTCCCGTTCTAAACGTGAGGCTGATATTTCACTGTACGTGTTCACATAAGACCGTGCAGCACAGCATTTTTATGCGTGCTTGTTTGTTTCTCACATATGCTATCTATGCTTGTGTGTGTTTCCTTCCTTTGAGAAACAGTCAAAAAAATTTTTTTTTTTTAATTTTTTGTTTTTATATGCTGTACTCCAAGAGCTGTAGGGGTATATTAAATTTGTGATGATAATTGATGTATGCAACGCCCAAAAGGAAGTGTTTCCGATCGCAAAAAGTGTATACATACATTCTTGATCAACATCAATATCCGAGTCAAAATGGCCTTGTCTGTCTGTCCGTCCGTTTTCATGAGCGCAAGGATCTCAGAGACTATGAAAGCTAAAACAACAAAATATTGTATTCAAACTCCTGTAATATCATACTGCTACAAGTGTATTTCAAAATTTCGCACAGCACCTTTCCGCCTACACAAAGAACGAAGACCTGTCTCCTGCAAAATTGTAAAGATACAAGAAAACTTTAAACGCCGACTTATAGAAACTGAATCTGAATCAGATCGGATCATTGAAAAATCTACAATAAAGAAATCCATTTCGAAAGGCAGCATTCCCAACCGCTCTCTCTCTCACACGTTTGCTTAGTTCATTCGTCCAGATAAGCGCCTATAAAAGCTATAGCAACGAAACTTTTCATTCAAGCTTCTGTCATATCTCTCCAATACAAGTGTTTTAAAAAATGTTCCACGCCTCTTACGCCTCCACAAAGGACGCAAATCTGTGGCATCCACAATTTTAAATGTACTGTTTTGGAGGGGGCTGGATTTCCTGGGCTAAAGCTCTGTTTCGTCGAGAGAAAAACGTCTGGTCGCGTCTTATTTCATTCGCACTATATTTTCAATTAATTCAACATCTTACAGCATTGTGCCTTGCACATAACTTATGACTAGGGCAATATGTTGCCAAGGAGTGGTGGGTTTTTTAGCCCCTGCTCGCTGCCTACTTTTAGGCCTGCACATCCCGCCCCTCTTGCAGTATCATGCAACAGAAATGGTACGACACGAGAGGGTCCATTTTCAGGTCCGATAGACACCTAAGAGTGTCCACCCGAACACAGTGTGCTGCGCAACAGGAAGTCCTTCGGTGCTTGGCAGCACTCCTTCGCGGATGACATCCCCGTACACGTCAGCTCACAGGATTAGCGCAACGATGGCAGGATGATCGAACCTGTCATCCCCCAGGGTGAGGTACTTGAACCACTCCCGGAGTCCTCCATCGATGGCTGCCGCAGGTGCAGCTTGGGGTCCACTTGGAGCACGACCTCCAATTTAAAGTCGGTGGATAGGGGCGACCGGATCACTGCAGTTCAGGCTTCTTCCTTGTCGATCATCACTGTATGGAGCTTGAATGCCCTGGCCAGCGATGCGTTGATCACTGACACGGGCCGGCAGGGGTCGATTAGCGCCCTGGTCTCATAGACCGTCACGCCATTGTCGATCTTGACGGTGGCCGTCGGGAGGACCGGCGGGTTGCGGTGCTGCAGCAGTGTGGCCAGTGTGGAACCGCCCGCACTTCCGCAGAGAATGGTAGCCTCGGCAGACTCGGCAGCGGTAGGAAGTAGTACCTCAGGTATGTACGTCTGCTTTCCCCGGCTTGCACGTGGCTGCGAGATTGTCGAGACGAACGGGGTGCCATAATGGTTGTTGGGCTGCGGAAATGGTGAGACGGATTAGTGGAGTTATAATTACAAGTCGTACGGATTTAATGACTTAAGCCTAAGGGACGGAAGACAGCTTCTTACGAGACAGCGTACACGCTGGCGTAAGTGGAATGGATTTCGGAGTCCATGGGCAGTAGGACCACCTTCGCGATTGGCCTTTTGATAAGGCCGCGGGCTGTGAGGAGGTCTATCACGTGGAACTTGTCATCGGAGCCGGGATAGGTTTTTAGCACCCGACCAAGCCGCCATTCCTGCGGTGGTATGTTATCTTCTTTGATAACAACGAGGACACCAATTACAAGGTCTCTCGTTGGTCTTGTTCCGCTTATGCAGCTCCCATAGGTACTATGTCTTCCAGCGTGAGCAAAGCTGTTGGTTCAGAGCCTTGAGATGCTGCCAGCGGCTTAGGATGGAGGAGGCACTCTCCCTGATCTCTGGCTCCGACCCGAAAAGTAGTTCAGTGGAATAGCTCGTTTGCATAGTGTGTTTTTTGCGTCACGATGGTGACGACTTGTAGTGCGGCACCTACCTCATGCCTGCTTGGATTCTTGTCGGAATGGATAGCTACCCTTCTGCATCGTCGAGTGAATCGCCTCACGTAGGCAAGCACGCGTAGAGCGCTTCCGAGATCGGAAAAACGACTGAGGATGTCATTGGAGCTGCTGCCGGCATGGTGCACTTTGACTCATCGTCCCTCCAGGTCCGTCTCAGGGGATACGGACAGAGGACAAGGCCACTCGGATAGCGGACATCGCAGCCAGGCAGGTTCGTTTTTGCTGAGGTCCTTGGGTCCTAGACTTCGGCTGGTCAGGTCTGCCGTATTGTCCTTGGATCGGACATGACTCTATCGCACGTTGGAGCTACACCGCGCTATTTTCGTGACTCGATTACCCACAAACGTGGTCCATTCGCATGCAGGCCTGTTCAGCCAGGCCAACACAATGGTGGAATAGGCCCAAAACGACACCTGGCTGGTGTCGAACGGCATCTTTGGAAGGATGGCAGAGGAGAGTTCTGCCAGAAGGACCGCCCCGCACAGCTCGAGTCGAGGTAGGGAAACTGTCTTCACGGGTGCTACGCAGGTTTTGGCGGTCAGAAAGTTGCAAAAAGTACCATGAGACTGCTCTACTCGGATGTAGATCGCCGCCTCATAGGCGCGCTAGGACGCATCACAGAATCCATGAATCTGCACCTTGGCTGCCGGGCAGACGTATAACCACTTGGGTATGAAGATCGCCTGAACGGCCAAAAAACTCTGAACTCTGAATTCTCCCATGTTTGAGATAAGTCGCTCGGAAGGACGTCATCCCAACCTATTTCTCTCAACTAAATTTCCTGCATGAACATCTTCGCTTGAATGACGAAGGGGGCAAGCCATCCTGCTCTATCGAACAGCTTCGCAGTTTGGGACAGAACATTGCGTTTCGTGCAGGACGCCTAAGGGATTAATTCGCGGGATACGAAAAAGAACTGTTCGTAGCTGTGCAGAAATTTTGGATTAGGTATATGTTGTGTTATCTGTTATATTTGGTGGTGTAAACTATGTTTAATTAGTCCTATATATGTTGGAAGTCTTTTGTAATATGTGCCTTGCATATGTCAGCAACAATGTATGTATGTCTGTACAAGTGTTTTTATACCCGGTACTCGAAGAGTATAGGGGTATATTAGATTTGTGGGGATAACGGTTGTGTGTAACGCCCAGAAGGAAGCATTTCCGACCCCATAAAGTATATATATTCTTGATCAGCATCAATAGCCGAGTCGATATAGCCATGTCTGTCTGTCCGTCTGTCCGTCTTCATTTGCGCCTATATCTCATAGACTATTAAAGCTAGAGTAACCAAGTTTTGAATTCGGTCTCCTGTGCTATCACAGTACTCAAAATGTATTTCAAAATTTCGCCCCGCCCCCTTCCGCCCCCACAAAGGACGAAAGTCTGTGGCATACACAATTTTGAAGATACAAGAAAACTAAATACGCAAAAACATAGAGAATGACCATTTTTATCAGAGTGTTGAATCTGAATCAGATCGGATCATTATTATAGCTACAATGAAGAAAACCATTTCGAAAGTCATCATTCCCTCTCGCTCTCTCTCACACATAACCCTGTCTGTTTTGCCTATTCGTTTAAATGAGCGCCTAGTTCTCAGAGACTATAAGAGCTAGAGCAACCAAACTTTCTATCCAAACTTCTGTGATATCAATTCAGCACAAGTTTAGTTCAAAATTTTGCCACGCCTCCTTTCGCCCCCACAAAAGACGAAAATCTGTAGAATCCACAATTTTTAAGATTTGAAAACCAAAAACGGAGAATCATGGGAAATTACCATATCTACCAGATTGCCGAATATGGATCAGGTCGGATCAATATTATGGCCAGAAGAAACAAATTAAATTTCAGTGGCTACGCAACGCCTGCCAAGCGCTGACTCATTCCCTCTCTCTCTCTGACCTTAGACCTTATAATTTAGAAGCAGTTGTAAAAATCGTATGCAAAAAAAATCGGAAACATGTATAATATTCCAAAAATTTACTTCATTTTTTGAAATATTATTTTTTGCCCATTTTTTTTTTAATTTGTCCCTTTTGCGAACATATAAGAAATTGCATAAATCGCAAGCTCATATATGTATGTATGTATGTACATATGTATATACTGACTGAGTACCGGGTATAAGGTAGAGCCGCGGTCTTTGCCGCGGCTCACAACGTTCCCCCTCGTTTTTTTTTTTATTCGTTTATTAATTAACTTAACCTATGTTTATGTACACACTAAATGTAGGGTAGTGTGTAGGCGGAACATGGCATTAGCGGTACGGCGTGAGGTAATGCTTCGCTAGTGCCAATGTTCCGCCTACTCTACCACTCCTCTGCGCTCGCGCTCAGCCTTGCGCAAGTCGGACATTACTGCCGCCGCAAACCCACTGAACGCTTCCCGCTAGCCACCATCGACGTCACGAGGCTGTCCACGGAAAGGCTTCCTAGAGGCCTCTCCAGATCCGCTTGAGGCCCCGAGAAACGTCCGCACTGGAGCAGGACGTGTTCGGCATCCTCGACACTATTGTCACCGCAAAAAGTGCAGAACTGGGCCCTCTCATGCCCGAAGCGGTACAAGTACCCCCTAAAGCAGCCATGACCACTTAGGAGCTGTGTGGTGTAAAAACTCAGCTGACCATGCCACCTGCCTATCCACTCTGAGATGCTCGGGATGAGGCGATGTGTCCACCGCCCTTTGCTAGACGCATCCCACTGCCTCTGCCAGTTCTCCACCATGCGCGCTTTAGCCGCGGTGCGCATCGCCTGCTTTTGGGCGGCAGGCAGCTCCCTGCCGTGTGTTCCCACGAAGATGTCTGCCCTTTCCCTAGTCAGTTCAGCTATGGGTGCTATACCAGCCAGAACCAGGCAGGCGTCGTCCGAGATGGTTCTGAAGCCGCTACAGACCCTGATCGCTCCAAGGCGGTGGGTAGCTCTTAGCCCGCGGGTGTAGCTGTCGAAGCTGCAGACTGGGTGCCATATTAGAGCCGCATATAGCATCGTTGCTCTTGTCATGTTGGTTAGGAGGAGCCTCTTTAGATGCTTCGGCCCTCGCGTGTTGGGCATGATCCGCGAGATTGCCCGGTATGTGAGGGCGGCCTTTGTACTGGCGTACTCCAGGTGCTCCTTGAACCTCAGCCTGGTGTCCAGCATCACGCCCAGGTACTTAATGTCTCTCTTCGACCAGATTGGGGTATTTGCCACTGAGATGGTGGCTGTCTCCACTGCTTTCCGGCTGCTAATGAGCACAGCCTCGGTTTTGTGCGGTGTTATCTGCAGCCCTACTGAGGAGAGCCACTGCACATTGGGCAGCGACCCAAATGAAAATAAAACTTAATTTCGTTATACAATTTAAATAGCACATACTTTAATTAAACAAAAACCAAAAGAAATTTTCTATTTAATGCACCCCTGGCATTTATGCAACGTTTCAAAGTCAGCTGTTTGATCAGCTGCAAACGATAGTAAAAAACGCGGGAAACTGTTTGTTTACTTTGAAAGCTTACCAACTTAAAGTTAAATAACAAATTTTAGATCCAAGAAATGGAAAAGAAAGGCCATGGTATATAGAATCATTATAATAAAAATAGTGTTGCTCATGTTTGACATGCTGAACAAAATGCGCTTCACAGTCCAGCTCTTCCTTGGTAGATTTTACTATGGGTTCGATGCAAATCTCAACCTCCCAAAACCTCCGAAGGAGCATTTCAAGTTGCTGATCTGGATTGTTATCCTCGGCAATAACGGCCGGCCCGTGAGCCACCATTAAAGACGACCCATTTGAACGAGAGCAACCTCCAGACACGACCCATCCCAAGCAAGTTTTCTGAATTGAAGGCAATCCTGGCAGTAGTTTAATCTGACCCACACAAAGGAGATCGTAAAACAGACTTGCTCCAATTAATAGATCGACGCGTTGACGCCTATAAAACTCCGGATCCGCTAGGGGTATGTTCGCTGGAATGTTCCAGTTATGAGTGTCAATTCCAAAGCATGGCTGACGATCAGTTATGTTAGAAGCTACGATAGCGGTGATGAAAGCTGAGAAATCCGATGAGCGAGAGTGCAAGCTAACACTGACCGAACATCCATCGGTGACGAAGCTGGAGTCGCCAATTCCAGAAACTGCGGTTGATGATTTCCTTTCCGAAGCTGAAGCTGATTGGTGAAACGAGAAGTTATCAGATGCAACTGGGAGCCGGAATCCAGCAATGCTCTGCAGGGAACTAAAACTCCGGAACGAATTTTTACCAAAACGGTGGCTGTGGCAAGTAGAACAACATTATTACTGAGACCTTGGGCTATAAGTGCAGACGAAGTAGACGCTGAAGTAGGGGGTTCAGTGGTAAGCTGAGCCGGATTAGAAGAAGGGGGCGCAAACGGAGACTGAGCATCAGTTGACTGACCTTGGACTGCAGCCGAATCAGGGTTACTGAAATGAAGCGTATTATGATGCTTGCAGCCGCAGATACGACAGTGGCTCGAGGTGCACTGGCTTAATCGGTGTCCTGTTCTAAGGCAATTAATGCAAAGGGCCAGTCGTTTGGCCTCTTTATGGCGATTTTCGGGAGACAGTGCCTTGAGCCTCGGACAGTACTGGACTTCGTGAGCACCGGTACTGCAGAGCACGCAGCTTGAGAAGGTTTGGCTAGTTGCAATTAAGGTGGACCTGGAATTGTTATACCTTCTATTCTTGCCCACCTGATTGCTCGGCGCATAGTTTGCCCTAGCAAAATCCACTGTCTCCAAAGATCTGCATCGCTGTTCCAGGAGCGAGGCCATGTACTCCCATGACGGAATCGAGTTGGCATACGCTGGCTCCTCGAATCGCTCCTCCCACATGGCTTGGCTCACTGGATCAAGTTTACGAAGCAGCTGCTGCACGATGATGCATCCTGCGATCTGCTCAGAAGTGCCCAAACTCTGAAGCGCACGCATATGAGCGTTGAATCCGTCCGACAGCTCTCGAAGCATTACCACTGAACCATTTTCGACAGCCGGAAGCCCCAGGATCTCATTAATGTGTGCCTGAAATACTAAGCGTCGATTATCTTCTTTCCAATAATTCTAACGCCACGTTATAATTGCCATCCGAAATCTCCAGCGACCGCACAGTCTCCAAAGCCGCGTCACGCAGACAGGAACGCAAATGCTGAAACTTCTCTACATTATTTAGATCAGGATGATTATCTATGATGGTTACAAACGTGGAGTAGAAGTCGTTCCATTTAGCATATCCTCCGCTACGGTACCTGTCTACGTCGAGGTAAAAATTGCGAGCCGGCAAAATCAGCGGTGACGTTTCCTCCAGCCATGGTAGAATGAAGAGGCATGTGTCCGCTATTCTTTGCTATTTCCCGCATAATTGACGCCTTCGCAGTACTGGCAACCGATTCGAACATATCACCTAATCCACTGTGAATCTCGGCTTGATCCAATTCCTCAAGCTCGTTGTGGAGCATCTCAAACTTTCCGATCAGCTTATCGAGTTGCTCTTGTTTTACAACGAGCATATAATAGTCTGCTACTAGCGACTCATTCTGGCACTCAGCAACTAACCTTTTCATTTTTCCGCATAGCTCCGTGGATTTGAGCTTTAAAAATGACACCCTGGTTTGCTCCCTGGCAATTGGAATTTCGTTAGCAGCGTCGGCAGCGTTGGCAGCATCAGCAACGTTGGCAGCAACAGCAGCGTTGGCAGCATCAGCAACGTTGGCAGCATCCATTCCCATAGCGGCAGCAGCTTAGCAAACGTTTACTACGGGAAGATGACCGCAAAGATTGAAGCGCGTAATAAACATCGCTTGCGGTATGACGAGCACAAAGAGGAACGAACGCACTTAGGAGCAATGAACAATAACCGTTGCGTTTCTTGAACGATAGGTGCAATACCAATATGCGAGGGCACCCGGTGTGGGAAGAGAAGAGCAAAGAGCACCGAGCGTAACTGTAATAACAAGCACCGTAAGCCGACAACTGCAAGGGAGGCCGGTATATGTAGTATATTATATAGTCGATGACACTGGCCACATGGGCAATTCAAATAATGTTTTGTTATATTTCGTGATTGCACAGAAATAGTTATTCTAGCAATATCACGTCGGGGTCACCAATGTTTAGCTAGTGAGCTTTTTCACTAGCTGTTGAGTTTTAAAAACGATTGCAATTAGGCTTTGGTTGTATATAGGCGATTTAATGCCAGGTTTATTTAGCTAGATGTATATATTATATGTAGATACGCGTATACGACGAGAGATGATGCGTTGGTTTCGAGTATTCGCTCCAGACTGGCTGCAAGGGCTGACGGCGTACTTGCCGTGCCCTATGAGGCAACGCTTACCGAGCGGGAGAGAGTCCAATTATAAGAGAGCTTGAGCAGATCGGGCTGCTGCTAAGTCGAATACAAAGAATGCTTATATGTACATAAGTATGCGAACGAAAGCCGCTGCCATTCGTAGGCATATGCGGTAACAAAATATTTTACAGTGGGCAATAGTTGACATCGAGATGTGCATTTACATTATGGTTTTGGTTTATGCTGCTTGACCCGACAGTGGTTAATAACTAATTTTGTGCGCAATTGTGCCAAAAAGTAATTATGTGTCATTGTAGTGGAAACTGTATATAAATTAATCTTTAAAACCGTTTTTGCGGAAATTTGCGGCTTTGTATATTCTTCCTTTGTAGCTGGGGTTGAGTTCGCTAATGAAAAACTGCTCAGTAAATACATTGAGAATAATCGAAGCGCCGCTGCAGTTTCGAGTTGGATTTTTTATGAACTGAAGGAATACAACGTAAGCACGGAGAAAAGGGATGAAATAAATAATAAATTAAGGAGCTTTCATCTATAAATACAAAAGAATTTGGCAAAATGCGGCAGAAATATGTCTACATTTAAAAAAAAGCATAACAAATGGCTTTTGTTCAAGATGGTTATCAAAGTTGAAATAACATCGTCATCTAAGAGTTCAACATCAAGATCAGTTGGACGCCCACCAATTGAATATGTAAATGCTGGACCTCGTCAGAAGAGAAAATTGGCATCTGATTTGGCTGACAATCAAGCTCACAACACATCTCTTCTTCTACATGCTGCTGCTCTTTCGGCCGAAAAATCTAACGAAAAAGAAGCCGCTCATTTGTTGAAAGACACATTTCTCACTCTGGGCAACCCCAATTCGGTAAAGAAAAATCTTTTTGCCGTAAATAATGAGTCGGTATCACTAAATCCGGATGAGGCTTTAGCTTTTCTGCTGGAAAATTCGTTAGCAAAAAGGCAATACAGTAACTTTCGTGAGCTCAGCAATAGCAAATCGTGCGATCTTCTTCCAGCTTACAACAAAGTGAGAGAAGCTTAATCTAAATGTAGGCCTTCAGATATTACTGTAACCGAAACAGTTGCACAAGTCTCGTTGCAAAGCCTTCTAGATGACACCAGTTGCCGCATAATTCAAATGCAAGGAGATATATTTAAGCACTTTGGATATATTTCAAATGTAACTCTTATTGCAAGCTATGGATTTGATGGAACAACAGGACAAAGCACATACAAGCAAAACTTTTCTGGTAGCGATCCAATGCTTCTCGACCAATCCCTCTTCGCGACAACAATGATTCCTCTAAAATTAATGGATAATATTGGAAGTATATTGTGGTTAAATCGTACTCCTCAGTCTATTAGATTTTGTGGGCCCATCAAACTGGAATTTGTTAAGGAGGCCAAGGACCATATTCTTAAAGAAAAATCAAATTTGGACGATCAAATAAAAGATTTGTCTTTATATGTCTGTACTGTTGTAAATGGAAGAATCATAACAGTTAAATATGATCTGCATATGACACTTTTAGACGGGAAAATTGTGAACATTTTGACTGAAACTAAATCTTGAGAATTGTGTCCCATCTGTGGAGCAAGCCCAAAAGATTTCATGGAAAGTGGAAACATGGATTCACCAAAATTTAAGGCAAGACGTGGAACATTACAATATGGAATGAGCCCACTTTATGCATGGATTCGATTTTTTCAATTTGTTCTTAAAATTTCTTATAGATCTGGACTCAAAAAATGGCAAATTAGAGATGAAAATGGAAAAGAGGAAATGGCGAAAAAGAAAAAAATAATTCAGGAGAAGATGTCGAAGAATATGGCCCTACATGTGGACAAGCCTAAGCAGAATGGAAGTGGAAACACCAACGGCGGTCCGATGTCCGATGTGCCGATGTCGGCAATGGTTCATACATTTTTTTCTTTAAGTATAAAGTATAAAAGTACAAATATTTTATTGAATGAATTTTATTAACGTACTCTAACATAACATAACAGACTACGGGATAAAAAACAATAGCAGCGAATAGTATCGTGCATGGGCGGTAGGAGTAGGCGTGGACAGATCGGTCCAAAATTAAGATATATATATATATATATATCATCATGTGTACTATCATGTGTAATTTCAAGTCTCTAGCTTTATTTTTTTAATTTTCGTCGAAAATCGGGGTCGCTGGCCTTGAGCTCCTTGGCGACAACCACTATCGCCACATCGTCGGCAAAGCCCACAAGGTGGACGTTGTCAGGCATTGCCAGCCGAAAAACGCCGTCGTAAATGACGTTCCACAATACAGGTCCCAGAACCGACCCTTGCGGCACGCCTCCAGAAACCTGGTGCTCCTCTGTCGCCTCGCTGGTGTTATACTTCAGGATTCTATCCCTGAAGTAACTTCTTACCATCCTCAGCAGGTACTCCGGAACGTTTATCGCCTCGAGGGCCTCCAGGATGCGGCCCCAATGAGCCGTATTGAAGGCATTTTTCTCGTCCAGCGTTGTCACCAGGCAGTACTGCTTGGCGCCGCCTTTCCATCTGCTTCCTTCGATCGCTCCCGAAGCTACCTCGACTACCTTGCCGATCGCATCCAGCGTGGATCTCGCCTTTCGAAAGCCGTACTGCTGCGGTGACACACCGCCAGCAGCAGCGATGGCGCTATCAAGACGTGTGCATAATAAGTGCTCCAGTATTTTGCCGACCGATCAGGCAAATCGGACGATATGCTGCTGGGTCCTCGAGTTGCTTCCCAGGCTTCGGTAACAGGACCAGACGTTGGATTTTCCAGCGATCTGGAAACACTCCGCTTTGCAAGCAACTGTTAAACATGCCCACGAAGACATCGGGGCGGAGCGCGATTGCTAGGCTCACCGCTCAGTTGGGGATCCCGTCTGGGCCAAGGGCCTTGCCCGGCTTCAGCCTCATTGAAGCGTGGCGAATCTCCTCCAGTGTGATGGGCTTGGTTGGAGAAGTCCCGCATGGCACAGGTGGGGGCACGCCGATTTCATCAGTCATGCTGGGAAAGAGGTGACTGACAATACCTTTCAGAGATAGTGGATCTATGGGGTGGCAGCGGGAAGAGGCGTTGAAGCGTTTTGCGACCAATTTGTATGCGTTACCCCACGGGTCGCCATTTTGGCGGGCCATTTTGGCGGGCAGTTTTGATACTGGCGACGTCTGGGTGGCCGTATCCACGCTATCCAGTGCAGCCGGCTTGCCTCTGCCAGCAGAGGCTTCGTACAGGCTAACTGCCTTTGCTGCCAGGTCTCTCACCACCTTGTTGACGTGCCGCTGCCCTATCAGTAGGGCATTGAGGCCAATCAAAGTGGCACCCAGCTGCTCGAAGACGTCTTTGCCGTCTCTCTCCATCCCAAGGGGTGAAGCGACTGTCACCGGTGCCGTCCCCTGAGGGGGCGTTCTCGGCAATGCCGAGCGACGCACAAAGCACTCCACCGTGCTCGCAGATCTCCACTCTCTCGTAGAACTTCAAGCAGTCCCGCGTTGACCAAAGGTTTCCCTATGGTGTTCGACCGGTGGAGCTTATACCGCCCCGACTCGGTATACCGCCCAGAGCCCCAAAGAGCACCGCCTCAGCGAGGGGAGTTGGTAGTAGCCTGTACAGTGGCTTTCTACTCTCTCTGCTTGAAGTTTCCTACTGGAGCAGACCGCTACTTTGGGTACCTGTTGGTATGCAGTACTTTGCACGGCCCTTGCGCTTATGCAGCGTCGGAGAACCTCTTACGATGGTGGCGCCACCTGTGATCAGCAATCGGAAGCTGTTGATCCGTCTGGTAGCCCTGCGTTCTTACAAGCCCTATCCGGTAAGTCCGTGGCGAAGCGGACCTGCGCGATCAGCTGCTCCGTGTTGATGCTAGCCCAAAGCGCAGAGAAGATTGAGTGGAAGTTGTTAGTATTTTCCCCCACCAACCCAGTGGACGGTGGAAGGCGCCAAAACAAAAGTTCACCTCCTGCTACCGCTGCCTGGAGATGGGGCACACCGCAAGCAATTGCAATTTATAAGAATTGACAAGCCGTGAAAAGATTATATTTAAATAAGATACGTTATTTCAGACCATCAAATGTACATATAAATATATACAATTTTAAACTGCGCAATGGCTCATATCATACTTAGTATATCTGAGACCTGTAAAAATACTTATAAACAATAATACAATTTGGAGGAGAAATTCATGTGCGAATCCATTCAGTCGTCTCAGTATTGCCGACCGTTGGTGATATAACCATAGTAGGATGGTCGGTCTGGTAGTTTTGACGGAACGTTCATGACAGGACGGCTGTGAAAGGTAAAACAAAAAAAGGTTGCGAAAAGTTTAGCGAAAAAAACATCAAGAAAAATGATTTTCTTGTATATAAGCACCGCCAACTCACCAGATGGACAGCATTCGTGTGCTTATATTTGTAGTAGTTAAGTATAAACCCTGCCGTACGGGCCATCGCTTACAAATGTGCTCACACATAGATTTCAGCGTGAGCACCCCAGATGACATAAGTGATGTCGCGCGGAACGATGAACTGCTCACTTTAACATTGAGATGTCCTAGGAGCATAGGGGATGACATAGTCATCGAGAAGTCCGAAAAAATAAGGCTTACTATAAGTGATGAATTTAGCCGAAAAATAAGGCATACTATAAGTGATGATTTTCTCAAAAAAATAAGGCACATAATAAGTGAAGATTTTCTCGAAAAAATAAGGCACATAATAAGTGAAGACTTAAACCGAAAAAAGGTATACAGCAAGGGACGATGTTCTCGAAAAAATAAGCGATATAAAAAGTGAAGATTTAGATGAAAAAGTAAGGCGTATATAAGTAAGCAGTATATTCATTTATTTTCTTTTGCTTTTATTTAAAACTACAATTGTGTACATATGTATGTCAGTTTTGGGGATCTCTGAAGTTCTTTCGGTAACTTCAATTGCATCGCCACTGAAATAATATAGATTAATTTATTATGGTTTTGTTTAGTTTTTTGACTTGTAAAGATCGAAACTCCAAAAATATATTCGATTTGTAAAAGATTTTGTTTAAACAAAAAGCACTGTAGATCAGCGGTGTTCTGTGCATTTACACCTACAACAAAAACAAAACACCTCGCATACAAGGGTTGCTTTTCTGTTTTTGTTGTTGGACTGCTTACGATTGAAATTTCGGGCCCACCGCAGGTTATGCATTCACATTAAATTTCTTTATTCTTCTTTTAATCCATACTATACATATAAGTCGGAGCATAAGGGCACAACAATTAAAGAGCATAAAAAAAGAATAAATAAATACAATGTGAATGCAGCGATACATTGAACTCAGTTTTTTCAAAATTTCACAAATTTAACATTATATGCAATTGATATTTTCATAATATAACACGCGTACATCACATTCATGTTTATTTAAACAATTCACTTACCTGGTAATAATAAATAATATGGATATTTTTCACTAAATCACTGCATTTTCTCTTCCAACTCTTTCCGCGCAATTGTAACAATGTAACGTAATAGCAAATGCATGGCGAACAAAGCAAGAGTGCTTTGCCGACGCAGGCTCAAAAGAGAAAAAAAACCAAATTCTCTTGTACTTCGACCGATCGGCAGAGCCGATCTATTACGATCGCGCGGAAAAGAAGGAAACAGAGAGAAAATAAAGGGTTAGGTTTAGCGGGCGTCAACACCTAGATGACATTGTCGTTGATATTCGTTATCGCTCACGGCTGGTACTGCAGGGAATAAACACACAATATTGTCATGTAAAATACAAATTGTTGTTAACACCGAATCTGTAGTCATGTTATCTTTACTCTCTGATAAAATTGATGGTGAGAGGTTTAAAAGGTGATAAAATCAACTATCCTACCGTTAATATATTTTACAAAACCGTTGATGGTTAATATACCTAATTGTAATGAAATTCAGTTTTTGCTCTTTTAACATATGTATATTAAATATATTTATTTATAACATTTTTTATTTTATTTGTATATTTTTGATACTAAATATTCAACACATCTAATTTTATATGCATTTCTTTAAGTATAAATAAAGGCGTAGATACTTTCTTTAATAAACATCAACCAAAGTTAATTTTTTCTCCTTTTAATATGTATACATGTGAAAATAATAATAACTGAATTGAATATCAAATTGGAGATTTCGAAAAAGGTACACTTTTGAATGGAATTTAATACACTTCATCAATAGAACAGAGAATGCCGATTTTGTTGTATTCAATTTTTGTTAAACTGTTGAACATATTTTATGGTATTTTTGACATAATATGAATATGTTCATATTTCAAATAATTTATTGTTTGCATACATAATTACTAGAATACCAATTGCACTAGTCGACACGACTTTTCCGCTATCTGCAGCTATAAATCTGCAGCTATAAATCCGACTCAGACACTTTGTAGCTGCAACTTAACGTCTGGAAGATATTAAGCTTCCAAATTAAAATTTAAATTTAGAAATTTAGAAAATATAATATGTTTTATGTGTGTGTCCCTATTATTTTTAACAGCTTTAAATATTATATGTGACACATCGAAAAAAATTATTTTTTAAGTTTTTCACCACTACACTTGGGTTATTTCCTTTAGAAGCTCAAATGTTAGGTGCCGTTTACACTGAGGCTGCGTCTTGATTCTTTGCGTCTTCCCAGAAACGCAGTTTTTTTTACATAGGTTTAGCATAGGGCCCTAGTGATGGCAAAAAGTTGCGTCGTTTTCCGACGCAACTGCGTTTTGTTATTGTGTGCCTTATCAGCGGAACTATCACCACTAATAACAACAAAAAACAGCAGATTCAAATTTAAATTTTGCCGCGTAAAATTTTTAACTGAGTAAAAAGGGGCAAAAATACATTTAATGCTTAGAACAAATTGTTTAAACTAATTTTATTATTAAAAAAAGCATTTCAATAATATAGTTCATTTCAAATTGTTTGCTGCAAATCCCATGTCTTTGAATCCTTTCACTGTTTCCGTGATCTCCTCAGGGTAAGAAAGTCTGCTTGCAGATGCTTGTTAGCGAGTTGAGCAACTACCTCGCGACAAAACTGCAGTAATATGAGGCAGACAAAAGCCCTTGACACACATAAATAGACTCCCGTGCGATATTCCGCAGACGATCCTAGGCAATAAAGGGCTATGGCTATTCTGTTCTCCAGAGGGATTGTCAGTCTAAAAGGAGTGTCTTTCTATTTGAGATTGGACAACAGTCCAACGAGAATGTTGAAGTACTCCTTTCCATGTGGAAATTTTCCTTAAAAAAGGCATCGGAGTTCTCCACAACATCTTCCTCCCAAAATGAATCAAATCGTGGCTATTGCAATGAAGAATACATTATTTAATTGAAAAGAGAGAACATTGTCTGCTCTTTACCTAGAAGAGTCCAAACGCAAGGAGGACGTTGCAGTTGCAAGTCGAACCGCAACTTTTTTGAGGATAACTCAGCCGCCTCCATGCACTTCAAAAGGTTCCCCTCACTTTGCGCCACCGCAGTTAAAAGAATTAACTCTATTTCCGACATATTTCGTTGATTTTCGAAAAATATTTACTTTGTTTACAAAATTTGTCTTCCTCTTCCCAAGACGCAAAGATGCAAAGACGCTGTAGTGTAAACGGCAAACCTGCTTCTCTGCGTCTTCTCCGATATCGATAGGTAACGCACCAAGTGTAAAAAGCCTATTAAACAACCTATAAAAATTAAGTTCACTTCAATGCAATAGGAAATATCCATTTTATAGACCTTTTTCTGAAATAAAGCCAACTGTCCGTATTATTTTTCAGATGACTGTATAAATACGGCTTTCAAATTCAAATTGGGGCATTTTTTGCGGTATTTTTTCCCCGAAATTTTTACTTTGAAACCTCAGGAAAAATCGAAAAAAAATATATGAATGCCTTGATTTTTGGTTTTAGATAGACACATTAATTAGGCGTCGTTTAAGGTATCGCTTATAAAAATAAACGGCTAAGTTATAACCGTTTGACCAAAACGACTTTTACCTGAAAAAATACCGTCCGGTACGTTGTTGGTCCAACTTCCAAAAGGGGATTGCAAAAAACAAAAAGGACCTGTAATTTTGGTTTTACCGAGTCTTAGGTATTGATATATATCGGATATATATCCTACCTGGTCATATTTATTTGGGGTGTAATGTTGTGGACAGCTTTATTCCTTATACCTAAGCCTTGGTGAGGATAAAATGGGATTTGGGTCGTTTTGGTCAAACGGTTATAACTTAGCCGTTTATTTTATATTCTTATTAGCGATACCTTAAACGACGCCTAATTAATGTGTCTATCCAAAACCAAAAACCAAGGCATTCATATAAATTTTTTCGATTTTTCCTGAGGTTTCAAAGTCAAAATTTCGGGGAAAAAATACCGAAAAAATTATGAAATTTCAATTTGGAAGCTTAATATCTGCCAGACGTTAAGTTGCTGATACAAAGTGTCTGAGTCGGATTTATAGCTGCATTTATCAGCTTTTTTTAACTGCAAAGTTCAATACAACCAGTTGTAGGAAACGTGAGTTATGTAGAAGCACTACCTATGACAAAAAATACCAGATTTTTTTAAAATTCTTAAAAAAAAAACTACTCTATGAAAAAAAACATTCTTTAAAAATTTTTAAACGTTTGGAGACAGCGGAAAAGTCGTGTCGACTAGTGTAATGACCCGAAAAACTGCTAAATGATGACGTTGAAATGATTCCTGGACAACAAAGTTCCACTAGCGAAATGGCCTTCACAGCGACCAGACCTACATAAATTCTATAGGTCATCTTTGGTGGATCATAAAGAATAGGATCTGAGGCTAAGCCAAAAAATAAAAATTATTTGTGGCAAAAAGTTCAATCCGAATGTTATTGATACATCAATTTGTGCCGAAATGGTCGATTACATGGGTCGTTGATGTACCGAAGTCACAAAAAATCAGAGTGCTACAGCCAGATATTCAAGTTTTAAGTAAATCTACTACTAGCCTTTGGAGCAAAAAATTTGTTTTTCTTAGCCACAAGTCCCGTTTCTATTATTTTTGACTTTTAAAAATGAATTTTTGTAAGATTAAGTTTTTTGAAAATTATTATTTTTTTATGTATGGATGCGTTACTGAATGGACTTTCAATTAAAATTATGAAACATGAAACAAATTTTTTATTGAACAAAATTTGGTAACATTTTCTATCACTGTAAAACCATTATTTTTTTTTTTTACAAAAAATACAAAAATCTGCATTTGCTATGGTAAATTTACATTTGGGATGGTACCGAACAGAATTTAACTGCATAATTCGTCAAACGAAGGTTTGGTCAAACGGCTGAAACGTAGCCCTTGATCCATAGATTGTTGCAAATGATACCTTAAACGAAGAACGCAAGAAATATTTTTTCCACTTTTCCTGAGTTTTTATAGTCAATATTTCGCGAAAATACACCGCAAAACATTTTCAAATTTGAAAGCTTAATCATTTTCAGACAGTAAGCTGTAGAGTGTTTGGGTCTGATTTATATAAAATATTCCAATCTAATGCATAATTATAACAATTACATACTTACATTAAGTAAGTCGAACAAATGTTTGCAACTTAACTTCTTGAAAGGCACTTATCAGCAAAAACGATCGGTTAGCACTGATGTGCACATATAATTATTTACTATGCAGCATCGAAAGCTCGCGCACATTTTTAATTTAACGGTGCAACGAATGAAACGAGAAAGCAAAAATTTCGGTCGAATAACAACAACAACATATCACCAAAGCTTTGCTCAACCACAGAAACGGGACAATTTTACTTATATGACTAAAACACAACAAACTGTAAATGCACATATAATTATTTGTATGAGATAGTTGAATTTGTCAGGTTTTCAGCATTTCAAAGTTAAATACAACCAGATATAAGATAATTAAGTAATGAAAAAAACCTCTATCTGAAAAGAAAATAAAAAATACCAGATTTTTAGATAAACAAAAAAAAAGTAAACCATGAATAATGAACAAAATAATTTTAAAATGTTTAAATCCCTAAATCTATCAGAAAAAGTACGTTTGTTTCACAGCGGAAATAAAAGCTAAATTTTGTTGACTAGTTTTATCAATATGTACCAGAATATATTTTAAGAAACCGGTAACTGTGCTAGAATTTTTATGTTTTGCGTAGATGAGAACTAAATCTGCGAACAGGATAAGTTCCATATGGTTGAAACGATTTATATATATATGTATGAACAATTTTAACCGATGTATCGGAAGGGACTAAGAAGGTGATCCTTGTACACGGACAATTATTTTCCTGATTGTCAAAAATGACTTTAGTATATTGTACATTCGGCAGCCTGCTTTCATCCTATGACTCTATTTGAACATAAAAATGGCCGGCATAAAAATGAATACGATAATAAAGCTAAACACGGCAGCTCTTTCATGTTTTTATCATTCTTCCAAAATTGTAGTACATTTGTATCCGAAAATGAAACTGTCCCATAGTAATATTCGAACTCCTTCTCTACATCCACAAACGTGGCTTGGCGGCGGTCTGTTTTTATTGGAGGAGTCTTTATTTTTATTTTTAGCTCCTTTTTTCTAGGCTTCAATTTCGGAGCTTTATGCATTATTTTTAGAGAGATACAACATAAGCATTATATATTCCAACGCGTTCTAATGTCTTGCTTTAAAGTTTTCGACAAATTATTTAATCTATCTAATATTATGACTTATATACATATATAAAAATGGATAGCAGAATATGTATAGCGCATCATCACGTGAAAACGGGGAGACTTGGCTTAAACTTTTTTCCAGTTGTTCGAATTTGCCAGGAAAGAACATTTTGGGAAAACACACCCGAGATCGCGAAATTCTTTTTATTTGGTTCTCTTATGGAAAAAGTCTTAGCCATACTATAGTACGGCAACATCTACACGTCTTGAAAGCAAGTAGTGTAACGCATGCACAAGAATAAAAATAGTAAATAACTCGTGTAATAACCTATTATTTGTTAAACGGAGTGTTTCATTAAAATCAGAATTGTATCCGCGCTGAAAAAATAATTCGATGGTGGAAATAATCGAAGTTAACACCAATAAAAATCAATAATAAAAAAAGTGGAAGAGTTTTTGTTATTGCTTATGGCAGAATAATATTGGTTATTTGTTGATTCCATTGCACTGAACCGCAGTAAACTATATATTTTTCGGGATTACTGAGAGAATAAAGTAGCCATACCCAATAATAGGCTGAGCGCAGGGCACACAGCAAAGTGATTGGCAAAGAAGGGTAAAAAAGTCGGCGATAAAGTGGTATTTATTAACAGCTGTTAAGCAGTACGGTAATGGAATAACGTTTGAACATGGCTCCAGTATCAAAATGTCGGAGAGAACAATCTGGAACTGATCTCAAAGGCTGCAAGTGGAAAGGCAAGAGAGGTCATCAGAGTAGAAAATCTTTAAACTCGAAAACAAGGTACGCGGGATCCAAGAAATATTAAATATTTTAAATTTAAACACACAATGTGTTAATCATTGATTTAAAAAATTTTAATTTCGAATCTTAATAATTATCTTACACCCAGCGACAAAAAAAAAAAAAAAACGCAATCTGAAATTTTAGGCATATTTCACTTTTCCAGCCTGTTCAAATGTTACTCGATTCGTCTCTTTTTCTGTAGTTTCGAGTTAATAAATCAATTCATAGCAAAGGACATACCAGAATTTTTGTTAACATATTCAAAAAATTAAATAAAAATATTTTCAAATCAAACTTTTTTCAACAGTCATTTAGTATGGATTCAATGGATTCCAAAATTTTGTAGTGGCTTTTTAGCAGGTGTCCTTGACATTTCGTTAGTAAATGTTCAATAGTTCTAGCCGAAATATAACGTTGCTGTACTTCTGATGCTATTTCAATAAAAATTTTTTAATCGATCCTGACAATCGTTGTATAATAAAATGATCTTTCTTTATCCCATTTCCAAGATTGGTACCACAAAATATTAATTATTGGATAAAATGTAATTCTTATTGAATTTTTTCCATTGTTTGGTCAAATTACTAGATGACCGTTCAAAAAAGCTTGATTTAGGAAAATATTTGTTTTTAATTACATGAATATGTTATCAAATATCGAATGTAATTTTGTTATGAATTGTTTTTTTTGTTTTTTGTTTTTATGGAATTCGATTTGATATGTGCACATTGCGTGTGCTGCTAATAGGGTATAAATCATTAGGTTAGGTTATGTTAAGACAGTAGCTGGAGAAGAGGACAAGTGTGCCAGTGTATCGTGATGGCTTACTGCAGAGCACTGTACTCTGCTGAGTCTATACAGCTATGCTGCGAATTTTTTTTTTTATGTTTATAAGAATGACCATCAAGTGGCCCAAGCGACACCTGACAATGGCTAGTGATTAGTGTTCGGGGAAAAATAGATCTAATCTACCTTAAAAAACTAAGCAATTTCTAATTACGAGAAAGATATGAGAGTATCAGTAATTTAATCAGACTAGGTAGGGATTTAGTAGTAAACAGGATATGGTAAAGGGAATTATAATCCGAGCATAAGACCCTAAACAGTTCATGCAAGGAATAATTCCATCTACAAAGCGGCAGGAATAACGGTATATATTTTCTAGTGCTTCTAATAGGAATCGTGAAGTTTATGCGGCTCAACAGGTCAGTTCTATCTACGTCACCCTTGATCAAGTTGTGCACGAAAAGGCTAAGGTAGGAAGGTTTATCGATCGATATCAACTATCGTTGCTGACAGTCGTTCTTCACTTCGCTCCGCCTAAAAAATTTTATTTTTGTGCCCAAAGGAAAGTAATTGTGTTGTATTATTGCTTACTGTGTTTTAAACTGAACTAAATTACACTCCGCGTTTATTCCTTTATCGTGCTTTTGTGCAGTTAATTCCAATTGCAATTGCAATTTTGCAATTTTTGTACATTCTTTCTAGCCCCACTCGTTCTGATGCTCAGCTGATTTGTTGTTGCTTTATGCATTGTACGCTGCAATCTCCCTGAGCCGCTGTCTAATTTTATATGACTATTTTTGTCTATCATCTGCTTCTTTTCATACATATTAACATACATACATACATCGGGCCTGCCGAATTCTGTGTCTCTCAGTGTTATTTGTTATTCTTTTCTCAAATTTTGTTAATTTTGTGTATTTATTTTCAATTTTCAATTCCTATTGTGCATTCTTAAATTCTCTGCACTCTCGCAGCCGTTTTTTTGTTGCATATTCTAGTGCGGTGCGCTTGCTCTCTCTGTACCGATCTCTGTTTTTATCCACCCTCTGTCTGTCTTCATTTCCATCACACACGCACTGCGTTAGCCGCCGCTCTGTGCTTGACTCTCTGTGTTTCTATCGTCTCTCTGTGCCTCTCCGTTCACTTGCCGTTATTGTGACTGTTTTGTTCGTTCTTGCGCGGGCAATCGTGTAACACAAGCTAATGTCACTATTTCTGCCCCACACCGACTTATATTTTACCTTGCTTTTTTCTTTTATTTTTATACATATTGTTTTTAAATTTAACAATGAGCACCTGTTGTGCTAAACGCTGTGACGGTCACCGTTCGGTAGCTACACGTCAAACATTTATTTTCTGCTGGTGTGACAACACGGCTCACTCTAGCTGCGCGGGTTTTGGTCATACCGGTGGTCGCGTTGTTGATCTGATTATGACCCGCTGCGGTCTCAACTGGACTTGTTGGGATTGCAGGGCAGTTGAAGCCGATATGCGAACATTTATGAGACAGACGCATAACGAATTCGCTGCTGTCCACTCTAAATTCCGGAAATTGCAGGATAAGTTTTCCTCAATGGAAACTCATTTGAAAAATACCAAAATTATAAATGATTCTCCAAAGAGAAGAAAGGTTACACCTAGTATGCGCAGTATTCACAGTTCCAATTTTCTTGCAGCTAAAGACTCTGACGCTCCTCCAATCAGTTCGCCAGCCTTGATCGACTTTGGCGCCAAGGAAATCGATGTACATGCAACGGCTGGCTCTTCACATGTTGGCTGTTGACCTGTGCCCGTGTCTGCCAAGGATGTCTAACTGGACAGTAATGATCATCCAGTGGTCGGCATCACTGTGCCCCCAACGGAAGTCGATACTGCTGTCAGCATGGAAGTTGAAGTAGTTCCTTCCACACCGGCTCGCTCTGGCTCCTCAGCCAGCGCTATCCCATCCGGACCTGCTCCTCGGGTAGCACCTCCTCTGCCTAACCCATAAACCATGTGACCTCTCTTGACCGATCTACTCTATTCGCTGTCGCTCTTCTAAAATCTATTTTTGTCTCACGTCTTATGGAATCCGCTACGGATGCAATGGTTCGAGAGTATATTTTCTCTAAACTAAACATCAATAGCTCCTCTGGCATAGTAGCAACTAAATTTTCCTTTAAAGAAAAACGTAGTATTTCCTCCTTCAAAATTCTTGTCCCGGAGAAGTTTGTCAAGACTGTTTTGGAACCCTCTTTTTGACCCGACCATACAATCTGTCATATTTTCAATAGTCGATCTCGATCTTCGCAACCCGCTCCTCGGGTAGGAATCCTTCCAACTCCTTCTACTGATTTGCCATTGTAACGAACCGTTTTCCGTGCCCGCTTGCGGTAGCTGGGCTCGCTCAGCGTTCACTGGGCTCAATGCAACGAATTTATAAATGTTGCCTCTACAACAAGTAATAAGACGGGGTTTGTGTGAAACTGGTTTATTCTTAGGTTTTAAGCTTTCTTAGGGCTACTTTACGGACTATGGCTTATGGCTAGGGCTTATATTATTGTCCTTATCTCGTACTGGGGAATCTGTCAGTCGCGTGGCTGTCTCCAGGCGTAGCGGCGTCGATGCCAGTGCTCAGGGGCCAATGATCTCGGCCACTGCTTCGACCCGCCACTCTGAACTCGCACTCAACGGTTCGCCCTTCACTTGTAACACCACTAACTGCCCTTGAATCCCGTTCTCCGTACTCGACTCACTCGGTGCTCCGGTGTAGGACTTGTTCCGGTCCTGGTTTTCCTTGGTTGTTCTCTTCGATCACTCTCCTCGGTCACTTTTCACTCGCGGATTCGACACTGTGCCACTACTGCCCGACGTCGATCACTCCCGTACAGTCGCTCGTGCGTAAAAGAGACCCGCTGTAGGCGCCGGCCTCCTTATATAGGCTGAACCTAACGGGACCTCCGCCGCCGGTGACTTTCCATCGGGCTCTCAGATCATTCCTACCATCTTCTTAACGGGATCTGGGCGGTGACCCGTTGACATGTCCATATTTGAGCCTGCGTCGGGCCGCTGTTGGTCCGATCCCGTGGTTCCCGGTGAGAGCCGCTCCCTCTCACCGTTATGTTCTCCCCCCCGCTTGTGGCTTATCCGCCCCTCTCCAAGCGAGCGCCCGCGGCGAATTGGCAGCCTCCGGATATCTGTGGCGACCGACCCGTCATCCTTATCCGGTTCATCAGCCTTATCCGGTCCATCAGCATTATCCAGTCCGTCAGCCTTCTTAGTACTGTGAGGCACACGGTTCCTCACACCATCTACTTAAAAAAACTGAATTCTTCCCCACCTCTAAAGATCACTTATCAGAATTTACGTGGCCTGTGCAGTAAACTCAACAAATTACATGTTGATAGTACAACTTTTGATTCCGATATTATCGCCTTCTCTGAAACATGAACAATGGTGACTTTCCCACCGTCTGGAAAGAATACTATATAGTTTCCTTTCATAAAAAGGGATCTAAATCTGATGTCTCTAACTACAGCTGTATTTCCAACTTATCTGCCATTCCTAAACTCTTTGAAAAAGTCATCACTTCTCAGCTGCAACATTTTTGTAGTTCTGTATTCTCTGAAACACAGAATGGATTCATTAAACGTCGCTCAGTTTCTACTAATCTCCTTAAATTTTCCACCTTTGTAACTTCGGGATTTGCTAAACAGTGTCAAAGTGATGTCCTTTATACTGACTTTAGTAAAGCCTTCGACTCCGTCAATCATAATCTACTTATTCATAAACTGTCTCTTCTAGGGTTTCCGACTAAGCTTCTATATTGGACTAATTCCTACCTTTGTAACCGCTCTCAGCGTGTCTGCTTTAACTCCTCTCTCTCTAAACCTGTTATTGTCCCATCGGGGGTTCCTCAAGGTAGCCATCTGGGTCCCTAGCTATTTAACCTATTTAATAACGATCTTCCCCAAATGCTATCTCATTCCGGTATCCTAATGTATGTTGATGACGTTAAGCTTCGATTTTACTACAGTGACCCCTTGTCCCTACTATCTCTGCAATCAGATCTTGACGCTCTTAACAATTGGTTCTTAATCAACGTTCTACCTCTTAAATTTCTAAATGCAATATCATGACTCTTCACCGCAAAACGCCATACCTTTTTGATTACTCAATCAATAACATTATCCTTCAACGCCTCTTCAAAGTTAACGACTTGGGCATTACCTTTGTACATAATCTGTGTTTGAAAGTTTTCATGTCTCTACTATCTCTAAAAAAGCCAAAGGAGTCCTTGAATTTGTCAAAAGATGGTCTAAGGAATTCACAGACCCGTATACTACAAAACTTCTGTATGTTTCTCTGGTCCGGCCTATCTTGGAATATGGTTCTTGTGTCTGGTCTCCTCACTACCAAAAATTTCAGGATATGCTCGAATCAGTACAAAAACAGTTCCTCATCTTTGCTCTTCGCGGACTCAATTGGGACCCTTCGATCCATCTGCCTTCTTATGAAAGTAGGTTGCGACTAATTAACCTCCACTCTCTTAAATCCCGTAGAATCTGCCAAGGAGTTCTCTTCCTCCATAAGCTTCTCTCTGGTGAGGTCGAATCGACTGCCCTCATCAGCCTTATGAATCTTTCCATAGTCTTTGCCATAACTATAACCAATTTTCCATCTGTTTTCCCTTGATACTAGTTCTAATATGATTAAAATTATCTTAATCAATAACTTAATTTAATTTAAATACTCTAATTGGGGATTGTTCGTCTACCGGCTTTTTTCTAACCTAAATTTGGCTGTTGGTGAGATCTAATCGGCAACTGAGCCGATAATCAGCCCCACCGGGTATGAGTATTGGCATTAGCCCTTTTGTTTAATTAGTTGATAAATAATTTTACCCTTACAGTTTAACTGTACATTGTTAAACTTTAAACAAAAATAAACAATAAACAATTAAAAGCAATCTATTAGGGTAAGACGGCAATCTCACATCTACATCCCAGTTTAGGAAACGCAGAGCAAAAAGTAAAAAGTTTATCTGAACTTATTCTATACGGTCCTGGTATACTTTGTACTGAGGGCACCATACACGAGAGCCGTGTCCTAAAATCAGACGAACTAAAGATGTGTAGAGAGTCTTTGGTATTTAGAGGTCGTCAAATACCTTTAACCACCTCTTTATAAACCCAAGCACGCCCATGGCCTTATTTACCATGGTAGAAAAAACAATAACTTGGGATCTAATAGAACACCAAGATCATCAACCCGGGTAATTTTCTCAAGAGAACCACCAAAAATGGTGTAAGGAACCAGGAAGGCGCTGGAGCGATGAAAAGTCATAACTTTACATTTTGAAGCATTGAGGTTTAATAAATTTGCACAACACCATGACTGAAATCTAGCGAGATCGGATTGCAACCTGGATTGAAAAGAAAGGTCCTTATACTGGACACAGAGCTTGACATCATCCGCAAACATAAGTACTCGAGAGCATGTCAATACAAAAGGCAGGTCAATCATAAAGAGTATAAAGAGTAAAGGGCCCAGATGGCTGAAGCAACAAGCTTTCATTTAGCAAGGGACTGAAAATGCCGTTCGACCTAGGTAAACCGTATGGATACGGCTGACCAGAGTAAACGTCCTGCGAATGTAGTAGGTAGTTTGGAAAAAACTGGCAAAAAGATCGGGAATTGCCTGATCATTAAAAAAGGACGACGTATTAAGGAAGGTGGACACATTGTGCATGCTTTTCGGCATGAACATACATATATAAATAAACTACACATCTAAGAATGCAATACGTACATATGAATATAGATATACATGTACATACATACATATGTACATTATCCCGCATTTCTGCGGGATCCGAACGAACCATCGTACGTTTTTGATGTTCAAAGCAGATAGAAACGAAAATTTTTTTTTGCCGATTTTATAGCATTTTACTAGCTCAATGTTAAGTATAAATTAAGAGGTACAACGAATTTTGTTTTCATAACAGTTGCAATAGAGATGTGGTCCCGAAAGTACGCGAAATTGAAGCCGTCTTTGGCCTAATCTAGTGTGAAGGGACATACCCTTTACAACACACGCAGCTTAGGGAATCGTGACCACTGGGGCGAATCGCGGGATTTGGGCAATGAGCATCACTAGCAACGAACAGCAAGGCGGGTGAGGGCAGTAGAAAACAGAGCAGAGATCAGCAGCCAGAAAACAGTGGCAGCAGAGACTGGCCACCTCCACGTCGCCGATCCCATACGCCTTGAGGATAGGAAGAAGAACCCTTTAGCCGACGCATGGATAAACTGGTCTCGCGTAAGCGAGCAGAAGATAGAGATAGGTGCGACAGGGAATAGTATTTCATATATATATTGAAACGTAAAATCACAGACAGGCAAATAATGTGAATGTGGATGTGTGCGTAAAAAATTCGGACGCGTATTTTTCTGGTGCTTCCGCGCGGAAGGCTTTTTAGCCGAGATGCATGCAGGAAAAAAGCTGAAAAGAGTGAATAACATCAATAGTGCAACCGTACATACCCAGGAGTTTTCAAGGCACAAGAGATACCGCATATACGGCCCCAGAGGTCAGGAATGCGACCCCCTTGGCCACCTGGCGAGTTGGGTGACTCCACTGTAGCGGAACAATTGAGCAATCGGCAGAAGGCGTATATGGGCCCGATCTACATCTAGATCTACACAGGTTTCGCCCATCAGATGGCGACATCAGTACACAGTGCCGAAATAAAGTTTTGGGACACACTTCGGTTGATGGGGAAACAATTTAATAGAAGTAAAAAGGTGCTAAAGTTAGTGTATCCTACCAATAGAATGTACCAAAGCGAGCCGCTGCTTGTAGCAGATGACGGTAAAAACGGCATCAAGACCGAGACCAGTACAGCTTTGCTTAGAACACAGGATATATCAATAAGGAATGACATTTTTTGGGCTGACAACATCAGTATTCTAGAACTTTAGTAAGCGGAGTGATATCCTGCCGAAATGGCTTCTAGGTTAATGCTGAGCCCGCCTCCGTCCCGTTAAAAACTAGCAGGTCACCTAGATACGCTTCATTTCTCGTCGCAATTAAGTTGGTGGTACAGGATCGGTTGATTAATACTCCCGAATCCAGACCGTAAGATAAGAGGATGTCGACGTCCCCATCATAAGCGAGCCTAGCGAAGCTTTCCGAGTCATAGGTCGAAAACGAAGACTTAAACTACTCCTGGATCAGTGGAAGCTCGCCCTTAGGCCTTAGCTGCTGCCGCACATCAGTGGGATACACCAGAATCAAGATCGATGGCATACATTTCTACAGTTGCTACATTGCCCCGGGCGTATAGCTAGAGGAGTTCGCCGACGTTACAGAGAGCATAGCGAACGATGTACGCAGTACCCTGTGATCATCGCAGTCGACCTTACCGCATGAGGACGTTAAATGGGGAAGGGGAAGGACAAACGCACGCTGGAGCGTTTGTGTTACTCGTCTGTGTTCGCTTCACTGAGCTTGGTTATCCTAAACACTGGAAAAGCCCACACCTACTCAAAGGGTGGCCGAGGATCGGTAATTGATGTCACATTCACCAGTCCACAGTTAGCTCGGTGTGCCTGTTTGAAGGTGTGCATACACGCACAGTGACCACCGAGCAATTACGTGCTGCATAGATGAAGCCACCACCAGACGGATACAAGTCCCGAGCAGCACAAGAAGCCGCTGAGATACTCGCCACTTTGCTGACGACATTGAAATTGAAAAACTAAGCAAAACCCTGGAAGATGTGGAGCAGAACACAAATATAACAATCAGGCGAGCAATGTGGAACAGGAAAACGGCCTCAGCTTGGGAGCTCATAAAACTGAAACGGTCCAGATTACCTCCAGGAAAAAGTTCGAGACCGTCGGAGTGGCAATTGGAACAGATGAAATTGAGTCGTCCCCAGCAATAAAATTCCTGGGCGTACTCCTGGACCACAGACTAAGTTTTAAATAGCATATTGAAGTCACAGGAGACGAAGCTTACCGAGCAACAAAAGGGCTCACTGGCATACTGGCCAACATTGGAGGGCCACGTCAGCGGAGCAGACGGCTTATTTGCTCCGTCGTTAGAGCCATCATCATGTACGCAGCTCCAATCTGGGCACCAGCTATGGAGACAGACCGATCCGTTTTGCACACATTGTGCACGGATGATTCCGAACATGTATTTTCTGTCTGTCCAAGATTTACTGCAGAGCGGGAAGAGCTTAGCATAGGCATTGCAAGGCCATTTATGTTTATGTTTATTGTTTGTAACGAACCGTTTCGCGTCCGTCTGATTCAGCAGAGCTGGCTCAGCGGTCGGTGGATCGATGCAACGAATTTATTTGTTGCCTCGGCGACAAGCAAGAAATGCGTTTGGGGTGGATTTCGGTCTGAGTAGCAGTTCTATATTTGGTATCTTAAGGCTATCTTACGGCTATGGTATCTCTAAATACGTTGGTCGTGAATCCTCTCACCGTAGTGCGGCTGTCTCCGTCTGCTATCTGGCGCAAAACCCGACTCCACCGCTGTTGAGGCTGACCGCAGGTGTAGCTCCGTTGGGCTACGGCTGTGGGGGTTCTGACTCGGCTACCGCCTCGTCCGCCGCTCGCACAGCTCCGCACGCAATGGGTTCACCTGGCCAGTTGGCTCACCTTTACGCGGTGAGTTTCTTGGTTTTTGCCGTGCACGTCTCTATGGTCGCCACTGGTAGTCGTTGCTCCTCTTGGTTGCACTGATTCCGTTTTTACTCGTAACACGTTCGCTTGGTACCGCATGGCCTACATGGCCTACATGGCATTACATGACCTACATGGAATCCACCTGGGCTACATGGGATCTACATGGCCTACATGGGATCCACATGGCGCCTCCCGGTCCTCGGCTCTTGGACCCGCCGCTGGCCCAATTTCGCCGTTTCCCTGTTCTGGGAGCGAGGCCCGCTCCATCCTCTCGCTTAACGGGATCGCCCCGCGCTCTTCGCTGGTCATTTCGCCGCATCCTCTACTAGAGCCTTGTGAGGAATATCGATTCCTCACATGTTGTTTAAAGTTTAACAATGTACAGTTAAACTGTAAGGGTAAAATTACATGTCAACTAATAAATCGAAGGGACTAAGGCAAACACTCTGACCCGGTCTGCTGGCCTTCACCAAAAACACTTCAATCTTAGACCAAATAAAAACCTCACTAGCACCCGCATAAAGGTTCATAACCATCCGGGTAACTGAGGGCCATACTGGCCTGTGGGAGAACCCAGGAGGGTTGTTCGGGGGTAACCTAAACTAACCTACTGCTTCTATATTTCACATAACTTAAGTTTCCTACAAGTGGTTTTATTGAACTTTGCAGTTTTGAAAAGTTGACAAATGCAGCTATAAAATTAAAAGAAAAAAAATTATTCTTTAAAAATGTTTAAACATCCAAACCTATCAGAAAAAGTCATTTTGGGCGACAGCGGAATAATAAGGCTGATGAGGGCAGTCGATTCGACCTCACCAGAGAGAAGCTTGTTGAGAAAGAGAATTCCATGGCAGATTCTACGGGAATTGAGGGAATGGAAGTAATGAGACCAGCCAATTTTCATAAGAACGGAGATGGATCGAAGGGTCCCAATTGAGTCCGCGGAGAGCAAAGATGAGGAACTGTTTTTGTACTGATTCGAGCATATCCTAAAATTTTTGGTAGTGACGAGACCAGGCACAAGAACCATATTCCAAGATAGACCGGACCAGAGAAACATACAGAAGTTTCGTAGTATACTGGTCTGTAAATATCTTCGACCATCTTTTGACAAATCCTAGGACTCCTTTGGCTTTGTTAGAGAGGCGTTGTAGGATAATGTTATTGATTGAGTAATCAAAAAGGTATGGCTTATTGCGATGAAAAATCATGATATTGCATTTAGAAATGTCAACAACTCAATGGATATCCTACTAAGCTCTTAAAACAATTGAGATGGCGTGAGCACCTATGCTGCAGAGATCATCCAATCCTTGAGTCGTATTGAAAAGCAGCGAAACAGAAAGTCCTAGACAGGATCTAGTGACGGCTTTCATTCCATCTGGGTGAGGCAGGCAAATAAACGTATAATACAGCAAAACCAAAGTCTAAGTCGGACACAGGTACCTTGACCCATTATTACAAAACCACCGTCAACGTGCAAGGCCCTCGATTTCATCCCCCCTCCACCTGTGTTATTATACCACTTTTTGTGTCTCCCTCTGTATGCCGAGGACTCAGTCAGTGGAGCTGTACGCGAATGCTACGACCTCCACGAACTGAGATCTTCTTCCCGTAGTAACTCTCCCCCGTACCGCATTCCTCATCCCTGGGGACACCAGTTATCGAACGTGTATGCGGACTCCACGCGACTTGCCAAACCGGTGTTTCCCCCTTCCCGTGAGTGTCCCCTAACCTAATTTTCCCTACCTTCCTTCCATCACCACGCTCGCTAGCCAGGAGGGGGTATCACCGCCCCGCGCTATCTATAAACCCCACTCCGCACCAGCCGGGGCCGGCTTAAGCACGTTTTTTCATCCGATGGGGCTAACACCCGCTCCCCGCCACTCCCCTCCTCTGCGGTCGCCATATACAAATATTTCTGTATAGGGATTGGGCACTAAACAGCCTAAGAGGCTGTACCCCGACCTGAGACAGGAACTTCCTTACACTTTTCTCTAGAGTTCGTGCGCGTGCTTCCCCAGAGGGAAGGGACTATCACCCTTGTGATAGTCCAATCCGCTGTCTCCAGGGTCTGATTCTGAGCCTTGATCAGAACAAGTGGATCGTCTTCTGCATTGATCGAAGAAGAGATCCACACCTTCATATTCGTTCTCAAACGTAAAAGCTGTTGCCACCCGTTTTAATTAGACATGTAGAAAATTGAAGTTACAAATGTTCAAGCTAGCGGGACTTCAATGTATAAAATACGAACAACTTCTCTTTAAAACCCGGAACCTCCAAACTGAATTGGGACATTGGTTCTTCGGAAAACCTTCTAAGAATTCCTTGTAGATTGTGATTTTGACAACAGCTTAGTCAAGAAAACGAGAAGGAACGTTGTAAGCCGCGTCAAACGACACGGCTCTACTTTATACCCGGTACTAAGGCAGTTTACATATGTATGTGCTACATGTGAGCTTACTATTCATGTAATTTATTATGTGTTCGCAAAAGCGGCAAATTTAATTTTAGCCAAAAAGAAATTAACAAAATTTAAATTTCCTCCTCCAACCCTTTAGGAGATTTATATATAATATATTAGATGTTATCTGTTTCCATTTTTGTTGACATTTGTTTTTTACATCTGTCTTCTAAATTTCTACACTGCACATACATGTATGTACATAAATATGTCGTGGAAGTGTGTGCATGAAATTTATTCAGATTGGGCAATCTGGTAGATACGGTTATTTTCCATAATTCTGCGTTTTTGGTTTTTTCATATCTTACAAATTGTGGATTCCACAGATTTTCGTTTTTTGTAGGGGGCGTGTCAAAATTTTGAAATTCACTTGTCTTAAATTGATATCACAGGAACTTGGATAGAAAGTTTGGGGGCTCTAGCTCTTATAGTATCTGAAAACTAAGCGTCAAAAAATACGAACACGCACAGCAGATGGGGTGGTGTGTGAGAGAGAAGGAAAGAAAACCTATCGATATAGTTTTCTTCATTGTGGCTTTATTATGTGATGTGATCTGATTCAGATTAAACACTCTGATAAATAAAGTCATTCTCTATGATTTAGCGTTTTTAGTTTTCTCGTACTATCACAAAAGTCTGTATACAAAACTTGGTTGCTCTAGCTTTTATAGTCTATGAGATCTAGGCGCTAACGAAGACGGACGGACAGACAGACTTGACTATACCGACTTGGCTATTGATGCCGATCAAGAATATATATCATTTATGGGGTCGGAAACGCTTTCTACTGGGTGTTACACACATCCACTATTACGACAAATCTAAAATACCCCTATACTCTTCGAGTACCGGGTATAAAAATTGACCCACTCTTACGTCATCTATTGTCAAGCTCTCGTAAATCGCCCTCTTAGTGCACACGCACTAACACTCATGCTCTTAGTTCTTACTACGTATATTGCAGTGCCGGCTTGATTCTTCTCTCTGTCAAAAATAGTCGTCGAACGCAAAGCATTGCATTATACGCAGGCCGTCGTTGTCCAAAGAACGCTATAACGGTTCTTGTTTTCGCTTACTAAGCCACGCTTGCTACTACCACGGCTTCTAAAACAAAACTCTAAAAAAAAACGAAAAATATAACCAATATAGCCGCCGTCCACTCGCGGGCTTATGTCTCGCATCCCCCCCCCAAAATTGTAATTGAAAATTCAATCAAATTCAGACTTAGCCTAGCATTCGGCATCAACGAAACAAAATACAACTTCTCCGGACATGTTTTTGTGGGTCTGTGTTAATGCTAAAATATTAAAAAATTTAAAATATTTGAGGCAAATACTTTTTATTTTTATAAGAATTGACAAGCCGTGAAAAGATTATATTTAAATAAGATACGTTATTTCAGACCATCAAATGTACATATAAATTTATACAATTTTAAACTGCGCAATCTGGTCTGTGAGATGGCTCGGAGGTGGCCTAGCTGAGGCCACCGGACGGGTCACAGGTTGCGGATAGCGAATGACCTACCTCTTGAGGTAGGCCAGCTGCGAATAAACGGTCATCCCTAGGGAAGGCTCCGAAATAAGGAGTCCCGGACAGCCAGCGGGTGTTCGCGAAGTAGCAACACTGACGATGTGCTTGTGGTGCCGCCTCGTAAGAGTAGCTCACACACACCCCATCCCTACACATTACCTGGCGCTCCCCAACTGCCAACTGGTAGTAATCCCATTCAGGGGAAGGCATCGCCCCAAAGGCCTGGCCTGACCCGCGATACAGCAGGTAAAACCTGCACGGTGGAAGGCGCTATGGCGAACCGTAAGAGGTCCCATCCTAGTTCTGGGGTGGGTGGTAAATCGCCTCCTAAAGCCGATACCTTGGTGGAGTGGCTTTGCAATCCTGCGGCTGCTCTGCCTGCTGGTAAGGCTGTCTTCACGTATGCCGAGAGGAGGAGTGCTGGCAACATACTCTGTCGGCAAAACGCGAGCATTATGTCCAGCCCGACCGACCAGTGGAAAAAAAAGGTTGAATGGGCATCAAAGGTGCTGCCCAACTTCGGCAAAGAGGCACCAGCGAAAGTTGCCCCGCCGAAGACTACAGCCCCGCAAACTAAAAGGCAGCGCTCACAGGAGACTCCTGGACCGGCTCCAAAGCGCTCCAGAGTGCTGCCGAACGTGTCGTTCGCGCAAATCGCCAAAGAGAGGACGCTGATCGGCGTCCTGGATAAAGGCAGCGTGGACTCGAAAATCCCCAGGAACCAGTGGAGGTGGCTGGAAGCGGCACTGGCCGACCGCTGCTTCGAACTACTGGATAAGCAGCCCGGCCCCCCTCCAGTCTGTAAAGACATGGGGTGGTACCAGGGTTGTATAAAGATAATAGCCTGCGAAGACGAGCGCTCCGTCCAGAGTTTGGGTGCCCGCCTCCATAAAGGAGCCTGAGCGCATCCTCAAAATGCTGCAGCGGTGCAAAGCGGTAGTAAAGGTTGAGGCGACTCAAGGCCCGATGCACCAGGCGGTGCTCGTCCTCAATAAGGAATCTTTAGCTCTAATTCAGGCCAAAAAAGGAGAGCTAAACTTTGGCTTCAGCGCGGTGAGCATCAGGGTTTACAAGTCGGATGCAGCGGCCGAGGCACGTCCTGTCGACAACCCAGTCAAGCAGGGCGTTGCCTCGGAGATCGAAGCACCCGATGACGATCTAGAGCCTGCCCATGACGGCTACTCCTCTGATACGGCTCTAATGCGCGAGATCGAGGCGATGTGTCGCGACGACACTATCGAGGATGACTCGGACGCCGACAACACAGTGGTGGAGAACTCTCTCGATGTCTCTAAGACTCCTACAGATAAATCTCCACCACTGTAAAGCAGCATCCGCTGCCCTTATACTCCGCTTGGAAGCGAGCGGAGCAGATGTAGTCCTGATCCCAGAGCCTTGGGTAGTAGAAGACAAGGTCTGTGGATTAGCGACGAAGGAGCACAAGCTAATTGTAGCTCAGAAAGAAGGTAAAATACGTACCTGCATTCTTGCAAGGAAGCACTTAAATATCTTTCTGCTCCACAACTTTAGCAATGGTGACAACACTGCGGCAAGCCTTGAACTACAAGGTTCTCACATAAGGCTGATGTCGTCCTACATGGCTCACGAGGAAAGCGATCCGCCCGGTGACCTAGCTCGCAAGCTCACCAGAGATAGCGAAAGGTCGGATATAGGCCTCGTAATAGGCTGCGACGCCAACGCCAACCACACCCAATGGGCGAGTTCGGACACAAATGTACGGGGTGAGTCATTATTCAGCTTCATCCTAAACTCTAATCTTCTTATCTGCAATCGGGGCAATGATCCTACGTTTATAATTAAGAATAGACAAGAGGTAATTTGGAGTTAATCCCTCAAAGACGGAACTTGTGCTATTGACAAGTAAATACAAGATTCCGTCTCTATACCCCCCATGTTAAATGGATGCAGGCTCTCCTTTAGCAACTGTGCCAGTTACTTAGGGTTGGTAAATGACGAGAAGCTAAATTGAAACCTGAACATCAGTGTGAAAAAGGTCACGATAGCCCTCTACACTTGCAAAAAAGCTATTGGCCCGAAATGGGGCATGAACCCAAGTATAGTCCAATGGATATATCTAGCTATAGTTAGACGAAAAATACTTTATGAAGTTCCAGTGTGGTGGCCAGCTTTATCAAAAAGGATGATCACCAGACAACTCGACAAAGTTCAACGAACAGCCGCCCTTTGCATCAGCGGAGCTCTTCGCACCACTCCAAATGATGCACTTGATGCCATTCTATGCCTCCAAAGCCTTGCCCTTGCTGGAAAAGAAAGGGCAGAGATGGCAGAAAAACGTCTGAGGGACTCTTCAATATTAAACAGCAGTTCTGTCCCCACTAAAACGGACTACTGTGTCCCAAGGGAATACACAGACACCCCTTTCGATGCAATTATCTCTTACAGAGACGAGTCCCCAGAAGAGGCCCTAAACATCTTCACAGATGGGTCAAAGCTGAACAACAGGGTCGGAGGAGGTATATATTCCGAACAGCTAAACATTAGGCACTCCTTTAGGCTCCCTGATCACGGCAGCGTCTTCCAAGCGGAGGTCACTGCAATCAAGGAAGCCCTAAACTGCCTTCAGGAAACTACCGCCGTGGTAACCCGCGTAAATATCTATAGTGATAGCCAAGCTGCAATCAAATCGCTTAATGCGATCTCCGCAAACAGTTGCAGATGGCCGCAAATCTCTTCACGAGATGGCTCAGCAATTTGTTATCAGCCTTATATGGGTCCCGGGCCACCGGGACATCGAAGGTAACTGTATTGCAGACGAGCTGGCCAGACTGGACACTACAATCCCCCTTCTCCAAAACAAGGAGGATACTCGTATGCCGATGGCCACATGTAGGCTCATAATAAAGAAGCAATATAAGCAACTAATAGACAACAAGTGGCAATCAGTACCACGTTGTCGAATAACTCGGCAAACATGGCCAACCATAGATAGGAAGCGCACCTCTGAGCTATGCAAGCTCGGCAGACAAAGGTGCAGCGCAGTCATACGCTCCCTAACAGGACACTGGCTAATAGGTACCCACGCTAATAGACTGGGCGCCCCATACAATGATTTTTGCCGTAGCTGCAGAGACGAGGAAGAGGAGGAAATGGTGGAACACTTGTTCTGCTCTTGCCCAGCTCTCAGCAGAAGAAGGCCACTGCACTTGGGCTCGCCCTTCATTGCAGACATTTCGGTAATGTCTACCATATGTCCCAAAAATGCAACTAACTTCATAAGAGCTGCAGGCTGGGACACCTGTTGACCTTAGGTCTCACAATGCGAGAAGGGGGAGATTCCCTGCGGTATCACAACGGGCCGGAAACGGCCTGAGTGTGCTGGGCTCCCAGTAAGTCTGGCAGCCGCTATCACCTAACTTAGCCTACATTAGGCATCAGTGGATTTTTCCGTCAAATGGAACATGCGACAATGATGCCCCAAGAACCCTGTGTATAGAATAATAGAATCATGCGGCGCATCATTTACAAGTGCTACCATATTCTGTAAAGCATTTTTACAAAATACTGAAATTATTTAAGGTATCGACGCGGTATCAGGGTATTTTTGTTGAATCAAACGATAAATTCAATTTAAAGTTGAGCGGCCAAACCGTTCCAAAACGTTCAATTAAAATAAGTCTCAGTTGCAATCCAAAGCTCAATGAGCAAAGACGTGTAACTACACAGCGCTTAGCAAACACCCACAGCAGCAAACGCTTATCAGCAAACCGCAATTCGGTGACAAACAAACAAGTGCGCAAAGAAGACACAAAAGAATTTACACAAACAATAATACGAATAGTTCCCGTACAACGAAAACCAGGGGCTCGCCCCCGTAAGTTAAAATGATCCCACCCGACAAAAACAAACTATTTACAAAAAACGCCAACTCCCTTAATGATCAAAAATTTATGATAATTAACAGAAGTGACAAACAATCATTTGAAAATGTAAACCCATTTATTATAAAAAAATCTATTGACTACATCTGTGGAGGTGCAGTTGAAACGTGCAAAAAAACAAGAGCCGGTACATTATTAATACAAACAAAAAATTCCCTTCACGCTACAAAACTATTAAAAATAACAAAAATCGGAGATCTGGATGTTACCGCAAGCGAACATAAGACATTAAACTCCTCAAAAGGTCTAATCAAATCAAGAGAACTCATTAGCATTTCAGAAAGCGAAATACTAAACGAGCTAAAATCCCAAAAAGTTATTGAAGTATATAAATGGAAAAGGTTTGTAAACAATGTAGAAACTATAACCGGGCAAATAACCTTGACGTTCGCTACCCCTAATCTCCCTGATAAAATAATGATCGGCTATGAAGTAGTACGTGTAATACCTTACATACCACAACCTCTACGCTGCAAAAAATGTCTTCGTTTCGGACACCCAACACCCGCTTGCAAACAAGAAGAACCCACATGCAACAAGTGCTCAAAATCACACACATATCCCGATGCGACGTAGAACCCAACTGCATCAACTGCAATAACAGCCACAAATCCACAGACCGTACCTGCCCAGCCTACAAAAAACAATATAAACTAACAACTATCAAAATCTTGGAGAAAGTAGACCACAAAACTGCACTCACAATATATAATAACCGCATAACACAATCAACCAACCAAACAACATTTGCCCACACACTGACCAACCCACAACCCAACAATCTTGCAACCAACAAAGAAACAAACGATCCAAAAAAACCAGCCATCACCGTCAAGACAACCGAAAAAACACCACAACATCCTACCAACTCCGAACGAAATACTCCCGGGACCTCAAAAAAACCATACAGGACACCCATAACCTACGACATTGACGACATTTTAATGGACACACAAACCAACAGCGAACCCAGTCAACACAGCTCAACTCCATCAGACCGAATACTTCGAAGCCATAACAAAGAAAAAACCAACACACTAATCAAACCACTAAAAGCTAAGGATAACATTCAAAACAACCCCAGCACAACACTTACAAAACAACTTAAACAAAAATTAAATAACATAAATCTATAATCTATTAAAACACCCCCAACCACAGCCAACAACATAAATTACATATGACAATAAAAGTAATACAATGGAACATAAAAGGTTATGTAAACAACTACAACCAACTACTTATCATAATTAAAAACATTCCCCACACATTATATCCCTCCAAGAAACACACATACAATACACAAGCCACCTACCCATACCAATTAATTACAAATTAATCTCAAACACCGCGTCGAACAGATTTGGTGGAGTAGCACTTCTAATCCACACATCAATACAACATACACAGAGTAATACAAATGACGACTTGGAAATAATAGCTGCTGAAATCAAGTCTAAACAAAATTTTACAATCTACTCATTATATATACCACCCAACAAAACCATCTCACGAAACAACCTCAACAACATTATAAACAGCAACAACAACACAATATTAGTAACAGGTGATCTCAACGGATGGCATCCCAATTGGGGATCCCCGACTCCTAACAGAAGAGGAAAAACTATAGCCAAATTTATAGAACAATCACAGCTCATACTTCTGAATGACAAATCTCCCACACACTTCACCACACACAACACTTTCACACATATCGACCTAACCTTCTGCTCCCCCTCCTTGATACCCTTCGCAAGCTGGAACATCTTTGACGACCTTTGCGGAAGTGATCACTTCCCAATCCTCACCTCCAAAGGTAGGTCAGCTGTGAATAATCGGTTCTCTTTAGAGAGATCACCGAAAATAAGCAGTCCCGGACAGCCAGCGGGTGTTCGCGAAGAAGCAACACTGACGATGCGCTTGTGGTGCCGCCTCATATAAGTAGCTCACACACTCCCCTTCCCCCCACACACTACCTACCCACATCCCATCCCCCACACTCACCTCACACCGGGCTGGGCTAAGGTGTCATTCGACCCGTGCCGAGAGTCAGCCTGGCTGGGGGCCCGGTTTAAAAACTAGCCCAGTCTCGAACGGAGAGCTCAGGGACTTGCCAGCCCCCTGTTCTAATGATGCCTTACCCGGGCAACGTGGATCTCTGCCCGGGCTGACCGTTCCCTTTCTCTGCATCTCGTGGGATGTAACATGTATAAAAAAACTAATATAAACAAAAAAACACAAAAAAACCAAACAGAGTCTGGCACTCCCCAAATGTCAAATGCGAGCAATCCCCCGCACGGGAAGGCATCGGCCCAAAGGCCCGGCCCGACCAGCTCAACAGCAGGACAGACCTGTAAGGCGGAAAGCGCTGGGGTGAACCCGAGTAGGTCCCATCCCGAATCTGGGGTGGGGGGCGGACCAGCTCCCAACACCGACACCTTGGAGAGGCAGCTAAGCAATATTGCGGCTGCCCGACCTTCTGGTAAGGTGGAGGGCGATGATTTGCCTTCAACCAGTGCCCAGGCCAAAAAGCATACCTATGCCGAAAGGAGGAGTGCAGGGCACATACTCCGTCGGCAAAATGCCAACACTGAGGTCAGTCCTTCAGCGGACTGGCTCAAGAAGGTGGAGTGGGCCACATCGGTGCTCCCAAACTTCACAATGGTCTCTCAACCAAAGAGACAACGGTCGCAAGAGACACCCGGCCCGGCCGCGAAAAGGTCGAGGGTGGTGGCCAATATCTCCTTCGCGCAGATTGCCAAGGAGAGGACGCTAATTGGCGTCCTCGATAAAGGCAGCGCGGAAGGAAAGATCCCGAAAAGCAAATGGAAGTGGGTGGAGGCGGCACTGGCCGACCGCTGCTTCGAGTTGCTCGACAAAGACCCAGGGCCACCTCCAGTCTGTAAAGACATGGGGTGGTTCCAGGGTAGCATCAAAGTTGTAGCCTGCGACGACGAGCGCTCCGTGAAGCTATACAAAGCAGCGGTGGCGCAGATCGGAGAGGTCTACGCTGGGGCGAAGCTCGTCGCGGTAGACTGGAGCGAGGTGCCCAGTAGACCGAGGGCCAGATTATGGGTGCCGGCTACCTTCAAGGAGCCAGAGCGCATCCTCAAAATGCTGCAGAGGTGCAACCCGACACTTCCAACTCATGACTGGAAGGTGGTCAAGGTTGAGGAGTCAAAGGGGCCGACAAACCAGGCCGTCATAATCCTAAATAAGGAATCGCTGGCCCCCATAGAGGCAGCTAAAGGAGAGTTGAATTTTGGCTTCAGCTCGGTCACCATAAAGGTGTACAAGTCGGACGCTGCCACGGCCGAGGCTCGTCCTGTCGACAACCCAGTCGTGCAGGATGTGGCCTCGGAGATCGAGGCACCCGACAACGAGCTGGAGCCGAAAGAAGACTACTCCTCTGACGCGGAGCTAATGCGCGATTTTGAGGCGATGTGTCGAGACGAGATATCCGACGACTCAGACGCCGACACTACAGTGGTGGAGATCCATGAAGATGTCTCTGAGACTCCTTCAGATAAATCTCCACCACTGTAAAGCAGCATCTGCTGCACTCATACTCCGCTTGGATGCAAGCGGAGCCGACGTGGTCCTAATCCAGGAGCCTTGGATAGTCGGAGCCAAGGTCTGTGGGTTAGCGACGAGGGAGTACAAGCTCATTGTACCCCAAACCGAAGGTAAAATTCGTACCTGCATTCTCGCAAGAAAGCACCTTAATATCTTTCTGCTCCACAACTTCAGCAATGGCGACAATACAACGGTAAGCCTAGAGCTAAAGCGGACACATCTGAGGCTGATGTCGTCCTACATGGCCCATGAGGAAAGCGATCCTCCCAACGACCTCGTCTGCAAGCTCACCAGCGACAGCGAGAGGTCCAACACAAGCCTACTAATAGGCTGCGATGCCAATGCTCACCACACCCAATGGGGGAGCACGGACACAAATATAAGGGGTGAGTCACTTTTCAGCTTTATACTGAACTCGAACTTAACCATATGTAACCGGGGTAACGACCCCACATTTATTATAAAAAACCGACAGGAGGTTATTGACCTCACTCTAGTGTCTCACAATCTGTCAGACAAAGTGGAAAGATGGAGGGTCCTAGAGGACCATTCCTTCTCTGACCACAGGTATATCGAAACGATTTTATCCTTCGAGAGCCCCAAACCCACCGACTACACTAACCCCAGGAAAACCAACTGGGTTAAGTATAGCTCGGTTTTGGAGGAAATACTCCCCAACAAGGCACCAATGAGCCCAGACACTCAAGACGATTTAGATCGTATAGTGTACAGGTTCACGGAAGCATGCAATAAGGCTTTCACGGCGGCTCGCCTGCCACACAGGACAAGGGGCAAAAAGAAACCCCCCTGGTGGTCGAAACAAATCGACATCCTACGTAAGAGCTGTAGGACTCTCTTCAACAGAGCCAAAAGAGCTAACGAGGAGAAACATTGGGCGGACTACAAAGTCAGTCTCGCCCAATACAAAAAAGAAACACGAAGAGCAAAAAGGGCCTCTTGGCAAAAATTCTGCTCAGAAATAGAGGAGACGTCAGAAGCCGCAAGGCTGCGTAAGCTCCTCTCAAAAACCACCCCCTCGGTAGGGTACCTTAAAAGGAACAACGGCACGTGGACCAACTCTAGTGAGGAGTCGCTCCACGTACTGCTTGAAACCCACTTCCCTGGGTGCACAACCATCAAGCCGGCGCTAACCCAAAGGGGAGGCCAAACAGCCACGATGGATCATATTTTCACCAAACGGAACATAAGCTGGGCGGTAAACAGCTTTGATCCGTTCAAATCGCCAGGTCCGGACCAGGTCATTCCGGCCCAACTGCAAAAGGCCGGAGACTCAGCCATTAACTGGCTACAATGTATCTTCAGGAAGATACTAGCTGTGGGGACCATACCACAAGAATGGCTCAAGGCGAAAATAGTCTTTATCCCCAAAGCGGGAAAGACCTCGCACTCTACTCCAAAGGACTTCAGACCAATAAGCCTATCGTCCTTTCTTCTTAAAACTTTCGAAAGACTTGTCGGACTACATCTGAGGACAATTATTAGTCCTCAAATGTTGTCAGGAGCACAACATGCCTACCGGAAAGGAAGATCCACGGAAACGGCACTCCACGAAGTAGTCTCAATTGTAGAGAAATCCCTACACCTCAAGGAATACTCTCTTATAGCCTTCCTCGATATCGAAGGAGCCTTTAACAACGTCGTCCCAAGTGCCATTACGGAAGCACTGACTGACCTGGGTGTGGACGGTCACTTGGTGATGCTCATCAATCAATTGCTCACATGCAGGACGGTGACATCATCGATGGGATCGTCCACGCAATCTAGGTATGTCAACAGAGGCACTCCGCAAGGTGGTGTCCTGTCTCCCCTCCTATGGAACATGGCAGTCAATAAGATTCTATGTGATCTGGAGGGCGGGGGCTGTAAAATAGTGGCATACGCGGATGACGTTGCAATCAGTTTCTCGGGAAAATACCCTCAAACACTCTGTGACCTTATGAGCACTAAGCTCGCGAGACTGTCAGAATGGGCAAAATCGCGAGGACTGGGAGTAAATCCCACAAAAACGGAACTCGTGCTATTCTCACGCAAGTACAAGGTTCCGCCCCTCAACCCTCCTATACTAAATGGTTGCAGGCTCTCTTTCAGCGACAGCGCTAGTTACCTAGGGTTGGTAATTGATAAGAAGCTGAACTGGAACCTGAACGTAAAAGAAAGAGTAAAGAAGGCTACGATAGCCCTATACTCCTGCAAAAAAGCTATTGGCTTGAAGTGGGGCATGAACCCGAGCGTAGTCCAATGGATATACCAAGCAATAGTAAGACCAATCCTACTTTATGGAGTTACAGTTTGGTGGCCGGCCCTATCAAAAGGATCGACAACCAAACAACTTGGCAAGGTTCAGCGAACCGCAGCTTTATGCATTAGTGGAGCATTACGCACCACCCCGAACGATGCACTAAACGCCATCCTAAATCTCCAGGGCCTCGAGCTTGCGGGAAAGGAGAGGGCAGAAATTGCAGCGATACGTCTGAGAGACTCCGGACAATGGACGTCACATCCCAGGGGTCACTCATCTATACTTATCAGCAGTACCGTCCCTACGAAGACGGACTACTGCGTTCCAAGGGAACACACCGGTACCCCCTTCAATGTAATCATCCCTAGCAGAGACGAGTGGCTTGAGGGACCACCAGGCCAAGACATGGCCATAAGCATCTTTACGGATGGCTCGAAGCTGGACAACAAAGTTGGAGGAGGGATTTACTCCGAACAACTCGAAATCAGGCACTCCTTTAGGCTCCCAGATCACTGCAGTGTGTTCCAAGCGGAAGTCATTGCGATCATGGAAGCACTGAAGCTCCTTCAAACAGCCACAACGGCTTCACTGGCAACAACAACTGTAAACATTTACAGCGACAGCCAAGCTGCGATCAAATCACTTCACGCGATTTCCTCGAACTCGGCCACAGTGGCAAATTGCCGCAAATCTCTTCACGAGATGGCCCAACTATTTGCCATCAGCCTTATTTGGGTCCCGGGTCACCGGGATATTGAGGGCAACTGCAAGGCAGACGAGCTGGCCAGATCTGGTACCACAATACCCCTTCTCCAAGAGAAGGAGGATATTTGCATGCCAATGGCCACCTGTAGGCTTATCATAAAAGAGCTATATAAGCGACGAGCAGACAATGCGTGGCGGTCAGCACCACTATGTCGCATATCCAGGCAAACATGGCCTACCATTGACCGGAAACGCACACTAGAGCTTTGTAAGCTCGGTAGGAAAAGGTGCAGCGTTGTCATCCGCTCCCTCACAGGGCACTGGCTGATAGGCTCCCACGCCAACAGGCTGGGAGCCCCATACAATGATTTCTGCCGAAGCTGTAGAGATGAGGAGGAGGAGGAAACGGTGGAACACCTGTTCTGCTCCTGTCCGGCTCTCAGCAGGAGAAGGCTACAATACCTGGGCATGCCCTATGTCTCAGACATTTCAGAAATGTCCAAAATCTGTCCCAGAAAGATTGCAAACTTCGTAAGAGCGTCAGGATGGGATAACTGCTGACATGTTAGGGTCTCATGAGATGGATAAGGGGAACACCTCCCGCGGTATTACAACGGGCCGAAACCGGCCTAAGTGTGACTGGCTCCTGAGGAGCTTGACAGCCGCCTTTACCTTACCTAACCTAAACACCCTCATCAACACCGCACACCCCCCAAGTACAAACATCAACAAGGAAGCCGCCACAATCAACAAAATCTTAATACAAAGTGCCCACCACAGCATCCCACAAACAACACCTAACACACATACACACAGGGTCCCTTGGTGGAACAAAACGCTTCAAATACTCCATCAAAACAAAAGAAAGGCATGGAAAACCCTAAACAGAGACATAACACAAACAAACATCATCAACTATAGAAAAGCTAATGCCATTTTAAAAAGAGAAATAAAAATAAGAAAAAAAGAAGCAACAAAGATCTTTACATCCACCATACAAACTAACACACCAACAAACACAATCTGGACCAACATACGTAGACTCTGTGGTCTCAATCCAATAAAACAGATTCATTGCCTAACAACTCCATCCAACAACATAACTAACCTAAAGGAAATAGCCAACACCCTTGCAAAACACTGGTCCGATCTCTCCAAAGACTACAACTTTAGCACAAACTTCCAGACTCACAAATACAAAGACACAGTCGTAAGCTACACCATATCCAAATCAGCAGAACAAATTGAAAAATTAATCACAAAAACAGAATTTCACTTAGCTTTACAATCTCTTAAAGGCTCAACACCAGGACTCAACAGAATCTCCTACCCCATGATTAAAAACAGCAATCCTATAATCCAAGCTCGAATTATCAATCTTTTCAACCAAATCTTCGACAACTACATACCACAGTCATACAAAACAAGTCTCGTCATACCCATACTGAAACCAAACAAGGACAAAACGGATATCTCTTCCTACAGACCCATCTCACTAAATTGCTGCATTGGAAAAGTGATGGATAAAATCATTGCTAAAAGATTGTGGTGGTTTCTAACCCATAACAAACTTCTTCACCCAAACCAATTTGGATTCAAAAAAGGAAAATCGACTTCAGATAGTCTACTTTACGTAGACCATCTTATCACGAAGTCACTCAACGCAAAAAAAACATATCTCACTCATCTCTCTTGACTTTGCAAGAGCATTTGATCGAGTAGGTATACACACAATAATAGATCAACTTTTGGAATGGAAATGCGGGAAAAAAATAATCAAATACATCCAAAACTTTATGAAGAACAGAAAAATTACAGTGAAAACAGGAAAAAACACATCGGCTATACACCCTCTTGAAAACGGAATACCACAGGGCTCTCCTATATCTGTCGTTCTATTTCTTATAGCATACAATAGGTTGACCAATATCATCGCACTTCACAAGGAAATTAACTAAACCTAAGCAAAATAAAAAATACAAATTTCAACCTACAACCACTCTTCACAGACATAGAAAATTGGTGCACCTACTCAGGAGCATCCCTCTCGCCAACAAAATGTCAACATTTACACATATGTATGCAGAAAGCGGAACTGTAACTGTGTAGTTACCTGCAACAATAACACCAACATAAACAACACAACATCACTCAAAATACTCGGACTGTGGATCAACAATAAATATAACTGGAACTCACACATTAACGCCCTCATCCCAGCACTCTCCAATAAATTAAACATTATAAAATGTCTAGCCAGCCCACGTTTCAACTGCAACACCCACACTCTCCTTAATGTAACAAGAGCATTATTAATCGCGAAAATCGACTACGGACTACACATTTACGGACACACACCAAAAAACAACCTAAACAAACTAAAAACCACCTTTAACTCAGCCATCCGGACTACACTAGGAGCGTTTCACACCACACCGATCTACAACCTATTGTACGAAACCAACACACCAACAATAGAACAAAAACGAGATCACTTAACAGCAAAACTCTTTAAATCTCTAATACACTCCAAAGACACCCCAATACATAAATTCATAAAAGCGAAAACTTACAAAAAAAAATGGACCTCAACAATACAGCGTGCAATAAAAGTATGCCAATATCATAACATACCCTACCGTCCCCAAAAAATCCTCAAACTAAAACCACCATGGCAGTTACCAAAAAACTTAATAGACACATCATTGCACATCCACAAAAAAGATAACACACCACCCGATATATACCAAAAACTATTTCACGAACTAAAACACAAACTAAACAACCACAAATTTATTTACACCGACGGATCCCAACAAAACCCTATTACAACGTTTGCAGTCACCTCAGAAACAGACATATTAAAATACGGAAGTCTACCAACATACTCTTCAATACAAACAGCCGAAATTATAAGCATACTTGAAGCAGCAAAATTAACAGCAAAAAAAAGGGGCAAGTTTGTAATCTGCTTAGACTCCCTTGGTGCAATCGAGGCAATAGCCAACACAAGCAACAACAACACATACCCAGCCACCATCCGATCAATCCTCATAGCACACAATCCAAAAATAAAAATTCTGTGGACACCAGGACACAGTAACATCAGAGGAAATGAACTGGCAGACAAAACAGCAAAATCAGCCTTAAAAATGCCACTAATCTACACCGACAACCTTAATACTACAGATATTAACAGATTTTTAAAAGAACAACTAGCCCAAAACACAAAAAACCTTGTCTCGAAATGCAACAGTTGGTACCGAAACATTAACACCAACAACACACACACATCCCATTACTCAAACTTAATACAGCAACAAACAAAGCGACTCGACCAAATAAAATTCACCAGACTCCGACTGGGTCACACAAAACTTACACACAAACACTACCTGGATCCCACAGCGTCACGAAACTGCCCGATCTGCCAGTCACATACTCCAGCAACCATGGAGCACATCCTCAACCTATGCCCTGCAACTACCCAAATTAAACTAAAAATATTTAAAAATCCAAATATCACCCAGTATCTAACTAACCCATCCAAAGAAAACATCAAACTAATAATAGAATATCTAAAAGAAACAAATGTATATCACGAAATCTAAACTTAAACAAATTTAAAACATAATATATATCTGTACATATAATAGCATAAAAGCATAACATAATATATATCTGTACATATCTTAACTTTAAAACTTATACACACCCAATTAACTCTGTAGTCGATGGCCCCCGCAGCTAGCACTATATAAGATCTCATGCCGGACTTGGCTTTGCAAGCCATTTCTGACATCAAATAAATAAAAAAAATAAAATAAGTCTGATTGGAAACAACAAAATGGTAGCACAAATACTTGCAAAGGTCCACAAAGATTTTTTGGGATGCACCGATTACAACTCTCCTCTTCTTATTCAATCGGCTTGCTCACATTTGCAGGCCGAACAACGAACAAAATGCTGCGAAAACGCCTCGCATCATAAAAAGGCTATTCATTTCAGTTCAATTAATAGCCTTTTACACTACCGCATCATTGTCGAATGTGCGGAAAAATGATGCGAGGCGTTTACACTTAAGCCCCATCATTTCCGCATCATTTTGTCAGCTATTGCTGGCGCCGAAAAAAAGTACGTGCTGCTCACTTTAATTTTCAAGTGTCACTTTTAAAGTTGGAATCAGCGCGTCCCAAAAGACCATGCAAGTCTTTATGTTACCATTTTGTTGTTTGCAATCAGACTTATTTTAATTGAAATGTTCAGGAATAGTTTGGCCACTCAACTTTAAATTTAATTTATGGTTGGATTCGACAATAATACCTAGATAACGCGTCGAAACGCCGAAAAATTTCAGAATTTTGTAAAATTACTTGTTAGAATGCGGTAACACTTGCGAATGATGCGCCAAATGTTGTATCATGCGGTCGAGTCATTGTCTTCTTCTATCTACAGGGCTCTTATGGGCATCATTGTCGCATGTTCCATTTAACGGACAAATCCCATGATGCGCCCCAATGTAAAAAGGGTATAATTCCCAATTCAAAATTCACGAAATTTTTTTCCGGTTTTGTCATGAATTAATGCGCTGCGGTCTCTTCTAGTTTTTTTAAATTAATTTTAAATTTTTGCTTTTTTTAAGCCAAAAACGACTTGCGCAGGTCACTTGCTGTGTTGCCTTTATTGGTTGTTGTTGTCTAATAAGTATTTAATGCAACAATTTTATTTTAAACTACGTATATTCAGCTGCATTGTGTGCAAGTTTCATCCATATTCATTTAATTTATTAAGAAATATTGATTTTTGAAAAGCATGGCGCCGCGTGAAGCTATTAAAAATTATATTTGTATGATAATCTTAATTACATAAGACTATGAAATCTCATAGTTCCTCATCAAAAATCAAAGAACACCATTTTTATGCTTTAAAAAAACCCTTGCCATATTTTAGTGGTTCAGCGGAAGAGTTCCGCTAAACAAGTTAAAAGTCGTTGCTGTCGATTAGTCGGTTTTTCTTTGTTACTGTCTACTATTACCATAGCACTAATCACATAACCTTTCTCATATTATAGCACAAATGTTACAACCATTATCAAATAAAACATGTTTATATATGTAATTATGAATGAAAAAAAAGAGTTTGCTTTTTTATTGTTAGAACTTTTCCAACACATAACTACATAGCTTCAAAGTAGCCGCAAGGTACTGGTCGGGACCCGCGGGACTTAGCTGCTGCGAATAGATAGCTCACTAGGGTAGTCAATTAGACCACTCGACAAAATGTAACTTTTTTTTCCGCTGTCGCCAAAAATGACTTTTTCTGATAGATTTGGAGATTTGATATTTTTTAAAAAACTATGGTTTTTTTTCATGGAGTAGTTTTTTTTTAAGAATTTTAAAAATGTTTGGTATTTTTTTTCATAGATAGGGCTTCTATTTGTCACATAACTTAAGTTTCCTACAACTGGTTGTCTTGAACTTTGGAGTAAAAAGCTGACAAATGCAGCTATAAATTCCGACTCAGACACTTTGTAGCTGCAATTTAACGTCTGGAAGATATTAAGCTTCCAAATTGAAATTTCATCATTTTTTTCGGTATTTTTTCCCCGAAATTTTGACTTTGAAAGCTCAGAAAAAGTCGAAAAAAATATTTAAATTCCTTGATTTTTGGATTTAGATAGACACGTTAATAAGGCGTCGTTTAAGGCATCGCTTATAAAAATATAAAATAAACGGCTAAGTTATAACCGTTTGACCAAAACGATCTAAATCTCATTTTATCTGAAAAAAAATACCGAAAAATACTTGAATTTATTTAAGTGTTATGATACTTAAATATTTTTATTGTTATTGCTTGTTACTATTTTTTAAAATGGTTTGTCTCTCTGCTTTTGTCATTTAAGTCAGATTCTCTTCCAAGAGTCCACACATAGTCGCCCAACATATTCTCATTCCAAACACCTTGATACCGTCGTTCCATAGCTTTTAATTGTTGGTGAAATCTCTCCGTGTTCATCACTAACATCCCCAAGGTTTGGCGGAAAAAAGTTTAGGTGGGAGTGCAGGGAATGGATTTTTAGTGACATGTTGGCTCCAATTTGTTCATAATTCTCAAGTAGGTCTTGAACGATATTAACGTAATCATCACTCTTTCTGTTAAGCTGGGTATCCAGCACCGCGGAAACTAAAAATTACTGCCAAACTTCATATAAAAAAAACGGGGCCAGTAATTTTTCGTTTGTGTTTTCCTGAAGTCAGTATCCAGCAACGTAAACGGAATCCACGAATTTTTATCGATAGTATCGATATCCACACGAATCTAGACTGTGAGAACAGCTGATAGGGGTGCCAGTAAAATATATGTGCATATTACACTACTCGACAAATTTCAACTTTTTTTTTCCGCTGTCTCCAAAAATGACTTTTTCTAATAGATTGGGAGATTTAAAATTTTTTTAAGAATTATGGTTTTTTTTTCATGGAGTAGTTTTTTTTTTAAGAATTTTTAAAAAATCTGGTATTTTTTGTCATAGGTAGTGCTTCTATTTTTCACATAACTCTCGTTTCATACAACTGGTTGTATTGAACTTTGCAGTTAAAAAATGCTGATAAATGCAGCTATAAATCCGACTCAGACACTTTGTACCAGAAACTTAACGTCTGGCAGATATTAAGCTTCCAAATTGAAATTTCGTCATTTTTTCGGTATTTTTTACCCGAAATTTTGACTTTGAAACTTCTGGAAAAATCGAAAAAAAAATAAATGAATGCCTTGATTTTTGGTTTTAGATAGACACATTAATTACGCGTCGTTTAAGGTATCGCTTATAAAAATATAAAATCAAACGGCTAAGTTATAACCGTTGGACCAAAACGACCCAAATCTCATTTTATCGGAAAAAATACCGAAAAATACTTGAATTTATTTAAGTGTTATGATACTTAAATATTTTTATTGTTATTGCTTGTTACTATTTTTAAAATGGTTTGTCTGTCTTCTTTTGTCATTTAAGTCAGATTCTTTTATGAGAGTCCACACATAGTCGCCCAACATATTCTCATTCCAAACACCTTGATACCGTCGTTCCATAGCTTTTAATTGTTGGTGAAATCTCTCTCCGTGTTCATCACTAACATCCCCAAGGTTTGGCGGAAAAAGTCTAAGTGGGAGTGCAGGAAATGGTTTTTGAGTGAAATGTTGGCTCCAATTTGTTCATAATTCTTAAGTAGGTCTTAAGATATTAACGTAATCATCTTTCTGTTACCAAGAAAATTTGTTGTAACCAGTCGGAACGAGTTCCAGGCTGCTCTTTCATTCGTAGATAAAATATTTTCAAATCCACCATCTTTTAGTAGTTTTCGAATTTGGGGGCCAGCACATGAAGTTGACCGGCTTGAGTTGTCCATTTCAATTAGAAACAAGTGGTATTTTTCGAAAACACACGATCGTATTCTGCTGGAAGTCAGAACTACACTGAGGCAGGGATACTATAGGTACAGAGTTTTTTATGAATAGCTTGAAGAAGAAAGGTCAAATATCTGCGGGACCAGCACCTGTGAAGGAAAAAGGTCAACATTTGACCGTAACAGGTATTGATGTATATTTATCCTCACCAAGGCTTAGGTATTAGGAATAAGGAATAAATCTGTCCACAACATTTACACCCCAAATAAATATGACCAGGTAGGATATATATCCGATCTATATAAATACCTAAGACTCGGTAAAACCAAAATTACAGGTCCTTTTTGTTTTTTGCAATCCCATTTTGGAAGTTGGACCAAAAACGTACCGGACGGTATTTTTTCAGATAAAATGAGATTTGGGTCGTTTTGGTCAAACGGTTATAACTTAGCCGTTTGATTTTATATTTTTATAAGCGATACCTTAAACGACGCGTAATTAATGTGTCTATCTAAAACCAAAAATCAAGGCATTCATTTATTTTTTTTTCGATTTTTCCAGAAGTTTCAAAGTCAAAATTTCGGGTAAAAAATACCGAAAAAAATGACGAAATTTCAATTTGGAAGCTTAATATCTGCCAGACGTTAAGTTTCTGCTACAAAGTGTCTGAGTCGGATTTATAGCTGCATTTATCAGCATTTTTTAACTGCAAAGTTCAATACAACCAGTTGTATGAAACGAGAGTTATGTGAAAAATAGAAGCACTACCTATGACAAAAAATACCAGATTTTTAAAAAATTCTTTAAAAAAAAACTACTCCATGAAAAAAAAAAAAAAACATTCTTCAAAATTTTTAAACATCCAAATCTATCAGAAAAAGTCATTTTTGGAGACAGCGGAAAAGTCGTGTCGACTAGTGTTATTACTGAAGTCAAAGTGAAAGGTGGGGGCAAAATTTGTGCGCAAAACCAAAAAGAGATATGCAAATGTTTAAAGTGAGGAGAGGATTGCTTTAATACAAGCAGTTGAGGCAGTACCATGTCTTTAGCGGATCACGGAATATGAGCATTTTGATAATTTTGACATTTTGGCGCCTCCAACTGTGCTGTACATCTTCTTACAACAATATGTGCCGCTACCAACACAATCACTTCATCATCAGAATTACTTTTTTTTCTTTTTTTAATTTTAGTTTAATTTTCAAAATTGGCGCTGTTTACAAAACACAGCTGATTCATGAGAGTGGCAAATCACTTTCTAGGCTCTTGGTCACATTACATTAGTTGAGTTCCACACATCCGAAATAATGAGCAGATTCCTTTCAGTAAAATTCCGCGGTGCTGGATACAGGCCTTTACCAAGAAAATTTGTTGTAACCAGTCGGAATGAGTTCCAGGCTGCTTTTTCATTCGCAGATGAAATATTTTCAAATCCATCATCTTTTAGTAGTTTTCGAATTTGGAGGCCATCAAATACGCTTTCTTTAACTTTTGCCAGCGACAAACGTTGATAAACAGTTTTGAAGTAATTCATCGATTCACCTTCGTTATCCAGGGCTTTAACTAAATTTTTTATCAGTCCTAGCTTAATGTGCAATGGTGGTAATATAATGTCTTGGACTTTCACAAGAGCTGCATTTTGTACGTTGTGATGTCCCAAAGTATTTTCATTCCGTTTTTCCCAGTTCTTTCTTGAGTAATGGTCTTTTCTATCTCGGCTATCCCATAGGCAAAAGAAGCAACAGTATTTTGTATAACCGCCTTGCAATCCAGTTAACATGGCTACAACTTTTAAGTCACACGCCACCTTCCACTGGTGTTCTTTATATTTAATATTTTCAAACAATTTAGTCATTGTTTGATAGGACTCTTTTATATTAACAGCATGGGCGATGGGAATTTGATTTCCATTGTGTAGCAAAACAGCCTTTAAACTTTCTTTACTGCTGTCAACAAATAACCTCCAATCGTTTGGGTCGTAATCTTCACCCAGTTCCCTGAAGAGGCCGAAAATGTCGTGACAAACGCACATGTCATCCTTCGTCATATAAAACTGTGCGTGAACCAAGTGACGCGTCCGGAAATGAGTTGTTTTGACATCTTCCTTCAATAAACGGGCATCCTTTAAAATAGATCCAAGAATCTGAGCTTTACTTTAGGAAGTTCCAGGATCCTCACCAAATCGTTCAATTGTTCCTGTGATAATGGCTTGCAAAATTTATATCCTCCTGATTGGTTATTACTTGAATCCGTTGTTCCATGCGACGAAGAAGACATCTCCTCTTTTTTGCGTAAAGCCTTGACGAGACTCTTGCGGGTATTTATATTTCTCACCTATCCCAAACCACTAACCATACAATATATTGTATGGTTAGTACCCAAACCCAGTTTTTTCGAATAAACAAAAGAAACATTCAGCGCTGTGATTTTTTGGTTTTCTCCATAGCATTGGAGTTGCAAATCGAAATTGTTTTCTAAAAAAAAATGTGCAAGAAAAAAAGTAATGCTTAGTATTTTTTGTACACTTCATAGCTTCTGATTTAGGGTAACTTACTTTTCCTCTTTATTAAATGCTGTTAAATTTAATTTACACGTTTTGCATATACAGCTTAGAGCCACTCTTTGCCAATACTTTTGGGCCACATCTTATAGTTTTCACTATACTGTTCTTCTTTTCGGTAAAAGAGAATTTGTCTTCTTTGCTGGTCATATACTTTCCACATATGTAGCAAAACGAGTCTGCTCGGTAAGCGCATGAAGTTGACCGGCTTGAGTTGTCCATTTCATTTAGAAACAAGTGGTATTTTTCGAAAACACACGATCGTATTCTGCTGGAAGTCAGAACTACACTGAGGTAGGGATACTATAGGTACAGAGTTATATATCCTTTTTTATGAATAGCTTGAAGGAGAAAGGTCAAATAAATGCGGGACCAGCACCTGTGAAGGAAAAAGGTCAACATTTGACCCTAACAGGTATTTATGTATATTTATCCTCACCAAGGCTTAGGTATAAGAAATAAGGAGTAAAACTTTCCACAACATTTACACCCCAAATAAATATGACCAGGTAGGATATATATCCGATATATATATCAATACCTAAGACGATATATATATCAATAATAAGACTCGGTAAAACCAAAATTAAAGGTCCTTTTTGTTATTTGCAATTCCATTTTGGAAGTTGGACCTACAACGTGCCGGACGGTATTTTTGCAGATAAATGTCGTTATGGGTCGTTTTGGTCAAACGATTATAACTTAGCCGTTTATTTGGTAAATCTTAACTACGTGGACAACATCTTCAAAATTAACGAATTTTTTTTCCCGGATAGACCCCGATTTATCATGAATTTTGGTAAAAAAATTTTGTGGGGGTCGCTTCTAGTTTTTTTTTTAACAATTTTTAAAGTTTAGCGTTTTTCAGGCCAAAAATGGCCTGTTGTTGTTGGTTTTTTCTGTTTTTTTGTGCTGCGAAGTTAGCTATAAAATAGCTATTTTGAAATTAAAGCTATATTTCATTTTTACACATAATAAAATAGCTATAAAGTAGCTGTAAACTAGCTATTAAGTAGGATAACTGGCCACAATGAATGCGAGTCGTTTCAACACTATGGCGCGACATTGTAACGGTCAATGGGATTTACCATATTTGTCGCGCCGGCTACCGCCATTTCTATTTGATTTTCTTGAGCAAAGGATACAGACGTGTCAAATATATCGCGCGATTTTTTTTTTTCAACATTTTTCGGCTGCGGCGCTACTTTTTCATTTATATAATACAGCACACCTTTTATACTTTTATACATTCATATCTCCCACAGGATTCTGAAGCCGAGGAGTAAACCCACCAATTACGTACCAATGGCCACAGCGTCGAGACGACTCGTATTCTTGTCATCACTTGTAGCTAGTTTAGTTTACTTTAGTTTAGATATAGGCCGTTATAGCTACTTCTTAAATACTTGTGAAATTAAATATAGCTTTAACTGCAAACTAGCTATAAAATAGCTAACTTTGCAGCACAAATACATACATACCAAACACATTTCTATCGCTTTCTTATTTATTGGTTAAAATAGCTCATAATAACACAAGAAAATACCCAAAACAATAACAATTATCCAAAACAACAACAACAACAACTAAAAGGACAACAAAAAACATGAAAAACCACACAAAAAAGCAACAACAACAACACAGCAAGTGACCCGCGCAGACCATTTTTGGCTTGAAAAACTCTAAACTTTAAACATTTAAAAAAAAAAAACTAGAAGCGACCCCCACAACATTTTTTTACCAAAATTCATGATAAATCGGGGTCTATCCAGGAAAAAAATTTCGTTAATTTTGAAGAGGTTGTCCACGTAGTTAACATTTACCAAAACATGAAAAACCACACAAAAAAGCAACAACAACAACACAGCAAGTGACCCGCGCAGACCATTTTTGGCTTGAAAAACTCTAAACTTTAAACATTTTTAAAAAAAAAACTAAAAGCGACCCCCACAACATTTTTTTACCAAAATTCATGATAAATCGGGGTCTATCCAGGAAAAAAATTTCGTTAATTTTGAAGAGGTTGTCCACGTAGTTAACATTTACCGCTTGCCGTATATTTGATTAAAAAAATGTTATTATAAGTTAACTAGGACGCAAGTTTCCTATGCACTCGCTTTGCCTATACGCCAGTTACCATCTCGATAGGGAAAATAGAGTTAATAGGGGATTTCCCTACTTTCTATACATATAATTTTATTTAGTAACTATTGAACTTTTTGAAAATATTTATAAAATTTTAATAAAAAAGGGCGTTTTGCAATACTATTTACTTCTGGAACAATCGTCCACATAGGTTAGGTTAGGTTAGGTTGCAGCGGCTGCCCGACTCACGTGGAGCCCAGCACACTTAGGCCGTTTCCGGCCCGTTGTGATACCGCGGGAGAATCTGCCCCTACTCGCATTGTGAGACCCGAGGTCAACAGTTGTCCCAGCCTGCAGCTTTTATGAAGTTAGCTATCTTTCTGGGACATATGGTGGACATTACCGAAATGTCTGAAATGAAGGGCGAGCCCAAGTGCTGTAGCCTTCTTCTGCTGAGAGCTGGGCAAGAGCAGAACAGGTGTTCCACCGTTTCATCCTCTTCTTCATCTCTACAGCTACGGCAAAAATCATTGTTTGGGGCGCCCAGTCTATTAGCATGGTTACCTACTAACCAGTGCCCCGTTAGAGAGCGTATGACTGCGCTGCACCTTCGTCTGCCGAGCTTGCATAGCTCAGAGGTGCGCTTCCTATCTATGGTCGGCCATGTTTGCCGAAATATGCGACAACGTGGTGATGATTGCCACTTGTTATCTGCTAGTTGCTTATATTGCTCCTTTATTATGAGCCTACATGTGGCCATCGGCATACGAGTATCCTCCTTGTCTTGGAGAAGGGGGATTGTGGTGCCAAGTCTGGCCAGCTCGTCTGCAATGCAGTTGCCTTCGATGTCCCGGTGTCCCGGGACCCATATAAGGCTAATAACAAATTGCTGAGCCATCTCGTGAAGAGATTTGCGGCAATCTGCAACGGTGGCCGAGTTTGCGGAGATCGCATTAAGCGATTTGATTGCAGCTTGGCTATCACTATAGATGTTTACGCGGGTTACCGTGGCGGTAGTTTCCTGAAGGCAGTGTAGGGCCTCCTTGATTGCAATGACCTCCGCCTGGAAGACACTGCAGTGATCAGGAAGTCTAAAGGAGTGCCTAATGTTTTGCTGTTCGGAGTATATGCCTCCTCCGACCCTATTGTTCAGCTTTGATCCATCTGTGAAGATGTTTAGGGCCCCTTTTGGGCCTGGGGGTCCCTCACTCCACTCGTCTCTGTGGGGGATAATTGCATCGAAGGGGGTATCTGTGTACTCCCTTGGAATACAGTAGTCCGTTTTAGTAGGGACGGAGCTGCCGTTTAGTATCGAGGAGTGACCTATGTTCTGTGGAGCCCATTGGTCAGAGTCTCTCAGTCGTATTGCTGCCATTTGTGCCCTTTCTTTTCCTGCGAGGGCAAGGCTTTGGAGGCACAGAATAGCGTCTAGCGCATCATTGGGAGTGGTACGAAGAGCTCCACTGATGCAAAGGGCGGCTGTTCGCTGAACCTTGTCGAGCTGTTTGGTGATCGTCCTTTTTGATAAGGCCGGCCACCAAACAGTAACTCCGTAAAGAATTATCGGTCTTACTATGGCTTGGTATATCCATTGGACTATACTTGGGTTCATGCCCCATTTTAAGCCGATAGCTTTTTTGCAAGTGTAGAGGGCTATCGTGGCCTTCTTCACTCTGTCTTTGGTATTCAGGTTCCAGTTTAGCTTTTTGTCGATTACTAACCCTAAGTAATTGGCACTGTCGCTAAAGGAGAGCCTGCATCCGTTTAATGTGGGGGGGTTTAGAGACGGAATCTTGTATTTGCTTGTAAATAGCACAAGTTCTGTCTTTGAGGGATGAACTCCAAGGCCCCGCGATTCTGTCCAACTTGACAGTCTCGCGAGCTTTGCGGTCATTAAGTCGCAGAGTGTTTGAGGGTATTTGCCCGAAAAGATAATTGCTACGTCGTCCGCGTATGCCACGACTTTGCAGCCCCCCCTTCCAGGTCACATAGAATCTTGTTGACTGCTATGTTCCATAGAAGGGGGGAAAGGACACCACCTTGCGGTGTGCCTCTACTGACATACCTTGACTGAGTGGACGATCCCATCGATGATGTCACCGTCCTGCATGTGAGCAATTGATCAATGAGCATCACCAAGGGACGATCCACCCCAAGGTCAGTCAGCGCTTCCGTAATGGCACCGGGTATGACGTTGTTGAAAGCTCCCTCGATATCTAGAAAAGCGATTAGACAGTATTCTTTGAGGTATAGTGATTTCTCTATCCCCGAAATTACTTCGTGAAGTGCCGTTTCCGTGGATTTTCCTTTCCGGTAGGCATGCTGTGCTCCTGACAACAATTGAGAATTTATAGTAGTTCTCAGTTGTAGCCCGACGAGTCTCTCAAAGGTTTTGAGAAGGAAGGACGATAGACTAATTGGTCTAAAGTCCTTTGGTGTAGAGTGTGAGGCTTTACCTGCTTTAGGGATGAAGACTATTTTTGCCTTAAACCAAGCGTGTGGTATTCTCCCCACTACCAGTATCTTCTTGAAGATACATTGCAGCCAGTTGATGGCCGTGTCTCCGGCTTTTTGTAGTTGGGCCGGAATGATCTGGTCCGGACCAGGGGATTTGAACGGATGGAAACTGTTTATTGCCCAGCCTATGTTCCGTTTTGAGAGAATGTGCTCCATCGAGGTGATCGAACCCTCACTAGGGAGGGTCCATTGATGGAGCACCCTGGAAAATGAGTATCGAGAAGAATGTGTAGGGACTCCTCACTGGAGTTGGTCCACGTACCATCGCTTCTCTTAAGGTATCCCACCGAGGGGGTCGTTTTGGAGAGGATCTTGCGCAGTCTTGCAGCTTCCGACGTTACCTCGATTTCAGAACAAAAACTTTGCCAAGAGGCCCTTTTTGCCTGTCTGATTTCTTTCTTGTATAGGGCCAGACTATTTTTATAATCTGCGCAGTGTTGCTCCTCGTTAGCGCGTTTGGCCCTGTTGAAGAGGGACCTGCAGCTTTTTCGTAGGGTATCTATTTGTTCTGACCACCAAGGGGGTTTCTTTTTCCCCTTGTGTTGGTTTGATGGGCATGCTGCCGTGAAGGCCGTGTTGCATGCTTTGGTAAACCTGTCCACTAGATGATTTAGATCGTGCTCTGTGTTCAGGCAGATTGGTGCCTTAGAGGGAAGAAGTCCCTCCATAACTTTGACATATTTTTCCCAGTTTGCTTTCCTAGGGTTAGCAAAGACAGTGGGTTTTGGGTTCTCGAGAGATAGTGTGGTCTCGATATACCTGTGGTCCGAAAAGGAGTGGTCCCCCAGAACTTTCCAGTTCGTTACTAAGTCTGACATTTTGTGAGACACTAAAGTTAGGTCAATTACCTCTTGTCTATTCTTAATTATAAACGTAGGATCATTGCCCCGATTGCAGATAAGAAGATTAGAGTTAAGGATGAAGCTGAATAATGACTCACCCCTTACATTCGTGTCCGAACTCCCCCATTGGGTGTGGTGGGCGTTGGCGTCGCAGCCTATTACAAGGCCTATATCCGACCTTTCGCTATCTCTGGTGAGCTTGCGAACTAGGTCACCGGGAGGATCGCTTTCCTCATGAGCCATGTAGGACGACATCAGCCTTATTTGGGAGCCTTGTAGTTCAAGGCTTGCCGCTGTGTTGTCACCATTGCTAAAGTTGTGGAGCAGAAAGATGTTTAAGTGCTTCCTTGCAAGAATGCAGGTACGTATTTTACCTTCTTTCTGAGCTACAATAAGCTTGTGCTCCTTCGTCGCTAATCCACAGACCTTGTCTCCTACTACCCAAGGCTCTTGGATCAGGACTTCGTCTGCTCCGCTCGCTTCCAAGCGGAGTATGAGGGCAGCGGATGCTGCTTTACAGTGGTGGAGATTTATCTGAAGGAGTCTTAGAGACATCGACAGAGTTCTCCACCACTGTATTATCGGCGTCCGAGTCGTCCTCGATGGTATCATCGCGACACATCGCCTCGAACTCTCGCATGAGAGCCGTGTCGGAAGAGTAGCCGTCGTGGGCAGGCTCTGGGTCGTCATCGGGTGCTTCGATCTCCGAGGCAACGTCCTGCTCGACTGGGTTGTCGACAGGACGCGCCTCGGCCGCTGCATCCGACTTATACACCCTGACGCTCACCGCACTGAAGCCAAAGTTAAGCTCTCCTTTTTTGGCCTCAATCGGAGCAAGGGATTCCTTGTTCAATATCAGTACTGCCTGGTGCATCGGGCCTTGACTCACCTCCACCTTGACTACCCTCCAGTCGGAGGTTGGTAGCTCCGGGTTGCACCGCTGCAGCATCTTCAATATGCGCTCAGGCTCCTTTATGGAGGCGGGCACCCAGACTCTTGCTCTGGGCCTACTGGGCACCTCGTTCCAGCTGACCGCGACAAGCTTCGCCCCTGGGTACACCTCCCCGACTTGCGCTACCGCTGCTTTATACAGCTGGACGGAGCGCTCGTCTTCGCAGGCTATAATTTTTATGCGGCCCTGGTACCACCCCATGTCTTTACAGACTGGAGGGGGGCCGGGCTGTTTCTCCAGCAGCTCGAAGCAGCGGTCGGCCAGTGCCGCTTCCACCCACTTCCACTGATTCCTGGGAATTTTTGAGTCCGCGTTGCCATTGTCCAGGACGCCAATCAGCGTCCTCTCTTTGGCGATCTGCGCGAACGATATATTCGGCAGCACTCTGGAGCGCTTCGGAGCCGGTCCGGGAGTCTCCTGTGAGCGCTGCCTTTTAGCTTGCGGGGCCATCAACTTCGGCGGGGCAACCCTCTTCGGTGCCTCTTTGCCAAAGTTGGGCAGCACCTTTGATGCCCATTCGACCTTTTTCCGCCACTGGTCGGTCGGGCTGGACATCGTACTTGCATTCTGCCGACGGAGAATGTTGCCAGCACTCCTTCTCTCGGCATAGGTGTAGGTTTTGGCTTGGGCGCTAGTCGATGGCAACTCGCTCTCCGCAGCCTTACCAGCAGGCAGGGCAGCCGCAGGATTGCAGAGCCACTCCACCAAGGTATCGGCTTTGGTCGGCGATTTGCCACCCACCCCGGAACTAGGATGGGACCCCTTCGGGTTCGCCCTAGCGTCTTCCGCCGCGCTGGTTTTACCAGCTGTTTCGCGGGTCAGGCCAGGCCTTTGGGCCGATGCCTTTCCCTGTATGGGATTGCTCCCAGTTGGCAGTTGGGGAGCGCCAGACTCGTTTTTGTTTTTGTTTTTATTTAATTTGTTGTTCATTTCTAATCCCACGATTTGCAAAGAAGGGGCGGTCCATCCGGGCAGAGATTCACGTTGCCCGGATAAGGCATCATTAGAACAGGGGACTGCCAAGTCCCTGAGCCCTCCGTTAATGACTGGGCTAGTTTTTATACCGGGCCCCCAGCCAGGCTGACTCTCGGCACGGGTCGAATAACACACTTAGTCCGGCCCGGTGTGAGATGATTGTGGGGGTTGGGATGTGGGTAGGTAATGTGTAGGGATGGGGTGTGTGTGAGCTACTTAAATGAGGCGGCACCACAAGCGCATCGTCAGTGTTGCTACTTCGCGAACACCCGCTGGCTGTCCGGGACTGCTTATTTCGGTGCCTTCCCTAGGGATGACCGTTTATTCGCAGCTGGCCTACCTCAAGAGGTAGGTCATTCGCTATCCGCAACCTGCGACCCGTCCGTTGGCCTCAGCTAGGCCCCCTCCGAGCCATCTCACATGCTCGTCAGACCAGATACCACATAACCGTCCACATAACCTTTCATAAATCAATTAATTTCGGAAATCAATATAAGCTTCTAACTAAACACAATAAATACAATTTCGGGCGGTGACGACAACAATGACGACGATCCAAAACTATTTTATATAATGGCGAGATAATTGTAATTAATATGTATGGACATTTCCCAGATGTTGAACGGGACATTAGAACACATTGCAAGTGGTAAAAATATCAATATAAGACATATTTTCAAAATTATTTTTCTATTATAAAGTAGCTCTTGATTAGATCTATAAAACTAGCCAACAACTAGCCATCAACTCTTTCTGAAAGATTTCTGTCTTTAAACATATTCAAACAATTTTTTCTGCATGTTTTAATCTTTTTTTTTAATTTTTCAAACCTTGTATATTTTAATGTTTGATGTAGCTGTTTAAGTATATTCAGTACTTAAGTACATATCTTACATCTGGCCATATCAAACCATGCAATTCTGAAAAGCTTTGAAACATTTGAAGATTATTTTGGTTTTTGCAGTTTTATAGGATATTCACACTGGGCACCGCTTACCGTTTATTTCCTATACGGTGCGTAAGGTTTTGTCGTTCCGAAAATGTCCAAGCTATTTCCACCGTCCACTTTGGATGTTCTTAAACCTCACGTGCCCATGCGACACTTAAACGATGGTTTTCAAAATGCAATCCTAAACAATTGCCAATCTCTGCGAAAATATAAAAAATTACTGACAAGAAAATCAATAAACAATTACAAAAAACACAGCCCGCCCATTTCTATTTCACAGAGGAGCAGAAAAATCTAGTGGTAGTAAGTAAGTGGTAGTAAGTGGATATATGCATGTATTTTTAATTTACTAATTTGATATTAATATATAATGCAGGAAATAAGAGATCCTCATTAGCAATAACAGGCAGCAGGTTGAGTTAGTCTATAGAAGATGGAGATCATGCTCATCGGTATTTGGCAGGAAAGCATGGACGAATTGCTGCGAGCACACAAAAACTCCCATGTTTATAAGGAGATGGCGGATTCGATTAAGGATGCATGGCGATAATTCACAGATGCAGATCAATTATTTTTCGAGGGTAAAATCGAGATCAACTTAGACGGGTCCTGCAGCTCTAGCATATTTTCTGCCAGCAATGGACCCCCGTCAAAGCGCACCATGGTGGATGCCTTGACTCTTCTTACGGATGTAGAACGTCTAGAAAAACAGCAGCACCATAGGAAGCAGGATGAGAAAGCTGAAAGGCAGGAAAAGCAGATACAGGAGTTAATAAACATTCAAAGAAAATTCCAGAGCGATCTTAAAAATTTATAAAAAGATGGAAATAACTAAATAAGGATCACCGTCCAACAACGTGAATAGTATTTGAACAAAAATATTTTGCTGTTGAACCTCAGTTCAGACAATTGTTCAATTACCCTGTTGAGTCCACAAGCGTTTTTGTGGAGGTACAGGTGCAATCTCTGGTTATAAAAATACTTCCGACGGTTGAGCAAAACAACTCAGCATGTCTGAACGGTTTGTACCTTAAACGACGCCTAATAAATGTGTCTATCTAAAAGCAAAATTGTAAGCATTTAAATATTTTTTTTTCGACTTTTCCTGAGTTTTCAAAGTTGCAAAGTTCAATACAACCAGTTGTAGGAAACTTAAGTTATGTGAAAAATAGAAGCAGGGCACATTTATGGACCGTCCGGCAGCAATGACGGTGGGAGGTTTGAAATTGGGCCACTCGAACATGACCATCTTTTCCCTGTACAACGGGTTCCATGCGTCGTAGCGTCCAGTGTTGCGGAGCAAGATTGTTATGGTGGATAATGACCATGGTGCCGACGGCAGCATTTGCTGAGCATCATCAGCAGTCCACTTGGTTCGTGCGTGGAGCTCGTTGAGATACTTTGATTACCAGCGACAATTGTTGTTTGATAACTGTCACCGCGTCGAATTGTTCCAGATTGTGGGAATTGTCCGCTCCGGTAGCACGTGAAGAGATTTCCCAACCAGGAAATGGCCAGGAATGAAATGGCACCAAGATCGCTTGGATCCGTTGAAATTGGTGACAAAGAACGCGAATTTAGTATTGCCTCGACTTCCACTGCAGCAGTGCCAAGTTCTTTGAACGTGAGCCTTGCATTGATGAACGTCTTGTGCAAAAGACCCTTTGCTCTCTTTACAGTGGCTTCCTAGAGCCCGTCAAAGTGTGGAGCCCTAGGAGGGATGAAATGAAAGTTTATGATGAAATAGCATGTTGCGTGCTTGATCGAACAGAAATTTCTTGAGGTCATTAAGATGGTTCGCTACTCTAGCGAAGTTTGTGGTATTGTGCTATCTGCTTGAGTGCAGCCAAGGAAGTCGTTGAAGATACGATTTGATCGGACCCTTTCCTCTTATGCGAAGATACGTGTTAATCAGTCCACAGAAATCGATTCCACACCGTTGGTACGACTGTACAGGCAGAAGACGTTCCACCGGGAGTAATACCAGGAGCTGTTGCTGAAGCCTTGGCCTTATCGGACGCAGGTCACGCAAGCGCGGACGATGCGACGTACTAAGTCTCTGGTGTTCACTAGCTAGAATTCCAGACGAATAAGCGCAACCAGGGCCTGAGGGCTAGCATGACAATTGCGGAGATACAGATCTAGACAAAATGATTTGCTGGGCAGGAGCAAGGGGTGCTTTTCGGATTCTGGGATGTGAGCCTACTCCAACTACCACACACTCGGATAAGCTGAAATCCCGATAAGCTGTCAAGAAATGGATTTAGAAACTTTAAATTACTTTTAGTTTAAGCTATTTATAAAGCCGCTGAGGGCAACGAGTGTAAGAGACATATCCAGTAGATAGTTGGAACTTATGATGACGCTGTAAGTGCACCACATTGATGTTTTAAGTTCGGCGTTGTGGCTCCTCGTGAGACGAAGTGGCCAGGATTTGAATCGTTAGGCACAAGCCTCCAGCTGGTGAGACTAAGTCCTGGATTTCAGAAACTCGATTCCCAACGAAGGCAGATAAGGTCACCGAATGTTGCTTCAACCAGTGTATAACTATTTGTGAATCTGTCCACAAGTGAGTATAGTGCGGCTTATTGACAAGCAATGGTTTTACTTTTGCATACAAATGGGCAAGCAAGTGCGCTCCACACAATTCCAATTTGGGCAATGATTTTTATCTGACTGGTGCCACTCTTAACTTGGTCGTTAGCAGGCGGACAGAAATGGGGCCATCAACACTTTCTGTTCGGTAGGTAGATGCATCAGTCGGATCGCTTGGCAGCTTACTTGGAGACAATACCGAGGTACCGACAGTTGTTGATGCAACTGATAAGATGGCTCTCTTGGTGACGCCTGATGGTATCTTCTTGGGAGTAAACGCAGAAAGTGACACATCGGCATTTTGGTTCCAAGCCACTGCCAGCGCTTTGGTGATACCATCTGTGCATGGGTTAAAGTGCTTGGTATCGAGACTGTCGATAAAATTGGGATGATTTGAATGCCACTTTGCCAGAGGAAAGTGGCCACGATTCAGAATTTTAGTGACTTCATTCTTAATGGTACGCAGAGTTGCAAGATTATTCGCTCCAGTTAGCAAGTCATCAAGAATGAGGATTGGATGACATCCGCGCCCCGAGGATAGCTAGGACAGCTAGGTATGGTGCCGATGCCGTTGAATAAGGTCACGGTGTTGAGCTAGTACGTACGCATCTGTTCTTCTGGAAATGCTCGCTAAAGAATGTACTAGTATTTGTGGTCATTGGATCAAGGCTTACTTGCGTATACATTTTGGTGACATCGGCGGTTATGGCATACGCAACAGCAACATGAATGGGTTATCTTGGAGAGTTTGCCTAATAAGCAGCATCACTTAGCGATATTTGGTTGGAAGTGCGGCAAAATCCTTCGAACAACGCTCTTAGATTGGTGGATTCACTGCTTGGCTTCATAACGCAATGATACGGTACGTAATAGTGAGACGCAGATAAGTTCGGCCTGGTGACTAGTGACATGTGACCCAACCTTTCATATTCGTTCATGAACTCGGTGTATTGTGTGCGATTATCAGTAGAGCGCGAGAGTCGGTATTCCACACACATTTACCTGTGACGAGCGAACTCAAAAGAGTTACCAAGCTGGTATGGATTATCTTTGAATAGCTATTTTATGACAATGTGCCCCTCCTCATCGAATCGAGTTAATTATATAAGGTGTTTCCCACTGTGCTTAGGTTTGAGCTGTTTTGACTGGGCTGCAGATTGATTCGATTTCTTATAGTCGCTTCAGGTTAGTATCGATGGACGCTACGCTGAGTGTATTGTGGACGATGGCTGCTGGCAACTACCCACCTATAGAGAGTTTTTTCTAGTATAGGTAAGTTAAGACCCAGTTTGACTTAGCCTACTGCAAGAATATCGAAGAATTCTTCAGTGCTTAGCAACATATCTACGTTTCGAGCTTGTTAGAATCGTTCGTCTGCTAGTGGGGTGTTGGGTGGGAGATTCCAAGTAGAAATATCAATCTCAGCATCAGGTTGATATGCTATGTGAGGCGTGACACAAAGATCCAACGATAGCTCAAACGGCGAGATTTAATAGAAGTTGTGGTCCTGCACTTGATGGATGTTTGCGAATCAGCGATATTGCGGATTTGAACGTCGTGTCTGTCTCGCGGTAGGCGGTGTTTCTGCGAAAAAACATCGGTAATGAAGTTGATTTGGAAGCTCTGCCTATTCTGTAGGAACCAATCGAGTGCTTGACCAGGACCATGGCTATTAACAGGATGACCAGAGTTCTATTGCAGGAGTCTGATTGAGTGTGTGCATGCTTTAATTGGTTGAGTTGAGAAATCTGGTTGTGAAGGCGTGCCTTGCAGCATGCTGTGGTGCAATAGCGTATGATGAGACTGACCGCAGTTCCGACAGCGATTGATTAAGGTACGCGTTGCCACTTGACGACCTTTAGACAGGCCGTTGAGACAGCACCTCTGCCTGTTTACTACATCTTACCATTGTGCTGCCTCCATGGCATTGAATTGCTTGCACTCACTCAGTCTGTGTCCAGGAACTGAGCAGAGCCGGCATGACGCGCTTGTCAGTGCAATCGATGAGGTTTGGACACTGGCAGTGCTGCGATGTGCGTTGATTTTGATATTTGCGTGGCAGACCTTTGGGAGGCAAGAGAGCTAAGCAAGGCAGCAGCGATATCAAATAACTTGTGTAATTTCTGAGGATTTCATGGTCTGACTGGCTGCAGCTCGAAGACTGATGATATAATTTCTATCAATATTAGAGCAGGTTTGTCAGCTTATCCAATTTTCCCTTGTGACTGGTAACGCCTTAATAGTTTCTAATGCCTTACCCTTTAAGAAATTGAGTAAGTGGTTTTTCAATGCTTGACAAATTCTGCCGACCGGTAAGCTGTTGAAAGGATATAATGAAGTTTTTGTATTCCATATGGTTTCCATGGAAGGTTGGAAGTGCCAATCGGAGAAGTCTTGAGGACAGCGATGGCATTGGCATCGCCTAGTGAATTGTGGTGTTTAAGCCCTCGCCAAGAAGCTGTTTGATTGCAACGCTACGGCGACGAAGAGCGTCGGAAACTCTCGAAAGAACTGAAATAGCGTGGGTGGCAACGAGCGATAGCTGCAGTAAAAGACAGCGGCAGCTGCCAAGGTGTTGGCTGCGCTATGTACGCAGCGTCGATGGCAGCAACGAAGAGAGTGAAACTAATGCGATGAATAGCAAACAATGTGCTGGAATATCGTGGGCGGCAACGAAATAAATTGAAACCGATATGATAAGCAATGACTTTCCATTTTTTTTCCGGCACAAAAACAATTAGCGAAACCGATTTTTCAACAAACAGGACACGTCTGTAAGGTCATCTGTAAGACGGGTAACAAATAAGTAACAATAGTCAAAATTCCTAAGAATTTGCCCTTGATGATCGTCGCTTGAATCACATTGCTCATTAGTTTCTTGACGGACAACCGCGTACAATTTCGGAATTTTCATCATCGTTTTATTAACTGCCTCCAAAGTTCGTTTATAAGCCATTGTGCATTCAACCCCAATAATGATTTTTTATTCATGCATAAGATTCGCTATCGCAGAATCTTCAAAGCGGAATGTGCAGATCGGCCGCCTTCCAATAGTTTGGCAGCATTTCCGGAGGATGTAACAGCCAATGCAATTAGGGGTCTTGACTGAATTCTTGCCAGAATCAACAATGTCAACAACGAATGTCTTGTCTTGGTGCGACGGATGACATGTGTCTGTGATGATCGCAAATAATGTACGATTTTGATTCGCATGTGCAGAAACAGGTGCATTGGCAAGCGTTAACTCCTAAAGTGTATCTTTTTTAGAGCAAATTCAAGCGTTGGCAAGCCATCCGAAAAGTGGCGCACAGCACATCCACAGTACGCAAGGAGTCAAAAGATGAGGGGACTCTTAAGTTCACTAAAAACAAGCAAAGACAGAAGCATTCGTCTTGGCGTGGCTAAAATATCTATATTCGTCCGATGTCGATTAGACATTAGCGAAAACAGCAACAGCGTCACTTTTTTCCGACGTTGAAATTTCCTCGATGCAATCGGAAATTAAAACAACCGCTAAATTTCCACGTTACAACATACATATGTACGTACGTTCAAGTCTTAATTTCTATAGATCGTATCTTGCATTTGGATCGACAATGCCAAACACCACCACGTCGCTCCATTTGACGTATTTGATGGAGTTGCAGTACTCAACATTGCAATTGGTTGAGAACGAGAGGCAAACAATCAAGCCTTTCCTTTCACTTTAAACACTTTGCCGTTGCCATCTAGCCAACGATGTCGTTCGACGTTGTACATATACATATGTACGTCCATTTCAGTTATTGTGTCATTCACTAAGGTGCGGGGAACACGCTTTGTGTAATTTCCGTTTTCCTGCACGGTGATTCGGGGTTTTGGACTCAGCTAGGGAAATGGATCATGCTCTAATGTGAGCACAATGGAGTGCAACTTCGGATTAGTTTTTGATCTTGTATTTCGGCAGAAAATCTCGAATATAGTACATCACGCTTTTGTCAATCAACGGAGTACATCTCATAACGGATTTCGCAAAAAGCATTCTACCTAACGATATAATTCATGAGTTCTCTGATCTTTTGTTTCAATACGCAGTGTGTTTCTTTGCTCTGATAACTACTTTGCGGTCATAATAATGCACTGTTTCTAATGTGGTTCTGGCAAAATTTCATATGCGTTTATTCGCAGTAAAAATTGTGCAACTCCTCTCTAGTTCTATTGCAGAATTTCCAACAAAATAGATCTGCAGGAACTTATGATCTTTGTTTGGTGGATGAATCTTGAATCTGGATGCTTGGAAGCAGCCTAGAAAAAAACGAGGGGGAACATTGTGAGCCGCGGCAAAGCCAGCGGTTCTACTTTATACCCGATACTTAGTCAGTATACATATACATACATATGTATATGAGCCTACAACTTATGCAATTTATTATCTGTTCGCGAAAGGGACGAATTAAATTTTGGGCAAAAAATAATATTTCAAATAAAAAAATTAAGTCAAAAAATTTTTGGAATTTTTATGCATATTTCCACTTTTGTTTACATATGCTTTTTACATCTGCTTCTACATTTCTACATGTACATGTATACCTACATATTCGAGACGTACAAGTGTTTACGGAAGAGAGAGGGTATAAGTAAGAGCTTGTCAGGCATTGCGTAGCCACTGACATTTAATTTGTTATTTCGGGCCATAACAATGATCCGACCTGATAAAGATTCGGCAGTCTAGTAGATATGGTAATTTTCCATGATTCTGCATTTTTGGTTTTCTTTTATCTTAAAAAATTGTGGATTCCACAGATTTTCGTCCTTTGTGGGGGCGGATGGGGGCGTGGCAATATTTGGAAATAAACTTGTGCTGAATTGATATCACAAGAGCTTGGATAGAAAGTTTGGCTGCTCTAGCTCTTATAGTCTCTGAGAACTAGGCGTCAAAAAAGACGAACGCGCAAAGCAGATGGGGTTGCGTGTGAGAGAGAGCGAGAGGGAACGATGACTTTCGAAATGGTTTTCTTTATTAATGCTATATTAATAATCCGATCTAACCCAGATTCAATACTCTGATAGAAATAGTCATCGGCTATGATTCTGCGTTTTTATTTTTCTCGTATCTTCAAAATTGTGTATGCCACAGATTTTCGTCTTTTGTGGTGGCCGAAGGGGGCGGGGCGATATTTTCTTCCTTCTGGGCGTTACCCATATCCGTTATCACCACAAATCTAATATACCCCTATACTCTTCGAGTATCGGGTATAATTAGATAATAATTGTTCATTTTGATGCCTTTTGTATATCGGCTTACCAACAACTTCGGCTCTAAATGACGACATTTGAAAACATCCTTTATATGATTGTCTATTTGCCAGGAAATGTTTTGATTGGATTTTATTTCCATATAGAAACGAATAAAATGTCTTTGGCGAATGAGTCAAAATGCGCAGGTAAAATACTTTTCCACCAGCGCAGCATATGTATGCTTCCGAGGCCTCCGATTGAAACTTTTAAGCATGATAATTTTGGCAAAAACCACGATAGATTGTTTCGTCGATGGAGAATAATATCTCGAGTTTGGAACTGATCTACGTTGACGACAAGTGCCTCTTCGCTTACCATTGAACGGCAAGATATTTTCTCATAAGATAAACAAATAAAACAATCAATGTTTTCATGATCGCAGCAAAATTTGTTTTCTTAAAATCTACTCCTGGAAAATACGGACAAATGAACAAAAATGTTTACCAAATCTGCCTAGCCGTTTTCACGGGATGAGATCCCATACTTATTTCTCTCTCCATTTTTATATATACATACATACATATGTATGTATATAACATATATTATATATGTATATTGTATATTACATGAAAATTCTTCGCTTGTTCATACGTTGAACCTGGAATAAATGTTGCAGCAAATGACATAGAGCATTAAGATTAAATTAGTAAATAAAAATTAGTAAATAAAATTAGTAAATAAAAATTAGTAAAAAAATAAAACAAATTAGTATGACCGACTCAATTATCTGAGCTTTTAATTCTCGCGCGCGGCTGGTCTCTTTTTTTGGAGTCGGGTACTTTTTGAGATTGCTGGTTGCGACCAGTGTAATAAAGACATTGAAATTGACGACTTGCATTTTACGTTTTGGAAGAAGACAAATTTTTTACCATAGCCATCGAAAGCCCGCTGAACCGGAACCGCTGAAAAACTCTTCCGGATTTTCAGCTATTCCATTATGTAAGTCATGCAAATTATGTATGTTTACATCATTATATATGTATATTCTATATTAAACAAAATAGATGATTTTGCTACAAAATAACAGGTCTTCTAAAATTGTCAGTATCAGCTCTAAAAATTCTGAAACTAAAAACCCAAATAATCTTCAAATTTGAGCAATTCTAAAACCTATCCATATGTACATGCGGAATGTTAATGGACGTGTACACCAATACATTAAAATACGCAGGAGTCACAACAGAGAACACCAGAATAACAGAAAATGAAAACAGCATACAGTCGCATATTTTTGGGAGAACATATTATGTGTGTAACACTAATACACGCGGTGCGTGGATGGGTTGCCTGGCTCATGTTCAAAGCTGAAGACACTGGGTACCGTATATTTACATTTCGTTAGCGACACAACCATTGCATGAACTGACGCATTAATGTACATATGGGCATTTCTCTGATGTCGCACGGGACGCTCGTAGGCATTTCAAGTTGTCAAAATGTCAAAAAAAAACCGATTTTCAAAATTGTTTTACCGTTATGATTCGCCACTTGACAAGCTCCATAGCTGGTGCTAAGGGCCATTTTGGGCTACTGTTCGCTTTCGAGATATTTACAAAAAAGCATGGTATTCGCACGGGACAAATATAGAAGTGGTTTTCGTGGCGACCAATTCAAACTCAGATTTCAGCGAAAGTTTTGGCGATATATTTATGCGAATTTCTGATTAATGTTTTGCATTGATAACTCTTTAAAATGGTTATAATTTTAAGCATGTATGGTTTGTAGTTTTTTTTAAATTCAATTTAAGCCTCTGTCGCACGGGACATGTCGCACGGGACAAAAATTTCTTGGCTTTATAAATGTTACAAAAATTCCCTTAACCGATATTAAGAAAATTTTCTGGAATTTTTTTTAGATAGTTCAATATGTAAAGGAGACTTTGAGGAAAAACTTTTATCAAGAATCATCTTTCTTATAGGCGAAAAAAACAATGGCAAACATGACAAAAAAATACCAAAAAAATACCGAAAAAGTGAACTTTAGCTAATTTGAATAGGTTTTCAGATAAAAGTTAATGAAATTATATGTCAATTAATTAAATTGGTGGATTTTCCATATCTTTTAAAAAGAAAACCCCGAGAAAACTATATTTAAATGCGTTTTTATTGAATTTAAATTTTTTGACCTCGGTAGACCTCATCAGAGAAATGCCCATATGTGTATACTGTACGGTTAGTACTTTAGCTAACCGTTCAGAAATTATTAAGCTTTTACATTTAAAATTGATCATTTTTTGACATATTTTTTCCCGATATTTAGACTTCCAATATATTATCAAAACATTCAAAAACCCGCGTTTTGCTCACTTTTTGGACATTCATAGTTTTTGCTCTACACATAATGCTCTGATATATCATTTACTTTATAAATTAAAAAAAAAATTGTTGGCCTTTCATTTTATATTTGTTTATATGGCATTGCAAAGGCTAGATGGCAGGCTTTGTTTCCTTTTCGCATAAATGTTCTGATTTATTTTTGAAAACACATAAATTGGTGCTTAAGAATGTTACAGCAACATAAAAAATTGTAGAAAACTTTAACTCTTGATATATCTTCAGATAAAGTCATTGAAGGGAAACAAATCAAAAACACTGGTCGATACACAAAATTTTTCAAAGAGATATACATATATACTTTTATAGAATTTTCATTGCTGATAACAAATCTGCCGCCTATAGTTTCTATCACGTCGAGCTTTTAAAAACAATAGACTGGAAGTCTCAAAAAACCACCTTTTTCCCATTTTCGTAGAAAATAATATATCATTAGACGTAGGTCAGCTGTCAACGAAATTAATAAAATCGAAAAAGGCTTGAATCAATTCAACTAGATTCGTTATCAGCGATAAAACTCCTATAAGAATATATTTGTCCGTGTTACTACCTATGTTATTTTTTGTCGACCAGTGAAATCAAATGCAAGGCAATTACCTTTACAATACGTTTTTTATAATTGATATCAACGCTGTAGATGCCGACGGAAAATTATAAAACGGCACAAAATCACCAAATTGGTAAACATGATTTTGGGGTTTATACAGTAACCTAATTTGTGCAAAGTACAAAATTCCTGTCTTAAAAATTCATAAAAAAATGTATTGACCTGCAATGTCAGAAAATGTCGGTTTGCAGAAAAGAGTTCACTCTATCACTCCAAGATGTAAAATAACCAATATCCAAGATTGAATGCAAGAAAACTGATAGGAAATATCATCCGCGAGTACTTGTCAATTATGTTTACATCTTTGATCTTCGGTATAGTGGCTTTGATGGCAGATGCGCTTTTTTTTATTGCATGCAACATGCGAGGTCGAGTTGAGTTTCCTGCATACATAATAAATATATTAAATGCAACTCAATAATTTAAGTAGCTTACCCCTCTGTGAACGATGCCGCAATTGGTTACGTCCAGTTCCATAGTTGCGAGTAATTCGAAAACTTGGCGGAAACTTGGCCAAGTTTAAGGTCTCGGTGCCAATAGAGCCTAGGGTCGCATTATAATTACCTTTCCGTAACGAAGGTATGGGGCTCATGCGTACATCCTCAAGCTCAATTATGTCTTCTGTCGTTGAACACGTTACAGATCTTTCACTTTTACCTACAGATCATGATAATAATGAAAGATATTTTATTAATGAAAGGCCAGTAAAATTGAAGATTTTTGACTGTGTTATTGTCTGTGATGGAGAGGGATGGCACACTTCTTAATTTGTATATTAATATTTTTGAACGTTTTTTCTAGATTTGAAATATACCTATCTTTTGTCGATCACATTCCTTGAGTTTTTTTATCTTTTTTTTTGCTCGTTTTCCCCAATAGGTATAGTTGACGGCCGCGTATTCAAGCAGCGCGGCAAAAACGAATACGAAACACATAACTAGGTAGATGTCAATCGCCTTTACATAAGATATTCTAGGCAATGAACTACGAACGCCAGTGCTAATCGTTGTCATAGTAAGCACCGTGGTAATTCCCAAAGCAACCCTTGCACTTGTCGCCTCGTGATTAATCCAAAATGAAACCCAGGACAGCATAACGATAAGTATGCTAGGAAGATAAGTCTGAAACACAAAATATCCGATGTTTCGCTGCAGTTTAAATGAAAGAGAGAGGCGCTGGTACACTCCAGTGGCGAGCCGCTCTTTCCGATCATTTGTTTCATAGCCAATAATAGTGAACTGAGGCAGTTCTGCGTCTTCCACACCACGCACTGGTGTTGGCTTCCAGTACATGACCACATCGCTGACCGTATATCCATCTGCGTATAAGATTGCAGATAATTATTAGTATGGGTCATATATATTAAAAATATATTAGCAAAAAAATATACATATGGGCATTTCTCTGACGAGGTCTACCGATGCCAAAAAATTAAAATTCAATAAAAACGCATTTGAACATAGTTTTCTCGGGGTGTTATTTTTAAAAGATATTGAAATTCCGCTAATTTAATAAATTGACATATAATTTCGTTAACTTTGATCTGAAAACCTATTCAAATTAGCAAAAGTTCCCTTTTTTTGTTTTTTTTTTTGGTTTTTTTTTTTTGGTATTTTTTGTCATGTTTGCCATTATTTTTTTTTGACTATAAGAAAGATGATTCTTGATAAAAGTTTTTCCCCAAAGTCTCCCTTACATATTGAACTATCTAACAAAAACCCCAGAAAACTTTCTCAATATCGGTTAACGAAATTTTTGTAACATTTATAATGCCAAGAAATTTTTGTCCCGTGCGAAATGTCCCATGCGACAGAGGCTTAAATTGAACTGCAAGCCATACATGCTTAAAATTATAACAATTTTAAATTCGCATAAATATATCGCCTCAACTTTCGCTGAAATCTGAGTTTGAATTGGTCGCCGCGAAAACCACTTCTATATTTGTCCCGTGCGAATACCATGCTTTTTTGTAAATATCTGGAAAGCGAACAGTAGCCCAAAATCGTCCTTAGGCCCAGCTATGGAGCTATTCAAGTGGCGAATCATAACGGTAAAACAATTTTGAAATTTGTTTTTTTTTTTTTTGACATTTTGACAACTTGAAATGCGTACGAACGTCCCGTGCGACATCAGAGAAATGCCCATATATGTACATATATTAGGAAAAAAAAGTGTATCAATAGCATTATGCGATAGTAATTTTGTACTATTTATGAGACAAAAATTAAATTCTTGGATGAGTAAATCACATCTTCATACTTAAAATTTGCAATATACTGCCAAAAACTCTTTAAACGAGGGGGAACGTTGTGAGCCGCGGCCCTTGCCCTACTTTATACCCGTTACTCAGTCAGTATATGTATATGGATGTGTTAGCCTACGATTTATGCAATTTAATATGATCGCAAAAGGGCCGAATTACATTTTTGCCAAAAGGAAAATTTCAAATATTACGTCGAACTCTATGCTAGATTTTCTTATATTAAATTTATCTGTTTCCATTTTTGTTTACATATAATTTTTACATTTGCCACTACATTTCTACAGGTAATGTATAACTACATATACGAGACGTGGAAGAGTGTGCGAGAGAAAGAGAGGGAATGAGAAGCGCTTGAAAGGCGTTGCTTAGCAACTGCAATTTCATTGGTTTCATTTTGCTATAATAATGATCTAATCCGATCCAGATTCGGCGATCTGGTAGATACGGTTATTTCCCATGATTCGGCGTTTTTGGTTTTCTTGTATTTTAAAAACTATGGACTCTACAGATTTTCGTCCTTTGTGGGGGCGCAAAGGGGCGTACCAAATTTTGAAATATTGAAGTGATATTACAGGATCTTGGATAGAAAGTTTGGTTGCTTTGGGACGAACGCGCAAAGCAGACGGGGTCGCGTGTAAGAGACCCTCGTTCCCTCGAACAATGACTTTCGAAATGGTTTTCTTCATTGCGGCTATATTAAAAATGCGATCTGAATCAGATTCAACACTCTGAAAGAAATGATCATTCTCTAAGATTCTGCGATTTTAGTTTTATCGTATCTTCAAATTGTGTATGCCACAGACTTTCGTCCTTTGTGGGGTGGAAATTGAAATACACTGGGAGTAGTGTGATAAAACAGGAGACTGGATACAAATTTTGGCTGCTTTAGCTTTCATAGTCTCTGAAATATAGGTGCTAATGAAGACGGACAGACGGACGGACAGACAGACATGGCTATATCGACTCGGCTAGTGACACCCTAGTGTCTTAAAGGCACCCGAGTAAAAAATGTGTAATTTGCCTACAACGCATTTTTGCGTATTCCTTTTTGTGCTCAATCGCTGCTTCTCCTACATTCGTTAAGAGTGTGAAAATGATCGGCACGCATTGATACCTTGGTGAAGTGGCTCTGCAACCCTGTGGCTGCTCTGCCTGCTGGTAGGGCTGCGGGGAGCTAGGTGCCATCGAATAGCGCCCAAGCCAAAGTCTTCACGTATGCCGAGAGGAGGAGTGCTGGCAACATACTCCGTCGGCAAAACGCGAGCATGATGTCCAGCCCAACTGACCAGTGGAGGAAAAAGGTCGAATGGGCATCAAAGGTGCTGCCCAACTTCGGCAAAGAGGCACCAAAGAGGGTTGCCCCGCCGAAGACTACAGCCCCGCAAACGAAAAGGCAGCGCTCACAGGAGACTTCTGGACCGGCTCCGAAGCGCTCCAGAGTGCTGCCGAACGTGTCTTTCGCACAAATCGTCAAGGAGAAGACGCTGATCGGCGTCCTGGATAAAGGCAGCGTCGACTCCAAGATTCCCAGGAACCAGTGGAAGTGGGTGGGAGCAGCACTGGCCGACCGCTGCTTCGATCTGCTGGACAAGCAACCCGGCCCCCCTCCAGTCTGTAAAGACATGGGGTGGTACCAGGGTTGTATCAAGATCATAGCCTGCGAAGACGAGCGCTCCGTCCAGCTGTATAAAGCAGCGGTAGCGCAAGTCGGAGAGGTATACCCAGGGGCGAAGCTCGTCGCAGTCGACTGGAGCGAGGTGCCCAGTAGGCCTAGAGCGAGAGTTTGGGTGCCCGCCTCCATAAAGGAGCCGGAGCGCATCTTAAAAATGTTGTAGCCGATTGGAGGGTAGTAAAGGTTGAGGCGACACAAGGCCCGATGCACTAGGCGGTGCTCGTCCTCAACAAGGAGTCTCTAGCTCCAATTGAGTCCAAAAACGGAGAACTAAACTTTGGCTTCAGCGCGGTGAGCATCAGGGTTTACAAGTCGGATGCAGCGGCCGAGGCACGTCCTGTCGACAACCTAGTCGAGCAGGACGTTGTCTCGGAGATCGAAGCACGCGATGACGATCTAGAGCCAGCCCATGACGGCTACCCCTCCAACACCGCTCTAATGCGTGAGTTCGAGGCGATGTGTCACGACGACACCATCAAGGATGACTCGGACGCCGACAACACAGTGGTGGAGAATTCTGTCGATGTCCCTAAGACTTATACAGATAAATCTCCACCACTGTAAAGCAGCATCCGCTGCCCTTATACTCCACTTGGAAGCGAGCGGAGCAGATATAGTCCTGATCCCAGAGCCTTGGGTAGTAGGAGACAAGGTCTGTGGATTAGCAACGAAGGAGCTCAAGCTTATTGTAGCTCAGAAAGAAGATAAAATTCGTACCTGCATTCTTGCAAGGAAGCACTTAAATATCTTTCTGCTCCACAACTTTAGCAATGGTGACAAAACAGCGGCAAGCCTTGAGCTACAAGGTTCTCAAATAAGGCTGATGTCGTCCTACATGGCTCATGAGGAAAGCGATCCTCCCGGTGACCTAGTTCGAAAGCTCACCGGAGATAGCGAAAGGTCGGATATAGGCCTTGTAATAGGCTGCGACGCCAACGCCCACCACACCCATTGGGGGAGTTCGGATACAAATGTAAGGGGTGAGTCATTATTCAGCTTCATCTTAAACTCTAATCTTCTTAGATCTTCTTAATCTTCTTACAAACTGTCAGGCATAGTAAAGAACTGGAAAGTTCTGGGGGACAATTCCTTTTCAGACCACAGGTACATCGAGACTACATTATCTCTCGAGAGCCAAAAACCCACTGTCTTTGCTAACCCTAGGAAAGCCAACTGGGAAAAATATGTCACAGTAATGGAGGGACTACTTCCCTCCAAGGCACCAATCTGCCTGAACACAGAGCACAATCTAAATCATCTAGTGGACAGTTTTACTAAAGCATGCAACACGGCCTTCACGGCAGCATGCCCATTAAACCAACACAAGGGGAAAAAGAAACCCCTTGGTGGTCAAAACAAATAGATACCCTACGGAAAAGCTGCAGGTCCCTCTTCAACAGGGCCAAAAGCGCTAACGAGGAAGAACACTGCGCAGATTACAAAAATAGTCTGGCCCTATTCAAGAAAGAAATCAGACAGGCAAAAAAGGCCTCGTGGCAAAGATTTTGTTCTGAAATCGAGGTAACGTCGGAAGCTGCAAGACTGCGCAAGATCCTCTCCAAAACGACCCCCTCGGTGGGATACCTAAAGAGAAGCGATGCTACGTGGACTAACTCCAGTAGGGAGTCCCTATATATTCTACTTGACACTCATTTTCCACGGTGCTCCATCAATGGACCGACTCACTTCCCTAGTGAGGGTTCAATTCCCTCAATGGAGCATATTTTCTCAAAACAGAACATAAACTGGGCAATAAACAGTTTTGATCCGTTCAAATACCCTGGTCCGGACCAGATCATTCCGGCTCAATTACAAAAAGCCGTAGACACGGCCATCAACTGGCTGCAATGTATCTTTAAGAAGATACTAGTAGTGAGGAGAACACCACACGCTTGGCTTAAGGTAAAAATTCATCCCTAAAGCAGGTAAAGCCTCGCACTCGACACCAAAGGACTTTAGACCAATCAGTCTATCATCCTTCGTTCTCAAAACTTTTTGCTGCAAATTCGTGGAATACGCGGACGACGTGGCAATTATCTTCTCGGGAAAATACCTTCAAACACCCTGCGACTTAATGACCGCAAAGCTCGCGAGACTGTCAAGATGAACAGAATCGCGTGGTCTTGGAGTTAATCCCTCAAAGACGGAACTTGTGCTATTGACAAGTAAATACAAGATTCCGTCTCTATACCCCCCATGTTAAATGGATGCAGGCTCTCCTTTAGCAACTGTGCCAGTTACTTAGGGTTGGTAAATGACGAGAAGCTAAATTGAAACCTGAACATCAGTGTGAAAAAGGTCACGATAGCCCTCTACACTTGCAAAAAAGCTATTGGCCCGAAATGGGGCATGAACCCAAGTATAGTCCAATGGATATATCTAGCTATAGTTAGACCAAAAATACTTTATGAAGTTCCAGTGTGGTGGCCAGCTTTATCAAAAAGGATGATCACCAGACAACTCGACAAAGTTCAACGAACAGCCGCCCTTTGCATCAGCGGAGCTCTTCGCACCACTCCAAATGATGCATTTGATGCCATTCTATGCCTCCCAAGCCTTGCCCTTGCTGGAAAAGAAAGGGCAGAGATGGCAGAAAAACGTCTGAGGGACTCTTCAATATTAAACAGCAGTTCCGTCCCCACTAAAACGGACTACTGTGTCCCAAGGGAATACACAGACACCCCTTTCGATGCAATTATCTCTTACAGAGACGAGTCCCCAGAAGGGGCCCTAAACATCTTTACAGATGGGTCAAAGCTGAACAACAGGGTCAGAGGAGGTATATACTCCGAACAGCTAAACATTAGGCACTCCTTTAGGCTCCCTGATCAATCAATCAAGGAAGCCCTAAACTGCCTTCAGGAAACTACCGCCGTGGTAACCCGCGTAAATATCTATAGTGATAGCCAAGCTGCAATCAAATCGCTTAATGCGATCTCCGCAAACAGTTGCAGATTGCCGCAAATCTCTTCACGAGATGGCTCAGCAATTTGTTATCAGCCTTATATGGGTCCCGGGCCACCGGGACATCGAAGGTAACTGTATTGCAGACGAGCTGGCCAGACTGGGCACTACAATCCCCCTTCTCCAAAACAAGGAGGATACTCGTATGCCGATGGCCACATGTAGGCTCATAATAAAGGAGCAATATAAGCAACTAATAGACAACAAGTGGCAATCAGTACCACGTTGTCGAATAACTCGGCAAACATGGCCAACCATAGATAGGAAGCGCACCTCTGAGCTATGCCAGCTCGGCAGACAAAGGTGCAGCGCAGTCATACGCTCCCTAACGGGACACTGGCTAATAGGTACCCACGCTAATAGACTGGGCGCCCCATACAATGATTTTTGCCGTAGCTGCAGAGACGAGGAAGAGGAGAAAATGGTGGAACACTTGTTCTGCTCTTGCCCAGCTCTCAGCAGGAGAAGGCTACAGCACTTGGGCTCGCCCTTCATATCAGACATTTCGGTAATGTCCACTATATGTCCCAGAAAGATAGCTAACTTCATAAGAGCTGCAGGCTGGGACAACTGTTGACCTTAGGTCTCACTATACGAGAAGGGTTAGATTCCCCGCGGTATCACAACGGGGCGGAAACGGCCTAGGTGTGCTGGGCTCCCAGTGAGTCTGGCAGCCGCTGTAACCTAACCTAACCTAACCTAAGTTATGTGAAAAATAGAAGCACTACATATGTACACTAACAAAAAATACCAAATTTGTAAAAAATTCTTTACAAAAAACTAAACCTGGAAAAAAAACCATAATTCATTGAAAGATTTTAAATCTCCAAATCTATCAGAAAAAGTATATTTGGGCGACAGCGGAAAAACTTTGTCGAGTAGTGTAACAGGTGTTAATCATGAGATCATTAAAAGATTGGCTTTTGCCCTAAATGTTATAAACTGCAAAGAAATGATAAGTGGTGCAAAATATGCCAAATACGCATCCAAAACAGCTCAAATTTTGACTGTATTGTATCTTAAAAAAAAAAACGTACCCCCACGGTACATGGGATTCTGTCTTTTGGAAATGGCTTAACAGAGTATCAGTTAAAGAACTATCCAAAGAAGCACAGCAATGTAAAAACAAGGACTATAAAAGGTTCAGATACACTATTACGTGCAATATTCCTCGGGTTCGACAAAATGAAGACATTTTTAACATGATGGCAGCCTCATCGCTGAGACATCGCATCGCTGAGACATGTGCGTTCACGAAAGGGTTTGGAAGATAGCAACTATAGTTCCGAAATGTTAAGTTTATTAACCTTAGTGTTTCTGGTCTGATGAGCGCGTGAGGTGGCTCAGAGGGGGCCTAGCTGAGGCTACCGGACGGGTCGCAGGTTGCGGATAGCGAAAGGCCTACCCCTAAAAAAGGTAGGTTAGCTGCGAATAATCGGTTCTCTTTAGGGAGACCACCGAAAATAAGCAGTCCCGGACAGCCAGCGGGTGTTCGCTAAGCAGCAACACTGACGATGCGCTTGTGGTGCCGCCTCGTATAAGTAGCTCACACACTCCCCCTTCCCTACACACACTACCTACCCACATCCCACCCCCCCACACTCACCTCACACCGGGCTGGGCTAAGGTGTCATTCGACCCGTGCCGAGAGTCAGCCTGGCTGGGGGCCCGGTCTAAAAACTAGCCCAGTCTCGAACGGAGAGCTCAGGGACTTGGCAGCCCCCTGTTCTAATGATGCCTTACCCGGGCAACGTGGATCTCTGCCCGGGCTGACCGTTCCCTTTCTCTGCATCTCGTGGGATGTAATTATGAACATTAACAAATATAACAAAAACAAAAAAATACAAAAAAATAAATCTGAGTCTGACACTCCCCAAACGTCAACTGGGAGCAATCCCCCGCATGGGAAGGCATCGGCCCAAAGGCCCGGCCCGACCAGCTCAACAGCAGGACAGACCTGCAAGGCGAAAAGCGCTGGGGTGAACCCGAGTGGGTCCCATCCCGAATCTGGGGTGGGGGGCGGATCAGCTCCCAACACCGACACCTTGGAGAGGCAGCTAAGCAATATTGCGGTGGCCCGACCTTCTGGTAAGGTGGAGGGTGATGATTTGCCTTCAACCAGCGCCCAGGCCAGAAAGCATACTTATGCCGAAAGGAGGAGTGCAGGGCACATACTCCGTCGGCAAAATGCCAACACAGAGGTCAGTCCTTCAGCGGACTGGCTCAAGAAGGTGGAGTGGGCCACATCGGTGCTCCCAAACTTCTCAATGGTCTCTCAACCAAAGAGACAGCGGTCACAAGAAACACCCGGCCCGGTCGCGAAAAGGTCGAGGGTGGTGGCCAATATCTCCTTCGCGCAGATTGCCAAGGAGAGGACGCTAATTGGCGTCCTCGACAAGGGCAGCGCGGAGGGTAAGATCCCAAGGAGCAAATGGAAGTGGGTGGAGGCGGCACTTGCCGACCGCTGCTTCGAGTTGCTCGAGAAGGACCCTGGGCCACCTCCAGTCTGCAAAGACATGGGGTGGTACCAGGGCAGTATTAAAGTTGTTGCCTGCGATGACGAGCGCTCCGTGAAGCTATACAAAGCAGCGGTGGCGCAGATCGGAGAGGTCTACGCCGGGGCGAAGCTAGTCGCGGTAGACTGGAGCGAGGTGCCCAGTAGACCGAGGGCGAGAATATGGGTGCCGGCTACCTTTAAGGAGCCCGAGCGCATCCTCACGATGTTGCAGAGGTGCAATCCGACACTTCCAACTCTTGACTGGAAGGTGGTCAAGGTTGAGGAGTCGAAGGGGCCGACAAATCAGGCCATCATTATCCTGAACAAGGAATCGCTGGCCCCAATAGAGGCAGCTAAACGAGAGCTGAACTTTGGCTTCAGTTCGGTCACCATAAAGGTGTACAAGTCGGACGCTGCCACGGCCGAGGCTCGTCCTGCCGACAACCCAGTCGCGCAGGATGTGGCCTCGGAGATCGAGGCACCCGACAACGAGCTGGAGCCGAAGGAAGGCTACTCGTCCGACGCAGAACTAATGCGGGATTTTGAGGCGATGTGTCGAGACGAAGTTTCCGACGACTCAGACGCCGACACTACAGTGGTGGAGATCCATGAAGATGTCTCTCAGACTCCTTCAAATAAATCTCCACTACTGTAAAGCAGCATCCGCTGCACTCATACTCCGCTTGGATGCAAGCGGAGCCGACGTGGTCCTAATCCAGGAGCCTTGGATAGTCGGAACCAAGGTCTGTGGGTTAGCGACGAGGGAGTACAAGCTCATTGTACCCCAAACCGAAGGTAAAATTCGTACCTGCATTCTAGCAAGAAAGCACCTTAATATCTTTCTGCTCCACAACTTCAGCAACGGCGACAATACAGCGGTAAGCCTAGAGCTAAAGCGGACACATCTGAGGCTGATGTCGTCCTACATGGCCCATGAGGAAAGCGATCCTCCCAACCACCTCGTCTGCAAGCTCACCAGCGACAGCGAGAGGTTCAACACAAGCCTACTAATAGGCTGCGATGCCAATGCTCACCACACCCAATGGGGGAGCACGGACACAAATGTAAGGGGTGAGTCACTTTTCAGCTTTATACTGAACTCGAACTTAACCATATGTAACCGGGGTAACGACCCCACATTTATTATAAAAAACAGACAGGAGGTTATTGACCTCACTCTAGTGTCTCACAATCTGTCAGACAAAGTGGAAAGATGGAGGGTCCTAGAGGACCATTCCTTCTCCGACCACAGGTATATCGAAACGATTTTATCCTTCGAGAGCCCCAAACCCACCGACTACACTAACCCCAGGAAAACCAACTGGGTTAAATATAGCTCGGTTTTGGAGGAAATACTTCCCAACAAGGCACCAATGAGCCCAGACACTCAAGACGATTTAGATCGTATAGTGTACAGGTTCACGGAAGCATGCAATAAGGCTTTCACGGCAGCTCGCCTGCCACACAGGACAAGGGGCAAAAAGAAACCCCCCTGGTGGTCGAAACAAATCGACATCCTACGAAAAAGCTGTAGGACCAGCTTCAACCGGGCTAAAAGTGCAAACGAGGAGGAACATTGGGCAGACTACAAAGTCAGTCTCGCCCAATTCAAAAAAGAAACACGAAGAGCAAAGAGGGCCTCTTGGCAAAAATTCTGCTCAGAAATTGAGGAGACGTCAGAAGCCGCCAGGCTGCGCAAGCTCCTCTCAAAAACCACCCCCTCGGTAGGGTACCTTAAAAGGAACGACGGTACGTGGACCAACTCCAGTGAGGAGTCGCTACACGTACTGCTCGAAACCCACTTCCCTGGGTGCACAACCATCAAGCCGGCGCTAACCCAAAGGGGAGGCCAAACAGCCATACCACAAGAATGGCTCAAGGCGAAAGTAGTCTTTATCCCCAAAGCGGGAAAGGCCTCGCACTCGACCCCAAAGGACTTTAGACCAATCAGCCTATCGTCCTTTCTTCTCAAAACTTTCGAGAGACTTGTCGGACTACATCTTAGGACAATTGTTAGTCCTCAAATGCTGTCAGGAGCACAACATGCCTACCGGAAAGGAAGATCCACGGAAACGGCGCTCCACGAAGTAGTCTCAATTGTAGAGAAATACCTACAACTCAAAGAATACTCTCTTATGGCCTTCCTCGATATCGAAGGAGCCTTTAATAACGTCGTCCCAAGTGCCATTACGGAAGCACTGACTGACCTGGGTGTGGACGGTCACTTGGTGCTGCTCATCGATCAATTGCTCACATGCAGGACGGTGACATCATCGATGGGATCGTCCACACAATCCAGGTATGTCAACAGAGGCACTCCGCAAGGTGGTGTCCTGTCTCCCCTTCTGTGGAACATGGCAGTCAATAAGATTCTATGTGATCTGGAGGGGGGGGGGCTGCAAAATAGTGGCATACGCGGATGACGTGGCAATCAGTTTCTCGGGGAAATACCCTCAAACACTGTGTGACCTTATGAGCACTAAGCTCGCGAGACTGTCAGAATGGACAAAATCGCGAGGATTGGGAGTAAATCCCACTAAAACGGAACTCGTGCTATTCTCACGTAAGTACAAGATTCCGCCCCTCAACCCTCCCATACTAAATGGATGCAGGCTCTCCTTCAGCGACAGTGCTAGTTACCTAGGGTTGGTAATTGATAAGAAGCTGAACTGGAACCTGAACGTAAAAGAAAGAGTAAAGAAGGCTACGATAGCCCTATACTCCTGTAAAAAAGGTATTGGCTTGAAGTGGGGCATGAACCCAAACGTAGTCCAATGGATATACCAAGCAATAGTAAGACCAATCTTACTCTATGGAGTTACAGTTTGGTGGCCGGCCTTATCAAAAGGATCGACAGCCAAACAACTTGGCAAGGTTCAGCGAACCGCAGCCCTATGCATTAGTGGAGCATTACGCACCACCCCGAACGATGCACTAAACGCCATCCTAAATCTCCAAAGCCTCGAACTCGAGGGAAAAGAGAGGGCAGAAATTGCCGCGATACGTCTGAGAGACTCCGGACAATGGACTTCACATACCAGGGGCCACTCATCCATACTTGTCAGTAGCACCGTCCCATCGAAGACGGACTACTGCGTTCCAAGGGAACACACTGGTACTCCCTTCAATGTAATCATCCCTAGCAGTGACGAGTGGCTTGAGGGACCACCAGGTCAGGACATGGCCATAAGCATCTTCACAGATGGCTCGAAGCTGGATAACAAAGTTGGAGGAGGGATTTACTCCGAACAACTCGAAATCAGGCACTCCTTTAGGCTCCCAGATCACTGCAGTGTGTTCCAAGCGGAAGTCATTGCGATCATGGAAGCACTGAAGCTCCTGCAAACAGCCTCAACAGCAACAACAACTGTAAACATTTACAGCGACAGCCAAGCTGCGATCAAATCACTTCACGCGATTTCCTCGAACTCGGCCACAGTGGCAAATTGCCGCAAATCTCTTCAAGAGATGGCCCAACAATTTGCCATCAGCCTTATTTGGGTCCCGGGTCACCGGGATATTGAGGGCAACTGCAAGGCAGACGAGCTGGCCAGATCTGGTGCCACAATACCCCTTCTCCAAGAGAAGGAGGATATTTGCATGCCAATGGCCACCTGTAGGCTTATCATAAAAGAGCTATATAAGCGACGAGCAGACAATGCGTGGCGGTCAGCACCACTATGTCGCATATCCAGGCAAACATGGCCTACCATTGACCGGAAACGCACACTAGAGCTTTGTAAGCTCGGTAGGAAAAGGTGCAGCGTTGTCATCCGCTCCCTCACAGGGCACTGGCTGATAGGCTCCCACGCCAACAGGCTGGGAGCCCCATACAATGATTTCTGCCGAAGCTGTAGAGATGAGGAGGAGGAGGAAACGGTGGCACACCTGTTCTGCTCCTGTCCGGCTCTCAGCAGGAGAAGGTCACACCTAACCTAACCTAACCTAACCTTAGTGTTGATGATTTTTTTGTTGAAAATCTGCCATCAATAGCAAATATTAAAAATTAACCTAAAAATATCTCTCAAAAATAAGAATTTAAATTTTATGTATTTAACTGAGAAAATGGAATAAAAACAACTAAAATGACATTTACTCATTGAAATTATAAAAAATGTTCAGCTATGATGAAAAGCAAATGTTTTTATTTTGAATTTTACTCAAAAATATGCTCGAAAATATTTCTTAAATTTAAAATTGAATATTAAAGCACCACGGATACCTAGCACCCTAGACTAACATTCATTTCATTTCATATAAAGCTTGAAAAGTTCTTCATTAATTGCTTTTTAAATTTTTTAAATCGCTTAATTAGTTTGGAAGTTATGATTTTTGAAAAGTAAAACGAGCAAAGGCCACACTGTGAGTTGTACTGCGCGCCATTACGGAAGCCTTGAGTTACCTGGTGGTGGACTGTCGGGGCCTAATTAATGTACCAATCTTAAAATAAAACGAGGGGGAACGTTGTGTTGTACCTTATACCCGGTACTCAGTCAGTATATTAATACATACATATATGAGCTTACGATTTATGCAATTTATTATATGTTAGCAAAAGGGACGAATTAAATTTTGGGCAAAAAAATAATATTTAAAATAAAAAAACGAGGGGGTACGTTGCGAGCCGCGGCAGAGGCCTTGGCTCTACCTTATATCCGGTACTCAGTCAGAATATACATACATACAGATATCAGCTTGCCATTTTTGCAATTTATTATATGTTCGCAAAAGGGACGAATTAAATTTTGGGGAAAAAATAATATATCAAAAAATGAAGTGAAATCCTTTTTGGAATATTATACATGTTTCCAATTTTGTTTGCATATGCTTTTTATATCTGCTTCTACATTTCTTTTTGTATAACTACATATTTGAGACGTACAAGTGTTTGCGACAGAGAGAGAGGTAATCAGTAAGCGTTTGCCAGGCGTTGCGCAGCCACAGAAATTTAATTTGTTTCTTCTCGCCATAATAATGATCCGATCTGATCCATATTCGACAATCTGGTAGATTTGGTAGTTTTCCATGATTCTGCGTTTTACGTTTTAATTTATCCTAAAAATTGTAGATTTCACAGATTTTCGTCCTTTGTGGGGGCGGAAGGGGGCGTGGCAATATTTTGAAATAAACTTGTACTGAATTGATATCACAGGAGCATGGATAGAAAGTTTGGTTGCTCTAGCTCTTATAGTCTGAGAACTAGGCGTCAAAAAATACGAATGGGGAAAGCAGATGGGGTCGCGTGTGAAAGAGAGCGAGAGGGAATGATGACTTTCGAAATTGTTTTCTTCATTGTAGCTATAATAATGATCCGATCTAATCCAGATTCAACACTCTGGTAGACACGGTCATTTTCCATGATTCTGCGTTTTTGGTTTTCTTTTATCTTAAAAATTGTGGATTCCACAGATTTTCGTTCTTTATGAGGGCGGAAGGGGGCGTGTCAAAATTTTGAAATAAACTTGTATGGAAGTGTTATCACAGGAGCTTGGATAGAAAGTTTGGTTGTTCTAGCTTTTAGAGTCTCTGAGATCTAGGCGCTCATTCAAACGAATAGGCAAAGCAGACAGGGTCGCGTGTGAGAGAGAGCGAGAGGGAACGATGACTTTCGAAATGGTTTTCCACATTGGGGCTATGCTAATCCGATCTGATCCAGATTCAAAAGTCTGATAGAAATGGTCATTCTCTATGATTCTGCGTTTTTAGTTTTCTCGTATCTTCTAAATTGTGTACGCCACAGACTTTTGTAGGGGTGGAAAGGGGCGAGGCGAACTTATGCAACACACTTGGAGTAGTGTGATCACACAGGAGACTGGATACAAAACTTGGTTGCTTCAATAGTCTCTGAGATATAGGCGCTAATGAAGACGGACGGACAGACAGTCATGGCTATATCGACTCGGCTATTGATGCTGATCAAGAATATTCATCCGTTATAACCACAAATCGAATATACCCCTATACTCTTCGAGTACCGTGTGTAACGAGAGGGAACGCTGTGAGGGCAAGGGCACGGGCCGCGGCTCTACGCTATACCCCGTACTTAGTCAGCATATATACATAGGTATGTGTGTAAATTATACAATATAATTTATACGTAAACGACGCTCAAATTAGATACCTATTTAATACATTAATTTGGTACAAATGGAACACCACGGGGAGGTTATCGCGATGAAATGGGGTCACACTAGCAAAAATATAAGTTTGGGGACCAACGAGTTTACTTGAGCTGCTTTTAAAGGCATTGTTTAAACTCTATATTTCCCAAAAATTTAAAAATAGGATTCCAATCCTTCATAAAATATATCTATACTAAAATGAATACCTAAAACGTCAAAATGATAAATAATAATAATATGTAATATAAACTTAACAAAATAAAAGAGAAAAGAGATAAAAAAACACAAAAAAAATATATAAGCAAAATAAAATATTAAAGTAATGATATAAACAAGAACACACGTCCCCTGCAGGTTTCTGCCGGTCAGTGCGGTCTACGTTTTGTACGAGGGGTCCCTGGCGCTCCGTCTAGCTATAAAACCTAATCAAATCCAATTTTCTTCCTCCCTAACATTAACTAGAATTCTACAATGATAACTATAGATAGTCTCAAAGGTGCGCGCGGTGGCCCTGCTGTCGGAAATGTTAAAAACCCCCAGTCAATATGCGTATCGCAATTGGTTGTAGACGAGTCCGAAACCTAACAATGACCTACAATTCTTTTCTGAAAGGAATTCATAAATTTCTTTACAGCAGCCTGAAATGTTATGAAGGAATAAATTAAAATCTCCAAATACTAAGAAATTTCTATCAAAAGCTGATTTCTTTGAAATAAATATATATAAAAAAATATATAAAATATATATAAAATAGAATATAAATATATTTCTATAAATAACAACAATACCTACATATTTGTACCTAAACAAAGCATACTCGAACACTGGAGATGCTAAGTTACCGGAATTTGCATAAAATCGATCACTTTCAAAATTACGTCGGCAAAACGCGAGCATGATGTCCAGCCCGACCGACCAGTGGAGGAAAATGGTCGAATGGGCATCAAAGGTGCTGCCCAACTTCGGCAAAGAGGCACCAAAGAGGGTTGCCCCGCCGAAGACTACAGCCCCGCAAACGAAAAGGCAGCGCTCACAGGAGACTTCTGGACCGGCTCCGAAGCGCTCCAGAGTGCTGCCGAACGTGTCTTTCGCACAAATCGTCAAGGAGAAGACGCTGATCGGCGTCCTGGATAAAGGCAGCGTCGACTCCAAGATTCCCAGGAACCAGTGGAAGTGGGTGGGAGCAGCACTGGCCGACCGCTGCTTCGATCTGCTGGACAAGCAACCCGGCCCCCCTCCAGTCTGTAAAGACATGGGGTGGTACCAGGGTTGTATCAAGATCATAGCCTGCGAAGACGAGCGCTCCGTCCAGCTGTATAAAGCAGCGGTAGCGCAAGTCGGAGAGGTATACCCAGGGGCGAAGCTCGTCGCAGTCGACTGGAGCGAGGTGCCCAGTAGGCCTAGAGCGAGAGTTTGGGTGCCCGCCTCCATAAAGGAGCCGGAGCGCATCTTAAAAATGTTGTAGCCGATTGGAGGGTAGTAAAGGTTGAGGCGACACAAGGCCCGATGCACTAGGCGGTGCTCGTCCTCAACAAGGAGTCTCTAGCTCCAATTGAGTCCAAAAACGGAGAACTAAACTTTGGCTTCAGCGCGGTGAGCATCAGGGTTTACAAGTCGGATGCAGCGGCCGAGGCACGTCCTGTCGACAACCCAGTCGAGCAGGACGTTGTCTCGGAGATCGAAGCACGCGATGACGATCTAGAGCCAGCCCATGACGGCTACCCCTCCGACACCGCTCTAATGCGTGAGTTCGAGGCGATGTGTCACGACGACACCATCAAGGATGACTCGGACGCCGACAACACAGTGGTGGAGAATTCTGTCGATGTCCCTAAGACTTATACAGATAAATCTCCACCACTGTAAAGCAGCATCCGCTGCCCTTATACTCCACTTGGAAGCGAGCGGAGCAGATATAGTCCTGATCCCAGAGCCTTGGGTAGTAGGAGACAAGGTCTGTGGATTAGCAACGAAGAAGCTCAAGCTTATTGTAGCTCAGAAAGAAGATAAAATTCGTACCTGCATTCTTGCAAGGAAGCACTTAAATATCTTTCTGCTCCACAACTTTAGCAATGGTGACAAAACAGCGGCAAGCCTTGAGCTACAAGGTTCTCAAATAAGGCTGATGTCGTCCTACATGGCTCATGAGGAAAGCGATCCTCCCGGTGACCTAGTTCGAAAGCTCACCGGAGATAGCGAAAGGTCGGATATAGGCCTTGTAATAGGCTGCGACGCCAACGCCCACCACACCCATTGGGGGAGTTCGGATACAAATGTAAGGGGTGAGTCATTATTCAGCTTCATCTTAAACTCTAATCTTCTTAGATCTTCTTAATCTTCTTACAAACTGTCAGGCATAGTAAAGAACTGGAAAGTTCTGGGGGACAATTCCTTTTCAGACCACAGGTACATCGAGACTACATTATCTCTCGAGAGCCAAAAACCCACTGTCTTTGCTAACCCTAGGAAAGCCAACTGGGAAAAATATGTCACAGTAATGGAGGGACTACTTCCCTCCAAGGCACCAATCTGCCTGAACACAGAGCACAATCTAAATCATCTAGTGGACAGTTTTACTAAAGCATGCAACACGGCCTTCACGGCAGCATGCCCATTAAACCAACACAAGGGGAAAAAGAAACCCCTTGGTGGTCAAAACAAATAGATACCCTACGGAAAAGCTGCAGGTCCCTCTTCAACAGGGCCAAAAGCGCTAACGAGGAAGAACACTGCGCAGATTACAAAAATAGTCTGGCCCTATTCAAGAAAGAAATCAGACAGGCAAAAAAGGCCTCGTGGCAAAGATTTTGTTCTGAAATCGAGGTAACGTCGGAAGCTGCAAGACTGCGCAAGATCCTCTCCAAAACGACCCCCTCGGTGGGATACCTAAAGAGAAGCGATGCTACGTGGACTAACTCCAGTAGGGAGTCCCTATATATTCTACTTGACACTCATTTTCCACGGTGCTCCATCAATGGACCGACTCACTTCCCTAGTGAGGGTTCAATTCCCTCAATGGAGCATATTTTCTCAAAACAGAACATAAACTGGGCAATAAACAGTTTTGATCCGTTCAAATACCCTGGTCCGGACCAGATCATTCCGGCTCAATTACAAAAAGCCGTAGACACGGCCATCAACTGGCTGCAATGTATCTTTAAGAAGATACTAGTAGTGAGGAGAACACCACACGCTTGGCTTAAGGTAAAAATTCATCCCTAAAGCAGGTAAAGCCTCGCACTCAGCACCAAAGGACTTTAGACCAATCAGTCTATCATCCTTCGTTCTCAAAACTTTTTGCTGCAAATTCGTGGAATACGCGGACGACGTGGCAATTATCTTCTCGGGAAAATAACTTCAAACACCCTGCGACTTAATGACCGCAAAGCTCGCGAGACTGTCAAGATGAACAGAATCGCGTGGTCTTGGAGTTAATCCCTCAAAGACGGAACTTGTGCTATTGACAAGTAAATACAAGATTCCGTCTCTATACCCCCCATGTTAAATGGATGCAGGCTCTCCTTTAGCAACTGTGCCAGTTACTTAGGGTTGGTAAATGACGAGAAGCTAAATTGAAACCTGAACATCAGTGTGAAAAAGGTCACGATAGCCCTCTACACTTGCAAAAAAGCTATTGGCCCGAAATGGGGCATGAACCCAAGTATAGTCCAATGGATATATCTAGCTATAGTTAGACCAAAAATACTTTATGAAGTTCCAGTGTGGTGGCCAGCTTTATCAAAAAGGATGATCACCAGACAACTCGACAAAGTTCAACGAACAGCCGCCCTTTGCATCAGCGGAGCTCTTCGCACCACTCCAAATGATGCATTTGATGCCATTCTATGCCTCCAAAGCCTTGCCCTTGCTGGAAAAGAAAGGGCAGAGATGGCAGAAAAACGTCTGAGGGACTCTTCAATATTAAACAGCAGTTCCGTCCCCACTAAAACGGACTACTGTGTCCCAAGGGAATACACAGACACCCCTTTCGATGCAATTATCTCTTACAGAGACGAGTCCCCAGAAGGGGCCCTAAACATCTTTACAGATGGGTCAAAGCTGAACAACAGGGTCAGAGGAGGTATATACTCCGAACAGCTAAACATTAGGCACTCCTTTAGGCTCCCTGATCACGGCAGCGTCTTCCAAGCGGAGGTCATTGCAATCAAGGAAGCCCTAAACTGCCTTCAGGAAACTACCGCCGTGGTAACCCGCGTAAATATCTATAGTGATAGCCAAGCTGCAATCAAATCGCTTAATGCGATCTCCGCAAACAGTTGCAGATTGCCGCAAATCTCTTCACGAGATGGCTCAGCAATTTGTTATCAGCCTTATATGGGTCCCGGGCCACCGGGACATCGAAGGTAACTGTATTGCAGACGAGCTGGCCAGACTGGGCACTACAATCCCCCTTCTCCAAAACAAGGAGGATACTCGTATGCCGATGGCCACATGTAGGCTCATAATAAAGGAGCAATATAAGCAACTAATAGACAACAAGTGGCAATCAGTACCACGTTGTCGAATAACTCGGCAAACATGGCCAACCATAGATAGGAAGCGCACCTCTGAGCTATGCCAGCTCGGCAGACAAAGGTGCAGCGCAGTCATACGCTCCCTAACGGGACACTGGCTAATAGGTACCCACGCTAATAGACTGGGCGCCCCATACAATGATTTTTGCCGTAGCTGCAGAGACGAGGAAGAGGAGAAAATGGTGGAACACTTGTTCTGCTCTTGCCCAGCTCTCAGCAGGAGAAGGCTACAGCACTTGGGCTCGCCCTTCATATCAGACATTTCGGTAATGTCCACTATATGTCCCAGAAAGATAGCTAACTTCATAAGAGCTGCAGGCTGGGACAACTGTTGACCTTAGGTCTCACTATACGAGAAGGGGTAGATTCCCCGCGGTATCACAACGGGGCGGAAACGGCCTAGGTGTGCTGGGCTCCCAGTGAGTCTGGCAGCCGCTGTAACCTAACCTAACCTAACCTAAGTTATGTGAAAAATAGAAGCACTACATATGTACATATGACAAAAAATACCAAATTTGTAAAAAATTCTTTACAAAAAACTAAACCTGGAAAAAAAACCATAATTCATTGAAAGATTTTAAATCTCCAAATCTATCAGAAAAAGTATATTTGGGTGACAGCGGAAAAACTTTGTCGAGTAGTGTAACAGGTGTTAATCATGAGATCATTAAAAGGTTGGCTTTTGCCCTAAATGTTATAAACTGCAAAGAAATGATAAGTGGTGCAAAATATGCCAAATACGCATCCAAAACAGCTCAAATTTGGACTGTATTGTATCTTAAAAAAAAAAACGTACCCCCACGGTACATGGGATTCTGTCTTTTGGAAATGGCTTAACAGAGTATCAGTTAAAGAACTATCCAAAGAAGCACAGCAATGTAAAAACAAGGACTATAAAAGGTTCAGATACACTATTACGTGCAATATTCCTCGGGTTCGACAAAATGAAGACATTTTTAACATGATGGCAGCCTCATCGCTGAGACATCGCATCGCTGAGACATGTGCGTTCACGAAAGGGTTTGGAAGATAGCAACTATAGTTCCGAAATGTTAAGTTTATTAACCTTAGTGTTGATGATTTTTTTGTTGAAAATCTGCCATCAATAGCAAATATTAAAAATTAACCTAAAAATATCTCTCAAAAATAAGAATTTACATTTTATGTATTTAACTGAGAAAATGGAATAAAAACAACTAAAATGACATTTACTCATTGAAATTATAAAAAATGTTCAGCTATGATGAAAAGCAAATGTTTTTATTTTGAATTTTACTCAAAAAATATGCTCGAAAATATTTCTTAAATTTAAAATTGAATATTAAAGCACCACGGATACCTAGCACCCTAGACTAACATTTATTTCATTTCATATAAAGCTTGAAAAGTTCTTCATTAATTGCTTTTTAAATTTTTTAAATTGCTTAATTAGTTTGGAAGTTATGATTTTTGAAAAGTAAAATGAGCAAAGGCCACACTGTGAGTTGTACTGCGCGCCATTACGGAAGCCTTGAGTTACCTGGTGGTGGACTGTCGGGGCCTAATTAATGTACCAATCTTAAAATAAAACGAGGGGGAACGTTGTGTTGTACCTTATATCCGGTACTCAGTCAGAATATACATACATACAGATATCAGCTTGCCATTTTTGCAATTTATTATATGTTCGCAAAAGGGACGAATTAAATTTTGGGGAAAAAATAATATATCAAAAAATGAAGTGAAATCCTTTTTGGAATATTATACATGTTTCCAATTTTGTTTGCATATGCTTTTTATATCTGCTTCTACATTTCTTTTTGTATAACTACATATTTGAGACGTACAAGTGTTTGCGACAGAGAGAGAGGTAATCAGTAAGCGTTTGCCAGGCGTTGCGTAGCCACAGAAATTTAATTTGTTTCTTCTCGCCATAATAATGATCCGATCTGATCCATATTCGACAATCTGGTAGATTTGGTAGTTTTCCATGATTCTGCGTTTTACGTTTTAATTTATCCTAAAAATTGTAGATTTCACAGATTTTCGTCCTTTGTGGGGGCGGAAGGGGGCGTGGCAATATTTTGAAATAAACTTGTACTGAATTGATATCACAGGAGCATGGATAGAAAGTTTGGTTGCTCTAGCTCTTATAGTCTGAGAACTAGGCGTCAAAAAATACGAATGGGGAAAGCAGATGGGGTCGCGTGTGAAAGAGAGCGAGAGGGAATGATGACTTTCGAAATTGTTTTCTTCATTGTAGCTATAATAATGATCCGATCTAATCCAGATTCAACACTCTGGTAGACACGGTCATTTTCCATGATTCTGCGTTTTTGGTTTTCTTTTATCTTAAAAATTGTGCATTCCACAGATTTTCGTTCTTTATGAGGGCGGAAGGGGGCGTGTCAAAATTTTGAAATAAACTTGTATGGAAGTGTTATCACAGGAGCTTGGATAGAAAGTTTGGTTGTTCTAGCTTTTAGAGTCTCTGAGATCTAGGCGCTCATTCAAACGAATAGGCAAAGCAGACAGGGTCGCGTGTGAGAGAGAGCGAGAGGGAACGATGACTTTCGAAATGGTTTTCCACATTGGGGCTATGCTAATCCGATCTGATCCAGATTCAAAAGTCTGATAGAAATGGTCATTCTCTATGATTCTGCGTTTTTAGTTTTCTCGTATCTTCTAAATTGTGTACGCCACAGACTTTTGTAGGGGTGGAAAGGGGCGAGGCGAACTTATGCAACACACTTGGAGTAGTGTGATCACACAGGAGACTGGATACAAAACTTGGTTGCTTCAATAGTCTCTGAGATATAGGCGCTAATGAAGACGGACGGACAGACAGTCATGGCTATATCGACTCGGCTATTGATGCTGATCAAGAATATTCATCCGTTATAACCACAAATCGAATATACCCCTATACTCTTCGAGTACCGTGTGTAACGAGAGGGAACGCTGTGAGGGCAAGGGCACGGGCCGCGGCTCTACGCTATACCCCGTACTTAGTCAGCATATATACATAGGTATGTATGTAAATTATACAATATAATTTATACGTAAACGACGCTCAAATTAGATACCTATTTAATACATTAATTTGGTACAAATGGAACACCACGGGGAGGTTATCGCGATGAAATGGGGTCACACTAGCAAAAATATAAGTTTGGGGACCAACGAGTTTACTTGAGCTGCTTTTAAAGGCATTGTTTAAACTCTATATTTCCCAAAAATGTAAAAATAGGATTCCAATCCTTCATAAAATATATCTATACTAAAATGAATACCTAAAACGTCAAAATGATAAATAATAATAATATTTAATATAAACTTAACAAAATAAAAGAGAAAAGAGATAAAAAAACACAAAAAAAATATATAAGCAAAATAAAATATTAAAGTAATGATATAAACAAGAACACACGTCCCCTGCAGGTTTCTGCCGGTCAGTGCGGTCTACGTTTTGTACGAGGGGTCCCTGGCGCTCCGTCTAGCTATAAAACCTAATCAAATCCAATTTTCTTCCTCCCTAACATTAACTAGAATTCTACAATGATAACTATAGATAGTCTCAAAGGTGCGCGCGGTGGCCCTGCTGTCGGAAATGTTAAAAACCCCCAGTCAATATGCGTATCGCAATTGGTTGTAGACGAGTCCGAAACCTAACAATGACCTACAATTCTTTTCTGAAAGGAATTCATAAATTTCTTTACAGCAGCCTGAAATGTTATGAAGGAATAAATTAAAATCTCCAAATACTAAGAAATTTCTATCAAAAGCTGATTTCTTTGAAATAAATATATATAAAAAAATATATAAAATATATATAAAATAGAATATAAATATATTTCTATAAATAACAACAATACCTACAGATTTGTACCTAAACAAAGCATACTCGAACACTGGAGATGCTAAGTTACCGGAATTTGCATAAAATCGATCACTTTCAAAATTACGTCGGCAAAACGCGAGCATGATGTCCAGCCCGACCGACCAGTGGAGGAAAAAGGTCGAATGGGCATCAAAGGTGCTGCCCAACTTCGGCAAAGAGGCACCAAAGAGGGTTGCCCCGCCGAAGACTACAGCCCCGCAAACGAAAAGGCAGCGCTCACAGGAGACTTCTGGACCGGCTCCGAAGCGCTCCAGAGTGCTGCCGAACGTGTCTTTCGCACAAATCGTCAAGGAGAAGACGCTGATCGGCGTCCTGGATAAAGGCAGCGTCGACTCCAAGATTCCCAGGAACCAGTGGAAGTGGGTGGGAGCAGCACTGGCCGACCGCTGCTTCGATCTGCTGGACAATCAACCCGGCCCCCCTCCAGTCTGTAAAGACATGGGGTGGTACCAGGGTTGTATCAAGATCATAGCCTGCTCAGACGAGCGCTCCGTCCAGCTGTATAAAGCAGCGGTAGCATACTCGAACACTGGAGATGCTAAGTTACCGGAATTTGCATAAAATCGATCACTTTCAAAATTACTACAATGATCTAAAAGTTCATTATTAACTAATATTAGAATGCCTCTTTTTTGTCTAGCTCCGCTGGCTACGGACGGGCAATCTAACCGCACTGTAGTGGAATAGCCAGGAATAATATAAGCTCCATTTAAGTAAGTGGAAGCCTCAACAAAGCTCAAAATAGAAGACTTGAGCATTAACTGATCAGAACAGACATCGGTAAAATGGCAGTGCAAGCCGTATTAAGGAAGAAAATATTGAGGTCGGACGAATTGAGTAAAAAATTGAAGTAGGTGTGAAGTAACTTAGCGGAACGTAAGTTCTCCATCTCCTTCGCGACAGGACAGTCCCGTTCGGGTTTCGAAGGAATAAATGGTCCAATCATATAAAGTCCGTTCGCACTGGTGGCCCTACTGCAAGCTACATACAAAGCTTCTCTTTGCGTATTGGATGAAGTGTGGATTTGCTGTATGTAGCTCCCTGACTCTTATGAATGGTGATTGCTTCTGCAGCTATTGTTCATTTTGGTGGTATTGAAAACTTTTTTTAGTTTTCTGAATTGGCGTCCATGAAGAATCGTTACTATGGCTGCGTATCAACCTTTCGTTAACTCAATCAAATACTCCTATTTTCATCCGTAAACTGGTCACTTAAGTTCAGAATTTTTTTTGAGAACTTATTTTGGGAATCGCCAAAGCCCTAAACTCCTCATCAAATCCCTTATCAACTGCCTGTTCGCCTATATTTTCCTCCATATTCGCTTTGGCTTCCATGGCCCTCATAAGCACGTCTTTTAAATCTGCTTACGCATTGTATTTTTGGAAATTTGAACTAATGATGATTGTTACAAACGACCTCGCAATTCGTGCTCACTAAATCTCTTTCTTCATCTCTCCACGGATAAAACAGCACAACTAATGCTCTAAAATATATTGACCTATCTGTATTTATATTAAACCTCATATATTTTAAAATGGAATACTATTATCGCGGAGAGGGATAAAGCCTACTGGTGCCTCTTTTTCTTCGTCCTCTTTATCATCGATATTTTAGCCTGCTCTTTTCCCCCTTTTTTGAAAATTCATAAATATGCCAAACACAGGCCCTGAAGATCTGTTGGTGTTTGTTCATACCGCTTCGCAATCTTTTGACGAATATGACAGTAGAGTCCTGATTCATATTTTGTAGAATGCTTGTAGATTTGAGAATTCGCACTTGTTGCTCTGGAGGGAAAGTATTTACATGAACGCGTTTGTTGTTAGTTCCGGACAACGGTATGCCTAGAAAACAATATACGGCTTCCTGAGCAGGGCCCGAATAAATTTGTGACCAATGTAGCTTTTGCCTAATCGTGTAATTTCCCTCTTGCACTTCTCTTACCGCCTCGCTCATAAGCTTTGAAATACCTCTTTGGGATTTATTTATATAATTTATTATATAGCTAAAAAATAAATTGGCGATCCGTATTGGCCCTTTGCATTGAAAGAATGTATTTATTATAAGCATTAACGCAAATCTTAGCAACTGACCTCTTTAGAAAAATCCGTGGTTTCATGAAACCAGATCATAGTGCACATTTGTAGTCCTCGTAATTGAGGCTCACTTGTTCGTGTGAAAAGAAATTCACAAATATGCTTAAGTGATCAATCATATCAGAGGATTGATCAGAATTTAGTAGGTCAAGAATTTTCTAAAAATTCCTTGGTGAAAATCAAGGTTTGGAGTTTCCTCCGGCAGTGGGCACAATATCTCCGTTTAGGGGTATCGGAGGCTATGGAATAAGGAATCTAAAAATTTTTTTTTTCAGTTCTATTGAATTTTTTAGGAAATGTCATGTTTGTATGCCCTTGCTTTTGGTATTAAACATACGGAGCTAATTCTGAGTCTGTGACATCTACTGTAATATGTTTATTAATGAAGGCTACAATTGTTAAAAAATACTCAGTACTGGTAAAATCCACTGCTGGGGCATCTTTCAGCCAAAACATACCGTGAATGTGGGGGAACATCTTTGTTGAAATTCGACACGCCAATAAAATTTGATGACGAAGTTTTCTCTGAAAATGCCCTCCCGATTCCTCATAACTTTCAAAAGCTCACGATACCTATGATGCCCTCCCGATTCCTCATGGCTTTCAATAGCCCACGATACCTATGATCAAAATACCTAGCACAAATAACTGGTTCTGCCTTGATGAGACGCTCCATTTCATTATACTGTAGATTCATTGATTCTCCTTCGCTAATGATCTCTCTATCTACATTGCTTTTGAGAAAAAAAGCAACTCTGGCCACCGCGTTTCAGCAGAAGACAGAGTGATGAAAAAAGTCGGCAGGTCGACGAATCATGGCCATAACCTTCTTCTTTTCTTCCTCCCAATGAGCTGGAGACGAGCGAATATCTCGAAGAACCCTATATCCCTCATCGTGGTTAATAAGTCCCCCTATGAAATTCTCATTAAGAGCGTTAAGAGCATTAGCTGCCGTTACTGCACTGGATGTGCTCCGCTTACGTAAGCAGATAAAAATATTATTGCGAATCTTAATGAGCTCTAACTTCTTGTAATTGAAAAACAGTTTATCAGATCTACAACCTCTCCTATCTACATTACGAAGCTCTGATCTAACAATGATTGTAAAAGTTTCTGAAGATTGTCTCTTGACGCCTGCAAAAAAAGTGGGAAAAGATAACTCTTCCGAGTCAATATCTAAGACCCTATCAAGAGATCGTTGGCCTTTTTTATAATCTTATTATCGAATGGTATGTTATTTTTAAAGCAGAGTTTCCTGACCGCCAGGGTTGAGCTCTTCGGCTTCAAACTCCTCGTCGGGATTGGCTGGCTTTGTATCTACACTCCTATATCTGTTCTGTATACTTTCTAAAAAGGCAGCGTTTGCTTGAGATGCTACGAGTGGAACAATATAGGATGTGAAACCAGAGATCCACCGCTTACTAACTACGACATTGTGTTCTTTATACAAATCTGTACTAACTAAATAACGAAGTGCTTCAAAATTTTTTAGAAGGTCTAATGGTTTCAGCCATGAAGGCATGAAGATACTCTTTTTTAATCTTCACGTAGAACTGAAAAACCTGGGCTTCATGAAAAGCTCGTGGAAGCTCCTTCACTATATCGCTTACCGAAATAGGGACGTTTTCAACTGCTTCTTTAATGGCATTTTGGTCTCTCCCCCTAGGCAATTAAGGCTTAATTATTAAAAATGGAAGTCAAGCGAAAATTGTTCCTTTAATGGAGTAAGCCAATTAAGGAAATAAGTCAGTTTAGGGAAGCCTAATTCATTGAAGAAACACTTAGGCTTTTTACGCTTCTTAATGTTGCTATGTTATGTTCTGCAGAATTTTAATGTTGGGCAATCAGAAGAAAATTCTAGAACGCTTTCAAGAGCGTAGATTTCAGCACTTAACTTGAAATCACTTACTAAAAGGACGCGAGGAATTTAGGAAATTTATTTGGGGATCTCCAGGCCTTTACAAGAAAGGCAAACCTGATCAGGACCCAGCTTTATATGCATATTATAAACTACTTTTCGAGCTTCTAGGCCACTAAGCCTGATTCTGGGTCCTATTGTTGTTTATTAATTTATGTTGTTTGAAGCTTAACAATGTGCAGTTAAACTGTAAGGGGAAAATTACATGTCATCTAATGAATTGAAGGGACTAAGGAAAATACCCTGAACCGGTGGGGCTGATTACACTAGTCAACACGACATTTCCGCTGCCGCCCAAAATAACTTTTTTTTTAATATTTGGAGATTTAAATTTTTTTGAAAGAATTATGGTTTTAGGTTTAGTTTTTTTTAAAGAAATTGTAAAAATTTGGTTTTTTTCTTCAGAGGAAGTGCTTTTTCTCACATAAATTAACTAAGTTAACTTTTTTTTAACACGGCACACGAAGAGTATAGGGGTATATAGATTTGTGGTGATAACGAATGTATGTAACGCCCAGAAGGTAGCGTTTTCGACCCCATAAAGTATATGTATTCTTGATCAGCATCAATAGCCGAGTCGATATAGCCATGTCTGTCTGTCCGTCCGTCTGTTCGTCTTCATTAGCGCCTAGATCTCAGAGACTATGAAAGCTAGAGCAACCAAATTTTGTATCCAGACTCCTGTGTTATCACACTACTCCAAGTGCATTTCAAAATTTCGCCCCGCCCTCTTCCGTCCACACCAAGAACGAAAAAAAAACTGCGTTTTATAGACAATGACCATTTCTTTTAGAGTGTTGTATCTGAATCTGATCGGATTATTAATATAGCATTAATAAAGAAAATCATTTCGAAAGTCATCGTTCCCTCTCGCTCTCTCTCACACGCAACCCCGTCTGCTTTGCGCGTTCGTCTTTATTGACGCCTAGTTCTCAGAGACTATAAGAGCTAGAGCAATCAAACTTTCTATCCAAGCTCCTGTGATATCAATTCAGCACAAGTTTATTTCCAAATATTGCCACGCCCCCATCCGCCCCCACAAAGGACGAAAATCTGTGGAATCCACAATTTTTTAAGATAAAAGAAAACCAAAAATGCAGAATCATGGAAAATTACCACAACCACTAGTCTACCAGACACTAGTCTAGTCTCTCTCTTCCCTCTCTCTCTCGCAAACACTTGTACGTCTCAAATATGTAGTTATGCATGTACATGTAGAATTGTGGAAGCAGATGTAAAAATCATATTTTAACGAAAATGCAAAAATGTATAAAAATTCCAAAAATTTCACATCATTTTTTGAAAAATTATTTTTGGCCCAAAATTTAATTTGAACCTTTTACGAACATATGTTGAATAAATAGCGTAAGTCGTAAGCTCATGTGTGTATACACTGACTGAGTATCGGGTATAGAGTAGAGCTGGCTCACAACGTTCCCTCTCGTTTTTATTTATAAAAACTAGTATTTTTTCATGTTGTATTTTTCAGAGGTTGTGCTTTTTTTTCGAATAATTTAAGTATTTTACATCTTTAAATTTCTAAAGAGATGATAAATGCTGCTTAAATTATATCTTGGGCCGGGTTTTTTTATTTTAAGATTGGTACATTAATTAGGCCCCGACAGTCCACCACCAGGTAGCTCAAGGCTTCCGTAATGGCGCGCAGTACAACTCACAGTGTGGCCTTTGCTCATTTTACTTTTCAAAAATCATAACTTCCAAACTAATTAAGCGATTTAAAAAATTTAAAAAGCAATTAATGAAGAACTTTTCAAGCTTTATATGAAATGAAATGAATGTTAGTCTAGGGTGCTAGGTATCCGTGGTGCTTTAATATTCAATTTTAAATTTAAGAAATATTTTCGAGCATATTTTTTGAGTAAAATTCAAAATAAAAACATTTGCTTTTCATCATAGCTGAACATTTTTTATAATTTCAATGAGTAAATGTCATTTTAGTTGTTTTTATTCCATTTTCTCAGTTAAATACATAAAATGTAAATTCTTATTTTTGAGAGATAGTTTTAGGTTAATTTTTAATATTTGCTATTGATGGCAGATTTTCAACAAAAAAATCATCAACACTAAGGTTAATAAACTTAACATTTCGGAACTATAGTTGCTATCTTCCAAACCCTTTCGTGAACGCACATGTCTCAGCGATGCGATGTCTCAGCGATGAGGCTGCCATCATGTTAAAAATGTCTTCATTTTGTCGAACCCGAGGAATATTGCACGTAATAGTGTATCTGAACCTTTTATAGTCCTTGTTTTTACATTGCTGTGCTTCTTTGGATAGTTCTTTAACTGATACTCTGTTAAGCCATTTCCAAAAGACAGAATCCCATGTACCGTGGGGGTACGTTTTTTTTTTTAAGATACAATACAGTCCAAATTTGAGCTGTTTTGGATGCGTATTTGGCATATTTTGCACCACTTATCATTTCTTTGCAGTTTATAACATTTAGGGCAAAAGCCAATCTTTTAATGATCTCATGATTAACACCTGTTACACTACTCGACAAAATTCAAGTTTTTTTCCGCTGTCGCCCAAATATACTTTTTCTGATAGATTTGGAGATTTCAAATTTTTCAACAATTTTCAACAATTATGTTTTTGCTCCAAATGGCTTATGAAGTTTTGGTCAAAAGTTGTAGGAAACTTAAATTATGTGTAAAATAGAAGCACTACCTATGATAAAATATACCAAACTTTTAAAAAATTCTTTAAAAAAATACTAAACCTGGAAAAAAAACCATAATTCTTTAAAAAAATGTAAATCCCCAAATCTATCAGAAAAAGTGATTTTTGGCCACAGCGGAAAAAAAAGTTGAATATTTGTCGAGTAGTGTAATCAGCGCTCTCATCGTTTCCAGAATTGCCTAACCATATGCTGACAGTTTCTCCATCGTTCCGTGAGGCTAATGTTAGCAACCAAACCCTCTGGTAGAGCAAGTAAAAATTTACCAGAAGTTAACACCATTAGGTCTTCTGGATTTTTGCTCAGAGGGGATAGTGGGCGAGAATTTAAGCAAGCCTCGATTTGAGCTAGCACAGTAGACATTTTCTCATATGTAAGTGCATGATCTCCGACCGTCCTCTTCAGCTGGTATTTCATCGATTTAACACCTGCCTCGCACATTTCTCCATAATGTTGTTCGGAAGGTAAGTTAAAATGCCTAGTAACGCCATCATCGGTCATTTGTGAGGCGATCTTATTTGCGATACACCGTCTGTATGCAACCTTATCGGCTTGCAGCTTTCGATTCGCGCCGAAAAAATTTGTCCCATAATAACTATATATATGTATGCATATGAGAGCGCATTTCCCACGTCGGCCGATGAATCGATGCAGTGCTCCAATAAGTGCGGTCGATGTCACTTCCCCCACCAGTTTCAAGTGGATGACCTTGGTCACCAGGCATATAAATACAGCGATGTACCTTTTGATCGCTGTCCGCCCTCTTCCTTTAGAGGGGGATGTATTAAACTGTCCTGTGTAATCAATTCTGGTGGTTTCAAATGCTGGATGTGGACGAAACTTAGCCGTGGGCAAATCGCTGACAAGTGGTTTTGGGATTCAAGCGGTAGCAAACAATATATTGTAGAATTTCCTTCCACACAGCGTTTCGCTCGTATATTATCCAGAACTTTTTCCGGATAAGGCTTAGTGTAAGCGCAGCGGCTCCATGTAGAGTGCTGACGTGGCTAAAACGTATGACCAACTTTGTGGATGGATGCTTGTAGGGATGAATATACGGGTGTTTCTCCGACATCGGCAGTAATACATCCCTCAATCGGCCTCCAAGCCGAATCAGCTTTTCCTTCTTATCGAAATACGGATTGAGCGGCAGCAGCAAACTTTCCTTAGTTGCACTATTCCCGCCCGATAGTATTTTTCATTCCTTGCTAAAAGTTTCCAGTTGACACATTCGAACTGCACACGCGAGTCCTCCGCTTAGCTCGTCTACATTGAGAAATGTAGTCTTCCGATCAGCCCGGGCTTCACGGCATTACAAATCGGTTCCGGCTAGGAATGTTAGGATGCGAATGCTAGGATGCGGATAAGACATGTAAGTGACGAAAATCGCTCCAGCATTAAGGGGCAGCGCTTTTCCGTGAGCTATAGAATTTTGCATGCAATCTTCTTCATTTCGGTGCTCACTACTGTGTCCATTTCCTGATCCACTGCAGTGATCGGCCATCCTGTTTTAGGCGATTGCAGCCATCGCGGCCCATGCAATCACAATTGGCCGGATTTTCCTCTCTATTTTTTCTCATCTGTCAGCTCCAAAATCTTGCTGATTCGGTTGACAATAAGCATCTTTCATCTCAAAGCTCCTCCTCGAATCCAACTCAGAACAATCACTGAGTCCGACCAGAAAACTATTTCTGAAAAGTCAATTTGTATAGTCATGTGCTCCTTTAGATATTTTAATATTTTGGCAGCCATAACTGCTGCACACAACTCTGCTTGGAGGATGATAAGCTGCGGCTTTAAAGGCGATACCTTACACTTGGCTAACACCAATTCCGCATGGAATGAGCACCATATGCACTTACGGAAGCGACGCAAAATATTTGCAACCAGCGCCTGACAGTCCCCAACTTATATACCGTGGTGTATGACTCTTCGACAAATTGTCCAATTTCAACGTTTATTTTTGCCATTCCTTTTGCATAGGTAACGGAACGTGGTCATCCCAATTAAATTTGGTCTTCCATAGAGGTTTACAGAACGCGCTTTCCAACTATTGTTACTGGGCTCAGCCATCCTATCGAATCAAATAGCTTTGCAATCGTGAATAATACAGTTCTCTTTGTCGGTGTACCTGTAAGATATTAAAAGTTTAAATGGAATAGAAATTCATCTTCACTTATGTTTCAATATAAGCCCAACGCACGTATTATGTCGTTTCCCTGAAAATGCAACGGTCCTATTGTCTCCGGTGCTCCAGAGGTATCCCGTCTAGCAGCTGTGGGTAATTATTAACCCATTTTCGTAACTCAAACGTTCCACTTCTCATCATCCCGATGACTTGCTGTTGAATATCCCTAGCAGCAGCAACACTATCCGCTCCTGATAAAACGTTATCCACATAGAATTGACGTCTGAGCACATCTGCATCTAGCAGGTAGTTGATAGCTTCATCTTGGGCCAATTTATGCATAATCCTAATGGCGAAATATGGAGTACAGCTTGTGACAAACATAACTGTACAACAGGCGTATTCCTCAACTCGAAGGAGATGGGGTCCTCGCGTCATTCAAAACAGCTCTGAATTTCGGAGCGATAATCGCGTGGCTGGACTTCACATACATTGACAAGCGACCCGTTCACATTATTGAACAGGAGATGGGAACTCTGAGGCAGGGTAACGTGTGTATTTTAGTATATTATGACGAGGTCGAGAAAAAACTCACCTTGCTGACAAAAAAAGCCAACATGACCTACGATAAAGATTTAGCTAGGAGCTAGGGAAAAATTCAGGAGCGATTCCCTTCGAGTATTTATTTCCGGTCTGAAGTCAAGTTACACTGATGTTCTATTTGCGGCACACCCTCCTAATTTGCTATCAGCCTTGGATTTGGCTCAGGGGGTTAAGGCTAACCATGACAGCTATGCCTTTGCCAAAAACTTCGCCAAGGGGCAAGAAGAGAAGTCTTACAGGACTCAGAACAGCCAGCAAAATTAAGATCAGGGAAATATGGGGTGATTCAGGGTAAAAGTCCGTTTTAAAAAAAAAACACTATGACCAACAAAGGGGTCCACACAATGGGAAAAGCCCCAATTTAGGCAGGCAAGCGGAAATGCGCCAGAGCCCATGGATGTAGATCCATCATCATCAAAATTTAGGCAGCCAACAGAAAAACTACCAGAAGGTAAGCAACTCGCAAACCGTGGTCAGACCACTAAGCGCTTAAACACATCTGGCCGTATGATAGGACTGAGGCGTCAGAGGGTGGATAATATTACCGCTGGCGATGGACAAGACACTGCCTACAGTGAAGTAGCCAATGAGGCTGATGCGTAGGCTGATGCGTAGGCTGATGCGTAGGCTGATGCGTAGGCTGATGCTGAGGCTGATACTGATTACACTACTCGACAAAATTCAACTTTTTTTTTCCGCTGTGGCCAAAAATAACTTTTTCTGATAGATTTGGAGATTTCAATTTTTTAAAGAATTATGGTTTTTTTTCCAGGTTTAATTTTTTTAGGAACTTTTTATTCGGTATTTTTCCCCGAAATTTTAATTTTGAAAACACAGGAAAAGTCGAAAAAAAAAATATTTAAATGCCCACATTTTTGCTTTTAGATAGACACATTAATTAGGCGTCGTTTAAGGTATCGTTTTTAAAAATCGATGGATAAACGGCCAAGCTGCAGCCGTTTGACTAAAACATCATGGCACTATCCCAAATGCCATTTTAACTTAAAAAACTGTTACAAACAGAGATTTTTGGTATTTTTGTAGAAAAAACGAGGGGGAACGTTGTGAGCTGCGGCAAAGGCCGCGGCTCTACCTTATACCCGGTACTCAGTACATACATATATGAGCTTGCGATCTATGTAATTTATTATAAGTTCGCAAAAGGGACGAATTAAAGTTTGGCAAAAAATAATATTTCAAAAAATGAAATCAAAGCATTTTTGGAATATTATACATGTTTCCAATTTTGTTTGAATATGCTTTTTGCTTCTGCTTCTAGTTTTCTACATGTATAGCTACATATTTGAGACGTACAAGTGTTTGCGACAGAGAGAGAGGGAATGAATCAGCGCTTGGCAGGCGTTGCGTAGCCACTGAAATTTAATTTGTTTCTTCTGGCCATAATATTGATCCGACCTGATGCATATTCGACAATCTGGTAGATATGGTAATTTTCCATGATTCTGCGTTTTTGGCTTTCATTTATCTTAAAAATTGTGGATTCCACAGATTTTGGTCTTTTGTGGGGGCGGAAGGGGGCGTGTCAAAATTTTGAAATACACTTGTGCTGGTTTGATATCACAGGAGCTATTTTTTATTGAGAGGCACTACGATATTAATCATTCTGGGTTCAAGGGACTTGTAGGGGCTGAGCGTGCCACGAAATTATTAGAACTGAAAGCGAAATATTTTCTAATATATGTTGCACCCAAAACTGAAATATCGCACTGCCATATATTGAAAGCTTCATATACGGTAGCTCTAGCTTTAGCGAGACAATGTCGCCCTTTTACAGACGGTGCTTTCTTTAAAACTTTAATGTTGGATGTTTTACAACAAATAGACACAGGAGAAAAAGGTGTAATTCAAACTTGCGGTGATATTGCTTTATCTGCCCGGACGATCGCACGTAGAACACAGGAAATTAGTAAATTTATACATTCTGAGGCCAAAAAGAGACTAACTAACTGCACTTATTTTTCTGTTTCTCTAGACGAGAGTACGGATATTAATAATATTTGCCAGCTTATCATCTGCGTCAAAACCGTTGATAAACATCACGTTTGTTTTGAAGAATTGTTCGATATGATTTCTCTTCATGGGCATGTCACAGGGCAAATATTATTTGATCAACTTTCGACTAAGGTATTGTGTTTTGCGGATACAAAAAAATTAAGTGCAGTATGTACGGATGGAGCGGCGGTCATGACAGGCAGAAATAACGGCCTTGTGGGGATTCTAAAAAAGAATGGCATTCATTGTCCTACGTTCCATTGCATAATACATCAAGAAGCCCTCTTTGCAAAACACCTTAAAATGCTCACAGTAAGGAACGTTTCGGTTAGAATAATTAACAAAATTAGAGGTTGACATAATGCCTTAACCCACAGAAAATTTAAAGAGTTTGTCAAAAGCTTGGATGCTGAATTTGGAGATCTCTTGATGTACACGGAAGTACGGTGGCTAAGTACTGGGAAATGCTTAGCGCGTCTGTTCAATTTGCGAAATGAAGTGGCAAGCTTTTTAAAAACCATTCGGGACGCTGAAGATCTACTAAAATCAATCGAAAATCCATTATTTTTAATTGATTTAGCATTTCTGTGTGATATAACAGAAATATTAAATGTTTTAAATCTGTCCTTACAAGGTAAAGATCAAAAAATTTTCCAACTTTCTAGAACAATAGCCCATTTCGATACAACACTTTCTATATTAATCACGAACATAAAAAAAAATAATATAATAGACTTAAAAAAAACCTTGCTTATATTTTCTGAATTAAATCTTAAAAGTTTTGATAAAATTAATGATTTTGCAGCTATAGTCCAGAATTTAAGAGACAATTTCAAAGAAAGATTTAAGGATTTCAATATTATATCGCGTACAATAGATATACATGATTTTCCTTTTACAGTTGAGCTTACCGATCTGGACACGTCATTATGTGAAGAGCTTGTTAAATTACGGAATGATGTAAGTGTTCCTTTGGAAACTGGACAAAATTTTTGGGTAGCCATAAATGACGAAAAATATGCTTTTAGATAGACACATTAATTAGGCGTCGTTTAAGGTATCGTTTTTAAAAATCGATGGATAAACGGCCAAGCTGCAGCCGTTTGACTAAAACATCATGGCACTATCCCAAATGCCATTTTAACTTAAAAAACTGTTACAAACAGAGATTTTTGGTATTTTTGTAGAAAAAACGAGGGGGAACGTTGTGAGCTGCGGCAAAGGCCGCGGCTCTACCTTATACCCGGTACTCAGTACATACATATATGAGCTTGCGATCTATGTAATTTATTATAAGTTCGCAAAAGGGACGAATTAAAGTTTGGCAAAAAATAATATTTCAAAAAATGAAATCAAAGCATTTTTGGAATATTATACATGTTTCCAATTTTGTTTGAATATGCTTTTTGCTTCTGCTTCTAGTTTTCTACATGTATAGCTACATATTTGAGACGTACAAGTGTTTGCGACAGAGAGAGAGGGAATGAATCAGCGCTTGGCAGGCGTTGCGTAGCCACTGAAATTTAATTTGTTTCTTCTGGCCATAATATTGATCCGACCTGATGCATATTCGACAATCTGGTAGATATGGTAATTTTCCATGATTCTGCGTTTTTGGCTTTCATTTATCTTAAAAATTGTGGATTCCACAGATTTTGGTCTTTTGTGGGGGCGGAAGGGGGCGTGTCAAAATTTTGAAATACACTTGTGCTGGTTTGATATCACAGGAGCTTGAATAGAAAGTTTGGTTGCTCTAGTTCTTATAGTCTCTGAGATCTAGGCGCTCATTTAAACGAATAAGCAAAGCAGACAGGGTCGCGTGTGAGAGAGAGCCAGAGGGAACGATGACTTTTCGAATGGTTTTCTTCATTGTAGCTATAATAATGATCCGATCTGATCCAGATTCAACACTCTGATAAAAATGGTCATTCTCTATGACTCTGCGTTTTTAGTTTTCTCGTATCTTCAAAATTGTGTACGCTACAGACTTTCGTTCTTTATGCGGGCGGAAAGGGTCGGGGCGAAATTTTGAAACACATTTGGAGTAGTGTGATCACAAAGGAGACTGGATATAAAATTTGGTTGCTCTAGCTTTAATAGTCTCTGAGATATAGGCGCTAATGAAGACGGACGGACAGACGGACGGACGGACAGACAGACATGGCTATATCGACTCGGCTATTGATGCTGATCAAGAATATATATACCTTATGGGGTCGGAAACGCTTCCTTCTGGGCGTTACACACAACCGTTACCCCCACAAATCTAATATACTCCTATACTCTTCGAGTACCGGGTATAAAAACGGTTATACTTCGGCTAACGGAATTTATCGGCGAAATTCGGTGTATAAAAGTTTGGTCAAGCGGTTGTAACTTAGCCGTTTATTTTTATATTTTTATAAGCGATACTTTAAACGACGCCTAATTAATGTGTCTATCTAAATCCAAGAATCAAGGCATTCAAATATTTTTTTTTAGCTTTCAAAGTCAAAATTTCGGGGAAAAAATACCGACAAAAATTATGAAATTTCAATTTGGAAGCTTAATATCTTCCAGACTTTAAGTTGCAGCTACAAAGTGTCTGAGTCGAGTTTATAGCTGCATTTATAGCTGCAATACAACCATTTGTAGGAAACTTAAGTTATGTGAAAAATAGAAGCACTACCTATGACAAAAAATACAACATTTTTTAAAAATTCTTTAAAAAAAAACTACTCTATGAAAAAAAAAACATTCTTTACACATTTTTATACATCCTAATCTATCAGAAAAAGCATTTTTGGCGACAGCGGTAAAGTCGTGTCGACTAGTGTTACTAGAGCGACAGTATTAACTTTTTAAAGTTCCTGCTGCCGTTCATACGGAGAAGAATAGCGGGGACCGACATGACACTTTTGATCGACACGGCTTCGTCAAAGAACTGCATTTAGTCCAGGGGTCGGCGCCGTCGTATCCCGTGTGCATAGCAGAAAGGCCGCTGGGCAGCTCAGTCGGCACACGCATAGCGTAAAAACTTCGGCCGACGCTGCCTTACTGCTCGGGTCCCGCGGCGGCAGAGAAAATGCGTCGTGTGTGTTCGGGCATATGCAAAAGCTGCTTCGGTATTCTGTTCGTCAGCGTTGCGAGAACAGGGATGAATCAGTTTGCGTTCAGAAGTCAATTGGTGAAGACCACACTGCGCAACTTTGAATTTGTACACTGAGAAAAATGTTTCATGTTATGTGGGAACATGATTTTTTCTTTTTAGAAAATATGGATGGCGGGGCTCAATGTTTGATTTGCAATTATGTTGCAAGTCGATGCGCACTATTTTTTATTGAGAGGCACTACGATATTAATCATTCTGGGTTCAAGGGACTTGTAGGGGCCGAGCGTGCCACGAAATTATTAGAACTGAAAGCGAAATATTTTCTAATATATGTTGCACCCAAAACTGAAATATCGCACTGCCATATATTCAAAGCTTCATATACGGTAGCTCTAGCTTTAGCGAGACAATGTCGCCCTTTTACAGACGGTGCTTTCTTTAAAACTTTAATGTTGGATGTTTTACAACAAATAGACACAGGAGAAAAAGGTGTAATTCAAACTTGCGGTGATATTGCTTTATCTGCCCGGACGATCGCACGTAGAACACAGGAAATTAGTAAATTTATACATTCTGAGGCCAAAAAGAGACTAACTAACTGCACTTATTTTTCTGTTTCTCTAGACGAGAGTACGGATATTAATAATATTTGCCAGCTTATCATCTGCGTCAAAACCGTTGATAAACATCACGTTTGTTTTGAAGAATTGTTCGATATGATTTCTCTTCATGGGCATGTCACAGGGCAAATATTATTTGATCAACTTTCGACTAAGGTATTGTGTTTTGCGGATACAAAAAAATTAAGTGCAGTATGTACGGATGGAGCGGCGGTCATGACAGGCAGAAATAACGGCCTTGTGGGGATTCTAAAAAAGAATGGCATTCATTGTCCTACGTTCCATTGCATAATACATCAAGAAGCCCTCTTTGCAAAACACCTTAAAATGCTCACAGTAAGGAACGTTTCGGTTAGAATAATTAACAAAATTAGAGGTTGACATAATGCCTTAACCCACAGAAAATTTAAAGAGTTTGTCAAAAGCTTGGATGCTGAATTTGGAGATCTCTTGATGTACACGGAAGTACGGTGGCTAAGTACTGGGAAATGCTTAGCGCGTCTGTTCAATTTGCGAAATGAAGTGGCAAGCTTTTTAAAAACCATTCGGGACGCTGAAGATCTACTAAAATCAATCGAAAATCCATTATTTTTAATTGATTTAGCATTTCTGTGTGATATAACAGAAATATTAAATGTTTTAAATCTGTCCTTACAAGGTAAAGATCAAAAAATTTTCCAACTTACTAGAACAATAGCCCATTTCGATACAACACTTTCTATATTAATCACGAACATAAAAAAAAATAATATAATAGACTTAAAAAAAACCTTGCTTATATTTTCTGAATTAAATCTTAAAAGTTTTGATAAAATTAATGATTTTGCAGCTATAGTCCAGAATTTAAGAGACAATTTCAAAGAAAGATTTAAGGATTTCAATATTATATCGCGTACAATAGATATACATGATTTTCCTTTTACAGTTGAGCTTACCGATCTGGACACGTCATTATGTGAAGAGCTTGTTAAATTACGGAATGATGTAAGTGTTCCTTTGGAAACTGGACAAAATTTTTGGGTAGCCATAAATGACGAAAAATATCCGAAACTGAAATCCGAAATTTACAAGCTCTACTCAATGTTTGGTACGACATATAACTGTGAGGTGGCTTTTTCTAGTCTTAAGATAATTCAGACCAAGCTTAGAAGTCAAATTAGTGACACACATGTTACCGATCTAATGCGTATCAAGGAATTCAGAGGAGCATTCGATTTGGATTTGGTAATAAAGACGTCACCCCACTAAATATTTTACAATTTTAGTTGTATTCGGTATTTGAAGAGTATAGGGGTATATTAGATTTGTGGGGATAACGGTTGTGTGACGTTGTGGGTGACGTCTTTATTACCAAATCCAAATCGAATGCTCCTCTGAATTCCTTGATACGCATTAGATCGGTAACATGTGTGTCACTAATTTGACTTCTAAGCTTGGTCTGAATTATCTTAAGACTAGAAAAAGCCACCTCACAGTTATATGTCGTACCAAACATTGAGTAGAGCTTGTAAATTTCGGATTTCAGTTTCGGATATTTTTCGTCATTTATGGCTACCCAAAAATTTTGTCCAGTTTCCAAAGGAACACTTACATCATTCCGTAATTTAACAAGCTCTTCACATAATGACGTGTCCAGATCGGTAAGCTCAACTGTAAAAGGAAAATCATGTATATCTATTGTACGCGATATAATATTGAAATCCTTAAATCTTTCTTTGAAATTGTCTCTTAAATTCTGGACTATAGCTGCAAAATCATTAATTTTATCAAAACTTTTAAGATTTAATTCAGAAAATATAAGCAAGGTTTTTTTTAAGTCTATTATATTATTTTTTTTTATGTTCGTGATTAATATAGAAAGTGTTGTATCGAAATGGGCTATTGTTCTAGTAAGTTGGAAAATTTTTTGATCTTTACCTTGTAAGGACAGATTTAAAACATTTAATATTTCTGTTATATCACACAGAAATGCTAAATCAATTAAAAATAATGGATTTTCGATTGATTTTAGTAGATCTTCAGCGTCCCGAATGGTTTTTAAAAAGCTTGCCACTTCATTTCGCAAATTGAACAGACGCGCTAAGCATTTCCCCCTACTTAGCCACCGTACTTCCGTGTACATCAAGAGATCTCCAAATTCAGCATCCAAGCTTTTGACAAACTCTTTAAATTTTCTGTGGGTTAAGGCATTATGTCAACCTCTAATTTTGTTAATTATTCTAACCGAAACGTTCATTACTGTGAGCATTTTAAGGTGTTTTGCAAAGAGGGCTTCTTGATGTATTATGCAATGGAACGTAGGACAATGAATGCCATTCTTTTTTAGAATCCCCACAAGGCCGTTATTTCTGCCTGTCATGACCGCCGCTCCATCCGTACATACTGCACTTAATTTTTTTGTATCCGCAAAACACAATACCTTAGTCGAAAGTTGATCAAATAATATTTGCCCTGTGACATGCCCATGAAGAGAAATCATATCGAACAATTCTTCAAAACAAACGTGATGTTTATCAACGGTTTTGACGCAGATGATAAGCTGGCAAATATTATTAATATCCGTACTCTCGTCTAGAGAAACAGAAAAATAAGTGCAGTTAGTTAGTCTCTTTTTGGCCTCAGAATGTATACATTTACTAATTTCCTGTGTTCTACGTGCGATCGTCCGGGCAGATAAAGCAATATCACCGCAAGTTTGAATTACACCTTTTTCTCCTGTGTCTATTTGTTGTAAAACATCCAACATTAAAGTTTTAAAGAAAGCACCGTCTGTAAAAGGGCGACATTGTCTCGCTAAAGCTAGAGCTACCGTATATGAAGCTTTCAATATATGGCAATGCGATATTTCAGTTTTGGGTGCAACATATATTAGAAAATATTTCGCTTTCAGTTCTAATAATTTCGTGGCACGCTCAGCCCCTACAAGTCCCTTGAACCCAGAATGATTAATATCGTAGTGCCTCTCAATAAAAAATAGTGCGCATCGACTTGCAACATAATTGCAAATCAAACATTGAGCCCCGCCATCCATACATTGAACAAGGGACCAAAATCTGTGGAATCCACAATTTTTAAGATAAAAGAAAACCAAAAACGCAGAATCATGGAAAATTGCCATATCTACCAGATTGCCAAATCTTGATCAGGTCGGATCGTTCCCCCTCGTTTTTTCTTTTGCTTGGCGCAAAACATTTTTCCTTATCTGGATTCATTTCTTTCAGTGCAAAGCAAGAAACGTTTTGCCTTCGTGTTGCTTCGTGTCGCTTGCCTTCGCACACAAACGCACAAAACATGTGAGTGTATTGCGTGCCGACCCCTGATTTAGTCCAATGAGCGGCTAAAAAGCGTTGTTCCCGTCGAGTCATCATTTTTCGTCCATTTAATTCATGTTTCATATAGCATAACTATAAAGTGTTTGTTGCCAATGTTTGGTAGGTCGACAAAATTTTTTTTTCTAAATAGTCTCTCTACATTTGACGGAATCATCGGCCTTGGTTTAGGAGGTGGGCTCGATTCTCAGCCTAACATATAATAAGTTAATAATCGGTGCGTCGTCAGACGCAGTTTCAGTTTCAGAAATGTTCTGACGTCAATGACGTTAATCTTAAAACGGTGCACGATAGATAGACCCCATGCCAAGCATAACAATGATTTTGGCAAACCTGGGTAAAGCCAAATATTTCACAACACTAGACCTTCAGTCCAGATATCACTAGATAACTCTGGCAGAACGAGACCGGGAAAAAACTGCGTTCTCCGTGAATGGCGGGATGTACGAATTTTGTCGGCTTTCCTTTGGCCTAAAGAATGCTGGCAGCATTTTTTAAAGACCATTGATGTCGTTCTGCGGGAACAGATTGGTAAGACATTTCAGAAAATGAAACGAATCACGTAAAACATGTTGACTGGGTCCTTAAGAGCTATTATGATGCAAACATAAGAGTGCCTCAAGAAAAGCCTCAATTTTTCAAACAATGTGTCAAATATATCGGCTTTATTGTAATAAGTAATGTTGCAAAAACTGACCCTGAGAAGTTTTGACCTGACTACGGACGCCTCAGCCTATGGCATAGAAGCTGTCCTTTCCCAAAACGGGCGGCCCATAACCATGATATCCCGAACATTAAAAGACAGAGATGCAAACTACGCTACTAAGGAGCTGCTAGCCATTGTATGGGCCTTGGCCAAACTTCGTTATTATCTTTACGGGGTTAAGGACATAAATATATTTACAGACCATCAGCCCCTTACGTTTTTAGGCTGGGAAGGCAACACCAATGCAAAAATCAAGCGTTGGAAAGCGCGAATTTATGAAACAGGGGCCCATATCTTTTATAAACCAGGCAAGAAGAACCACGTAACAGACGCCAACAGGCCAGAAACTGATGCGGCAACAATACACATTGAGGTATTCCTCACTTACACCATAGAGGCAACAGAATAACCAATTAATTGCTTTAGAACCCAAATAATCTTAGAAAAAACGCAGTTGCCGTTAAAGAGAAATATCATTTTGTTCGGCGAAAAAAACGCGCCACACGGTTAAGTGGGGTACCCTTGTCAAGGTAGTGAAATCAGTTGTCAACCCGAATGTGGTGAATGCGATTAACTGTGACCTCCCAGTTCTAGCTTGCATCCAACATGAGCATGGTACTGCAAGAACATTGTGTCCGACATCTTTGATAGCGGGGAGAGAAGGGAAATTGAACATAATCGCGTTCATAGGGCAGCGCAGGAGAACGAGACAACACGACATTTCCGCTGTCGCCCAAAATTAATTTTTCTGATTGATTTGGAGATTTACATTTTTTTAAATAACACTAGTCGAAATGACTTTTCCGCTGTCGCCAAAAATGATTTTTTCTGAAAGATTTGTATGTTTAAAAATTTGTAAAGAGTGTTTTTTTTTCATGGAGTAGTTTTTTTTAAGAATTTTTAAATAATGTATTTTTTTCATAGGTAGTGCTTCTATTTTCACATAACCTAAGTTTTCTACAACTGGTTATATATTGCAATTAAGAAAAGCTGACAAATGCAGCTATAAATTTGACTCAGACACTTTGTAGCTGCAACTTAAAGTCTGGAAGATATTAAGCTTCCAAATTTAAATTTCATAATTTTTTTCGGTATTTTTCCCTGAAATTTTAACTTTGAAAGCTCAGGAAAAGTCGAAACAAAATATTTGAGAGCAGTGGCGAACGCAGGGGGGGGTTTTGGGGGTTCAAACCCCCCCCGAAATTTTAGGGAAATTTGAAAATCGAATTCATAGGTATGAACTTCAAAATCTTTATTTAAGTTCTTTAACTAGCTGTTTACGGTGAAAAGGTGGATATTTCAAAATGCCGCAAATTTCAGCTTCTGCAAAATTTATAAACATCGTAAGACATCAAAGGCTGGGCACTCCATTTATAAAAATTTATAGTCTAACCCCCCCCCGAAAAAATGTTCTGCGTTCGCCCCTGTTTGAGAGCCTTAATTTTTGGTTTCACATTTGGTTAGACACATTAATTAGGCGTCGTTTAAGGTATCGCTTAGAAAAATATAAAAATAAACGGCTAAGTTACAACCGTTTGACCAAATTTTCATATACCGAATTTCGCCAATAAATTCCGTTAGCCGATGTATAACCGTTTTTTTTCCTACAAAAATACCAAAAAATCTGTGTTTGTAGTAGTTTTTAACGGTAATATGGCATTTAAAATAGTGCCAAACGGCATATGAAGTTTTGGTCAAACGGTTAATACCGTTACCGAAAAAAATAATGAAATTTCAATTTGAAACAAATTGAAATCTTCAAATTTATCAGAAAAAGTCATTTTTGGCCACAGCGGAAAAAAAGTTGAATTTTTTCGAGTAGTGTAATTATGGTTTCTTTAATGGTTAAGTTTTTTTTTAAACATTTTTTAAAAAATATTGTATTTTTCTTCAGAGGTAGTGCTTTTATTTTTCAAATAAGTTAAGTTTCCTACAATTGGTTGTATTGAATTTTACAATTCTACAAAAGCTGACAAATGCAGGTATGTATAAAGCAGACCCAGACATTTTGTATCTGCAGCTTAACGTCTGGAAGATATTAAGATTTCAAATTCAAATTTTATTATTTTTTGCGGTAGCTTTTCTTAAAATTCGTATTTTCAAAACTCAGGAAAAGTCGAAAAAAAATGTTTCGGTGCTTACATTGTTAGTTTAGTTCTAGTTAGATAGAAACATTAATTAGGCGTCGTTTACGATATCGTTTGTAAGAATCGATGAATAAACGGCTAAGTTGCAGCCGTTTGACCAAATCACCATCCCAAATGCCATTTTACCGTTAAAACCTGTTACAAACACAGATTTTTGGTATTTTTGTTGGAATAAAACGGTTAAACGTCGACTAATTGAATTAATCGGCGAATTTCGGTATATGGGCATTTCTCTGATGTCGCACGGAACGTTCGTACGCATTTCAAGTTGTAAAAATGTAAAAAAAAAACTGATTTTCAAAATTGTTTTACCGTTATGATTCGCCACTTGACAAGCTCCATAGCTGGTGCTAAGGGCCATTTTGGGCTACTGTTCGTTTTCGAGATATTTACAAAAAAGCATGGTATTCGCACGGGACAAATATATAAGTGGTTTTCGCGGCGACCAATTCAAACTCAGATTTCAGCGAAAGTTTTGCGATATATTTATGCGAATTTCTGATTAATGTTTTGCATTGATAACTCTTTAAAATGGTTATAATTTTAAGCATGTATGGTTTGTAGTTTTTTTTAAATTCAATTTAAGCCTCTGTCGCACGGGACATGTCGCACGGGACAAAAATTTCTTGGCTTTATAAATGTTACAAAAATTCCCTTAACCGATATTAAGAAAATTTTCTGGAATTTTTTTTAGATAGTTCAATATGTAAAGGAGATTTTGAGGAAAAACTTTTATCAAGAATCATCTTTCTTATAGGCGAAAAAAACAATGGCAAACATGACAAAAAAAATACCAAAAAAGTGAACTTTTGCTTATTTGAATAGGTTTTCAGAAAAAACTTAATGAAGTTATATGTCAGTTAATTAAATTGGTGGATTTTCAATATCTTTTAAAAAGAAAACCCCGAGAAAACTATATTTAAATGCATTTTTATTGAATTTAAATTTTTTGGCCTCGGTAGACTTCGTCAGAGAAAAGCCCATATGAAGGTGTGATCAAACGGCTGCATGTTAGCCACGAAATATTTTTTTTCGACTTTTCTTGAGTTTCCGCATAAAATTGTAAAATTTGAATTTGAAAGTTTAATTTCTTCCAAACGTTAAGCTGCAGCTACTAAGCGTCGGGGTCGGATTTATAGCTGCATTGGTCTCTTTTTCAGAACTACAAATTTAAATACAAGTAAATATAAGAAACTAAAGTTGTGTGTAAAATAGAAGCACTACCTCTGAAGAAAAATAAATTTAAAAAAAATTTGTTAAAAAAAACTAAGCCTAGAAAATAAACCATAATTCTTTAAACAATTTTAAATCCCCAAAAGTCATTTTGGGCGACAGCGGAAATAAAAAGTTGAATTTTGTTGAGTATTGTTATTATTTCCCGTAAATGACTATGCTCATAAACGAGGTGCCTAAATTATAAGATTTGATAAAAGGTAGTATATGATAGGCAGCCAAAAAAGCAGGAACTTGGTCCGACGCCAATTCCTTCATACATTGGCGAAATTTTACACAAAAACATTTTCTCCACTGATAGAAAATATTTCCTTACCTGCATCGACAAGTTTTCGAAGGTTGCAGTTGTGCGTCCTTTAGCCTCACGCACCATAGAGGATACTGCTGCTAATGTTAATGAATGTTTTTTCCGAGACCAAACAAATATACTATGACAACGAACCTACTTTTAAGTCAGAGACCATAAAATCGCTGTTACTAAATAATTTCGGGGTGAATATTGCACACGCTCCGCCCCTGTATAGTACATCAAATGGCCGAAACAGCGAGGTGCCTTAAGCTCCAGAGAAAAATCGAGAATACGGTTGACCTTATCCTGCAGCTCATGATTCAAAACAATAAGTCGATACGTTTTGTATCCGGGAAGAGGCCGATTGATATCCTGCGTGATAATGAACCACAGCTAGCCCAGGACATAAAAGACAGAGTTAGAAAAGCGCAAGTCCTGCTGAATACTTGGATTAACTAGAACAGACGGAAGAGGGTTTTCGATGTAGGCGAAAGGGTCCTTGTCAAAACAAACAGGAGGCTGGGAAAAAAGCTCACCCCCTTATGCAGCGAGGAAAAAAATTGAAGTGGACTTGGGGACAACGGTGGCTGGCAAAAATCCTCTAGCTGAACCCTCCACGAGGGTGCCGGCTGGGCAATGGACACTGCATTATCCTGGACGAGGGTAATACATTGCCGCTTGCTCCGTCCGCGGAAATGCAATGTCTAGCTAAGGCAATGGCCCGGCATCTTCTCGACCTCGAGTCGGGAGAGCTGGGTAGGGCCATGGCTAGAGGTGCCTGGCGGCTAGGCATAAAACGCTAGGGGGTGGGCCCCCAAAAAATATTAACCACTACGGACCTTTGGGCCAAACATGGCTGGGATGTCAGCCCAAACGTCGGTGTAATGCGGAATTGGAGGCCCTCTCGCAAGCTGTAGGTGGCACACAGGGAGGTAATCCCGTCTATACCGAAGGCGAGGGTAATCTTCCCCATTGTGATCCAAGGAGACAGGGCGCTAAGCCTCCTGCAGCGTCAGAATCCCGAAATTGCCACGGAGAACTGGAAGGTGCTACACACTGGGAGCCCGTTACCCAATGAGGGGGGCCAGTGTGCAATAAACAAGAAGGCGGCGGACCTCTTTGCCCCCAATTCGGGAAGACGGCCTGGGACATGGGCAGCGTTTACCTGCGCCTGAAGAAACACCACCCCGGGGACACAGACGCGCACACCCTGCAGGCAGGCGAGGTAGAGAAGGACCTAGGTCTGGACACTGGATGCAAAGTCCTCCCGAAAGCAGGAAAGTGCAGCCATGTTGGTCCCAAGGATTATAGACCGATAAGCCTCACCTCCTTTTTACTAAAAACGCTGGAAAAGCTGCTGGAGCTACACATCAGAAAGGAAGTAGGGGGACTGATGTCAAGCAACCAGCATGCCTACACGAAAGGAAAATCGGTGAAAACAGCACTACACTCGCTATTCGCTACCGTCGAGAAAGCCCTCAATACCAAGAAAGATGCACTAGGAGTATTTGTAGATACAAATACACATCCAGCAATTAACCACTGGATAAAAAACCTCCTTAGTTGTAGACGGGTTCACTGAGAATGGGGTACCGCCTCCATAGTCAAGGGGGCACACAGAGGCACACCGCAAGGAGGAGTCTTAGCGCCCCTCTTATGGAATCTGCTGGTAGACGACTAAATCAAGAGATTCGAAAGGAAATACCCAAAAATAACAACCTATGCAGATGACAAAAGCATACTTATTACGGGTGTATGTCCATCGACCCTCAGCTCCATAATGGAAAGTACACTCAGGGAGATCGCCCCGAAAATCAATCAAACAAGGCTAACCCCAAAAACACAAAAAAGTCAAATACCTCGCCACAGTATTAAATAGCAAGCTAGCATGGAGACCTAATGTAGTGGAAAAGGTGAAGAAGGCCACTTTTGCGCTATACGCAACAAAGAAGATGCTACATATCTGTCTACATATCTGTCTACATGTCTACATATCGGTGGTGCGGCCAACTCTGCTGTATAGAGTCTTAGTGTGGTGGCAATCTACCGAAATAAGACGTACCATAAGCTTGTGGAAAAAACTGAGCGACAGGCTCTGCTCTGTATCACGGGGGCACTGAGATCCACGCTCATCTGACGGCTGGAAAGGCCGCACAGCTTCTCATTGCGTTGGGAAACATGCGGCCACAAGTATACGGGCACAGTTCAATCGGCAGGGACGTGATCAGTTATACTGACTACATGACCCCTCGAACGTGCCTCGACATCAATACGAACGCATGTCTGGGACCTGAAGAATGAAAAAAAGGCTAGACCCAACATCTCAGCATGGTCAACATGTTCAATCTGTTTGTAGATAACCAAGCGGCAATAAAATCCATGCAGTCGTCCGCGGTCAGTTCTAGAAGTGTCCTGGCAAGCAGGGAAGCATTGGACTCACTTTGCACTACCAAGTCAGTGCGGATCTATTGGGTTCCCAGCCACCAGGGCATCGAAGGAAATGAAGCGGCAGACGTTCTGACAAAGGAAGGCGTCGGGCTGGCGACTGAAAGAGTAGGAATAATGCCTGTCGCCCTCAGGACGCTACAAGGTGACCAAGAAAAGCTGGCCAGACTAGAAAACGAGAGCAGGTGGAGGAGCACAACCAGCTGCAGAGTCTCGAAAATCAGACTGTTAGTGGGAATATGGCACCACACGCAGTCAGACTAAACATCACCTACAGAAACAGCTGCAGGAAATGTGATGACATCGGGGCTATCGAAACCCTGGAACATCTAATCTGCAGCTGACCGGCTCTCTCACGGGCAAGGAGAAGATACCTGGGCGCACCGCCGCCGGTATCGCTAGAAGATGCCTCCAAGAGAACGCCAAAGGAACTGCTGGCATTCGCCAAAAACATTTCAATTTTAGATTATATCAAAACCTCACTAACACCCGCGTAAGGGTCCATAGCCATCCGGATAACTAAGGGCCATACTGGCCTATGGGAGACCCCAGGAGGGTTGTCCAGGTTAACCTAACCTAACCTGGAGACAACGGTCGTCATTACGGGGAAGATGGTCCACAGTAGTAGATACCGAAAACGTAAGGAATTTGTGGCCACGCTTAGCATGCCCACCGTGGGGTAAGGAGTTTGGACTTTTTGGAGACTGCCCTCAAGGTTGTCGCGGGCACACCAGATGCTAGTGACTTAGAAATGATCAGAATAACAGAGGCGCAGCTAGTAGAGTCTAACAATAGGCAGATCTTGATCAGTTCGAGATTTCAGAATACATTAAAACAGCTAGCAAACACAGTCAATGCATTGCTCAAGTTATTGAAAGCCAAACATATTGATATCAGTCATTTATATTGATCTTGCTAACCAGAAATAGAATGCTTATAACCGAAATAACTAATCTTATGCTTACAATAACTCATGCTAAAGTTAATATAATAAATGCAAGCATACTAGACCACGCTAATCTGAAGTCTATTCTCACGAACCAACTCACAGGGACTACTGTTACCGAAATGATAGAGGCATCTAAAATTAAAATTCAATCAAAATATATTGTCAAATTAATTTTTTTTGTTTGTTTATTGTCAAATTTATTATTCAATTTCCTAGAGTTAGAATGCTATGCAATAAGATAACTAACCCAAGATATTGTCAAATTTATTATTCAATTTCCTAGGTTTAGTAAGATATGCAATAAGATAACGATTTTTGACGATGGTATCATCATTGTTAACGATCGCCCGGCAACAGTAAGCTGCAATAACGGCACGGAGGTCTATATAGTGGGAACCCACCTGGTCACATTCGACGGTTATGCCCTAATAAATGGGTCTAAGTACGTGAATCTTAACAACATACAAAGTCGGTTTCCAGGAGCTTCTACATTTCCCTTACTGAACATCAGTGGTCATGACAGAGTGCTAAGGTCTTCTTTCCTCCATCAGCTAAGGGAGGAGAACCTCAACTTTATCAAGGAGATCGAGGACAAGATCTCATCTGGCGCAACCGTCTTGGTGGTAACACTACTCGACAAATTTCAACTTTTTTTTTCCGCTGTCTCCAAAAATGACTTTCTAATAGATTGGGAGATTTACATTTTTTTTTAAGAACTATGGTTTTTTTTCATGGAGTAGTTTTTTTTTAAGAATTTTTTAAAAATCTGGTATTTTTTGTCATAGGTAGTGCTTCTATTTTCCACATAACTCTCGTTTCATACAACTGGTTGTATTGAACTTTGCAGTTGAAAAATGCTGATAAATGCAGCTATAAATCCGACTCAGACACTTTGTAGCAGCAACTTAGCGTCCGGCAGATATTAAGCTTCCAAATTGAAATTTCATCATTTTTTTCGGTATTTTTTACCCAAAATTTTTACTTAATTTGCCTGAAGTTTCAAAGTCAAAATTTCGGGTAAAAAATACCGAAAAAATGATGAAATTTCAATTTGGAAGCTTAATATCTTCCAGACGTTAAGTTTCTGCTACAAAGTGTCTGAGTCGGATTTATAGCTGCATTTATCAGCATTTTTTAACTGCAAAGTTCAATACAACCAGTTGTATGAAACGAGAGTTATGTGAAAAATATAAGCACTACCTATGACAAAAAATACCAGATTTTTAAAAAATTCTTAAAAAAAAAACTACTCCATGAAAAAAAAAAACATTCTTCAAAATTTTTAAACATCCAAATCTATCAGAAAATGTCATTTTTGGAGACAGAAAAGTCGTGTCGACTAGTGTAATCAGCGTGTTCTCAGGGGTCTGCGCAATGATTAGCAAGCTCTCTTGTCTATATTTCTATATGAAGAGACAACAAGATATCCGCCAGATTGGAGCCTACGTGAACTCAACCCAGAAGGCAAATTCGCACACGGCCGAGGACGGCCTGACTTCTGAGGGAAGAGTAGTAAGCAACTAACACCCAGCGATTGCCCGACAGAAGCTGACACCGTAGTTTCGGTAGTCCGTGGTGGAGTTCCCACACATCTGGTGCTGATGCGACGGTTCTTCGAAGACGGCAGAGAACTTCAGCAGCGGCAGCAGCGCAGATGAGGCACTTAGGCTCCGTTTATAATCATAAGTTTGGCAAGAGTGTGTTAGAACCCTCTTCATGGCCTGAACATACTATCTGTCTTCAATAACACCTTCAATCCGCACCTCGTGTAGGAATCCTTCCAACACCATCTACCGATTTACCATCTATGTCAAAAAACTGATTTCTTCCCTACCTCTAAAGATCACTTATCAGAATGTACGTGGCCTGTGCAGTAAGCTCACCAAATAACATGCTGATAGTGCAACTTTTGATTCCGATATTATCGCCTTCTCTGAAACATGGCTCAATTCCTCGATCTCGGATTCCGAGATTTTTTTAGACAATTTTAACATATATAGTGTTCTTTTAATTTATTCATATCATGCTCTTACATCCCACCTCTGAATTTACAACTTATATGCTTCACGCCCATCTTCAGTCCGTTTTGTCTCAGCTTAGTGATTCTGATCGTCTTATTGTCCTTGGTGACTTTAATCTCAGAAATATTACTTGGTCTCCATCCAATGACTCTAACTTAATGTTCCCATCAATGCAGCATGATTTCGATAATTCTCTGTCCGATACATCGTTGGGCCAGGTAAATGGCATACGCAATAGCATGTGTAGGACCCTTGATCTCGTCATCACTACCGATGCTTCGAGCACTTTGGTATGTCGAGGATCACCTCTATTACTCCCTGAAGACCCATACCATCCCACACTTTCAATGGATTTCCTGTTGCCTTTTTCAGGCCCTATAAAGTCGTTTATTAAGCCTTCGAATATCTATTGCTTTAAGGAGGCTGATTTTCTCTCCTTGAATACTGCCCTATCTCAGATGGATTGGTCATTCCTTGACGATTTCCAGGAAATTGAGTCTGCCACGGATGCATTCTATAGCTCTATTTTTTCATCTTTCACATGCATGTTCCTTTAGTCACCCCCTCCAGAAATCTTTCTGGTCCTATCTGGTTCACCCCGAGATTAATAAATCTGAAGAATTTAAAATCCCGTATGCACAAGAAGTTTAAAAAGTCCGGTTTGCAATCAGACTTTTCGAAGTACTCAATTGCAAAATCGAAATTTTCCTTATTCAATACAATGTGCTACAACAGATTCTTGACCCAATGCAAGCTTAACTTTAAACGCGACCCTAAACAATTCTTCAGGTTTGTTAATTCTAAACGTAAATCTTCCCGATTTCCTTCTTCTTTGCACTTAAATGGTAGTTACGCTGATAGGGATTGTGATATTGCTGATCTGTTCGCTTCCTTTTTCCAACGTTGCTACTCTGTCCCGTCTATTAACTTTCCCTCTATCCTAGCTTCATCGAATGACTTTAGTAGTAGTTACTCTTATCCTATTCCTTTAAATAGTTCTAACTGTATCCTTCTCCCCTTCATCGACTTTGATGGTCTCTTAACAAATTTAAAATCGTGCAAGTTTTCGTTCTCCACTGGGCCAGACTCGGTTCCGAGTGCTGTTCTCAAACTTTGTGCAGAATCTCTTTGTGTGCCTCTCCTAAAACTTTTCAACTTGTCTCTCAAGACTGGTGACTTTCCCACCGTCTGGAAAGAATCCTATATAACTCCCTTTCATAAAAAGGGATCTAAATCTGATGTTTCTAACTACCGCTGTATTTCCAATTTATCTGCCATTTCTAAACTCTTCGAAAAAATCATCACTTCTCAGCAGCAACATTTCTGTAGTTCTGTATTCTCTGAATCACAGCATGGATTCATTAAACGTCGCTCAGTTTGTACTAATCTCCTTGAATTTTCCACCTTTGTAACTTCGGGATTTGCTAAACAGTGTCAAACTGATGTCGCTTATACTGACTTTAGTAAAGCCTTCGACTCCGTCAATCATAATCTACTTATTCATAAACTGTTTCTTCTAGGGTTTCCGACTAAGCTTCTATACTGGACTAATTCCTACCTTTGTAACCGTTCTCAACGTGTCTGCTTCAACTCCTCTCTCTCTAAACCTGTTATTGTCTCATCGGGGGTTCCTCAAGGTAGCCATCTGGGTCCCTTGCTATTTAACCTATTTAATAACGATCTTCCTCAAATGTTATTTCATTCCCGTGTCCTTATGTATGCTGTTGAAGTAAAGCTATGGTTTTCCTACTGTGCCACCTTGTCCCCGTTTTCTCTGCAATCGGATCTTGACGCTCTTAACAATTAGTGCTTTATTAACGTTCTACCTCTTAACATTTCTAAATGCAATATCATGACTTTTCGCCGCAATAAGCCATACCTTTTCGATTATTCAAGCAATAACATTATCCTTCAACGCCTCTTCAAAGTTGACGACTTGAGCATTACCTTTGTACCTAATCTATGTTTCAACTCTCATATCTCAACTATCTCTAATAAAGCTAAAGGAGTCCTTGGATTTGTCAATGGACTCAATTGAGGCCCTTTGATCCATCTTCCTTCTTATGAAAGTAAGTTGCGCCTAATTAACCTCCACTCTCTTAAATAACATAGATTCTGCCAATGAGCTCTCTCCCTTCATAAGCTTCTCTCTGGTGAGGTCAAATCGACTACCCTCATTAGCCTTATTAGTATTGCTGTCCCTTTCAACCCGACTAGGCATTACTTTCCTCTTCATCTCCAACTCTGTCTTTCTAACTACTCAAATTATGACTCTTTCCGTAGCCTTTGCCGAAACCATCACCAATATAAGGTTAAAATTATCTTAATAAATATTTTAATTTAAATAGCTTTAGTAGGGAATTGTTCGTCTACCGGCTTTTCTCTAACCTAAATTTGGCTGTTGGTGGGACCATATCGGCTACTGAGTCGATAATCCGCCCCACCGGGTCAGAGTGTTTGCCTTAGTCCTTTCGATTAATTATTTGACATGTAATTTTACCCTTACAGCTTAACTGTATGTTGTTAAACTTTAAACAAAATAAAAAATATTCGGAAAATATTTTATCTTCATTCGTGTGTATCGACTAATAAAGAATTATTTCTCGCTTTGTACCCGACGAAAGCCGCTTTTTCAATTCTAAAGCTTTACTTACATACATATATATATAGTAATTTCCCTATTCCCCCTATTTCGATTCCCTATTCCCCCATCCACCTTTTTTTTTTGGGATATCGGTGTCTGTGGGTCACACCTCACCCTCCGTTCGAAATTCCCTCCTCCCGTAGAATCTTCCCTTTCTTCCTGCAGCTTAGTGGTGCTGTACGTGGAAGCATGGCATCCACGAACAGGGTTCCCCCAGTCCTGATCGTAAGTGGCCCCGTGTCCGTCCCACTCACTCTAAAATCGCTGAGCTTACAATGCGTCCCTCTCTTTTGGGGCGTTCCCGCTGTTGGGATACTCTGGGTGCGACGCGCCTCAATCGTGAGCCATCTCGGGTCAGGAGAAGATCGTGCCCTGGACAGTCTGAGAAGATGTACCCCGGCCTGAGATAGCCTCTCCCTTACATTGCATTGACAAGGCCATTGCTTTTATTGAGCGTTTATATATTTTTTTCTTGCTTTAACTTGTTTGTCATACACAACCGTAGACACTTACCTCACTAAGCGATACATTGGCTATTAATTATAAAAATAAATTGAAGTCTTAAATCAGAACTACTGTGCGATGAGTAAATGCTTAATACAATGGGAAAAGGAGAAATCTAGTCTGATCATCACATCACTGTAGGGCTTTATAAGCGGTGTTAGCAATCAAAAAATCACAATACTACACTAAAATGACTTCATGAGGCTCTAAGCAAATAATTAAGCTATAACTAACTAAAAACTAAGCTCTATTTAATCGAAAATCACGAGATTTTACGGATTTTTTCCTTCTTCCAAAAATTATATTTTTTTTGTTTTTGTTTTTTGTAATGTTTATAGATAGCAACGAAGGGGAACGTTGTGAGCCGCGACACAGGCAGCGTCTCTTCTTTATACCCAGTACTCAGTCAGTATATACATACATATATGAGCTTACGATTTATGCAATTTATTATATGTTCGCAAAAGGGTACGAATTAGATTTTGTGAAAAAAAATATATATGTACATGTAAGTTAACGAGAGTTAACTGAATCTGCCACTGGATGGAGCGGACTCTGCATTATTGTCAAATAAGCAGTTTTCGTCATCTGTGGGATCGCGATCGCGACCGATCGGTCCGGCCCGGATGCCGGCCGGCCCGGATGCCGGCCGTCAACAAACACCACCCAAGAGGCGCTGGGTCAGCACTTTGGCTGGATAGCAGCCGGCGTCGTGGCCGGCAGCGAAGGGCTTGCCTTTAGGAGTTTAGGATACTTAAGTTTAGTCTTTAGCGGTCAGACGAGTGGCAGCAACATATTTGTTCTCGCCTTGCAGGCCCCATTTACTCATAATTCATATCCTTGTACTTCATTCAATATTACCAAGTTTAATATCATTAAAGATTATGATACAAATCTATACTTGTGTTAAATTAAATAATTACTGGCGCCCAACGCGATCGGACCCATCCCGAGAATCAATTAGCGCGGAGACAACGCCCGCTAAGTGACAAGTGCAAGCAAAGAACAAGTTATAAAATATCAGCATAGAGCGCGGAGACAACGCCCGCTCAAAAAGTGCAAAGGATTGATTCAATCAACAAAAAGTGAACAAAAGAACAAGTTATTAAATACCAGCATAGAGCGTGGAGACAACGCCCGCTCAAAAAGTGCAAAGGATATGTTCAACTAATAAAAACTGAACAAAAAAATAACGAGATACAAGATACAAACAATTGAGTGCGGAGACAAAGCCCGCTCAATATAAAAAAGTAAAAGAAAAATAGCGAAAAAATAAAACCACTCTAACAAAAGAGCGCGGAGACAACGCCCGCTCCAAGATTAGAAAATCGTAAACTGCGTCCGCGGCAGATCTACAAAGAGATCGCTTAGAAACTCATTGCCCTGAGTATAAACAAAGGCAATTAATTAACCCAAAAAACTGTTACACCAAAGCGGACGGCTTTGGGCAGCGGCGAAGATAGACAAGGAAGAATCAACACCAACAAGACTGGAGAGTGTTACGGAACAGCATCCACAGGGGATAGATTAACACAACCAACAAGAGCATAGCCAAAAAAGAGGAACATGTAAGTGAAACCCTTTTTCAATAATCGCCAAATTAAAATAAAGTAAATACGTATAGAATATTACTTAGAGTGAAACACCATTCGAAAAAATAAAACGAAAACAAAAAGAACAAAAAGAAAAGAAACAAACAAATAAAACGTTCTTGTACCAAAACGTTCAAGCCTCAAAATTTCTCAGAATATTTTCCCTTCCCCTTCCCCCTTTTGTCTCGATAAGTGTAAGTGGGAAACATAGCACCGCGCCACAAATACATCGTTGGGGGCGGACAATAAAAAATCTGTGTTTGAGGGAGCTCGAATTTGACTCTTAAAATAAACAAACAATAACAGCGGCCCGGCGCAGCTGAAATAAACCCAAGACAAAGACAGAAATAAGTGGTAGGGGAAAAACTGAAAGGAATTTGTATGTCCATTAAAAATAACATCAACGAATTAGAAGAGTTGTTCGGAGAACTCAATTTAGACTTTCAAATTGGACCAGAGGAAATAGTAGAAATAATGAATGCGCAACAAATCGAAGCCGCCATATCTGCGGCGGTCAGCGCTGCTTTGGCTACGCAGAGAACACACTTTGAGGAACGCTTGCAAGCGGTAACTGATCAACTGCAGGCTGTTAGAGTTCAGGCCCCCGTGGCCCAGGCCTACGAGCCAATTACCTATAACGAAAACATACCTTGCGAGGTGACTCTGGATGCGGTTAAGACGCTGCCAGAGTTCAATGGGGCCCAGGAACAGTACGTCTCCTGGCGCCAGGCAGCAAAGGCTTCCTATAAACAATATGAGGGGTATGTAGGTAGCTCAAAACATTACCAAGCGGTCCTCATAATCAGGAATAAGATTAGAGGCTCCGCTGACTCACTCTTATCATCATTCAATACAGTGTTGAACTTTGAGGCAATCATCAATCGCCTCGATTTCACGTACTTGGAATAGCGTCCACTGCACCTGCTAGAACAACAGCCTAAAGATTTGCCATCAGCTCTAGCTTTGGCGCAAGAAATTGAGGCTAATCACGATAGGCACGACTTTGCGGAGAATTACGCAAGAGTGATAGAAAACAAGGGCCAGAATAGAAATAGATACAAACAGGGTGGGCAAAATGAGCCCGATTACTACAAAAGACAATCAAAAAACCCTTTCTACACGAATAACCAGGGCACTTACCAAACAAATGGTCACCGTGGCCAAGATAAGGTGGAAATGATGGATGTCGACCCATCTTCCTCTAAACTCCGCCAACCGACGAACTTTCAAAAGCAACTGTGATCCAATTCAGGCCCATCGGCTGGGACAAACCGTGTTATCGGGCACCAACAGGGTGCGTTCAAGAGGCCGGCTGGATCCCAGAGACTATCCGACCAGCGCAGACAGCGGGTTAATCACATCGCTCAGGAGGACCCAGATCAGCATGAACAAACATACGATCAGTTGGCATCTGAGGCGGTGGAGGAGATCGATGAGGATAACAATCCGGGATACGAAAGTGATACTGTTAATTTTTTAAGGGGAGAATCCCTGCTCCCGTTCGTCAAGCGAACAGTAGCGGGGAGAGAAGTTAACATCTTAATAGATACTGGGGCCGCGAAAAATTACATAAAGCCACTAAAAGAACTTCAGGCAATTGTCCCTGTAGAAGCCCCATTCATTGTAAAGTCCCTACACGGCTTTAACAAAGTTAATCAAAAATGTTTCCTAAACATGTTCGGCATTAAAAGCCCGTTTTTTATCTTGCCAGAGCTATCAACTTTTGATGGCATCGTAGGGCTTGACACACTGACCAAAGCTGGCGTCAATATAGACTTGGAAACAAAGAAACTCCACTTCAGACATGAATCTGAAAAGATCTTATTCCACAAGTGCCCCAGCGTCAATTTCATGAAAATAGACGATATCGAAGTTCCACCAGCAGTGAGGAACGAATTCTTCAAAATGTTGTCCAACCGTATAAAGGCATTTGCAGATCCAACTGAAATGCTGCCCTTTAATACGGCAATAATAGCCACAATTAGGACCGAGGATGAGGAGCCAATCTACTCAAAGATGTACGCTGTTCCTGTAGGGTCCACTGACTTCGTCAATGATGAAGTGAAAGACCTTTTGAGGAAAAGACATCATTTTCGGTAAACGGAGGTAAATATGAATTTTGCCGCCTGCCATTCGGCCTCAGGAATGCATCAAGCATTTTTCAACGGGCCATTGACGACGTATTACGGGAGCATATCGGCAAGATATGTTATGTGTACGTTGATGATGTCATCGTGTTTTCAAGGAGTGAGTCGGATCATGTCAGAGACATTGACACCGTGCTCAGCAGCCTCCACGACGCAAACATGAGGGTGTCAAAGGAGAAGTCCCAATTCTTCAAGGGACAAGTGGAATTCCTTGGTTTTGTGGCATCAACTGAGGGCACAAGAACAAGCCCCGATAAAGTCAAGGCCATTCAGGAGTTTAGACAACCATCCACCCTGTTTGCGGTAAGATCATTCTTGGGTCTTGCCAGCTACTACAGGTGCTTCATAAAGGACTTCGCTCAGATAGCAAAGCCAATCTCCAGTATTTTGAAAGGAGAAAACGGCAAAATCAGCAAGCAACGCTCGAAGTCTGTTCCTATACAGTTTGACGAGCTACAAAAGCAAGCCTTTAATAAACTTAGGAATATTTTGGCGTCGGAAGACGTTATTCTCCACTACCCAGACTTTAACCAGCCATTCGACCTAACCACTGATGCCTCAGCCAGTGGCATTGGGGCGGTGCTGTCGCAAGGCAACAGACCCATAACAATGAGTTCTAGGACTCTAAAGGACAGGGAGCTAAACTATGCAACCAATGAAAGAGAACTGTTGGCCATAGTTTGGGCCCTAGATTCGCTTCGTCACTACCTATATGGAAAGAGTGACATTAACATCTACACAGACCATCAACCATTGATATTCGCAGTCTCGGATAGAAATCCCAATTCCAAAATAAAACGTTGGAAAGCGAGAATTGATGAGTGTGGCGCGAGAGTCTTATACAAACCAGGCAGGGACAACCATGTAGCGGATGCGCTGTCGAGGCAAAATATTAATGCCTTAGAAAGCCAAAGTCGATCCGACGCAGCTACAATTCACAGTGAAGCCTCGCTTACTTATGTAATTGAGGCCTCAGACAAACCAGTGAACTGCTTTAGGAATCAAATAATCCTGGAGGAGGCAGACACCCCCTCGAAGCAGCTTCATATTCTCTTCGCTGAAAAAACCCGTCACAAAATTGATTTTGTCAGTCGGGACACACTTCTTGCTTCCATCAAAGAGGTGGTAAAGCCTGGGGTCGTTAACGCCATTTATTGCACTCTACCGATTTTGGCGTTCGTGCAGAATGACCTTGTGAAGGCCTTTCCGGACACAAAGTTTCGGTATTGTAAGACCCTAGTGACAGACATTACAAACGATGGGGAACGAAGGGAGATAGTAACCGCCGAGCACAATCGGGCGCACAGGGCAGCCCAGGAGAATGTAAGGCAGGTGCTGCGCGACTACTACTTTCCTAAAATGGAAAGAATCGCATCAGAAGTGGTATCTAACTGCAGGATATGCCAAAAAGCTAAGTATGATAGACACCCTAGAAGGCAAGAATTAGGGGTGACGCCGATACCGGCAAGAGTAGGCGAGTTGATTCATATCGACATTTTTTCCACCGCAGGAAAACACTTCCTAACCGCGATTGATAAATTTTCAAAATTTGCAATAACGCAACAAGTCGCTTCGCGCACAATAACAGACGTTAAAATACCAATTTTGCAACTGGTGAACATCTTCCCAGTCATAAAGACCATTTATTGAGACAATGAGCCAGCCTTCAGTTCTGAGACCATTCGGTCCTTATTGAAGAACCAATTCAACGTCGATGTAGCAAATGCCCCACCGTTGCACAGCACATCAAATGGACAAGTAGAGCGCTTCCACAGCACCTTGTTAGATATTGCCAGGTGTTTAAAGTTGCAGCGCCAGGTTGACGATACGGTCGAGCTAGTCATTCTAGCGACCATCGAATACAACCGTACCATCCACTCCGTCACAAATAAGACGCCTATGGATGTGGTCCACGCAAATTGCGACCTTGGGGAAGAGATAATGTTGAAACTGGTAAAGGCTCAACAGGAGAAACTAGATAGAAACAACCCGAACAGACGAAATAGGACCTTTGATGTGGGAGAAAATGTCCTAGTAAAAGCTAACAGGAGGTTAGGAAACAAGCTAACTCCCCTCTGCACGGAGCAAAGGGTAGAAGCAGATCTAGGGACCACCGTTCTTATTAAAGGGAGGGTGGTCCACAAAGACAATTTGAGGTAGATAAGGAATTGTGCTTAAGAAAAAAGGGTTTTGTAGCGTTAAGTTAAGGTCCTCAAGGAAAATTAATAGTAAAAGTAAGAACAACCGTACGACATAATTAATAAGTGCTGTGCCTCTCGTTTCTTATAGGTCTCCCATTCGATATCTCTACATCCTAGCAATCGTACTGCTAACAACCCTGACCGACTCGAAACTGACGGACTATTCACACGCAGACTATATCCCTATTATTGACGGACAAACAGCAATATGGAACGAAAATTTTTATATAAAACATGTCACGAACTTAACGGAATATGAACAGTACATTCAGGAGACAATGGAATTAACGAACATTTTCCCACAGACACATATGAGAAAAATATTAGAGACAGATACAAAACACTTACTGACACTGACTGCGGCACTGGGAGTTCACCAGAGGTAAGCGAGGAGCCTGAACATCCTGGGGTCAGCGCTAAAAGTAATCGCAGGGACTCCGGACTTTGATGACTTACAGCAATCGAGACAGGTTGAGTACGATATTATTAAAGCCAACAATAGACAGATAACTATCAACTCGAGAACTCAAACACAAATTAATGCCCTCACCGATACCGTGAACAAATTGCTAAAAGTAAACATAAATACGGAAATTAACAATTCCCACCTATATGAGAACCTTCTAACCAGAAATAGAATTTTGACGCTTGAATTACAGAACATAATGATCGCCACCACTTTGGCAAAAGTAAATATTGTAAATCCAGCTATCATCGACAGTGATGACCTAGAGGCGATTTTGAGAAAAGGTTCCACAGATATCAGCGTAACCCAACTATTGGGCGCTGCAAATGTGAGGGCACTAGCTAATAAGGAACTAATAATTTTTGTAATAGAAGTACCTAGACCTAAGTTTATTTGCAAGAAAATAACCATCTTCCCAGTCGCGCACAAAGGCATAGCGATCCGGTTACCCGAGCCCATCATAGCAGAATGCGGCAACAAGGTCATCGCCGTCTCATCATGTATGGGGCCCCCATCATTAGCCTTCTGCAAGGAGGCACCAGCGACTAGTTGCGCACAACAGCTGCACTTTGGTACTGTGGCCCACTGCGGTACGCAACCGAATAATCTGCCCCCAATCTTGGAGGTGGACGAAGGTATTGTAGTAATCAATGACGCCATCGCCACCGTTGCCGCCGATGATGGTCCCCAGCGTAGCATTGCAGGAACATACCTAGTGACTTTTGACCGGGTCGCCCTCATCAACGGTACAGAGTAACCTAATTTCAATAATGCGCCGAAGAGGATCCCAGGCGTGGCAGCTTCCGCGAAAATCAACGTCACTAGCCACCAAACTCTGCTGAGCCTGCCGTACCTTCATAAGTTGAATGAGGAAAATCTGCAGAAATTGGCCGAGGTTCATACAAACCTTACGATCGGTCCCATACTGTCTATTGTCGTAGGTGTTGCCGTGTGCACCGTTCTAATCGGCGTTTTCTGGTGGTTGCGACGCAGGCAGCAGAAGGGAAACGCCGTCGCCATTCAACAGATGCTGAAGAACCTGAGCTTGACCGAGGACGGTCAAGTCTTGAAGGGGGGAGTAGTTAACGAGAGTTAACTGAATCTGCCACTGGATGGAGCGGACTCTGCATTATTGTCAAATAAGCCGTTTTCGTCATCTGTGGGATCGCGATCGCGACCGATCGCCCGGATGCCGGCCGTCAACAAACACCACCCAAGAGGCGCTGGGTCAGCACTTTGGCTGGATAGCAACCGGCGTCGTGGCCGGCAGCGAAGGGCTTGCCTTTAGGAGTTTAGGATACTTAAGTTTAGTCTTTAGCGGTCAGCCGAGTGGCAGCAACATATTTGTTCTCGCCTTGCAGGCCCCATTTACGCATAATTCATATCCTTGTACTTCATTCAATATTACCAAGTTTAATATCATTAAAGATTATGATACAAATCTATACTTGTGTTAAATTAAATAATTACTTGTATACGGGTACGGGTACCGAGTACCGTGTATAACAAATTTTTGAGTGCCAATTGACATACATATATGTACAGTGGCTCAAAGCCAAAACCATGCAGTGTCAAATAAAAAGTTCAAGGTGTTAGAGATTTTAAGCTAGAGGAAAAACAAAAAATGTTTAAACGCCAATTTGTTGTATGTTTTTTTGATTAATTTTGATTTTGATGTTTTTGCTGATTGAATATTTCTCCGTTTTAAAAATAAAATAAAAACTTAAAATATATCTTAAATATAAATCTGAGCTAAAACCATGCAGCCACAAACCAGTTTAATACAAGTATAATAAAAGGCTTAACAGGTATTTTAATACTTAGTATGTAATCCGTTAACCTTTATTACGGCTTTTAACCTACTATTCATGGAAGAGACCAGCTTCCGAGTGCTTTCCGGGCTTATTCTGCTCAATTCCTCCAGTAGAGCTTTTTTAAGGTCCTTTTTGCTAGAAATCCTGTGATTCTTGGTGTTTTTCTCCAGCGCAGCCCACAAATTTTGAATAACATTTAAGTCTGGAGACTGGGCTGGAGGAATCATCAAGTGGGGGCAGTTCCAGATATGCCAGGACTGTACTATTCTGGACGAATGTTTCGGGTCATTATCCTGGTAGAACCGGAAATCAAGTCGGATTCCTAGCTTATCCAGTCCGGAATATCCAGTCTCCTGTGTTATCACACTACTCCAAGTGTATTTCAAAGTTTTGACACGCCCTCTTCCGCCCCCACAACGAACGAAAAACTGTGAAATCTACAATTTTTAAAATAAAAGAAAACCAAAAACGCAGAATCATGGAAAATTTCCATATCTACCAGATTGCCGAATCTGGAACCGAACCTGTCAAGCGCTTACTGATTACCTCTCTCTCTCTCGCAAGCACTTGTACGTCTCGAATATGTAGTTATACATGTAGAAAACTAGAAGCAGAAGTAAAAGCATATGCAAACAAAATTGGAAACATGTATAATATTCCAAAAATGCTTTGATTTTATTTTTTGAAATATTATTTGTTGCCAAAATTTAATTCGTCCCTTTTGCGAACTTATAATAAATTACATAAATCGCAAGCTCATATATGTATGTACTGAGTACCGGGTATAAGGTAGAGCCGCGGCCTTTGCCGCAGCTCACAACGTTCCCCCTCGTTTTTTCTACAAAAATACCAAAAATCTCTGTTTGTAACAGTTTTTTAAGGTAAAATGGCATTTGGGATAGTGCCATGATGTTTTAGTCAAACGGCTGCAGCTTGGCCGTTTATCCATCGATTTTTAAAAACGATACCTTAAACGACGCCTAATTAATGTGTCTATCTAAAAGCAAAAATGTGGGCATTTAAATATTTTTTTTTCGACTTTTCCTGTGTTTTCAAAATCAAAATTTCGGGGAAAAATACCGAATAAAAAGTTCCTAAAAAAAATTAAACCTGGAAAAAAAACCATAATTCTTTAAAAAATTGAAATCTCCAAATCTATCAGAAAAAGTTATTTTTGGCCACAGCGGAAAAAAAAAGTTGAATTTTGTCGAGTAGTGTAATCAGTATCAGCCTCAGCATCAGCCTCAGCATCAGCCTACGCATCAGCCTCGATTTCAGCCTCCGCCTCATTGGCTACTTTACTGTAGGCAGTGCCTTGTCTATCGCCAGCGGTAATATTATCCACCCTCTGACGCCTCAGTTCCATCATACGGCCAGATGTGTTTGAGCGCTTACTGGTCTGACCACGGTTTGCGAGTTGCTTACCATCTGGTAGTTTTTCTGTTGGCTGCCTAAATTTTGATGATGATGGATCTACATCCATGGGCTCTGGCGCATTTCCGCTTGCCTGCCTAAATTGGGGCTTTTCCCATTGTGTGGACCCCTTTGTTGGTCATTGTGTTTTTTTTTTAAAACGGACTTTTACTCTGAATCGAATGGGGTATATTTCCCTGATCTTAATTTTGCTGGCTGTTCTGAGTCCTGTAAGACTTCTCTTCTTGCCCCTTGGCGAAGTTTTTGGCAAAGGCATAGCTGTCATGGTTAGCCTTAACCCCCTGAGCCAAATCCAAGGCTGATAGCAAATTAGGAGGGTGTGCCGCAAATAGAACATCAGTGTAACTTGACTTCAGACCGGAAATAAATACTCGAAGGGAATCGCTCCTGAATTTTTCCCTAGCTCCTAGCTAAATCTTTATCGTAGGTCATGTTGGCTTTTTTTGTCAGCAAGGTGAGTTTTTTCTCGTACATATACATTATGACATGTAGAAGCAGATGTAAAAAGCATATGCAAACAAAAATGGAAACATGTATAAAAATACCAAAAATGGTTTAACTTCATTTTTTGAAATATTCATTTGTTCCCAAAATTTAATTCGTACCTTTGGCGAACATGTAATAAATTGCATAAATCGTAAGCTCATATATGTATGTATATAGTGACTGAGTACTGGGTATAAAGTAGAACCGCTGCCTGTGCCGCGGCTCACAACGTTCCCCTTCGTTTCGATTAGGATTTCGGAAAAATTCGTACAAATTACAAACTTCTCGCTATTGATAAAAAAATAATTTTTTCTTTTGAAAAATTAAATTTTTTAGTTCAATATGTTTTTGTTTTGGCAATCGCTTTATATGAAACTAAAAAGCAGAATAACTATTGGTCAATTAAAATATAAAACAATGTAGCATATCAAGCGACTATTTAAAAAGAGATAGAGGTAAAAAGTGTTACACTTTCGCACAGATTGGCAAGCGCACCACAGAGCTCTGTAATCTCAGTTGGAACCATTCATTAGTTCCCTTACAGAACATTAGCTTATAAGCATCTATGCAAACTGGATAAGTGCGTACAAGGCGCAAAATAAAATAATATATTTTAAAACATCTTTTTTTATCGTATAAAGTGCTAACAAAAAAATGCTATGACACTTATGCAACCCTTGCGCTTACATTGCAGAAATCAATCTGTACATGGTTGCAACATTTTTATTTGACTTACAGCTCTCAATCTCAACGGTGCAGTTTTGTGAGTCCAATGGGTAGTAATGCAAGTCCATCATACAGGCAAGGGTTGTGGTAAATCGCATGCCATACGTAACAGCGCCATCGCCCCCAAGGCGCACCAACTTGTTTCTCTCGGTTACATCATGTAAAAAGCTTTGAAAAATATATGGAAATGCTCGTTAAAAAATATTTTAGAATCCACTGCCATTGTACCTGTTTTTGTCATTGGCGAAAAATGTATCTGGTACCCATATTTTCTCAGCAAAGTCACCCGATAGAGTCAGCACATCGTTGACTCCATCATCATCTGCATTACCATTGTAATACGGCCCGTAAATATTGAACGCCAGACGCTCGTCACGCCAATACTGATTTAAGTACATTGTTATTGTGTAATCCTTATTATCAAAGAGATGACATAATATATATCTAGCTGAAGTGTTATTTAGCATTTAAAAATATATTTACCATATTAACTTCTGATATGGCGTCGAAGCTTGCTATTGTCAAATCCATTCCAACGTGTAGTGGATCGCCTCCAAAGTTAGGCCTGAGGCGAATGTCGTATCCTTGAAGTATCTTCGATATCGTCTGTGTAACATTTTCAAGACGCCCCGCAAGCATATTCTTTTGCTTGCATCTAAAAGAATAAATATTTATCTATGTACATTTATCTCTATTAAAATAAAGTAATCGGACAAATTAAAGTAATGAACATTTTTGCCATTATGATTTCTGCATAAATTCCTACTATTTGAAATCTGTGTGCTCTTGTTTTCCCCATTTTTTTTTGCTATCGACAGTGCTTCATTCCAAAGGTATAGGGTATAGATTTATCCGTTCATCTGTCCGTCCGTCCGTTTGTCTGTCTCCATGAGCGCCTAGATCTCAGAGACTATAAAAGCTAGAGCAATCAAGTTTTGTCTCCAGTCTCCCTTCTTGACGCCCTTAGCAATTGGTGCTTAATTAATGTTCTACCTCTTAACATTTCTAAATGCAATATCATGACTTTTCATCGCAATAAGCCATACGTTTTCGATTACTCAATCAATAAAATTATCCTACAACGCCTGTTCAAAGTTAACGACTTGGGCATTACCTTTGCACCTAATCTATGTTTTAACTCTCATATCTCTACTATCTCAAACAAAGCCAAAGGAGTCCTAGGATTTGTCAAAAGATGAAATTTAAGAGAGTTTAGAAGCAATCTAAGAAATTTACAGAATTTACTACGAAACTTCTGTTCGTATCTCTGGTCCGGCCTATCCTGTAATATGGTTCTTGTGTGTAGTCTCCTCACTACCAAAAATTTCAGGATATACTTGACTTCGTTCAAAAACAATATCTCATCTTTACTCTCCGAGGCCTCAATTGGGTCCCTGTGAGATATCTACTTTCCTATGAGAGTAGACTGCGTCTTATTAACCTTCATTCTATTAAATCCCGTATGATCTGTGACTGCTGCTGGAAACAGGGTGGCTTTCTTGAAGCGGAAAGCACCGGCATTATTGGAAAGGCTGAAGCAATTGGAAGTTTTCTTGGATAGCTCTGCCCTATTTGACTATCTGAAGCTCGTTGGAAGGCTCAAGCTGATCGAGGAGCTGTACGGCACCTTTAAAACCGTGCACAACGAGAGTTTGGGACCAATTGGAGTTTTCGAGATACATCAATGCCAATTGGAGCGGTCGATTGTTGTGTCGGGTACGGATAAGAGGATAAGAAATCCTATTTGAAGTTCGACGGTGGTCTCGGTGGCATCAACACAGTTGGACTTGCGCCGGACTCTGTTTCTGCTCAACCTGCCTTCTCGATTTCGACCCGTCAAACATCGTGGAGTCTCTGCAAGTGCTTCATTTCGGCCGACATTCATTTGAGAGTGGCTCTTCCGAAAGCTGTGAAGAAGTCCCCTCTATCTGTTGACGGACCTAATGCTGGACATCGTGCTGGATCTCGAGCTCTGCTGGCCCCAAGACCATCCCAATATTGGTGTTTTGGGGGAAAGGCAGAGAGTTCTAAAAATCTCGAATTACTTTCAGAAACTGGACACATTACTTCAACTGCCTGGGTTGAATGCGCCATTCGTCGCCTCTTCGTCTTCTGCCTCCGAGCCTTACATGACATGGCTCAACTCCGGCCGATTAGGTGTCGGTCAGCGACGCTACACGTCTCCATGGAAGGAAGAATTGCCTCATCTGCAACGCGCTATGGCTGCTGAATCCTGTATTCTGTTGGATGCTGTTTAAAGTCAGGCTTTCCCCCCGTTGTATGTCGGGTTCCGCAGCCCAATATTAACAGACTTGATAGAATCATTACAGACAGTGGTGTAGCAGTAAACTCCCTTTTTATTGTTTGTTCGCACTGCCCACTGCACTGCACATTATACATACATATATACATATAACCTCCCGCACGGCAGCAGCCTATCTAGCCATTATAGCGTCTTCTTTCCTTCTTTATTTCGACTTCTCAATCACTCTCTCGATCTTTCGTCTTCGCTATTGCTCTCTTCTCTGGATCTGTCACACTCTCGCTTGCAGTATGGCACGGGCAATTCGGCCCGCCTGCCCTCAAAACAGTCTGGATATCGTCGAGCTCGCATAAGGGCACGGCCAATTTTGCACGCCAGCCTTTGCAGCGTATGGACCTAGCTTTTCAACAGACAATTTCGTTGAACCGACCTCTTGCCTCTCAAATTTGATCCCGTTTTAAGTCGAGCTAAACAGACTTGCTGTGCCTTTTCGCTATTCCTTCGAATCGATATCATATTACATATATACCCCACAATAAACCGTATTAAACTAAAAGCTCGTCTTTTACGCTGCCGAAAAAGCTCGGTAGTTCAACAGGTGTGAATAGTTGTAAGTAAAATGCAATCAAAGTAAAATTCTATGTATGTATAAGACTATGTTTTATCTGTTTTAGAAGCGGTACAGCACTTTTTGTCTTCATCATAGACTTCCAAATTGATTCCATTTCAATTTACTTCAGATATAGATTTGCGTATGTAAACATTTTTTTAATCGCATTCTTCTCCCAAAGGAATTATGGCATCTCTAACTAAAAATTGAGCATTTGATATAGAAAAAAAAAAAATACCTTAAACGACGCATAATGTGTCTATCTAAAAACAAAAATGTTGGCAAAAAACATTTTTTTTCGACTTTTCCTGAGTTTTCAAAGTCAAAATTTCAGAAAAAAACCCAAAAAAAATTATGAAATTTGAATTTGAAAGCTTAATATCTTCCAGACGTTAAGTTTCAGCTACAGTTTCAGTCTGGGTCCGACCTATAGCTGCATTTATCAGCTTTTTAAACTGCAAAGTTCGATACGACCAGTTGTAGGAAACTTAAGCACTATCTATGACAAAAAATACAAAATTTTTAAACAATTTCAAACAAAAAACTAAACCTTGAAAAACAAAAATCATTCTCTAAACATTTTTAAACATCCAAATCTATCAGAAAAAGTCATTTTGGGCGACAGCGGAAAAGTCGTGTAACTAGTGTAACTAATATTTCTTATAAAACAGGTAGGTACTGTAACACTACTGTGGCTCGCGTTTACGCTTTTCTTCCTTTTTTCCAGGCTGGTTTCACTCTTATTCACTATTCGTACGGAGCGAGACAAAACACGACCGCACTCACTAGAATAGAAAACCCTCTCAAGAATTTGTATGTATTTACATATGTATATGTATGTATATTTTTACGTAGATGACAATGTGGTACAGTGGGAAGTCCAACCTTCTTACCGATTACACCAAACTCAGAAATGGCGAAGCGGCTACTGGGCCCGAAAACAATACGGGAATCTCTTGGTCGAAGGGAGGGGGGAAGGCACAGCAGGTAAGCACCTGTTTTAGTTTCTCTTTCGAAGTGATATTGGCACCATTTGAGCCAAAATTGGCCAGGAACAACGAGAGTGGTTGATAAACGACTGCCGGGCGCTGCCCCACCGAGGGAAGTGCTGCAAAGCGATCCCAACGCTCAAGAGCTGATTTTGTAGAAGGAGCATGCAAGCCCTAATGAAAGGGCCATAGCCCAGGTGTCGAGAACGGGCCAGAAGGCCGAAGAAGGCCACTGGCAAAAAGCCCGGAAGTGGCGTAAGCGAACCCGAAGAGGGCAAGAACAGAGCCCATGAACACCACCCACCCGTCTCTTACGCCGAAGAAGGCTAAACATGAGCCCAAAAAGCCCAAAAATGTGAAGAAGCCGCTGAAAGCTTTAATGAGCGACGCCGCAGCCCAGAGGCAATCCCTAAAGTTAAAGCTGACGGGTGGATAATGGTCGCGGCTAAACAAAGGCCGAAGCCAAAGCGGCAACTAAGACCGCCACATAGCGATGCAATTGTCATTGCTACCACTAGCACCTGCACGGTCTCATATGCGGACATTCTTAGGAAGGTTAAAAGTGAACCAAGCCTTAAGGGGCTGGCCGGCGCAAGGAGTGCGTCGCACAGCAAAAGGCGAGCTGCTCCTAAGATTGGGAAAATGCGCAGACCCGAAAAGAGATGCAAGCAACAGTCTAAGAGGCGCTGGGAAGTACGGCTGAAGTAAGGAGCCTTACGGAAACGGTGACCTTGGAGGTAAAAGACATAGATAAAGTCTCTGCCTAAGAGGAAGTTCTAGCCGAACTTAAGGAACAAGGAGAGGTGGAAGTCAACGATGTGGCTGTCATTTCCATGAGACAGCCTATAGGAGCACCCAGACACTGACGCTGAAAATCTTACCGGTTGTTGCTGAGCAACTCCTACGGAATACGGGTACTGCAGGGCTCGAATCAAATCGTCCCCCAGAAGGTGCTTCAAGTGCATGGACTTTGGCCACATAGCGCTGAACAGTAAGAGTAACCAGGACTTCACAAAGTGCTGCGATAGCTGCATAGGAGTGGATCACCTGGCTAAGGACTGCAAGGCCGAGCCAACTTGCATTCTATGCAAGCGCCATCGGGCAAAGGACCCGAAGCACCAAACGACAAGGAGATCAAGGAGAGTAAGCGCAAATTCTTTGGAAAGCCCTGCGACGAAGCAGATGCGAGCCCTTGGGGACTACGCATACAAGCTGGTAATGAAAAGACTGCGATTGTTCAGTCCCTCACCAACAATGTGTGCAGATCTGTTAAAAACATAACAAAGCAAGTGGCAGCCCAGAGGGTGGTAGATGGAATTCCGTCACTGGATATAGAAGCCACCACAGAAACAGAATTCCTCGAAGCTCTAAAACGGACCAAGGACGGTAAAGCACCAGGACCGGATGGGGTTCAGAATGCCGTACTTCGTGATGCCATTGAGACAAGCTCACAAACATATGTAGGACTATTAAATGCGTGCATGTCCGAAGGAATCTTCCCCCGCCCATGGAAATACCTTAAGGAAACAAGCCTACTGGAGAGCCATCATCCTATAGATCGCTGTGCATGCTGGACACAGTAGGTAAGATCGTCGAGCGCATACTCCACACCAAGATAGTATGGCACCTTAGAGACCGAGTGCTCATAAGTGAGACAGTTAAGGGGCTACGTGAGCACCAAATCACTGGAGGAGTTCCCCAAGGATCGATACTCGGCCCACTACTGTGGAACATCATGTATGATGGAATCTTAAAGATGGAAATGCCAATAGGTGATAGGTTTTCTGATAGTTGATAGTTGCCCTTTCGTGCATCATGCCAAATACTGGAGGTCCGAAGCAGCTGAGGCGAAAGCTCCTAGCGAGCGTGGTTGACCCGACTCTAATGTATGCTGCGCCAATATGGGCGGACGCAATGAAGCAATACACATATGCCCGAGAATGCGTGAGAGTATGCTGTAGTTGTAGCAGTTAGTCATAGTTAGTTATAGTAGTTATAGCAGGAATGATCCCAATCCAGCTGCTGGCAGGTGAAGCCGCTGGGATCAGGACACAGCGAGAACTGGAGACTGCTGATCAGGAGACAAGATACGCAGTAAGGCAACGAACAATGTTGCAATGGCAAGACTCGTGGGATACTAGCAACAAATGACGTTGGACCCATAAGCTTATCCCAGACCTGCAGAGCTGGCTGAGCCGCCGCCATGGACAAGTGAAGTACCACCTGACCCAGCTATTGACGGGACATGGATGCTTTAAAGCCTATCTCCATAGGTTTAAGCATGAGGACGACCCCTTCTGTGTGCTCTGCACGGGGATTGTCGAAGACGCTGAACATTGCTTCTTCGAATGTCCAGCAAGATCAAGTAGCTCTAAGCTCCAAGCTAGGAAGGAAAATAATTGTGGCAAACCTGGCAGAATGCCTAATGGAGTCGGAAGAAAACTGGGCTGCAATAAACAACATGACCACAGCAATGATAATCAGACTGCGTCGCGACGAAGGAGCACGCAAAGAATGAAGATAGAAATCGTTAAATATTGACGAGTCCTACGGACATTCCCCCCCGGCGTAGTAATACCTACTGGTAGACAGGCCAGCCGGGATTCGGCATAAGTGTGTTTGGTTTTAGAGCGGTTAGAGTCCCTCACTTTGGCTTCGGCTGGGTCGGCATGAGTTTTTCCGTAATCACACAACACAAAAAAAAAAAAAAATACAAGAGTTAGTTCGTCGAAAAATGTTGTCAAAATAAACGAAACACAATGTGGAAAAAAAACTTTCGAAATACCAAATTTCTATTTGTTATCGCAGCGAGGTAACAGTGCGTGTACACAGGTCGGATGCACAAAATAAAATGAGCTTACCATGAGACGAGTCGATGACAGTTGGTTACAGATGTCAACCTACACTAGGAAGAAAAATACGGCCCTGACCATAAATTCCCCGTGACCCAAAATACCCCACCTTCCTCTACATAAAAATGTGCTTGAAAGTGACAGGCATGAGGAGCGGACGTGTTGCATCAGAAATGGTGTCAGCGGGTGGAACGACAAAGGTGGCCAACTTACGCAAGGCGGGATGGCCCGGGTCCCCCGTACTCTTGCTCGTTCGGCCGAATGCCAGAATATCATTATGCGCCCAAATAACCTCTCTAACCTTGCAATTAGGTAATTGCAAAACTTGGCAGAAGGAATAAAATGCATCCATTGACGTATTGTCAATTATAAACGAAATTACCCCAGATAGAAATCAACACGCGAAGAAACCAGCGGGGAGGGCACGGATTCTGAAGGCCCTGAATCCCATTTACCACCAACCGGACGATATGGTAACGAACTTGGCCTCTTCGGCTGCGAATGCTTCAAGTTCAAGCAGGATCCTGTCAAAAGTCATAAGGCACCAATTCAGTGACAGAGAGAAGTCTGCGCCCATCTTACAGGGACAACGAGTCGACCGTAATTGGACTGCCGAAGTAGTTCTGGGCAAAGATAAGATGAAGGTGGGGTAGACGATGTGTATAGTCAAGGAGAGGAATTCGCAGCCCAGGTGCTACATGTGCCTGGAGTTCGGGCCCATAGTGCTCGTCTCTTCTATCCTATTTAAGAATATAAAAGCGATGAAAGTGATCCACCTCAACCTGAATCACTGTTAAGCCGCATATGAGGACCTGCTCCTGCAGACGGTGTGTAAGGACAACCTGGCCCTGGCTATCCTCAGCGAGCCGTACCAAATTGGCGACAACGAGCAGACAACTGGGCGACAGATTCAACGGGGAATGACTGTGGGCATGCACACACCTTAAAATGTGAAGGCCGAAGACGGGTTCATTCGCACGAGAGCTGCAAAACTCTGGGTTCCTGTTTTTTAGCTCCTTTCTAGCCATAGAAGTAACCAGTATGGATTTCGTAACAGAAGATCGGCGCTGGATGCCCTACACAAAGTCACAACCATAGCGATGTATGTCATCACTGGTGCACGAAATGGGGCAAAAAAACAGGAGGAAACTCATCCTTAGCGTCGTTTCATCACAGATTTTGTACGCTTCCCCAGTGTGATCAAAAGCGACGAAGTGCAAAGCTACATATATTCGGGGAGTCGTTGCAACACACCGCCTATGCTTTAGCATGATTGCTTGCACATTCATAACAATAAACGAACACGCCACACTTGTCATCACGGGACTAGTCCGAATAGCGGAACAGGAGATGGAAAAGGTGGAGATGCAGAAACCGGCTCAAACGGACCCAAAATCCTCCTTTGAGAGTTAAGAGGGTAACGTCCAAGCTAATACGTTTGGCTAACGTCCAAAAATACGCTGAACCTACATACCGGACGTTAAGGTCTGCATTGAGCAGAAGCACGGCCAGGTAGACTTGCACCTCCCACATCTGCTGAGTGTACATGGCTGCTAGGGCAGGGGCAATTCAGGGCAGGCGGGTCGCACTTAAACAGTTTTGACCTAGCACTCACGTTTCACACCTCGTCTATCATCTATTGCACATCGAATATAGCCGGCACAGTATTGAATTTTGGATAGCGCTTCCCTATATGACCACTTAATGCTCGTTGGAAAGCTCAAGCAGCTCGAGGAGCTGCACGGCACATTAAAATACTGCACGCCAAGCTAGAAAAGCTGGACTACGTCAAGATTGGCACGGATTTGTGCAACAACTTTGAAGAAATTGTCGTAAAGCAGAAGTGCTAGTTCTCTCTGAGCTAACTAAGCTTTCCTTTTCCGTGATTTTGCCCCTTCTACCGCTGCTGAGGAAGTGACATCTATCTAAACTCAAATGGATTCTTGCTACATTTTAGAAACAGTTCGAGGTTTCAACAGACCTACCTGCTACTTGGAGCGTTCGATTGTTGCGCCAGCTACGCCTGATGGAGCAGAGGATAAGGTATCCTGTTTGAAGTTTGACGGTGGTCGCGATTGCATCAACACAGTTAAACTTGCGCCGGATTCTGTTTCTGCTCAACCTACTTTCTCGATTTCCATTTCGTGCAAACATTGCAAGTGCTCCAATTCGGCCAACATTCATTCGCGAGTTGCTTTATTATTCTTCGCCTCTTCTTCTATTGAAGAGCATCACATGACGTGGCTCAACACAGACCGATTAGGTGTCGGTCCACGCGCTGATTACTTGCGGCGACTCTACACATCTCTTTGGAAGGAAGAGTAGCTGGTGAGCTGCTGATCCTGTTTTAACAGGGTGAGTATGTTGGCTTCCACACCCTGATAGAATCTTTAGAATATAGCCAGTAGTGCAGCCAGTAAAGAAAATCTCCATTATTATTAATCATTGTTTGCACCGCCCATTGTATGACATTTTCATACATATATATATATATATATGCTCCCGCACGGTAGCATCCTATGCAGCCGTTCTCTATCATATTTCTTTCTTTCTTTTGTCTTCGCTATCGCTCTCTCGATCTATCGTAGTCTCGCTCGCATTAAAGTATGGGCAATTCGGCCCGCCTGCCCTCGAACAGACTTTACTCACTTCTTGCACTCGTTCATCGTCTAAGAAGAGATTTGAAGAATAGTCTTGAACCGACTCCCTCGTCTTCAACCGACACCGTTTTGAATCAATCTATCACTAATAACTCTATCTCTATAAATCCGCACACTTTTCGCTATTTTTTAAAATACCATGAACCACCAAAATAAACTGTGGAATAAATAACAAATTTGACATCAAGTGACCAATACTTAAGGTGTGTCTTTTTGTTAAGATCAAGGAATACACAGAAGACAGTGGCCAAAAAAACAGTAAACGAAAGAAGTCTTACTACCTTAGAGACCAAAAATACATCTTATGGAGAACACTGCCTAATACTGTCTATATTGATAGCAGCATCCAATAACGTCACAAATGGAATAATACTCGAAATTTCAGATAAGGCAGCAGTATATCTAGATCTACAGGGCCAACTGAAAGTCATTGAGACCACAGCGCATACAAATAATACATTCCTGCTTGCTTTGAACCAAAATTTGAACTTTTAACGGATTCATATCTATACAGTATTACCTCAGGGCATACACACTTGGTCACACTCGGACGCCAGTATTTTTATATTGCACGTTAAGCTTGCAAGCGTGTTTTCGGATCTGAATACTAGGCTTTAGTTTTAAATGCCTTATAGTTTCCTTCATATATATATAGTGCATAAGCTTTGAAACTAAAACAGTTTGCATTTACAACTAAACTCATAAACATCAACAATGTAACGAACCACGAGTGGACGTTACAGCTCGCAGCAGCGTTGGAACCGCCCCAACATCGGATATTTAAGAATTTATAAACATAACTAAAAATTATAATTTTTTGTATTCTCTTCTGTATAGACATAAGACCTTATTCAATCCTAAATACACGAATACTCATCAAACCCGCCCGAAAGTCCGCCGCCCACTACATGTATAATTATTAAGAACCCCCTCCCACTAATATTTACCACAATGCGATGTTTTGACGAAACTGACCATCAATGCAATGACAGCGCATATCCCCGCACCCTTAGCATTAACCTAGGTAGCTAGGTCAACGGTTACGAGGTTCTGAGCGTGCAGACAAAAGAAGTAAAAGACACTTACTCGGGAACCCGGCCACGATACAGACATTGCTCCGCGTAGCAATTTGCATTACTAAACCTTAATAATATACCTTGTTTAAGTATACAAAAAACTAATAAAGTACGTAACTACGCCTCGTATCCCGAATTCTCCTCGATCTCGTGTCCGATACCATCCTCGACCCCACGGGTGTGACTACGCCTCGCAACCTATCTATGTCCAAGCCTCTCAAACTTAATCTCTGGCTGACCCCGATTTCTTCTAGAGGTTCCTGCAAACTACAATTTCTTGTATCCTAGATCCTGATCAGACTGAGCTTACCTCAGCCTGAAATAGGGACATTACAAGTGGCGCCCGAGCAGGAACCTGTAGGAAACTTTTGCAAGGGGTGTGGATTAAAAACCCAAGGCCACTAAAATCCAAGGCATAGGCAGGGCAAACCAACCTCACGACCCCCGCGTACACGTAAACTCGAACCCTAACTGCGACACAGGAACGATCGGACTTTGCCGCATAAAGTTCTCACCAAAAACCCCACAAATTCAACGGTGCAGGTCGCGTTAGCGACAGTAGATACACACTTAGTGCTGGTTCGGCAAAAGTGACGATCCCTTTCATTTTACGCGAGTGAATCCTATGACAACTGTGATCATAAAGATAGAAAGACACAAAAAAGAAAACAAGGAATAGAAAAAAAACAACACATTACCATGGACCCAACGCTCTCATACGGGGTAGATATGAACCATTTACTTCGCACCATGGCAGAAATTCTCACCGACAGAGCCAGTCGTTGGTTCCGCACCAGCCGTCTGCAAAGCGTTCCATGGGTTGATTTCCATAAGGAATTCTTGGCCTACTTCTTGCCGCCAGTAATCTCCCTCCCCCGTCGGAACATGCCGAGGTACACTAGACCGTCGGCACGTCATGCACCAAAGGAAGGTGAGTGACACCGGACACCATTCCGGAAACCTCAATGGGACTCGACCTAATTGGCGACAGCCTACAAGCCAAACTAACACTCCAGCTCCAGAAGTCGCGCATGCCTTGCCTCCGCTGCGCCGAAGCCAGCCACGCTTCTCCGAACTGCACTAACCCTTCGATTTTTTTCAGTTGGGAGTGTGGCAAGCACGGCATACGGACGATTGATTGTTGTCGCCGGGACACGTCGGGAAACGATACGCGTCCCCGACTGACACGGGAACAGCCAGGAACGACGCCCACCCAATCCCAGAACTAGATAGCCTCCTACACATAACCGACGGATAATGGCGAGAGTGACCATAGGAGGACAAGACACGGAGGCCTCTATTGACATGGGAGTGCCCCAGAGCTTTGTCAGTGTGGAACTGGCCAGACAACTTGACAATAACACCAATCTTCGGGAGGCTTGCGTGCAGATCCGCCTGGCCGACGGCTCAGTGCGTGAAATGACGCAAATCCTCCTGGCTTACATCCGGTTAGGCAGACGAGCAGTCCAGATACCCCTCCTAGTCTTATCAAATATATTGGAAGAAGTCATTGTGGGCATGGATTTCCTATGCGCGATAGACCAACCCACACTCCTAAAACTAAAAGGCCGTCGCCCCATTGCAAACCCTCCCATGGTCAATGCCAGTCAAGTGCAGACCACAGAAACAAAGAATCCGAGACTCAGGACAGCCCTGTAAGACTCACATCCAAGAAAAACTACAACGCACACAACGCCGAAAAAGCAAACGCAAAATACATACTCCGAGGCGGCAACGGAACGCACGAATCCCAGGCCAAATACAAGAAACACAAACCTCAGAGCCGCAACGGAACACACGATTCCCTGGCCAACGAAAGAAAGTTGGCAGTCTTCAGAAACACCAACCGGGGACCAGAAGTACTAATTGTCAGTGACAGACCGATCGCCGCCAATTTCAGGCAGTACTTCCCGGCGGTTCCCCCATAAGGAACCCACGTAAATTCTCCAACAACGCCTATGACCACGTCCCAAATGTTCATCAGTCAAACAACAAGGTTTAACACGATGCTCAATACGACTCTACCCAAGTATTCGACCAAAGCCACGCAAACACCACCATATGGAAATACCCCCTGGAGACGAAACCAATAAGCGCGTTTGACAAGACCATCCTCCCGGAAGACCCGAATCGAACATTCAACTTAGGGACCGATGAACCAATTAAGGACGAGCCGGAAATGACGTATGTGCGTAGACTATCGCCAGCTCGACGAACGTTCCATCCCAGACGCCTATCCGTTGCCAAGGACCGTTTCTGAAGAATCTCAAGACTAATCTGAAGAATGTGTATTGGTAAGTACCTATGGCCCTCAACGGTAGAGAAGCTACAGCTTCACGGTGCCAGGAAGAGGTCTTTATTAATGGAAGGTAATGCCCTTCAGTTTACATTCCGCATCGGCATCTTTCCAACGGACGCTAGACAGTGCATCATCAGTGCAGATATGAAACCTCACGCATTCGCTTACTTAGACGATATTGTCATCTTTGAAAAGGATTACACGAAACACCTAAACAACGTAAAAGAGTTTTTCTTTCGACTTCTCAAGGCAAGCCTACGAATCAACGCAGAGAAGTGGACCTTTTTTCAATGACGCATAAAATACTTAGGACACGTCATCAGCGCAGAAGGTATTCATACCGACCCTGACAAAGTACCCGCCGTAAAAGATTAGAGACCACCCACCAACTTGAAGGAAGTCGGACAATGCATAGAGATGGCGTCGTGGTATCGTTCCAAACTTTGCCATCGTGGTCCAACCAATGTCACAATTGCTAAAGAAGTGACAAACGTGAACATGGGAACAAAGACAACAAGACGACTTCGAAAAGCTGAAAGAATTACAGACTACCGCCTCCGTACTCTTTTAGATTTCAACGTCAAATTCTACTTGCTACTTGAGGAGATTGAGGGGAATGAACGAGTCATCACGTACGTCAACCGACACCTCAACAAAGCGGAAAAAAATTACTCTGCCACTGGCAAAGAATGCATTTCCGTCATATGGGCAATAAGAAAACTGCAATGCTATATAGAGGGCTACCGTTATGACGTGGTAACTGACCATCTCGCGCTGAAATGGTTGAATACCCTGGAAAGTCCATATGATAGAGTGGCACGATAGGCACTCGAGTTACAACAATATCTATATGACGTGCATTATCGCGCCGAAATCCGAACGTGGTAGTGGACGCGTTATCCAGGCAGCCCTTGGAAACACTCACACGTGTTGAAGAGGAGACTTACATTTGTCCCTGGCTTAAACAAAGGATACAACAAGTTCACGACGAACCCCAAAAGTACCCGGACTATACCTTCGAGAACAGTCAACTTAACCGAAATCTCGGCCACGGATCCGATCGAACGGAGTCTTGGAAACTCTGTGTTCCAAAAGATCGTCGGGCGAGGGTACTCCACGAATGCCACGATCAAACAACATCTGGCCACCTCGGCATACCAGGGTATGCCAGGGTATGCCAGGGTATCCCAACGGTATTATTGGCCAGGGTTCTACAGAGTTGTAAGACGTTACATTCGTAATTGCGTAAGTTGTCAGAAGTTCAAAGCCATGCAACGCAAAGCAGTGGGCCAGATGCTCACTCGCAAGGCAGAGGAGCCGTTTGTAACATTGTGTGCAGATTTCGTCGGAACCAGAATTTTTGGACACCTTCTCCAAGTGGGTCAAACTAAAATCCCTCAAGAAGACAACCACGGCTAGTCTCAAACGAGCGTTTCGTGAACGGATCCTCAGTAGCTTTGGGGTACCGAAATTATTCGTCTGCGATAACGACACCCAGTTCACCAGTCGTTCGTTCCAAACATTCCTCCAAATCGCGGATGTGAAACTGCAACACACTGCTCCATATTGTACCCAGGAAAATACCAGGGAAAGGGCAAACAGAACTGTGAAGACAATGATTACCCAATTCATCGACGACCACCAAAATACGTGGGATGAAATTTTACCCGAAATCTGTGTTTAGACCTTAAAAGAAAAGTCTAGACACTTGTGAGTTGAGTTGTAAACTCAATCTGACTATTTTTTTATCAACGTCGGGCATTATATGTAATTTTACAATGTGGGAAGGGGACAATTTTTTATTCTATTCTTATCGCTAGATCCACGGAACGGCTGCAACGCTGCTGTGAGTGACTAACTGATTGCATGCAAGCATCAGTATTTTTGGACTAAATTAGGGTTTTGATTGCTTACTGCACTTGACTTTGGGATTGGGATGATTATGTTAAAGTATATTACAATACATAGGGAAGTGCTATTGCTTGCAGTTTTTGCGCTACCTTATGGTATGGCTCTTCTTATGGTATATATTATTAATATTAACATAATATTTTTCTTTTCTTTTTTTGTTTTTAGCTTGATTGTTGTTTTTAAAGTTAATTTTTGTCGCTTGTTCCACACACCGACTTATATTTTACTTTTCTTTTATTTTTCTCGAACAAACTGTTTATATTTTTCTAAAAGAAAATATGAGTTCTTGTTGTGCTAAGAACTGTGACTGTTTGGTCTCTACACGGCAAACGTATGTCTACTGCTGGTTGTGTGACAACACCTTTGGCTTAGGTGACATTTCATCTGTCACTCCTGCACCCATGCCTGTCGCCTCTAGTCCCCCACCTGTTGATGCTGACGCGGCTGTCATGATGGCTGTTGAGGCCCCTTTAAACTTGGCATCCATCGCTATCGCCTCAACCAGCACTATGCCTAACCTTAATAGCACCGCTACGTGTGCTCCAAGGGTGGAAGTGCTTGCGGCTGAGGATGCCGCCAATGCTACTACCCCCACACCGAGACCTATTCGGGGTATGGCTACACCTTCTGGCTCTCGTTCGGGTCTGGAAATTAGTGGAGCGGTTCCTCGGAAAGCAATTTTTGTTTCCCGACTCAATCCTGAGGCCACTACGAAGGATGTTAAGCATCATCTTTGTTCAAACTTAGCGCTTGCCTGGAGGATATTATTGTGACCAAGTTTTCTTTTAACCGTAAGCGTAATATTTCCTCATTTAAAATTTTTGTCCCTGACTCTTACCTTGATTGATCTCTTGACCCTTCTATTTGGCCTGAGCATACAATTATGCATATGTTCGTGCGTAAAGTTTCGAATCGAAGTCTTAATGCTACCGGCCCAGCTAATTCTACACAGAGTCCTAGTGTTACTGCCCTGTCATTAACTAATTAACTATTTTTCCGTTCACTATCAGAATGTACGCAGTCTTTTAGGCAAATTGCGCCAACTACATACGGATAGTGGCTCTTACGATTTAGATGCTATCGGTTTTTCAGAAACATGGCTCAACTCCAATGTTCATGATCATGAAATTTTTTGGTCACAATTTCATCATATATCGAATGGATCGTGAATCTTACGGTGGTGGAGTTCTGATTGCAGTCAAAACTGACTGCTCATTGGAGTTATTCCCTTTCAACAATATCGATGGGATTGAGTTCATTGCAGTCAAAGTCCGTGTTGGCATGGCTTTTATCTATCTAACCTGCTCATATATTCCTCTCAATTCTGATGCTGAGGTCTACTCAAAGCACCTTTCTGCTATCCATTCTGCTGTGTCTTCGTTAAGTTATGCTGATCAGATTGTGGTCATGGGTGACTTCAATTTACATTTTCTTTCTTGGCTGCCCTGCGACTACGCTAACCAATTGCTTCCTAGTGCTCATAAAAGCCTCCCTGGTTCTCCAGGAATTTGTCATACTTAAAGAATACGAAACCCAGACTTTTCAAAAAGTACCAGAAAACTGGCTCCTTGCTTGTCTTTGTACAATATTCTTCCGCCCGCTCTCAATTCCTAACAACTAATAGTCTGTGCTACAATCTTTACCTCTCTTCTTGTAGTAGAAACTTCCGCAATGATCCTAAACAATTATTTTCTTTTGTCAGCTCTAAACGTAAGTCCAATGCATTTCCTCCGTCCCTTCATTATCTAAACAATTTTGAATCTTCTGCTGCTGGCATTGCAAACTTATTTGCAACCTTTTTCCAGTCATCTTACTCCTCTCATATTTATAACGCATCCTCACCGTATCCCTACCATTTGCCTCACTCTAATAGCATTTTTCAACCATATTTTGAGGAAAGCGTTGTGCTTGATTGCTTGAATTCTTTGAAAATTTCATTTTCTGCGGGTCCTGATAAAGTGCCAAGTTGCAGTTTAAAACATTGTTGCCAGTCATTATGTAAGCCCTTAACCTTTCTTTTCAATCCATCTTTGGAACAGTCTTGTCTCCCCGTAATTTGGAATGAGTCCTACATTATTACGCTTCACAAGAAGGGCTCCAGATCCAACATAGAAAATTACCGAGGCATTGCAAAGCTCTCTGCCATTCCTAAGCTCCTTGAGTTTCTGGTTACCGGGCAATTGCAACATATTTCTAGCTTGATATCTCCTTCACAACATGGTTTTTTTAAACATCTGTCAACAACTACCAATCTAATCGAGCTTTCCTCTATAATCAACCGTGGATTTCAGAGCGGTCTGCAAAGTGACGTTATTTTTACGAATTTTAGCAAGGCATTTAATTCGGTTAACCATACTCTATTAATTCAGAAGCTGTCCTTATCAGGTTTCCCTAGTAATCTTCTAAGTTGAATTTCATCGTATCTTTCTAATCGTACACAACGGGTCTTATTTACTAATGTTTTATCAGAGATCGTTAACGTTACATCTGGTGTGCCACAAGGTAGTCATTTGGGTCCGCTCCTCTTCATTTTATTTATAAACGGCCTACCCCAAGCTATAACATTCTCTCATACATTAATGTATGCGGATGACGTTAAAATCTGTCTGCCCTACTCCGACTGGTACTTGCACACACACCTTCAGCTGGACCTAAATGAATTGCTATTGTGGTGTTCAAGTAATCTTCTTTTTTTGAACCTCTCGAAATGCAAGCTTATGACATTCTACCGTAGTGCTCCACATTTTGAATCTTTTTCTCTTGGTGATCATGTATTGGATCGAATTTCGAGTTCAAATGATCTTGGAGTATTATTTGGTTATAAACTGTGTTTTAATAGTCATATAGCGGTGATAGCTAATAAAGCCAAGGGTGTTCTAGCATTCAGCAAGCGTTGGTCCAAGGAATTTGACGACTCGTATGTGACCAAACAATTGTACATTTCGTTAGAGCGCCCGATATTGGTGTATTGTTCCTGTGTGTGGAGCCCACAGTATAAGGAGCATCAAGCTATTCTCGAATCAGTTCAGAAACAATTTTTAATTTTCGCTCTTCGTAATTTACACTGGGACTCTGGTAAGAACCTGCCACCTTACGGATCTAGGCCAAAACTTATTGACCTACTTTCGTTACACCAACGCAGAATATGCAATGGGGTAATGTTCGTGCACAAGCTCCTTCTCGGCATGGTGGACTCCCAAACTCCCTTGAGTCAGATTGAATTTACGGTTCCCTCTCGTTCTACTCGTTCCTTTATACATATCAGATTACCCTTATTTAAGTCAAACTTTGCCCAGCATGAACCTTTCAGAGTCGTATGCTATAATTATAATACCCTTTACCATATCATATCCCCTGAACTAACCCTTAAACATATAGTATTTAGTATTTACAACCACCTCAACTCTGCTAACCTGTAATTTTAATTTTTTAATTTTATTATAGTTTATCTTTAGTTCTCTCCCTAATTTATATAGCATTATTAACAGATAATTGTTAATTAAATAAAATAAATATATAATTACACTACGCGAAAAAATTCAACTTTTTTTTTCCGCTGTGGCCAAAAATGACTTTTTCTGATAGATTTGGAGATTTAACATTTTTTGAAGAATTATGTTTTTTTTTTATGGAGTAGTTGTTTTTTAAAGAATTTTTTAAAAATTTGGTGTTTTTTGTCATAGGTAGTGCTTCTATTTTTCACATAACTTAAGTTTCCTACAACTGGTTGTACTGAACTTTGCAGTTAAAAAAAGCTGATAAATGCAGTTATAAATCCGACTCAGACACTTTGTAGCTGCAACCAAACGTCTGGAAGATATTAAGCTTGCAAATTTAAATTTCATAATTTTTTTTCGGTATTTTTCCTCAAACTTTTGACTTTGAAAGCTCAGGAAAAGTCGAAAAAAAATATTTGAATGCCTTGATTTTTGGTTTTAGATAGACACATTAATTAAGCGTCGTTTAAAGTATCGCTTATAATAATATAATATAAATATAATAATATAAAATCTAACGGCTAAGTTATAACCGTTTGACCAAATTTTCATATGCCATTTGCTACTATTCCAAATGTCATTTTACCGTTAAAAACTGTTACAAACACAGATTTTTGGTATTTTTGTAGGAAAAAAAAAACGGTTATACATCGGTTAACGGAATTTATCGGCGAAATTCGGCATATGAAAATTTGGTCAAACGGTTGTAACTTAGCCGTTTATTTTTATATTTTTCTAAGCGATACCTTAAACGACGCCTAATTAATGTGTCTAACCAAATGTGAAACCAAAAATCAAGGCATTCAAATATTTTTTTTCGACTTTTCCTGAGCTTTCAAAGTCAAAATTTCGAGGAAAAATACCGAAAAAAAATTATGAAATTTAAATTTGCAAGCTTAATATCGTCCAGACGTTTAGTTGCAGCTACAAAGTGTCTCAGTCGGATTTATAACTGCATTTATCAGCTTTTTTATCTGCAAAGTTCAGTACAACCAGTTGTAGGAAACTTAAGTTATGTGAAAAATAGAAGCACTTCCTATGACAAAAAATACAATATTTTTTAAAAATTCTTTAAAAAAAACTACTCTATGAAAAAAAAAAACATTCCTTAAAAAATTGTATACATCCAAATCTATCAGAAAAAGTCATTTTTGGCGACAGCGGAAAAGTCGTGTCGACTAGTGTTATTAATTATTAACATTTTATTATTCCGATAATCAAGGCTGCACGTCCAGACACATAGTGGAGCTTAAGTCCTTTCAATTAATGAAGACCTTCTTTTAACAATCAGTCGTTTTGTTATTTATTAATTTCATTCGTATGGGTAATTAACGGTACAGATAATGGATTCCAAACAATTTTCCGTATTTTACTTATATTACTTATATACGAGGATGCAATTTTCTCATAGTCTTTTGAATGAATACTGTGATTAGGAATTAATAACACTGTGATAGTCAAAAATAAAGACGTGACCAAACTCGACGGTTTCCCCCTATTTCGAATCCTACGAATCGAACTGCATCATTAGTTTTTTGAGTTACAATCATGGTTTCATACAACATTTTTCGTTGAAGTTTTTCATCAAAGTAGCCTATTGTAAGAGAAAGGCGCATTTTTCTTCGGTCTCTAACTTTTGTAATGTTGACTTTTTTGCTAAACTTTGTTCGGCAAAGCTTCTCAGAATAAATCCGTCTTTAAGTTCTTAGAAGACTGTAAGCCCCAAAATCAATGTTTTGGGTGTCCTTATAGCCAATATGTCGAAGAAACTGAAATATAACCCATTTTTTAAAATGTTTTTTCCCTCACGTTTCGTCAATATTTTAATTTACCCTTTGATACTTATGCATTAAGTGACATCTTGTAATAGTAAGAAACTTAAGCAAAGACCACTGCACTGATAAGAAATAACAAGTACCGTTTGAAAGAACCGTTTAATGCTGCTGATAACATCTTATCTGATGTAAGCTTGCCTGAGAGTCAAAATTTAAGAATTTATTGCAATAGTTAATTTGACTTTGACTTATGATTTATGATACTTAATAATAACACTTAAAAGATACAAATAAAATAAAACAGCACACAAACATAGTTAGAGTAGCTTTTTATAAAAATACAAAATTTGTTAAGTTTGTTTTTCTCATGGTTAGTTTGCTCGAAACGTTGTCTTTATGCAGATTATGCAGTTAGCCATAGAACTTATGCTTAAGCTCTGACTAGAGTCACGCCAATATCCCGTTGCCTGTGGAAAGTAAAGTTCCAACCGCCCAAGCAAGAGTCAATGCTAACCGCAAATTTTCTGGTGGATCATAGCCAGAATGAAAATGCAACCGGACAAAAGTGTTAATTATTAAATTAAACAAGTGCATATTAATAGTATTGAAAACCAGAATCAGACACGTGCGAAAGAGGTTAAACTTCTTGTGGCCGGAGTTAATCAGCATAAAACGAATAAGCAAAAGACAGCAAGGTAGATAACTCTTTACAAAAAAAAAGTGAATTTAGTAGTTAACAGTTTCTTGTCTTAGGATTACGTTTCGTTCGGTGGATCAGCTTATACCCGAAGACGGGGCCAACCAAGTCCATCGATCTCTGGGCCACACTGGGAGAGACCTCGGATCTCCCCAGCAGCCGCAATCGCATGTAACCAGCATCGTTTAAAGCTGTAAAGAAACAACCAAACCGACACACGTACAGTTCATGAAGTACTAAGTCGAGCCAACGGAATACGCATGCCGTAGTGCAAAGTGCCGATCGAGTGAGGTGAATTGCCACAAATCCATATGCCGCACTCGTCACCCTTCTCCAGTTCGAGCTAAGCACGCAGCGAAAGGTTTCGACTATATACATATGTATGAGTACATACGTCGTCTTCTTCGACATAGCCCCAGCGCATCTCAAGCTTTAAGGCATACGAATGTTCTCGTGCGGCCCGAATTGTAGAATTGTTGTACCATTGAGAACCATCGGACAAAGTAAACTGTATTTGTTTTCTCGATTCTGAGCTAACATATTTCTTCGACTTCGCCTTTATAATTATATAATTAGACGTTAGACCTACTGAAGAGAACCTATTTGTAAGTTACAAATCATCGTCGAATTGGTATGAAAAGAAGAAAAACTGATTTTAATTCGATGTAGGAGAACGACCTGTGTATTCATATTTTCTTTCCTTTCCTCAGAACATACTGTCACGTTGCCCTTAAGCTCAACGGATGTACTGGATAATTTTTATGAGTATGAGTGAGTAACGAGCTTTCTTAACTGGAGTCGTCAATTGTGTTCTTCGAATATACAAGTCTATAAATTTTTCCAATACTATGAAGTTTTACATACAGCGAGTCGATTTGTAATTCTTTTCCATATTTCCTTTTTTTTATATTATATCATAAGCGTATTTCTTTTCTTGCTATTTCGTAAGGAATTTTCTGCGACATTATATATGTTAAGACTATACCTCTATATATATACATAAAACTAGATTTAATTATTTTTATCAATCATCTATATACATTCTTTTTCTTAAACAACAAAAACATAAATATGTCAAACAGAGTCATGAAGTCAAACCCCCTTAATTTTGAGATATTAAATAGTTATTAATTGACATGAAATGAAACACTAAATCAGTCTTGTTTGTCTTGAGTAGAGCATGCTAAGGTCCGAGTCGTCGTAAAGAGACGCACTTAATAAGGGTTATGCTGGCCGTAAGATAGCATACTAAAGGTAGGGCGGGTAGAGAAGGGGTCAAGGTCATCTGATTTCCCCGATAGCTACGGAATATATCCAGACCATTTGTCGGTAGTCGAGTATCCCCCTTCCAGTAACCGTTTCATTATTTTATTATTTCCGTTTAAGTGTTCCTTTTTAACGTTAAATCCCGTGTACCTAAAAAATCTTTGCGTATGTGCTCCTATGGGATGTAGGAGAGTAGGAAAGATCCCACGACATTCCGGGGTGCTAGTTAGAGCATAGCTAGAGGTACACAGTCCAAAATCGGGCCATACCGTTTGTCTATAAGCCTCCACCAATGTACGCACATACCACATCCGTACGTACGATTTCAAACACCACTGTATTTCTGAACATTACACATTGGAATAATCTTCTTTTTTTCTGGAAGAACAAGTGTTTCTAATAAACTATTTTGTATTATTATTATTTCTGCTTTAACTGCATCGGTTTTTAAATGTTTGGATAAAGTCTACCATGATTAATATCTATCAGCAGGCTTATTACTCCTGCTTGGATTTTATCACACTCATCAATCATTGAACTTAGTTGCTTTGTTACCATAAAAAAGTTAATAGATTCTTTGTATACATAGTAACTTTCTTTTGAAGCCTCCGTTATGTTCTCTACTCTGGTGTTCATACTTCTAAAGTTGACATTTATTTCCTCTGTAGTTCTTTTGAGAATATTTACTGTTGACTCTACCACTGACGTTTATCTTTTAATTAAATCTTCTAGATTATGTTGGTTTTCTAATAATTTTTCATATTTCCTTCCAAAGTTTCCCTATCTTCGGCGTCTATTATTCCGAACAATATATGATAAAGTGACCCCATAAACTCAAATGATGCTTGTTTCTTTCTTTTGTTATCCTGAGCCTGGTCTGATGCGCGTGAGGTGGCTTAGAGGGGGCCTAGCTTAGGCCACCGGACGGGTCGCAGGTTGCGGATAACGAAAAGACTAAAAAGTAGTCGCTAAAAGTAGCTGCGAATAAGCGGTCATCCTTAGGAACAGTACCGAAAATAAGTAGTCCCGGACAGCCAGTGGGTGTTAGCGAAGCAGCAACACTGACGATGCGCTTGTGGTGCCGCGTCGTATAAGTAGCTCACATACTCCCACTCCCCCACATACCACCTACCCACATCCCAACCCCAACACTCATCTCACACCGGGCTGGGCTAAGGTGTCATTTAACCCATACCGAGAATCAGCCTGTCTGGGGGCCCGGTTCGAAAACTAGCCCAGTCTCAAACGGACAGCTCAGGGACTTGGCAACGCCCTGTTCTAATGATGCCTTACCCGGGCAACGTGGATCTCTGCCCAGGCTGACCGTTCCCCTTCTCTGCATCTCGTGGGATGTAAAATGTATAAAAACAATCAAAATAAAAAACAGCAAAAAACAAAACAGAGTCTGGCACTCCCCAAATGTAAAATGGGAGCAATCCCCTGTATGGGAAGGCATCGGCCCTAAGGCCTGGCCCGACCAGCTCAATAACAGGACAGACCTGTAAGGTGGAAAGCGCTGATGTGAACCCGAGTGGGTCCCATTCTGAATCTGGGGTGGGTGGCAGACCAGCGCCTAACACGGACACCTTGGAGAGGCATCTAAGTAGCATTGCGGCTGCCCGACCTTCTGGTAAAGTGGAGGGAGATTATCTGCCTTCGACCAGCGTACAAGCCTAAAAACATACATATGCCGAAAGGGGGAGTGCAGGGTACATACTCCATCGGCAAAATGCCAGTACGGAGGTCAGCCCATTAGCTGACTGGCTGAAAAAGGTGGAGTGGGCCACAGCGGTGCTCCCACACTTCACAATGGTCTCACAACCAAAGAGACAGTGATCACAGGAGACATCCGGTCCGGCCGCCAAAAGGTCCAGGGTTGCGCCAAAAATTCTGCTTCGCGCAGATTGCTAAGGAGAGGACGCGAAGGGAAGGATACCAAGGAGCCAATGGAAGTGGGTGGAAGCGGCATTGGCCGACCGCTGCTTCGAGCTGCTCGAAAAATACCCAGGGCCACCTCCAGTCTGCGAAGACATGTGGTGGTTCCAGGGCAATATAAAAGTAGTAGCCTGCGAGGGCGAGCGCTCCGTGAAGCTGTATAAGGCAGTGGTGGCGCAGATCGTAGATGTGTACGCTGGGGTGGAGCTCGTTGCTGTAGACTGGAGTGAGGTGCCAGCTACCTTTAAGGAGCCTGAGCGCATCCTCGAGATGTTCCAGAGGTGCAACCCAGGACCATCCCAAGACTGGAAGGTAGTCAAGGTCGAGCAGACATAGGGGCCGACGAACCAGGCCGTGATCATCCTCAATAAGGAGTCGCTGGCCCTTATAGAGGCAGCAAACGGAGAATTGAACTTCGGCTTTAGCTCGGTCACCATAAAGGTGTACAAGTCGGACGCTGCCTCGGCCGAGGCTCGTCCTGTCGACAACCCAGTCGTGCAGGATGTTGCCTCGGAGATCGAGGCACCCGACAGCGAGCTGGAGCCGATTAAAGAAGGCTACTCCTCAGACGCAGAGCTCATGCGCGATTTCGAGGCGATGTGTCGTGAGGACGTATCTGACGACTCAGAAGCCGCCACTACAGTGGTGGAGATCCTTGAAGATGTGTCTGAGGCTCCTCCAAATAAATCTCCACCACTGTAAAGCAGCAGCTGCTGCCCTCATACTCCACTTGGACGCAAGCGGAACCGACGTCATCTTAATCCAGGAGCCTTGGATAGTCGGAGCAAAGGTTTGTGGGTTAGCGAAGAGAAGAGTACAAGCTCATTGTACCCCAAACTGAAGGTAAAACTCGTACCTGCATTCTTGCAAGAAAGCACCTAAATAACACGATAACACAGCGGTAAGCCTAGAGCTAAAGCGGACACATCTGAGGCTGATGTCATCCTACATGGCCCATGAGAAAAGCGATCCTCCAAGCGACCTCGTCTGCAAGCTGGCCAGCGACAGCGAGAGGTCCAACACAAGCCTACTAATACGCTGCGACGCCAATGCTCACCACACCCAATGGGGGAGCATGGACACAAATGTAAGGGGTGAGTCACTTTTTAGCTTTATCCTCGACTCCATGTATCCTCGACTATATGTAACCGTGGTAACGACCCGACATTTATAATAAAAAACCGACAGGAGGTTATTGACCTCAATCTAGTGTCTCACAATTTGTCAGACAAAGTGAAGAGTTGGAGAGTTCTAGAGGAATATTCCTTCTCTGACCATAGGTACATTGAGACGACTTTATCTCTCGAGAACCCAAAACCCACCGACTACATTAACCCCAGGAAGGCCAACTGGGTAAAATATAGTTCAGTATTGGAGGAATTACTCCCCAATAACGCATCAGCGAGCCCAGACACTCAAGACGACTTAGATCGCATAGTGAACAGGTTCACGGAAGCATGCAACAAGGCTTGCCTGCCACACAAGACAAGGGGTAAAAGGAAACCCTCCTGGTGGTTGAAACAAATCGATATCCTACGTAAGAACTGTAGGACTCTCTTCAATACAGCCAAAAGCGCTAACGAGGAGAAACATTTGTCAGTCTTGCCCAATACAAAAAAGAAACACGTAAAGCAAAAAGGGCCTCTTGGCAAAAATTCTGCTCGGAGATAGAGGAGACCTCAGAAGCCGCAAGGCTGCGCAAGATCCTCTCAAAAACTAGCCCCTCGGTAGGGTATCTTAAAAGAAACAACGGAAGGTGGACCAACTACAGCGAGGAGTCGCTCCACGTACTACTCGAAACCCACTTCCTTGGGCGCACAGACGAATCAGCCTGTCGTTGTTTCTTCTCAAATCTTTCGAGAGACTTGTCGGACTACATCTGAGGAAAATGATTTGCCCTCAAATGTTGTCAGGAGCACAACATGCCTAACGGAAAGGAAGATCCACGGAAACGGCACTCCATGAAGTAGTCTCAGTGATAGATAAATCCCTACACCTCAAGGAATACTCTCTAATAGCTTTCCTCGATATCGAGGGAGCTTTTAACAACGTCGTGCTAGGTGCCATTACGGAAGCACTGACTGACCTGGGAGTGGGCGGTCACTTGGTGATGCTTATCGATCATATGCAGGACGTTGACATCATCGATGGGATCGTCCACTTAGTCTAAGTATGTCAACAGAGGCACTCCGCAAGGTTGTGTCCTGTGTCTCCTTCGAGGAGGAATCTACTCCGAACAGTTTGAAATTACGCACTCTTTCAGGCTCCCAGATCATTGCAGTGTATTCCAAGCGAAAGTCATTGCGATCAGGGAAGCACTGAAGCACTTTCAAACAGCTGCGATCAAATCACTCCACGCGATTTCTTCGAACTCGGCCACAGTTGCAAATTGCCCCAAATCTCTTCACGAGATGGCTTAACAATTTGCTATCAGCCTCATATGGATCCCGTGTTACCGGGACATTGAAGGCAACTGCAGGGCAGACGAGCTGGTCAGATATGGCACCACAATACCCCATTTCCAAGACAAGGAGGATATTTGTATGCCAATGGCCACCTGTAGGTTTACCATAAAAGAGCTATATTAGCGACAAGCAGACAATGCGTGGCAGTCAGCACCACTATGCCGCATAACTTGGGAAACATGGCCGACCATTGACAGAAAACACACATTTGAGCTATGTAAGGTCGGCAGAAAAAGGTGCAGCGTAGTCATCCGTTCCCTCACGGGGCACTGGCTAATAGGCTCCCACGCTAACAGGCTGGGAGTCCATACAACGGTAGAACACCTATTCTGCTCCTGTCCAGCTCTTAGCAGAAGAAGCTAGCTACAATACCTGGGCATGCCCTATGTCCTAGAAAGATTGTTGAAAAATCTAATATTTTTTAGATTTCAAACTATTTAAACATCTAATGAAATTAAATAAGGACGCGATTTTTTCTTCGATTATAGGGTTTTTATTATCAAACGATGCAGTGGCTTTGGGCGTACTTCGACAAGTGAAATGCCGTCCCATTCCACTCTTTGCGCGACCCACCGTCGGCCGCCCGCAATCCAATTCGCCGTCGGCAATCGTGCAGATCGGCTTGCGGGTCACCCGAAGATGGAGCGACTCTTTGGGCGTCCGATCCTCTCTTAAACTACTCCAACATTCCGGCCCCGCTGAAGAGCTCCGGTCTTCAGCACGTTGGGATTGGTGCCAGCTTGTGGACTGGCCGTTTAATGACGCCGGCTGGCGTTCTTATTTCGGCCACCCGCACCTTGCCGTCCTCTCCAGTTATTGCGCGCGTTACGCACCCTGTTGTCCATCGTTGCGGGGGGGTGTTGTCGTCGTGCACCAGCACGACCGTCCCTTCGGCCAGATTGGCCTCGCCTCTGCTCCACTGGGCTCGCTGCTGTAGGCTGAGGAGATAGTCGTTGGACCACTTGCGCCAAAAGCGCAGTTTGAGCTCCAACAACAGTCGCCACCGCTTCAAGTATCCGGGTGCGGGCTTGTTGTTGGGCTCTCCGGGCGTGGATCCGTGCGGCAGGCCCAGCAGAGGTTGGCCGATGAGCAAGTGCCTTGGTGTGATGGCCTCCCCGTCGTTCGGATCGCTGGTGTCCGCCACGAGGGGGCTTGGAATTGAGCAACGCTTCTACCTCCACGAGGTGCGTGATCAACTCGTCCGGCGTGAGGTTGGCGTCGACCGCCCCTCGCACCAGCCTGTGTTTGGCAGCCTTGACTGCTGCTTCCCACAGCCCGCCGAAGTGCGGTGCTCTCGGAGGGATGAAGCACCAGGTCACGGCTCTCTCCGCTGCGTAGTCCTGCAGGCTCTCCTTGCTCCGGGTAAATGCCGCTTGGAGCTCCCTCAGCATGTTGCTCGCTCCCACGAAATTCGTCGCGTTGTCGCTGACCATCTTCTCCGGCAGTCCCCGTCTCCCAACGAACCTTTTGAATACATTTAGAAACGCGTCAGTTGAAAGGTCTGAGACAAGTTCTAGATGGACTGCCTTTGAGGCGAAAGAAACAAAAACGGCAACGTACATTTTAACGGGTGGTCTACCTTTGATTCTATAGCTTACGTAGAATGGCCCACAGAAATCTACGCCAGATACTCTGAACGGCCGACCCTCACGAAGGCGGTCAGCTGGCAAATTTCCCATTATTTGCCCCAACAACTTTGGCTTGTAGCGAAAACAGTGTACGCATCTTCTAACATGCGCTGTACACACGCTTCGGGCATTGATCACCCAAACTTGCTGCCTTAGCAATCCCACAAGAACCTTTGCACCAGCATGGTAGTGCCTAAGGTGCAAATGCCTGACCAAAAGGCTGACCAATTCAGATCCCTTTGGTAGCAACATAGGGAACTTGGCGTCGTATGCGATAGGGCCGTGTAGCAAGCGCCCTCCTACTCGAATTAACTTAAATTTGATGCCATTTTCATCAAACTCGTGGACAAATGGATTTAATGACTGCAGCATCGGAGCTAATGCTGCCGATTTTTCCAATAATCTATACTCAGCGCTGTATGTTGTGCTTTGTACGACTGCGATCAGCTTTAAAAACGCAATGTTCCTTTCTGGCGCAGATACAAGATGCGAAACACCTCTAAGCTGCTTGAAACAGAATCGAAGCACGTAGGCCATTATGCGGACCAACTTAGAAAACCTCGATTGCCGGTTGATTAATTGCACAATGCAATTAGATTCAGCATCAGCTACCCCAAGCGCACATACCACTGCACTTTTCTTATCTTCAGAAGTTTTCACTTCTGACGCTATCTCGAACTGATGAAGTTGAGGCCATCGATCTTTTCCTGCCATTAAAAAGCTTGGCCCACAAGGAGCTCACAATGTCGTCAACATCTGTTCCCCTTGAAATCAAGTCTGCTGGATTAGCATCCGTTGGAACGTGACGCCATACGACTCCAGTTGACAATTCTTGGCATTCTGCAACCCGATTCGCGACAAATGTACTGCAACCCTATATTGGTGACCTGCGAATCTGACCAGAAATTTACGCTTTCTATCGTGAATTTGGTCATTGTGGTCGACACTTGTCGCCAGAGTTTGGCCAGCAACAGTGCTGCACAAAGCTCTAACCGGGGTATTGTTTTTACGCTCAACGGAGCTACCCTTGACTTTGCCGTGAGCAATGACACGCGAACGTCTTCGTCGTTGCACATTCGTACGTATATACAGCAACCGTAGGCGTAACTGGATGCGTCAGCAAAGCCGTGAATTTGAACCCCTTTGTACAGCGTCAAACATACGTAACGAGGGATTGAAATTTTGTGCAAGTCCCGCAAGGTAGTGGTGAACTTATTCCACGCAGTGTGTAGACTCATAGGAATAGCCTCATCCCAATCTACCTTTAGCCTCCATAAGTCCTGCAACAGCATTTTTGCCTTAGTGACAATTGGACACAACAAACCGAGAGGGTCAAACAAACGAGAGGCTATCGACAATATATTGCGTTTTGTTGGTTTCAGGGAGGCAAAACTATCCACGTCCAGATGGTACTTAAATACATCATCTTGAGGTGCCCAGCGCATTCCAAGCGTTTTGACTGAGCTTTGCTCATCAATCTTAATACTGATTTCCTCATTCTTTCCAGATTGAGTCGGGCAATTGGAAGCCCACTTGGCCAATGAAAATCCTCCTGAATTCAAAATATCCCGAACCTGGCTGCAAATTGTGTCCAGTTCTTTTAAACTGTCTGCACCTGCCAGCATATCGTCGACATAAAAACAATTGCGAATCACTTCCGCACCAATGGGATGTGATTGTGCGAAACTATTTGCCAATTCGAACAAACAACGTACAGCCAAAAAGCGTGCTGACGCTGTACCGTATGTAACAGTATTCAACCTGTATGCCTGTATGTTTTGTGAAGGGTTTTCTCTCCACAAGACAAGTTGGAAGTCTCTGTCTTCCTCAGAAACATTTATCTGCCTGTACATTTTCGAAATGTCAGCAGTTACGGCGTATTTGTTCAACCGAAAGTTGACCAATGTTGAATACAACTCCCTCTGAATAGTTGGCCCCACCATTAGTGTTTCGTTCAGAGAAACTGCTGTTGATGTTTTGCTGGAAGCCTCGAACACAACACGAAGTTTGGTTGAGGTACTCTCAGGTCTGAGAACGCATTGATGAGGAATATAATAATGCTGTTCTAGAGAAGCAGACTTCAGAATGGACATATGTCCCAAATCCAAATACTCTTTCATGAAGTAATGGTACATAGTTTTGAGAGTTCCATCCTTTGACAGTTTGCGCTCAAGTTGCAAAAACCGCCTTTCAGCAGTTTGAAAGGACAGGCCAAGAACTTTTGGGTCGGTCTTAACGGGAGTTTTAACTTGAAAGCGACCGGAAGACAATCGTTGTACCGTTTTTGCGAAGTACAACTTACAGGCCTGTTGTTCAGCTGTTTGGCGGACAGCCTTCGACTCAATTGGACATTGATCCAATTCCCAAAAACGGTTTACTAATGAGTCGAGAGAACAACTATACACTTGAGCTACCGAACTCTCATTACACTGTTGCCCAGGCGCCTGTCCAGTACATTTGCCTGCAACAATCCAACAGAGCAATGTTTTTTGCATAATGGGCAGCTCGGAATGTAATTTAATTTGCCCAACGCACAATAGCCCATAAAACACTTCAGCTCCCAAGAGAACATCCACCTTAGCCGGCTTATGGAATTCGGGATCTGCCAATTGAATATTTTTTGGGATTTTCCAGCTCGATGTGGAAAGTGTTTGCCCAGGCTGAGATGTGGAAATTGACTTTAGTACCCAACACGCAGCGGAAAACGTGTGGGAATTCAAACGAGAATGTATTGATGCACAAACCTTAGTTTTACTATCGGTGGTTGCACCACCCACCATAGCGATAGCAAGGGAAGTTGGCTCACGTTTAAGCCGAAGTCTCTGTGCTAGGCTCTCAGACATCAAATTTATTTGAGAGCCACTATCGAGCAAAGCTCTTGTTGGATGCAACTGTCCGAATCTATCTTTGATGTTTACGATCGCGGTAGCCAGAACGACTTGATCCGCATTGAGCACGTGACCTACGTATGCCTCCGACGTTGAGGCTTGAAGTGCCGCTGCTTCACCTTGCACTGATGCAGTGTACCGATGAAGGAGCGCATGGTGAGGCTTTGAACACACTCCACACTTCGCCACCTTGCAACTCGATACTGTATGTCCCGTGGTCAAACAATTGAGACACAGTTTTTGAGTTTTAGCATACTCAAAACGTTGCATGACGGAAATGGCACTAAACGACGGACAAGAATATATACTGTGGTCTGCACACCTGCAATAGGTGCATGCAGACGACGACTTTTGACCTGCATTAGCACAGGCAAAGGACGATTTCCGTTGAGGCTTCCTCACCTCGTTACGCACCCTTGACTTGTCACGAGTTGACTCTTCTGCTGCCAGGTACTGATACCTTCTATTCAGCTGTTTGGCACAGTCTTCCCAAGAAGGCAGCTTATCGTAGTCAAGCTGCTCCTAAAAACGAGATTTGGTCACATGGTCGACCTTTGCCATGACCATGTGAATGATAATTGCATTCGCAATATCTTTGTCGTCACCTACAGACGACAGCGATGAATATATCGCAGACACCGTGTCTATCATCGATCTTAAACTCGATGCAAATGGCTTGGTCATGGTTGGCAAATCGAATAATTGAGCAACAGTATCGAAGAATATCAGACACTTATTGTCGTACACTGACTTCAGACTGGCAAGGGCCTTAGGATAATTACAGTCTGTCATTTGAAATGGCTTAACTACACCTAATGCTTCATCTGACAAACATGATACGAGATGATTAAACTTTTCTACGTTTGTCAAAGAAGCATCGTCGTCAATGAGGCTTTGGAACAGGCACATGAAGTTTTTATATTCCGAATGTTTGCCACTAAACTTTGGCAAACGCATTTTCGGCAGCTGCGATCGCTGGCCCGCTGCCACCCCATGGATCCAGTTTCGCTGAAAGGGATTGTCCGACACCTCTTTCCTAGCATGACGGATGAAATCGGAGTGCCCCCACCTGTGCCTAGCGGGCCTACCCCAACCGAGCCCATCACACCGGAGGAGATACGCCGCGCTGCAACGAGGTTGAAGCCGAGCAAGACGACTGGCCCGGACGGGATCCCCAACCGAGCGGTGAGGCTAGCAGTGGAGCTCCGCCCCGATGTCTTCGCGGGCATGTTCAACAGCTGCCTAGAAAGTGGAGTGTTTCCGAATCGCTGGAAAATACAGCGCCTGGTCCTGCTACCAAAGCCTGGGAAGCAGCTCGAAGATCCAGCAGCATACCGCCCGATCTGTTTGATCGACACCGTCGGCAAGCTACTGGAGCACCTTATTTGCAAACGCCTTGATAGCGCCATCGCTGCTGCTGGCGGTGTGTCACCGGGATAGCGATCGGGAGCGATCGAAGGAAGCAGATGGAAAGGCGGCGCCAAGCAGTACTGCCTTGTGGCAACGCTGGATATAAAAAATGCCTTCAATACGGCTAGATGGGGTCGTATCCTGGAGGCCTTAGAGGCGCTCAACGTTCCGGAGTACTTGCGGAGAATCGTAAAAAGTTACTTCAGGGACAGAATCCTGAGGTACAACACCAGCGAGGCGACAGAGGAGCACCAGGTAACTGGAGGCGTGCCACAAGGGTCGGTTCTGGGACCTGCTTTGTGGAACGTCATGTATGATGGCGTTTTTCGGCTGGCAATGCCTGAAAACGTCCACCTTGTGGGCTTTGCCGACGATGTGGCTATAGTGGTTGTCGCCAAGGAGCTTAAGGAAGTCGAGGACAGATGCAACGCGGCTATCTCGAAAACAGTACAGTGGCTCTCCTCTGTAGGGCTGGAGATAGCACCACAAAAAACCGAATCTGTGCTCATTAGCAGCCGGAAAATAGTGGAGACAGCCACCATCTCAGTTGCAAACACCACGGTCAGGTCGAAGAGGGCCATTAAGTACCTGGGCGTGATTCTGGACACTAGGCTGAGCTTCAAGGAGCACCTGGACTACGCCAGCACAAAGGCCGCCCTAACTAACCGGGCAATCTCGCGGATCATGCCCAATACGCGAGGGCCGAAGCAACTTAAGAGGCTCCTCCTAACCAGCGTAACAAGAGCCACGATGCTATACGCGGCTCCTATATGGCACCTGGCCTGCAGCTTTGGCAGCTACACCCGCGGGTTGAGAGCTACCCACCGCCTTGGAGCGATCAGGGTCTGTAGCGGCTTCCGAACCATCTCAGACGACGCATGCCTGGTTCTGGCGGGCGTAGCACCCATAGCTGAACTGGCTAGGGAAAGGGCAGAGATATTCGAGGGAACACACGGCAGGGAGCTGCGTGTCCTCCAAAAGCAGGCAGTGCGCACTGCGGCTAAAGCGCGCACGGTGGAGAATTGGCAGAGGCAGTGGGATGCGTCTAGCAAGGGGCGGTGGACACATCGCCTCATCCCGAGCATCGCAGCGTGGATAAGCAGGCGGCATGGTCAGCTCAACTATTACACCACACAGCTCATAAGTGGTCATGGCTGCTTCAGGGGATACCTGCACCGCTTCGGGCATGAGAGTGCACATTTTGTAGTGACAGCAGTGTCGAGGATGCCGAACACGTCCTGATACACTGCGGACGTTTCTCTGGGCCTCGAGCGGATCTGGAGAGGACCATAGGATGCCTCTCCGTGGACAGCCTCGTGACGTCGATGTTGGCTAGCGGCGCTAACTGGGAAGCGGTCGGCGCGTTTGCGGCGGCAGTCATGACCGATTTGCGCAAGGCTGAGCGCGAGCGCAGAGGAGTGGTAGAGTAGGCGGAACATTGGCAGCGGCGAAGCACTACCTCACGACCGTACCGCCAATGCCATGTTCCACCTACACACTACCCTATATTTAATGTATATAAACATAGGATAAGATTATCAATAAACGAGCGAGCAAGGTTAACGAACGCACGAAATATCAGCCGCTGGTACCCAAGAACCTTTACCAAGCGTTGCGTGTATGTGCAATTGCAAGTCGATGTCTGTACGTATGTACGTATGTATGTATATATGTACGCATATTGTACGTAGCGGTTAAGTCGGAAGCGGACAACCGAAAGACACTGCGACGTTTTGTGCGATTGCACAAACACACGACCAGAATTATTAGAATGCAATAAATAGACCACCGTTTATGTGTACATATATTATATATGGTTGATATGTTTATAAAGTTTTAAATGTAAAATATTTACATATGTTGCCGTTTTGGTTATGCACATTAAGTGGTGGTCAGCATGAGTATACGTATATATGTATGGCGTATACTGACAGGTCACTGCCTGGCCGCATCACACGCAGCCAAACTAAACATCACCGACAGGAGCAGCTGCAGGAAATGCGAGGACCTTGGGGCTATCGAAACCCTGGAACATCTAATCTGCAGCTGCCCGGCTCTCTCACGGGCCAGGATAAGGTACCTGGGCGCACCGACGCTGACATCGCTAGAAGATGCCTCCAGGAGGTCGCCAAGGGAACTGCTGGCCTTCGCCAAGAACACCTCGATCTTAGGTGATATAAAACCATCACTAGCACCCGCGTAACAAGCTCCATAATCAACGGATTACTAAGGGACATACTGGCCTATGAGAGACCCCAGGAGGGTCGTCCGGGTTAACCTAAACCTATGTATGGCGTACAATTCTACCGAACTTATGTATTTTGTACACACGTATAACTGCGACACTTTCACTTTATGTACATTGATTTGGCCAAATAAGGTATAAAATAAGGAAGGTGCTAGAAATTGAGCTGTGTTCTCTGTGTATGACTGTGTTAGCACATACACACGCACATATGCGTATCACTGCAGTTGATCGTTTTGGTCGGACGAGCGAGCAATTTACAGCGACACAACGAAACTCAACCGGTGATGCCCAATTTTTGGCACAGAATACCTGTAGACTTTCTAGCGAATCTAGAGAAAGTAATATTCCTATTTTGGCGTCCATTAGCACGTCGAGTTCTGCAGCGTCCAAGATGGCGAGGGTCCAAAAGGGCACGTCTGTGGCAAGGTCCGAATCGGCAACTTCTCAAATTTTTTCACACGCGAAGCCTAAGCCACTACTGAGCGAAACGAGTTCAATTCACAAAAAACCGCTGTCCCTGCTCGGGCGCCAATGAAAAATCTAATATTTTTTAGATTTCAAACTATTTAAACATCTAATGAAATTAAATAAGGACGCGATTTTTTCTTCGATTATAGGGTTTTTATTATCAAACGATGCAGTGGCTTTGGGCGTACTTCGACAAGTGAAATGCCGTCCCATTCCACTCTTTGCGCGACCCACCGTCGGCCGCCCGCAACCCAATTCGCCGTCGGCAATCGTGCAGATCGGCTTGCGGGTCACCCGAAGATGGAGCGACTCTTTGGGCGTCCGATCCTCTCTTAAACTACTCCAACAATTGTAATCTTCATAAGAGCATCAGGATGAGAAAACGGCTGATATGTTCGGGTCTTATGAGATGGAAAACGGGAACACCTCTTGCGGTACCACAACTGCGGTACCAAGTGTGACGGGTTCCTGTGGAGCTTGACAGCCGCTTTCACCTATCCTAACCTAATCTATACTGAGACAGAAACAATTTATTTTTTTCATCTAGATCTGCAATTTGTCTGTCAGTGTTATCGAAAACATTGTTGCATTGTTCTTCAAAGGTGTATAATAGCCTATTCACACTGAGCACCGTTTACCGTTTACCGTCTATTTCCTAGACGGTGCGTAAGATTTTGCCGTACCGAAAATTTCCCAGTTTGTTCCACCGTCTATTTTAAATGTTCCTAAACCGCACGTTTCTATGCGATATTTAGCCGATGGTTTTCGAATGCGACTCTGGCAAATTGGCATTCACAACGAAAAAATGGAATTCACTGCGAATATGTACGCAATGACAGCCAAAAATATCTTATATTCTCCAGAAAATGGCAAGGAGCCAGGTGGTTTTTCAATAGCATTTGTAAAATTTTCAGTTAGAGATGCTATGATTCCTTTGCGAGAAGAATGCAAATAAATAAAATGAAGACTAAGCTGGTAGAAGCTCAATAAACTATAGTTTATTGCGATCTTGTGCTTATTAAACATATTGTGCAGTATGCAACAGCACATTATTATTCCGCTGTAATCGCTATCTTTATCCTTTCGTCCAGCAACATGATTAGTTGTTGCAAGAAAATATTTTGCTGTTGAACCATAGTTAAAACAATTGCAAAATCTTCCATATTCATTTTTTTCCAAACAAAAATAAAAAAAATCTTCCGCTCAAAACATCAGTTTTTGTTATTGTCATCAGCTGTTAAACGGTAAACGGTAGACGGTGCCAGTGTGAATCGGAGTTTCACCGTCTGTCAAAAATCCCAACGTTCCCCCTTAACGGACTCAGTGTGCAGAGGGTATTACACAACTCTCATTTTCCCAACTAATTCTTTCCCTTCTCCTATTATTTGAAAATATGGGTCCATATTATAATAGACAATTAGATCCCAAGATGAGGCTATTATTTGTACGTCTCCTATCGGGTCCAAATATATTGACGTGGAACTGTTCATTTTTTCAATTGACCATTTCTCTTTTCTTCTGGCAGCTATGTTTGCATTTGATGCTTGGCAAAATAACATAAGCATTAACATTACTGCTATGAGACCTAGCTTGCGTATTCGAGGTGTACCGCGTATACTTCTGGTTTCCATTGGAGGCTTTCTGAGTCCTTTTTTTCAGACTTAATTTCAGCTAATGGACAAATTTTAGTGATAGGTCGTTTAATTGAACCGTCTTAATGTTTAATAGTCACTACTCAGACTCTTTCGTCCCTACCATCATGTATTTCTTCTATCTTCCCCAAAGGCCATCTAGCTGGATGACAGTTTTCATCTTTTATTAATACTATCTGCCCTTTTTTAATATTCAGCATTTCTTTTTTCCATTTATTTCTTTGTTGCAGAATGTGTAAATAATCATTTTTCCATTTAAAGCTGGGTATCCAGCACCGCGAAAACTAAAAATTACTGCCAAAATTCATATAAAAAAAACTGGGCCAGTAATTTTTCGTTTGTGTTTTCCTGGCCTCAGTATCCAGCAACGTTAACGGAATCCACGAATTCTTATCGATAGTATCGATATCCACACGAATGTGGACTCTGAAAACAGCTGATAGGGGTGCCAGTAAAATATATGTGCATATTATTACTGAAGTCAAAGTGAAAGGTGGGGGCAAAATTGGTGCGCAAAACCAAAAAGAGATATGCAAATGTTTAAAGTGAGGAGAGGATTGCTTTAATAAAAGCAGTTGAGGCAATACCATGTCTTTGGCGGATCACGGAAAATGAGCATTTTGATAATTTTGACATTTTGGCGTCTCCAACTGTGCTGTACTTCTTCTTACAGAAATATGTGCCGCTACCAACACAATCACTTAACCGTAAAAAATCCTTTCCTTCCTTTTTTCAATTTTAGTTTAATTTTCAAAATTGGCGCTGTTTACAAAAGACAGCTGATTCATGAAAGTGGCAAATCACTTTTTAGGTTCTTGGTCACACTATTTTAGTTAAGATCCACACACACGAAATTATGAGCAGATTCCTTTCAGTAAAATTCCGCAGTGCTGGATACAGGCCTTAAACCAACACAAGGGGAAAAAGAAACCCCCCTGGTAGTGAAAACATATAGATATCCTACGGAAAAGCTGCAGGTCCCTCATCAACAGGGCCAAAAGCGCTAACGAGGCAGAACACTGCGCAGACTACAAAAATAGTCTGGCCCTATACAAAAAAGATATTAGACAGGCAAAAAGGGCCTCGTGGCAAAATTTTTGTTCTGAAATCGAGGTAACGTCGAAGCTGCAAGACTGCGCAAGATCCTCTCCAAAACGGCCCCCTCGGTGGGTTACCTAAAGAGAAGTGATGGTACGTGGACTAACTCTAGTGAGGAGTTCCTACACATTCTACTCGACACTCATTTTCCAGGGTGCTCCATCAATGGACCGACTCACTTCCCTAGTGAGGGTTCGATCACCTCAATGGAGTATATCTTCTCAAAACGGAACATAAACTGGGCAATAAACAGTTTCGATCCGTTCAAATCCCCTGGTACGGACCAGATCATTCCGGCCCAATTGCAAAAAGCCGGAGACACGGCCATCAACTGGCTGCAATGTATCTTTAAGAAGATACTGGTAGTGGCAAAAATACCACAAGCTTGGCTTAAGGCTAAAATAGTCTTCATCCCTAAAGCAGGTAAAGCCTCGCACTCTACACCAAAGGACTTTAGACCAATAAGTCTATCATCCTTCCTTTTCAAAACTTTTGAGAGACTGATCGGGCTACAATTGACAACTACTATAAGTTCTCAATTGTTGTCACGAGCACAGCATGCCTACCGAAAAGGAAAATCCACGGAAACGGCACTTTACGAAGTAATACAGTCGTGGCATACGCTGACGACGTGGCAATTATCCTCTTTAATGACCGCAAAGTTCGCGAGGCTGTCAAGATGGACAGAATCGCGAGGTCTTGGAGTTAATCCCTCAAAGACGGAACTTGTGCTATTCACAAATAAATACAAGATTCCGTCTCTGAACCCCCCAATGTTAAATGGATGCAACCTCTCCTTTAGCGACAGTGCCAGTTACTTAGGGTTGGTAATTGACAGGAAGCTAAATTGGAACCTGAACATCAAAGACAGAGTGAAGAAGGCCACAATAGCCCTCTACACTTGCAAAAAAGCTATTGGCCTGAAATGGGGCATGAACCCAATTACAGTCCAATGGATATATGTAGGTATAGTTAGACCAAAAATACTTTATGAAGTTACAGTGTGGTGGCCAGCCTTATCAAAAAGGACGATCACCAGACAACTCGACAAAGTTCAACGCACAGCCGCCCTTTGCATCAGCGGAGCTCTTCGCACCACTCCAAATGATGCACTTGATGCCATTCTAGGCTCCTTTTGGCTTCCTGATCACTGCAGCGTCTTCCAAGCGGAGGTCATTGCAATCAAGGAAGCCCTAAACTACCTTCAGGAAACTACCGCCATGGTAGCCCGTGTAAATATCTATAGTGATAGCCAAGCTGCAATCAAATCGCTTAATGCGATCTCCGCAAACCGTTGCAGATTGCCGCAAATCTCTTCAACAGATGGCTCAGCAATTTGTTATCAGCCTTATATGGGTCCCGGGCCACCGGGACATCGAAGGTAACTGTATTGCAGACGAGCTGGCCAAACTGGGCACTACAATCCCCCTTCTCCAAGACAAGGAGGATACTCGTATGCCGATGGCCATATGTAGGCTCATAATAAAGGAGCAATATAAGCAACTAATAGACAACAAGTGGCAATCAGTACCACGCTGTCAAATAACTCGGCAAGCATGGCGGCAAACATTGAACCTAAACTCGTCTCTAACTGGCTCCCATTGAAGTCCTAATATTTTGACGGATTCATTCTCTTCAATGTTTAATACCTTATTTTCTTCGTTATCTCTAACGCCCTCAGAAATCTCTGGGATATTTGTTATCCACTTTCTTAAGTTAAGCCCAACCTTATCGAACTCCTGGGTAACTTCCTTTACATGCTTTTTGGCATCTAATATGGAATCGGCACCTGTCATCAGGTCGTCCATATAAAAATCATTTTTTATGATTTCTTTAATTGCATCATTCTTGCAATTATCAGCTATTGCAACAAGCACTCTAGTAGCTAAGAAGGGTGCTGAAGCTGTACCGTACGTAACGGTTGTAAGCTTATATTCTTTTAATTTTTCACTTAGCGCGTCTCTACAGATTATATGCAAATAATGTTGATCTTTTTCATCAACTTTAGTTTGCCGGTACATTTGTTCAATGTCTGCAGATACCACATATGGCCACTTTCGCCATTTCACTACAATTTCGAAGATGTCTTTTTGGACTCTTGATCCATATGACATCATTTAGACTTTTGTTATCTGTGGTTTTTGCTGACTAATCAAAAACCACTCTGAGTTTTGTCGTTAGACTGGAATCTCTTATGACTCCTTGATGGGGCAAATAATATTTTCCCTCTTTTTTTTGACACTACCATATGTCCTAAATGGATATATTCATGCATGAATTTTATATAATTTTTTTTGATGGGGCAGATAATATTTTCCCTCTTTTTTTGACTCTACCATATGTCCTAAATTGATATAATCATGCACGAATTTTATATAATTTTCTTTTAATTTTTTTTTTTTGCTAAATTTCTTTTCCAAATATTTAAGATTGCCCCATAGCTTGTGCTTTTGAATCTCCGAGATCCCTATCTGTCTATTTATACCCGGTACTCGAAGAGTATAGGGGTATATTAGATTTGTGGGGATAACGGTTGTGTGTAACGCACAGAAGGAAGCGTTTCCGACCCCATAAAGTATATATATTCTTGATCAGCATCAATAGCCGAGTCGATATAGCCATGTCTGTCTCTCCTTACGTCCGTCCGTCTGTCCGTCCGTCTTCATTTGCGCCTATATCTCAGAGACTATTAAAGCTAGAGCAACCAAGTTTTGTATCCAGTCTCCTGTGTGATCACACTACTCCAAATGTAATTCAAAATTTCGCCCCGCCCCTTTCCGCCCACACAAAGGACGAAAGTCTGTGGCGTACACAATGTTGAGGACACGAGAAAACTAAAAACGCAGAGTCATAGAGAATGCCCATTTCTATCAGAGTGTTGAATCTGGATCAGATCGGATCATTATTATAGCTACAATGGAGAAAACCATTTCGAAAGTCATCATTCCCTCTCGCTCTCTCCCACACGCGACCCCATCTACTTTGCCCATTCGTATAAATGAGCGCCTAGTTCTCAGAGACTATAATAGCTAGAGCAACCAAACTTTCTATCCAAGCTCCTGTGATACCGAACCAGCACAAGTTTGTTTTAAAACGCCCACGCCCCCTTCCGCCCCCACAAAGGACGAAAATCTGTGGAATCCACAATTTTTAAGATAAATGAAAACCAAAAACGCAGAATCATGAAAAATTACCATATCTACCAGATTACCGAATCTGGATCAGATCGGATCAATATTATGGCCAGAAGAAACAAATTAAATTTCAGTGGCTACGCAACGCCTGCCAAGCGCTGACTCATGCCCTCTCTCTCTCTGTCGCAAACACTTGTACGTCTCAAATATGTATTTATACGTGTCATGTAGAAATGTAGGCGCAGATATACAAAGCATATGTAAACAAAAATGGAAACATGTATAAAAATTCCAAAAAATTCATTTTTTTAATTTAAATACACACAACGTACCCTCTCGTTTAAATGGTACTTTTACCCCATATCTTCCATTCTCATCTCTTTTTGTGGTTTTCAAAAAGTGCTTCTCGCAAACATCTTCTTCCTCATCAGAACTTTCGCTTTTTATTTCCCAGAAACGCTCTAAGTCCCCGACTTCAATTGTTTTCGCCACAATCAATTTATCACCCTTTGATTTGGTGCAACCGGATATAATCCATCCGAATTCTGTATTCTGACCAAGTAGTCCATCTATTTTTACTACTCCGTCTTTTACAACATGGACGTACAGATCTACCCCAATAACTATATCTACCCTACTTGGTTTATTAAAGTTAGGGTCAGCCAACACATCATTTTGTCATTTTGTTTTGTCAATATTGAAAAACTTTATAGGTAAAGCTTTCATTAGTTTTGAGAGAATGATTGCTTCAATACTAAGAGGTTTTTTACCAACATCCCGAGTTTTTACAGTTAAAGTAACCTTGTATTTAGAAGTGCAAGATGACACTCCACTTACCTCGGTGTTGACTCTTTTTCACGCTAATTTTAATGCTTGCGCGGTTTCCTTTGAAATTATGATATATTGCGAACCACATTCAATCAATGCTCTAAGATTTTCATAGCCACCATTTACCGCTCTTACTTGTATAATTGTCGTGGCTAAGAACGCTTGTTTTTTTGTCAAACAAGTGTCAACATTTTCCCTTTTTTCGTAGGGAATATGGAGCATCGTATGATGTGGTTTTTTACAAATCCCACAAAACATTTCCGATGAGGATTTCTTATACATATCATGCCTACATCATCTATTGCATGGGCGCTGTTTTTGTATAGCCTGGTCTCTTTCTATCGGACTCATTCTCTTAAACCTATAGCATTGCATTATTGTATGGCCTACATAGCGGACATTTTTCTTTTATGCTGCTACTATATTGTACTCCTTTTTCCAACGGCTTCTTCTTTTCATCCTGCGATGAGTAAAGAGAAGTGTACCGTTGTTCTAGAAATTCCATTACATCGGGAAATCTTTGTATTTCTTTAGTCTTTTTTATATGACTTTCATATTATTGTAAGGAATTTTAATTGCATTTTTTCAATATAATGTGGCAAATATCACATCAACTTCTTCTGTTAATTGTGACTTTAATTTGATAAGATGAATCGCCTCATTTATTGAGTCCGAAAACATCTTAATTTGTTTTTCTGAATCGTTGTGCAGCATTGGTAAATCTAGCAAACGATTCAGCTGATCCAAAAATATTTTTCGTTTATTTTCATATAGTTCTCGACTGGACCTGTCAATAGGTGGGCAACCATACTCCTCGCTTCACCTTTATTGCCATTTTTAATTTACTACTGCCTTTTTACTGACGCTCTTTTCTTCATCAGTAACATCCTGCATACTCGTGTTAATGGCTCTTAATAAGCACTGAAATTCAAAATCCAAATCGACGACCTCATCGTCGAATTTGAAATTTAATTCATACCTTTTATAATATTCCTCAACATTTTTATAGAGTTTTTTCGTAAGGTATTCCCTTCTCTCTTTTCTTATTTGGCACTCGCACCAGCCAACCTGATCTAACTCCTTTTGAGTTTGTTTTAAATTATTTTTTAGATCTTCCTCCGATCTGCCGAAATCCCCAACTACTTCTTGAAGACTTTGATCAACTTTTGTCACCAAGTTTCTCTGCAAGGTTTCAGTCTCATCCTGTTTGCAGTTTCTGCAGAATTTGCTTCCACATAACTTTTTTCTATGTCGTCTATATTTTTTAAAATTTGTTGAAACTGATTTTTATTGAAGTAGTTATGATTGATTACTCCACAAACTATTAATTCAGAATTATTTTCTGTCGCTACGTTCTTCAGCTCTCTTAGCCTACGGTTAGGTCCCTTGCTACTGTGACACGACTTTTCCGCTGTCGCTCAAAATGACTTTGTCTGATAGATTTGGATGTTTAAAATTTGTTAAGGAATGGTTTTTTTTTTTCATCGAGTAGTTTTTTTTAAAGAATTTTTTTAAAATGTGGTATTTTTTGTCATAGGTAGTGCTTTTATTTGTCACATAACTTAAGTTGCCTACAACTGGTTGTATTGAGCTTTGCAGTTAAAAAAAGCTGATAAATGCAGCTATATATATATATCCGATTCAGATACTTTGTAGCTGCAATTTAACGTCTGGAAGATATTAAGCTTCCAAATTGAAATTTCATAATTTTTTTCGGTATTTTTTCCGAAATTTCAAATTTGAAAACTCAGGAAAAGTCGAAAAAAAAATATATAAATGCCTTGATTTTTGGTTTAAGATAGACACATTAATTAGACGTCGTTTAAGGTATCGCTTATAAGCATCAATAAATAAACGGCCAAGCTGTAGCCGTTTGACCAAAACTTCATATGCCGTTTGGCACTATCCCAACTGTCATTTTACCGTTAAAAACTCTTACAAACACAGATTTTTGGTATTTTTGTAGGAAAGAAAAAACGGTTATACGTTGGCTAACGGAATTTATCGGCGAAATTCGGCATATGAAAGTTGTTCTTGTTCTTAAGTACGATAATGTGTTCATGTTTGAACAACAGAATTTAGCCCTGCATTCCTTCTACACGGAAGGGAGCCTAGGTTGCCCGACGCTCTATACGACAAAGCTTCAAGATTGAATGATGTGTTCCATTGTTCGGAGTAACATCCAAAGGGCGAGCCAGGGCAAACGCGACATTACAATCTCCGTCGCCGACAATGGCGCCCTACGATCGGCTCGTTTGTCCTCGTACGGCAGCACCACCTTTAAATTGCAGCCGAGGGTTTTGCAGCTGGCCCCAAAATTTGACGGACCATATCGGGTCAAAAGCTTTCCAATGCCAAATACCGTAAAATTACAACTTCCGGGCAGCCGGAAACAAAAGGTCGCTAATATCAACGACCTGAAGGAGTTCCACACCCCGAGCTCGACAATCCAGCCGACGACGCAGACGCCACGACAACATAATACAGAGGTGAAGACTCAAAGGTCCGACTCCCAGCTCGATCGGCGATCGGTGACCCATAAAAATCGATCATCGGGCTTTCTTTGGTCAGTTCGCCGCTATCAATGCAACGGACCATACCAAATCAACATAACCAATCGAAAAAAAAATCAAAATCAAAACCACCTAACAATACATGAGGAACGGCAGCTTAAACACAACCAACCAAAAATCAATTTAAAAGTACAAAGCCAAAAGTGCATCCTTCCGTCTGTCCCGCCGAGGCAATTGAGTGCAAATAATCACCTCTAAGAGCGGCTTTATCTTCCGCTGTCAACAATAATCTCTAAACGCCATGTCACTCCTGTTGGTTCTACCCGCCCTAATCGACGCGGCACAGGCGGCAGTGAAGTTAAACGACTGTTCCAACGTCAACTATATCCCGATCGTGGACGGAGACGCCGTGATCTAGGAGAAGCCAGGATACCTGCATCATGCCACCAACCTCACGTTTTATGAGGTCTACGTCGACAGGACGGAGCGGGCTGCCGAGATGTTCGCAGACACCCGTACGGCCCAGGTATTAACCACCGACTTAGACCATATCCGTAATTTAATAGATATGCTAAAAGTCCATCGTAGGGAAGCCAGAAGTATAAACCTGCTTGGGACAGCATTAAAAGTAGTAGCGTGAACGCCCGGCTTCAATGACTGTGAGCAGATTAGATTCAAACATTGGCAAAAGTAGGACGAGGCCGAGAGGACCCAGATAGATAGTAGAAACAATCCTCGCCAAAAACAGAATAATCATAACAGACCTGGAAAATCGTATCCTCGGCCTAACTTTAGCCAAAATAAACATGATCAGTCCGGCCCTCTTAGATGGAGCCGATAAAAGCGGATTTAACGAGCAACAATTAGCTAACATAGCGCCTTCCAGATTCCCTTCTCCACTTTCTCATAAAGTTCCCTCAACCCAAATTAAATTGTAGGAAGTTGCTCATATTTCCGGTTTAGCACCACAACAGAATATTCGATTTCAGTCAGGGAGAATCCGCTACGGATTGCGGGTCCCAAAAACAAAAAAAACGGCCGGCATCCGGTCGATCGGTCACGCCGTTCACGATCCCACAAATGACGAAAACTGCTTATTCGACAATAATGCAGAGTCCGCTCCATCCAGTTTCAGATTCAGTTAATTCTCGTTAACTACTCCCCCCTTCAAGACTTGACCGTCCTCAGTCAAGCTCACAACTACGACAGTAGACAGTATGGAACCGATCGTAAGGTTTGTATGAACATCGGCAGTTGCTGCAGATTTTTCTCATTCAACTTATGAAGGTACGGCAGGCTCAGCAGAGTTTGGTGGCTAGTGACGTTGATTTTCGCGGAAATTGCCACGCCTGGGATCCTCTTCGGCGTATTATTGAAATTGGTGTACTCTGTACCGTTGATGAGGGCGACACGGTCAAAAGTCACTAGTTATGTTCTTGCTATGCTACGCTCGGGACCATCATCGGCGGCGATGGCGTCATTGATTATTACAATACCGTCGTCCACCTCCAAGATCGGGGGCAGATTATTCGGTTGCGTACCGCAGTGGGCCACAGTACCAAAGTGCAGCTGTTGTGCGCAACTAGTCGCTGGTGCCTCCTTGCAGAAGGCTAATGATGGGGGCCATATATACGATGAGACGGCGATGATTTTGTTGCCGCATTCTGCTGTTCAAGGCCTGGGTGAGGGCATTGATTTGTGTTTGAGTTCTCGAGTTGATAGTTATCTGCCTATTGTTGGCTTTAATTAGATCGTACTCAACCTGTCTCGTTTGCTGTAAGTTATCAAAGTCCGGTGTCCCTGCGATGACTTTCAGAGCTGTCCCCAGGATGTTTAGGCTCCTCGCATATCTGTGGTAAATTCCCAGTGCAGCAGTCAGTGTCAGTAGGTATTTTGTATCTGTCTCTAATATCTTGCTCATATGTGTCTGTTGGAAAATGTTCGTTCATTCGATTGTCTCCTGAAGGTATTGTTCATATTCCGTTAAGTTCGTGACATTTTTTATATATGTAGAGATATCGAACGGGAGACCTATAAGAAACGAGAGGCACAGCACTTATTAATTATGTTGTACGGATTTTTTATCTTTACTATTAATTGTCCTTGAGGACCTGAACTTAACGCTACAAAACCCTTTTCTCTCAAGGTAGATAAGAAATTGTGCTTATCTACCTTAAATTGTATTTGTGGACCACCCTCCCTTTAATAAGAACGGTGGTTCCTAGATCTGCTTCTACCCTTTGATCCGCGCAGAGGGGAGTAAGCTTGTTTCCTAGCCTCCTGTTAGCTTTTACTAGAATTTGTTCTCCTACATCGAAGGTTCTATTTTGTCTTTTTGGGTTGTTTCTATCAAGTTGCTCCTGGTGGGCCTTTACCAGTTTCAACATTATCACCTCCCCAAGGTCGCAATTTGCGTGAATCACATACATCGGCGTCTTGTTTGTGACGGAGTGGACGGTTGTCAACCGCGGCTAGGAAGTGTTTTCCTGCGGTGGAAAAAATGTCGATATGAATCGACTTGCCTACTCTTGCCGGTATCGGCGTCACCCCTAATTCTTGCCTTCTAGGGTGTCTGTCATACTTAGCTTTTTAACATATCCTGCAATTAGTTACCACTTCTGATGCGATTCTTTCCATTTTTGGAAAGTAGTAATCGCGCAGCACCTGCTTTACATTCTCCTTGGCTGCCCAATGTGCCCGATTGTGCTCGGTGGTTATCTCCCTTCGTTCCCCATCGTTTGTAATGTCTATCACTAAGGTCTTATAATACCGAAATTTTGTGTCCAGAAAGGCCTTCACAAGGTAATTCTGCAAGAACGCCAAAATCGGTAGAGTGCAATACACGTCTTTGATGCAAGAAGTGTGTCCTGACTGTAGAAATTAATTTTGTGACGGGTTTTTTCAGCGCAAAGAATGTGAAGCTGCTTCGAGGGGGTGTCTGCCTCTTCCAGGATTATTTGATTCCTGAAGCAGTTCACTGGTTTGTCTGTTGGCTCAATTACATAAAAAATCGAGGCTTCACTGTGAATTGTAGCAGCGTCCGATCGACTTTGGCTCTCTAAGGCATTAATATTTTGCCTGGACAGCGCATCCGCTACATAGTTGTCCCTATCTGGTTTATATAAGACTCTCGCGCCACACTCATCAATTATCGCTTTCCAACGTTTTATTTTGGAAATGGGATTTCTATCCTAAACTGCGAATATCAATGGCTGATGGTCTGTGTAGATGTTAATGTAACTCTTTTCATATAGGTCGTGACGGAGCGAATCTAAGGCCCAAACTATGGCCGACAGTTCCCTTTCATTGGTCGCGTAGTTTAACTCCCTGTCCTTCAGGGAGATCCATGGGAGACCCATGGTATGGGTCTATTGCCTTGCGATAGCACCGCCCCAATGACACTGGTTGAGGCATCAGTGGTTAGGTCGAATGGCTGGTTAAAGTCTGGGTAGTGGAGAATAAAGTCTTCCGACATCAAAATATTCCTAAGTTTATTAAAGGCTTGCTTTTGTACCTCGCCAAACTGTATAGGAATAGACTTCGAGCTTTGCTTGCTGATTTTGCCGTTTTCTACTGGAAATTGGTCTTGCTATCTGAGCGAAGTCCTTTATGAAGCACCTGTAGTAGCTGGCAAGAATGATCTTACCGCAAACAGGGGGGAGGGTTGTCTAAACTCCTGAATGGCCTTGACTTTATCGGGGCTTGTTATTGTGCCCTCACTTGATACCACAAAACCAAGCAATTCCACTTGTCCCTTGAAGAATTGGGACTTCTCCTTTTACACCCTCATGTTTGCATCGTGGAGGTTACTGAGCACGGTGTTAATGTATCTGACATGATCCGACTCACTCCTTGAAAACACGATGACATCATCAACGTACACACAACATATCTTGCCGATATGCTTCCGCTATACGTCGTCAATGGCCAGTTGAAAAATGCTGGATGCATTCCTGAGGCCGAATGGCAACCGGCACATTTCACATTTTCCTCCGAAAATTATGTCTTTTCGCGATCGCGTGCAGCTAGCGTAGTGAAGTATCTTACCTTCCCCAGATTAGAAAGTATGCAAATGCCTTTTTACGGTTGGACATCATTTTGAGAAATTCGTCCTTAACTGCTGGTGGAACTTCGATATCGTCTATTTTCATGAAATTGACGCTAGGACATTTGTGCAATAAGATTTTTTCAGATTTATGCCCGAAGTGGAGTTTCTTTATTTCCAAGTTTATATTGACGACAGCCTTGGTCAGCGTATCAAGCCCTACAATGCCATCAAAAATTGATAGCTTTGGCAAGATAAAAAACGGGCTTTTAATGCCGAACAAGGCTAAGAAACATTCTTGATTTACTTTGTTGAAGCCGTGTAGGGACTTTACAATGAATGGGCTTTATGTAATTTTTCGCGGCCCCAGTATCTATTAAGATGTTTATTGTTCTCGCCGCCGCTGCTCGCTTGACGAACGGGAGCGGGGATTCTCCTCTAAAAAATTAACAGTATCACTTTCGTATCCCGGATTGTTCTCCTCATCGATCTCCTCCACCGTCTCAGATGCCAACTGATCGTACTTTTGTTCGAACTGATCTGGGTCCTCCTGAGTGATGCCTCTTGAATGCACCCTCTTGGTGCCGGATAATACGGTTTGTCCCAGCCGGTGGGCCTGAATTGGATCCCAGTTGCTTTTGAAAGTTAGTCGGTTGACGGAGTTTAGAGGAAGATGGGTCGACATCCATCATTTCCGCCTTATCTTGGCCACGGTGACCATTTGTTTGGTAAGTGCCCCGATTATTTGTGTAGAAAGGGTTTTTGGATTGTCTTTTGTAGTGATCGGGCTCATTTTGCCCACCATGATTGTATATATTTCTATTCTGGCCTTTGTTTTCTAGCACTCTTGCGTAATTCGCCGCAAAGTCATGCCTATCGTGATTAGCCTCAATTTCTTGCGCCAAAGCTAGAGCTGATGGCAAATCTTTAGGCTGCGCCGCAAACAGTGTGTCAGTGACGCATTTTCTTAGGCCTGAAATGAAGACACGGAAAGCGTCGGCCCTATACTTTTCATGAATGTATTGCACCTGTGCGGCGTCTTGTGACATGATTGTTTTGTTTGTAAGGAGGGTAAGTTTCTTCTCAACCTCTGCATAGAATTGAGTGATGGACATGCCACCCTGTCGGAACGTGGCAAGCTCGTGTTCTAGCAGGTGCAGTGAACGCTTGTCCGCATACGTGAAATCAAGGAGATTGATGACTGCCTCAAAGTTCAACACTGTGCTGAATGATGATAAGAGTGAGTCAGCGGAGCCTCTAATCTTATTCCTGATTATGAAGACCGCTTGGTAATGTTTTGAACTACCTACATACCCCTCGTATTGTTTATAGGAAGCATTTGCTGCCTGGCGCCAGGAGACGTCCTATTCCTGGGCCCCATGAACTCTGGCAGCGTCTTAACCGCATCCAGAGCCACATCGCAAGGTATGTTTTTATTATAGGTAATCGGCTCATAGGCCTGGGCCACAGAGGCTTAAGCTCTAACAGCCTACAGTTGGTCAGTTACCGCTTGCAAGCGTTCCTCAAAGTTAGTTCTCTGCATAGCAAACGCAGCGCTGACCGCCGCAGATATGGCGGCTTCGATTTGTTCCACATTCATTAATTCTATTATTTCCTATGGTTCAAATTTGAAAGTTTAATCTGAGTTCTTCGAACAACTCTTCTAACTCGTTGATGTTATTGTCAATGGGCATATACAAATTTCTTTCAGTTTTATCCTACCGCTTCTTTCTGTCTTTGTCTTTTTATTTCAGCTGCGCTGTTTGTTTATTTTAAGAGTCAAATTCGAGCTCCCTCAAACACAGATTTTTTTATTGTCTGCCCCCAATGATGTATTTGTGGCGCGGTGTTATGTTTCCCACTTACACTATTCGCGACAAAAGTGGCAAGAGAAGAACAAATATTCTGAGAAAATTTGACGCTCGAACGTTTTTGTATATGAACGTTTTATGTTTGGTTCTTTTCTTTTTATTATACCCGGTACTCGAAGAGTATAGGGGTATATTAGATTTGTGCGGATAACGGTTGTGTGTAACGCACAAAAGGAAGCATTTCCGACCCCATAAAGTATATATATTCTTGATCAGCATCAATAGCCGAGTCGATATAGCCATGTCTGTCTGTCCGTCCGTCCGTCTGTCCGTCTTCATTTGCGCCTATATCTCAGAGACTATTAAAGCTAGAGCAACCAAATTTTGTATCCAGTCTGCCGTGTGATCACACTACTCCAAATGTGTTTCAAAATTTCGCCCCGCGCCTTTCCGCCCACACAAAGGACGAAAGTCTGTGGCGTACACAATGTTGAGGATACGAGAAAACTAAAAACGCAGAGTCATAGAGAATGCCCATTTCTATCAGAGTGTTGAATCTGGATCAGATCGGATCATTATTATAGCTACAATGAAGAAAACCATTTCGAAAGTCATCATTCCCTCTCGCTCTCTCTCACACGCGACCCCATCTGCTTTGCTTATTCGTTTAAACGAGCGCCTAGTTCTCATAGACTATAAGAGCTAGAGCAACCAAACTTTCTATCCAAACTCCTATGATATCAAACCAGCACAAGTGTATTTCAAAATTTTGCCACGCCCCTTTCCGCCCTCACAGAGGACGAAAATCTGTGGAATCCACAATTTTTAAGATAAATGAAAACCAAAAACGCAGAATCATGAAAAATTACCATATCTGCCAGATTACCGAATCTGGATCAGATCGGATCAATATTATGGCCAGAAGAAAAAAATTAAATTTCAGTGGCTACGCAACGCTTGCCAAGCGCTGACTCATTCCCTCTCTCTCTCTTGCAAACACTTGTACGTCTCAAATATGTAGTTATACATGTCATGTAGAAATGTAGGCGCAGATACACAAAGCATATGTAAACAAAAATGGAAACATGTATAAAAATTCCAAAAAATTTAGTTTTTTAATTTAAATATTATTTTTGTCCCTTTTGAGAACATATAATAAATTTCATGAATCGTAGGCTCATATATGTATGTATGTATATACTGACTGAGTACCGGGTATAAGGTAGAGCAGCGGCCTTTGCCGCGGCTCACAACGTTCCCTCTCGTTTTGTTAAGATTTTGTTATTCGAACCTTTTATTTGCAATTTTTGAGCGGGCGCTGTCTCGGCACTCTATGCTGGTCTTTTTGGTTAGCTTTTTTTTTCTTTGCACTTATCGCTTAGCGGGCGCTGTCTCCGCGCTAATTGATTTGATTAATGATTCTCGGGCTTGGTCCGATGACGTTGGGCGCCAGTAATTATTAAATTGGACATGCATATTGGTTTGTATTACAATTTTTAGTGACATTAATCTGGATAAGATTGAAGCAAGTAAAAAGAAATGATTATGAGTAATTAAGGCCCGCAAGGCGAGAAAGAATGTGTTGCTGCCACTCGGCTGATCGCTAAAGACTGAACTTAAGTATCCTAAACTTCTAAAGGCAAGCCCTTCGTTGCCGCCCACGACGCCAGTGGCTATCCAGCCTACGTGCTGACCCAGCGCCTCTTGAGTGATGTTTGATGGCCGGCATCCCGTCGATTGGACGCGCCGTTCGCGATCCCACAGATGACGAAAACTGCTTATTTGACAATAAAGCAGTCCCTTCTATCCAGTGGCAGATTCAGTTAACTTTCGTTAACTTACACACACATATGAAGCGTACTTGCTGGTTCCGTCTTTGGATGGACATTCGCATCAGAGAACGGCAATGAGCCACCGCAACTAAAAGTATACCCGGTTTCTATGTGTATTTTTGACACCCCGGTGTCTTCTGGCAGTCCAAAAAGGGTCCAACTGTGGAGTATTTGGATCAAATTTCCAAGAAACGCATTTGGACATTGCGAATAACCTTGGAATCCATTTTTGAAGGAACATTTCCGCAGGGAAATGGCACGGCTGCAATTGCAACTATGTTGATTTTTGTCTATATGTATATGTACATAACATATGTACCAAAATTAAACTTTTTTAAATTCGCAATTGTTTATAATAATTTAATTTATATTTATTTATAATTCAATTTAGCGTTTGGCAAAGTTTTTTCGACCGAATTTTGGAAGTCGACCACTTTGTTTATATGGTTTTTAATAACAAAATTGATTTAAAGTATTGGTTTTAACAATTGTATAGCCATAAAAGTCAATTTTCCCCAGCCATATTGTTTACGCGCCAAATTTTAAATATTGAGCTGCCAATTTTTGTTGTAACTAGTGGTGATAGTTCTACGACAGGCAGATCAGGGTTGAAATATTCGAAAAATCGGACAAACTCAACTAAACGCAACCAAAACTCAACTTTTTGGCCACCTCTAGGTCCCCTATGCTTCCCTATGTAAACGAAACTCGAGTTTTGCCCGAAACTCAATAACTCAATAACTCAACCGTAGTGTAAAAAGGCTATAAAACAACTAGCGGCCGAGTGTGACCAGGTGTGCATACCCGCGGCAGCACTCTATAAAAATTCAATTTTTGTATCAAAGCAAGCAGGAATGTATTATTTGTGGGTGCTTTGTCGCCGGAAAACGACAATACACAGATAAAGCACCGCAATAATGGATAAATTCATTTTTGCTGCACACAAATGCAACCAACTATTCTATATTTATCGCCTAAATTTCATAACAATTGCTTCTTCTCGACAGCCTTTAGTAGTAATTATTTAATTATTATTAAAAATAAGCTGTTTGGTACCTTTTGAGCGAAGGCAAAAAAAGGATATTAATTATTACATTAAAATCCGCACTGTTCTGTAAGCGTGACATGGATGCCGTTCGCCGTTTCTGCTTTCGCGATATCGCCCACTGTTGTCGTCTCTAGAACCGCTCCCTCAAATGTCATCTCTGTAATGCGACATTTTCCTGACGAAAAGTGCGAGCTCATTCCAGCCCGTTTCGTTGAGTAGGGTAGCCAAGCCCTGGACTGTTAGCGTTGGGCTTCCACAATATTGTGTTGAAATCTCTTTCAGGATAAGGCATGTCGCTAAAAAGTGCAAAGTGTCCTGTGCGGGAAAATTACACAGCGTGGATTCTGCTGCAGCGAGACTTCTGTAAGGCGACGCGTTAAGTGACAGCGTTTCCGTTCGTGCTCGTAAAATAAGGACCACATAGCGGTTGGCATCTATACCATCTTTGAAACAGTTATGGACTCCTAGGTTAGGGTCGCCTCGATGCACTTGCTATTTGAAACAACCTTTGTCTATCTACTTCGTCTGTGGCTCTGACGATCTGGTCTTGCCAAGATCTTCAATATGTTGGGTTTTGGGCATTTTCTGGATTTCGTGAATCGTTTGCCATCGTCTCCCAGTTTGCGATGAAATCAATTTTCTGGCCTGTCAGATACCTGAGCACTATTTCTGGGAGTCTCTTATCTTCAACATCCATAACTTTGGATAGAATGCTAACGTTCTTTGACAGCGTATGCATGAATACCGCAGAGAGACCAGAAACGCAGGAGTGTCCCAATATCTCCGCTGCATAGCCCATTAAGGTCTGTGCTATTGCCGTGCATATTTTATATTTTGATCTAAGAGATCTGTTTTTTTCCATGTGCAATTTAAAGATACTTTTTGCGTCAGCCAACCTGTTTTGCACACGTGTTTCGAAGCTCATGTTCTGGGTTAGAGTGACTCCAAGATATTTTAAAACACGAACTCCTCGGAAAATCTCCAGAGTCTCTCCATTTAGCGTCCAATGTTCGTTTTGTGCAAATTACGAAGAAAGATAATCGCAGATCCCACGTATAATTGTAAATTATGCGGTGGCATGCCTGGCAAATCCAGTGAATTCAAAAACTCCGTGGGAAAATTTTCTGCTACGCTGTCGTCGCAAACTGTATGAATAGATTTTTATGATAACAAGTTCTCTGGCAACAACTTGTTTATCTTCAGATTTAAATAGTCAACGTCTACATTTTTTGCCGCTAAAATTGCTCTTTCTGCAAGCTACTCATGATTTATGTACTGTGTGTGCACATCGGGAAATATTTGTTCAATGAGTTCAATGAAATGAGTTCAATGCGAATCAGCGATTGTGTAGAAATCGGTCGGTACTTTACCATCACCGATATCTAAGAGTTGTTTTGAAAATGTTTCAGCGAATGGATCTTGAAGAATTTACTTTCAGCTGTACTTTTTCAACATTACGCCACAATGGAGATGATTTTAAGCAAGCGATGATCTCATCGACGTATATTGAACGTGGAATTACTGGAAGTGTTTGTCTGAAATCACCTGAAAGGACCAACAGAGTGCCGCCAAATAGTTTGTCGTTGTTTTTAATATCTTTCAGTGTCCTGTTCAACGCCTCAAGCGGATGTTTTTGTGCCATAGTAAATTCTTCCCAGATGATAATTTTACACTGTTTCAGCACGGTGACCATGGACCATTGATTGTTAATGTTGCTCACTGCGTCAGGGCACTAACCATAACTATACTGTATGGTTAATTGTCAGGGTTATTCTGAATATTTAGTGGCAGCTTAAATACTGAATAAGCTGTTCTGCCTCCATCCAATAAAGTTGCAGCAATGCCCGATGATGCAACGGCCAATGCGTTCCCATTATTTTTCATAATCAAATAAAAAATATATTGTTAGAAATGGTAAAAAAAAAGGGAATACAAAAAAAAAATTTCCAATTTTAATAAAAATTAACTTACACCGAAAAATTTTTGACCGTTTCCAACATATTCGATATAAATAAAAAAAAAATATACTTACAACATAAAAGCCGTTTTTGGCTCGTGCCACGTGTTGAGCATTTTTGATGTTATGAAAATCACATGATTAACTAACCGTGCAAAATACACTCAAAATGAATAACTTTATCTATATATATAAAACAAAGTGGCTAATTAGTTAATAATAAAAAAGGAATACTTAATATGAGACTAACACTGATATAGAAAAATGATAATTGTCAACTTTACTACTATACTTAATGCATAAACAAAATAATGGCCGACAAGTGTGTAGGGAGTGGGAGAAGTCTTATTGTATGAGAGAAACAGGAGACCGGCTTCGTTGTCATCCCTACTCCGTGCTGTTTACTAGGTCAGAAGTCACACCTGTAGACAACTGGCGGGGATAACTAAATAAATGACGATTGATCAGTTATCGACCAGGGTTGAAAAATGATTAAATTAGCTATTAAAAACTAAGGGTTGGTAATAAAAGGATAACACTTTAGGATAGAATGTATTTTTTAATGCTACATAATAATAAAAAAATGTCTAAAAACTAAAAGAAAATGTTTAGGGTGCACATCCCTTATCTCTAAGGGGTTTGAAAAATAGATGGCCGATTCTCCGACCTACTCAATATTTTCACAAAATTTCATGAGAATCGGTCAAGCCGTTTCGGTGGAGTTCGGGAACGAACATTGTGACATAAATGGTTATGAAGAAATTTTGAGTTTGATAAAAATTATATAAATTAAAAGAGAAATAATAATGTTTGAAATAAATAAGAAAAGAATTATGTTGCAAAAAGAAAGAAATTTAAATTGTTTGTTGAGTAAAAGCCTTTTTACACTATCGTTGAGTTACTGAGCTTGGGCAAAACTCGAGTTTTTTTTTACATGGCACTATGGGCGATTTTGCATAATGGGCGGCATAAAGTCATAAAATTAATGGTGAAATTTTAAGACAATGTTTATACCCGGTACTCGAAGAGTATAGGGGTATATTAGATTTGTGGGGATAACGGTTGTGTGTAACGCCCAGAAGGAAGCGTTTCCGACCCCATAAAGTATATATATTCTTGATCAGCATCAATAGCCGAGTCGATATAGCCATGTCTGTCTGTCCGTCCGTCCGTCCGTCTGTCCGTCCGTCCGTCCGTCTGTCCGTCCGTCCGTCCGTCTTCATTTGCGCCTATATCTCAGAGACTATTAAAGCTAGAGCAACCAAATTTTGTATCCAGTCTGCCGTGTGATCACACTACTCCAAATGTGTTTCAAAATTTCGCCCCGCCCCTTTCCGCCCACACAAAGGACGAAAGTCTGTGGCGTACACAATGTTGAGGATACGAGAAAACTAAAAACGCAGAGTCATAGAGAATGCCCATTTCTATCAGAGTGTTGAATCTGGATCAGATCGGATTATTATTATAGCTACAATGAAGAAAACCATTTCGAAAGTCATCATTCCCTCTCGCTCTCTCTCACACGCGACCCCATCTGCTTTGCTTATTCGTTTAAACGAGCGCCTAGTTCTCAGAGACTATAAGAGCTAGAGCAAGCAAACTTTCTATCCAAACTCCTATGATATCAAACCAGCACAAGTGTATTTCAAAATTTTGCCACGCCCCTTTCCGCCCTCACAAAGGACGAAAATCTGTGGAATCCACAATTTTTAAGATAAATGAAAACCAAAAACGCAGAATCATGAAAAATTACCATATCTGCCAGATTACCGAATCTGGATCAGATCGGATCAATATTATGGCCAGAAGAAACAAATTAAATTTCAGTGGCTACGCAACGCCTGCCAAGCGCTGACTCATGCCCTCTCTCTCTCTCTCTCTCTCTGTCGTAAACACTTGTACGTCTCAAATATGTAGTTATACATGTCATGTAGAAATTTAGAAGCAGATGTAAAAAGCATATGCAAACAAAATCGGAATCATGTATAATATTCCAAAAATTTACTTCATTTTTTGAAATATTATTTTTTGCCCATTTTTTTAAATTTGTCCCTGCTACGAACATATAATAAATTGCATAAATCGCAAGCTCATATATGTATGTACATAAGTATATACTGACTGACTACCGGGTATAAGGTAGAGCCGCGGCCTTTGCCACGGCTCACAACGTTCCCCCTCGTTTTTGATCGTTTTTGTTCCTTTTGGAAAAAAATGCACTTGAAGTTTCCTTTACGTTCAACAACAACACGCTTGTTGATATTGGGAACAACAACAATCGCAATGCTGATGCTGTCACAGAGTACATAATGAAAGAAATAAATAGAAATAATTTGAACAAATCAAATATACAGCAAATTACGGCAAAAGTGACTAATTTTGTATATTATATAAAACGTTACTTGCGCCAATACAATCGAAATCTTGAGCGATTTAAGTCCATTCACACAGAATGGTTTGCAAAATGTATGGAAATAAAAATTAATGTGGAATATACTGCTAAGTCATCACCATCGAAGATGGGTCGTCCGAAAGTTGGATATGCCGAAGCCGGGCCCAGACTAAAAAGACAAATGGCTTCAGAAGTTGCCGTTCAGAATGACTGCTCTAATGCCTTACTTTCGCATGCCGCATCTGCATCTGCGCGTAAAAGTAATGAAAATAAAGTGGTTGGCGTACTGCAAAATGTAATGACTGAGGAACCGGGTCCAGATCGCATCTCTAATATTGAAGCATTAGCTTTTTTATTGGAGAATAATTTCACAAAGCAGCAATATATCAACTTTACACAACTCTACAAGGCGCACGGCTGCAATATATGTCCTGGGTACGACTTAATAAGATCTACAAATGCAATGCAGACCGTTAGGAATTAGTATTTCCGAAACCACACATCTGAAAGAATATTGACCTTACAAAATGATGTTTTAGAGAATATGGAAAATGTAACGGACTCCACCCTTATTATACCCGGTACTCGAAGAGTATAAGGGTATATTAGATTTGTGGGGATAACGGTTGTGTGTAACGCCAAGAAGGAAGCGTTTCCGACCCCATAAACTATATATATATTCTTGATCAGCATCAATAGCCGAGTCGATATAGCCATATCTGTCTGTCCGTCCGTCCGTCTGTCCGTCCGTCTGTCCATCCGTCCGTCCGTCTTTATTTGCTCCCATATCTCAGAGACTATTAAAGCTAGAGCAACCAAGTTTTGTATCCAGTCTCCTGTGTGATCACACTAATCCAAATGTATTTCAAAATTTCGCCCCGCCCCGATCCGCCCCCACAAAGAACGAAAGTCTGTGGCGTATACAATGTTGAAGATACGAGAAAACTAAAAACGCAGAATTATAGCGAATGATCTTTTCTATCAGAGTGTTGAATCTGGATCAGATCGGATCATTATTATAGCTACAATGAAAAAAACCATTTCGAAAGTCATCGTTCCCTCTCGCTCTCTCTCACACGCGACCCTGTCTGCTTTGCTTATTCATTTAACTGAGCGCCTAGATCTCAGAGACTATAAGAGCTAGAGCAACCAAACTTTCTATTCAAGCTCCTGTGATATCAAACCAGCACAAGTGTATTTTAAAATTTTGCCACGCCCCTTTCCGCCCTCACAAAGAACGAAAATCTGTGGAACCCACAATTTTTAAGATAAATAAAAACCAAAAACGCAGAATCATGGAAAATTATCATATCTACAAGATTGCCGAATATGGATAAGGTCGAATCAATATTATGGCCAGAAGAAACAAATTAAATTTCAGTGGCTACGCAACGCCTGCCAAGCGCTGACTCATTCCCTCTCTCTCTGTCGCAAACACTTGTACGTCTCAAATATGTAGCTATACATGTCATGTAGAAATTAGCATATTCAAACAAAATTGGAAACATGTATAATATTCCAAAAATGATTTTACTTTATTTTTTGAAATATTATTTTTTGGCCAAAATTTAATTTGTCCCTTTTGCGAACATATAATAAATTGCATAAATCGCAAGCTCATATATGTATGTACTGAGTATTGGGTATAAGGTAGAGCCGCGGCCTTTGCCGCGGCTCACAACGTTCCCCCTCGTTTTAAGCTATGGATTTGATGGATCGATGGGTCAAAGTTCGTATAAACAACAATTTGATTCAGATGAGCCCGCAATCTTAGCAATCGCTGTTCGTATAAACTGTTATATCAATATGTCTAATTGATTCTTTAAATCGCGTAATATGGTTAAATAGAAGCCCACAGTTAGTAAGGATTTGCAGACCCGAAAAAGAAAATTTAGATTTGCAAGTAGCAAAATTGGAAAAAATCAAATGGCAACCTAAAGATATTTCTGTGGTTTTTAAAACATATATGTTATTAATTGATGGAAAGGTATTAAATGTCATAACTGGTAAAAAATCCAATCAATGTTGCCCATTCTGTACTGTAAATCCTAAAAGGATTATCGACATCACAGATTTTAATTCTGAGAACTTTCGACCTCAGCCTGACTCTTTAAAATACGGCGTAAGTCCATTACATGCATAGATTCGATTTATGGAATTCGTCTTGAACATATCGTACCGATGATAAAAATAAAATGATGATAGGGTTAGGTTAGGTTACAGCGGCTGCCAGACTCACTAGGAGCCCAGCACACCTAGGTCGTTTCCGGCCCGTTGTGATACCGTAGGGAATCTACCCCTTCTCGCATTGTGAGACCTAAGGTCAACAGTTGTCCCAGCCTGCAGCTCTTATGAAGTTAGCTTTCTTTCTGGGACATATGGTGGACATTGCCGAAATGTCTGCTATGAAGGGCAAGCCCAAGTGCTGTAGCCTTCTTCTGCTGAGAGCTGGGCAAGAGCAGAACAAATGTTTCACCGTTCCTCCTCTTCCTCGTCTCTGCAGCTACGGCAAAAGTCATTGTATGGGGCGCCCAGTCTATTAGCGTGGGTACCTATTAGCCAGTGTCCCGTTAGGGAGCGTATGACTGCGCTGCACCTTCGTCTGCCGAGCTTGCATAGCTCAGAGGTGCGCTTCCTGTCTATGGTTGGCCATGTTTGCCGAGTTATTCGACAACGTGGTACTGATTGCCACTTGTTGTTTATTAATTGCCTATATTGCTCCTTTATTATGAGCCTACATGTGGCCATCGGCATACGAGTATCCTCCTTGTCTTGGAGAAGGGGGATTGCTGGCCAGCTCGTCTGTTTCCCTCGATGTCCCGGTGGCCTGCGACCCATATGAGGCTGATAGCAAATTGCTGAGCCATCTCGTGAAGAGATTTGCAGCAACCTGAAACGGTGGCCGAGTTTGCGGAGATCGCATTTAGCGATTTGATTGCAGCTTGGCTATCACTGTAGATGTTGACACAGGTTACCATGGCGGTATTTTCCTGAAGGCAGTTTAGGGCTTCCTTGATTGCAATGACCTCCGCTTGGAAGACGCTGCAGTGATCAGGGAGCCTAAAGGAGTGCCTAATGTTTAGCTGTTCGGAGTATATTCCTCCTCAGACCCTGTTGTCGAGCTTTGATCCATCTGTGAAGATGTTTAGGGCCCCTTCTGGGCCTGGAGGTCCCTCACTCCACTCGTCTCTTTGGGGGATAATTGCATCGAAGGGGGTGTCTGTGTATTCCTTTGTGACACAGTAGTCCGTTTTAGTGGGGACGGAACTCCTGTTTAATATTGAAGAGTGCCTCAGACGTTTTTCTGCCATCTCTGCCCTTTCTTTTCCAGCAAGGGCAAGGCTTTGGAGGCATTGAATGGCATCAAGTGCATCATTTGGAGTGGTGCGAAGAGCTCCGCTGATGCAAAGGGCGGCTGTTCGTTGAACTTTGTCAAGTTTTCTGGTGATCGTCCTTTTTGATAAGGCCGGCCACCACACTGTAACTCCATAAAGTATTATTGGTCTTACTACTGCTAGATATATCCATTGGACTATATTTGGGTTCATGCCCCATTTCAAGTCAATAGCTTTTTTGCAAGTGTAGAGGGCTATTGTGGCCTTCTTCACTCTGTCTTTGATGTTCAGGTTCCAATTTAGCTTCCTGTCAATTACCAACCCTAAGTAACTGGCACTGTCGCTAAAGGAGAGGTTGCATCCATTTAACATTGGGGGGTTCAGAGACGGAATCTTGTATTTATTTGTGAATAGCACAAGTTCCGTCTTTGAGGGATTAACTCCAAGACCTCGCGATTCTGTCCATCTTGACAGCCTCGCGAACTTTGCGGTCATTAAAGAGGATAATTGCCACGTCGTCAGCGTATGCCACGACTGTATTACTTCGTAAAGTGCCGTTTCCGTGGATTTTCCTTTTCGGTAGGCATGCTGTGCTCGTGACAACAATTGAGAACTTATAGTAGTTGTCAATTGTAGCCCGATCAGTCTCTCAAAAGTTTTGAAAAGGAAGGATGATAGACTTATTGGTCTAAAGTCCTTTGGTGTAGAGTGCGAGGCTTTACCTGCTTTAGGGATGAAGACTATTTTAGCCTTAAGCCAAGCTTGTGGTATTTTTGCCACTACCAGTATCTTCTTAAAGATACATTGCAGCCAGTTGATGGCCGTGTCTCCGGCTTTTTGCAATTGGGCCGGAATGATCTGGTCCGTACCAGGGGATTTGAACGGATCGAAACTGTTTATTGCCCAGTTTATGTTCCGTTTTGAGAAGATATACTCCATTGAGGTGATCGAACCCTCACTAGGGAAGTGAGTCGGTCCATTGATGGAGCACCCTGGAAAATGAGTGTCGAGTAGAATGTGTAGGAACTCCTCACTAGAGTTAGTCCACGTACCATCACTTCTCTTTAGGTAACCCACCGAGGGGGCCGTTTTGGAGAGGATCTTGCGCAGTGTGGCGGCTTCTGACGTTACCTCGATTACAGAACAAAATTTTTGCCACGAGGCCCTTTTTGCCTGTCTGATTTCTTTCTTGAATAGGGCCAGACTATTTTTGTAATCTGCGCAGTGTTCTTCCTCGTTAGCGCTTTGGGCCCTGTTGAAGAGGGACCTGCAGCTTTTCCGTAGGATATCTATATGTTTTGACCACCAGGGGGGTTTCTTTTTCCCATTATGTTGGTTTAATGGGCATGCTGCCGTGAAGGCCGTGTTGCATGCTTTAGTGAACCTGTCCACTAGATGATCTAGATCGTGCTCTGTGTTCAGGCAGATTGGTGCCTTGGAGGAGTCCCTCCATTTCTGTGACATATTTTTCCCAGTTAGCTTTTCTGGGGTTAACAAAGACAGTAGGTTTTGGGCTCTCGAGAGACAGTGTAGTCTCAATGTACCTGTGGTCCGAAAAGGAATGGTCCCCCAGAACTTTCCAGTTCTTTACTATGTCTGACAGTCTGTGAGACACTAAAGTTAGGTCAATTACCTCTTGTCTATTCTTAATTATAAACGTAGGATCATTGTCCCGATTGCAGATAAGGAGATTAGAGTTTAGGATGAAGCTGAATAATGACTCACCCCTTACATTTGTGTCCGAACTCCCCCATTGGGTGTGGTGGGCGTTGGCGTCGCAGCCTTACAAGGCCTATATCCTATCTCTGGTGAGCTTGCGAACTAGGTCACCGAGAGGATCGCTTTCCTCATGAGCCATGTAGGACGATATCAGCCCTATTTGAGAACCTTGTAGCTCAAGGCTTGCCGCTGTTTTGTCACCATTGCTAAAGTTGTGGAGCAGAAAGATATTTAAGTGCTTCCTTGCAAGAATGCAGGTACGAATTTTATCTTCTTTCTGAGCTACAATAAGTTTGTGCTCCTTCGTCGCTAATCCACAGACTTTGTTCCCTACTACCCAAGGCTCTTGGATCAGGACTACATCTGCTCCGCTCGCATCCAAGCGGAGTATAAGGGCAGCGGATGCTGCTTTACAGTGGTGGAGATTTATCTGTAGAAGTCTTAGGGACATCGACAGAATTCTCCACCACTGTGTCGTCGTGACACATTGCCTCGAACTCACGCATTACAGCCGTGTCGGAGGAGTAACCGTCATGGGCAGGCTCTGAAACATCGTTGGGTGCTTCGATCTCCGAGGCAACAGCCTGCTCGACTGGGTTGTCGACAGGACGTACCTCGGCCGCTGCATCCGACTTGTAAACTTTAATGCTCACCGCACTGAAGCCAAAGCTTAGCTCTCCTTTTTTGGCCTCAATTGGAGCTAGAGATTCCTTATTGAGGACGAGCACCGCCTGGTGCATCGGGCCTTGAGTCGCCTCCACCTTTACTACCCTCCAATAGGAGGTGGGAAGCCCCGGGTTGCACCGTTGCAGCATTTTTAGGATGCGATCCGGCTCCTTTATGGAGCCGGGCACCCAAACCCTTGCCCTAGGCCTACTGGGCACCTCGCTCCAGTCAACTGCGACGAGCTTCGCCCCTGGGTAGACCTCTCCGACTTGCGCTACCGCTGCTTTATAGAGCTGGACGGAGCGCTCGTCTTCGCAGGCTATAATTTTTATGCATCCTTTGTACCACCCCATATCTTTACAAGCTGGGGGAGGGGGGGCTCCCACCCACTTCCACTGGTTCCTGGGAATCTTGGAGTCGACGCTGCCTTTATCCAGGACGCCGATCAGCGTCTTCTCCTTGGCGATCTGCGTGAACAAAACGCTCGGCAGCACTCTGGAGCGCTTTGGAGCCGGTCCAGGAGTCTCCTGTGAGCGCTGCCTTTTGGTTTGCGGGGCTGTCGTCTTTGGCGGGGCAACCCTCTTCGGTGCCTCTTTGCCGAAGTTGGGCAGCACCTTTGATGCCCATTCGACCTTTTTCCGCCACTGGTCGGTCGGGCTGGACATCGTGCTTGCATTTTGCCGACGGAGTATGTTGCCAGCACTCCTCCTCTCGGCATACGTGAAAGCTTTGGCTTGGGCGCTAGTCGATGGCAACTCGCTCCCCGCAGCCTTACCAGCAGGCAGAGCTGCCGCAGGGTTGCAGAGCCACTCTACCAAGGTATCAGCTTTGGTCGGCGATTTGCCACCCACTCCAGAACTGAGATGGGACCCCTTCAGGTTCGCCCTAGCGTCTTCCACCGCGCTGGTTTTGCCAGCTACATCGCGGGTCAGGCCAGGCCTTAGATCCGATGCCTTTCCCTGTATGGGATTCCTCCCGGTTGGCAGTTGGGGAGCGCCAGACTCATTTTTGTTTTTGTTTTTATTGAATTTGTTTTCCATAATTAATCCCACGATTTGCAAAAAAAGGGGTGGTCCGTCCGGGCAGAGATTCACGCTGCCCGGATAAGGCATCATTAGAACAGGGCGCTGCCAAGTTCCTGAGAAAGAAGGAAATTCAGCAACAGTATGGAAGGAAATGGGTTTGCATATTAGCATTCCGAAACAGAACGGAAGTGGTAACAGCAATGATGGTAACACGGCGAGACGAATCTTTGCAAATACAAAACTGTTTGCATCCATTACATTGTTTGATGAGGTCATTTTAAATAACTTTTACTATATATTAATAGCAATATCGTGTAAATTCTCAATCAGCCCAAAAAAATACCGACAGTTTTGCAAAGACACTTTTAATCTATATATGAATACATATCCGTAGTACCCAATGTCTCCAACTGTACATAAAATATTAGTTCACGGAACAGACATTATAGATTTGTGTATAGTTCCAGTTGGATGTTTAGGTGAGAATGTATCAGAAGCTCGTAACAAGCATTATAAAATGGACCGACGTTCTCATGCCAGAAAAAATTGTAGATTAAATAATATGGCTGACGTTTTAAATAGAGTTATATCAAGCTACTAAATAAACAAGAGGCTAAAAAATTTGAAAAAAAACCGCTTCCAATAGAAGTTATAAACCTTTTAGATAATTCAACATTAGAGCTGAGTTCATATAATTTTGTAAATGATGAAGTCACAAAATCGGACAACGAATCTGATGACAAACATGAAAATTCTTTTGTTTTAGATGAAGAATATTATTAACTTTTTGTTTTATTAAGTTTAGAATATTATTAAAATATATTTTAAAAACCTGCTAAAATGTTATTTTTTATTTTTTTTTTTACTTTGTTTTGTTTAAATTTAATTTTTTTCCATTATAATTATAATAAAAATTTAAATTTTTGTACCACTACCGGGCTTATGAATGGGCGGAAAATAAATGCGTGGCCCAATTTTCCATGATTCTGCGTTTTTGGTTTTCTTTTATAGCTGGGTATCCAGCACCGTGGAAACTAAAAATTACTGCCAAACTTCATATAAAAAAACGGGGCCAGTAATTTTTCGTTTGTGTTTTCCTGGAGTCAGTATCCAGCAACGTAAACGGGATCCATGAATTTTTATCGATAGTATCGATATTCACACGAATGTGGACTGTGAGAACAGCTGATAGGGGTGCCAGTAAAATATATGTGCCTATTTTTACTGGAGTCAAAGCGAAAGGTGGGGGCAAAATTTGTGCGCAAAACCAAAAAGAGATATGCAAATGTTTAAAGTGAGGAGTGGATTGCTTTAATACAAGCAGTTGAGGCAGTACCATGTCTTTAGCGGATCACGGAAAATGAGCATGTTGACATTTTGGCGCCTCCAACTGTGCTGTACTTCTTCTTACAACAATATGTGCCGCTACCAACACAATCACTTCATCGTCAGAATTACTTTTCTTTCTTTTTTTAATTTTAGTTTAATTTTCAAAATTGGCGCTGTTTAAAAAACACAGCTGATTCATGAGAGTGGCAAATCACTTTTTAGGCTCTTGGTCACACTATTGTATTCGAGTTCCACACATCCGAAATAATGAACAGTTTCCGTGCGGTAAAATTTCGCGGTGCTGGTACAGGCCTTATCTTAAAAATTGTGGATTCCACAGATTTTCGTTCTTTATGAGGGCGGAAGGGGGCGTGTCAAAATTTTGAAATAAACTTGTAATGAAATGATATCACATAAGCATGGATAGAAAGTTTGGTTGTTCTACCTTTTATAGTCTCTGAGATCTAGGCGCTCATTTAAATGAATAGGCAAAGCAGACAGGGTCGCGTGTGAGAGAGAGCGAGAGGGAACGATGACTTTCGAAATGGTTTTTTTCATTGTCGCTATAATAATGATCCGATCTGATCCAGATTCAACACTCTGATTGAAATGATCATTCGCTATAATTCTGCGTTTTTAGTTTTCTCGTGTCTTCAACATTGTATACGCCACCGACTTTCGTCCTTTGTGAAATACATTTGAAGTAGTGTGATCACACAGGAGACTGAATACAAAACTTGGTTGCTCTAGCTTTAATATTCTATGAGATATTGGCGAAAATGAAGACGGACGGACGGACAGATGGTCGGACGGACAGACGGACGGACGGACAGACAGACATGGCTATACCGACTCGCCTATTGATGCTGATCAAGAATATATATACTTTATGGGGTCGAAAACGCTTCCTTTTGGGCGTTACACACAACCGTTATCCCCACAAATCTAATATACCCCTATACTCTTCGAGTACCGGGTATAATTAGCCTCCTAGCTCTTTTTTTAGACTTTATGCCGCCAAAATTAACAAATCGCCCATAGTGCATGGGGAAGCATAGGAGCCCTAGTGGTGGAAAAGAATTGAGTTATGGTTGCATTTAAGTTGCGATTTCAGAATATTTCAACACTGATCTACGTATCGTGAAATTATCACCACAAATTACAGCAGAAATTAGCAGCTCCAAATTTTAATTTTGGCGCGTACATTTTATGGCTGAAGAGAAAAAGTGCAAATATATATAAAATCGTTAGGACCAATACTTGAATCTAGTAGCCCATTTACATTACAGTGAGTTACCTCATTTATCGATAGGTAACTCAATAACTCAGAACTTGAACTATGCCAAAGTTGAGCTACTGAGTTTCGGCTGCTGGAACGTGCTTGTATACGAAAATTTGTTTGAAATAATTTTTATTAATATAATTACCCAAGAATTAATGGTGCTCTATGTAGCAGAGAAAGAGACGATAACGACGCTGCAATGTATGAAGTTGGCGACGATGTCTGCAGCAACTGTGGAGTATTTGGATAAAATTTCCAAGAAACGCATTTGGACATTGGGAATAACCTTGGAATCAATTTTTTATGGAAAATTTCAGCAGGGAAATTGCTCGGCTGCAATTGAAAATATGTTGAATTTTTGCTATATGCATATGTACATTACATATGTAGCAATTTAAAATTTTTTAAATTGGCATTTGTTTATAATAATTTAATTTATATTAATTTATAATAATTCAATTTAGCGTTTGGCTAAGTTTTTCCGACCGAATTTTGGAAATCGACCACATTGTTTTGGTTTTTAATAATAAAATTGGTTTAAAGTATTGGTTTTAATAATTGTAAGTACCTTTTTCCCCAGCCATATTTTTTACGCGCCAAAATTTAAATTTTGAGCTGTCAATTTTTGTTGTTAAGCTGGGTATCCAGCACCGCGGAAACTAAAAATTACTGCCAAACTTCATATAAAAAAAACGGGGCCAGTAATTTTTCGTTTGTGTTTTCCTGGAGTCAGTATCCAGCAACGTTAACGGGATCCATGAATTTTTATCGATAGTATCGATATTCACACGAAAGTAGACTGTGAGAACAGCTGATAGGGGTGCCAGTAAAATATATGTGACTATTTTTACTGGAGTCAAAGTGAAAGGTGGGGGCAAAATTTGTGCGCAAAACCAAAAAGAGATATGCAAATGTTTAAAGTGAGGAGAGGATTGCTTTAATACAAGCAGTTGAGGCAGTACCATGTCTTTAGCGGATCACGGAAAATGAGCATTTTGATCATTTTGACATGTTGGCGCCTCCAACTGTGCTGTACTTCTTCTTACAGCAATATGTGCCGCTACCAACACAATCACTTCTTCGTCAGAATTACTTTTCTTCCTTTTTTAATTTAAGTTTAATTTTCAAAATTGGCGCTGTTTACGAAACACAGCTGATTCATGAGAGTGGCAAATCACTTTTTAGGCTCTTGGTCATACTATTGTATATGAGTTCCACACATCCGAAATAATGAACAGTTTCCATGCAGTAAAATTTCGCGGTGCTGGATACAGGCCTTTACTTGTGAATATAATTCCACGACAGGCATATCAGGGTTGAAATATTCGGAAAATCGGACAAACTCAACTAAACACAACCAAAACTCAACTTTTTTGCCACCTCTAGGTCCCCTATTCTTCCCCATGTAAACGAAACTCGAGTTTTGCCCGAAACTCAATAACTCAATAACTCAACCGTAGTGTAAATAGGCTATAATTTTATTATTAAATCAACCGTATTAACAATGTGTATGATTTGTAAAATTCGTTTGGAAACACGCAGCCAAAACTCAACAGTTTCAAAAAAGATCCACATTGCGGGAATGTAATGGATGAAATTAAAATTTCTATTAGATGCTTATTTTTTAAATTTTACAGACATTGTTATAGCGTCTTGCTATACCAAATAAAGCAAAATTAATTCTTGCTCGTTCATAATAATAAAATAAAATTTTAAACGAACCATAAGTGGACGTTACAGCTCGCCGTGCCGCTACGGCAACGGATAGATGGGAACCATTATAATTAAAGAATTATGTTTGTATATATATAAGACATTTATTTTTACAAGCCTAAATACACGAATACTTTTCGAACTACAAACTTTTCTTCCGCCACACGCGCCCCTTTTGGCCACGTGACCATCCTTCCTACACCCCTTCATCGCTCCCCCACCTCTCCTCAAATATAACCCAAAAATTTCCCCTCCCACTAAGGTTCGATGCGACTATTTTTTTCAACAAAAGAAATTGACCATCGATGGTCAATCCAGCATCAGCGCATAGCCCCCCTTCCATAGTGTTAAGCTAGCTAGCTTGATCCGCGGATTCTAGGTTCCGACCGTTCAAACAAAAGAAGTGCAAGACACTTACTCGGGAACCCGACCGCGAGATAGATGTTCCTCCGCGAAGCAACTTATACTTAATTATCGCGTATACATCTTTATACCGTAATTTGCTTAAGTCGATGATTATAAAAATTCAATAAAGTGTCAACGAATACAACCAAAAGAAAACCCACTGAGTAAGTCTATTTGCCGGGCGGGAATATACACATTAACTTGCAGCCAAGAATACCGTGGCACGAGCCCACAGTCAGCTCTCGATTTACACTTATCCTTCTGTTAGGTGCCTCGAGTGTGATAACGCCTCGTACATCCTACCCTTCTCGACTCCGTGAGTGTGATCACGCCTAGTGCCCATCATCCCCCTGACCCCGCGAATGAAAATTACGCCTTGTACCCTCGAGCCCTCTTTCCGACCCCACGAGTGTGACCACGCCTCGTGTCCCGCATTACCCTCAGCCCCGCGAGTGTGACTACGCCTCGCAAACCATCTCAGTCCAAGTCTAACGGGCACAATACCGCCACATTCTCGTGATCTCGCCTGGGATACATTTCTCAGTCTCTCAAGGCCCGATTCACCAACAGAAAATTTATGTAGTAATTGGAGTGCCTCGCGCCAGGCGCCCTCCTTACTCCATACAATTACTTGGCGGTAGCCGTGATCGGTCACTACTAAGGGGAAAGGGTGTTCTATAGGAGGGAGAATCGCAGCTTAAGGATGCCATGCCAGCATTAGGCTTTCCCGCGTCCGACACTGTTTGCTGGTTACTCAAAGTGTGGAAGATTAACACATGGGAGGAATACAAGAGAAGCGAAATCGAAGGTGTGAACACTTTGACAGCCTTAGGCTTTTCTGCGTTCAGTGCAGTTCCGTCCGAATGTGTAAATTATGACGTTTTCTTTAACTAGGGGACCCCACCTTCTAATACTGAACCATCTTTGTATCTTTCTCGCCTACGGTTTTAGCTTACCCCTATTCTTTTGCTGGCACTCGTAACTTCAACGCGTGGGCCGTCACTTGGATTATTTCAGCACTTTGAACTTATAAAATTTCCGCGATCGCATCCGTTTTGTTTCGATCTCCATTACTCACTCTCGAGCACTTGTCAGCCGGCATGTTATGTGCTTTGGTTCCCTTTGGATCTGTTGCTGCTGTTGTTCTCTTTGTTATCTGCTTCTTCTGTTGTTCTCTTTGTTATGGCCGCGACGTCGTTGGATGCTTTTGGAATCGGATTTGTAGCGTTCGCCCGCAGTAATACCCCCCATGAAACCTGCTTTTCCTACTTGTTAATGTGTTTTTAATCTAACTTTAAACTACAAAATATTGGAGTGTAAGAAAAGTTAGGATAGGTTAGGTTACCCCGAACGGCCCTCACGGGTCATGTCATAGTCCAGAATGGCTCTTAGTTATCCGCATTTCGTATATAACTTTACGAGGGTGTTTCGGAGGTTTTAAAGTTCCCTAGAATTGAGGTGTTTTTAGCAAAGGCAAGCAGTTTCCCTGGCGACCTCTTGAGGGCATCGTCTAGTGATGCTTAGCTTGCTTGCATGCGACGCAGCCAGGCAGTGACCTGTTAGTATACCCACTAGCAGTCTGGAGTCCTTTCGTGGAAGGTGCAGCCGATGGTGGAGGAGTTTATCATTTCGTTCCTTGCACATGATTTTATGATTTTGATGGCAAAAACTTCCGCCTGGAATATGCTGCATCGGTCAGGTAGCTTATAAGACGCCCTGATTTATGCCAGTACCTTGGTGGACATACTTTTGTAATAAGTACGCTTGTAATAAGTACGTCATCCGCATAAGCTGTTATTTTTGGGACCTTCTCCTCGAATCTCTTGATGATTCAGATTCAGAAGGGGCGACAGGGCTCCACCTTGGGGTGTGCCCCTGTATGCTCCTTTGATTTCTTAAATCTGATTGCACCCGTCTGCAACTTAAAAGGTTTTTTATTGAGAGGTTGATTGCTGAGTGAGTGTTGGTTGCTCCTAGGCAGCCCATTATGGCTTCTGTAGCGACGTTATTAAATGCTGCGGAAATATCTACGAATACTGGGCCATTCTGGGCCATCAACGTCGAACCTGCCTGGGCTGAAGGTGGTTGTTTTCATGTTTCGGACCACTCCCTCACAAACTCAACTATCGATAGGTAACTCACTGTAGTGTAATGTGCCGTTTACACTAAGGCTACGACATTATTCCATGCGTCTTCTCAGAGACGCAGTTTTCGGTTTTCGTTTTCTGACGCAGGTGCGTTTATTCGATGTATTCGATTGTTTTTGCGCTTAAAAGTACATTTTTGTGCATTTTTCATAACAGCGGAACTAGCATCACTAATAACAAAAAAAAGAACAGCAGATTCAAATGTACATTTTGCACGTCAAATTTTCAAGTCAGTAATAAGGGACAAAATTGAATGCTTTAAACAAATTTTGTTAACTAATTTTATTATTAAATCAAGCATTTTAACAATATGGTTGATTTTTTAATTTTTCCCTGTTTCCGTTATCTTCTCCTGGGTAAGAAATTTAGCAGTCACTTCCTGACAAAATTCCAGCAATATCATACAAACAATGGCCTTCGACACACCAAATAGGCTCCCTACCGTACCGTAGAATACGTTATTTAATTGAAAAGAGAACATTATCTGCTCTTTAAAAATTGCAACTTTTCTGCAGATAGCCACGCCGTTTCCATGCACTTCAAAACATTCTCTTCATTTTGCGCCACCGCAGATAAAACAATTAACCCTTTTTCTGATATATTCCGTTGTATTTCGTACATAATTAATTTTATATAAAAAAATGTCTTGCTCTCATCGGCTGTTCTCAAGACGCATATACACGCGTATCCCTATGTAAAGGGCTTTCCTGCTTCTTTGCGTCTTTTTCGATATGTAAAGCAAACGCAGACGGTGTTAAAAGCGTATAAAAAGGCATAAGAAGCGGTTTGAAATTTTATGTTAATACATATACGTGATTATGTTGTTGGGCAGTGTCGGGGAATAAACCATTTGGGTTAAGTTATCTGAAAAGCAGGCTTTATTTGAATTTGGCGCGCATAGTGTGACCAGTGTGTTAATTATGGTATCAACCCTGATAGAGCGGGATCCAGTTCGGGTGAACCGTTCTGTATGTACATATGTAGCGCTTTGGTCCGTGTGAGATACAAGAGAAGACTACAGAAACTAGCTGCGCTCGATTAACTTCAACAACTATGGCTGAGGATAATTCGTAAAATAATGAGAACAACGATAGTTCCCTGATATATACAACTGAAGGAGGCTGGCGAGCGACAGGGGAATGCAGAGGAACAAAACAAATGCCCTTAAGCTAAAGAAGAAAAACTAAACATTAAATTGTGTGACGCGGTAATATGAAGGCTCAGCATAAAAGACACATTTCAAATTGGGAAAAGGAGGAAAAACGAGGGAACAAGCAGTACAAGTTGTTAAATGCGAATAAATAATCTACCTATATGACGAACGACGAGCTCTGCGTGCGGTTGTTTTTACTAGAATTTTCTATTCAAATCCACGAAGGGACATCGATTAAGAGAGTAAGATCCTTTTTACACTGCCGCATCGTTATCGGAGTTGCGGAAAAATGTTCAGCATGCTAATGTAAACAAACGCGGAGAGTAAGAAAAAGAGATACACTAATTTTGATTGAAATTGAAAGAAAATTTTGAAAATAATTAGCGATAATTAATTTCAATGTAGAAAACGGTGCACTTGGGAGCTTCACTACGAGGAACCAGTTGTTTATGGAGCTTGTTAAGAAGGAGCCCGATGTATGTGAAGCTAACGTTGGCTCCACTGAACAAAAATTATGTGCTGCTTATTAATTAAATAATTTTCAAGTGGCACTTTTAAACTTGGAATCAGTGCTTTCCAGATCTCTTTCCAAAGATCTCTGCGGACCCTTTTGAGTATTTGTGTTATCATTATGTTGTTTTCAATCAAACTTATTCTATTTTAAATGTTTAGGTGCTGTTTGGCCGCTAAGCTTTAAATTGAATTTATATTATTTGATATGTCATAAACAGCTGTTTGCTATCGATACTCCGTCGATACAATCTTCTTATCCATAAATTATCTTTCCTAGCGTTTCCGACAAAGTTGCTTTTCTGGACTAATTCTTACCTTTGTAGTCGTTCTCAGCATGTCTCCTCTCTCCCTAAACCTGTTATAGTCTCATCGGGGGTGCATCAAGGTAACCGATTTCTGCAATCGGATCCTGACGCTCTTAACAATTTCTGTGTAATTAACGTTCTTCCTCTTAACATTTCAATATGCAATATCATAAGTTTTCATCGCAATAAGCCTTTTTCATTACTGAATCGATAATGGATAATGTTATCCTACAACGCCTGATCAAAGTTAACGACTTGGGCATTATTTTGAACCTAATCTATGTTTTAACTATCATATTTCTAATATCTCTAAAAAAGCCAAAGAAGTCCTAGGATTTGTCAAAAGATGGTCTAATAGCCTTTTACACTACCGCATCATTATCGAAGGTGCGGAAGAATTATGCAAGGTATTTACATCTGATCCGCATCATTTTGTCAGCTATAGTTGGCTCCACCGAACAAAAATTACGCTCTGCTGACTTTAATTTACAAGTGGCACTTTTAAAGTTGAAATCAGCGCGTCCCAAAAGACCTTGAAAGTAACTGTGCTACTATTTTGTTGCTTGCAATCAGACATATTTTAATTGAAATGTTCAGGAATGGTTTTGCCGCTAAACTTTAAATTGAATTTGTTGGTTGACTCGACAAAAATACCCCGATAAAAGCGTCGATACCCCGAATAATTTCAGTATTTTTAAAAATTCGACGCATGATTTATCATCAGCCGCATTATTGTCTTCTTCTATCCACAGGGCTCTTATGGGCATCATTGTCGCATGTTTCATTTAACGGAAAAATCCAAAGAAGCGGCAAAACCTTACGCACCGTCTAGGAAATAGACGGTAAACGGTGCTCAGTGTGAATAGGCTATAAGGCATGTAATAATGTGAATAAATAATAAATATCGATGACTAAGTGTCTAATTTCTCAATATCAACTTCCATAATTGCTTCATATAATCAGCTTAACCCTTATATATCAAGTTTTATTGTAATATACTAAATTTTACATTGTTATTTTCTCTTTATATTTTTAATTTGCCCAACTAGATATAAATATTTGTATTAAATTGAAATAATTAAATATTTTAACCCTACCGGGTTGGGGAAGTGGAACGACTAGGAAGGCAGCAGCCATACGATTTCGTAAATTAAATTCACTGATTCTTTGCAGAGTTTTTCTGGTCTATTTTGCATATCAAAGTTTTGCTAGATAGACACATTAATTAGACGTCGTTTAAGGTATCGCTTATAAGAATATGAAAATAAACCGCTAAGTTATAACCATTTGACCGAAAGTTTGGTGCCAAATTATGCCGAATTTCGCCGATAAATTCCGTTAGCCGACGTATAGCCGTTTTGTTTCCTACAAAAATACCAAAAATCTGTGTTTGTAACAGTTTTTAGCGGTAAAATGGCATTTGGAATAAAGCCAAACGCCATATGAAGTTTTGGTCAAACGGTTTTCACTTAGCCGTTTATCCATCGATTCTTATAAACGATACCTTAACTACTTTTTTTCAACTTTTTTTCCGCTGTCGCCAAAACTTTTTCTGATAGATTTGGAGATTTAAAATTTTTTAAAGAATTATGGTTTTTTTCATGGAGTAGTTTTTTTTTAAAGAATTTTATAAAAATTTAGTATTTGTTGTCATAGGTAGTGCTTCTATTTTTCACATAACTTAAGTTTCCTACAACTGGTTGTACTGAACTTTGCAGTTAAAAGCTGACAACTGCCGCTATAAATCCGACTCAGACACTTTGTAGCTGCAACTTAACGTCTGGAAGATATTAAGCTTCCAAATTGAAATCTTATAAATTTTTTCGGTATTTTTCCCCCGAAATCTTGACTTTGAAACCTCAGGAAAAGTCGAAAAAAAATATATGAATGCCTTGATTTTTGGTTTTAGATAGACACATTAATTAGGCGTCGTTTAAGGTATCGCTTATAAAAATATAAAAATAAACGGCTAAGTTAAGTTATAGCCGTTTGACCAAAACGACCCAAATCTCATTTTATCTGAAAAAATACCGAAAAATACTTGAATTTATTTAAGTGTTATGATACTTAAATATTTTTATTGTTATTGCTTGTTACTATTTTTAAAATGGTTTGTCTGTTTCTTTTGTCATTTAAGTCAGATTCTTTTATGAGAGTCCACACATAGTCGCCCAACATATTCTCATTCCAAACAACTTGATATCGTCGTTCCATAGCTTTTACTTGTTGGTGAAATCTCTCCGTGTTCATCACTAACATCCTCAAGGTTTGGCGGGAAAAAGTCTAAGTGGGAGTGCAGGAAATGGACTTTGAGTGACATGTTGGCGCCAATTTGTTCATAATTCTTAAGTAGGTCTTGAACGATATTAACGTAATCATCACTCTTTCTGTTACCAAGAAAATTTGTTGTAACCAGTCGGAATGAGTTCCAGGCTGCTTTTTCATTCGTAGATAAAATATTTTCAAATCCATCATCTTTTAGTAGTTTTCGAATTTGGGGGCCATCAAATACGCCTTCTTTAACTTTTGCCAGCGAAAGACGTGGAAAAACAGTTTTGAGGTAATTCTCAGATTCACCTTCGTTATCCAGTGCTTTAACATAATTTTGTATCGGTCCTAGCTTAATGTGCAATGGTGGTAATATAATGTCTTGGACTTTCACAAGAGCTGCATTTTGTACGTTGTGATGTCCCAAAGTATTTTCGTTCTGTTTTCCCAGTTCTTTCTTGAGTAATGCTCTTTTTTATCTCGGCTATCCCATAGGCACAGGAAGCAACAGTATTTTGGATAACCGCCTTGCAATCCAGTTAACATGGCTACAACTTTTAAGTCACACGCGACCTTCCACTGGTGTTCTTTATATTTAATATTTTCAAACAATTTGGTCATTGCTTGATAGGACTCTTTCATATTAACAGCATGGGCGATGGGATAGACGGCTTTTGATTTTCATTCTGTAGCAAAACAGCCTTTAAACATTTTTTACTGCTGTCAACAAATAACCTCCTAAGCGGGCATCCTTTAAAATAGATCCAAGAATCTGAGCTTTACTTTTAAGAAGTTCCAGGATCCTCACCAAATCGTTCAAGTGCTCCTGTGAAAGTGGCTTGCAAAATTTATATTCTCCTGATTGGTCATTACTTGAATCCGTTGTTCCATGCGACGAAGAAGACATCTCCTCTTTTTTGCGTTTTAATGGCGATATTTCCTTCAAAGGAGGAGCAGGAAGCGTAAAGCCTTGACGAGACTCTTGCGGGTATTTATATTTCTCACCTACCCCAAACCCAGTTTTTTCGAATAAACAAAAGAAAAATTCAGAGCTGTTATTTTTTTGTTTTCTCCATGGCATTGGAGTTCCAAATCGAAATTGTTTTCTAAAAAAAATGTATAAGAAAAAAAGTAATGATTAGTATTTTTTGTACACTTCATAGCTTCTGATTTAGGGTGACTTACTTCTCCTCTTTATTAAATGCTGTTAAATTCAATTTGCACGTTTTGCATATACAGCTTGGAACCCACCCTTCGCCAATACTTTTGGGCCACATCTTATAGTTTTCCTTATACTGTTCTTGAAACTTTACGGTGAAAACGATTTTTTCTTCTTTGCTGGTCATGTACGTTCCACATATGTAGCAAAACGAGTCTGCTCAGTAAGCACATGGAGTTGACCGGCTTGAGTGGTCCATTTCAATTAGAAACAACACGATCGTATTCTTCTGGAGGTCAGAACTACACTAAGGCAGGGATACTATAGGTACAGAGTTATATATCCTTTTTTATGAATAGCTTGAAGGAGAAAGGTCAAATAAATGCGGGACCAGCATCTGTGAAGAAAAAGGGCAACATTTGACTCTAACAGGTATTTATGTATATTTATCCTCGCCAAGGCTTAGGTATAAGAAATAAGGAATAAAACTGTCCACAACATTTACACCCCAAATAAATATGACCAGGTAGGGTATATATCCGATATATATCAATACCTAAGACTCGGTAAAACCAAAATTACAGGTACTTTTTGTTTTTTTTGCAATCCCATTTTGGAAGTTGGAACAACAACGTACCGGACGGTATTTTTTCAGATAAAATGAGATTTGGGTCGTTTTGGTCAAACGGTTATAACTTAGCCGTTTATTTTATATTTTTATTTTTTATAAAAATCAAGGCATTCTAATAATTTTTTTCCTGAGCTTTCAAAGTCAAAATTTCGGGGAAAAAATACCGACAAAAATTATGAAATTTCAATTTGGAAGCTTATTATCTTCCCTTTCGAAACTTGTTGGCTGACGCGTGTGTCTGTTTTACAACAATTTCAGCCTAGTTCGCAGCATGTCGCGCAGAAAGGACAACGAGGAGGTCGACAAGCAGACGCGTATTGCCATTGTCAGCGATGACAAGTGCAAGCCGAAACGCTGGTGCGCATGGGCAAGCTCTGCATCGAGGTGTCCCCCACGTCGAAGATTGCTTCTTTGTCCGAGGAGCTGTGCATCTGTTGCGGTATCTGTGTCAAGAAATGCCCCTTCGAGGAGTATTCGAGGCCATCACAATCATCAACCTGCCCAGTAACCTGGAGAAGCATACGACGCATCGGTATAGCAAAAACTCGTTCAAGCTCCATCGCCTGCCCATACCATGACCTGGCGAAGTGCTCGGCTTGGTTGGACAGAACGGTATTGGCAAATCGACAGCTCTGAAGATTCTGGCCAGCAAGCAGAAGCCCAATTTGGGCAAGTATGCCAACCCACCCGACTGGACGGACATCCTAAGCTACTTCCGTGGCTCTGAGCTGCAGAACTACTTCACCAAGACTGTTCGGGCCAGCCGCTAACCAACAGGCCTAACTTAAAACTATACATACACTACAATACAATACAATATTCAATGCACTGTAAACGCCCACGTTCGGCAGCGCTGCTGCGCTCTCTCTCTGTAAAGGGCGCTCTGCAGCCGCCGCCTCGGCTCTAGCTTTGATTAGCCGACGGTGCTAAGTTCAGTAATCTGCTAACCTCTCTGCGCATTGGTTGCATTTGGATCTCGTTTACACATATATGTACATTTATCTGGTTGTGCTAAGAGCAAGCATTCGGCTTCCGCTAGCAGCCGCCGGTATAAATAAACAGTTATTACATTTGAACAATACGCGTTATTATTTTGGATCGAAATAGGTGCCAAAAAAGCTTGGCGTCTCAAACATTGGTGACCCCGACGTGATTAAAGACATTGGCTAATCGCGTTTCGTGTAAAAACATTTAAATTGAACAATATATTCGGTTCTGTACAGTTTTACCACAAACAAATACATTTGTGCAGCATATAAAACGGTTTATGTGCAAATTCAGTTGAGAGTGCGGTCGTCTGAGATTCCGTTAATTTAATCGTCGAATCTCTCATTCTATGCTCAGCCGCAGACACGGTTCCTGACTTTTCGTGTCTCTCATTCTCGCTCCAGCTTCTGTGCACCGTCGCATAATCGTCGTCTTTCATTCTCTGCACAACTGCAGCCACGGTTTCGACTTTTCGTGTCTTCACTCTCTCTTTCTCGATTCTGTACGCCGTCGCTAAACGATTATCTGTTCTCCGTTGTTTCGTTGCATTTCGCACCGTTAAACATGGAAAGCGATCCCAATACAGGCGCGGGCGAAAATATTGTGACGGCTAATAACAGGCTGAGTCTTTATAAACGTAAAGTTCAGTCTTTGTACGATCGAATGAGCGGGCTCGGCGAATCATTCGCTGGCAATAAGATCGATAATTTTAACGCCACGGATATCGACGTTCGTATCGACATGCTGTCAGAAATTCGAGAGGAATTTAATAAGGCCCAGAATGAACTGGAAGCGCTCAATCAAGATGAGATTGGGAGTGAGATGCGCAACAACTTTGATATGCTCTTCATATCGTTGAAGGCTGAGCTACTGGCTGCTCTCGAACTAGGCCACTCGCGCGCTGCTGCCAATTCGACTACCCTACCAAACCATTCTGGACACAATACCATCATCATGGCTCACAAGCAGCGACTTCCTGAGCTGAAAATACCCAAGTTTTCCGGTGGATACGTCGAATATTCGGACTTTATGGCCATGTTCAATTCGATCATCGACGCGGATGCGGGTCTCAGCGACATCGAGAAGTTCCAGCACCTTCGCTCTAGCCTCGCTGATGTGGCTTTGGATTCGGTTCGATCTTTGGAACTCTCCAGTGCCAATTATCGTGTGGCGCTGGATATACTTAATAAACGTTTTAGTAACAAACGACTTGTTTTTCAGGCACACATCAAGAGGATTCTTGGGCTCAAGAGAGTGGATTCGCCATCTCCCAAAAGGCTTCGGGAGTTTTCGGATGCAGTCAATTTGCATATGCGTGCTTTGCAAACATTAGGAACGGATTTGGAGATATCCCACTGCATTATAATTAACCTGCTGCTGCAGAAGTTGGACGCTAAGACGCAAATGAAATGGGAAGAACACCTGTCGTCGGATGCCATACCTACAGCAAAAGATTTTTATGAATACTTGGAGAAGCGGTGCCAAAAAATGGAGAATCTGGAATACGCTACAGTGGCACCCGCTAGTAGCGCTCAGGTGGGAAAAACCCATAATTCTCATTTTAAGAAAACTTTTGTTGCCTAAAATTCTTCCACCGACTCGTCTGGATGCAGTTTTTGCCATTCAGCGGGACATGGTATATATTCCTGCAAAATATTCGGGAATTTGTCTCCGTTGCTGCGCCACAAAGAAGTGAAGAAGCTTTCCCTCTGTTTCAATTGCCTGAAAGCGGGGCATCGGACTCGTGCATGCAACAGTGGAAAATGTCGAGTATGTGGTGGGAGGCATCATAGTTTGTTGCATTTCGAGAATCTGCAATCCATAACTCAAGGCTCCCCAGATCTTTCTCATCCAGATCTAACGCTCCAACCAGACGCTATTTCTGCCATACAGGATTCTGTTAGCAGTTCACCTTCCCCTGCCTCTACCTCTCTTGCTGCCCAAGGACTTCAATCCGATGTTGTGCTTCTGGCTACCGCTGTGGTTCTCGTAAAGAATCGGTCTGGCGTTTTAGTTCCTTGTCGTGCCATACTAGATTCAGGATCTCAGCTTCATCTCATCACATCCAGGTTCGCCCATCAGCTTCAGCTCAGGAGAACTCAATCGTCTGCACTTGTCTCTGGGCTCGGCGATACCAGCGTGGCTACTGAGGGATCGTGAACATTTGTATGCATTCTCGCACAGCTGACTATACAACTACGCTTACTGCTCTTATAGCTCCTACGATCACCGATTGTCAACCAAGTCTGGCAGTCAATGTAGCCGATTGGAATATTCCGTCAAATATTCAGCTTGCTGATCCTGCATTTTTCAACCCTCAGCGAGTGGATCTTCTCATTGGTGTCAGCATTTTCTATGATCTCCTCTGCGTAGGGCAAATCAAACTCATCGATGGCCTGCCCCTTCTGCAGAAGACCCGGCTTGGGTGGATCGTATCCGGTGGTGGACAAAAGGTAGCACGCTCGGCGCTCTTGGCAACGCACAATTCTCCAGATTCGGAAGCTAGCATGGATGCAAGGTTGGACAAAACTCTTCGTATGTTTTGGGAGGTCGAGACTTGTGCGGACGCCGTTCTGAATACGAAGGAAGAATTAGATTGTGAAGCGCATTTCGTAGACCACTTCTCACGTTTGCCATCAGGGGAGTATTCAGTTCGTCTCCCGTTAAAGGACAATGGCGATCGCTTAGGGGAATCTTACACTCAGGCGCATCGTCGATTCATCAATTTGGAGCGAAAGTTGGATCGTGATAATACACTCAAGGAGCGGTACTCTGCCTTTATGAGGGAGTATATTGAGTTGAAGCACATGTCCCCAGTCAACCCTGATTCTCGTAGTCTCTGCAGATATTTCTTGCCTCATCACTGTGTTTTAAAGGAGGATAGTACGACGACAAAGCTTCGTGTCGTTTTCGATGGTTCGGCAGCTCCATCAACTGGATGTTCCCTAAATGATGCGATGATGGCAGGCCCTGTCATTCAGCCTGCATTGTTCAGCATACTAATTCGGTTTCGCACATATCCAGTGGCTCTCACTGGGGACATTTGTAAAATGTACCGCTGCGTACGAGTTTCTTCACCTGACAATTACTTTCAGTGCATTCTATGGCGAGATTCTGTCCAGTCCAAAGTTCAGGTCTACACATTAGACACCGTCACATATGGCACTAGAGCTGCATCGTTTTTAGCAGTTCGTGCAATGCACCAGCTGGCTATTGACGAGGGCGAGTCCTAACCTCTTGGCTCAGCTGCTCTGCAGCAGGATTTTTAAGTGGATGATCTCATCTCGGGCGGCAGCTCTGTCGCTGAGGTCATGGAAAAGATGCATCAAACCTCCGCCATACTGTCTTGTGGTAATTTTAAGCTTAGGAAATGGTGCTCTAGCCATCAGGAAGTACTTGAAGGAACGCCTGAAGCGGACAGAGAGAAATATTTAATGTTTCATGATGGAAGTGACATAACGAAAACTCTTGGCTTAGCATGTGACCCTGCATCAGATCAGCTGCTTTTTGCCTTGTCCGCGCTGGACACAAATTCGAAGCCCTCCAAGCGATCGGTTTTGTCTACGATTGCTCGTTTCTACGACCCTCTTGGATTGATAAATCCCGTTATTGTCAGGTGCAAAATCTTCCTTCAGCAGCTTTGGAGAGAAAATTTGGATTGGGATGAAAGCCTACCCTCAGCGTTGCATTCATCTTGGATGGACTTGAGAAACAGTTTGTCAAGTATCACGCGGATATCATTTCCTCGCATTGTTCATCCTTCTAGAGTTGGAGGTCGTCTTGGCAACTCATCTCTGGGACTTGATGCTCAGCACCCTCTTATTCTGCCAAAGGGACATCCCACAACTTGTGCGCTGATGAGGTATTATCACGAAAGGAACCTTCATGCTGGAACTCGCGCACTACTTGCCAAAATTCGACTGGAATATTGGCCCATTGGCGGAATCAAGGCAGTATCAAAGGTAGTCAGCAAGTATGTGAGATGCTTCAGGACTAGGCCGCGCATGGTTCAGCACATCATGGGAGATCTGCCTAAGGAGCGTTTGGAGGGATCTCGACCCTTTGAAGTCACTGGAGTGGATTACTGCGGGCCCTTTTTCTACAAATCAGAAATCCGTACGAGGCCACCCATCAAGTGCTACATCAGTGTATTCATTTGCTTTACTTCTAAGGCTATACACATGGAGCTCGTAAAGGACCTGACCACCGCTTCGTTTCTAGGCGCCTTAAAGCGTTTCACTTCCACGCGAGGAAGGCCAAGTCAAATTTGGTCCGACAATGCGACAAACTTCGTTGGCGCCAAGAACGAGCTTTTGGAGCTCAAGAAACTTGTTATGAGCGGCTCGCATATGAAGGAGGTCCATGAATCCTGCTTGGCGGACTCGATCGACTGGCGCTTCATCCCACCACGCTCTCCGCACTTTGGCGGTTTGTGGGAAGCGGCCGTGAAGACAGCAAAGCATCACCTGCACCGCTCAGTTGGGCCCTCTGTGCTTGACTTCGACGAGCTGCGCACTCTGATCTGCCAGATCACGGCAATTGTTAATTCTCGCCCTTTGCTCTCGCTTTCAGAAAATCCTGCTGATTTAGATGTCCTGACTCCTGCTCATCTGCTTTTAGGCGGTCCACACGAAGCAATCCTCGAGCCCGATCTGACGAAGCTGAACTACAATCGTCTGGATCGCTGGCAACGGGTCACTCAGCTTCAGCAGATCTTCTGGAGCCGCTGGCGCGAGGAGTATCTAACTCTTTTGCAAGAGCGGTCGAAATGGCGGACTCCCACGCAAAATCTTTGCATAAACGATCTCGTTCTGATTAAGGACGAGAATCTTCCTCCAATGCGTTGGCCACTAGCTAGAGTGGTCGAGGTCGTCAAGGGCAAGGATGGAGTGTGCCGCGTAGCTGATTTGAAGACTGCCACAGGAACCATCAGAAGGGCCGTTACCCGGCTATGTGTGCTGCCCCTCAAGGATTCTGTTGAAAGACTGGCTTCCAACGGGGGGAGTATGTTCGGGCCAGCCGCTAATCAACAGGCCTAACTTAAAACTATACATACACTACAATACAATACAATATTCAATGCACTGTAAACGCCCACGTTCGGCAGCGCTGCTGCGCTCTCCCTCTGTAAAGGGCGCTCTGCAGCCGCCGCCTCGGCTCTAGCTTTGATTAGCCGACGGTGCTAAGTTCAGTAATCTGCTAACCTCTCTGCGCATTGGTTGCATTTGGATCTCGTTTACACATATATGTACATTTATCTGGTTGTGCTAAGAGCAAGCATTCGGCTTCCGCTAGCAGCCGCCGGTATAAATAAACAGTTATTACATTTGAACAATACGCGTTATTATTTTGGATCGAAATAGGTGCCGAAAAAGCTTGGCGTCTCAAACAAAGATATTGGAAGATAGTCTGAAGGACCTGGTCAAGCCGCAATACGTCGATCAGATCCCCACGGCTGTGCGGGGTACTGTTGGCGGCTTCCTGGACAAAAAAGATGAGCGCGAACTGCAGACATCGATATGCAATATGCTGGACTTTTCACACATTCGGGACCGTGAGATTTCGCAGTTGTCTGGCGGAGAGCGCTTTGCCATTGCCATGGTGTGCATACAGAATGCGGATATTTTCATGTTCGACGAGCCGTCCTCGTATCTGGATTTAAAACAGCGTCTGAATGCTGCTTTGACCATCCGTTCGCTGCTACATCCCACAAAGTTCATCATCGTCGTAGAGCACGATTTGTCTTTACTGGATTACTTGTCTGACTTCATTTGCTGTCTGTTTGGTGTGCCTGGCTGTTACGGCGTCGTTACTATGCCCTTCTGGGTGCGTGAGGGCATCAACATTTTCCTGGACGGCTTTGTCCCCACCGAGAACATGCGTTTCCGCACGGAGTCCCTCACATTCAAGCTATCGGAATCGGCTACGGGGGAGGAAATCAAGCGGATAAACCACTATGTTTACCCCTCGATGGTGAATACCCTGGGCAAATTCGAGCTGACTGTGGAGAAGGGTCATTTTAGCGACTCTGAGATCCTAGTGCTGCTCGACGAGAACGGTACTGGCAAGACAACGTTCATTAGGCTGCTAGCCGGTAAACCCGATGGAGAGGTGGATCTTCCCATGCTCAACATTTCCTACAAGCCGCAGAAGATTTCCCCGAAATTCCAGAATCATGTTCGTCATTTGCTGCACGATAAAATTCGCGATGCCTATGTGCATCCCGAGTTCATTGCGGATGTGATGAAGCCCATGAAAATCGAGGAGATCATGGATCAGGAAGTGCAGAACCTCTCCGGTGGTGAATTGCAGCGCGTGGCATTGGTTCTCTGCCTGGGCAAGCCGGCGGATGTCTACCTCATTGATGAACCCTCCGCCTACTTGGATTCGGAGCAGCGTCTGGTGGCTACCAAGGTTATCAAACGCTACATTTTGCATGCCAAGAAAACCGGATTTGTGGTGGAGCACGATTTCATCATGGTCACATACCTTGCGGACCGTGTCATTGTGATCGAGGGCCAGCCCTCGGTGAAGACGACTGCTTTCTACCTAAAATTGCTGCTGAATGGCATGAACCGCTCCCTTGAACTTCTGGGCATTACGTTCCGTCGCGATCCCAACAACTTCAGGCCCCGCATCAACAAAAACGCTTCGGTCAAGGATACGGAACAAAAGCGCTCTGGCCAGTACTTCTTCCTAGAGGATGAGGCTCAGTGAGGAAACGTATGAGCATCTACCCACCAGTGCAGCGCCGAAAGTGAGTTTTTGTATCCTTATTAGCAGCGGAAATAAATAATAAGTCCGAAACAATGTGAAAGGACGGTTGTCCCAAGGGAGCCTAGTGAAAAAAAAAAAAATAAAACACGTTAAGTTGCAGCTACAAGTCTGAGTCGGATTTATAGCTCCATTTGTCAGCTTTTTAACTGCAAAGTTCAATACAACCAGTTGTAGGAAACTTAAGTTACATATGTGAAAAATAGAAGCACTACCTATGACAAAAAATACCAAATTTTTAAAAAATTCTTAAAAAAAAACTACTTCACGAAAAAAAAACCATAATTCCTTAAAAAATTTTAAATCTCCAAATCTATCAGAAAAAGTTATTTTTGGCGACAGCGGAAAAAAAGTTGAAATTTAGAGCATATTCACATGGCCTGGGAACAAATAGTGCAATAAGCTGTGATCTGGTGAGGCAAAATTATATATTTTATACCCTGATTATGACACTCAGTTTGTGTGAAGACCAATTAACAAAAATTTGAAGCATTTAAAACTATTAAACACAAAGGCGGAACACTTATGGTATGGGGCTGCCATAGTGCATGCCTTACAGCGACTATCATCATCGTGGGTACATCCCTGTTCGCCAGGAAACAATTTTCCCATGGATTATTTGGACTTTAGATGGTTAGATATTAGTATTACTCGTACTTTAGAAGGGTTTACGCCATAAAACATTTTTATTTTAATTACTAGAATATTTAAATGGGACTTGTCTCTCGATTCTCAGCATTTCTCCATTTTTTTTAATATTTTTTATTTTTGTCGGGCTGTGTCCTCTAGAGTCTTATGTTTTATTACATTATCCATCATTACCTTAGAACACTTTAATGTTTCGGCAAGTTTCCGGAACAAAAATCCTTATTCTGGACGTTTTTCATGTCCATGCGTACCAGGGCGCTGCAGTGCATGTCCTTTACCATCCTAAGCGTCTGAACTTTATTTTATGGATGTTTTTACATCTAAAATAACTAGCACTAATTAGTCGGTTTTTTACAAAATGTAATATGTTTTCTGTGTGTGTCCCTATTATTTTTCACAGCTTAAAGTATATGACGTATCGAAAAATTTTTTGTTCTAATTTTCTAAGAAGTTTCTAAGAAGTTCAAATTTTAAACAGCCTATTAAAATTAAGTTCACTTCAAAGTGATAGGAAATATCCATTTTATAGGCCTTTTTTTTATATAAAGCTAACTGTCCTTATTATTTTTCTCATGTATATCTAGTTGGGCAAATAAAAAATATAAAGAGAAATTAACAATTTACAATAAAACAATAAAACTTGATATATAAGGGTTAAGCTGATTATGTGAAGCAATTATGAAAAGTTTATAATGTTTTATTTAGAGATTGTAAAGCTATGTGAAATTCTGCTTTTGTTTTTGTTTTCTGCTGATTTGGATATGGTGTAGTTTATGACTGTGTCTTTGTATTTGGAAGTTTGTGCTAAAGTTGTCTTTGGTCTTTGGAGTCTTTGGAGAAGGGGTCGACAGCGTCCTATCCCATGTGCATAGCAAAAAGGCCACGGGGCAGCGCAGTCGGCACACGCATAGCGTAAAAACTTCGAGTACCGTCGGCCTTACTGCTCGGGTCCCGCGGCGGCAGAGAAAATGAATCGTGTGTCTTCGGTCCTCTGCACATGCGGCTTCAGTATTCTGTTCGTCAGCGTTGTGGCAACAGAGATGATCAGTTTGCGTTCAGAAGTCAAATGGTGAAGTCCACGCTGCGCAACTTTATGATTTATCTGCGCAAATTAAATTTTACACTGAGTAAAATGTTTAATATAATGTGGGAACATGATTTTCTTCTTTTTAGAAAATATGGATGTCGGGGCGCAATGTTTTTTTTTTTCATGTTTTTAGTTGTTTATGATGCTGTTATTTTGTTATACCCGGTACTCGAAGAGTATAGGGGTATATTAGATTTGTGGGGATAACGGTTGTGTGTAACGCACAGAAGGAAGCGTTTCCGACCCCATAAAGTATATATATTCTTGATCAGCATCAATAGCCGAGTCGATATAGCCATGTCTGTCTGTCCGTCCGTCCGTCCGTCCGTCTGTCCGTCTGTCCGTCTTCATTTGCGCCTATATCTCAGAGACTATTAAAGCTAGAGCAACCAAATTTTGTATCCAGTCTGCTTTGTGATCACACTACTCCAAATGTGTTGAAAAATTTCGCCCCGCCCCTTTCCGCCCCCACAAAGGACGAAAGTCTGTGGCGTACACAATTTTGAAAAACGAGAAAACTAAAAACGCAGAATCATAGAAAATGACCATTTCTATCAGAGTGTTGAATCTGGATCAGATCGGATCATTATTATAGCTACAATGAAGAAAACCATTTCGAAAGTCATCATTCCTTCTCGCTCTCTCTCACACGCGACCCTGTCTGCTTTGCTTATTCGTTTAACTGAGCGCCTAGATCTCAGAGACTATAAGAGCTAGAGCAACCAAACTTTCTATCCAAGCTCCTGTGATATCACTTCAGTACAAGTGTATTTCAAAATTTTGACACGCCCCCTTCCGCCCCCACAAAGGACCAAAATCTGTGGAATCCACAATTTTTAAGATAAATGAAAACCAAAAACGCAGAATCATGAAAAATTACCATATCTACCAGATTACCGAATCTAGATCAGATCGGATCAATATTATGGCCAGAAGAAACAAATTAAATTTCAGCGGCTACACAACGCCTGCCAAGCGCTGACTCATTCCCTCTCTCTCTCTGTCGTAAACACTTGTACGTCTCAAATATGTAGTTATACATGGCATGTAGAAATGTAGGCGCAGATATACAAAGCATATGTAAACAAAAATGGAAAAATGTATAAAAATTCCAAAAAATTCATTTTTTTAATTTAAATATTATTTTCGTCCCTTTTGAGAACATATAATAAATTTCATAAATCGTAGGCTTATAAATTTATGTATGTATATACTGACTGAGTACCGGGTATAAGGTAGAGCCGCGGCCTTTGACGCGGCTCACAACGTTCCCTCTCGTTTTTTTATTACTACGATTTTTTTCCCCTGGTTATTTTTTCTTTTCTTTGGCGTAAAACATTTTTCCTTATCTGGATTCATTTCTTTCAGTGCAAAGCAAGAAACGTTTTGCCTTCGTGTTGCTTCGTGTCTCTTGTCTGAGCACACAAACGCACAAAAACATGTGAGTGTATTGCTTGCCGACCCCTGCTTTGGAGAGATCGGACCAGTGTTTTGCAAGAGTGTTGGCTATTTCCTTTGGGTTAGTTATGTTGTTGGATGGATTTGTTAGGCAATGAATTTGTTTTATTGGATTAAGACCACAGAGTCTTCGTATGTTGGCCCAGATTGTATTTGTTGGTGTGTTAGTTTGAATGATGGATGTAAAGATGTTTGTTGTTTCTTTTTTTCTTATTTTGATTTCTCTTTTTAAAATGGTATTAGCTTTTCTATAGTTGATAATGTTTGTTTGTGTTATGTCTCTGTTTAGAGTTTTCCATGCCTTTCTTTTGTTTTGATGGCGGATTTGTAGCGTTTTGTTCCACCAAGGAGCCTTGTGTGTATGTGTGTTAGTGGTGGATTTGTCATTTAGAAGTGTGAGCTGTGATTGTTCTATAAATTTGGCTATGGTTTTCCTCTTATGTTGGGAATCGGGGATCCCCAATTCGGATGCCATCCATTGAGATCACCTGTTACTAATATTGTGTTGTTGTTGCTGTTTATAATGTTGTTGAGGTTGTTTCCGTGAGATGGTTTTGTTGGGTGGTATATATATGTTGAGTAGATTGTAAAATTTTGTTTAGATTTGACTTCGGCAGCTATTATTTCCAAATCATCATTTGTATTTCTCTGTGTATGTTGTATTGATGTGTAAATTAAAAGTGCTACTCCACCAAATCTGTTCGACGCCATATTTGAGATTAACTTGTAATTAATTGGTATGGGTAGGTGGTGGTGGATATGATGTGTGGGGAATGTTTTTTAATTATGATAAGTAGATGGTTATAGTTGTTTACATAACCTTTTATGTTCCATTATGTTACTTTTATTGTCATATGTAATTTATGTTGTTGGTTGGTTGGGGTTGGGGGTGTTTTAATAGATTATAGATTTATGTTATTTAATTTTTGTTTAAATTGTTTTGTAAGTGTTGTACGGGGGTTGTTTTGAATGTTATCCTTAGCTTTTAGTGGTTTGATTAGTGTGTTGGTTTTTTCTTTGTTATGGCTTCAAAGTATTCGGTCTGATGCAGTTGAGCTGTGTTGACTGGGTTCGCTGTTGGTTTGTGTGTCCAATAAAATGTCGTCTATGTTGTAGGTTATGGGTGTCCTGTATGGTTTTTTAGAGGTCCCAGGTGTATTTTGTTCGGCGTTGGTAGGATGTTGTGGTGTTTTTTCGGCTGTCTTGATGGTGATGGGTGGGTTTTTTGGTACGTTTGTTTCCTTGTTGGTTGCAAGATTGTTAGGTTGTGGGTTGGTCAGTGTGTGGGCTAATTGGTTAATTGATTTTGCTATGCGGTTGTTATATATTGTGAGTGCTGTTTTATGGTCGACTTTTTCCAAGATTTTAATAGTTGTTAGTTCGTATTGGTTGTCGTAAGCTGGGCATGTACGGTGGCTGTTATTGCAGTTGATGCAGTTGGGTTCTACGTCGCATCGGGATATGTGTGTGATTTTGAGCACTTGTTGCATGTGGGTTCTTCTTGTTTGCAAGCGGGTGTTGGGTGTCCGAAACGAAGACATTTTTTGCAGCGTAGAGGTTGTGGTATGTAAAGTATTACACTTACTACTTCATAGCCGATCATTATTTTATCGGTGAGATTAGGGGTAGCGAACGTCAAGGTTATAGTTTCTACATTGTTTACAAACCATTTCCATTTGTATACTTCTAAAACTTTTTGGGATTTTAGCTCGTTTATTATTTCGCTTTCTGAAATGCTAATGAGTTCTCTTGATTTGATTCGGCGTTTTGAGGAGTTTACTGATTTATGTTCGCTTCCGATTTTAGTTATTTTTAATAGTTTTGTAGCTTGAAGGGACTTTTTATACCCGGTACTCGAAGAGTATAGGGGTATATTAGATTTTTGGGGATAACGGTTGTGTGTAACGCCCAGAAGGAGGCGTTTCCGACCCCATAAAGTATATATATTCTTGATCAGCATCAATAGCTGAGTCGATATAGCCATGTCTGTCTGTCCGTCCGTCCGTCTGTCCGTCCGTATGTCCGTCCGTCTGTCCGTCCGTATGTCCGTCCGTCTGTCCGTCCGTCCGTCCGTCCGTCCGTCCGTCCGTCTTCGTTTGCGCCTATATCTCAGGGACTATTAAAGCTAGAGCAACCAAGTTTTGTATCCAGTCTCTTGTGTGATCACACTACTCCAAATGTATTTCAAAATTTCGCCCAGCCCCACAAAGGACGAAAGTCTGTGGCGTACACAATTTTGAAGATACAAGAATACTAAAAACGCAGAATTATAGCGAATGATCATTTCAATCAGAGTGTTGAATCTGAATCAGATCGGATCATTATTATAGCTACAATGAAGAAAACCATTTCCAAAGTCATCATTCCCTCTCGCTCTCTCTCACACGTGACCCCATCTGCTTTGCCCATTCGTATTTTTTGACGCCAAGTTCTTAGAGACTATAAGAGCTAGAGCAACCAAACTCCTGTGATATCAAACCAGCACGAGTTTGTTTCAAAATTTTGCCACGTCTCCTTCCGCCCCCACAAAGGACGAAAATCTGTGGAATCCACAATTTCTAAGATAAGAGAAAACCAAAAACGCAGAATCATGGAAAATTACTATATCTACCAGATTGCCGAATCTGGATCAGGTCGGATCAATATTATGGACAAAAGGAACAAATTAAATTTCAGTGGCTACGCAACGCCTGCCAAGCGCGGACTCATTCCCTCTCTCTCTATCGCAAACACTTCCATGTCTCAAATATGTAGTTATACATGTAGAAATGTAGAAGCAGTATAAAAATCATATGCAAACAAAATTGGAAACATGTATAAATATTCCTAAAATGGTTTGACATCAATTTTTGAAATATTATTTTTTGCCCAAAATTTAATTTGTTCCTTTTGCGAACATATAATAAATTGTATAAATCGTAAGCTCATATATGTACATACGTATGTATGTACTGACTGAGTACCGGGTATAAAGTAGTAGCGGCAAAGGACGCGGCTCACAACGTTCCCCCTCGTTTGTTTGTATTAATAATGTACCGGCTTTTGTTTTTTTGTACGTTTCAGCTGCTCCTCCGCAGATGTAGTCAATAGATGTTTTGTATTATTAATGGGTTTACGTTTTCAAATGATGGTTTGTCACTTCTGTTAATTATCGTAAATTTTTGATCATTAAGGGAGCGTTTTTTGAAAATAGTTTGTTTTTGTCGGGTGGGATCATTTTAACTCACGGGGAGCGAGCCCCTGATTTTCGTTGTACGGGAACTATTCGTATTTTTGCTTGTGTAATTTCTTTTGTGTCTTCTTTGTGCACTTGTTTGTTTGTCACCGAATTGTCACCGAAATATCATATATCGCTACCTACCAGTTTATTACCGTATATAAATAAGAGTATATTTTAAACTACGTTATCGCTACTTTCAGCAAAATAGATCTTAAACAGAAGTGAAACAATTTAAGCAGAAAGAAAAACGCGAAAAGAACAAATACATTTTTTTTTTTAACTTTTTTGTCTCTTTCAGTCCACGAGCTTAAGTACAGTAGAACATCACGATTAACTTACCATTTTCATGACGTGGCATCGGACTCACAGAGTCCGCACTGTATTGTACACGCACTGAACTCTTTTTCGCGGTTTCTTCATATTTCCACGAGTTAACGGTTATTTGTCGACTTCGTAAACAAAACGAAGCCAACTTCGTATTTCAGATTTGTTTATACTGGTCGAAGTTTACTTCCCCCATAACTAGTCGCTGAACTAGTACATTATAGTCGACGTCGCTTCACCCTTAATAAGTTGCGTAGCTAGTTGCGCGGTAATCGAAGCGGAACTAGTTCGAGCGGGTCAATAGACACCTTTGGTTCTACAGGGAACCTGCAAGTTCGTACGCATGTGTGTGTACGTGTGCAGAGCTGCCCAAATTTCGAGACCGAACACATTTCTGAGATTTCTTGTGCCACAAATTTATTTGTTGGGTGTTGCTTATTGACGCGACGTACTTTTACCCAGAAGACAATTAATGTAATTTGATGTCATATCTGATATACATTTTGCAATTTTACATATTTACATTCGTATATTACACTAGTCGACACGACTTTTCCGCTGTCGCCAAAAATGACTTTTTCTAATAGATTTGGATGTTGCTTCAATATTTCACATAACTTAAGTTTCTTAAAACTGGATGTATTGAACTTTGCAGTTAAAAAGCTGACAAATTCAGCTATAAATCCGACTCAGACACTTTGTAGCTGCAACTTAATTGGAAAATATTAAGCTTCCAACTTGAAATTTCATACATTTTTTCGGTATGTTTCCGGGTATAAGGTAGAGCCGCGGCCTTTGACGCGGCTCACAACGTTCCCTCTCGTTTTTTTATTACTACGATTTTTTTCCCCTGGTTATTTTTTCTTTTCTTTGGCGTAAAACATTTTTCCTTATCTGGATTCATTTCTTTCAGTGCAAAGCAAGAAACGTTTTGCCTTCGTGTTGCTTCGTGTCTCTTGTCTGCGCACACAAACGCACAAAAACATGTGAGTGTATTGCTTGCCGACCCCTGCTTTGGAGAGATCGGACCAGTGTTTTGCAAGAGTGTTGGCTATTTCCTTTGGGTTACTTATGTTGTTGGATGGATTTGTTAGGCAATGAATTTGTTTTATTGGATTAAAACCACAGAGTCTTCGTATGTTGGCCCAGATTGTATTTGTTGGTGTGTTAGTTTGAATGATGGATGTAAAGATGTTTGTTGTTTCTTTTTTTCTTATTTTGATTTCTCTTTTTAAAATGGTATTAGCTTTTCTATAGTTGATAATGTTTGTTTGTGTTATGTCTCTGTTTAGAGTTTTCCATGCCTTTCTTTTGTTTTGATGGCGGATTTGTAGCGTTTTGTTCCACCAAGGAGCCTTGTGTGTATGTGTGTTAGTGGTGGATTTGTCATTTAGAAGTGTGAGCTGTGATTGTTCTATAAATTTGGCTATGGTTTTCCTCTTATGTTGGGAATCAGGGATCCCCAATTCGGATGCCATCCATTGAGATCACCTGTTACTAATATTGTGTTGTTGTTGCTGTTTATAATGTTGTTGAGGTTGTTTCCGTGAGATGGTTTTGTTGGGTGGTATATATATGTTGAGTAGATTGTAAAATTTTGTTCAGATTTGACTTCGGCAGCTATTATTTCCAAATCATCATTTGTATTTCTCTGTGTATGTTGTATTGATGTGTAAATTAAAAGTGCTACTGCACCAAATCTGTTCGACGCCATATTTGAGATTAACTTGTAATTAATTGGTATGGGTAGGTGGTTTGTGTATTTTATGTGTGTTTCTTGGAGGGATATGATGTGTGGGGAATGTTTTTTAATTATGATAAGTAGATGGTTATAGTTGTTTACATAACCTTTTATGTTCCATTATGTTACTTTTATTGCCATATGTAATTTATGTTGTTGGTTGGTTGGGGTTGGGGGTGTTTTAATAGATTATAGATTTATGTTATTTAATTTTTGTTTAAATTGTTTTGTAAGTGTTGTACGGGGGTTGTTTTGAATGTTATCCTTAGCTTTTAGTGGTTTGATTAGTGTGTTGGTTTTTTCTTTGTTATGGCTTCAAAGTATTCGGTCTGATGCAGTTGAGCTGTGTTGACTGGGTTCGCTGTTGGTTTGTGTGTCCAATAAAATGTCGTCTATGTTGTAGGTTATGGGTGTCCTGTATGGTTTTTTAGAGGTCCCGGGTGTATTTTGTTCGGCGTTGGTAGGATGTTGTGGTGTTTTTTCGGCTGTCTTGATGGTGATGGGTGGGTTTTTTGGTACGTTTGTTTCCTTGTTGGTTGCAAGATTGTTAGGTTGTGGGTTGGTCAGTGTGTGGGCTAATTGGTTAATTGATTTTGCTATGCGGTTGTTATATATTGTGAGTGCTGTTTTATGGTCGACTTTTTCCAAGATTTTAATAGTTGTTAGTTCGTATTGGTTGTCGTAAGCTGGGCATGTACAGTGGCTGTTATTGCAGTTGATGCAGTTGGGTTCTACGTCGCATCGGGATATGTGTGTGATTTTGAGCACTTGTTGCATGTGGGTTCTTCTTGTTTGCAAGCGGGTGTTGGGTGTCCGAAACGAAGACATTTTTTGCAGCGTAGAGGTTGTGGTATGTAAAGTATTACACTTACTACTTCATAGCCGATCATTATTTTATCGGTGAGATTAGGGGTAGCGAACGTCAAGGTTATAGTTTCTACATTGTTTACAAACCATTTCCATTTGTATACTTCTAAAACTTTTTGGGATTTTAGCTCGTTTATTATTTCGCTTTCTGAAATGCTAATGAGTTCTCTTGATTTGATTCGGCGTTTTGAGGAGTTTACTGATTTATGTTCGCTTCCGATTTTAGTTATTTTTAATAGTTTTGTAGCTTGAAGGGACTTTTTATACCCGGTACTCGAAGAGTATAGGGGTATATTAGATTTTTGGGGATAACGGTTGTGTGTAACGCCCAGAAGGAGGCGTTTCCGACCCCATAAAGTATATATATTCTTGATCAGCATCAATAGCTGAGTCGATATAGCCATGTCTGTCTGTCCGTCCGTCCGTCCGTATGTCCGTCCGTCTGTCCGTCCGTCCGTCCGTCCGTCCGTCCGTCCGTCTTCGTTTGCGCCTATATCTCAGGGACTATTAAAGCTAGAGCAACCAAGTTTTGTATCCAGTCTCTTGTGTGATCACACTACTCCAAATGTATTTCAAAATTTCGCCCAGCCCCACAAAGGACGAAAGTCTGTGGCGTACACAATTTTGAAGATACAAGAATACTAAAAACGCAGAATTATAGCGAATGATCATTTCAATCAGAGTGTTGAATCTGAATCAGATCGGATCATTATTATAGCTACAATGAAGAAAACCATTTCCAAAGTCATCATTCCCTCTCGCTCTCTCTCACACGTGACCCCATCTGCTTTGCCCATTCGTATTTTTTGACGCCAAGTTCTTAGAGACTATAAGAGCTAGAGCAACCAAACTCCTGTGATATCAAACCAGCACGAGTTTGTTTCAAAATTTTGCCACGTCTCCTTCCGCCCCCACAAAGGACGAAAATCTGTGGAATCCACAATTTCTAAGATAAGAGAAAACCAAAAACGCAGAATCATGGAAAATTACTATATCTACCAGATTGCCGAATCTGGATCAGGTCGGATCAATATTATGGACAAAAGGAACAAATTAAATTTCAGTGGCTACGCAACGCCTGCCAAGCGCGGACTCATTCCCTCTCTCTCTATCGCAAACACTTCCATGTCTCAAATATGTAGTTATACATGTAGAAATGTAGAAGCAGTATAAAAATCATATGCAAACAAAATTGGAAACATGTATAAATATTCCAAAAATGGTTTGACATCAATTTTTGAAATATTATTTTTTGCCCAAAATTTAATTTGTTCCTTTTGCGAACATATAATAAATTGTATAAATCGTAAGCTCATATATGTACATACGTATGTATGTACTGACTGAGTACCGGGTATAAAGTAGTAGCGGCAAAGGCCGCGGCTCACAACGTTCCCCCTCGTTTGTTTGTATTAATAATGTACCGGCTTTTGTTTTTTTGCACGTTTCAGCTGCTCCTCCGCAGATGTAGTCAATAGATGTTTTGTATTATTAATGGGTTTACGTTTTCAAATGATGGTTTGTCACTTCTGTTAATTATCGTAAATTTTTGATCATTAAGGGAGCGTTTTTTGAAAATAGTTTGTTTTTGTCGGGTGGGATCATTTTAACTCACGGGGAGCGAGCCCCTGATTTTCGTTGTACGGGAACTATTCGTATTTTTGCTTGTGTAATTTCTTTTGTGTCTTCTTTGTGCACTTGTTTGTTTGTCACCGAATTGTCACCGAAATATCATATATCGCTACCTACCAGTTTATTACCGTATATAAATAAGAGTATATTTTAAACTACGTTATCGCTACTTTCAGCAAAATAGATCTTAAACAGAAGTGAAACAATTTAAGCAGAAAGAAAAACGCGAAAAGAACAAATACATTTTTTTTTTAACTTTTTTGTCTCTTTCAGTCCACGAGCTTAAGTACAGTAGAACATCACGATTAACTTACCATTTTCATGACGTGGCATCGGACTCACAGAGTCCGCACTGTATTGTACACGCACTGAACTCTTTTTCGCGGTTTCTTCATATTTCCACGAGTTAACGGTTATTTGTCGACTTCGTAAACAAAACGAAGCCAGCTTCGTATTTCAGATTTGTTTATACTGGTCGAAGTTTACTTCCCCCATAACTAGTCGCTGAACTAGTACATTATAGTCGACGTCGCTTCACCCTTAATAAGTTGCGTAGCTAGTTGCGCGGTAATCGAAGCGGAACTAGTTCGAGCGGGTCAATAGACACCTTTGGTTCTACAGGGAACCTGCAAGTTCGTACGCATGTGTGTGTACGTGTGCAGAGCTGCCCAAATTTCGAGACCGAACACATTTCTGAGATTTCTTGTGCCACAAATTTATTTGTTGGGTGTTGCTTATTGACGCGACGTAATTTTACCCAGAAGACAATTAATGTAATTTGATGTCATATCTGATATACATTTTGCAATTTTACATATTTACATTCGTATATTACACTAGTCGACACGACTTTTCCGCTGTCGCCAAAAATGACTTTTTCTAATAGATTTGGATGTTGCTTCAATATTTCACATAACTTAAGTTTCTTACAACTGGATGTATTGAACTTTGCAGTTAAAAAGCTGACAAATTCAGCTATAAATCCGACTCAGACACTTTGTAGCTGCAACTTAATTGGAAAATATTAAGCTTCCAACTTGAAATTTCATAATGCGCACACAAACGCACAAAAACATGTGAGTGTATTGCTTGCCGACCCCTGCTTTGGAGAGATCGGACCAGTGTTTTGCAAGAGTGTTGGCTATTTCCTTTGGGTTACTTATGTTGTTGGATGGATTTGTTAGGCAATGAATTTGTTTTATTGGATTAAAACCACAGAGTCTTCGTATGTTGGCCCAGATTGTATTTGTTGGTGTGTTAGTTTGAATGATGGATGTAAAGATGTTTGTTGTTTCTTTTTTTCTTATTTTGATTTCTCTTTTTAAAATGGTATTAGCTTTTCTATAGTTGGTAATGTTTGTTTGTGTTATGTCTCTGTTTAGAGTTTTCCATGCCTTTCTTTTGTTTTGATGGCGGATTTGTAGCGTTTTGTTCCACCAAGGAGCCTTGTGTGTATGTGTGTTAGTGGTGGATTTGTCATTTAGAAGTGTGAGCTGTGATTGTTCTCCAATTCGGATGCCATCCATTGAGATCACCTGTTACTAATATTGTGTTGTTGTTGCTGTTTATAATGTTGTTGAGGTTGTTTCCGTGAGATGGTTTTGTTGGGTGGTATATATATGTTGAGTAGATTGTAAAATTTTGTTTAGATTTGACTTCGGCAGCTATTATTTCCAAATCATCATTTGTATTTCTCTGTGTATGTTGTATTGATGTGTAAATTAAAAGTGCTACTGCACCAAATCTGTTCGACGCCATATTTGAGATTAACTTGTAATTAATTGGTATGGGTAGGTGGTTTGTGTATTTTATGTGTGTTTCTTGGAGGGATATGATGTGTGGGGAATGTTTTTTAATTATGATAAGTAGATGGTTATAGTTGTTTACATAACCTTTTATGTTCCATTATGTTACTTTTATTGCCATATGTAATTTATGTTGTTGGTTGGTTGGGGTTGGGGGTGTTTTAATAGATTATAGATTTATGTTATTTAATTTTTGTTTAAAATGTTTTGTAAGTGTTGTACGGGGGTTGTTTTGAATGTTATCCTTAGCTTTTAGTGGTTTGATTAGTGTGTTGGTTTTTTCTTTGTTATGGCTTCAAAGTATTCGGTCTGATGCAGTTGAGCTGTGTTGACTGGGTTCGCTGTTGGTTTGTGTGTCCAATAAAATGTCGTCTATGTTGTAGGTTATGGGTGTCCTGTATGGTTTTTTAGAGGTCCCGGGTGTATTTTGTTCGGCGTTGGTAGGATGTTGTGGTGTTTTTTCGGCTGTCTTGATGGTGATGGGTGGGTTTTTTGGTACGTTTGTTTCCTTGTTGGTTGCAAGATTGTTAGGTTGTGGGTTGGTCAGTGTGTGGGCTAATTGGTTAATTGATTTTGCTATGCGGTTGTTATATATTGTGAGTGCTGTTTTATGGTCGACTTTTTCCAAGATTTTAATAGTTGTTAGTTCGTATTGGTTGTCGTAAGCTGGGCATGTACAGTGGCTGTTATTGCAGTTGATGCAGTTGGGTTCTACGTCGCATCGGGATATGTGTGTGATTTTGAGCACTTGTTGCATGTGGGTTCTTCTTGTTTGCAAGCGGGTGTTGGGTGTCCGAAACGAAGACATTTTTTGCAGCGTAGAGGTTGTGGTATGTAAAGTATTACACTTACTACTTCATAGCCGATCATTATTTTATCGGTGAGATTAGGGGTAGCGAACGTCAAGGTTATAGTTTCTACATTGTTTACAAACCATTTCCATTTGTATACTTCTAAAACTTTTTGGGATTTTAGCTCGTTTATTATTTCGCTTTCTGAAATGCTAATGAGTTCTCTTGATTTGATTCGGCGTTTTGAGGAGTTTACTGATTTATGTTCGCTTCCGATTTTAGTTATTTTTAATAGTTTTGTAGCTTGAAGGGACTTTTTATACCCGGTACTCGAAGAGTATAGGGGTATATTAGATTTTTGGGGATAACGGTTGTGTGTAACGCCCAAAAGGAGGCGTTTCCGACCCCATAAAGTATATATATTCTTGATCAGCATCAATAGCTGAGTCGATATAGCCATGTCTGTCTGTCCGTCCGTCCGTCTGTCCGTCCGTATGTCCGTCCGTCTGTCCGTCCGTCCGTCCGTCCGTCCGTCCGTCCGTCCGTCTTCGTTTGCGCCTATATCTCAGGGACTATTAAAGCTAGAGCAACCAAGTTTTGTATCCAGTCTCTTGTGTGATCACACTACTCCAAATGTATTTCAAAATTTCGCCCAGCCCCACAAAGGACGAAAGTCTGTGGCGTACACAATTTTGAAGATACAAGAATACTAAAAACGCAGAATTATAGCGAATGATCATTTCAATCAGAGTGTTGAATCTGAATCAGATCGGATCATTATTATAGCTACAATGAAGAAAACCATTTCCAAAGTCATCATTCCCTCTCGCTCTCTCTCACACGTGACCCCATCTGCTTTGCCCATTCGTATTTTTTGACGCCAAGTTCTTAGAGACTATAAGAGCTAGAGCAACCAAACTCCTGTGATATCAAACCAGCACGAGTTTGTTTCAAAATTTTGCCACGTCTCCTTCCGCCCCCACAAAGGACGAAAATCTGTGGAATCCACAATTTCTAAGATAAGAGAAAACCAAAAACGCAGAATCATGGAAAATTACTATATCTACCAGATTGCCGAATCTGGATCAGGTCGGATCAATATTATGGACAAAAGGAACAAATTAAATTTCAGTGGCTAAGCAACGCCTGCCAAGCGCGGACTCATTCCCTCTCTCTCTATCGCAAACACTTCCATGTCTCAAATATGTAGTTATACATGTAGAAATGTAGAAGCAGTATAAAAATCATATGCAAACAAAATTGGAAACATGTATAAATATTCCAAAAATGGTTTGACATCAATTTTTGAAATATTATTTTTTGCCCAAAATTTAATTTGTTCCTTTTGCGAACATATAATAAATTGTATAAATCGTAAGCTCATATATGTACATACGTATGTATGTACTGACTGAGTACCGGGTATAAAGTAGTAGCGGCAAAGGCCGCGGCTCACAACGTTCCCCCTCGTTTGTTTGTATTAATAATGTACCGGCTTTTGTTTTTTTGCACGTTTCAGCTGCTCCTCCGCAGATGTAGTCAATAGATGTTTTGTATTATTAATGGGTTTACGTTTTCAAATGATGGTTTGTCACTTCTGTTAATTATCGTAAATTTTTGATCATTAAGGGAGCATTTTTTGAAAATAGTTTGTTTTTGTCGGGTGGGATCATTTTAACTCACGGGGAGCGAGCCCCTGATTTTCGTTGTACGGGAACTATTCGTATTTTTGCTTGTGTAATTTCTTTTGTGTCTTCTTTGTGCACTTGTTTGTTTGTCACCGAATTGTCACCGAAATATCATATATCGCTACCTACCAGTTTATTACCGTATATAAATAAGAGTATATTTTAAACTACGTTATCGCTACTTTCAGCAAAATAGATCTTAAACAGAAGTGAAACAATTTAAGCAGAAAGAAAAACGCGAAAAGAACAAATACATTTTTTTTTTAACTTTTTTGTCTCTTTCAGTCCACGAGCTTAAGTACAGTAGAACATCACGATTAACTTACCATTTTCATGACGTGGCATCGGACTCACAGAGTCCGCACTGTATTGTACACGCACTGAACTCTTTTTCGCGGTTTCTTCATATTTCCACGAGTTAACGGTTATTTGTCGACTTCGTAAACAAAACGAAGCCAACTTCGTATTTCAGATTTGTTTATACTGGTCGAAGTTTACATCCCCCATAACTAGTCGCTGAACTAGTACATTATAGTCGACGTCGCTTCACCCTTAATAAGTTGCGTAGCTAGTTGCGCGGTAATCGAAGCGGAACTAGTTCGAGCGGGTCAATAGACACCTTTGGTTCTACAGGGAACCTGCAAGTTCGTACGTATGTGTGTGTACGTGTGCAGAGCTGCCCAAATTTCGAGACCGAACACATTTCTGAGATTTCTTGTGCCACAAATTTATTTGTTGGGTGTTGCTTATTGACGCGACGTACTTTTACCCAGAAGACAATTAATGTAATTTGATGTCATATCTGATATACATTTTGCAATTTTACATATTTACATTCGTATATTACACTAGTCGACACGACTTTTCCGCTGTCGCCAAAAATGACTTTTTCTAATAGATTTGGATGTTGCTTCAATATTTCACATAACTTAAGTTTCTTACAACTGGATGTAAATTCCAAGGGCTTGAACTTTGCAGTTAAAAAGCTGACAAATTCAGCTATAAATCCGACTCAGACACTTTGTAGCTGCAACTTAATTGGAAAATATTAAGCTTCCAACTTGAAATTTCATACATTTTTTCGGTATGTTTCCCCGAAATTTTAGCTTTCAAAGCTCAGGAAAAGTCGAACAAAAAATATTTTAATGCTTTGATTTTTGGTTTTAGATAGACACATTAATTATGCGTCATTTAAGGTATCGCCTATAAAAATATAATATATAATATTATAAAATATATATATATATATATATATATATATCGGCTAAGGTATAACCGTTTGACCAAAACGACCCAAATCTCATTTTATCTGAAAAAATACCGTACGGTACGTTGTTGGTCCCACTTCCAAAATGGGATTGCAAAAAACAAAACAGCCTTGGTGAGGATAAATATACATAAATACCTGTTAGGGTCAAATTTTGACCTTTTTCCTTCACAGGTGCTGGTCCCGCAGATATTTGACCTTTCTCCTTCAAGCTATTTATAACTCTGTACCTATAGTATCCCTGCCTCAGTGTAGTTCTGACTTCCAGCAGAATACGATCGTGTGTTTTTGGAAAAATACCACTTGTTTCTAAATGAAATGGACAACTCAAGCCGGTCAACTTCATGTGCTTACCGAGCAGACTCGTTTTGCTACATATGTGGAAAGTATATGACCAGCAAAGAAGACAAATTCTCTTTTACCGAAAAGAAGAACAGTATAGTGAAAACTATAAGATGTGGCCCAAAAGTATTGGCAAAGAGTGGCTCTAAGCTGTATATGCAAAACGTGTAAATTAAATTTAACAGCATTTAATAAAGAGAAAAAGCAAGTTACCCTAAATCAGAAGCTATAAAGTGTACAAAAAATACTAATCATTACTTGTTTTCTTATATATTTTTTTTAGAAAACAATTTCGATTTGGAACTCCAATGCCATGGAGAAAACAAAAAAATAACAGCTCTGAATGTTTCTTTTGTTTATTCGAAAAAACTGGGTTTGGGGTAGGTGAGAAATATAAATACCCGCAAGAGTCTCGTCAAGGCTTTACGCTTCCTGCTCCTCCTTTGAAGGAAATATCGCCATTAAAACGCGAAAAAGAGGAGATGTCTTCTTCGTCGCATGGAACAACGGATTCAAGTAATGACCAAACAGGAGAATATAAATTTTGCAAGCCACTTTCACAGGAACAATTGAACGATTTGGTGAGGATCCTGGAACTTCCTAAAAGTCAAGCTCAGATTCTTGGATCTATTTTAAAGGATGCCCGTTTATTGAAGGAAGATGTCAAAACAACTCATTTCCGGACGCGTCACTTTGTTCACGCACAGTTTTATATGACGAAGGATGATATGTGCGTTTGTCACGACATTTTCGGCCACTTCAAGGAACTGGGAGAAGATTACGACCCAAACGATTGGAGGTTATTTGTTGACAGAAGTAAAGAAAGTTTAAAGGCTGTTTTGCTACACAATGGAAATCAAAAGCCGTCTATTCCCATCGCCCATGCTGCTAATATGAAAGAGTCCTATCAAGCAATGACCAAATTGTTTGAAAATATTAAATATAAAGAACACCAGTGGAAGGTCGCGTGTGACTTAAAAGTTGTAGCCATGTTAACTGGATTGCAAGGCGGTTATCCAAAATACTGTTGCTTCCTAAGCCTATGGGATAGCCGAGATAAAAAGAGCATTACTCCAGAAAGAACTGGGAAAAACTGAATGAAAATACTTTGGGACATCACAACGTACAAAATGCAGCTCTTGTGAAAGTCCAAGACATTATATTACCACCATTGCACATTAAGCAAGGACTGATAAAAAATGTTGTTAAAGCCCTGGATAACGAACGCGAATCGATGAATTACCTCAAAACAGTTTTTCCACGTCTGTCGCTGGCAAAAGTTAAAGAAGGCGTATTTGATGGCCTCCAAAATCGAAAACTACTAAAAGATGATTTGAAAATATTTTATCTACGAATGAAAAAGCAGCCTGGAACTCATTCCGACTGGTTACAACAAATTTTCTTGGTAACAGAAAGAGTGATGATTACGTTAATATCGTTCAAGACCTACTTAAGAATTATGAATAAATTGGAGCCAACATGTCACTTAAATCCATTTCCTGCACTCCCACTTAGACTTTTTCCCGCCAAACCTTGAGGATGTTAGTGATGAACACGGAGAGAGATTTCACCAACAAGTAAAAGCTATGGAACGACGATATCAAGTTGTTTGGAATGAGAATATGTTGGGCGACTATGTGTGGACTCTCATAAGAGAATCTGACTTAAATGACAAAAGAAGACAGACAAACCGTTTTAAAAATAGTAACAAGCAATAACAATAAAAATATTTAAGTATCATAACACTTAAATAAATTCACGTATTTTTCGGTATTTTTCAGATAAAATGAGATTTGGGTCGTTTTGGTCAAATGGTTATAACTTAGCCGTTTATTTATTGTATTGTATTACTATTTATTGTAACTTAGCCGTTTATTTTTATAAGCGATACCTTAAACGACGCCTAATTAATGTGTCTATCTAAAACCAAAAATCAAGGCTTTAAAATATTTTTTGTTCGACTTTTCTGATCTTTCAAAGTTAAAATTTCGGGAAAAAAATACCGAAAAAAATTATGAAATTTCAATTTGGAAGCTTAATAACTTTCAGACGTTGAGTTGCAGCTACAAAGTGTCTGAGTTGGATTTATAGCTGCACTTGTCAGTTTTTTAACTGCAAAGTTCAATACAACCAGCTGTAGGAAACTTAAGTTATGTGAAAAATAGAAGCACTACCTATGACAAAAATTACCAAATTCTTTAAAACTTCCTTTAAAAAAACTACTCCATGAAAAAAAAACATTCTTTGAAAATTTTTAAACATCCAAATCTATCAGAAAAAGTCGTGTCGGCTAGTGTTATTTATCTGAATTCGGGAAATGCGTCCGCTACTAAATTGGTAAAGCCTGTGTTATACATGATCATTGGTACAAAACTTTCAATAAAGTATGACCACCGTTTCATTTCTATTTTTGGACTGTTTTGTGATATTGAAAAGGACACTAGTTGATGATCTGTTTGAATCTCAATTCCGTTTACCCTGTGTAAATAATTTAATTTAATTTGTGATATTGAAAAGGACACTAGTTGATGATATGTTTCAATTTCAATTCCGTTTACCCTGTGTAAATAATTTCGCAAATTTGTAGTGCCTATACTAATGCTAATAGCTCCTTCTTGTTTGTAGTATACAATTGCTCTGTTTTATTTAAGGTTTTAGAAATAAATGTGAAGGGATTCCCTTCTTGTGATAATACTGCACCTAATCCTATGTCTGATGCATCTGTGGTTAAAGTTAATTTCTTGTTTTAATCTGGTTGTACTAACTCTATATGTGCACTTAAACTGTCTTCTAAGTTATTGAATGTTTCTTCTACTGGTTTATCTAAATGTATCAAAGTTTTTATGACGCTCTCTTTGAAACTTTCCCATTGACTCCACTTAGATACTTTGTTAGTGGTTTGACAATTTTTGCATAATTTCGGACGAATTTTCTGTAATACCCTCTTAATCCTAGGAAACTATGTAGCTGTCGGACATTTTTCAGAATCGGATATTTTTATATAGTATCAATCTTTTGTGGATCATACAACTAGTTGTAGGAAACTTAAGTTATGTGAAAAATATAAGCACTACCTATGACAAAAAATACCACATTTTTTAAAAATTCTTTTAAAAAGAACTTAACCTGGAAAAAAAACATTCTTTAAAAATTTTTAAACATACAAATCTATTTTTTAAAAAGTCATTTTGGGCGACAGCGGAAAAGTGGTGTCGACTTGTGTTATATGAAGCAATTATGAAAAGGAGATGATGAGAAATTTTGGTGCCTCTGTCTGCGCTGATTTTCTTCTTTTTATTTTTTGACAACAATATATGCCGCCACCAGCACAATCACTTCAGCGGCAGAATTAATTTTTTTCCTTTTTATAATAGTAGTTGAATTTTCTAAATTGGCGTTGTGTGCAAAACACAGTTGAATCATGACAGTGACCAAGCACGTTTTAGGTTTTTGGTCACACTATTTTAGTTACGTTGCACACAAACGAAATAAATATCAAATATCTGTATTTTGTTTTTGGATGGACATAAGCATCAGAAAACGAAGAACGGTTTCAAACTTGATGCGATAGTATGACACTAAAATCTGTATGGACCTATTTAATACCAATTTGTATGATATAGATATTTTTTAGCGCATACTACTTTTTTTATGTGATCATTTATTTCACTAAATAATACAATAAACAATATAATCTATTATATAAAATTCTCGGGTCACAATGTTTGTCTTCGTATATAAACATTCTTTTTATATCCAGTAAAAAAGTTGATAACACCATTTTTAAAAGTCTACATACAATTCGTAGCCACCCCATTGTATATTCAAAAAAGAAAACTTACCGAACAAGCTGCAACTCTGCGCCAAATACAAAGATAAAAAAAAGCAGGCTAATGCAGAAGTCTTGTCGAGTATAACTATTCATATTGGCAGCTTTGTATGGTTGCATCAACAAAGCTCAACTTGATAGCATTAATACCGGTGACATCTCCAGTCTTCCTGCTTTCATTGTGATATCAAATAAATTCATCAGCACTGGTTATCCAAAAATGGCGGCTTAACGCATTACTGTCAAAAGGGTTACAAAAACAAAAATTGTTAATGTACTTTTTTCAATTTTAATTAAAGCGACATCATTTGTCTAATTAAATGAAGATATGTATAATTTAGAGTATACATATATTGGAGTTATATGGGAAAACATTTTTTCCCCCGTATTTAATCACGCATACCCTCTTATTTTTTTCTTTTTGCCATTTTATATACATATGTGTTTAAAATATTATAAAGAAATTTTATCAATAAAATGTGTGCAAGGTTTTTTAGATATTTTATTTAGTCACCGATATAAATATTTAGTAATTTATATCGAAATTTCAACATTTTATTGGAAATTCTGTTTTAAATCTTCTTTTTTAAATCCGGGTTTTTATGTTTCTGAAAGTAACAAAATCAATGACTGTTAAGGTCGTTAATATCCTTCATTAATTAAACAGCCCTTCCTTGTTTTTTTATTTTTTTTTTTTTTTTAGTACGTTGATATGCAATGACTGCACCATCAACTGGCCCAAGCGACACCAGCCGATGGCTGTTACGCGCGGATACCAGGCAAGAACGCAGCCCACCTCCCGCCCAACCGACCGAGGGGCGCTGGCGCATAACGCGCGACTCGTTAACCGAACCGATCGCGGACATGCAGGAAAGATAGGTGTTAGACTAGTGTTCGAGGAAAAGTAGAACTAATCTAACTAAAGAAGCAAAGTAATTACTAATTACGGGAAAGATATAAGAGTATCAGTAATATAAGACTAGGAAGGGAGTTAGTGGTAGATATAATATGGTAGAGGGAATTATAATCCGAGCATAGGACCCTAAATGGTTCATGCAAGGAATAATTCGATCTACAAAGCGGAAGAAACAAGGGTATAATTCCTAGTGCTTCTAATAGGAATCGTGAAGCTTATGCGGCTCAACAGGTCAGGGCTATCTACGTCACCCTTGATCAAGTTGTGCACAAAAATCACGCCAAGCATTTTTATTTATTTTTTATTTATTTATTTATTTATTTCATCCTAGCGCGACAAGCATTTTATACTTATAAATTAGGGCGCTAGTCACAACAAGTGTAATATTAACTTTTGACATTTAAATTACTAACATTAAGAAGTGATTATAATTACAATTACATACATTCGAACTTATATACTAACATTTTAATAATATAATATTTAGTTTAGTTTTAATTTAGTTTCTTGGAATTTCACTCTTACTCTCCGTTCAACCCCTCTCTACTATCACAAATTCAAATTATGTAGTGCGTAGATGACTCCCCAGTGCGATTTTGAACTGCACTCCCCCACTGATTGCCTTGATGGCGTGGGGAAGATGATTCCAAACTCGAACAGCATTACAAAGAACTGTTTCATTGTGCATGTGTACCTGTATTTAAAGCAAATAATATTTTTCGTCCGTCTTGACGTGCTAAACTTAAGTCGTTCATATAAGTAAGATGGCTCTTTGGTGTATATAACTTTCTGCAGTAATACTAAGACCCTAAACTCTATCCAGGATTTAAGTGGCATATCGAACATTTTTATCATTACGTCCGAAATATGGTCAGTTCTACGTCTGCTATAAATATATCTCGCGATATTATTAAAAGCAACTTGCAGCTTTCGTTGGCTGGCAGAGTTACTGTCACTAAATACTTCTATACCATAGAAAAGGACTGGTGTGATGTACATTTTGGCAATTGTTTGCCTTATATTCACTGGGAGAAAATCTTTAGTTAGGTATAAATTTCTAAGAATCCCAATAGCTTTTCCGACTGATCTGTTTACGTGATCATCCCATGTCAAAGTTTTGTTAAACATAAAACCTAAGTTGTTTGCACGTTCTACATATTCAATGGGAATGTTTTCAATATTCAATTTTTGTATTGCATTAGTGTCGAACTTTCTCTTACCTATGACTATGCATTTTGACTTATTTGGATTTAATCCTAGCCCATTCATTTTAGCCCACTGACTTACACTTTTCAATTACACTATTACAGACACGAATACAGTCATTAACTCTACTAATGGGACGACTAACAAACATTTGAACATCATCGGCATACATATGAACGTCACAACTTGACAATATACTCGGTAGATCATTTACATATGTACATAGAGAACAATAATGGCCCTAAAACGGATCCTTGAGGAACACCACGCTTGACACAAAGTAATGACGAGTACATATTATTTATACACACAGACTGCATACGATTTCTCAAGTACAAAACAATTAGTCTTGTTGCTGCACGCGAAAAATTACATAGACGACTTAGCTTAAAACAAAGAATTTCGTGGTTAACCGTGTCAAAAGCCTTACTATAATCTAGAAGGGTCAGAAACGTTATATTGTCCGAGTCCAATTTTTCTCTTATACGTTCAACTACGTTTATTATTGCTGTTGTACAACTTCTGCCCACTCGAAAACCTGATTGCTTATTTATCAAAAGTTTTTTAGTTGTCAAGTAATTTGTCATCTGATTACACTAGTCGACACGACTTTTCCGCTGTCTCCAAAAATGACTTTTTCTGATAGATTTGGATGTTTAAAAATTTTGAAGAATGTTTTTTTTTTTTTTCATGGAGTAGTTTTTTTTTTAAGAATTTTTAAAAAATCTGGTATTTTTTGTCATAGGTAGTGCTTCTATTTTTCACATAACTCTCGTTTCATACAACTGGTTGTATTGAACTTTACAGTTAAAAAATGCTGATAAATGCAGCTATAAATCTGACTCAGACACTTTGTAGCAGAAACTTAACGTCTGGCAGATATCAAGCTTCCAAATTGAAATTTCGTCATTTTTTTCGGTATTTTTTACCCGAAATTTTGACTTTGAAACTTCTGGAAAAATCGAAAAAAAAATAAATGAATGCCTTGATTTTTGGTTTTAGATAGACACATTAATTACGCGTCGTTTAAGGTATCGCTTATAAAAATATAAAATCAAACGGCTAAGTTATAGCCGTTTGACCAAAACGACCCAAATCTCATTTTATCTGAAAAAATACCGTCCGGTACGTTTTTGGTCCAACTTCCAAAATGGGATTGCAAAAAACAAAAAGGACCTGTAATTTTGGTTTTACCGAGTCTTAGGTATTTATATATATCGGATATATATCCTACCTGGTCATATTTATTTGGGGTGTAAATGTTGTGGACAGTTTTATTCCTTATACCTAAGCCTTGGTGAGGATAAATATACATAAATACCTGTTAGGGTCAAATGTTGACCTTCGAAAAATACCACTTGTTTCTAATTGAAATGGACAACTCAAGCCGGTCAACTTCATGTGCTGGCCCCCAAATTCGAAAACTACTAAAAGATGGTGGATTTGAAAATATTTTATCTACGAATGAAAAAGCAGCCTGGAACTCGTTCCGACTGGTTACAACAAATTTTCTTGGTAACAGAAAGATGATTACGTTAATATCGTTCAAGACCTACTTAAGAATTATGAACAAATTGGAGCCAACATTTCACTCAAAAACCATTTCCTGCACTCCCACTTAGACTTTTTCCGCCAAACCTTGGGGATGTTAGTGATGAACACGGAGAGAGATTTCACCAACAATTAAAAGCTATGGAACGACGGTATCAAGGTGTTTGGAATGAGAATATGTTGGGCGACTATGTGTGGACTCTCATAAAAGAATCTGACTTAAATGACAAAAGAAGACAGACAAACCATTTTAAAAATAGTAACAAGCAATAACAATAAAAATATTTAAGTATCATAACACTTAAATAATTTAATTAATTTTTCGGTATTTTTTCCGATAAAATGAGATTTGGGTCGTTTTGGTCAAACGGTTATAACTTAGCCGTTTGATTTTATATTTTTATAAGCGATACCTTAAACGACGCGTAATTAATGTGTCTATCTAAAACCAAAATCAAGGCATTCATTTATTTTTTTTTCGATTTTTCCAGAAGTTTCAAAGTCAAAATTTCGGGTAAAAAATACCAAAAAAAATGACGAAATTTCAATTTGGAAGCTTAATATCTGCCAGACGTTAAGTTTCTGCTACAAAGTGTCTGAGTCGGATTTATAGCTGCATTTATTAGCATTTTTTAACTGTAAAGTTCAATACAACCAGTTGTATGAAACGAGAGTTATGTGAAAAATAGAAGCACTACCTATGACAAAAAATACCAGATTTTTTAAAAATTCTTAAAAAAAAAACTACTCCATGAAAAAAAAACCATAATTCTTAAAAAAATTTTAAATCTCCCAATCTATTAGAAAAAGTCATTTTTGGAGACAGCGGAAAAAAAAAGTTGAAATTTGTCGAGTAGTGTTAGCCATAAGTCGCTCTAAAATTTTTGACAAGTAGGGTAGAATGGAAATTGGCCTGTATTCATTGACTGATTTTGGAATTGGAAGTATTTTAGCAACTTTCCAAGAATCAGGAAATGCGGATTTAGTCAACGGCAATATGTTAGGCAAAAGCATTTTTATGAATTTCGGATTAATATCATCAATTCCAGTGGCATTTGACTTAATCTTTAACATCGATTCGAGGACATCTGACTCAGTTACACATGAAAAACTAAAACTATTATCACAGGTACCATTATCACAGAAACAGTGTACATCATCACAGTTACTATAGAGATTTTGAGGCACGCACTCAACATAGTCAGTTTTAGTCACTTCAGGTACTTTACAGTCTAAAAAAATTCTATTAAGTTCGTCAGGATCTATATCACATATGCGCGGAGCAGTGGATTTACCAACACCCAGTTCTTTAATGTATGCCCATTTCTGCTGATTCGATCTCGCTAAGTTAAATTTGTTACAAAAGTATTTTCTTTTCTCTGAGTTGATTAACTGTATCACATTTTTCCTAATTATCTTATATTGTGCAGCATGGTGGGCTGTTCTGTACCGCTTCCATTTTTTAGAAGCGATATCACGTTTATTAATTAATATTTTAATGTTCGAATTGAACCAGGGATTTCCACGAGGGTTGACCGTTTTTGTCACCAGCGGAATCGATCTGTTATATAGATACGTTATATTATTTTGTAGGACAGTCAGTTGTGAATTAATATTAGCATAGTCATAAATAGAGTCCCAGTCACATGAAATAAAGTCAGCACTTAACAAGGCATAGTCAATGTTTCTAAAATTTCTATAAACTATTCTGCTTTCAGTTAAGTCAGTACGAAAATTATAGGTCAAGAATATTAGGTCGTGTTTCGAAAACATTGGCATTGATAGTTGACTGTAAGTAGAAATTTTATGACAGTCGGTTACAAAAAATAAGTCAAGTAAGGTATCACAGTGATTTGAGAAATGTGTGGGTGCAGACGAATTTACTAACTTTAATCCCATAGATTCTATGTCGTCCGATAATTGCCTTTCTCGCAGGACATTGCTGTTGAAGTCCCCAGCTAATATTACATCTGTATAGGCAAGCGACATGGTAGACAATATGTCAGTTAAATTTTGATATTCTATATATCGATGAGGTCTATACACACAGCCTATTAAAATTTTGGAAGAATGTATTGTGCTTGTGACTTGAACAAATATCCACTTAACTGCACTTTCACTTGGCTGATTACAAACAAGTTTACCATTTAAACGTTTACTTACATATATAGCTACACCTCCAGCGTGACTATCTCGATCAGATCGAAACAAATCATAACCAGTACAGTCTACTAACAAATTACTAACATGAGACGAAAACCACGTTTCTGACACACATATGACATCAATATTGGACTTGACAAATAGATACCTAAATTCCTCGATTTTCTTAGTTAGGCTTTGGGCATTAATATGGCATACACGCAGACCTTCCCCTTGATTGCCAAGTATTCTTAGCATTGTATAGCTGCTCGAGCCGGTCGACCATGCATTATCATCCATAATCACTGGAATATAAACAAATTAGAGAAGACAATCCAAACACCACTGTTTTAAGAGTACGAGGAGATGATGTAAAGAGAGTGAGATTCCTAACGGAGACTATTACAAGATGAGTAGAAATATTAAACCTAATGAGAAACATAAAGTAGAGGACAAAAATTAATTCTATTCTATAGTTCCAGTTCCTCCAGATGCGGATTGAGTCGCCACCTGAGCCACAGCTTCCACTCTCTGTAGGGCACAGAGCTCAGCCATGCTCTTAAGGCACACAAATTCGCCGCGAACACTCTGCCGAACGTAGACCATTGCACGGCGGGTGAAGACAGCCGACAGAGCATTACGCTTCTTCATCTTCATTGCCTCTCTGAAGATGTCGTAGTTGGTTTTAGAGAGCTGTTCGTTGAAGTAGAAGGGTTGTTTGGACTGGATTCCAAACAACTCCAAGCTAAGTGGCTGCTTGGTCTGTCGTCGATGCTCTCCAGCCCGTTGCAGCAGCATGATTTTTTCGCGCCTGCTATCAAATTTTATGATAACAACGGGATCAACAACGGCGTTCTGTGCATGGTCCCGCACCTTAACCCGCAAAATCTCCTTCACTTTTGGTGGTGGTGTGAGGCCTAATGAGTAACAAAGGCTGTTGAAGATAGTCTTTAGGTTCTCCTCTTCCAGTACGGGCACCCCATGCACTCTGACATAATTTGCAATGCTTGCTTCGGCATCTGCATCCTCTTTGGCTTGGAGTTTCGCCTCCAGTTCCTCCACCTTGCTGCATAGCGCACGAATTTCGCAGCTTCCATCCTCAAGCTTCTCTATTCGTCGGCCAAGCAGCTCTTCTTCTTCCGAAAGACTATGAAGTCTAGCCTCAAAATTATCTGCCATCTCACGCAGAATTCTTTCCTCAGCTTCCCTCACGCTGCAGCTGATGTGTTTCGCCTGCTCATCGAATCGATTATTAATTAGCTCGATCAGCTGCGGCGAAAGCGTATCTGAGATGCGACCAGATCTTAAGTCCAGCGACGAGTCACTGCGGACGCGCTTTGCTGCGGTTTTTGACATCCCGCTTTGCCGTTTAACAGCGGAGCAAGGTCCAAAAGAGATGCACATAGAGAGAGAGCGTAGGTTGAGAAAGGGAGTAGGCCTCAGGGCGAACACGACGATCAGCAGTAGCTATTTGCACGGCGAACGGCGAACGATCCAGCAAAGCGACGAAGCGATGAGCAGTGCGTAGGCAGTGCAACAGATGAAGTGCACGAAACAGTTAGCACAGAGAGCGTAGATCCAGAGAGGAATGGGCAAAAGCAATAACAAATAGCTTGCGCGTCTTTAAATTTATTTATTTGCTCAACCTGCAACTACCGAATCACTGATATTCAACACAATTATTGTTCAGTTATGACAAGCTTCGGGATATACCCAACTATTGGCAATTAATGCCGAGTGAATTCAGAGTAAAAGCAAAAAATACAGGAGCGATGCAGAAAGACGACCGGCTGTTAAAACGAACGGTCGTATATATTGCATAATTGCAATGAAAATGCTGTACTTCAATTAAACTACTCGACAAATTTCAATTTTTTTTTCCGCTGTCGCCAAAAATGGCTTTTTCTAATAGATTTGGAAATTTAAATTTTTTTAAAGAATTATAGTTTTTTTTTATGGAGTAGTTTTTTTTTAAGAATTTTTAAAAAATCTGGTATTTTTTATCATAGGTAGTGCTTCTATTTTTCACATAACTCACGTTTCATACAACTGGTTGTATTGAACTTTGCAGTTTAAAAAATCTGATAAATGCAGGTATACATCCGACTCAGACACTTTGTAGCAGCAACTTAACGTCTGGCAGATATTAAGCTTCCAAATTGAAATTTCATCATTTTTTTGGTATTTTTCCATCTGGCTTTCTTAGACGGAGTCTTACACGCAGAGTAGTTCGCTGGAAACAGATCCGAATTCTACTGAAAACCCGATATACCTCATACAAATAATTACATATATGTGCATTTACAGTTTGTTGTGTTTGAGGTATATAAGTGAAATTATTCCTTTTCTGTGAATAAGCAAAGCTTTGGTGATTTGTTGTTGTTGTTGGTTCTTTCTCGTTTCATTCGTTGCACCGTTACTTTAAAAATGTGCGCGAGCTTTAGATGCTGCATAGTAAATAATTATATGTGCACATCAGTGCTAACTGAACGTTTTTGCTGATAAGTGCGTTTCAAGAAATTAAGTTGCTAAAATTTGTTGGACTTACTTAATATAAGAATGTAATTCTTCAAAACTGTGCATAAGATTTCAATATTTTGTAATTGGTTAGGTAAAATGGCTCGTGGAACTATGTAGTTTTTCTGACCATGTACAAGGAATTCTGAAAAGGAACGCGTAAAAGCGGTACAAAAACGAGAGGGTACTACCTTATACCCGGTACTCAGTCAGTGTATACATACATATATTTATGAGCCTACGATTTATGATCTACGATTTATTTCTGAAAAGGAACGCGTAAAAGCGGTACAAAAACGAGAGGGTACTACCTTATACCCGGTACTCAGTCAGTATATACATACATATATTTATGAGCCTACGATTTATGAAATTTATTATATGTTCTCAAAAGGGACGAAAATAATATTTAAAATAAAAAAATGAAGTCAAACCATTTTTGGAATTTTTATACATGTTTCCATTTTTGTTTACATACGCTTTTAATATCTGCCTCTACATTTATACATGTATAACTACATATTTGAGACGTATGTACAAGAGTTAACGACAGAGAGAGAGAGGGCATGAGTCAGCGCTTGGCAGGCGTTGCGTAGCCACTGAAATTTAATTTGTTTCTTCTGGCCATAGTATTGATCCGATCTGATCCAAATTCGGTAATCTGGTAGATATGGTAATTTTTCATGATTCTGCGTTTTTGGTTTTCATTTATCTTAAAAATTGTGGATTACACAGATTTTCGTCTTTTGTGGGGGCGGAAAGGGGCGTGGCAAAATTTAAAAACAAACTCGTGCTGGTTTGGTATCACAGGAGCTTGGATAGAAAGTTTGGTTGCTCTAGCTCTTATAGTCTCTGAGAACTAGGCGCTTATTTAAACGAATAAGCAAAGCAGATGGGGTCGCGTGTGAGAGAGAGCGAGAGGGAATGATGACTTTCGAAATGGTTTTCTTCATTGTAGCTATAATAATGATCCGATCTGATCCAGATTCAACATTCTGATAGATTTGGTCTTTCTCTATGATTCTGCGTTTTTAGATTTTTAGTTTTCTCGTATCTTCAACATTGTGTACGCCACAGACTTTCGTCCTTCGAGTGGGCGGAAAGGGGCGGGGCGAAATTTTGAATTACATTTGGAGTAGTGTGATCACACAGGAGACTGTAAACAAAACTTGGTTGCTCTAGCTTTAATAGTCTCTGAGATATAGGCGCAAATGAAGACGGACGGACAGACGGACGGACGGACAGACATGGCTATATCGACTCGGCTATTGATGCTGATCAAGAATATATATACTTTATGGGGTCGGAAACGCTTCCTTCTGGGCGTTACACACAACCGTTATCCCCACAAATCTAATATACCCCTATACTCTTCGAGTACCGGGTATAATCACAGATATAGCGAAAACCCTTAAACGGCATAGGAACTGAATTTCCAATTATATCAAAAACCCAGCTAAATATGGTAAAAATCGAAGAAGTGTTCGGAAGACCAACATCGATACACGGAGCAAAAGGGCAGATTCAGCGACTTGCTGTTGTTTATTTTATTAGTAGCGGACAAATTAAGGAGCATATGGGTTTGCAAATAACGAAGAATCGAATAGTCCAATTTATATACGAAAATAAGCTACTTAAGTATACCTCTATGGTGCCTAAATCAAAGCTTTTACAGAGGCACATGAAGGCTCGCTTGGAGTTTGCAGATAAGTACCATTTTTGGGTACATAATGTTGGCATAATAATGGTGGCATAATGTCATTTTTAATGATGAAATGAAGTTCAATTTGGATGGTCCTGACAGTTGCAAAAAATATTGGCGAAAGATGCGACAGGATGAGCGATCCTGTTTCAAGCGAGGTTTTGGAGGTGGCACTGTGATGATATGGGCTGCGTTCTGCTACAGGGGAAAGTCACTACAGTCTACCCGAATGAATGTCGAAATGTGTGTGAATCTTCTGGACAGTGAGTTGATAGAGTTTGGTAGGAATTTGTATGGCGATTACTGGATTTGAGTTTGAGTTTGAGACAGCAAGGAGACAGCAATAGAGCAAGAATGGGCGAAAATTTATCCATCCACCCCTAGATCACCAGATTCCATGCATTCTTGTCTTAATTACGTAATACTGAAAAAGGGTAGCAATATTGACTATTAAAGATATATATACATTATCATTAATAATATTAAAAAAAGAACAATTGAATATGCACATATAATTATTTGCATGAGGTATATAGGGTTGGGAACACTTCTTTCTGGGTGTTACACACATTGCATTTTTGCCTATAGAAAATGTAAACATACAGGCAGACTTCTGTTTTCACTTTGTAAAAACGTTCCGATTTACTTTGGTGCTCACGTTTTCGTAAAACGTAAAAAATTTTCCTCGCCGAAAGAAAAGTACACCGCTTTTTATAGGCTTTTTACACTGGCTGCGTTACCTATCGGTATCTGAAAAAACGCAGAGAAGCACAACTGCCGTTTACACAACAGCGTCTTTGCGTCTTGGAAGAGAAAGACAAATTTTGTAAACAAAGTAAATAATATTCGAAAATCAACGAAATATGTCGGAAATTGAGTTGATTCTTTTAACTGCAGTGGCGCAAAGTGAGGAGACTCTTATGAAGTGCATGGAAGCGGCTGAGTTATCCTCCGAAAAGTTGCAATACGTCTTGCAACTGCAACGTCCTCATTGCATTTGGACTCTTGTAGGTAAAGAGCAGATAATGTTCTATCTTTTCAATTAAATAATGTATTCTTCATTACAGCCACGATATGCTTCATTTTGGGAGATAGATGTTGTAGAGAACTCCGATGACTTTTTTAAAGAAAATTTCTGCATGGAAAGGAGTACTTCAACATTCTGACAATCTCTTTGGAGAAGAGAAAAGCCATAGCCCTTTATTGCCTAGGATCGCCTGCGGAATATTATACGGGAGTCTATTTGGTGTATCAAGGGCTATTGTCTGCCGCATATTTCTGCAGTTTTGTCGCGAGATAGTTGCTCAACTCACTGACAAGTATCTGCCAGCAGACTTTCTTACCCCAAGAAGATCACGGAAACAGTGAAAGGATTCAAAGACATGGGTTTTTTTGCAGCAAAATATTTGAAATCAACTATATTGTTGAAATGCTTTTTTTAATAATAAAATTAGTTTAAACAATTTTTTCTAACCATTACATGAATTTTTGACCCTTTTCCCTCAGTTAAAAATTATACGCGGCATAATTTAAATTTTAATCTGCTTTTATGTTGTTGTTATTAGTGGTGATAGTTCCGCTGATTAGGCAGAAAAGTATGAAAACTGTTGTTATGCGCACAGAAATACCAAAACGCACCTGTGTCGGAAAACGACGCAACTTTTTGCCATCACTCTATGCTGTATGCTAAACATATGTAAAACGAGGGGGAACGTTGTGAGTCGCGGCAAAGGTCGCGGTTCTAATTTATACCCGGTATATTCAGTCAGTATACAAATACAAACATATATGAGCTTACGATTTATGCAATATATTATATGTTCGCAAAAGGGACGAATATTTCAAAAAATTAAGTCAAATATTTTTTGAATTTTTATACATGTTTCCATTTTTGTTTACATATGCTTTTTACACCTGCTTCTACATTTCTACATGACATGTATAACTACATATTCGAGACGTACCAGTGTTTGCGAGAGAGAGAGAGGGAATGAGTAAGCGCTTGGCAGGCGTTGCGAAGCCACTGAAATTTAATTTGTTTCTTCTGGCCATAATATTGATCCGACCTGATCCAGATTCGGCAATCTGGTAGATTTGGTAGTTTTCCCTGATTCTGCGTTTTTCCTTTGCTCCTACTTTAAAAATTGTGAGTTCCACAGATTTTCGTCCTTTGTGGGGGCAAAAAAGAGCGACGCAAAATTTTGAAACAAACTCGTGCTGGTTTGATATCACAGGAGTTTGGATAGAAGGTTTGGTTGCTCTTGCTCTGAGTCCCTGAGAACTAGGCGTCAAAAAATACGAATGGGCAAAGCAGTCGGGGATGAGTGTGAGAGCGAGAGCGAATGATTACTTTCGAAATGGTTTTCTTCATTGTAGCTATAATAATAATCCGATCTGATCCAGATTCAACTTTCTGGTAGATGTGGTCATTCTCTGTTTCTTCGTTTTTAGTTTTTTCGTATCTTCAAAATTGTGTACGTCACAGACTTTTGTCCTTTGTGCGGGCGGAAAGGGGCGGGGCAACACATTAGGAGTAGTGTGATCACACAGGAGACTGGATACAAAATTTGGTTGCTCTAGCTTTTATAGTTTCTGAGATCAAGACGAAAATGAAGACGGACGGACGGACGGACAGACGGACGGACGGACAGACGGACGGACGGATGAACGGACAGAATTGGCTATATCGACGCGGCTATTGATGCTGATCAAGAATATATATACTTCATGGGGTCGGAAACGCTTCCTTCTGGGCGTTACACACATCCGTTATCACCAGAAATCTAATATACCCCTATACTCTTCGAGTACCAGGTATAAAAACTGCGTTGCTGGGATGACGCAAAGAATCAAGACGCAGCCTCAGTGTAAACGGCACCTTATACAACAAAACAAACTTTAATTGAAAAAGAAAAATATATGAGGATGACTTTTAGGGCGTGTTCACGAGCACAATTTGATCAGCAACAAGTGATTTTTTTAATATAAAAGCCATTATATTTCATTTCGGCGAAAAAATTTTTCCAATTATATTGAAAATGCAGCAAAAAGAAAAAATGCTTAAAATCTTTTGTCGGCAAACTTCTTGGAAGTACACCATTTTCTCTTTCCAGCAGATGTCAAATTTTGATGGCAATAAAGCCACAACCGATAAAGCCAAGTTAGCAACATTTTTTACAAATTGAATCTTTAGCTTAAAGGCCTGTATCCAGCACCGCGGAATTTTACTTAACGGAATCTGCTCTTTATTTCGGTTGTGTGGAACTCGACTAATGTAATGTGACCAAGAACATAAAAAGTGATTTGCCACTCTTATGAACCCGCTGTATTTTGTAAACAGAGCCAATTTTAAAAATTAAAGTAAATTAAACAAAGGAAGAAAAGTAATTCTGACGATGAAGTGATTGTACTGGAGAGGTGAGACACAGGAGACTGGATACAAAATTTTGTTGATCTAGCTTTTAGAGCTATATAGAGCTAGTTTCTGAGATCAAGACGCAAATGAAGACGGACGGACGGACGGACGGACGGACTGACGGATGGACTGACGGATGGACTGACGGACTGACGGATGGACGGACAGACAGACATGGCTATATCGACTCGGCTATTGATGCTGATCAAAAATATATATACTTTATGGGGTCGGAAACGCTTCCTTCTGGGCGTTACACACAACCGTTATCACCACAAATTTAATATACCCCTATACTCTTCGAGTACCGGGTATATAAATCGATTGAATGATTTGTTTACATTGTTAACGTCATTTCCAGAAGGACAAATTTTGTATGGGTTGTATGGTACAACAATATTGATGCATTGATTGCATCTCAAATTATCATTCGTATCAAAAAAACTTTTTGGTTTTTAATAAGTCAAGCGTTTGGTATAGAATAACTCGAAAAACTGTATGTGAAATCAAAATAAATTTATTGTGACGGCGGAATACTAATAACATATGTGTGTGCATGCATAGTGTGTATTTTTCGTTTATTATTTAGATATGTACATATATGTATATATATTTATGTTTGTACATTGTGTTTTGTTGACCTGTGTATACATACATGGCACATGTACACAAATTAATTTACATGGTATATGTGTATATGATTATAAACACATACATATACATATAGAGATAAATTTGTTTTCAAATCTGCATACGAACCAAAATTACAGTCACACAACATGCACTCGCATTTTTTTATTTATGGTCCTACCTTAATTTCCTGTTTCCTGTGGTCTATTTTTAGGTTCTAAGTGCTGCGATTGAGCTTCCTTAAAATTATCTACTTAGAAATCCTATTTAGGAATGCCTAAACATCAGCCGCTTGGGTAAACTCGTTTCGTTTGCGTTGACTCGGCTTTTGCTTACTATCTAGACACATTTTTTATAAGTACGAGTATCCATACACACAAATGTACATATATAGTTTAAATGTGTGTGTTTCCGTGTGTGTTTATGAGGGTTGTCTGCCTCAATACCAGGCTGCGCATTTGGAGTGATACATACAGGGGTGTGACACAAATCTCTAAATCTACTGACGATTTCCATTACGCCATACAAGCTTTTTCCTGAGATAGATTTAGTAATGGTCTTATGACATTAGACATAAATAGCTAATAACTACATTTGTAAAAAATTATGTTTTCCGTCACGCAACCAGTCATATAGCAAAATTGTTACTAATAAGTATTAAAATCGATATTATCTGCTGCAGCGCTGCTTCCAGACACTAACCATACAGTACATACATAGATGTGTCATATACCGAACGTGGCGCAAAAGCATTTTCTGCGTGCGCCCCAGAGTCTTCGGCTCTGGCGTTCGGCTCCCGCCGCGACATCATAGCCAGATAGTCAATCATCGGGTTTGAATGTGTTAGTGTACACACACAATGTGTTCTCAGAAAAGTATGTGATTGTATGCTCTTTTCCTTTTCTGCGGGTTAAATTGTTTTGCTTGATTATTTCTTTCTGTTTTCTGTTGTAGCTCCAGTATATTTTAATTTAATGTTTTAGTGTACACGTATTATCATGCATAATGCAAAGGTTTTAGAACTGCTGGCATTTGTTGAGCATTTCATTTTCAGTTTCTGAGCTCACACAGCACCTTATTTACGAGCCGAGAACAATAGGGTCAGCTTATTCTTGAAGCGTCTCACAGTGGAACATTAGGCAATTGTAACTTGCAAAATTAATAACTTTTGAACGAAGCAAAATTACATAAAAATATAAACAGCATTCGAAAGAAAAATTTTTAAATTCCTGACAAGAAAACGGTGCTACACAATAATGAAGCTTTACAATAATGTGTCAAAGTTGAACTTTGTACCGGTGCATATTTGCCTAAATAAAATAACATTTTATTTTTTTATCAATAAAAAACCTTTGATTGAAAATTTTGTCATACAAAATTATTTCATTTTTAATCTAATATATGTATGTAATGTAATAATGTATATGGTACCGTTTAGCATTTACACAAAATTTTGGTATTTTGGTATGAAAAATAACGGTTATATGTCGTTTAACGGAATTTAACGGTGAAATTCGGCATGAGAAGGTTTGGTTAAACAGCTACAACGTAGCCGTTTATTCATCTATTCCTAATATACCTTAAACGAAGCCTATTTAATATACCTATCTAGCACAGAGGCTGGCAGCGTCCTATGCAATATGCATCGGAAAAGTCCACGTCGCAGCGCAGTCGGTACACGCAAAGTGTAAAAACTTTGTGTGGCGTCGGCCCTATACACGTGTGGTCTCGCTAATCTGCTTGGCTGCCGCAGCGGTAGAGAAAATAAATCGTGTGGCTTCGGCCCAATGCACAAAAGGCTGCATTATTGTGCTCGGTAGTACCGCGGCAGAAAAAATGAATGGTGTTGCTTCCTGTCTGTTCCCTGCAGTACCAGCCGTGAGCGATGACGAATGTCAACTTGCGAAGTACAAGAGAATTTGGTTATTTTTCTTTTCGTCTCTTTTGCGCCTGCGTCGGCAGAGCATTCTCGCTTTGTTTGCCTTGCATTTGCCTTTTACGTTACATTGTTACTGTTGGAGTAGATTAAGAGAAAATAGTGGAGTCTCTCCAAAGCATCTTCGGGTGACACGAAAGCCGACCTCTACGATCGACGACGGCGAATTGGGTTGCGTTCGCCCGACGGTGGTTGACGGGAATAGTGGTATGTGGACGGACTTCACTTGTCGAAGTACGCCCAAAGTCACTGCACTCGTTCTTGGAAATAAATACCCTATTAATCGAAGGAAAAACCGCGTCTTTATTTAGTTTGAGTTAGTTTGAATTGTTTTAAAATCTAAAAATTATTGGATGTTTCATTGGCGCCCGAGCAGGGACATCCGTTTTTTAAATCGCAATCGCTTGTTTCGCTCAAAGGTGGCTTAGGCTTCGCGTGTGAAAAAGTCCAGACAACCGTTGCTGATTTGCATCTTGCCCTTTTGGACCCTCGCCATCTTGGACGCTGCCGAACTCGAAGTGCGGATGGAGCATCAAAAAGGACGATCACTTTCTCTAGACTCGCTAGAAAGTTTACAGGTATTCTGTGCCAAAAATTGAGCATCAATGAATCTCGTTGTGTCGCAGTATATTGTTCGCTCGTCCGACCAAAACGATCAACTGCAGTGATATACATATGTGCGTGTGTATGTGCTAACACAGTCATACACAGAGAGCACAGCTCAATTTCTGGCATCTTCCTTTTTATACCTTATTTGGCCAAATTAATGTCCATAAAGTGAAAGTGTCGCAATTATACGTGTGTACAAACATACATAAGTTCGGTAGAATTGGTCGAACATACCTACGCCATACATACGTATACTCATGCTGACCACCACTTAATGTGCATAACCAAAGCGGCAACACATACATATTTATGCGCCAAGAAAGTTATATAAAACATATCAAACTGTAAAAGTACAAACGGTGGTCTATCTATTGCATTTTAATAATACCGTTCGTGTGTTTTTGCAATCGCACGCGTCGCAGTGTGTTTTCGGTTCTCCGCTTTCGACTTAACCGCTAATGTAACCGCTAATGTACAATACGCGTACATACATACATACGTATAGACCTATGCTTGCAAGGTTCTTGGGCACCAGCGGCTGATTTTTCGTGCGTTCGTTAACCTTGCTCGCTCTGTGCTTGCATCGGTTATATATTAGTTTGTGTGTGCGTGCGCCCGCGCCAAATTTACCGCTTGCTCTCTTCTCCCCCGTTTTGCATACCATATAGGTCAGGCTTGGTTCGAGCGCCTGTATTACTTTCGTCTTGTGTGTGCGCTCGCGCCAAATTCTCTCACTTACTCTTTGATAAACCGCACCCCGCATTCTACCCCTGTTGCCCACAAAGTGGCAGCAGCGAGCATCGGGCTTGCTTACTTTCGGTCGCTTGGACCGCTTAGACTTAGGGTGCGTTATTGAAGGTAGTTCCTTTCTCTCATTTCAATTATGTCTGAGTCCGATAGGCCAACTGTGGAACGGCCAACAGCTGAACAGCCAACAGTACCTAAGACAAGTACCAAGTTGGCATTGTGTCAACAAAAGTTTGACAAAGTCAGTGCTGACATTACGCGCGTGCAAACAGCCTTTAGATTGAAGCAAATTTCATCGGACAAAACCGAATTAGCTTGTCGCCTAGAACTTTTAGAGGGTTATATCGATAAGGCTATGAACCTACAGGCAGAGTTGGACATTTTGAGTCCAACCAATGAAAGTAGAGGGCCGTTGAAGGATCTGTGTGTCGTCACTAAAGCATTGTTTATGAATGCAATTAAACCAAGATCCGACACACATATGCAGCATGACTACTCAGTGAATCCACGGTTCGACACACACATGCAGCATGACTGCTCACTGAATTCGAGCCAGCGATCGCAGCTGGCGAAAATGCGTTTGCCGAAGTTTAGTGGCAAACATTCGGAATACAAAAATTGCATGTGCCTGTTCCAAAGCCTCATTGACGACGATGCTTCTTTAACAAACGTAGAAAAGTTTAATCATCTCGTATCGTGTTTGTCAGATGAAGCATTGGGTGTAGTAAACCATTTCAAATGACAGACTGTAATTATCCTAAGGCCCTTGCCAGTCTGAAGTCAGTGTACGACAATAAATGTCTGATATTCTTCGATACTGTTGCTCAATTATTCGATTTGCCAACCATGACCAAGCCATCTGCATCGAGTTCAAGATCGATGATAGACACGGTGTCTGCGATATATTCATCGCTGTCGTCTGTTGGTGACGACAAAGATATTGCGAATGCAATGATCATTCACATGGTCATGGCAAAGGTCAGCTTGACTTCAATAAGCTGCCTTTTTGGGAAGACTGTGCCAAACAGCTGAATAGAAGGTATCAGTACCTGGCAGCAGAAGAGTCAACTCGTGACAAGTCAAGGGTGCGTAACGAGGTGAGGAAGCCTCAACGGAAATCGTCCTTTGCCTGTGCTAATGCAGGTCAAAAGTCGTCGTCTGCATGTACCTATTGCAGGTCTGCAGACCACAATATATATTCTCGTCCGTCGTTTAGTGCCATTTCCGTCATGTAACGTTTTGAGTATGCTACAACTCAAAAACTGTGTCTCAATTGTTTGACCACGGGACATACAGTATCGAGTTGCAAGGTGGCGAAGTGTGGAGTGTGTTCAAAGCCTCACCATGCGCTCCTTCATCGGTACACTGCATCAGTGCAAGGTGAAGCAGCGGCACTTCAAGCCTCAACGTCGGAGGCATACGTAGGTCACGTGCTCAATGCGGATCAAGTCGTTCTGGCTACCGCGATCGTAAACATCAAAGATAGATTCGGACAGTTGCATCCAACAAGAGCTTTGCTCGATAGTGGCTCTCAAATAAATTTGATGTCTGAGAGCCTAGCACAGAGGCTTCGGCTTAAACGTGAGCCAGGTTAGGTTAGGTTAGGTTGCAGCGGCTGCCCGACTCACGTGGAGCCCAGCACACTTAGGCCGTTTCCGGCCCGTTGTGATACCGCGGGGGAATCTGCCCCTACTCGCATTGTGAGACCCGAGGTCAACAGTTGTCCCAGCCTGCAGCTTTTATGAAGTTAGCTATCTTTCTGGGACATATGGTGGACATTACCGAAATGTCTGAAATGAAGGGCGAGCCCAAGTGCTGTAGCCTTCTTCTGCTGAGAGCTGGGCAAGAGCAGAACAGGTGTTCCACCGTTTCATCCTCTTCTTCATCTCTACAGCTACGGCAAAAATCATTGTTTGGGGCGCCCAGTCTATTAGCATGGTTACCTACTAACCAGTGCCCCGTTAGAGAGCGTATGACTGCGCTGCACCTTCGTCTGCCGAGCTTGCATAGCTCAGAGGTGCGCTTCCTATCTATGGTCGGCCATGTTTGCCGAGATATGCGACAACGTGGTGATGATTGCCACTTGTTATCTGCTAGTTGCTTATATTGCTCCTTTATTATGAGCCTACATGTGGCCATCGGCATACGAGTATCCTCCTTGTCTTGGAGAAGGGGGATTGTGGTGCCAAGTCTGGCCAGCTCGTCTGCAATGCAGTTGCCTTCGATGTCCCGGTGTCCCGGGACCCATATAAGGCTAATAACAAATTGCTGAGCCATCTCGTGAAGAGATTTGCGGCAATCTGCAACGGTGGCCGAGTTTGCGGAGATCGCATTAAGCGATTTGATTGCAGCTTGGCTATCACTATAGATGTTTACGCGGGTTACCGTGGCGGTAGTTTCCTGAAGGCAGTGTAGGGCCTCCTTGATTGCAATGACCTCCGCCTGGAAGACACTGCAGTGATCAGGAAGTCTAAAGGAGTGCCTAATGTTTTGCTGTTCGGAGTATATGCCTCCTCCGACCCTATTGTTCAGCTTTGATCCATCTGTGAAGATGTTTAGGGCCCCTTTTGGGCCTGGGGGTCCCTCACTCCACTCGTCTCTGTGGGGGATAATTGCATCGAAGGGGGTATCTGTGTACTCCCTTGGAATACAGTAGTCCGTTTTAGTAGGGACGGAGCTGCCGTTTAGTATAGAGGAGTGACCTATGTTCTGTGGAGCCCATTGGTCAGAGTCTCTCAGTCGTATTGCTGCCATTTGTGCCCTTTCTTTTCCTGCGAGGGCAAGGCTTTGGAGGCACAGAATAGCGTCTAGCGCATCATTGGGAGTGGTACGAAGAGCTCCACTGATGCAAAGGGCGGCTGTTCGCTGAACCTTGTCGAGCTGTTTGGTGATCGTCCTTTTTGATAAGGCCGGCCACCAAACAGTAACTCCGTAAAGAATTATCGGTCTTACTATGGCTTGGTATATCCATTGGACTATACTTGGGTTCATGCCCCATTTTAAGCCGATAGCTTTTTTGCAAGTGTAGAGGGCTATCGTGGCCTTCTTCACTCTGTCTTTGATGTTCAGGTTCCAGTTTAGCTTTTTGTCGATTACTAACCCCAAGTAACTGGCACTGTCGCTAAAGGAGAGCCTGCATCCATTTAGTGTGGGGGGGTTAAGAGACGGAATCTTGTATTTGCTTGTAAATAGCACAAGTTCTGTCTTTGAGGGATTAACTCCAAGACCTCGCGATTCTGTCCACCTTGACAGTTTCGCGAGCTTTGCGGTCATTAAGTCGCAGAGTGTTTGAGGGTATTTGCCCGAGAAGATAATTGCTACGTCGTCCGCGTATGCCACGACTTTGCAGCCCCCCCCTTCCAGGTCACATAGAATCTTGTTGACTGCTATGTTCCATAGAAGGGGGGATAGGACACCACCTTGCGGTGTGCCTCTACTGACATACCTTGACTGAGTGGACGATCCCATCGATGATGTCACCGTCCTGCATGTGAGCAATTGATCAATGAGCATCACCAAGGGACGATCCACCCCAAGGTCAGTCAGCGCTTCCGTAATGGCACCGGGTATGACGTTGTTGAAAGCTCCCTCGATATCTAGAAAAGCGATTAGACAGTATTCTTTGAGGTATAGTGATTTCTCTATCCCCGAAATTACTTCGTGAAGTGCCGTTTCCGTGGATTTTCCTTTCCGGTAGGCATGCTGTGCTCCTGACAACAATTGAGAATTTATAGTAGTTCTCAGTTGTAGCCCGACGAGTCTCTCAAAGGTTTTGAGAAGGAAGGACGATAGACTAATTGGTCTAAAGTCCTTTGGTGTAGAGTGTGAGGCTTTACCTGTTTTAGGGATGAAGACTATTTTTGCCTTAAACCAAGCGTGTGGTATTCTCCCCACTACCAGTATCTTCTTGAAGATACATTGCAGCCAGTTGATGGCCGTGTCTCCGGCTTTTTGTAGTTGGGCCGGAATGATCTGGTCCGGACCAGGGGATTTGAACGGATGGAAACTGTTTATTGCCCAGCCTATGTTCCGTTTTGAGAGAATGTGCTCCATCGAGGTGATCGAACCCTCACTAGGGAGGTGGGTCGGTCCATTGATGGAGCACCCTGGAAAATGAGTATCGAGAAGAATGTGTAGGGACTCCTCACTGGAGTTGGTCCACGTACCATCGCTTCTCTTAAGGTATCCCACCGAGGGGGTCGTTTTGGAGAGGATCTTGCGCAGTCTTGCAGCTTCCGACGTTACCTCGATTTCAGAACAAAAACTTTGCCAAGTGGCCCTTTTTGCCTGTCTGATTTCTTTCTTGTATAGGGCCAGACTATTTTTATAATCTGCCCAGTGTTGCTCCTCGTTAGCGCGTTTGGCCCTGTTGAAGAGGGTCCTGCAGCTTTTTCGTAGGGTATCTATTTGTTTTGACCACCAAGGGGGTTTCTTTTTCCCCTTGTGTTGGTTTGATGGGCATGCTGCCGTGAAGGCCGTGTTGCTTGCTTTGGTAAACCTGTCCACTAGATGATTTAGATCGTGCTCTGTGTTCAGGCAGATTGGTGCCTTAGAGGGAAGAAGTCCCTCCATAACTTTGACATATTTTTCCCAGTTGGCTTTCCTAGGGTTAGCAAAGACAGTGGGTTTTGGGTTCTCGAGAGATAGTGTGGTCTCGATATACCTGTGGTCCGAAAAGGAATGGTCCCCCAGAACTTTCCAGTTCGTTACTAAGTCTGACACTTTGTGAGACACTAGAGTTAGGTCAATTACCTCTTGTCTATTCTTAATTATAAACGTAGGATCATTGCCCCGATTGCAGATAAGAAGATTAGAGTTAAGGATGAAGCTGAATAATGACTCACCCCTTACATTCGTGTCCGAACTCCCCCATTGGGTGTGGTGGGCGTTGGCGTCGCAGCCTATTACAAGGCCTATATCCGACCTTTCGCTATCTCTGGTGAGCTTGCGAACTAGGTCACCGGGAGGATCGCTTTCCTCATGAGCCATGTAGGACGACATCAGCCTTATTTGGGAGCCTTGTAGTTCAAGGCTTGCCGCTGTGTTGTCACCATTGCTAAAGTTGTGGAGCAGAAAGATGTTTAAGTGCTTCCTTGCAAGAATGCAGGTACGTATTTTACCTTCTTTCTGAGCTACAATAAGCTTGTGCTCCTTCGTCGCTAATCCACAGACCTTGTCTCCTACTACCCAAGGCTCTTGGATCAGGACTACGTCTGCTCCGCTCGCTTCCAAGCGGAGTATGAGGGCAGCGGATGCTGCTTTACAGTGGTGGAGATTTATCTGAAGGAGTCTTAGAGACATCGACAGAGTTCTCCACCACTGTATTATCGGCGTCCGAGTCGTCCTCGATGGTATCATCGCGACACATCGCCTCGAACTCTCGCATGAGAGCCGTGTCGGAAGAGTAGCCGTCGTGGGCAGGCTCTGGGTCGTCATCGGGTGCTTCGATCTCCGAGGCAACGTCCTGCTCGACTGGGTTGTCGACAGGACGCGCCTCGGGCGCTGCATCCGACTTATACACCCTGACGCTCACCGCACTGAAGCCAAAGTTAAGCTCTCCTTTTTTGGCCTCAATCGGAGCAAGGGATTCCTTGTTCAATATCAGTACTGCCTGGTGCATCGGGCCTTGACTCGCCTCCACCTTGACTACCCTCCAGTCGGAGGTTGGTAGCTCCGGGTTGCACCGCTGCAGCATCTTCAATATGCGCTCAGGCTCCTTTATGGAGGCGGGCACCCAGACTCTTGCTCTGGGCCTACTGGGCACCTCGTTCCAGCTGACCGCGACAAGCTTCGCCCCTGGGTACACCTCCCCGACTTGCGCTACCGCTGCTTTATACAGCTGGACGGAGCGCTCGTCTTCGCAGGCTATAATTTTTATGCGGCCCTGGTACCACCCCATGTCTTTACAGACTGGAGGGGGGCCGGGCTGTTTCTCCAGCAGCTCGAAGCAGCGGTCGGCCAGTGCCGCTTCCACCCACTTCCACTGATTCCTGGGAATTTTTGAGTCCGCGTTGCCATTGTCCAGGACGCCAATCAGCGTCCTCTCTTTGGCGATCTGCGCGAACGATATATTCGGCAGCACTCTGGAGCGCTTCGGAGCCGGTCCGGGAGTCTCCTGTGAGCGCTGCTTTTTAGCTTGCGGGGCCATCAACTTCGGCGGGGCAACCCTCTTCGGTGCCTCTTTGCCAAAGTTGGGCAGCACCTTTGATGCCCATTCGACCTTTTTCCGCCACTGGTCGGTCGGGCTGGACATCGTACTTGCATTCTGCCGACGGAGAATGTTGCCAGCACTCCTTCTCTCGGCATAGGTGTAGGTTTTGGCTTGGGCGCTAGTCAATGGCAACTCGCTCTCCGCAGCCTTACCAGCAGGCAGGGCAGCCGCAGGATTGCAGAGCCACTCCACCAAGGTATCGGCTTTGGTCGGCGATTTGCCACCCACCCCGGAACTAGGATGGGACCCCTTCGGGTTCGCCCTAGCGTCTTCCGCCGCGCTGGTTTTACCAGCTGTTTCGCGGGTCAGGCCAGGCCTTTGGGCCGATGCCTTTCCCTGTATGGGATTGCTCCCAGTTGGCAGTTGGGGAGCGCCAGACTCGTTTTTGTTTTTGTTTTTATTTAATTTGTTGTTCATTTCTAATCCCACGATTTGCAAAGAAGGGGCGGTCCATCCGGGCAGAGATTCACGTTGCCCGGATAAGGCATCATTAGAACAGGGGGCTGCCAAGTCCCTGAGCCCTCCGTTAACGACTGGGCTAGTTTTTATACCGGGCCCCCAGCCAGGCTGACTCTCGGCACGGGTCGAATAACACACTTAGTCCGGCCCGGTGTGAGATGATTGTGGGGGTTGGGATGTGGGTAGGTAATGTGTAGGGATGGGGTGTGTGTGAGCTACTTAAATGAGGCGGCACCACAAGCGCATCGTCAGTGTTGCTACTTCGCGAACACCCGCTGGCTGTCCGGGACTGCTTATTTCGGTGCCTTCCCTAGGGATGACCGTTTATTCGCAGCTGGCCTACCTCAAGAGGTAGGTCATTCGCTATCCGCAACCTGCGACCCGTCCGGTGGCCTCAGCTAGGCCCCCTCCGAGCCATCTCACATGCTCGTCAGACCAGACCAAACGTGAGCCAACTTCCCTTGCTTTCACAATGGTGGGTGGTGCAACCGCCGATAGTTAAACTAAGGTTTGTGCATCAATACATTCTCGTTTGAATTCCCACACGTTTTCCGCTGAGTGTAGGGTACTAAAGTCAATTTCCACATCTCAGCCTGGGCTATCACTTTCCACATCGAGCTGGAAAACCCCAAAAAATATTCAGTTGCCAGATCCCGAATTTCATAAGCCGGCTAAGGTGGATGTTCTCTTGGGAGCTGAAGTGTTTTATAGGCTATTGTGCGTTGGGCAAACTAAATTACATTCCGAGCTGCCCATTATGCAAAAAACATTGCTCTGTTGGATTGTTGCAGGCAAATGTACTGGACAGGCGCCTCGGCAAGAGTGTAGTAAGAGTTCGGTAGGTCAAGTGTATAGTTGTTCTTTCGACTCATTAGTAAACCGTTTTTGGGAATTGGATCAATGTCCAATTGAGTCGAAGGCTGTCCGCCAAACGGCTGAACAACAGGCCTGTGAGTTGTACTTCGCAAAAACGGTACAACGATTGTCTTCCGGTCGCTTTCAAGTCAAACTTCCATTTAAGACCGACCCTAAAGTTCTTGGCCTGTCCTTTCAAACTGCTGAAAGGCGTTTTTTGCAACTTGAGCGCAAACTGTCAAAGGATGACACTCTCAAAACTATGTACCATGACTTCATGAAAGAGTATTTGGATTTGGGACATATGTCCTTTCTGAAGTCTGCTTCTCTAGAACAGCATTATTATATTCCTCATCAATGCGTTCTCAGACCTGAGAGTACCTCAACCAAACTTCGTGTTGTGTTCGAGGCTTCCAGCAAAACATCAACAGCACTTTCGCTGAACGAAACACTAATGGTGAGGCCAACTATTCAGAGGGAGTTTTAGTCAACATTGGTCAACTTTCGGTTGAACAAATATGCCGTAACTGCCGACAATTCGAAAATGTACAGGCAGATAAATATTTCTGAGGAAGGCAGAGACAGAGACAACTGGTATTGTGGAGAGAAAACACTTCACAAAACATACAGGCATACAGGTTGAATACTGTTACATACGGTACAGCGTCAGCACCCTTTTTGGCTGTACAAATAGTTTCGCACAATCACATCCCATTGGTGCGGAAGTGATTCGCAATTGTTTTTATGTCGACGAAATATTTTGAATTCAGGAGGATTTCCATTGGCCAAGTGGGCTTCCAATTGCCCGACTCAATCTGGAAAGAATGAGGAAATCAGCATTAAGATTGATGAGCAAAGCTCAGTCAAAACGCTTGGAATGCGCTGGGCACCTCAAAATGATGTATTTAAGTACCATCTGGACGTGGATAGTTTTGCCTCCCTGAAACCAACAAAACGCAATATATTGTCGATAGCCTCTCGTTTGTTTGACCCTCCCGGTTTGTTGTGTCCAATTGTCACTAAGGCAAAATTGCTGTTGCAGGACTTATGGAGGCTAAAGGTAGATTGGGATGAGGCTTTTCCTATGAGTCTACACACTGCGTGGAATAAGTTCACCACTACCTTGCGGGACTTGCACAAAATTTCAATCCTTCGTTACGTATGTGTGACGCTGTACCAAGGGGTTCAAATTCACGGCTTTGCTGACGCATCCAGTCACGCCTACGGTTGCTGTATATACGTACGAACGTGCAACGACGAAGACGTTCGCGTGTCATTGCTCACGGCAAAGTCAAGGGTAGCTCCGTTGAGCGTAAAAACAATACCCCGGTTAGAGCTTTGTGCAGCACTGTTGCTGGCCAAACTCTGGCGACAAGTGTCGACCACAATGACCAAATTCACGATAGAAAGCGTAAATTTCTGGTCAGATTAGCAGGTCCCGCTATATTGGTTGGAGCGTGATTCGGGTACGTTGGGTACATTCGTCGCGAATCGAGTCGCAGAATGTCAAGAGTTGTCAACTGGAGTCGTATGGCGTCACGTTCAAACGGATGCTAATCCAGCAGACATGGTTTCAAGGCGAACCGATGTTGACGACATTGTGAGCTCCTTGTGGTTCAATAGGCCAAGCTTTTTAATGGCAGGAAAAGATCGATGGCCTCAACTTCATCAGTTCGAGATAGCGTCAGAAGTGAAAACTTCTGAAGATAAGAAAAGTGCAGTGGTATGTGCGCTTGGGGTAGCTGATGCTGAATCTAATTGCATTGTGCAATTAATCAACCGGCAATCGAGGTTTGCTAAGTTGGTCCGCATAATGGCCTACGTGCTTCGATTCTGCTTCAGGCAGCTTAGAGGTGATTCGCATCTTGTATCAGCGTCAGAAAGGAACATTGCGTTTTTAAAGCTGATCGCAGTCGTACAAAGCACAACATACAGCGCTGAGTATAGATTATTGGAAAAATCGGCGGCATTAGCTCCGATGCTGCAGTCATCAAATCCATTTGTCCACGAGTTTGATGAAAATGGCATCAAATTTAAGTTAATTCGAGTAGGAGGGCGCTTGCTACACGGCCCTATCGCATACGACGCCAAGTTCCCTATGTTGCTACCAAAGGGATCTGAATTGGTCAGCCTTTTGGTCAGGCATTTGCACCTTAGGCACTACCATGCTGGTGCAAAGGTTCTTGTGAGATTGCTGAGGCAGCAAGTTTGGGTGATCAATGCCCGAAGCGTGTGTACAGCGCATGTTAGAAGATGCATACACTGCTTTCGCTATAAGCCAAAGTTGTTGGGGCAAATAATGAGAAATTTGCGAGTTGACCGCCTTCGAACTTGTCTCAGACCTTTCAACTGACGCTTTTCTAAATGCATTTTAAAGGTTCGTTGGGAGACGAGGGCTGCCGGAGAAGATGGTTAGCGACAACGCGACGAACTTCGTGGGAGCGAGCAACGTGCTGAGGGAGCTCACGGAGCTCACGGAGGAACTTCAGGACTACGTAGCGGAGAGAGCGGTGACCTGGTGCTTTATCCCTCCCTCCTAGGGCAAAACACTTCGGCGGGCTGTGGGAAGCAGCAGTAAAGGCTTCCAAACACAGGCTGGTGCGAGGGGCAGGCGACGCCAACCTCACGTCGGACGAGTTGAGCACGCACCTGGTGGAGGTCGAAGCGCTGCTCAATTCCAGGCCCTTCGTGGCGGACACCAGCGATCCGAACGACGGGGAGGCCATAACACCAGGGCACTTGCTCATCGGCCAACCTCTGCTGGGCCTGCCGCACGGATCCATGCCCGGAGAGCCCAACAACAAGCCCGCACCCGGATACTTGAAGCGGTGGCAACTGTTGTTGGAGCTCAAACTGCGCTTTTGGAGCAAGTGGTCCAACGATTACCTCCTCAGCCTGCAGCGGCGAGCCCAGTGGAGCAGAGGCGAGGCCAATCTGGCCGAAGGGGCCGTCGTCCTGGTGCACGACGACAACACCCCCCCGCAACGATGGACAACAGGGCGCGTAGCGCGCGCAATCACGGGAGAGGACGGCAAGGTGCGGGTGGCCGAAGTCAGAACGCCGGCCGGCGTAATTAAACGGCTAGTCCACGAGCTGGCACCACTTCCAACGTGCTTAAGACCGGAGCTCTTCAGCGGGGCCGGAATGTTGGAGTAGATTAAGAGAAAATAGTGGAGTCTCTCCAAAGCATCTTCGGGTGACCCGCAAGCCGACCTGTACGATCGACGACGGCGAATTGGGTTGCGTTCGGCCGACGGTGGTTCACGAGAATAGTGTTATGTGGACGGACTTCACTTGTCGAAGTACGCCCAAAGCCACTGCACTCGTTCTTGGAAATAAATACCCTACTAATCGAAAGAAAAACCGCGTCTTTATTTAGTTGGAGTTGTTTGAATTGTTTTAAAATCTAAAAATTATTATATTTTTCAGTTACAATTGTGCGCAAAGAGTTGGTAGCGAAAATGCAGTGATGCAGTAAAAAATATCTATATTATTAATTACTACCAGGTAAGTGCATTGTTTAAATAAAGAAAATGTGATGTACGCGTGTAAATAATGAAAATATCAGTTGAATAAAATGTTGAATTTGTGAAATTGTGAAAAAACTGAGTTCAATGTATCGCTGCATTCACATTGTATTTATTTATTCTTGTCTGGTCTGATGAGCGCGTGAGGTGGCTCAGAGGGGGCCTAGCTGAGGCCAACGGACGGGTCGCAAGTTGCGGATATTGAATACCTACCCCTAAAAAAGGTAGGTCAGCTGTGAATAATCTGTTCTCTTTAGGGAGATCACCGAAAATAAGCAATCCCGGACAGCCAGCGGGTGTTCGCGAAGCAGCAACACTGGCGATGCGCTTGTGGTGCCGCCTCGTATAAGTAACTCACACACTCCCATTACCCCCACGCACTACCTACCCACATCCCATCCCCCACACTCACCTCACACCGGGCTGGGCTAAGGTCTCATTCGACCTGTGCCGAGAGTCAGCCTGGCTGGGGGCCCGGTTCGAAAACTAGCCCAGTCTCGAACGGAGAGCTCAGGGACTTGGCAGGACCCTGTTCTAATGATGCCTTACCCGGGCAACGTAGATCTCTGCCCGGGCTGACCGTTCCCTTTCTCTGCATCTCGTGGGATGTACAATGCATAAAAATCTATTCAAAAACAAAAAAACCAAAAAGAGTCTGACACTCCCCAAATTTCAAATGGGAGCAATCCCCCGCATGGGAAGACATCGGCCCAAAGGCCCGGCCCGACCAGCTCAACAGCAGGACAGACCTGTAAAGCGGAAAGCGCTGGGGTGAACCCGAGTGGTTCCCATCCCGAATCTGGGGTGGGGGCGGACCAGCTCCCAACACCGACACCTTGGAGAGGCAGCTAAGCAATATTGCGGCTGCCCGACCTTCTGGTAAGGTGGAGGGTGATGATTTGCCTTCGACCAGCGCCCAGGCCAGAAAGCATACTTATGCCGAAAGGAGGAGTGCAGGGCACATACTCCGTCGGCAAAATGCGAGCACTGAGGTCAGTCCTTCAGCGGACTGGCTCAAGAAGGTGGAGTGGGCCACATCGGTGCTCCCAAACTTCGCAATGGTCTCTCAACCAAAGAGACAACGGTCGCAAGAGACACCCGGTCCGGCCGCGAAATGGTCGAGGGTGGTGGCCAATATCTCCTTCGCGCAGATTGCCAAGGAGAGGACGCTAATTGGCGTCCTCGACAAAGGCAGCGCGGAGGGCAAGATTCCAAGGAGCCAATGGAAGTGGGTGGAGGCGGCACTGACCGACCGTTGCTTCGAATTACTCGACAAAGACCCAGGGCCACCTCCAGTCTGCAAAGACATGGGGTGGTTCCAGGGTAACATAAAAGTTGTTGCCTGCGATGACGAGCGCTCCGTAAAGCTGTACAAAGCAGCGGTGGCGCAGATCGGAGAGGTCTACGCTGGGGCGAAGCTCGTCGCGGTAGACTGGATCGAGGTGCCCAGCAGACCGAGGGCCAGATTATGGGTGCCGGCTACCGTCAAGGAGCCTGAGCGCATCCTCAAAATGTTGCAGAGGTGCAACCCGACACTTCCAACTCATGACTGGAAGGTGGTCAAGGTTGAGAAGACAAAGGGGCCGACGAACCAGGCCGTCATTATCCTCAACAAGGAATCGCTGGCCCCCATAGAGGCAGCTAAAGGAGAGCTGAATTTTGGCTTCAGCTCGGTCACCATAAAGGCGTACAGTCATGCAGGATGTGGCCTCGGAGATCGAGGCACCCGACAACGAGCTGGAGCCGAAAGAAGGCTACTTCTCTGACGCAGAGCTAATGCGCGATTTTGAGGCGATGTGTCGAGATGAAATATCCGACGACTCGGACGCCGACACTACAGTGGTGGAGATCCATGAAGATGTCTCTGAGACTCCTTCAGATAAATCTCCACCACTGTAAAGCAGCATCTGCTGCACTCATACTCCGCTTGGATGCAAGCGGAGCCGACGTGGTCCTAATCCAGGAGCCTTGGATAGTCGGAGCCAAGGTCTGTGGGTTAGCGACGAGGGAGTACAAGCTCATTGTACCCCAAACCGAAGGTAAAATTCGTACCTGCATTCTTGCAAGAAAGCACCTAAATATCTTTCTGCTCCATAACTTCAGCAATGGCGACAATACAACAGTAAGCCTAGAGCTAAAGCGGACACATCTGAGGCTGATGTCGTCCTATATGGCCCATGAGGAAAGCGATCCTCCCAACGACCTCGTCTGCAAGCTCGCCAGCGACAGCGAGAGGTCCAACTCAAGCCTACTAATAGGCTGCGATGCTAATGCTCACCACACTCAATGGGGGAGCACGGACACAAATGTAAGGGGTGAGTCACTTTTATCCTAAACTCGAACTTAACCATATGTAACCGGGGTAACGACCCCACATTTATTATAAAAAACCGACAGGAGGTTATTGACCTCACTCTAGTGTCTCACAATCTGTCAGAAAAAGTGAAAAGATGGAGAGTCCTAGAGGACCATTCCTTCTCCGACCACAGGTATATCGAAACGATTTTATCCCTCGAGAGCCCCACACCCACCGACTACACTAAGCCCAGGAAAACCAACTGGGTTAAATATAGCTCGGTTTTGGAGGAGCTACTCCCCAACAAGGCACCAATGAGCCCAGACACTCAAGACGATTTAGATCGTAGAGTGTGCAGGTTCACGGATGCATGCAATACGGCCTTCACGGCGGCTTGCCTGCCACACAAGACAAGGGGTAAAAAGAAACCCCCTTGGTGGTCGAAACAAATCGACATCCTACGTAAGAGCTGTAGGACTCTCTTCAACAGAGCCAAAAGCGCCAACGAGGAGAAACATTGGGCAGACTACAAAGTCAGTCTCGCCCAATACAAAAAAGAAACACGAAGAGCAAAAAGGGCCTCTTGGCAAAAATTCTGATCAGAAATAGAGGAGACGTCAGAAGCCGCAAGGCTGCGCAAGCTCCTCTCAAAAACCACCCCCTCGGTAGGGTATCTTAAAAGGAACAACGGTACGTGGACCAACTCCAGTGAGGAGTCGCTCCACGTATTGCTTGAAACCCACTTCCCTGGGTGCACAACCGTCAAGCCGCCGCAAACCCAAAGATGAGGCCAAACAGCCACTTGTCAGACTACATCTGAGGACAATCATTAGTCCTCAAATATTGTCTGGAGGACAACATGCCTACCGGAAGGAAGATCCACGGAAACGTAAAATAGTGGCATACGCGGATGACGTTGCAATCAGTTTCTCGGGGAAATACCCTCAAACACTCTGTGACCTTATGAGCACTAAGCTCGCGAGACTCCGAATGGACAAAATCGCGAGGATTGGGAGTAAATCCTACAAAAACGGAACTCGTGCTATTCTCATGCAAGTACAAGGTCCTTTACTATATGGATGCAGGCTCTCTTCAGCGACAGCGCTAGTTACCTAGGGTTGGTATTTGATAAGAAGCTTAACTGGAACCTGAACGTAAAAGACAGAGTGAAGAAGGCTACGATAGCCCTATACTCTTGCAAAAAAGCTATTGGCTTGAAATGGGGTATGAAACCAAGCGCAGTCCCATGGACATACCAAGCAATAGTAAGACCAATCTTACTCTATGGAGTTACAGTTTGGTGGCCGGCCTTATCAAAAGGATCGACAACCAAACAACTTGGCAAGGTTCAGCGAACCGCAGCTTTATGCATTAGTGGAGCATTACGCACCACCCCGAACGATAAACTAAACGCTATCCTAAATCTCCAGAGCCTCGAGTTTGCAGGAAAGGAGAGTGCAGAAATTGCAGCGATACGTCTGAGAGACTCCGGACAATGCACGTCACATATCAGGGGTCACTCATATATAATTATCAGCAGCACCGTCTCTACGAAGACGGACTACTGCGTCCCAAGGGAACACACTGGTACCCCCTTCAATGTAATCATCCCTAGCAGAGACGAGTGGCTTGAGGGACCACCAGGCCAAAACATGGCCATAAGCATCTTTACAGATGGCTCGAAGGTGGATAACAAAGTTGGAGGAGGGATTTACTCCGAACAACTCGAAATCAGGCACTCCTTTAGGCTCCCAGATCACTGCAGTGTGTTCCAAGCGGAAGTCATTGCGATCATGGAAGCACTGAAGCTCCACAAACAGCCACAACGGCAACAACAACTGTAAACATTTACAGCGACAGCCAGCTGCGATCAAATCACTTCACGCGATTTCCTCGAACTCGGCCACAGTTGCAAATTGCCGCAAAATTCTTCACGAGATGGCCCAACAACTTGTCATCAGCCTTATTTGGGTCCCGGGTCACCGGGATATTGAGGGCAACTGCAAGGCAGACGAGCTGGCCAGATCTGGTACCACAATACCCCTTCTCCAAGAGAAGGAGGATATTTGCATGCCAGTGGCCACCTGTAGGCTTATCATAAAAGAGCTATATAAGCGACGAGCAGACAATGCGAGGCAGTCAGCACCACTATGTCGCATATCCAGGCAAACATGGCCTACCTTTGACAGGAAACGCACACTAGAGCTTTGATAGCTCGGCAGGAAAAGGTGCAGCGTTGTCATCCGCTCCCTCACGGGGCACTGGCTGATAGGCTCCCACGCCAACAGGCTGGGAGCCCCATACAATGATTTCTGCCGTAGCTGTAGAGACGAGGAGGAGGAGGAAACGGTGGAACACCTGTTCTGCTCCTGTCCAGCTCTCAGCATGAGAAGGCTACAATACCTGGGCATGCCCTATGTCTCAGACATTTCAGAAATGTCCAAAATCTGTCCCAGAAAGATTGCAAACTTCGTAAGAGCGTCAGGATGGGATAACTGCTGATATCTTCGGGTCTCATGAGATGGATAAGGGGAACACCTCCCGCGGTATTACAACGGGTATTACAACGAAAACCACAACGCAGACTACGCCGAGGGACGCCCAAACAAAATCACAGCCCACAACGCAGACCCCAGGAAGCCAAGGAGGCTAGGGAGATCATGGGACATCGACGTTACACACGCGGGTGAGCTGGCTGATGGCCAAGACGGGGAAAGGGCTTGGAGTAGGTGTGCGGTGGGAGTAGTTAGGCTGAACAATCAATAAAACCCTTTTATGCATATACATATATTCCTAATCAAACCTCTCCTTTTGCTCGTCGCTCGGGTGGCCGGCGTCCCGGCTGTAACACCTAGTCTCAGCAACTTATAAATAAACTGTAAGTGACCCTGGACAGACTGAGATGTACCCCAGCCTTACAGATGGCGCCCGAGCAGGGACTGTTGAGACAATTAAGTAGATGGATTTCTGGAGGATTCCACCCTTCGTGGCCTAAAGACCCATAAGCATATCACATAGGTAGCATCGCATATACCCGAGAAGAAACTTGTAGGGGAGTAGTAGCAAAACGTGGTATCGAAGTGCAGCCCCGCAGCCGGCAAGTAGTGCTAAAATCTGTGCGATCCCCGTTATTTGGAGCTGGAGAGCGAGAGGGAGAGAGAGAGAGAAAACCCACACGACGAGACATAGCCCAGCCGACAAGCAGAGCAGAATGCGATAACCGTTATATATATGTACATAGGAGGGGCAACGGATAGTCGCAGCGCAGAGGACGGAAGACAAAAGTAGAACGAGACGTAATCGACGTTACATCGTGAAGGAGAGAGATTAGCTCCAGACTCAGGGGGTGTACTGAAAGCTGTTAGGCGCAGAATTTTGCCGTTTTTCTTCCTGACACTACCCGCACCCTACGATCTTCGTCTACCTATCTAGCCATTCGTCCCTAGCTTGCCCGCGTGGTGTTCTCGGACGATTCCGAGACGTCGACAGCGGCGGAGGCTCGACCGCGGCAGAGGCTCGACCGCTCGTTCAAGTCTAATATAAGCTGGGCCGCCGGGGATAGGGGGACAGTGCTTCCCAGCCTTCGGTCCGCATACAACGTACACAGTGCTTCCCAGCCTTCGGTCCGCATACAACGTACACAGTGCTTCCCAGCCATCGGTCCGCATACAACGTACACAGTGCTTCCCAGCCATCGGTCCGCATACAACGTACACAGTGCTTCCCAGCCTTCGGTTCGCATACAACGTACACAGTGCTTCCCAGCCTTCGCTCCGCATACAACGTACACAGTGCTTCCTAGCCTTCGGTCCGCATGCAACGTACACAGTGCTTCCTTGCCTTCTTGAATACTCAACAGCAATCTACGCCCGTGCCCCGCCCGTTACAAACGCTTCTCTCCGCGAGCCGCGCCTGAGTTCCGTCTCGTGTCAAACCCTACGTGGCACCGAACGTAGTCAGACTCTGCCAGTAAAGTCCGCTACGAGCCCACGTGTACTCTGACTTCACAAGCCCGCGTGTATCCCGGCCTCTCGTCTAAGATAGATCTTTAGTACAGCGACTGCGAATAAGCCCGTCGTGTCTCCGCCCTTGCAAAGTCCTGGCCCCAGCTTTTCGGCGTAACGCGTGTCTGGATACGGAAAAATTACCACCCCTCCCCGGTGTACCGATCTCCACAGTTTCAACGTCAACGTGACAGCATCGAGACTAGCTCAGCATGGGAGTCAGGTGGATCTCAGTCAGACGCAAGAACGAGTTGGAAGCGATTACTTCAGAGTTCGGCTTTGACAGTTCTGGGACGGTCGAAGAATTGAGACGCCGGCTAGCGGCTTTCGCGAACAAGGACGATCTATCCTCTGCAGAGCGCTCGAGGCTTAACGACTTGGAGGCGCAGTACGGGACCACCGCGAATCCAGAGACCAAACCCTTTTCCCCTTGTCCCCCAACGCTCGCGCCTCTTAGTTTGCAAGTACGTCCCCCAACAACGTCTGATGTTGCATTCCCCAGTAACCTCGTAGTATCAGGATCCCCTGCTCCAACGGAAAAGCTTTTCCAAGGTATCGACAATAGCGCCGGGCAGAGGAGTATCCAAAGGAATCTAGAACAAGCAACGAAGGTACTCACATGAAACGAGGAGCATTTTAACGCCGCGATAGCCGAGAAGATGCTTCGATGGGGAATCACGTTTAACGGCGTTGGCGACCCTTTAAGTTTCCTCGAACAAGTGCAAGAGAGAGCAGCCACTTATAGGTTAGACGTTGAGCACTTGACCCAAGGGATCTTGGTACTGCTGACCGGGCGAGCCGAGTGCTGGTTTCGAACAAGCCGCCTCAACGGAGAACCATGGGAAATCTTCCTCAAAGAGTTCTTAGATTTTTTTCTACCCCCCCGGTACATTCAACGACTCGAGGACGAAATCCGAACTTATTTCCAACGACCCAAGGAGTCATTTAAAACTTACCTCGTAGACATACGCCTAATGATGTAGCGCCGGGTATACCGAAGCCCAGGAGCTGGAGCGTATTTACGAGAATATGCTTCCGGAGTACCAGCTATTCACAAGACGGAAGGACTTTGACACCCTAGCGGAATTGACACAACTAGTCGTAAACTTCGAGGTAACGCGTAGTAAGGGGCCATCGGAGCTGACAGGATTTCCATACCCAGTCTTAGACGCACATTCCTCGGAATCTTCAGGGTCTGCGGCTAGCCGACAGGGACTCGGGGGTCATGCGACCACACGTACGCAAGATCTTCGACAGGACAGAACATCTTCAAGGGACTGGCCCGTGGACACACAGCCACCAGATGCTCGACACGGAAACACCATTGAGGATGCGGACACTCCAATCGACGTACAAAATGCCTGCCGGAACTGCGGAGAATCCGGACACTTCTCCAGAGAGTGCAAGCAACCTCGCGTCTTGTATTGCTGGGACTACGGCCGTCGGGGATTACGAACCATCGATTGTTGTTGCAGGACTTCGTCGGGAAACGGACGGGCACTTCACTCGGCAGGGGACCGTGTGAAGAACGCCGTTCCTACCCCAAGACTGTAAAGGGAACCCTACGACTGGAGAAAGGACGGATTCACGCACAAGTGACGATGGAAGAAGAGGATCTGCTAGCAACCCTTGACACCGGTGCCACACGAAGCTTCGTTAGCGAACGAAAAGCTCTAGAACTGGACGATGGACAAAGTATAAAACAGGTGCGGACAACGATCAGGTTGGCGGACGGTTCTCTCAGGGAATTCACTCAAGCGCTGATGGCGGACATACGAATAGGAACGCAGCAAGTGCCGGTATTAGTAATGAGGGATGTACTGGACGACGTTCTCCTTGGGATGGATTTTCTATGTGGAATCAACGCGACTTTGCAGTGTGGTGGAGCCCTACTGCGCTTGGAATTCCGACATGGCCAGGACTACGGGAATCAAGACCTGGCAGCCGCCCCGGGCCCGGACCAACTCACGAACGATAACACACAGGCGGATAGCAGCGACGCGATTATCAGGCAGCACAAACTTGCGAGGAACGACGCACAAAACGAGGCCTGCGTGGCGGCTCCTTCAAGGGATTTCCAGCATTCGCATGAGACCCCGATCCAGACAGTATACTCCCTTCGGTGGACTTCAGTATTTCCCAGCATCGACATCAACGCCATGCAGAGAAACCCTTTCCGGATTCACAAGAGCCAGCGGTCGACCGAGAGACAAGTGCGGTTCCAACTAGAGACGGGCGATTGAGAACCACAGTGGGCAGGGATCAGCGAGCGTAAGCAGACGCAAGGAACAACAGTGGTCACCGTGGGTATTCCCCAATTGCCTGACTGCCCAGCCCCTATACCCGTATTCGAAAGCAGAGAACCAATAGAGCCTTGGGTTGCCAACTTTTTGCAACAAGAACTGCAGAAATTCGACGGCCTCACCGGGGTATCCAACATAGCGGAACATTCTATCTTAATGCGTGATGACAAACCAATAAAACAGCGCTACTATCCAAAAAATCCCGCCATGCAATAAACAGGTCGACGAATTGCTCAGAGACGGACACATTGAACCCTCAAAGAGTCCCCATAGCGCCCCTATTGTTCTCGTTGGTAAGAAAACGGGGGACATCAGGATGTGCATCGATTTTCGACAATTGAATGCGCGATCAGTTCCCGACGCGTATCCTCTTCCAAAGATTCAGCACATATTGGAAAAGTTGAGGGGTGCCAAGTACATATCAACCCTCGACCTAAAAAGTGACTATTGGCAAATACCAGTGGCCCCAAACAGCCGCGAATGCACAGCCTTCAACATGACAGGCCGTGGTTTATTTCGCTGGAATTTGATGCCCTTTGGCCTTCACTCTGCCTCCGCTACCTTCCAACGGGCGCTGGATAGTGTGATCGGCCCGGATATGGAACCACATGCATTCGTCTATCTCGACGACATAATCGTCATCGGCACCACGTTGGAGGACCATGTACAGCACCTAGGCGAGGTTTTTCACCGACTACGCAAAGCCAATCTCCGGCTCAATAGGGAAAAATGTAGCGTCTTCCAAAGCAGCCTGAAATATCTAGGTCATGTGGTCAGCAGGGATGGGATACACACAGATCCTGACAAGGTCGCTGCAGTACGCAATCTCAAACCCCCTACGTGCGTCAAAGAACTTCGTCGATGCCTTGGTATCGCCTCTTGGTACCGACGGTTTGTACCCCACTTTTCCAGGATAGCGGAACCCATGACCGCTCTACTCAGAAAGGGGCAACAGTGGCAATGGTCGGACGAACAGACGCGGGCCTTTGAAGAGCTAAAGACCAGTTTAACGGAAGCACCGGTCCTCGCCTGCCCCGACTTTCAGGAACATTTCACATTGCAAACCGACGCTAGCAAACACGGCTTAGGAGCCGTCCTTACGCAAAAGATAAAGGGAGAAGAGCGAGTGATAGCATACGCGAGTCGACGTTTGTCCTAAGCCGAGGAAAACTACTCCGTCACCAAGAAGGAGTGCTTGGCCATCGTGTGGGCCATCCGCAAACTGCGATGCTATTTGGAAGGGTACCGGTTCGTGGTGGTTACAGACCACCTCGCCCTCAAATGGATAAACTCTATCGACAACCCCACGGGACGGATAGTGCGCTGGGCCCTGGAACTGCAGCAGTACCAATTCGACGTCCACTACCGCCGAGTGAAGCAGAACGTAGTAGCAGATGCACTTTCGCGCCAACCGTTGGAGTTGCTACAGCAAGCTCTAGAAGGAAAATGGATCCGGAAAATGTTGACTAGAATCGAGAGGCAGCCGGGCAAAAATGCGATTACCGAAGAGAGGGTGGACAACTGTATCGGCGCCTGGGCACCGTGCCTGAAGAGGAGGAATCCATCCCATGGAAACTCTGCGTGGCGACCGAACACCGGCGACGGGTCTTAGAAGAGTGCCACGATCACCCCACAGCAGGATACTTGGGGATTAGGAAGACAAGCACAAGGGTCGCCCAGAAGTATTACTGGCCCGGCCTATTCAGGGAAGTCGCCAGATACGTTCGCAAATGCCCGGTGTGCCAGAAAAACAAAGTAAGCCAGTTCAAACCAGCGGGGCAAGTGTTCACCAGGCAGGTAGACGAGCCCTTTGCCGTGCTATGCGCCGACTTTGTTGGGCCGTTACCCCGCTCCAAACATGGAAACACCGTACTTCTCGATTTCGTCGACGTATTCAGCAAGTGGCTAGAGCCTTTACGTAAGGCAACTACACCGCATCTGGAGAGATCGTTCCGAGAGAGAATCCTCAGCCGCTTCGGGACACCTCGTACCTTTGTTTGCGACAACGGGCCGCAGTTCGTTAGTCGGTCGTTCAAGGCGTTCTGTAAGAAACTGGGGATGGAGCTCCAACACACTGCCCCATACACCCCCCAACAAAACCCCACCGAACGCGCCAATCGTAGAGTTAAAACAATGATAGCCCAATACATTGATGGCAGACAGAATACGTGGGACGAGCTCTTACCAGAGATCACACTCGCAATTAACTCCAGCGTATCTGATTCCACCAGATATAGTCCTGCGTTTCTAATCCAAGGCCGCGAACCGAGGCTTCCGGACACGCTGTATGACGAGGTTAATCCAGGAACAGGGGCTAGTATCGTTGACCCGGAGACCAAATCCCAAAGGATGAGAGAGGTATTCCAGATAGTAAAGGCTAACGGCGACAGAGCATCCGAGGAGCAAAAGCGCCACTACAATCTCCGCCGCCGAGAATGGAAACCAGCTATCAGATCCCTAGTACTACTACGACGCCACGTACTGTCCAAAGCATCGGAAGGCTTTGCCTCCAAATTGGCCTCGAAATTCAAGGAGCCCTACCGGGTAACCCAGTTTCTTTCTCCAAACCTTGTTCAATTGCAGGTGCTAAAGGGACGTAAACACCGCTCGGCCAGCTTAAAGGACCTGAAAGCATTTCATCAAGCCATCGACGGTGACGAAGGAAGCGAAGGAGACGACTCGTTCCAACTCGATCACTCCATCCAGCCGGAGGGCCTTGATGGACTGAGCCAATCAACTGGAGGACAACCCCGACAACGATTCTCCGCTGGCGGCCCCTAGTAATGCCCGTACACCGGAACGCGGAAGCCCAGTATAAGACTATGGGACGACGACAACAGCGCGGCGGCACCTACAACTACGCGGGACCCTACGCATCACCTACCGACAACCACAGCGGACCCTTTGGACGCCGACGACCCCGGCCAATAAGATGGAACCAGCGAGGAACGGCGCACCGAACGAGGCGTGCGCGGCAGTTTCTCCTGGATACGCCAACTTAAGTCCAACCCAGAGGTCCATTAACCAGCGAGGAACGGCGAACCGAACGAGGCGTGCGTAGCTGTTCTCCATCCAGCTGACCTTACGTAAACGATCGCCCCAGAGACCAAAAGACGCGCCAGTGGACCACCAAGAGTGACGACGTGGAACCTACGAGTTCGTGGAGGTCACTTGCTGGTAGGCGCGCTTACCCAACGTCCCCGCGCCCCTCGGGGTAACACTCAAGGTAGACACACACACTCTCTAACGTCACGGACCGGACCGGCCATCAGCTCCCTGAATTTACATTTAGGGTATCGAAACGAATCCCTTTGTAAATTCACCTTAAAGCTGGGTATCCAGCACCGCGGAAACTAAAAATTACTGCCAAACTCTATATAAAAAAAACGGGGCCAGTAATTTTTCGTTTGTGTTTTCCTGGAGTCAGTATCCAGCAAAGTAAACGGGATCCATGAATTTTTATCGATAGTATCGATATTCACACGAATGTGGCCCCATACTGGGGCCTCACATGCTTATACGTATAGGGCCTTAAAAATAGAATATAATGAAGTCAGTCATAAATATATAAATAAGCTAGATATATTATTAGAATAAACGCCGAAAACCGCCAGATGCCCAGCTCACCCACACCCGAAAACCAGCAGCAGACAAGCCAAAGCGACGAACACACTCTGAAAACGGAGTGCGCGAAAGGAGAGAGAGAGAGAGAGAGAGAGAGAGAGAGAGAGAGAGAGAGAGAGAGAGAGAGAGAGAGAGAGAGAGCGGCCACTACCATAAGTGGCGCTCGGCCAGCCGTGTAGGCGAAAGAGATCCTCGAAAGCCGGTGCAGCGAAATCTCTCTCTCTTTCGGAAAAGTCCCGTTGACCCGAAAAGAACGGCGATGGGCCCAGGCCTGGGATCGACGGGCTCAATGGGAAAATCGAGGGAGGTGAAATCGAGAGGCCGTGGCGTGCGGTTCAGATGAAAACGCGAGTGTGAAACGAAAGTGTTGCGCGGAAAGAGAAAACTGAGAACGAAAACCACAACGCAGACTACGCCGAGGGACGCCCAAACAAAATCACAGCCCACAACGCAGACCACGACGCAGACCCCAGGAAGCCAAGGAGGCTAGGGAGATCATGGGACATCGACGTTACACACGCGGGTGAGCTGGCTGATGGCCAAGACGGGGAAAGGGCTTAGAGTAGGTGTGCGGTGGGAGTAGTTAGGCTGAACAATCAATAAAACCCTTTTATGCATATACATATATTCCTAATCAAACCTCTCCTTTTGCTCGTCGCTCGGGTGGCCGGCGTCTCGGCTGTAAAACCTATTTCCCTGTAACCAGCTGTAACACCTATTTCCCAAAATGTCAAAATTATCAAAATGCTCATTTTCCGTGATCCGCCAAAGACATGGTATTGCCTCAACTGCTTTTATTAAAGCAATCGGTAAATGTTAAATACATGGACTACCTCTCAGAATTTAACGAAATTTTTTTCAGGGATAGACCCCGATTTATCATGAATTTTGGTAAAAAAATTTTGTGGCGGTCGCTTCTAGTTTTTTTTTTTTTTAATATTTAAAGTTTAGAGTTTTTCATGCCAAAAATGGCTTGCCCGGGTCACTTGCTGTGTTGTTGTTGTTGATTTTTTGTGTGGTTTTTCATGTTTTTTGTTGTCCTTTTAGTTGTTGTTGTTTTGGATAATTGTTATTGTTTTGGGTATTTTTTTGTGTTATTATGAGTTATTTTAACCAATAAATAAGAAAGCGATAGAAATGTGTTTTGTATGTATATATTTAAACTGCGAAGTTAGCTATTTTATAGCTAGTTTTCAGTTAAAGCTATATTTTATTTCAAAAATGTCTAAAATAGCTATAAAGTAGCTATACTGGCCTATAGCTAAACTAAAATAAACTAAAGGGTCGTCTCGACGCTGTGGCCATTGCAACGGTAATTGGTGGGTTTATTCCTCGGCTTCAGAATCCTGTGGGAGATACATATGAATGTATAAAAGAAGTTGTGCTGTATTATATAAATGAAAAAGTAGCGGCGCAGGCGAAAAATTAAAAAAAAAAAATCGCGCGATTTTCATTTATATAATACAGCACAACTACTTTTGTAGTTGCAAGTGATATAGACGACTCGCATTCATTGTGGCCAGTTATCCTACTTTATAGCTAGTTTACAGCTACTTTGTAGCTATTTTATTATGTGTAAAATTAAATATAGCTTTAATTTCAAACTAGCTATTTTATAGCCAACTTCGCAGCACAAATAAACAGAAAAAACCAACAACAACATGCCATTTTTGGCATTAAAAACTCTAAACTTTAAATATTTAAAAAAAAAACTAGAAGCGACCGCCACAAAATTTGTTTACCAAAATTCATGATAAATCGGGTTCTATCCAGGAAAAAAAATCGTTAAATTCTGAGAGGTAGTCCATGTATTTAACATTTACCAAGCAATCGTCTCCTCATTTTAAACATTTGCATGTCTCTTTTTGGTTTTGCGCACAAATTTTGCCCCCACCTTTCACTTTGACTTCAGTAATAATATGCACATATATTTTACTGGCACCCCTATCAGCTCTTCTCACAGTCCACATTCGTGTGGATATCGTTTCTATCGATAAAAATTCGATTTACGTTGCTGGATACTGACTCCATGCTAAAAAGTTATTTTTTATTTTTTTTTTTTTGCTTTGCTTTGTTTTAATTTAATTTTTTCCATTAAAATTATAATAAAAGTTGACATTTTTGTAGCAGTGCCGGGCTTATAAAGGGGCGGAAAATAAAGGCGTGGCCCAATTGACTAAAAAAAAATCCGAAATCGAAGTAAAAATTAGCTTCCTAGCTCTTTTTTTAGACTTTATGCCGCCAAAATCAACAAATCGCCCATAGTGCATGGTAAATAAGGCCAAAGGCGTGATTGGGCTTTTAAAGAGGTAGTCAATGGAATTTGACGGCCCCTATATAACAAAGACTCTTTACACCAATCGAGCTCCGATTTTAGAACACGTCTCTTGTGTATGGTGCCCTTAGTATAACGTACACCAGGACCGTATAGAATCAGCTCAGAAAAACTTTTTACTTTTTGCTCTGCGCAGCCTCAACTGGGATGCAAATGTGAGATTGCCGTCTTTCCCTAGTAGATTGCTTTTAATAACCCTTCCATTCTTAGTTAATCGTAGGAAAATGTTTGATATGTTTTTGTGCACAACTTAATCAAGAGTGACGTAGATAGTCCTGACTTTTTGAGCCGCATAGACTTTACTATTCCTATTAGAAACACAAGAAACTATATACTGTTGTTCCTTCCGCTTTGTAGATTGAATTATTCCACGAGCCTTTCAGGGTCTTATGCTCAGATTATAATTCCCTCTACCATATCATATCTACTACTAGCTCCCTTCCTAGTATTAAATTACTGACTCTTATATCTCTTATATATTTCTCGTAATTGGAAAACGATTAGTTCGTTTAGTCGCGCGTTATGCAGCAGCGCCCCTCGATCGGTTGGCCGGTTAATGTGGTGTGTCGTGAATTAAAAATTAGCCGATTACATTAGTCGACACGACTTTTCCGCTGTCGCCCAAAATGACTTTTTCTGATAGATTTGGATGTTTAAAAATGTTTAAAGAATGGTTTTTTTTTTCCAGGTTTAGTTAATTTTTAAAGAATTTTTTTACAATTTGGTATTTTTTTCCTAGGCAATGCTTCTGTTTTTCACATAACTTAAGTTTCCTAAGACTAGTTGTATTGTACTTTGCAGTTATGAAAGTTTTCATTTTTACAAACGATACTTTGAACGACGCCTAATTAATGTGTCTATCTAAAACTTCAAATGTTAAGGCCTGTATCCAGCACCGCGAAATTTTACTGCACGGAAACTGTTCATTATTTTGGATGTGTGTAACTCGAATACAATAGTATGACCAAGAGCCTAAAAAGTGATTTGCCACTCTCATGAATCAGCTGTGTTTTGTAAACAGGAGAAGTACAGCACAGTTGGAGGCGCCATAATGTCAAAATGCTCATTTTCCGTGATCCGCTAAAGACATGGTACTGCCTCAACTGCTTTTATTAAAGCAATCCACTCCTCACTTTAAACATTTGCATATCTCTTTTTGGTTTTGCGCGCAAATTTTGCCCCCACCTTTCACTTTGACTCCAGTATAAATAGGCACATATATTTTACTGGCACCCCTATCAGCTGTTCTCACAGTCCACATTCGTGTGAATATCGATACTATCGATAAAAATTCATGGATCCCGTTTACGTTGCTGGATACTGACTCCAGGAAAACACAAACGAAAAATTACTGGCCCCGTTTTTTTTATATGAAGTTTGGCAGTAATTTTTAGTTTCCGCGGTGCTGGATACCCAGCTTTAGATATAAAATATTTTTTTTTTCGACTTTACCTGACATTACAAAGTAAAAAAGTCGGGGAAAAATACCGAAAAATATTATGAAATTTGAATTTGAAAGCTTAATATCTTCCAGACGATAAGTTGCAGATACAAAATGTCTGGGTTGGATTTATAGCTGCATTTGTCATCTTTTCAAAACTGCAAAGTTAAATACAACTAGTTATAGGAAACTTAAGTTATGTGAAAAATAGAAGTACTATCTCTGAAGAAAAATACCAAAGTTTTAAAAAATTCATAATTATTAAAAATAATTGAATTTTCCAAATCTATCAGTAATTTTGGGCGACAGCGAAAAAAAAGTTGAAATTTGTCAAATAGTGGTATTTAATCGAGCAACTAAAGAAAAAAAAAACTAAGATTAAAGACGCAGAAGCAGCGTTCGCAATTCCTACTCCGTAGCAGCAAGAGCAATGCAAATATTACTATGCTCTCGCTACCGCTCTCGTTTCGAACGGTAGCGGTAGCAGAGCCGTAGCAGAAAAAAAAAAGTATTTGCTCTGCTATAGCCGTAGCATTTTCATTTCATTTACTACGGCTATAGCAAGAGCAGAAAAATAAAACGATGTGCTCCGCTCTCTGGAGCGGTAGTCAAAAGCCGGAAGCGAGATGAGAGCAGAGCAAACAATTTTTTTTAATTGACTACGGCTCTCGTTTTTTTGTTTTGTTGTTTTGTTGCCACAAGTTCATGCGCTGCTCGTTGCTTATTGTCGTGACGCACTTTGAATACCCTAAAGACAATTATTCTATTGTGAAGTCATGTATGACACACATTATGCTTTTTTTAAATATGTAGATTCTTTAGTTAAATTCATTTATAGTAAATTAAACAAAATTAGCATATCAACGATATACAAAATATTAATAATTAACCATGCGAGAAGCCGTCAACTCGCTTGACAGCTTGGACCTGACCTTGATATAGATATTAGCAAAGTCCAGCCGGGCATCATTGGCCAACTGCAGCAAGTCCCGCCTTTCAAAGCTCGTTTGAGCGGCAACAAAATCTGCATTCATTTCCTCGATCTGGTCTAAGCGAGCTTGAAGCTCCGTTTCATCCAAATCGGCCAGCTTTTCCTTGGTGACAAACTTGTCAAGGGTATTTAATTGAAGCGCGATTGCCTCCGCCGTTTGCCTATAATAATCAATATCACTAGGCATTACCGCGTTTGCGACATTATTTGGCGCAGGTTCTGCACTGTTGGGGTTTTACAACGACACTTAGTACAAGAGGAAAACACCCTATATACGTATAAACGAAAACCGCATGAACCGCAAGAAAAGGGATAACAACTAATCGATGTAGCTGTGCGAGCTGTCCGATTCCGCGTTGTGCTACGATTGCATGTATTGGTTAGTTCTCTGCACTGCCCAATGCACAGCACTGACCGAACTGCCGCGAAATGCCGTTTAGCAGGGCAAGCAAGTGCAAGAATTAACAGAATATGTACATATGTATGTATAAATATGTAGGAATGTAAATATGCGGCTGAAGGTCAATAAATAGCTGCTATTTGGCCAGCCGCTATTCGGTGAGGATCTGCCCCGAACACAAACCTAAATCAGTTCTCTAATATTCAAGGCAAAATTGAGAAAGATATTGAAGACGCTAATGAGTATGAAAGCCGCTTTGAAGTTGAGCAGGTTATTTGCGAATCAAAGACCAAATTATTGAGCTGTCTTGGAAACAGGGGCCGGCGGAATTTTAATGTAGGTGACAGGTACACAGGTGCAGCGTTCATTAAGACTTTCCAAGCTAAAGCTGCCTAAATTCTCTAGAAAGTTTACGGAATAGACTATCTGGTTTAATATCTTTAGCACTCTAATCGAATCAGACGTAGAACTGAATGAGTGGTCTAAATTGATTCATTTGAATTCATCGTTGGGAGCTGGTCCGTTAAGTATGATTGAGGGCTTGGCTTGGATTACACTACTTAGCAAAATTCAACTTCCTTTTCCGCTGTCGGCAAAAATTACTTTTTGAAAAAACAACATATTCTGCTTGCACTTTCATACGTCTTCGCAGTGAGTAACGGCCAACTGAATTATTTTTTTTTTTGGAACTGTTTTAACATGGTCTTAACCCAAGTCAATAATGTTTTTATTAGGTTATAAAAATTGTAGATTTAGTTTTTGTAAGTTCGGATATTAACTGTTCTGGTATGTGTTGCGAACTGCCTAATGCAGAATGTGACATATACCATTAATATTCACAGCTAATACTAATACTAATATTTCGAATACATTTTTAACGATGTAAGTCTGAATGCTATACGGGATAAAATGTTAAACGTGAACTGGGCTTCTGTTCTCTCGCATCCCAGGGCTGTCACTTCTTATAGTATGTTCCTTAATCGCATTCATCATATGCTTGACAATAACGCTTACGGAGAGTGCACGGCCTATTGATTACCGTGGTATACGAACGGTCAGGTGAAATATAAGAATCAGCTTAAAAAGATTTTCAAACGTTTTGGTAAGACCCGTGGCCCTGTTGATTGGGCGAGGTATGTGCAGCATAACCGTAAGTATATAACCAACATATTGCTGACATTTGAAAGGGAATAAAAATCAATCCTAGGTCATTCTGTCAGGTCATTCTATGAATTTTGGTGACGTGAGCACAAGTTAGCCCAGATCACAACGCTCACCAGCATAATCGCCTTCAGTAATGTTTGCACACGTGCTTTTGAAATCATCACCATAGCACTATTATGTCGTGTTGGTGCATACCTAGCTCGCTCCCTCTCGACATAAGCAAATGGCACTGAGCTTCTTACAGTAAGTATGTTCTCAAAGTTCAGGCCTCATATTCCATAGATGGTCATCCGCTCTAAGTCAGACGGAGACAGCGGTCTTGTTCGATTCCAAAACTTTTCTTTATCAAACACCAGAATTTCGTTTCGCCCAAAGCCTATACTTTGTTCCCTATACACGGATTCGAACGTCTGATACGCTGCCTGGCCCTGATTCGGTTCTTCTTCATAGTGAGCGACTTGGTCAGCTATGACTTCTACCAAGCTAGGTGATGCTCCTACTGGACTTCTCCCATCACCTCAGGAGCCAATGAGAATGCCCGCTAAATGTCAACCCAAAGTAAATTTGCTGTACCAAGAAAGGGTATACGAAAAACGTTCCACTCGGCCAACGATTGCATTAGCTCCCCTCACTATGGAAGAATCTGTACTTCAAAAATCACTGGACTTCCCGACCTAGAATTCTGTGTGTAGCGCCTAAGTACGTTTCTCCCAGTACAGAGATTTCGGCGAATTCTCTCGTTTCCTTCTGATAACAGCGCTTTACTAAAGCTACCATCTGCCTCCTTACAGTTCGCGGCTGCTTTAACCGGGATCGCACGTAATTTGCCTGCGTAGATCGCACTCTTTTTCACGCTTCCCGGGCGATTCGGACACGTTGGATAATATACATTGGGCTTTTAACATCTGTAGCAGAAGATTTGAATTTCATCTGCCATAAAATCCGGGAAACCATAATTGGTTTTCTTGGAGTTTCAGTCAGCTTTTGTGGAAACCGACGTGTCACTTGTTGAATGACTTATGCCTCCTTAATGCTTCTCGAGCGGTCTTGCACGACCTCCTTAGCTCTCGCATTCGCATTTTTTAATTTTTTTTTTTTTCTAAGCACCGCCGCACAGTGGGACATCAGATGCAAAGTGGTGGCAAAAGTCAAAGAATTTTTCGATCATTTTGGATAACATGAACACTCGCATCTAACAGATTATTTCCCAGAGCTTTCAAAATCAAGATAATAAAACTTTCAGTTCAGGAGATATGAGTATTCAAAGTTGAAAATTATCTCAGTGTAAAAAAGGTATTCGACTTTTTTCACTTATTGCATCTTTCAGGCGTATAGAGCTATTTTTCAGTTTTAACTTCACTTTAAAAAAAGTTAATTTAATTTTTAGGGTGTGTTTATTGAATATTCCCTTACCTAAGCATATAATCCCTATTCTCGCAAATTAGGCGTTTCTCTGCTAGGTCGATTTAAGTGATGCTACCTCGCTCGAAAAAAGGCAAATAAGGGCAGTTGCTAAATTTTTAATTTTATTTAATTAACGTTACTTATATCGACCTGGAAGCCAAACGCCTCATTAGCGAGAGAACACAGCACATTTAAGGGGAACGGTAGTATTTTTTGACATATGTGAAACCTCGATTTCCTCAGGCCACTATGCATGAAAAACACAACTGACAACAACAAACAAAAAATGTGTGCTCTGAATGTTGTCAAAATTGAACAACATATACGAAAAATGTATTTATTTTTTCTACTGGGGTTCAAAAGCAAGAAATGTTGCCAAAATTCATGTTGGCGTTATTCGATGAGGAAGAATTTTTTGCAATGTCTATTTATTTTAATGAAAGTTTTCCAAGAAGGGTGTGGATAGTAATAAGTGAGTTGCAGTTCAAGTAAATTGTTAGTTCAAGACTATGTTTAATCTGTTATAGAAGCGGTATGTCACTTTTCGTCTTTTTCATAGTCTTCCAGTTCTTTTTTTTTCATTTTAATTAACTTCAGATTGCGTAGTTATGTTAACATCTGTTTTCCAGAAAGTTGCAACGATTTGATAATATATAAAATAAACGAGCCTTTCACAACAGATCAAAGCATTGGCAATATTGGAGGAAAACACAACAGCTCCATTAATGAGAATTTGGTTGTGCTTAATTCAAGTTAGCAATCTGAATAGCGCAATCTGCATTTATCTGCAGATATATTTAGATCTTTCATTTCAAAACATTACTGTAACAAATAAAACATGTTTAAAACTAAATTAGATTCTTTTTATTTATTCGCCTTCTCCCGAAGGAATTATAGCATATGTAACTAAAAATTTAGCATATGCTATTGAAAAACCTGCTGTCTCCTTGCCATTTGGAGAATATCAGTTTTTTTTCAGTCATTGCTTACATTTTCGCAGTTAATTCCATTATTTCGATGAGAAAGCCAATTTTTCAGAATTGTATTTGAAAACCATTCGTTAAACATGACACTTCGGACCATCCCCGAAATGGCTGGTCGCCTGTGGGAACATATATTATATATTAAGCATGGGAGATGTCAATATAAATCGACAAATAACTATTCTTTAGTGAAATTAAATTTATTAAATAGTTTATTAAATTATATATTTTCTAAATTTAAGAAAAAATTATATTCGATCAAAAATGCTATGTAAAATTATTTCATTTTGCGTAATTGACCATTAAAAGTTCTTTAATGATATAAAAAATAAAAAAAATGTTTGTATATAGAAAAATATGCACCGGAACAAAGTTCGGCTTTGACAATGTGCTGTTAAGTTTTTAAACATTAGACCAACGTGCACTTCTGCAAATTAAATAGTCGCGGTGACAAACAAATGCTTGCCCCATCCGGGGCAATGCAGTGTCTAGCTAAGGAAATTACCCCGCGTCTTCTCGATTCCGAGTCGGGAGAGCCGATTTAGGTCCCCCCGAAAAATACCAACTATGGACCTTCGGGCCAAATAAGGAGGTTAAGAAGGATGAAGCACGGGCTGGGATGTGAGCCCAAAAGTCGGTGGAATGCGTGACTGCTATCACCGGCGTGCACGGGGTGGAGCAATCCTCTCTGCGTGTCGCCAGCGGTCACACCTCTGACGTGGCGGAAGCAGGCCACGCCAGTTGCAGAGCGACTGCCAGAACACTTCCTCACTGCAAGCTGAGCCGCACGGATGCCGCGGTCGAAGAAGACATTTGGAGAGCGTGACGCGACTCAATCAGCAACACGGAGGAAGAGAGCTTTCTCCGCTCGCCGACACCAGGAACCAGCTCGCGTGTAGGGAAGATCCGCAGCGTGCCAGGGAGGGGATGAAGGCTCTACCACAATATATGGCAGCCCACAAATGAGGGCGGCAGACGCCACTTTTCGCAGATGCCCAAATGCGGGCGTCAATCGGGAAATATGCCAATAAGGTGGAGGAGATGCTGGCCAACAAGAGAAAACGTTCGGACGAGAGTGCTACCAAAGACACTATGGCAAGCAAGTGGCAACGCGAGAACAAGAGTGCAGCCCGCCCGGCGCAAGTGGAAAACCCCCTAGAAGCTTCCGAAGCCGAAGACGGTGAGTAACGCGGCAAAACGACATTTGAGCGTGGCGCTCAATGACCGCAGCGACGAGATCGGGAAGATGACGGCAGCGCAGTGGAAGCTGGTACCTGCGACGCACTGTTTGCGCGGATGGAGAAGGACCTCTCAGCCCCCATGCCCATCTTTGTGAATGGGGTAAAAATCCTCAAATGGAACGACGATCCAACGCCTAAGTGGCTGACCCAAACTGTCGGCCGACTGGACGCGATGTGGGATGTGGCTGGAGATGGTGTACAGAGAGCTAGTACCGTCCATATCAAAGACGAAGATACTCTTCCCCATCGCAATCCAAGGGGACAGGGCGCTGAAGCTCCTACAGCGTCAGAACGCGGTGGTACCCTCCGGGAACTTTGAGGGTATTACACACGAGGAGCCCATTACCCAAAGAGGGGGGCCAGTGTGTAGTCCTCCAAATCAATAAGGAGACGGAGGACCTCCTGTACCCTAGATTTGTGAAGATAGCGTGGGGCATGGGCAGTGTCCAGAAGTAGCCGAAAGAAACGCAATCCCCGGGGATAAAGATGCGCATACCCTGCTCGCAGGCGAGATGGAAAAATACCTATGTCTGGAAACCATCGTGGGGATTGCGCTGCAAGACTCCGACGAGGAAGAGGACGATGATCTGACGTTAGTGGTCAACCCGTCGAGTGAAGTTGAGCTAGCCACCCATGTCGATGAGTCTGCTGCAGCTCAACATACATAAAAGCAAAGTGGTGTCGGCGGAGCTCCTCATAGCCATGGAGCAAGGGCCCGTCGACATAGCTCCAGTCCAGGAGCCATGGATTGCGTCAGGCAACACAGTGGCCAGACTAAAGTCATCAAACTATAACTTCTTTTACACAACATCGGTGAGAAGGAACAGAACCATCGTACGCGTTCGTAAGGGAATCCACCTTATGTATCATTGCAGATCAGATGACCTAGCAGTGGTGATGCTGGAAAGCGAGGAGAAGCATCTCTTGGTAGCCTTCTGCTATTTGGCACACGAGTCTAGTGGAAGAAGCCGATTTAAAAAAAGACCTACTATTCATTGTTACGGATGCAAATGCCCACCACAGTGTGCGAGGAAGCCCTACTATCAAGTACCTAGGTGAGTCACTCCAAGACTTTACACTATCAACTAATGTACAAGTAGCAAACGTGGGGGAGGAATAACCTACGTAGGTTCCATGTCATCAAACGTGCTAGTTCTTACTCTCGTAACGGGAAAGAGTAAACGCACTTCGAAGGTCATATTTTTAACAACGGCCCACACAGAGACTTGGCACTGTATCTGAATACACGGCTTAACTATTCGTAACTATTCGACTGAAAATGCCGTTCGATCTCAGTAAATTATATGGGTACGGTTGACCAGAGAGAGCTTTTCTGCTAATATGTAGTTTAAAAAAAACTAGGCGGACCCCAAGCATAGTAGGGTCACTCAAGTTCGAGACTACGAGCGACCAAGAACAATCAAGACTAAAATCCTTCCGCAGGATTCATCAGTGCTTAAGATTCTTCCGAGATTCTTCTAGGATTCTGATACGATTGCCGCGTATCAGTAAACGTTGCCTAAGATCCTTCCGTAGGACTTACAGAAGCTTACCCTATACAACCTTATACCGCTTGCTTGTATCCATAAACGGGGACTGGATCATCCCGTAGGATTTTGCGTACCTATATGGTTATTCCGCGTCTGAGAACAGTGCTCGAGATCCTTTTGTAAGAATCGCACAGACTTTCAATTTAAATAGACGTAACCCGCGATCTTACATCCCCTAAGATCCTAGGATTCGCACCATTTAGACAAGCATCTGGTCCCGCCAACCGGTAGCAAAGATCCAACCAAAGGACCAATACTACTATGAATGTTCACAATTGTATAAGTAGGTATTTAAGTTAGAGTAAAAAATATTTAATTATTATTATTATTATGCTTAAACGTCGTCATAAATTACATAAAAAAAAAACGAGAGGAAACGTTGTTAAAAGCTCCATCAATATCGAGGAAGGCTATTAGAGAGTATTCCTTGAGGTGTAGGGATTTTTCTATCATGGACTGCCGTTTCCGTGGATCTTCCTTTCCGGTAGGCACGTTCCTGACAACATTTGAGGGCTAACAATTGTCCTCAGATGTAGCCCGACAAGTCTCTCAAAAGTTTTGAGAAAAAAGGACGACAGGCTGATTCGTCTAAAGTCCTTTGGAGTCGAGTGCGAGGCCTTACCCGCTTTGGGGATGAAGACTAATTTCGCGTTAAGCCATTCTTGTGGTATATTCTCCACCACTAGTATCTTCCTGAAGATACATTGTAGGCAGTTAGGGCCTCCTCAGTAGATTTGCGTCGGCTTGATGGTTGTGCACCCAAGGAAGTGGGTTTCGAGTAGAACGTGGAGCGACTCCTCGCTAGAGTTGGTCCATGTTCCTTTGTTTCTTTTAAGATACCCTACCGAGGGGCTCGTTTTTGAGAGGATCTTGCGCAGCCTTGCGGCTTTTGAGGTCTCCTCTATCTTTGAGCAGAATTTTTGCAAAGAGGCCCTTTTTGCTTTTCGTGTTTCTTTTTTGTATTGGGCAAGACTGACTTTGTAGTCTGCCAAATGTTTCTCTTCGTTAGCGCTTTTGGCTCTATTGAAGGGAGTCCTACAGCGTTAACGTAGGATGTCGATTTGTTTCGACAACCAGGAGGGTTTTCATTTACCACTTGTTTTGTGTGGCAGGCAAGCCACCGTGAAGGCCTTGTTGCATGCTTCCGTGAACCTGTTCACTATGCGATCTAAGTCGTCTTGAGTGTCTAGGCTCGCTGGTGCCTTGTTCGGGAGTAATTCCTTCAATACTGAACTATATTTTACCCAGTTGGCTTTCCTGGGGTTAATGTAGTCGGTGGGTTTTGGGTTCTTGAGGTATAAAGTGGTCTCGATGTACCTATGGCCAGAGAAGGAATGGTCCTCTAGACCTCTCCAACTTTTCACTTTGTCTGACAAATTGTAAGACACTAGATTGAGGTCAATAACCTCCTGTCGCTTTTTTATTATAAATGTGGGGTCGTTACCCTGGTTACATATGATTAAGTTCTAGTTTAAGGCCTGTATCCAGCACCGCGAAATTTCACTGAAAGGAAACTGCTCATTATTTCGGATGTGTGGAGCTCAATTAAAATAGTGTGACCAAGAGCCTAAAAAGTGATTTGCCACTCTCATGAATCAGCTGTGTTTCGTAAACAGCGCCAATTTTGAAAATTAAACTTAAATTAAAAAAGGAAGAAAAGTAATTCTGACGAAGAAGTGATTGTGTTGGTAGCGGCACATATTGCTGTAAGAAGAAGTACAGCACAGTTGGAGGCGCCAACATGTCAAAATTATCAAAATGCTCATTTTCCGTGATCCGCTAAAGACATAGTACTGCCTCCACTGCTTGTATTATAGCAATCCTCTCCTCACTTTAAACATTTGCATATCTCTTTTTGGTTTTGCGCGCAAATTTTGCCCCCACCTTTCACTTTGACTCCAGTAAAAATAGGCACAAAACACAGCTGACTCATGAGAGTGGCAAATCACTTTTTAGGCTCTTGGTCACACTATTTTAATTGAGCTCCACACATCCGAAATAATGAGCAGTTTCCTTTCAGTAAAATTTCGCGGGGCTGGATACAGGCCTTAAAGCTAAAAAGTGACTCACCCCTTACATTTGTGTCAGTGCTACCCCATTGAGTGTGGTGGGCATTGGCGTCGCAGCCAATTAGTCGGCTTCTTTGGACCTCTCGCTGTCGCTGGCCAGCCTGCAAACGAGGTCGTTTGGAGGATCACTTTTCTCATGGGCCATGTAGGACGACATCAGCCTCAGAATTGTTCGCTGTAGATCTAGGCTTACTGCTGTGTTGTCGCCATTACTAAAGTTATGGAGCAGAAGGATAGAGGCAACATCCTGCACGACTGGGTTGTCGACAAGACGAGCCTCGGCCGAAGCTGCGTCCGACTTATTTACCTTTATGGTAACCGAGCTAAAGCCGAAGTTAAGCTCTCCTTTTGCTACCTCTATAGGCACCAGCGATTCCTTGGTGAGGATCAGCTCCTCGACCTTGACTACAACAAAAACTGCAACATCTTTAGGATGCGCTCAGGCTCCGTGAAGGTAGCCGGCACCCAAATTCTAGCCCTCGATCTGCTGGGCACCTAACTCCAGTCTAAAGCGACGAGCTTCGCCCCAGCGTAGACCTCTCCGATCTGCGCCACCGCCGCCTTGTACAGCTTTACGGAGCGCTCGTCCACGCAGGCTACTACTTTTATATTACCCTGAAACCACCCCATGTCTTTGCAGACTGGGGGTTGCCCTGGGTCTTTGTCGAGGAGCTCGAAGCAGCGATCGGCCGATACCGCTTCCACCCACTTCCATCGGCTCCTGGATATTCTTCCCTCCGCGCTGCCTTTGTCGAAGACGCCAATTAGCGTCCTCTCCTTGGCAATCCGCGCGAAGGAGATGCTTTGCACAACCATGGACCTTTTGCGGCCGGACCGGGTGTCTCCTGCGATCGCTGGCTCTTTGCTTGTGAGAGCTTGTGAAGTGTGGGAGCACCGCTGTTGCCCACTCCACCTTCTTCAGCCAGTCAGCTGATGGGCTGACCTTCGTATAAGCATTTTGCCAATGGAGTATGTGCCCTGCACTTCTCCTTTCGGCATATGTGTGTTTCTTGGCTTGAGCGCTGGTCGAAGGCAGATCATCTCCCTTCACTTTACCAGAAGGTCGGGCAGCCACAATGATGCTTAGCTGTCTCTCCAAGGTGTCCGTGTTAGGAGTTGGTCTGCCACCCCCCCCAGATTCGGGATGGGACCCATTCGGGTTCACACCAGCGCTTTCCACCTTACAGGTCTGTCCTGCTGTTGAGCTGGTCGGGCCAGTCTTTAGGGCCGATATCTTCACACGCAGTGGATTGCTCCCATTTGACATTTTGAGAGTGCCATATTCTGTTTTGTTTTTTTGTTGATTTAAATTTTGATTTTGCTTGTTTTTATACATTTTACATCCCACGAGATGCAGAGAAGGGGAACGGTCAGCCCGGGCAGAGATCCACGTTGCCCGGGTAAGGCATCATTAGAGCGGGGAGCTGCCAAGTCCCTGAGCTCTCCATTCGAGACTGGGCTAGTTTTTGAACTGGGCCCCCAGCCAAGCTTACTCTCGGCACGTGTTGAATGTCCCCCTTAGCCCAGCCCGGTGTGAGATGAGTGTGGAGGTTCGGATGTGGGTAGGTGGTGTGTGGGGAAGTGGGAGTGTGTGAGCAACTTATACGAGGCGGCACCAAAAGCGCATCGTCAGTGTTGCTGCTTCGCGAGCACCAACTGGCTGTCCATGACTGCTTATTTTCGGTACAATCCCTAAAGATGACCGCTTATTCGCAGCTGACCCACCTTTTAGGGACTACCTTTTAGGCCTTTCGTTATCCGCAACCTGCAACCCGTCCGGTGGCCTCAGCTAGGCCCCCTCTAAACCACCTCACGCGCTCATCAGACCAGAAACTCTGGTATACTACAAGCAACCAAATGTTGTATCCAGTATCCCGTGTTATAACACTACTTTGAGTGTATTTCAAAACTTCGCCCTGATCCCTTCCGCCCGCATAAAGGACGAAAGTCTGTGCCATACAACATTTTTAAGATGCGAGAAACTAAAAACGAATACTCATAGAGGTAGACCATTTCTATAATAATGTTGAATCTAGATTAAATCGGATTATTAATATAGCCACAATGAAGAAAACCATTTCGAAAGTCATCGTTGTCTCTCGCTCTCTCTCACACGCGACCCCGTCTGCTTTGCCCATTCGTCTTCTTTGACGCGTAGTTCTCAGAGACTATAAGAGCTAGAGCAACCTAACTTTTTATCGAAGCTCCAGTGATATTAATTCAGCACAAGTTTATTTCAAAATTTTGACACGCCCTATTCCGCCCCCACAAAGAACGAAAATTTGTGGAATCCACAATTTTTACGGTACGAGAAAACCAAAACAAGGAATCATTGCAAATGACAGTATCTACCAGATTGAGGAATCTGGCCAGAAGAAACAAATTAAATTTCAGTGGTCACGCAACGCCTACCAAGCGTTTTCTTGTTCTCTCTCTCTGTCTCGCACACACTTCTACGAACCGTATATATGTAAAGAAGAAAAAATGGAAACAGATAAAATGTAATATATAAAATTTTGCAGAATGGTTCGACTCCATTTTTTTTTTTTAATTTTTTTTTGTCAAAAATGTAACAATTCCTCTTTGCCAACATATTCTGACTGAGTACCGGGTATAAAGTAGAGCCGCGGACTTTAACATACCAATAGCCGGTTCAAATACTTCCTTGTACCTGTTACAGACATCAGCCATTTGAGAACCCTGCGCTTTACTCACATTTAAAATTTGTTTAATTTCGAAATTGAATGTCTTGAACAAATCCATACCGAACAGATTCTTTTAGTTTTCTACATTTGCCACGATTGTGACAACATTTGGCGATTTAATGCCACCCTTTGCTACAGTGTGCAGTTCACCCAGCACGGGGTTTGTTGTTGGCCAATCGCTTGCAATGTACGGTCACACTTCTGCAGCTTTGGTCTTTTGAGTTCCTTGTATGTTTTACTATTGATAACACTACTCGACAACATTTTTTTTTTTCTCTGTCGCCCAAAATGACTTTTTCTGATAGATTTGGATGTTTAAAAATATTTAAAGAATTTATTTATTTCGGTATTTTTCCCCAAAATTTTGACTTTGAAAGCTCAGGAAAAGTCGAAAAAAAATATTTTAATGCCTTGATTATTGGTTTTAGATAGACATTAGGCGTCGTTTAATAAAAAATATAAAAATATAATAAAATTATAAAAATATAAAAATATAAAAATAAACGTCTACGTTACAACCGTTTGACCAAATTTTCATATGCCGTTTGGCACTATTTTACCGTTAAACAACTGTAACAAACACATATTTTTGGTATTTTTGTAGGAAAAAAAAGAAAAAAAATATATCGGCTAACGGAACTTATCGGCGAAATTCGGCGAAATGTGTCTATCTAAAACCAAAAATGACAAAATGACAATGACAAAAAATACCAAACTTTTTAAAAATTTTTAAAAAAAACTACTCCATGAAAAAAAACCATCGTTTAAAAAATTTTAAGCATCCAAATCTATCAAAAAAAGTAATTTTTGGCGAAAGCGGAAAAGTCGTGTCGACTAGTGTAATACCTCATACAAATAATTATATGTGCATTTACAGTTTTTTGTGTTTTAGTCATATAAGTAAAATTGTCCCGTTTCTGTGAATGAGCAAAGCTTTGGTGATATGTTGTTGTTGTTATTCGACCAAAATTTTTGCTTTGTCGTTTCATTCGTTGTACCGTTACATTAAAAATGTGCGCGAGCTTTCGATGCTGCATAGTAAATAATTATATGTGCACATCAGTGCTAACCGATCGTTTTTGCTGATAAGTGCCTTTCAAGAAGTTAAGTTGCAAAAATTTGTTTGACTTACTTAATGTAAGTATGTAATTGTTATAATTGTGCTTTAGATTGGAATATTTTGTAATTGGTTAGGTAAAATGCCTCGTGGAACTAGTTTGTCTGACCATGAACAAGGGATTATACAAGGAATGCATAAAAGCGGTGCAAAAATCACAGATATGGCAAAAACTCTTAAACGCCATAGGAACTGCATTTCCAATTATATAAAAAACCCAGCTAAATATGGTACGAATCGACGACAAACGGCAGATTCAGCGACTTGCTGTGGTTTATTCTATGAGTAGCGGACAAATTAAGGAGCATATGGGTCTGGAAATAACGAAGAATCGAATAGTCCAAATTATACTCGAAAATAAGTTACTTAAGTATACCTCTATGGTGCCTAAACCAAAGCTTTTGCAAAGGCACATGAAGGCTCGTTTGGAGTTTGCAGATAAGTACCGTTTTTGGAGCGATGAGTGGCATAATGTAATTTTTAGTGATGAAAAGAAGTTTACTTTGGATGGTCCAGACAGTTGCAAAAAATATTGGCGAGATATGCGACAGGATAGGCGATCCTGTTTCAAGCGAGGTTTTGGAGGTGGCACTGTGATGATATGGGCTGCGTCCTGCTTCAGAGGAAAGTCACCTATATGCTTCGTCTCTACCCGAATGAATGCCGAAATGTATGTGGATCTTCTGGAGAGTGAGTTGATAGAGTTTGGTGGGAATTTGTATGGTGATGACTGGACATTCCAACAGGACAATGCGTCAATACACGCAGCTCGGGTGACCAAAAGCTTCTTTACTGATCGAAAAATAACTGTATTGAAATGGCCAGCCTTGAGTCCGGACCTGAATCCCATAGAGGACCTCTGGGGTATCCTGTCTGCCAAAGTCTTTAAGAATGGAAGACAGTTTGAGACAGCAAGGCATCTTAAAGTGGCAATAGAGCAAGAATGGGCGAAAATTGATCCATCCACCCTTAAATCCCTAGTCGATTCCATGCCATCCCGTCTTAATTCTGTAATACTAAATAAGGGTAGCAATATTGATTATTAAAGTTATCTGTACATTATCATTAATAATATTAACAAACAAAAAATTGAATATGCACATATATATATTTACTACGAAGATTACTTTTCATTTAAGTTCCTTATTACATGTAATTGAAATTTGTTACCATTTTTGATCGACAAATTGTTCTGCAAATAAAGTTAAGTACCCAAAATTTCGATATCAGTTATTGTACTTTTGTAATTAAAAAAAAACGTGTTGCACATATAATTATTTGTATGACGTAGATACCGTTGCGCCAGAATCCATTTGAAAAGGAATCATTTCGTTGAAGATTTCCAGGTTGATTAAATTTTACTAGGCTTGAGACCGTGTGAAGTGTTTGAATAAACTCTGCTTGTTTCTCTTTATGCTGGTTTTTGTGATTATCGCTCTCTTTCTTATCTTAGCACTGCGTTGACATGCAAACTATAGATATATGTCCCTTTCGTCCACATTTATGGCAAATAGCATCGCGAAATTTACAGTTTTCATGAGCATGCGTATTTTCACAACCGGAGCAAGATTTAAGAGAGTTCTTGCCGCCTTTTGCTTCTATATCACTGCGTTTTTGTTGATGTTTCTTATGTGTGTGTGTACAGCGTTTATGTCCTGTATTCTCTTCTCTCTCTCTCCTTTATGACTGCTACTCTTTTTATTGTTGCTTCGTAGCTTTCGGCAATTGAGAGCACGTCTGCGAAGGACAGTTGAAGCTTTTGCAGTGCGGTTGTGCGTATTGCGTCGATTGGCGTGTGTACACTTACATGTTCGCCTATCATTTCGTCAACATAAAACTGACACTTACGAGCTACACCACGTAGATCGGCTACCCATTCCTTATGAGATTAAGAGTCCCGAAACTGACGTTTAAAAAATTCATAGCGAGCACCAACAATGTGACGTTTTTTTTTAAGTGCTCTCTTAATTTGTCTGTTATTTACACGTACGACTGCTGGTCCAAATTTTTGTTTTGTTGTTGTTGTATAGTATAGTGTCTAGTCTAGTTTTTTTATTTTCTCCGTTTTTTTTTATGTTTTTCCCATGTTGCTAAAAATTCTAGTGAGGGCATTCTAGTGAGTGGCTTCTAACCATAGATCGGATATCTGGTAGATACGGTAATTTTCCATGATTCCACAGATTTTCGTCCTTTGTGTGGGCGGAAGGGAGTGGGGCGAAATTTTAAAACACACTTGTAGTAGTGTGATAATACCAAAGACTGGCTACAAAACTTGGTTGCTTTACCTTTTATAGTCTCTGAGATCTAGGCGCTCATGAAAACGGACAGAAGGACGGACGGACGGACAGACAGACATGGTTATATGGACTCAGCTATTGATGCTGATCAAGAATATATATACTTTTTGGGGTCGGAAACGCTTCCTTCTGGGCTCTACACACATCCACTACTACCACAATTCTTATATACCCCTACTCTTTTCGAGTACCGGGAATAATAAAATCATTTAAGTTTAATTTAATTTAGTTCAAGTTAAAAACGAACGCACACTTTCTAACGAATTTGTTTGGCTAAATACAAGTTTTTATAGTTTTCTTTTTTTTGTTTTGTTTGCTTCCCAAATTACATTGGATCAGGAGGTAGAGAAAAATCAAGATTGCTACAGTTTTGCGTCGAGCTATGCAAAGAGCCGTGAAAAGAAGGCCTTCAGGAATGGGCACAGGGTACAGGTTTACAGGCTGAAAACCAAGGTGAGCCGATGGATCTTCGCCGAAACTTCGACAACCTACTTGTTAAGGTCTATATGCAGCACCTAGGAAAATAAAATTTTTTTTTCCAACTTCATATAAAACGAGAGGGAACGTTGTGAGCAGCGGTAAAAGGCCGCGGCTCTACTTTATACCCGGTACTCAGTCAAAATATATGTGATCTTATGATTAACGTTATTTATTATATGTTCGCAAACGGGACGAATTAAATTTTGGACCAAATAGAAAATTTAAAAAAATTTGGTTGAACCCTATGCTAGATTTTTATATATTAAAAGTTATCTGTTTCCATTTTTGTTTATAAAAAATTTTTAAATAAGCTTCTACATTTCTACATGTACATGTAGAACTACACATACCAGACGTAAAAGTGTTTGCGAGAAGGTGAGGGAATGAATAGACGCTTGGCAGGCGTTGATTAGCGACTGAAATTTAATTTCTTCCTTCTGGCTATAGTAATGATCCAACCTGATCCAAATTCGGATAAAAAATTTGGTTGCTCTAGCTTTTATAGTCTCTCAGATCTAGACGCTAATGAAGACGGACAGACGTACGGACGGACGGACAGACAGACAGACATGGCTATATCGACTCGGCTATTGATGCTGATCAAGAATATTAATCCTTTATCACCACAAATCTAATGTACCCCTATACTCTTCGAGTACCGGGTATAATAACTTACACAGTACTGAGAACATGCCTGAAAAAAGTTTCTATCAAAACAACTTGCCATAGAGATTCAGCTCAAGCTAGATAACGGACAGTGGTCACACAGCAGTGAAGAAGCCCTGAAAGCACTAACGGAGGTTAATTTCCCATGATGCACCGAGGTCACTGATGTCATTGAGGAACAAACCCTCCCCACAGGCCTATTAACCCACAGGAAAATTCAATGGACCATAGATTCTTTTACGGGCATAAAAGCACCTGGACTGGATGGAATATTTCCAGCAATATTGCAGGTGACAAAAGAGGTGATCACCCCATAGCTTTTCGCTATATACACGACATGCTTAAGGACAGGCCATATCCCTATCCAATTAAGAACATCCATAGTTGTCCTTCCGAAGGCAGGAAAGTGCAGCCATGTTAGTCCTAAGGATTATAGACCGATAAGCTTCACCTCCTTTCTACTAAAAACAATGGAAAAGCTGCTGGAGCTACACATCAGGAAGGAAGTAGGGGGACTGATGTCAACCGGCATGCTTACACTAAAGGAAAATCTTTGGAAATAGCACTACACTCGCTTTTAGCTATTACCGTCGAGAAAGCCCTCAACATCAAGAAAAATTCACTATGAGTATTTATTGATATATCCGGAGTATTCAATAACGCGGCCATAAGCGCAATAATGGATCGCCTAGAAGCAACCAACACACTCCCGTCAATCAACCACTGGATAAAGAACCTCCTAGGTTGTAGACGGGTTCAATCAGAATGGGGAACCACTTCCATGGCCAAGGGAGCATACAGAGGCACACCTCAAGGTGGAGTCTTGTCGCTCCTCCTGTGGAATCTGGTGGTCGACGACCTAATCAAGAGATTCGAAAGGAAGGCTCCAAAATAAAACGGCCTATGCAGATGATATAAGCATACTTATTACAATGGTCAACATTGGAACGTACACTCAGGAAGATATGTGAGTGGGCGGACGAAGTAAGACTTAGTATGAATGTGGACAAGACGGACCTCATCCTCTACACCAAGGTACCGGTATGGATTACCCCGAAAATCAACCTAACAAGGCTAACGCATCCAAGAAGATGCTTAGCAGCACATGGGCCTGTCCCCTGCTCTTATGCACTGGATCTACATATCGGTGATGCGACCAACTCTGCTGTATGGTCTTAGTGTGGTGACAAGCTACCAGGAAGAACGTACCACAAGCTTATGAAAAAGACTCAGCGACAGGCTCTGCTCTGTATCACGGGGGCACTGAGATCTACCCCAACAAAAGCACTCGAGACCATACTCGGAATCGACCCCCTGGACATTCACGTTCATTTGAAGGCTGGAAAGGCCGCACAGCGCTTCATTGCGTCGGGAAACATGCGGCCACAAGTATACGGGCACAGTTCAATGGGCAGGGTCATGATCAGTAATACGGACTACATGACCCCTCGAACGTGCCTCGACATCAATTCGAACACATTTCTGGGACCGGATGAATGGAAAAAAGGACAAAGAACTACACAGACCCCAAAATAAGGCTGTCATATAAGCTACCGGACCACTGCAGCATATTCCATTCGGAAGTTTTGCCATCAGGAAAGCAGCAAAGGTTGCACAGTACACAGAACGATCACACAATGTGGCCAACTTGTTCATAGACAGCCAAGCGGCGAAAGAATCTATGTAGTCGTCCGCGGTCAGTTCCAGACATTGCCTCCAGACTTGCCGGTATCCTGGCAAGTTGGGAACCATTGAACTCAATTTTCACTACTAATTCAGTGCGGATCTATTGGGTTCCCAGCCACTAGGGCATCGAAGAAAACGAACTGGCCGACGGTTGGCCAAGGAAAGCTGGCGACTGAAAACATAGAAAATGTGCCTGTCTTCCTTAGAACGCTACAAAGTGAACTAGAAAAGTAGGCCAGACTGGAAATCGAGAGCATGTGGAGGAGCACAACCACCACAGAATCTCGAAAATCATGTGCAAAGAGCGATGTGAAGAACTTAGCAACTATCTGCTGCACTTTCTACGGAAGGACTGCAGACTGTTAGTGGGGATACTGTCACTGTATCACATGCAGCCAGACTCAATATCACCAACGGAGACAGCTGTAGGAAATGTGATGAACCCTGGGCTGTCGAAACCCTAGAACATCGCATTTGTCGCTCGCCGGCGGGCAAGGGGGAGATACCTGAGCGCACCGACGATGGAATCACTGGATGATGCCTCCAAGAGGACGACAGGGGAGCTGTTTGCCTTCATCAAGAACACCTCTATTCTAGGTGACTTCAAAACCCCAGAAGCACCCTCGTAAAGGTCCATACGAAGTCCGGATAGCTAAAGGCCATTCTGGCCTATGAGAGGCCCCGTGAGGGCTGTCTGGGGTAACCTAACCCAACCTTATTAATTCATATATATATATGTATTTATATATACATATATACATTTATTTTTTTTTATGAATACTGTGTTCTTTTTATGCCCGGTACTCGAAGAGTATAGGAGCATATTAGATTTGTGGTGATAACGGATGTGTGTAACGCCCAGAAGGAAGCGTTTCCGACCCCATGAAGGATATTTATTCTTGATCAGCATCGATAGCCGAGTCGATATAGCCGTGTCTGTCTGTCCGTCTGTCCGTCCGTCCGTTTTCATTAGCGCCTATATCTCAGATACTATAAGAAAATCGATATCGATTATCGTTGCTGGCAGTTGTGTCTTCACCTCGCTCCGCCTAAATAATTTTATTTTTGTGATCAAAGGAAAGTAATTGTGTTGTAAATTCGCTTACTGTGTTTTAAACTGATTGTGCAACTAATTACTATCCGTGTTTATTCTTTTATCGTGCATTTGTGCAGTTAATTCCAATTGCAATTGCAATTTTGCAATTTTTGCGCATTCTTTCTAGCCCCACTCGTTCTTATGCTCAGCTCTGCACTTTCTTAATCGCAGAAGTTTTGTTGTTGCCTTTTCTAGTGCGGTGCGCTTGCTCTCTCTATACCGCTCTCTGTTTTTATCCACCCTCTGCTTATCTGTTATCTGTCTCTCCGCACACTTTCCGTTATTGTGATTGTTCTGTTCGTTCTTGCGCGCGCAATTGTGTAACACAAGCTAAAATTACTACTCTGTGCCCCACACCGACTTATATCTTACCTTTCTTTTTTCTTTTTTTCTTACATATTCATTGTTTCTAATATCAAACAATGACCACCTGTTGTGCAAAACGCTGTGACGCTCACCGTTCGGTAGCTACACGTCAATCATTTATTTTCTGCTGGTTGTGTGAAAACACGGCTCACGCTAGCTGCGCGGGTTTTGGTCATTTGGGCGCTCGCGTCATTGATCTGATTAAGACCCGCTGCGGTCTCAACTGGACTTGTTGGGATTGCAAGCCAGTAGAAGCCGATATGCGAACTTTTATGAGACAGACTCATAACGAATTCGCTGCTGTCCACTCTGAATTCCGGAAATTGCAGGATAAGTTTACCTCAATGGAAGCTCATTTCAAAAATCTTAAAATTTTAAATGAGTCTCCAAAGAGAAAAAAGGTTTCACCTAGTTTGCCCAGTGTTCACACTTCTAATTCTCTTGCAGCTAAAGACTCTGATGTTCCGCCTATCAGTTCGCCAGCATTGATCGACTTTGGCGCCAAAGAAATAGATGTACAGGCAACTACATCGAAAAAGACGTCTGGCTCCTCACATGTCGGCTGTTCACCGGTGCCTGTGTCTGCCAAGGATGTCCAACCCGATAGTATTGCTCATCCAGTGCCTGTGATTGCCCAGGCTGTCCAACCGGGCAGTCACGGTCATACAGATGTCTGCATCACTGTTCCCCCTACGGAAGTTGATACTGCTGTCAGCATGGAAGTCGAAGTAGTTCCTTCCCCACCCGCTCGCACTGGCTCCTCAGCCAGCGCTATCACATCTGCTCCTCGGGTAGAACCCGCCTCTGCCTCACCCTTAAACCATGTGACCCCTCTTGACCGATCTACTCTTTTCGCTGTCGCTCCTCTAAAATCTATTTTCGTCTCACGTCTTATGGAATCGGCTACGGATGCTATGGTTCGAGAGTATATTTTCTCTAAATTAAACATTAATAGCTCCTCTGACATTGTAGTTACCAAATTTTCTTTTAAAGAAAAACGTAGTATTTCCTCCTTTAAAATTCTTGTTCCGGAGAGGTTTGTTAAGACCGTGTTGGAACCCTCTTTCTGGCCAGAGCACACTATCTGTCATATTTTCAATAGTCGATCACGGTCTTCGCAACCCGCTCCTCGGGTAGGAATCCTTCCAACTCCTTCTACTGATCTTCCATCCACTTCAAAAAACTGAATTCTTCCCGACCTCTAAGGATCACTTATCAGAATGTACGTGGCCTGTGCAGTAAGCTCACCAAACTACATGCTGATAGTGCAACTTTTGATTTTGACATTATCGCCTTCTCTGAAACATGGCTCAATTCCTCAATCTCGGACTCCGAGATTTTTGTAGATAATTTTAACATATATAGATCTGATCGACCATCTCGAGGTGGCGGCGTCCTAATTGCTGTTCGTTCCGACTTAACTTCCCAACTCTTTTCCATCGATGAGCTCAACACCATTGAAATTATCGTTGTTAAAATTCGTCGCTCTTACATCCCACCGTCCTCTGAATTTACAACTTATATGCTTCACGCTGCCCATATCCAGTCCGTTTCGTCTCAGCTTGGTGATTCTGATCGTCTTATTGTCCTCGGTGACTTTAATCTCCCTAATGTCACTTGGTCCCCATCCAAAGACTCAAACTTAATGTTTCCATCTATGCAGCATGACTTTGTTGATTCTCTGTCCGATACATCGTTAGGCCAGGTAAATGGCATACGCAATAGCATGTGTAGGACCCTTGATCTCGTCTTCACTACCGACGCCTCGAGCACTTTGGTTTGTCAAGGATCACCTCTATCATTCCCCGAAGATCCATACCATCCCACACTTTCAATTGATTTCTTGTTACCATCTTCAAGCCCTATACAGTCGTTTATTAAGCCTTCAAATATTTATTGCTTCAGGAAGGCTGATTTCCTCTCCTTGAATACTACCCTATCTCAGATAGATTGGTCATTCCTTGACGATTTCCAGGAAATCGAGTCTGCCACGAATGCATTCTATAGCTCTATTTTTTCCATCTTTCCCATGCATGTTCCATTAGTTACCCCCTCCAGAAATCTGTCTGGTCCTATCTGGTTCACCCCTAGACTAATAAATCTGAAGAATTTAAAATCCCGTATGTACAAGAAGTTTAAAAAATCCGGTTTGCAATCAGACTTTTCGAAATACTCAATTGCAAAACCGAAATTCTCCTTATTTAATACTTTGTGTTACAACAGATACTTGACCCAATGCAAGCTTAACTTTAAACGTGACCCTAAACAATTCTTCAGGTTTGTTAATTCTAAACGTAAATCTTCCCGATTTCCTTCTTCTCTACACTTAAATGGTAGTTATGCCGATAACGATTGTGATATTGCTGATCTGTTCGCTTCCTTCTTCCAACGCTGCTACTCTGTCCCTTCTATTAACTTTCCCTCTATCCTAGCCTCATCGAACGACTTTAGTAGTAGTTACTCTTATCCTATTCCTATAAATAATTCCAACTGTATCCCTCACCCCTTCATCGACTATGATGGTCTCCTAACAAATTTAAAATCGTGCAAGTCTTCGTTCTCCACTGGGCCAGACTCGGTTCCGAGTGCTGTTCTAAAACTTTGTGCCGAATCTCTTTGTGTGCCCCTCCTAAAACTTTTCAGCTTGTCTCTCAAGACTGGTGATTTTCCCACCATCTGGAAAGAATCCTATATAGTTCCCTTTCTTAAAAAGGGATCTAAATCTGATGTCTCTAACTACCGCTGTATTTCCAATTTATCTGCCATTCCTAAACTCTTCGAAAAAATCATCATATCTCAGCTGCAACATTTTTTAAGTTCTGTATTCTCTGAATCTCAGCATGGATTCGTTAAACGTCGCTCAGTTTCTACTAATCTCCTTGAATTTTCCACCTTTGTAACTTCGGGATTTGCTAAACAGTGTCAAACTGATGTCGTTTATACTGACTTTAGTAAAGCCTTCGACTCCGTCAATCATAATCTACTTATTCATAAGCTGTTTCTTCTAGGGTTTCCGACTAAGCTTCTATATTGGACTAATTCCTACCTTTGTAACCGCTCTCAGCGTGTCTGCTTTAACTCCTCTCTCTCTAAACCTGTTATTGTCTCATCGGGGGTTCCTCAAGGTAGCCATCTGGGTCCCTTGCTATTTAACCTATTTATTAACGATCTTCCACAAATGTTATCTCATTCCCGTATCCTAATGTATGCTGATGACGTTAAGCTATGTTTTTCCTACAGTGACCCCTTGTCCCCACTATCTTTGCAATCTGATCTTGATGCCCTTAACAACTGGTGCCTAATCAACATTCTACCTCTTAACATTTCTAAATGCTATATAATGACTTTTCACCGCAATAAGCCATACCTTTTCGACTACTCTATCAATAACTCTATCCTTCAACGCCTTTTCAAAGTTAACGACTTGGGCATTACCTTTGTACCTAATCTATGTTTCAACTCTCATATCTCTACTATCTCTAACAAAGCCAAAGGAGTCCTTGGATTTGTCAAAAGATGGTCTAAGGAATTTACAGACCCGTATACCACAAAACTTCTGTATGTTTCTCTGGTCCGGCCTATCTTGGAATATGGTTCTTGTGTCTGGTCTCCTCATTACCAAAAATTTCAGGATATGCTCGAATCAGTACAAAAACAGTTCCTCATCTTTGCCCTCCGGGGACTCAATTGGGACCCTTCGATCCATCTCCCTTCTTATGAAAGTAGGTTGCGCCTAATTAATCTTCACTCTCTTAAATCCCGTAGAACCTGCCAAGGAGTTCTCTTCCTCCATAAGCTTCTCTCTGGTGAGGTCGAATCGACTGCCCTCATCAACCTTATTAGTATTGCTGTTCCTTTCCGCCCGACTAGGCATTACTTCCCTCTTCATCTCCAACTCTGTCTTTCTAACTACTCGGATTATGAATCTTTCCGTAGCCTTTGCCGTAACTATAACCAATTTTTCCATCTGTTTTCCTTTGATACTAGTTCTAATTTGGTCAAATTTATCTTAATCAATAACTTAATTTAATTTAAATAGCATTAATTTAGAAATGTTCGGCTACCGGCTCTTCTCTTACCTAAACTTGGCTGTTGGTGGGATCTTATCGGCTACTGAGCCGATAATCAGCCCCACCGGGTCTGAGTATTGGCTTTGGCCCTTTAGTTTAATTATTTGATATGTAATTTTACCCTTATAGTTTAACTGTACATTGCACTATGGTCCGGAATTCGATTATTTTGGCATAAACTCAAAATTTTTATGTCGATATATCGTACTTTAGCAATTATTTTCTAAAAGTAAATTTATCATATAAATTAAAAACAAACAAAAAACTGACCGAAAGCTTCACTTGAGCTTTTTATGAGCTTTTAAAAGTTCAGTATTGATCAGCTGATTGCGAGAAGGCAATTCGCGCCAAATTATTTGTTTACTTTTGCACATGATACGATTGTCAATACGCATCCACAAATTATAGTAAAATATGGAAAATAAAGGTCAAGGTATGTAGTTTTTAATGTATGTTTTTAATATATGTGTAGTTATAGAGTTTTTGTGTTGTGCAACATCCAATTTATGTGTATTTTTACAGAAAATTCTAACATGTCCCCTGTGTTTCGTGGAGTATAACTAATTTTCTGACAATTTCTGACAAAAGTTAAAAACGCCAGTTTGTACCTTTAACTATTTTTTTTGACGGCAAAATAATATATTTTGCCCCTTTTTGCTCGTTTTCTAATAATCTGATTTTATATAGGCAAGTTCGAGTTCAGACATAGCGACCTCATACACATTTGGAGCGGTAACAATCAACAAATAAATTACGTTTATGATTACGTTTATTCCACAATCAACAATAACCATCTGGAATTAAAAAGGAAAGAACAGATTGACAAAAAAATAGCTCATTTTGAATTATTCATTAAAAGAAAACTGCCCGAGTGTAACAGACAGTTAGATCGATTTATGTCCAAACATACTAAGTGGATGGCTTCTAAAATTACAATTTTTGTTAATGAGTGGGAAAACTGTAAGACACCACAGAAAGTGGGACGTCGAAACTTATCTTACCCAAATGCGGGAGCAAGATTGAAAAGGAAACTGGCATCCGAACTGGCAAGTGAAAGTGATCTTTCAAATCTTTGACAAATCTTTTGATTCTGTATCTGCTAAAAAAGAAGGCAAGAGTGACGTTGCCTTTGTTCTTAAAGAAACCTTAACAAAACCTGAATTTCTAACCGAATCGAAGCTTTCGCAAGTAGAAAATTCTCGTCGATAACCAACTTCAATGAAAATATTTTAAAAAAGTTTCACATTATATTAATAGCAATTTCATCAAACTATTATATAAATTCCGACAAATTTCGTTCTTTTTGCGATACAACTTTTCAATTATATATGCAAACATATCCTTGGTACCCCATGTCACCAACGATCCATAAAGTACTGGTCCATGGGTTTCAAATCAATAATTCGGCGTTGGTTTCACTTGGATGCATAGGCGAAAATGCGAGTGAAGCCCGTAATAAATTTTACAAAAGGGACCGACTATCACATGCCAGGAAAAATAATAGAATCAATACGATGACTGATATTTTCCACAGAGCGATTGATTCCTCGGATCCACTTTTATCAACAATATGTTTAAAAGAAAGAGAGCGAAAAAATAAGAAAAAATCACTTCCGAAGGAAGTAATAAGGCTTTTGGATATACCATCTAATTTTCAACCAGATCAGAACATATATTGGACTCAGATTCTGATTCGAGTTCTGATTCCGAAATTCTTAATGTAGAACTAGAAGAAGAAGAGTTTGATTATTTATAAAACAATATTCATATACCCATTTATTATGTTTGTTAATATTTTATTTTAAAATATAAAAATATCATTTCTGAAGATGAAAAATCCTTTTTGCCAGTATAGAGCTTTTTTGAATCCTAAGTCATAACAGTAGTTTATATGGGAGGCAAGAGAGGGCGTGGTCGCACGGACTTCAAATTTTGTCTACAAACTATTTATGATTTAAAAATAAAACGTACAAAGTTTCAAGTCTGTAGCTTTATTTTTAGAGTTTATGCCAAAAAAATTGAATTCTGGACCATAGTGCATTGTTAAACTTTAAACAAAATAAACAATAAACAATAAACAATAAGAGCTAGAGCAACCAAACTTTCTATCCAAGCTCCTGTGATATCAGTTCAGCACAAGTTTATTTCAAAATTTTGCCACGCCCCCTTTCGCCCCCACAAGGAACGAAAATCTGAGAGATCCACAATTTTTAAGATAAAAGAAAACAAAAAACGCTTAGCCATGGAAAATGACCGTATCTACCAAATTGCCAAATCTTGATCAGGTAGAATTACTATTATAGTCAGAAAGTACAAATTAAATTTCAGTCGCCACGCAACGCCTGCCAAGCGCTTCCTCATTCCGTCTCTCTCTCGCAAACACTTGAACGTCTCGAATATGTAGTTATAAAGATCATGTAGAGATTAAGAAATGTAAAAGCAGATGTAAAAATCATATGTAAAAAAAAATTGAAACATGTACAAAAATTCCAAAAATGGCTTGACTTCATTTTTTAAAATATTATTTTTTGCCCAAAATTTAATTCGTCCCTTCTGCGAACATATAATAAATTGCATAAATCTTAAGCTCATATATGTATGCATATACTGACTGAGTACCGGGTATAAAGAAGAGTCGCGGCCTTTGCCGCGGCTCACAACGTTCCCCCTCGTTTTTAATGTTATTTTTTTATCTTTTATTAGTGGTTCTGGCCTATGGCCAAAATGACTTGATTGTTTTAATCTCATATTAATATAATATATTAATAATATATTAATGGCTATATTATTTGGGTTTTCTTAAATAAAAGACAAGGGATTCAAATGCTCAGACCTGCCTTCTTTATGTAGATTGCAAGTTCTCTAAAATAAAGAGGTTCTTTTCGACAGAGTAAGCCGTAAAGTATTGAGTCCACTGCCGGAGGAAACTCCAAACCTTGATTTTCACCAAGGAAATTTTAGGAAAATTCAAGACCTACTGAATTCTGATCAATCCACTGATATGATTGATCGCTTGAACATATTTGAGAATTTCCTTTCACACGAACAAGTGAGCCTCAATTACGAGGACAACAAATATGCAATATATTCTGGTGTGAAGAAGCCACAAATTTTTCTAAAGAGGTCTTTTGCTTAGATTAGCGTTAATGCTTATAATAAACACATTATTTCAATGCAAAGGGCCAATATGGATATCCAATTCATTTTGGACCCTTATGCATGCTGTAGCTACATATATAATAAACTATATAAATGAATCCCAAAGGGGTATTTCTAAGCTTATGCGCGGGGCGATAAGAGAAGTGCAAGGGGACCATTATACGATTAGGCAAAAGCTACAGCACATTGGTCACAAATTTATTTCTGGCACTGAGATATCTGCTCAGGAAGTCGTATATTGTTGTCTAGGAATTCCGTTGTCCGGAACTAGCAACAAATGCGTTCATGTCAATACTTTCCCTCCAGAGCAACGAGTGCGAATGCTCAAATCGAAAAGCATTCTGCAAAATATGAATCAGGACTCTACAGACATATTCGTCAAAGGATTGCTGGAGCTGTACGAACAAAGACCGACCAATCTTCAGGGCCTGTGTTTGGCCGATTTTGCAGCAAATTATGAATTTTTAAAAAGCGTGAAAAGAGTTGGCCAACATAACGATGATGAAGTGGACGAAGAAAATGAGGCACCAGTAGAAGTCTTTCTCCCTCTCCGCGATAATAGTTTTATTTTTATACCCGGTACTCGAAGAGTATAGGGGTATATTAGATTTGTGGGGATAACGGTTGTGTGTAACGCACAGAAGGAAGCGTTTCCGACCCCATAAAGTATATATATTCTTGATCAGCATCAATAGCCGAGTCGATATAGCCATGTCTGTCTGTCTGTCCGTCTGTCCGTCCGTCCGTCTGACCGTCCGTCTTCATTTGCGCCTATATCTCAGAGACTATTAAAGCTAGAGCAACCAAGTTTTGTCTACAGTCTCCTGTGTTATCACACTACTCAAAGTGTATTTCCAAATTTCGCCCCGCCCCTTTCCGCCCCCACAAAGAACGAAAGTCTGTGGCACACACAATTTTAAAGATACAAGAAAATTAAAAACGCAGAGTCATAGAAAATGCCCTTTTCTATCAGAATGTTGAATCTGGATCAGATCGGATCATTATTATAGCTACAATAAAGAAAACCATTTCGAAAGTCATCATTCCCTCTCGCTCTCTCTCACACGCGACCCCATCTGCTTTGCTTATTCGTTTAAATGAGCGCCTAGTTCTCAGAGACTATAAAAGCTAGAGCAACCAAACTTTCTATCCAAGCTCCTATGATACTGAACCAGCATGAGTTTGTTTTAAAATTTTGCCACGCCCCCTTCCGCCCCCACAAAAGACGAAAATCTGTGTAATCCACAATTTTTAAGATAAATGAAAACCAAAAACGCAGAATCATGACAAATTATCATATCTACCAGATTACCGAGTCTGGATCAGATCGGATCAATATTATGGCCAGAAGAAACAAATTAAATTTCAGTGGCTACGCAACGCCTGCCAAGCGCTGACTCATGCCCTCTCTCTCTCTCTCTCTCTCTCTCTGTCCTAAACACTTGTACGTCTCAAATATGTAGTTATACATGTCATGTAGAAATGTAGGCGCAGATATACAAAGCATATGTAAACAAAAATGGAAACATGTATAAAAATTCCAAAAAAACTAATTTTTTTAATTTAAATATTATTTTCGTCCCTTTTGAGAACATATAATAAATTTCATAAATCGTAGGCTCATAAATGTATGTATGTATATACTGACTGAGTACCGGGTATAAGGTAGAGCCGCGGCCTTTGCCGCGGCTCACAACGTTCCCTTCGTTTTTATTAGGGAACGGACTAAGCCATCCATTTTAAAGTATATGAGGTTTAATATAAATACAGATAGGTCTAACTATTTTAGAGCATTAGTCATGCTGTTTTATCCGTGGAGCGATGAGGACAGAGATTTAGTGAGCGCTAATTGCGAGGATGTTTATAACAATCATCAGCCGAAGCCATTAGGGAGGAAAATGTAGGTGAAGAGGCAGTTGATGAGACCATTGATAAGCAGTTTAGGGCTTTAGCGATTCCCGAAATAAGCTCTCAAATAAATGTTCTGAACTTGAATGACCTGGCAACGGATGAAGATAGGAGTATTCGATTTGTTAAGCTTCCTCCGATTGTTTCCATTACTTTGTTAGCCAGTCTAATTAGATCGCTTAATTTGAAGCAAAAAGCTTATCTCACTCATGTTATGCATAATGTGAGAAATAAGGCAGTTTTTTATGAGTTTGTAGGCGACGGCGCAGGCGTCGGCAAGAGTAGGACAATATCTACCATATTTCAGACCATTTAACAGGAGTTTAATCGTAGACTAGGATCTAACCGAGAAACTGTTAAGGTTCTTCTGTGTGCTCCCACAGGAAAAGCTGCATTCGGTATTGGAGGTGTCACACTTCACTCCATGTTTTCTTTACCTCTCCATCAGTCCAACCATGCCTTTAAACAGTTGGGTCCACATTTGTTAAATACCTTGCGTTCAAGATTTATTGATCTTAAAATTCTTAGAATTGACGAAATTTCTATGGTTGGTGAAAAAATGTTTTCGTATTTTGGTAGGCGCTTAAAACAAATATTGTCAAGGCCCGAGAGTCCTTTTGGTGGCATTTTTGTTATCGTGTTCGGCGATCTAAGGCAGTTATGTCCAGTAGGTGATCGTTGGATATTTAAATCCTCATCAGGAGCGCATAATCCATACAGTGCGATAGTTGGCTCTAGTCTCTGGGATAGCCTAAAGTTTTTCGAACTTACAGAGATAATGCGACAGCGAGATGACCAAGCTTTTGCAACCGCACTTAATAACATGGCATCAGCCGAAATGACGACAGGAGATAGTCAATTGCTTGGGAGCCGAATAGTTGATGGCAGTCAAGCCCCCGAGATGCGATCCACATATTTTATAGTAATAGCGAGACAGATAAGTGCAATAGGGAGAAGCTATCATAGATAATGACTGCAGAATATACTTCAATAGCTTTAGACTGCATCAAAGTCGAACATTTTAACCCAGAAAGCAAATATCTGGACTCTGTTAAGAGTTTCAAAGCTTCGAATACACAAGGTTTGTGTACTTCATTGGTTCTTAAAACCACGGCTAAATATATGATGACAGTCAATGTAGATACATCAGATGGTCTAGTTAACGGAGCTACTGGTGTTTTAATGCAGGTAGATCTCAGCTTCTCCAATACCCCCGAACTTCTTTGGATAGTTTTTCTAGAGGAAAGCATAGGAGTTAACGCACGGTCGAAACGCAGCAATAGTAACGAATCTTCATGGACCCCAATTCAGAAAACTACAAAAAGTTTTCAGTACCACCAAAACGAACAAGTTACTATTGACCGAAAACAGTTTCCGGTTGTAGTTGCAGAAGATGTAACTATTTATAAGAGTCAGGGAGCTACATACAGCAAAGTGGTCGTCCGCACTTCATCCAATATGCAAAGAGAGGCGTTGTGTGTAGCTTGCAGTAGGGCCACCAGTGAGAACGGACTTTACGTCGTTAGACCATTCATTCCTCCGAAACAAAAGCGGGACTGTCCTGTCGCGAAGGAGATGGAGAACTTACGTTCTGCCAAATCACTTCAAACCCAATTCGATTGTTTACTCAATCCGTCCGACCTCAATATTTTCTTCCATAATACGGAAAGCTTGCACTGCCATTTTAGCGATGTCTGCTCTGATCAGTTAATGATCAAGTCTTCTATTTTGTGCTTCGTTGAGGCTTCCTCTTACTCAAATGAAGATTATATTTTTCCTGGCTATTCCACTGCAGTGCGGTGAGATTGCCCTTCCGTAGCCAGCTAGCGAGCTAGACAGAAAAGGGGCATTCTAATATTTGTTAGGAATGAACTTTTAGATCATTGTAGTAATTTTGAATGTGGTCGATTTTATGCAAATTCCGGAAACTAAGCATCTCCAGTGTTCGAGTATGCTTTGTTTAAGTACAAGTCTGTAGGTGTTGCTGTTATTTATAGGACTCCCGCGTATCCGTTGCCAAAGTTCAAAGCAGAATTTGAGGACTTAATTCAAAGAAATCCGATTTTAGATAGAAATTTCTTAGTGTAAGGAGATTTTAATTTATGCCTTCATAATCTTTCGGGCTGCTGTAGGGAAATTTACGAGTTCCTTTCAGAAAGAAATTGTAGGTCATTGTTAGGCTTGGACTCGTCTACAACCAATTGCGATACGCTAATTGACTGTGCGTTTTCAAACATTTCCGATAGCAGGCCACCGCGCGCACCTTTGAGACTATCTATAGTTATCAAACGGAATCCTAGTTAATGTTAAGGAGGCAGAAGATTAGATTTTGATAGGTTTGGATAGGTCACGACCCGCCCCGCACGAACCTTTAAGTACTTTACTTCTGGTAGTCAAAAATTAAATACTCAGCATTTGCAATCGTATTACATGTATCACATCTGTTTGTGGACACTGCCTAAATGCTAAATAAATATTCTTTATCATAAAAGTGTCCCGTCATGTCTATTAATTACTTTTTTGTCCCTGGCTTTCCAGTTTCATTGGACATGCCATGGCTTGTTAAGTACATTCAGAAAGATGTACCTAGCAGAAAGAACTCTAGCAAAGGGTTCATTTAATTTTACTAGTTTTTTGTTTTTTGTCTATTTTAATTATAATTTCTTTTAGAGCTTCATTGGTGCGTAATTTAATATCGATTGCCATACCTTCTAAAATAGCCCTTTTTGCAGTTTTATCAGCTATTTCATTTACGTGAATATTCTGTGCCCGGGGTCCCACATAATTTCTAATCTTTCAATGCTTGATGTATTGATATAGTCATGTATATCTTTTGCTATATAAGAGTCAGAGTCCTTGTTATTTACAATGTTTATTACCAATACCAATACAGTTCCGTTGTAATTCTTACTGCAGATTATATCACAGGGTAATTTTATTCCCACAAGTTCAGCTCCTACAGAGAATAGAATTTTATCAATTTTAAACTTATATTCCTTTTCTTTCTGCAGGTCTATAATACCAATACCAATTTTGTTGTTTAGAATTGATGCATCTGTTGACAATATATGTCAACCCTCCTTTTGTTAGGTGTTAGATTTCTCGAGAAAATACGCCCTAATTTCTTCGTCTGCTAATTTGTTTTTGATTTCATTTAAAAATGTATCCTTCACTACTATCTTCAGACAAAATTCGAATTTTTTACATGTGACTGTATTTTTAAAGAAATGTCGAAATTCTTTTATCATTTCCGTTTAACTCGTAGTGGCACTAGATCTTCGAATGTCCTCAAAGAATTCTCTGTTGTATGTCATGACTTTAATTAATTTCTTGGTTGTTAATAACATGGCTCTGAAATACGGTGGCAATATCCCTGCCAGAATAAAAATTAAATGCTTTGAGGTCATTGGTGTAACCCCTACACATCTCCTTGAAGCCCATGCTAGAGCAATGTTAAGGTCTTTACGAGTACCAATTCCCAGATTGGCAATACTCGTCAGAACATATTCTTGTTTAGATCTTGAAATGATTTAATGATTTAAAAATGTTGACAGCTACTTTTGGCTTTAATTCCGATTTGATTATAGCTGCAACTTGTTGGAAGTTATTAGCATCTTTGTCAACTTCTTATAGCCTTTTTACACTACGGTTGAGTTATTGAGTTATTGAGTTTCGGGAAAAACTCGAGTTTCGTTTACATGGGGAAGAATAGGGGACCTAGAGGTGGCAACAAAGTTGAGTTTTGGTTGCGTTTAGTTGAGTTTGTCCGATTTTTCGAATATTTGAACCCTGATCTGCCTGTCGTGGAATTATCACCACTAGTTACAACAAAAATTGGCAGCTCAATATTTAAAATTTGGCGCGTAAACAATATGGCTGGGGAAAAAGGTACATACAATTGTTAAAACCAATACTTTAAACCAATTTTATTATTAAAAACCATATAAACAAAGTGGTCGATTTCCAAAATTGGGTCGAAAAAAATTAGCCAAACGCTAAATTGAATTATTATAAATAAATATAAATTAAATTATTATAAACAATTGCGAATTTAAAAAAGTTTAATTTTGGTACATATGTAATGTACATATACATATAGACAAACATCAACATAGTTGCAATTGCAGCCGTGCCATTTCCCTGAGGAAGTTTTCCTTCAAAAATGGATTCCAAGGTTATTCGCAATGTCCAAATGCGTTTCTTGGAAATTTGATCCAAATATTCCACAGTTGCTGCAAACATCTTCGCCAACTCCATACATTGCAGCGTCGTTGTCTTATCTTGCTCTGCCACATAGAAAATCATTAACTCTTGGTCGTTAATATAATAAAAACGAGAGGAAACGTTGTGAGCCGCGGCAAAGGCCGCGGCTCTACCTTATACCCGGTACTCAGTCAGTATATAAATTAAATTATATGTGTTCCCGTTTCCCGATACCGTGGCAGGGCCAACGGCAATAAAACTCGCGAGAGTACTTTTAATGATATATTTGCCGGCTCAACTGGCTCGGTCGAAAGTGAGAATGAATCTAAATCTATCTTAAGATACAGAAATACAATTCTACTTAAAACTGCCCACCTTCGCGGCAGCGCTGCTTGTGCAGCGGGCCGACGTTCTGCACCGTCAGCGCCTCGTGCAGACCATCAGCTCCACAGCGGATGTTCATCAGCAGCGAAATATGATCCGCTGACCACTCGAGTGCAGGGCAACGGCTCCTAAGCAGAAGCTCGTGCGACAATGTAGTCGCTGCCCCCACCCCTCGAGTGCGGCATCAGCATTCATCCGTTTCGGAATTCTGCCGATACCCTGCAGCTGGTGGGGAGTGTTAACTTATACATACATACATTTATGAGCCTACGATTTATGAAATTTATTATATGTTCTCAAAAGGGACGAAAATAATATTTAAATAAAAATAAATGCATTTTTTGGAATTTTTATACATGTTTCCATTTTTGTTTACATATGCTTTGTATATCTGCGCCTACATTTCTACATGACATGTATAACTACATATTTGAGACGTACAAGTGTGTACGACCACTAACCATACAATATATAGACGGGACAATTCATATCGATCAAAAATATCGTTATATACTACAATAAACCATACAATCAAATATATATTTGTGAATATATATACATATATCTGCTCAATATATTAGTATATTCTATATTAAACAAAGTTAGAATCTAAAGCATGTACAAAATAACAGATATTCTGGTATTATAAGGCAAGCGTCTTCAAAAAGGGCCGACTCCAATAATGCTAAAATGAAGGGTGGCGCGAGCATAAAAATCAAAACAAAGTTGGGTGAGCGAAAATTTCAGTTGTGCGCTCATGTGTATGAGTGTGTACTTGCAAACACGCAAAGTACATGAGCACACATACACTCTCACGACTCTCGGGCGCTGACAACACATATGCAACAGTACGTGAGAATGCGTGAGCACGCATACACTCACTCGGGAGCTGATATCTTATTGGTGGTGCGGTCAAAACCAGCGTATGAATTGTCCCGTCTATATATTGTATGGTTAGTGGTACGACAGAGAGAGAGAGGGCATGAGTCAGCGCTTGGCAGGCGTTGCGTAGCCACTGAAATTTAATTTGTTTCTTCTGGCCATAATATTGATCCGATCTGATCCAGATTCGGTAATCTGGTAGATATGGTAATTTGTCATGATTCTGCGTTTTTGGTTTTCATTTATCTTAAAAATTGTGGATTCCACAGATTTTCGTCCTTTGTGGGGGCGGAAGGGGGCGTGGCAAAATTTTTAAACAAACCCGTGCTGATTCGGTATCACAGGAGCTTGGATAGAAAGTTTGGTTGCTCTAGCTCTTATAGTCTCTGAGAACTAGGCGTCAAAAAATACGAATGGGCAAAGCAGATGGGGCCGCGTGTGAGAGAGAGCGAGAGGGAATAATGACTTTCGAAATGGTTTTCTTTATTGTAGCTATAATAATGATCCGATCTGATCCAGATTCAACACTCTGATAGAAATGGTCTTTATCTATGATTCTGCGTATTTAGTTTTCTTGTATCTTCAAAATTGTGTATGCCACAGACTTTCGTCGTTTGTGGGGGCGGAAAGGGGCTGGGCGAAGTTTTGAAATACACTTTGAGTAGTGTGATCACACAGGACACTGGATACAAAACTTGGTTGCTCTAGCTGAAATAGTTTCTGAGATATAGGCGCAAAAGAAGACGGACGCACAGACGGACGGACAGACAGACATGGCTATATCGACTCAGCTATTGATGCTGATCAAGAATATATATACTTTATGGGGTCGGAAACGCTTCCTTCTGTGCGTTACACACAACCGTTATCCCCACAAATCTAATATACTCCTATACTCTTCGAGTACCGGGTATAAAAATTAAGTTTGGAAAACAGGAAAGCAGTGAGCATAGAGATACCGTAGAGAACCCTGTAATTGAGTGTAGAGAATCAGGTGCAGTGGGAAGTAGAGTGGGAAACATGTTAACATTGGATAGTAAAGAGAACCTTAGTAGTGATGATAGAGATATTGTAGAGAGGGTAGTGACCGAATGTAAGGAAGTAGATGGATCGAAGCTTGAGATTAGAGATTTTAGTCAAAGTAGAGGAAGCGTTAACGATGTGGTGGGGGAAGTAAAGTATATTCATTGTGGATATTCAGATAAAGAGAGCAAATGTGTTGAGGATATAGGGAAGGACCAGTTAGAGTTTCAGGAGGAAGGCTTATTGAAATCATTGATAGTTGGGGTAGTAGGTGCAACGCCAGAAGATGTCGATTTAATTTTGCAAACTGAACAGATGCGGGACAAGGAGGTAGTGAGGATTCGGAAAATGGTAGAGAATGGGACTGATGCAGATTTTGAAATGATAGATGGTATTGTATACAAAAGAAGTGGGGAGAATAAACTGTGTTTCTACGTTCCAATGTGTATGGAAGAACAATTGATAAGGCGGTCTCATGAAAAACTGGGACATTTGGCAGTTGAGAAGTGTGTGAGTGACCTTTTGAGGACCTACTGGTTTCCGTCAATGAGAACTAAAGTTGCAAGGTTCATTAGAAACTGTCTACCTTGTATATTACACTCAATGCCTAAAACAATTCATAATAGAACGCTCTATAGTATTCCAAAGTCGTGTGTACCGTTTCATACCCTACATATTGGTCATTTCGGTCCAGTGCCGAGTATTAGATCTAAGCGAAAACACCTTCTTGTGGTAATAGATGCTTTTAATAAGTTTGTCAAATTGTCCCCGGTTGATAGTACCAGTACGCGGGAAGCGAAGGATGCCCTAAGTAAATATTTTGATTTCTATAGTCGCCCCACTAGGATAACATCAGATCGGGGCACCTGTTTCACTTCGTTAGAGTTCTCTAGTTTTCTGCAGGAAAGAGGGATAGAACACATTAAGATAGCTACGGGTGCACCGCGGGCGAATGGTCAAGTTGAAAGGGTTAATCGTGTTCTGACTCCGATGTTAGGGAAATTGTCAGAACCCCTTGAGAAAGCCGATTGGTATAGGTTAATGAACAATGTGGAGCATAATAGCATGCTGTCAAATAATGCTGTCAATAGTAGCACGAAGAAGACACCTAGCATATTATTATATGGAATACCCCAGAATGGACCGGTGGTAGATGAGTTAACCGAATACCTAGAGGAGAAGTTAGGTTCAGATCATAGGGAGTTAGAAACCATAAGAGAAACAGCAAGTGAAAACATACGGCGGTCACAGATAAGGAATGAAAAAATGTATGGTAATAAACATAGACCCCCGTTAAGGTATGAACCTGGTGATTATGTAGCCATCCGACATGTTGACACCACACCTCGGGTCAATAAAAAGTTAGCACCCAAATATCGAGGACGTTACCGGATTAATAGAGTATTGAATAATGATCGTTGTGAGGTTGTAGACATTGAGGACTGTCAATTAATACAGATGCCATTCGGAAGTGTACTTGAACCAGCAAGGCTTAAACCATGGGTAGAGTGTAAGGATAAAACCGTAACCTCATGCTGTTAGTAGACAAATAATTTAGTTGAGTTAAACAATACCGAAAATGAAAAGTTGTATGACAAGTTCTACAAATTGTATTTCTTAGTATGTAGATCGGAGGCGATCTATAGTCAGGTTGGCCGAATGTAAGATATGAATATTATCCCTCTAGTACCAGGCACCGGTGCCGAACTAGTTGCATTTCTCACGTACCTGGTTCCACTTCGTTTCCCCGACAATGTATTTCAGTGGAGAATTTAACACATGCATGTCCTAGGGCGGAAACACCACTGGTCCACTATCGATTCCCCTTCGATTACCTGTGAACTAGTTGCTCAGGACCTAGTTCGGACCTAGCTACCAGTAGAAAGCCAGCAACTAGTTCCCGTATCGACCCCCCTTCGGTTACTAGGAGCCTAGTTTCGAAATAAAAATACAAATTCTTTCAATGTAAATGTACGCATATATATTTTAAAATTCTATTAAAACTATAGTAATTTAGATGCTTTTTCGGCACTTCTTTTTAAAAACTCTTTTTTGATTCTTTGCATCGCTTTTCGAAGCAGTGACTCCCCGGCTTCGTCTCCAGGCGGAATACATTCTGTAATTAATTTTTGGTAAATTGAATTATTATTATTAATTAGGAGTATAAATGGTATTTTACCTAGCCAAGCGTCATAAAATTCTTTATGGGACCTGAGGGACTTCTTCCCTTGCACTCCATCGACATTGTGCGATAAAACGACTTCCTCACTTATAATATAAATTAAATTGTTGACAATGCCTCCCGGCTGTAAAATGGATTTCATTGCAGCTATCTGTAAATAAAAATAATATATAAGGATAAGAAAGAGAAAAAGGTCACTCTTTTGCAGTCTACGCAAAAGCCTTTTGCTGATCATTTTATTTAAAATATGAAATATGCCTGCACGTACCTGTTTGTAAGTTTTTGTATTTTTTTTATTATTTTTTCTCACTTTTAAAATGGTTTTAACAGAAATTTTAACAAATCCACGCTTCCAGCAACTAGATCATGCATAGAAGTGAAAAAATCAACGCAGAAAGAGAAACACACGAAGAACAAATGCATTTTGTTTGTGTACTTTTTTGTCTCTTGCATTCCACGAGCGCAAGTACAGTAGAATAGCACGATTAACTTACCATTTTGGTCCATTTTGCATGGCGTGCCACCGGCCAAAAATCACAGAGTCCGCACTGTATTGTAACTCTTTTTCGGGGTTTCATCACATTTCCACGAGTTTACGGTTATTTGTCGACTTCGAAAACAAAACGAAGCCAGATACGTATTTCGGATCTGTTTAGACTGGTCGACGTTCGCTTCCCCCGTTACTAGTCGCTGAACTAGTACATTGTAATCGACATAGGCCTGGTCGATGTTCGCTTCCCCCGTTACTAGTTCCGTAGCTAGTTGCGTGGTAGCCGAAGCGGAACTAGTTCGAGTAGGGTCAATTGACCCCTTTGGTTCTACAGGGATGTTAAGATTTACTTATCAATACTATTGTAAGAATGTATATCGTGTGCACTCTACATATCGATACGAGTCGACGACAACTTAGGACAATCACCGAATAAAGACATATATTACAACGAGCCATTGAAAGTTTACACATTGGATAAATTTGAATTCAATATTCTAATGCAGGGGTCGGTACGCAGAAACTCACATGATTTTCGTGCGTTTTTGTGCGCAGACAAGTGACATGAAGCAACATGATTAATTTTCTCTGCTGCTGAGACATCAGATAAGAAAAACGAAGCCGCGTGTGCTTAGGACTGACGCTACACGAAGTTGTTACACTATGTGTGTGCCGACTGCGCTGATCTGTGGCCTTTTTCTATAGCAAGACTGTTGAGAGCTGCCAGCACAGAATATGTTATTCCATCCAGCCCTCCAGCTGTTTTTTTTACCCTTGTTTAAAACTCTATCAATGTTGTCCTGATCGAAGGCTGTGAGTATCTCTTCATTACAATTTTTGAGATTTGTAAGAAATCTCCAAGCTAATCTGATGTTCGGCTGCATGCTGATTTCCAGGACCATTCTTGAAAAACTCACTCTTTTGGCAATTTTTACTGATTTCTTCTACGAAAACAATGGTAGCAAACTAAATCTGGGTTGATATTCGTATGAAACCGTTAAAAAATGTTTGAAGGAAAAATGCCTTTGCTAGGGTCAGTTTGAAATTAGTATTCAGATCGCCAAGTAAAAACGCCGATATATACTGGAAAAGCATTTCATGGTATTTTTGGTATTTTTTTTAAATTTTTTAATTTAATATCTTTACACATTACACATGTCTTTACACATTAACGGAGATAAACAAAAAACCAATATATTCTAAGTAAAAAACATAAATAAAGTATAGAATTTATGACTGCTAGGGTGAGAGCGGAGAAATGATCTGTCAACTCAGTAACACACGACATCCCAAGTGCAGTAAGCGATTAAGACCCTTATTTAGATGGCCACTCGCTGTACCAATGCACTCGTTCCGAGGGTCTAGCGATAAGAATAGAAAATAAAATTATCCCCATCTCTTATTGTAATGTTACTTATAAGGCCCGACGTCTCTGAAATAAAGTAAGTATGAACTCAACTCTGCTCACAAGGTTTTAGACTTTTCTTTTAAGCTCTATACATGTATTAAGAATGTTTATTTTCGAAAAGGTTATGGCATCAACCAAGTTCAGTAGGGAAAATGTAATAAATTTCAAGTGATGCATTGTCTCTTCACTGAATATAACATTTTTTAGCGTTTTTGGTAGCATTTCAATTTCTTTAAAAGCTTTGGAATTCAATATAAATCGTTTTTTATTATTTTCAATCAATTCATTTACTTTATTTTAAATCTTCATAAAATCATCATGATCAGAGGTGTCTGCTACCCATTTCTTAACGGTACCGTACTCATTGATTCCCCTTCTCTGTATGTATTTTACCCGCTTTGAAAATTTGATATTTCGTATATAATATTCAATCATCTCAATGCTATTGAAGGCTTTCAACAAACTCAAGAAAAGAAATCAAAAGAGAGAACGAAAAATTTGGCGCACTTTTTTCCGCAAAGAAGCGCTCGCAAAAGTATCAAATTCGAATAGCACCAAATCATTTGGATATTATTATTTATTATCAAATTTTATCAAATCAAATACGATTAATATATAATAACATATATCTAATGTATAAAATACTTAATATACAAATACATGTTTATATACATTTATTGCTAACTTAGCGTGTTTTCATGCCTGTATGTGCGCCCAACTGAAATTTGTGCTCTCTCAAATTTGTTATGATTTCTGTGCTCGCGCCACCCTTCACATTAGCATTTTTAGAGTCGACTCTATTTAAAGACGCTTGCCTTATAATACCAGAATAATTGTTATTTTGTACATGCTTTAGATGCTAACTTTGTTTAATATAGCATATGGGCATTTCTCTGACGAGATCTACCGAATCCAAAAAAATAAAATTCAATAAAAACGCATTTGACTATAGTTTTCTCGGGATTTCATTTTTAAAAGATATTGAAAATCCACCAATTTAATTAATTGACATATACTTTCATTAACTTTTATCTGAAAACTTATTCAAATCAGCAAAAGTTCACTTTTTTGGTATTTTTTTGGTATTTTTTGTTATGTTTTCCATTATATGTTTCGCCTCTACGAAAGATGATTCTTGATAAAAGTTTTTCCTCAAAGTCTCCCTTACATACTGAACTTTCTAACAAAATCCCAGAAAATTTCTTAATATCGGTTAACGGAATTTTTGTAACATTTATAAAGCCAAGAAATTTTTGTCCCGTGCGACATGTCCAGTGCGAAAGAGGCTTAAATTTAATTTAAAAAAAACTACAAGCCATACATGCTTAAAATTATAACCATTTTAAAGAGTTATCAATGAAGAACATTAATCAAAAATTCGCATAAATATATCGCCTAAACTTTCGCTCAAATCTGAGTTTGAATTGGTCGCCGCGAAAACAACTTATATATTTGTCCCGTGCGAATACCATACTTTTTTGCAAAAATCGAAAACGAATAGTAGCACCAGCTATTGAGCTAGTCAAGTGGCGAATTATAACGGTAAAAAATTTCGAAAATCGGTTTTTTTTTACATTTTTACAACTTGATATGAGTATGAACGTCCCGTGCGACATCAGAGAAATGCCCATATACTAATATAATAAGCTGATATGCAATATGTGCACACATACAACTAAAGCTCAGCCTCACATTTTGTGTTGTGTGTTCTTCTTCAGCATGTTGACGAATTTCAGCTTGGCAAAGTACAAATGCTCTGTATGTGAGGCTGAGTCACAAGTCTCTCACGACTCTCTCCGGAGCTGATACACACTTGCAAACACGCAAAGTACGTGAGAATGCATGTGCACACATACACTCTCATGACTCGGGAGCTGACTCCTGCCCGGTTGGTACGGTCAATTTCAATGTATGAAGTATCCCATCAATATACTGTATGGTTAGTGCTCAGAGTGAGTCATGGCTTCCACATGGCTTCTTCTGGCAAAAAAAGCTACTTTCTATTGGAACGACCCCATACGACGTATTGCATAATTAATGAGAATCACCAGTATAACGATCATTTAAAGAGCTTTGTAATCTACTAAGTACACACTATACACCACCAACAATACTCTTCCGTGAGCGCAAAAGCTTTCACTCAGCAACTTAGGGTGAAGGTGAAACGGTATCAGATTGGTATGCAGGAGTAAAAAAGGTCGCGATTTCTAGGAAATTTGAAGATCATTTATCAGCGTTTGTTCTTGATCGATTTATAATGGGTATCAACAACAACATTTACGAACGACTGTTTGAAGATGAAAAACTGAAAATCGACAACGCTCTTCGAAAAGGTATGATTAGAGAAAGAATATGTTCAAATTAACCGCCACGATAAGAAGATATCGATCTAAAAGCAACACTTCGCATGTACGGCTGTTCTAAAATGTATCGAGTCTCTGATCTCTTGCAGTCTCTCTCGAATGTTCTGTGTGTCGAAATCTTTCTTTTGTAATATATACTACATACATACTGAATAAATCTATTTTATGTTGTGCCACTGAAGAAATAACTTGAACAGAATAATGGAAAGGGTGAAGTAAATTGCCTGAAGGGCCATAAACACAATGGAAATTTAAAGTGCAACAACTCCAACAACGTTTTTGACCGATAAAAGCAGAAAGAACTTAATGGCAATACAAGTAAAACTGAACCATGTTTACACTGCGGTTAGCGAACTCACCGATCAAGTGACTGCCGATAGAGGCAAAACAAGTGTCATTGTGTGGAAAAATTGGACACCAGACTTCCATATATAAAAAGAATGAAAAAGTTGTAAATAATGTATCTGTTGGAAGCTGCCGAGCTTTTTTGTCAACTCTGACTCCACATTTTCAAATTTATACTCCGTTATTGGGTTTTAGGGTTTGTGTCTATTTTCAATGTTTCAGTTTCAATTTTAAAGGCCTCGGCAGCAAACTTCGTGTTTTTCAGTATAAAAATGTTCAGTAATAAATTAAAGAAACCGTTGTAGCGCGATTAGGCAATTTTGACGGCCGGTATGTGATATGATATGATACGCGATGCTGCGTTCGACGACGAATTTGACCGAAATGTACCCAAGTTAACCAACGCAATGCAATATAAGCAGTACGTACGGCGAGCAGGAGTGTATGTGTGTGCGTATGCACCGAGAGAGTGAGAATAGATGAGCGTACAATAGATAGAGATAACTGAACTAATAAGAAATTTTAAGAGCTACTGAGCAGCAGTGCTCCGAACATACTCCCACCCGAACATACTCCCGCCCAGGGCTTTTAACAGAATCCTTAACGGGAAGGACGCACAGCTTGTTGACCTCGATCACTCGTGCTAATGGCCACTTCAGTGTCGGCAAGTTTTCGTCTTTGATGCAGTCGACGTCGTTGAACTAGATCGGGGGTTGTGGCGTGCGCCATTTGGCACGTTGTTGGAGCAGGGTACTCTCTCACTCCAATGCTTTCAAAAAGACATGACATCATTGCCAACGAGTCGATTGAAGTTGAGAGCCGTAACGTCTGGATCGGGAAACTCATTCAGCGGGCGAACAATTAAGAAATGCCCCGGCGTAAGGACGCCAAGATCTTCAGGGTTTTTTGAAAATGAAATAAGAGGACGAGAATTGATTATCGCCTGGATTTGGCAGACCAATGTCCGCAGCTCGTCGAAGCCAAAGAGTGACGATCGATACAGAGCGTTTGTACTTCGCCAAGCTGAAATTCGTCAACAAGCTGAAGAAGAACACACAACACAAAATGTGAGGCTGAGCTTTAGCTGTATGTGTGCACATATTGTAGGTCTGCTTGTTTGTATTGGTTTTTTACAACGCCGCTTTCTAAGAAAGCACCCATTACTTTAGAATTGATTGTAAGTTATGATTTTATGATGACGCTTGCCCAGAATTAAAATAATTGTATATATTGAATATCCTCTTTTTTCTCATTTTGTTTAATGTACTATAAACGAATGTATATCAGACATGACATCAAATTATATTAATTGTCTATAGGGTATTAGTGCGTCGCGTCAATAAGCAACACTCTGCAAATAAATTTCTGTCTCAAGAAATCTTCTCAAGCATATTTTGCTGGCAATTTCGGCAGCAATGCACAAGTACACACACATATGAATGTACGTTCTGTCTGTGGACATTCGCATCACAAATATAGGGATAATTTCAAATTTGATTCGCAAGTGTGGCACTAAAATCCGTATGGACCCATTTATTACCCATTTATATTGTAGTATGCACATATATCGAGGGTACACTGTACCCAGTTACAAATCAACAGCAATACTTTATTGCATAAATACAAATCCATCAGCGACACTTTGTCGCTGACATAAACAATCTCTAAAGAGCCCAACACATTCCCAGTGCAACGTAATACGATCGCACTTGAGTGTAGCGGGCAACGGCCAGAACCTAGTCAGCATAAATGCAGGGTTCTGACCGTATATACATAATATACTATGTGCACACGCCTCTCCGTTCTTCAGCAACGTCTCCGTTGCTTAATATATACAAACACACATACATATACTTATGTATGCCGCTGCTCCGCTGCTGGCTCTGCAAGCGTAGCAATGGGCAGCGTTAGGCTAAGCTAATCCATAAGAGAAGTGTAAGAATTATTCAAGAAATATACTTCAATCCGACCAGTCGTGTCGTGATTGTACAAACCAAAACTGTGGCTTCTAACTACTAAGGGAATACAATATTACAATATGTCATCAATATCCATATTCAAGGATGATATATATATTTTTTTTTACGCATACTACTTTTTTATATATGATCAAATATATCATTGTATAATACAATACACCATACAATCAAATATATATTTGTCAATATATATACATAACGTATGCGTAATGAAATACGAACAACTTTTCTAACACAAATAACAAATTTATTCCAAGTCCGACTAACTTCAGTTTGTTATATGTTTTTAATTAGACTATAAGCTATTTTTACAAAAAATGTTCATGACCATAACAATCAGCCTTTCTTATATTTTCGGGGACCATGCGCTTAGCCTCCTGAATTCCTTTTGTATCCATTTTAGCAAGCTCTCTTTTGATTTTCAATACTAAACAGTCGATGTTTTTTGGCTTATATCCCTTACTGTAAACATTTCTTTTCAAATTTGCCCAAAACTTTTCAATTGGCCTTAACTGAGGCACAATTGGAGGGTTTTTCAGCTTAGGTCGTGCCACGCAATGGTCAAAAGGCGTTCAGAGTGGATTTGGAATAATGAGCAGACACTAAGTCGGGCCAAAACATCGTATTATCATTCGCATGATATTTATCAACACATTTTTTAAGCGCAGGAAGTAATGTCTATGTAATTTTGTGCATTCACAGCCAATCCTGCCTTAAAAAACACAGGATCCCTGATTCCACGCTCGCTTATAGCCAGCCACAATAAAACCTATTCAGGAAACTTTGTTTTTGTAATTTCAGTGACATTTTTAGGTGGTTGAGTATTGGGAAGCTTCAAGTAACATTTTGGAGTCCATTCATGACCTTCCACTGTGAAATATGTCTCATCATCCATTATGCAAACCTTTGAGTAGCTTGCAGAAAACAAACTTCTAGAAAGCGCACGAAGCCAAAGTTTTATTATTTTTCTCTGCACTTCTGTTACTTTAGGTAAGGTTTTTTTTAGAACATTTCATAACTCCCATGGCTTCTACATACTTTTGAACCATTTTATTTATTTATTGTATTTTTTGACAAACGCAGGATACGATTTAGCTGCGCGAACCACAATTTCAGCCTTTGATTTGGCTCTAATTTTAGAATGCTACAATGGACATTTTCTTCCGGACCCAGGGGCTCTATACATTTTTTTTCCACTCTGAACATCAGAAATTACTTTTTAAAAAATGTTTTCTTAAAGCCCATAGCCGAAAAGTAATGAAAAATTTCTTAAGCAACTACACATTATCTAGAAAGCTAATTTTTGTTGCAATGCATGCTGGAATAGGACCGTTTATTGTCGTGCATTTTGTTTTTCTCTGTCAATTCTTGGAACTTTTCATTCCGCATACGTTATATTAGCTTATTATATTAGTATATGCTATATTAAACAAAGTTGAGAGAACACAAATTTCAGTTGGGCGCACATACACACATGCAAACACGCTAAGTACGTGAGAATCCATGTGCACACATAAACTCTCACGACTCTCTCGGGAACTCATATACACTTGCAAAAACGCAAAGTACGTGAGAATGCATGTGCACACATCCACTCTCAGGGGATCTGATGTTAGATTTTGGAGCGGTTAAATTCAATGTATGAACTGCCACATCTACATATATACTATATGGTTAGTGATGACATACATTATGTACTTTTACATAGGTACATTCGTTCAAATCTTAAGCTATTTATGTTAATAAGTTATATTATTATTTTTATTATTTAAATTAATAATGCAATTTTATTATACAAATTTCAATCGCAAAAGAATTTTTTTCCCCCTACCAAAACTCCCAGCAAATACATTTGTGTCTCAAGAAATCTTCTCAAAAGTATTTTGCTGGCAGTTTCATCCGCTCAGCACGCGTACACACACATACGTACTTTCAGTTCTGTGCGTACACACACAAGCAAGCTTATTCTATTTTTAGATCTAGGAGCGCGAGCTGGTGCGAGCGAGACAGCACGTATTTTGTCTCTTTGTAAAAAACGTCGCTCCTTACAAAATATAATTGTATGATCGTTATACATCTTAGTGTTTAGATTGCCTTTGGTACGAAACGCCTTTCATGCACTTACTTAGTAACCCTCCTTCTCGCACACACTTCCACGACATAAATATGTAGGCGAAAGGATACAGAGGGCTCTTCTTCTTCCATAATTCCCAACCTTGAGCGCAGTGAGTAGATCCAACATCCACCACACACAATATCACCCATCCCAGGCATGAATATTGTTGCAGGACTCAGACCCTGTGTTTGATGTTCCCGCACCTCTTTTAGGTGGGAGAGAAAGACTCACGATCAATGGCTTCTTCTCCACTGTCGCTTTGCTCTTTAAGCTCGTTCGATTCTCTTTGTAGTGATCAGACGTGTTTCTATTTTGCGCTCCGCTTACTTTCAACTTATTTCGCCTAAACAGCCGGTGATTTATGAAAATAGCCCCTCATAAACACGAGTATCACTTCAACCTCTCGAGAGACAAGACGTGCTGCAACTGTATAAGACCCGCTAAACGGAAACGCAAAATCTTACCAGCAAACGCGCGACAAAGAAATATTAAAAACAAAAGAGAAAACAAAAAAACAAAAACAAATACACAACACAAACAGTTGCACCGGGCTTGAGCCCAAAAACAATAACGATGCACGAGCCACCTGACATAAGCAAATTCAGAAAAACAACCAACAACGCACAACTAAACGAACCCAAATATATTGTCTTAAAACGAAATGACAACGAATCGTTCGAAAAAGTATTACCCGAAAAAACGACCTTATATCCCCCTTCCCCTTCAATGCAAAAATTGTCTACGTTTTGGTCACCCTGCCACCATCTGTAAGAGTTCAGAAACATGCAAAAACTGCTCAGAAGGAAAGCACACAAACGAAGGAGAGCTTTGCAAAAAGATGAGGAAGTGCCTAAGCTGCAAAAGTAACCCTGAAGTTGACTACCAACATACATAGCCCTCTCGACCGCAAATGCCCGACATTCCTTAAGCAACAGGAATTAGCTGCAATAAAAATCACCAAACAAGTCGATCACAAAACTGCGCTAGACATATACCACAATAGACACAACCAGCAGATGAAAAATACCTACGCTAAAACAGCTGCACAATCAACATCAATTACAACAACAACACACGCACCAACACACACATCACCCAATTCCACATGCACACACATACAAACCAAATACTACAATGGAACATTAGAGGATACACAAACAACTACAATGAACTCTTAATTATAATAAAAACGAGAGGGAACATTATGAGCCGCGGCAAAGGCCGCGGCTCTACCTTATACCCGGTACTCAGTCAGTATATACATACATACATTTATGAGCCTACGATTTATGAAATTTATTATATGTTCTCAAAAGGGACAAAAATAATATTTAAATTAAAAAAATTAATTTTTTGGAATTTTTATACATGTTTCCATTTTTGTTTACATATGCTTTGTATATCTGCGCCTACATTTCTACATGACATGTATAACTACATATTTGAGACGTACCAGTGTTTACGACAGAGAGAGAGATCCAGATTCGGTAATCTGGTAGATATGGTAATTTTTCATGATTCTGCGTTTTTGGTTTTCATTTATCTTAAAAATTGTGGATTCCACAGATTTTCGTCCTTTGTGGGGGAGGAAAGGGGAGTGGCAAAATTTTGAAATACACTTGTGCTGGTTTGATATCACAGGAGTTTGGATAGAAAGTTTGGTTGCTCTAGCTCTTATAGTCTCTGAGAACTAGGCGACACAAAATACGAACGGGCAAAGCAGATGGGGTCGCGTGTCAGAGAGAGCGAGAGGGAATGATGAATTTCGAAATGGTTTTCTTCATTGTAGCTATAATAATAATCCGATCTGATCCAGATTCAACATTCTGATAGATTTGGTCTTTCTCTATGATTCTGCGTATTAAGCTTTCTTGTATCTTCAAAATTGTGTATGCCACAGACTTTCGTCCTTTGTGGGGGCGGAAGGGGGCGGGGCGAAATTTTGAAATATACTTTGAGTAGTGTGATAACACAGAAGACTGAATACAAAACTTGGTTACTCTAGCTTTAATAGTCTATGAGATATAGGCGCAAATGAAGACGGACGGACAGACGGACAGACGGACGGACGGACGGACAGACAGACATGGCTATATCGACTCGGCTATTGATGCTGATCAAGAATATATATACTTTATGGGGTCGGAAACGCTTCCTTCTGTGCGTTACACACAACCGTTATCCCCACAAATCTAATATACCCCTATACTTTTCGAGTACCGGGTAGAAAATACTCGCCACAAATCATATGTCTCCAAGAAACTCACCATTCCAACAAAAATACCTCCTCCCTCGTCCCAGTAAATTACCATATTTATTCCAACACAGCATCCAACCGATTTTGTGGAGTAGCCACATTAGTCCACAAATCCATACAACATTCTCACTCAAACCAATCTCGACACCTAGAAATACTTGGAATAGAAATTACACCAAAAGCAAAAATTAACATCAGAAAAATCTAATATATTTTAGAATTTTAAACAAGTCAAACATTATTATTAACCAAACGAATGCAGTGGCTTTGGGCGTACTTCGACAAGTGAAGTACCGTCCCATTCCACTCTTTGCGCGACCCACCGTCGGCCGCACGCAACCCAATTCGCCGTTGGCGATCGTGCAGATCGGCTTGCGGGTCACCCGAAGATGGAGCGACTCTTTTGGCGTCCGATCCTCTCTTAATATCTATTGTCTCCTCCAACAACATCCTTTCAATATACATCCCTCCCAACAAATCGTTTTCACTTAAGTGACCACTTTGAAACACACAATACCTACCAAATTATCCTAGGCGACTTCAACAGCTGCCATCACAGTTGCGGATCACCCCAGGACAATAGAAGAGGCAGAATACTATCAAAATGTTTCCAAACCGCCAACCTCACTATACTCAACGACAGCTCCCCAACTCACTTTTCCACACACAATACATTCACCCACATGGACCTTTCGTTATGCTCTCCCCAACTCACCCCCTTCACTAACTGGAAAATAGTCGATGACCTTCATGGAAGCAATCATTTCCCAATCCTAATATCCTTGTTCCCACAGTCGCAAACAGCAAACTTCTCTTGACCCTTTTTCAAAATAAAAGAAGCAGATTGGTCACTATTCAAAAAATTAACTAATGATTTAAGTGAACTTATACCCTAAAGCACGAACATCATCAAAGAAGCCGGAATCATAAACAAAATAATTCTACAAGCGGTACACCACAGTATACCACAGACAACCCCGCATCGCTTCAGCAAAAACACTCCCTTGTGGAATAAGACCCTGACTAAACTTAGGGCAAATAAATTTAAAACCTGGCATAACTTCAAACGTTTCAACAGCACTGAAAATCTCCTCAATTATAATCGAGCTAACGCATTCTTCCGAAGAGAGCTAAAATTATCCAAATTTAAAGCCATGACAGATTTCACATCCACTATCGACCCCAATACCCTCTCAGACAAAATCTGTGCAAGCATCCGACGTCTCTGCGGACTTAACCACACTAAAACCATTCATTGTATCACAGATACAACCAACAACTTACACACGACAGAAAAAACCCACATAGCTCATCTTTTTGCTCAACACTGGTCAGACCACTCCAAAGACGAAAACTTTATTCAAAACTTCACTGCCAACAAATACTCAGACTCAAAAACTACCGTTATACCCTGTCTGACAGCACAAACAATAGAATCAGACATTACACAAATAGAACTACTATCTGCATTGCACTCTCTTAAAGGAACAATTCCTGGCCTTAACCGAATACCGTATCCTATGATCAAAAACACCTCCTACATAGTTAAAACAAGAATCACTAACCTATTTAATATTATTTTCAACAACTTCATCCCGCAATCCTACAAAACCAACCTAGTCATCCCCATACTAAAGCCCAACTTAAATAAAACAATAATAGCCAACTATAGACCAATCTTACTAAGCTGCTGCCTATCCAAAACATAAGCAAAAATAATAGCCAAACGCCTATGGTGGTTCGTAACACAGAATAACCTTATCCATTCCAACCAATCTGGACTTAAGCACGACAAATCGGTTGCAGACGGTCTGCTCCTCGTTGACCACTTGATAACCAGGTCGCTGAGATCCAAAAAGGCATATATCTGTCATTGGCATTGACTTCTCAAAGACCTTCGACAGAGTCGGAGTGCACACCATAATTGACCAGCTAAACACCTGGAAAGTTCGACCAAAAATAACAAACTGCATTAAAAACTGTATGTCTAACAGGCAAATAAGAACAAAAATTAAAAATATAATAAGCCGCCCATACCCACTCTACAATGGTATCCCCCAAGGATCACCAATATCGGTTATTCTTTTCTTAATTGCCTACAACAAACTCTCACACATCATCAGCCTGCAAAAAAAAAATACAATTCAGCGCTAATTATTCCCCTCAATGGACAAAAAAACCAAACATACAACCTAGACAACCTTTTCCCTAACATTCATGTTTGTAGGGGGCGGATCACCAGGTATTAGCACTCACAAGCCAGTCAAATGAACCCAACGCGTCTATGCATTCCACTTCATGCACTTAAGTTTATTTTCGGTTATTCTGGTATAGTAGGTAATAACAAAAGGTATGTAGAGGCGAGAATTCGTATGTATGTAATGAAATGAAATGTAATGTATGTACGAAAGACGTCGAACGATCGTAACGGGGGTGGGCGCGCAACTGAAAAACCCCGCTCAAGCTAGTGGCCGCCCGAGCTCTGGGCGGCTCTCCTGAGTGCCGTGTGCAAGAGAGTACGTGAGTGAGTCGGGCGCGATGCGCTCTCCAGAGCGCTCTCCACAGTGCGCTGCGGAAGTTGCTGATGATGCTGATGAGCCAGGCAGTTTGTGCAGTACTTATTTGTAAGTACGGCTCGGAGCCTCTTCACAGGGCTCAACCGTAGAAAGTGGTGGCAGGTCCGTAGCGGATGGACTCCTGGGCAGACTCGGCATCGGTAGGAGTTCAGACCGCAAGCGCGTCGGCTCTCAATGATACGGTCGGCGCGGGACTGTGGGCCCAAGGCTGGATGCGGAAATCTAGGATGAGATGAAGGTGTCGACGAAGCATTAATACGAGAGTTGTAACGGGTTAAAGGCCCACCTTGGGCACTGGACATTGTCACGTGGTTACATGTAACTGAGTTGAGGTTTGGGCTTGAACTCGGCACGGAGTTGTGATCGCCAAAACAGTGATTATTACGGATGTCATCCCGTCGGTCAACCGTTGGAGAGCGTCCTAGCAATTCTGCGGAGAAGGCCGGTAGAGGATTGCTTTTGTCGCCTCGAGAGCCCGCATCTCTTACCCTTTGGATAGGTACGCTAGACACCTGACTCGAAAAGGACACAACCTGGGGGGCTCTCTGAACGGCCGTATTAGACACTGGCCCAGAGAGCACCCAACCGAAAACTGTTTCTTGCCCGAGGAGACAGCCACATATGTTCGTCTGTAAGCCGCTTGACAGTACGGATGGTAGAAGGTCAGCTCCGATCAGGACATCGATTGGTGAGCTCTCGAAAAATTTAGGATCCGCCCACGGAAGGCTAGGCAGATCTCTCAGCATATTTTGGGAGATCGGATGCGAGGGAATATTCGCTGCCACCTCCGGAATAACGTAAGCTGTAACGTTTATTTGTAACCCCGACATAGTCGGAGAGCGGATGGAAAAATTGCAAAGCTTTTTTGACTGAGCGGATACAGTATGATTAATGCCGGAGACCTGTGCCTGGATAGGTTGGAATGGCAGTTTGATCATGCTGACTAGACGTTCCGTAATGAACGTGGCCTCGGAGCCAGAGTCGATCAAAGCGCGGGCGCGAAAATTGGCCCCCAGATGGCAAATATTAATCATAGCCGTGCTCAGGAGGACTGCACTTGTACTGGAAGCGAAATAAGCCTGAACGTTGGACAAGGATTCGGAAGAACTCGGATGTTGTACGAATGTGGAAGTCGGCTCGTTGGAACTTGGATTGCCACGGTGCAGCAGCGTGTGGTGCCGTTCCCCACAAGTGACGCAGTTGTGGGCGCTTTGGCATTCTCGGATCTGATGTCCTCGTGCGAAGCAGTTCAGGCATAGCTGTTTCTGTTTAATGTAGCTGGAACGAGCATCAACGGTCATGTGGAGGAAGCGAGGACAATCACGGATTGGATGATTCTCTGTGGAGCAGAGATCACATGTCCTCCTCTGCGGATTCACTGTTGTCTCGAACGAGTGAACCCTCCTAGGAACAGGACTCCCTTGGGACCGGAACGGATTACTTTTAGAAGGTGGCGGATTCGCATCGCCTTTCGAACTATGTGGATTGGAAGGGTGGCTCTCGATCGCCTCTAGCGTCAGATACCGCTGACTGAGGAAGGAGTCCATCTCTTTCCATGACGGCATTTCCTTCTTGTCGGTTATGGACTCTTCCCACAACGCGCGGGTTAATCTCGGCAATCTTGAAGCGCAAATGGTCACGAGCAAGCTATCCCAATTGTCAGTGGAGACCTTGGAGTGGGCGAGTGCGGTTAAAACTCCCTGGATCGTACTTTGCAGTTCTTTCAGAGCACGACTTGAATCGGACCCGATATGAGGCAAAGAGAGGAGAAGATGAATCTGGTTAGTCACCAGGAGCCGTCGGTTCTCATATCGGTCACGAAGGGAATCCCATGCCGTCTCGAAGCCATCGTTGGTCAGCGGGGACTTCTCAACGATGGCCTTCGGATCGCCACTGGTTTTAGTGGCGAGGTAGTACAGCTTTTCTACGGGTGAGAGTCTAGGATTGTTAATATAAATGGCTGTGAAGAGGTCCCGAAAAGTGGGCCAGCGAACGTAATCCCCTGTGAAAACTTCGATGTCACAGGGTGGCAGTCGACAGCCGCCATCGAAGTCCGGCTGTGCAGGAGGACGGACTACTGGGCTGGCCGATTGGACCGTAAGGTCGTCTAGGCACCGTTCATAATCGTCATAGCACGAGTCGTACATGGCTTGGATCTCTAGTTGGGTGCCAGGATCCTCGTCAACCGACGCCATTGAACAGGCCTCGAATTCAGAATCGACCTTTGCCCACATGCTCTGTAAGCGGTCTCTACGGACCTGAGCGATAGCGGGGGATGGCGTGCTGGTACCGGAAGCGGTAAAACGGTCTTTCAAACTGGTCAGCCTGCCGATGGCTGCTACCAATTTCGCACGTGCGGAGATGAATGCTGTTTGGGCCATTGGAGAAGTGTGTCGAGAGCTGATGGGGCTGGTAGGTGGAAGAGCTGGTACCTTTAGCGTGACTGGCGAAGGGAACAGGACCGATTTGCTCTTTGCCGCGGAACTCGTACTCGGCTTAGGCGTAGCGGGTAACTTTATCGGTTTAGTCACCGAGGTAGGTGTGCCTGGGGCGGAACCACTGCGTGGTGTCCTACTACCTGTAGCGGGCCCTGGCAAAAGTTTTTTGCTGTCCTCGTCACCAGTGGGCATGTTCTGACCTCACCCGCTGAGAACAACGAAACGGAAGCGGAAGTGTCGGGTGGATGGACACGGAAAATGGACCAAAAAATTCTTTGGTGTTGACTTGTTGGCAAGTCGGAAGCGCTTGGGTATACTATGGCGAACGGGCGCTAATATTGGGAGTCGGTGGCAAGTGACACCCAAAATCAATATACCCGCCGAAAGTAGGGTAGCGCGTCACTGGACAAGCCACCACCGAAAACGATACACCCTAAAAATACAGGGTAGCGAGTCGTTTGGCGCTCCGTTATGCGCAAGAGCGGCGCCGATAATCTGCTCTCCCAACAAAAACAACGCGCGCTACGGTGGAGAGGCGAACGCGAAAAACGAGCAAAAGCAGGCTCCGCTATTGCTGCTTGTATGTATGGATGTACATAGGTGCGGGGAGGTGTGGATATACAGACGCAAGAATATGCAGCTAATATATATATGTATGCGGGTATGGAAAAAATAAGTGAAGATTCGGATAGATGGTTTATATTGTAGGTGGAAATATGTATGGGCAAGAATATGCAGTTTTATGTGTATATATTTCGGATAAAAATCTATATATCTATATGATGCGCAAGGATATGCGGTTGGGATATATAGAAATGTGCAAGGATATGCAGTTTTATGTGTATATATTTCGGAAAAAAATCTATATATATATATGATGCGCAAGGATATGCGGTGGGGATATATGGATATGTGCAAGGATATGCAGTTGTGATATACTATATAGATGTAGGTGCATTTAATTGCGGATTAGTACATATACATATATATATGTATATAGGCTCAAGAATATGCAGCCAATATATATGTATGCGGATATCAACAAATGCGGACAAGAATATGCCGTTTGGAATTGGACGGAAAAACACAAGATCACGGCACTTCACTGGTGTTTTGTACGTGGTACTTATCTTGGTTCCCCTGATAGAGTGATCCGCCTATGCTTGCTGGGGTGCGCTTCTCCTTGTTGGTGAAGATCCGGCTCGAAGGACCAATGTTTGTAGGGGGCGGATCACCAGGTATTAGCACTCACAAGCCAGTCAAATGAACCCAACGCGTCTATGCATTCCACTTCATGCACTTAAGTTTATTTTCGGCTATTCAGGTATAGTAGGTAATAACAAAAGGTATGTAGAGGCGAGAATTCGTATGTATGTAATGAAATGAAATGTAATGTATGTACGAAAGACGTCGAACGATCGTAACGGGGGTGGGCGCGCAACTGAAAAACCCCGCTCAAGCTAGTGGCCGCCCGAGCTCTGGGCGGCTCTCCTGAGTGCCGTGTGCAAGAGAGTACGTGAGTGAGTCGGGCGCGATGCGCTCTCCAGAGCGCTCTCCACAGTGCGCTGCGGAAGTTAGCGGCTGCCCTGAACAATTCATGAACGGTGTTCATATTCAGGAGCATCACTTTCCTTACAAAAATGCCAACACCTCCACATTTGCCGAAAGCAGAACTGTACCTGCAACATATCGTGCAACAATACCCCGATCCCCTCAGTCACTAGCCTAAAAATCTTAGGACTAACAATAAACAACAAATACAGATGGGACTCACACATAAAACAAATTCAGCCTGCCTTGAATAACAAACTTAACATCATTAAATGCCTATCAAGCCCTAAACTAAATTGTAACACACACACACGCACACTTTTAAATATAACTAAAGCAATCCTAATGTCAAAAATAGATTATGCACTTTTTATCTACGGCCACGCCCTTAACTCAACGATTAATAAACTTAAACCTTTATTTAACGCTGCAATCCGCACATCCCTTGGAGCACTACGCTCAACCCCTATACCCAATTTGCTCTTCGAATCAAACATACCCACAATAGAACAAAAAAGAAACCTTATCCAAATCAAAACCTACAAAACAGCACTAAACAGTTCAAACTCACCTCTTCACAAATACATTAAAAAAAACGGAAACAAAAAAATAATCGAATTAACGTCAACACTGGAAAAAGTCATTATCGCATGCAAAGAACACAACATTCCCTACCTCCCACCTCCAAAACAAACATTACCACCGAAAACGAAATCCTTAAAAGATGCATGCTACCCCACTACTCGTCCATCCTATCTGCCAAAACCACAGCCATTCTCGATGCAATAAAATTAGTTAAAAAAAGAAAAGGAAAATACATCATTTGCTCCGACTCCCTCTCATCGAATAAATCCATCTCCAACATCAACAACAATAATTTATATCCTATTACCATTAGAACCCTCCTCACCAAATCCGCCCCTAAAATAAAACTCCTTTGGATACCTAGCCACTGTGGTATTGAAGATAACGAGCTAGCCGACACTACAGCCAAATCCACATATCATATGCCCCTACATTACACTCTCAACCTTAACACAACAGACATAAACAAATTCCTTGCCAATGAACTAGCAGAAAAAATCAAACGAAACATAAATCTCTGCAAAAGATGGTACCAACAACTAAACCCAAACCTAACATACACAAACCTGTACCTAAAAAATATGAACAAAAAAAGAATCAACAACACTACTACAACCCTGGTAACATTCTACCCTGCCCTAACTGCCATTCCCACCTTAAAAACCAAATTTTCCAAAACACATGCCCCATATCTATCCTCGAAAACCCAACCATAGAAAACATCTCCAAAGTTATTGAATTCATAAAAAAAAACAAACATACATCACCTCCTTTAATCCCAATTAAAATAAACGAAATTTATATGTAAATATACAAATTCTAGCTCTTAAATACCTCTAACAAGCAGAAGGCCTTTGCAGCCAGCGCGTTAGACATTAAGTTAGTGTTAACTTAAATTAAAGCTAACTATTATAAATATATAAATAAACCCCTCATAAATTCATAAATTAACCGCCTACTATATTATCTATTTTTGATCGCGGGTGCATGCCTGCTTACTGTGAAAAACTTAATTTAAATTATTATTTTTTGCATCGCCTAACAGTGTGTTTTTGTTTGTGCTTTTCGAAAGTACATACGGTATCATATTTAGCCGCTCTCACCTATTAGTTTTGCTGATTTATCACTCTCTCCCTATTACCCACACTTGAATAACTGTTCTTCCTCCCTCGCTCTCGATATTTTCTGTGCAGTAGCGCTCTTTCTCTCTCAATTGCAGCTGCTGTAACCGCTCTCATTCTTACTGATTCCTCTTTTGGCGTTTATCTGGCACACTGGTCTGATATCAGTTTTTTTGACGGAAGAAAATTAATTTTTATATTTTAATATAGAATTCTCTGTGGTCTGTAGCAAAAAAACCTGCAAGAAGCAGATCACCAATGATCAGCCGAGTATCCCCTGCTGGTTCTGCGATAGCGTAGTGCACGCTAAATGCGCTGGGCTTTCCGGTCTCGTGGGTGATGCCATCTCCAAAAGAAATGGCGTGCATTACAGCTGTGAGGCATGCCGTCCGGTTGAGAAGGAAATGGCAGCGTTTATGAGGCAAAACCGGAAGGGCTTTAGGGAGCTGACCGTGGGCTTCAAGCAGCAACACGATCGGCTCCTAGCCATGGAGTCTCAGTTTAGTGGCTTAACACTACTGACTGGCTCTCCCAGGCGCAAAAGGGTCACTCCGCGGGATCTGCATGTGCCCACTGCTCCTCAGCCAGCAGATGCTGACAAGCTGACTCGACCCACCCCAATAGTTCAGCAGTTGATTTCATTCGCTACTCCAAAGGTAACGACAGCTGCTGAAGATGAAAATTCGGTAGCCGAATTTATGCAGTCAAAATCGTCTGTAGCGTCCGTGTCCGTAATGTCCACAAACTCATTAGCTGTCCCCTCAGTTCCGACCCCATCAGTGAATATACGTCCCGGACCACCGGGTATTACCATCACAGGTGATAGGCCTGTGGTACCATAATTGGTGGGGATCTCACCAAAGAGACAAGTTTTTGTCTCACGGCTTGCCCATGACTCCACAATTAAAGATGTGACGGCATATATTCAAAGCAAAATAAGGCCTGTTGATTTGAAGGTCGAAAAGTTTAACTTCTCTTATGCCAGGGAGAAAGCTTCTTTTAAAATAAGTGCCTCCCAAACTCACTTTAACACCATCTGTTCTGCCAAATTTTGGCCGGAGCATTTGGTGGTGAAAAAGTTTAAGGCAAAGAAGAAGACTAGGCAGAGTTATGCCAACTAATCAGACCAGTGCTCCATCGTCATCTTCCCGCTCTAGCTCCACCCGTCCAAAAAACTAACAAACTTTCTTTTAGTGACCTATCAGAATGGTCAAGGCTTACGTATTAAGGTCAGCATTTTTTTTCCAGGATACTGTCGCATTCGCATCCCACGTTATTGTGTTTACCGATACCTGGTTAAAGCCGGACATTCTTAGATCTGAAGTTTTGGCAGGTCGGTATACAAATTATAGAAAGGATCGTTCGTCTCGACGTGCAGAAGGGGTTCCAATTGCTGTGGACTCAAACTTCACGTCGGAACTTTTTACAGTCCAGATCCAGCAGGAACTGGAATTCCTGTGTATAAAACTGATTCTTCCTTCTTTCTCAGTTTTCATAACTTGTTCGTATGTTCCACCTTCTTCGGATATCGTATTTTACGAGCATCATTTGTCCACCTTGACCGATATTTCTTCCTCGTTATCAGACATAGATCCTTCTTGGTGACTTCAACTTGCCAGGAATTGTTTGGTCTTCGGTACACGAGTCTAATAGCCTGGTGCCCTTGTCACGATATGACTTTGTTGACGGCTTGATCGACCTGTCTCTGTCTCAAGTTAACCATGTTAAAAATTCCTTGGGTCGATTTCTTGATCTGTGCTTTGTAACGGATGCGACCTTAGCGTTGTTAAATCGAGTCCCCCGGCTCACTATACCTGAAGATGCCTACCATCCTACTTTTGAAGTATCGCTTGACCTAGGACGAACTGTACTGGATCGGTCGGGTAGACTACCCCAATGTGTCCGCTGCTTCCGTAAAGCCGAGTTTACGAAGCTTAATAACCTTATTAGGGATTTTGATTGGTCCGCTTTATATATGTGCAGTGATGTTACGACAGGCACAAACATTTTTTATGATGCACTGGACTCACTTTTTGTCTCTTGTGTCCCACTTTGCTGTCCGATTAGATCAAGAAAACCCTTTTGGTCTACCAAGGAGCTATCTCATCTAAAAAACTTAAAATCAAGACTTTATAAAAAATTTCAAGAAGTTGGCTCTCCTTCTTCTCTTTCTCATTATGTAATAGCTCGGTCAAACTTTTCAGTTCTTAACGCTCAATGCTATCAGAATTACCTAACTCGATGCAGGATACGTTTTTCTAAGGACCTCAAACAGTTCTACAGCTTCGTAAACAGTAAGCGTAGAACGTCCGCACACCCATCCTCGCTATCCTTCCTTAATACGTCGGCAGATAATGATCAGGCAATTGCCGATCTTTTTGCCCGTTTTTTCCAAACTACCTATTCGCAGGACGTTTACTCTGGTCAGCCGTATCCATACGGTTTACCGAGTTCGAACAGCATTTTTAGTCCTTTGCTAAATTAAAGCTAATTTCTTCATGATTACGAACAGTAAAGCCGGTGTTCTCACCGGGACCGGACGGAGTTCCCGGCTGTGTACTCAGGTACTGTGCCGAGACTCTGTGTGGGCCATTGCTTACACTATTCAACCTGTCCATAAATTCTTCATGCTTTCCCCCGATATGGAAGGAGTCCTTTATAATTCCTCTCCATAAGAAAGGTAGAAAGTCTGACGTAATGAACTATAGAGGTATATATAAGTCATCCGCTATTCCTAAAGTGTTTGAGAAAATTTTAACTCCGCACCTGCAGCACCTATGCAGATTACTTATATCTCCTTCTCAACATGGATTTATAAGGCAGAGATCAACCACTACAAATTTATATTGGAGTTTACCTCCTTTATAATAGCCTTTATAAGCCTTTTAAGGTAATCTGCAGACGGATGTTGTTTACACCAATTTTAGTAAAGCGTTCGACTCTGAAAACCATTCCCTCCTAGCTCAAAAGCTCGACCTTCTAGGATTCCCGCCCAATCTCCTGAGATGGATCTCTAGCTACCTTTGTTCTAGGTCTCAAAGAGTCCTTTTTAAAAACTCCCTGTTCTCTCCAGTTATGGTGACTTCGCGTGTACCTCAGGGCAGCCATCTAGGCCCCTTACTCTTTACTCTCTTTATAAATGACCTACCTTCTGTATTAACATACTCTCGAGTACTAATGTATGCGGATGATGTTAAGCTCTGTGTCCAGTATAAGGACATTTCTTTCCAATCCAGGTTGCAATCCGATCTCGATAGATTTCAGTCTTGGTGTTGTGCAAATTTATTAAACCTTAACGCTTCAAAATGTAAAGTAATGACTTTTCATCGCTCCAGCGCCTTTCTGGTTCCTTACACCCTTTGTGGTGGTTCTCTTGAGAGAATTACCCGGGTTGATGATCTTGGTGTTCTATTGAGTCGCATAAATTTCACGATTCCTATTAGAAGCACTAGGAATTATACACCGTTGTTTCTCCCGCTTGGTAGATCGAATTATTCCTTGCATGAACCGTTTAGAGTCCTATGCTCGCATTATAATTCCCTCTACCATAGTATATCTACTACCAACTCCCTTCCTAGTCTTAAATTACTGATACTCTTATATCTTTCCCGTAATTAGAAATTGCTTAGTTTATTGCGGTAGTTCCTGAAGGCAGTTTAGGGCTTCCTTGATTGCAATGACCTCCGCTTGGAAGACGCTGCAGTGATCAGGGAGTCTAAAGGAGTGCCTAATGTTTAGCTGTTCGGAGTATATACCTCCTCCGACTCTATTGTTCAGCTTTGATCCATCTGTGAAGATGTTTAGGGCCCCTTTTGGGCCTGGGGGTCCCTCACTCCACTTGTCTCTGTGGGGGATAATTGATCAATCCCATCGATGATGTCACCGTCCTGCATGTGAGCAATTGATCAATGAGCATCACCAAGTGACGATCCACCCCAAGGTCAGTCAGCGTTTCCGTAATGGCACCCGGTATGACGTTGTTGAAAGCTCCCCCGATATCTAGAAAAGCGATTAGAGAGTACTCTTTGAGGTATAGTGATTTCTCTATCCCCGAAATTTCTTCGTGAAGTGCCGTTTCCGTGGATTTTCCTTTTCGGTAGGCATGCTGTGCTTGTGACAACAATTGAGAACCTATAGTAGTTCTCAATTGTAGCCCGATTAGTCTCTCAAAAGTTTTGAAAAGGAAGGATGATAGACTGATTGGTCTAAAGTCCTTTGGTGTAGAGTGCGAGGCTTTACCTGTTTTAGGGATGAAGACAATTTTAGCCTTAAGCCAGGCTTGTGGTATTCTCCCCACTACCAGTATCATCTTAAAGATACATTGCAGCCAGTTGATGGCCTTGTCTCCGGCTTTTTGCCATTGGGCCGGAATGATCTGGTCCGGACCAGGGGATTTGAACGGATTGAAACTGTTTATTGCCCAGTTTATATTCCGTTTTGAGAAGATATGCTCCATTGAGGTGATCGAACCCTCACTTGGAAAGTGAGTCGGTCCATTGATGGAGCACCCTGGAAAATGAGTGTCGAGAAGAATGTGTAGCGACTCCTCACTGGAGTTCGTCCACGTACCATCGCTTCTCTTAAGGTATCCCACCGAGGGGGTAGTTTTGGAGAGGATCTTGCGCAGTCTTGCGGCTTCCGACGTTACCTCGATTTCAGAACAAAATCTTTGCCAAGAGGCCCTTTTTGCCTGTCTGATTTCTTTCTTGTATAGGGCCAGACTATTTTTATAATCTGCCCAGTGTTGCTCCTCGTTAGCGCGTTTGGCCCTGTTGAAGAGGGACCTGCAGCTTTTTCGTAGGGTATCTATTTGTTTTGACCACCAAGGGGGTTTCTTTTTCCCCTTGTGTTGGTTTGATGGGCATGCTGCCGTGAAAACCGTGTTGCATGCTTTAGTAAACCTGTCCACTATATGATTTAGATCGTGATCTGTGTTCAGGCAGATTGGTGCCTTGCAGGGAAGTAGTCTCTCCATTTCTGTGACATATTTTTCCCAGTTAGCTTTTCTGAGGTTAATAAAGACAGTAGGTTTTGGGCTCTCGAGTGATAGTGTAGTCTCGATGTACCTGTGGTCCGAAAAGGAATGGTCACCCAGAACTTTCCAGTTCTTTATTATGTGTGACAGTCTGTCAGACACTAACGTTAGGTCGATTACCTCATGTCTATTCTTAATTATAAACGTTGGATTAGTGCCCCGATTGCAGATAAGAAGATTAGAGTTTAGGATGAAGCTGAACAATGACTCACCCCTTACATTTGTATCCGAACTCCCCCATTGGAAGTGGTGGGCGTTGGCGTCGCAGCCTATTACAAGGCCTTTATCCTATCTCTGGTGAGCTTGCGAACTAGGTCACCGGGAGGATCGCTTTCCTCATGAGCCATGTAGGACGATATCAGCCTTATTTAAGAACCATGTAGCTCAAGGCTTGCCGGTGTGTTGTCACCATTGCTAAAGTTGTGGAGCAGAAAGATATTTAAGTGCCTCCTTGCAAGAATGCAGGTACGGATTTGACCTTCTTTCTGAGCAACAATAAGCTTGTGCTCCTTCGTCGCTAATCCACAGACCTTGTCTCCTACTACCCAAGGCTCTTGGATCAGGACTACATCTGCTCCGCTCGCTTCCAAGCGGAGTATAAGGGCAGCGGATGCTGCTTTACAGTGGTGGAGATTTATCTGATGGAGTCTTAGAGACATCGACAGATTTCTCCACCATTTGCTTGTCCAGCAGATCGAAGCTGCGGTTGGCCAGTGCCGCTTCCACCCACTTCCATTGGTTCCTGGGGATCTTCGAGTCTACGCTGCCTTTATCCAGGACGCCGATCAGCGTCCTCTCCTTGGCGATTTGCGCGAACGACACGTTCGGCAGCACTCTGGAGCGCTTCGGAGCCGGTCCAGGAGTCTTCTGTGAGCGCTGCCTTTTCGTTTGCGGGGCTGTCGTCTTCGGCAGGGAAACCCTTTTCGGTGCCTCTTTGCCGAAGTTTGGCAGCACCTTTGATGCCCATTCGACCTTTTCCCGCCACTGGTCGGTCGGGCTGGACATCGTGCTCGCATTTTGACGACGGAGTATGTTGTCAGCACTCCTCCTCTCGGCATACGCGAAAGCTTTGGCTTGGGCGCTAGTCGATGGCAACTCGCTCCCCGCAGCCTTACCAGCAGGCGGAGCTGCCGCAGGGTTGCAGAGCCACTCTATCAAGGTATCAGCTTTTGTCGGCGATTTGCCACCCACCCCAGAACTGGGATGGGACCCCTTCAGGTTCGCCGTAGCTTCTTACGCAGCGCAGTTTTTACCTACTGTGTAGCGGGTCAGGCCAGGCCTTTGGACCGTTGCCTTTCCCTGTGAGGGATTGCTTCCTGTTGGCATTGGGGGAGCGCCAGACTCATTTTTGTTTTTCTTTTGTTTTTGTTTTTCCATAATTAATCCCACAATTTGCAAAGAAAGGGGCGGTCCGTCCGGGCAGAGATTCACGTTGCCCGGATAAGGCATCATTAGAATAGGGGCTGCCTAGTCCCTGAGCTCTCCGTTAACGACTGGGCTAGTTTTTATACCGGGCCCCCAGCCAGGCTGACTCTCGGCTCGGGTCGAATAACACACTTAGTTCGGAACGGTGTGAAATGAGTGTGGGGGTTGGGATGTGGGTAGGTAATGTGTAGGGGTGGGGGGTTATGTGAACAACTTAAACGAGGCGGCACCACAAGCGCATCGTCAGTGTTGCTACTTCGGGAACACCCGCTGGCTGTCCGGGACTGCTTATTTCGGTTCTTTCCCTTGGGATGACCGTTTATTCGCAGCTGGCCTACCTCCAAAGGTAGGTCATTCGGTATCCGCAACCTGCGACCCGTCCGGTGGCCTCAGCTAGGCCCCCTCCGAGTCATCTCACATGCTCGTTAGACCAGATAAAAGTATGATACAAGTAAACAAATTTAGTGAACGCATCAATTTGCACTATGATATATTCCTTCGTATCGTTTGTACCACTCAGCTTGCTACTTATATCAATATACACGGTGTTCAATGGTATTTGAACTTGCAGTATTGGATGCAATTCCATTTGAACTTTGCCCGATGGTGGATTTGACAGTTTGACAGCTATGCATTTGTCTAAAAATTTTCGTAAATACTTAAACATGTGTTCCAACTAATACTGTTCTTAAGTCTTGTCCAATGTTTTCTGCCATCCCAAGTGCATTAGTGCCTCATGCACATTGTAAAGACCTAATGGAGCTTTACAAGCTCCCAACTACTGCCAGCCCGATCTACATCACGTAGACAAGGTCGACAACATACTCACCGCCACTGGAGGCGTGCATTGATTACCGTTTCTGGATTATTCCTTTTTTTTTTTTGTTGAATATTAACATGATCATTATTTCACAATTCGCCACTGAAGGCCCTAGTATTATTATTCATGTCGGTTTAAGTTAGCAATAAGTTACATTTTTAAATAAACCCGACAACGAAGGCCATAAAACGCAGAAATGAGTCGATAGTTAAAAGCGAGGTGGTCACACCGAACGCTATTGATCACGAAAGATCGATAGCAGGGCGAGAGAGGGCGACCCAGAGGACAGAGAGAGAGAGAGAGAGTCATTCAAAGACAGACTACGAATAAACGCGCACGCAAGTGACAAAAATCTCCGGCTTCTGTAATTTCACACGATTTCCGACTAGACTTAGCTTAATTCATACAACGCGCCCTCGCCTACTACGGTCTACGCGCCACTCCATATCTATGGCTATACGGTCACCATAGTCGGTAGCCAATAGACCCCACATTTGCTCAACAGCTTCGATATATCCAAGTAAGTAAAGCTTTTCTCGTGGTGCAGCCAAGGAAACCAGCGAGGGTCGTTTATTTAATAAAATTCTAAAAACAAAAATACAAATATACACATTATACACACATTACACGTTATACAAATACCTCCCCGCTAGAAATCCCGTAACCTTAAGAATCGTCGCGACCACGCACGGACGATCCTCATTAGAAACCTCGCAGCTGTACGAATCGTTGCGATCACGCACGTTTCAGCAGTATCCCCTGGTAGTTAATAACTGTCACGATAACGCACAACCAGATCCCCGGTAGAAACTCTTTTGTCCTACGAGCTATCGCGACAAGGCATGGCTCAGTGTAGTGTAGTGATTGTCCGAGCCAATACAAGCATCGCTAGAGACTCCATAGTCCTACGAGCCGTAGCTCGTAACGTACGTAACGCACGGCCCTGTAGATCCCCCTGTTGCCCTTGGAGGTTACGGCAAAACCCCGTCACGGTAACCCCGGATCACGTACGAGCTACACCACTACGTCGTACGTTGGACCCCGCCGGCCGTAAACCAGTTGCCTTCCTTTGCTTAAGTTCTCCCCAACAACTACAAATTTCTTGTAGACGAGCCTGGACAGGCTGAGCTTACCCCAGCCTGAAATAGGTTCCTTTCAAGTGGCGCTCGAGCATGGACCTTAGGGAGATTCAAGAGGGGGTAACATTCACAGACTGTAAATCAACCGCCACAAAACCATGTGCCTGAAGTACAGTCAGAGCCTTAGCTTGACACACACATACATACATACGCCCACGCCACCGACCGAAAATTACACGTGCAGACTCACACACGCACACGAACACTGTACCATGTACCAACCCACGGACCCAGGAATGAGAATTTAAAGCACGCAACAGCGACCACGGCAACGAAAGTACCCACCAAGAACAGGAACAAGAGACCAGCAAACCGAGACTACGGCTACGACATCACACACAGAGAACCAGAGCAAAAGACAAGCAACAGAGAACGAGGAGAACCATCAGAACGGCCAGAGAGAACACGATTACGAGGATCGCCTCTAGGACCACGAGTTCGTGGACGACAACAAAAGCCACGCATGTTAGATCATCAACGGAGCGGACGAGTACGCAAACTTCGACGGAGGTCACGAGGGCCACTACGCCAACAGGGATCCCCAACTTGGAAAACACCGCTGAGCAAGGAGACACGGACGCCATCGGGTTAGTAACGCCCATAGAGTTAGAGTTTCGGCGAGATCCGAGCCCGAACTATCCGGCCATCACGGCCAATACCACGCCGGCTATCGCCAATATCGCCGAATATCTCGCTAGTTCAGACCCCTCCAGTCCATTCGACACGACCATCCTCCCAGAGCACACCGATCAAGCCACCGGCCCCGAAATGGATGATTCCTGAGGAGACGACGTTGCATACCACATCCGTGCGTTCCTAGACAAAGAGCTACCCAAATTCGAGAATCTCCAGGGAAGAACAGATCAAACAGAACACACGATTGTTATGGGAAGGTCTCATTGAACCATCACGAAGCCCTCCCAGTGCCCCGATCGTTCTCGTCCGTAAGACAAACGGACAATGGGGTATGTTCGTGGACTTCCGTCAGTTGAACGAACGTTCTATTCCGGATGCTTACCCGTTACCCAGGATAAACCATATTCTCGAACGCCTCAAGAACGCACGGCTTATCACGACCTTGGATTTGAAAAATGGATACTGGCAAGTACCCATGGACAGATAACGCCGGATAAAATATCTAGGCCACGTGGTTAGCAAGGAAGGTATCCACACTGACCTTGACAAAATAGCGGCAGTGAAGGACCTGAGACCGCCCACTGAACTCAAAGAGCTTCGCCGGTGCATCGGGATGGCATCGTGGTACAGCAGGCTTGTCCCAAACTTCGCCGCTGTAGTAAGGCCATGTCCCAACTTTTGAAGAAGGGACGTGCGTGGACATGACCCCGGAGAAACAAGAGGCTTTTGACAACCTTAAAGTACTCCTAACCACCGCCCCCTTCCTCGCTTGTCCAGAATTCTCTGTTAAGTTTTTGTTACAAACCGATGCGAGCAATCTCGGAATAGGCGCCGTCCTTACTCAAGACATCGAAGGCAAGGAACGAGTCATCGCATATGTCAGCCGACGCCACAATCAGGCCGAGGAAAATTACTCCGCCACGGATAAAGAGTGTCTAGCCGTGATATGGGCCATCAGAAAACAGCTGTTACCTCGAAGGTTACCGAATCAACGTCATCACCGACCACTTCGCGTTAAAGTGGCTGAAAACCCTCGAAAGTCCCTACGGGAGAGTGGCAAGATGGGCACTAGAACTACAGCAGTACCAGTACGACATACAAAACCAACCGGGAAAACAGAATGTGGTAGCCGACGCATTATCGGGGCACCCCTTTAGAAATCCTCGCGTATATAGAAGAAGAAAAGACGGACTGCCCCTGGTTGACAACTCTACCGACACTTGGGACATCAAGCCGACGACGAAGACTAAGTTTCGTGGAAGCTCCTCGTACCCAAGGACAGCCACCTGAGGGTAATACGCGAGTGTCACTACTAGTTGACCGACGGGCACCTCGGTGTACGGAAAACCATCACTGGCATATTGCAGAGGTATTACTGGCCCGGCATGTATCGAGAAGTTTAAGTTCAAAAGTTCAAGATCATGCAACAGAAGCCCGCCGATAAAATGCTTACCCGCCAAGTTAACGAGCCATTCGCGACACAGTGCGCCGACTTCGTTGGACCCCTGCCACGCTGTAAAAGAGGTAACACCACCCTACTAGTGATTTATGACGTTTCTTCAAAGTGGGTCGAATTGGTCCCACTGAAGAAAGCGACCACAACAAACCTCGAACGGGCCTACCGAAAGCGAATCCTCAGCCAGCTTGGAGTCACGAAGTTATTCGTATGGGTCAAAGGCACTCAATTTACCAGCCGATCCTTCAAAGCGTTTCTTAAGTCAGCCGGAGTAGAATTACACCGCGCCCTAATGCCCCCAAGAAAATCCCACCGAGAGGGCTAATAGGACTATCAAAACGATGATGTTCTAATTCATCAACGAAGAACAAAGAACCTGGGACGAACTACTCCCCGAGTTGTCCCTAGCCATCAATTCTAGTATCTCGGATAAAACAGGATTCAGCCCCGCATTCTTGATACACGGCTGAGAACCCCGCTAGCCTGGTGCGTTATATGACGAGGTCACCCCCGGAACCGGGAGCATACCGGAACCAGCGCTCTCTAAAACAGCCCGGCTAAAGGAAGTATTTGACATCGTCCGGAACAACAATGAACAAGCAATCCAGGAACAAGGACGAGATTATGACCTACGTAGAAGACAATGGCGCCCGACGATCGGATCCTTGGTATTGGTACGCCAACATCACAATTCTAACGCCGCAAATGGCTTCGCAGCGAAGTTAGCCCCAAAATTTGATGGACCCTACAGAGTCCAGTGTTTCGTCTCGCCTAACGTTATACGCCTAGAATACCAGACGAGCCGGAAGCGAAGAACCGCTAACCTAGCAGACCTCAGAGAGTTCCACAGCAACTAAGACCCCGAAGACCATACCAGCCAGACCTACAATAATAGGCCAGCTTAATTCATACAACGCGCCCTCGCCTACTACGGTCTACGCGCCACTCCATATCTATGGCTATACGGTCACCATAGTCGGTAGCCAATAGACCCCACATTTGCTCAACAGCTTCGATATATCCAAGTAAGTAAAGCTTTTCTCGTGGTGCAGCCAAGGAAACCAGCGAGGGTCGTTTATTTAATAAAATTCTAAACAAAAATACAAATACACACTATACACACATTACACATTATACAAATACCTCCCCGCTAGAAATCACGTAACCTTAAGAATCGTCGCGATCACGCACGTCTCAAGAGTATCCTTTCGTAGCTAGCGGCCGTCGCCACCACGCACGGACGATCCTCATTAGAAACCTCGCAGCTGTACGAATCGTTGCGATCACGCACGTTTCAGCAGTATCCCCTGGTAGTTAATAACTGTCACGATAACGCACAACCAGATCCCCGGTAGAAACTCTTTTGTCCTACGAGCTATCGCGACAACGCATGGCTCAGTGTAGTGTAGTAATTGCCCGAGCCAATACACAGTCAAGCATCGCTAGAGACTCCATAGTCCTACGAGCTGTAGCTCGTAACGCACGTAACGCACGGCCCTGTAGATCCCCCTGTTGCCCTTGGAGGTTACGGCAAAACCCCGTCACGGTAACCCCGGATCACGTACGAGCTACACCACCACATCGTACGTTAGACCCCGCCGGCCGTGCACCAGTTGCCTTCCTTTGCTTAAGTTCACCCCAACAACTACAAATTTCTTGTAGATGACCCTACCTACCCTACCCTACCCAGCCTGAAATAGGTTCCTTACAACATGATTCACCACCGACCACTTAAGGGCTTTCGGGATTACCGGTAGGCAGCGTGTTTTGCTATTTCTCTTTATATTCCGATTCAGAATTCCTGTTCTAAGCTCATATGTCCTCGCCAAATTTGTCTGCATCGCCCCACTATTAAGCTAAGCGATGATTTCTTTCAGTGATAATCGGATTTGGGGAAAAAAAGTCTACGTGCGCCATGTGATTTCCTTTGCGATACTCTACTGTCAAACGATTGTAAAAACGCCCACCATCGATGTACTCTTGGCGTTACTTCTATTTTAGTATGACTAGCTTTTAACGAATTACAATCCGTAAAAATAATAAACTTTCGACCGTGCAGGAAAATTCGGAAATGTTTCACAGCGTGGTACACAGCCAAGTTCTCCAGTTCATATGAATGATACTTGGATTCTGGGGCCGATGTACACTTGCTGTAATACTCGACCCCTTTATGCTTGTCTTCTATCTTGTGCATGAGTATGGTGCCATAGCCATCTACACTTGCATACGTATGCAGTTCAATGGGAGTGTGAGGCTCAAATATAATTAAAACCGTATCATCGGTCAGCACTGAGATGATCATCTGCCGCATTTTCTCGTGTTCAGCTTTTTGGATGCCAACTGACATAAATTCTTCATCTGCTCCGAAAACTGTGGAACAAACTTTCGAAAATACGACGCTAAATCTTGTGACGCCCAGCGCCATATCCAACAGCACCATTATAATACTAGGATAAGTAACCAGACAAATCCGTGGAGGACCTTATTTCTGTGGTATTAGTATATTATATGGTATATTATATATGGTAATATGGTATATGGTAAAATGGTCTATTGTATAGTATATATATTAGTATTATATCTGTATAAGTAGGATAAGAAACAAAGATAGAAAGCCTGAAGCACCTAATTTTTCGTAATAAATACCTTATAAACATTCCAAAAATCCACATGATTTACATTTAAAGTACGCGCCAAAAAAACGCCAGTGGGATTCACCGGGCAGTAAACGGTTACACTAGCCAACGATCATGCCAATGTGACCGGAATACGATCCCCAACGGGCACACTATTACCTCTTCAACGATTCTTCTCTTCAGAGAATGTTTACCTCTGCAACGATTCTTCTCCTCAAAGAGTGTTTGCCTCTGTAACTATTCTTCTCCCCAGAGAGTGTTTACCTCTGATCCATTCTTCTCCTCAGAGAGTGTTTACTTCTGCAGCGATTCTCCCCAAAGGGTGTGTTCTACCCCTGTCACACTTCGTCCACTCTGAGTACACCTCTGGAGTACTTCTCGGCATTTCCCGCCGGGTCCAACGACCAACGACGACCTGCACGCAGCAAACATCCACGTGCGGCCGAGTAGCCGAGCTAGAAAGAAGACCCCAAAAAAGGACCCATACCGGAGAGCCGACCCTTAGTAATATTAAGAATAATAAAGAGACCAATTTGTAATACTGCTTAAACCTACGCCTTCTTGAACCCGACGTCACTCATTATAGTTACCACATCCAGAAACCAATAAATGTCTGTGAACCCCAGCGCGGCGAGTATACCCCGGCCGAAGCAACGTCACAACCTATAAAGTGTCTCAACTGCGTAACAGTCTTTGGTTCCGATAATCCGGCCAATGCTTGTATTTTTCGCGGATTCGGTTCAGTGCTACCATCTTTGATCAAATATCCAAGATATTCTATATCGGTTTTTAAAAATGCATACTTTGAAATGTTAAATGAAAATCCTGCTTCCGATATAGCCTTCAACACAATTGCTAATCTATTCAACGCTTCCTCTTTCGACCCCGCGAATTTTACCACGTCATTAATGTAAACGAGGGGGAACGTTGCAAGCCGCGGCAAAGACCGCGGCTCTACCTTATACCCGGTACTCAGTCAGTATATACATACATACATTTATGAGCCTACGATTTATGAAATTTATTATATGTTCTCAAAAGGGACAAAAATAATATTTAAATTAAAAAAATGCATTTTTTGGAATTTTTATACATGTTTCCATTTTTGTTTACCTATAATTTGTATATCTGCGCCTACATTTCTACATGACATGTATAACTACATATTTGAGACGTACAAGTGTTTGCAAGAGAGAGAGAGGGAATGAGTCAGCGCTGGGCAGGCGTTGCGTAGCCACTGAAATTTAATTTGTTTCTTCTGGCCATAATATTGATCCGATCTAATCCAGATTTGGTAGTCTGGTAGATATGGTAATTTGTCATGATTCTGCGTTTTTGGTTTTCATTTATCTTAAAAATTGTGGATTACACAGATTTTCGTTCTTTGTGGGGGCGGAAAGGGGAGTGGAAAAATTTTGAAATACACTTGTGCTGGTTTGATATCACAGGAGTTTGGATAGAAAGTTTGGTTGCTCTAGCTCTTATAGTCTCTGAGAACTAGGCGACAGAAAATACGAATGGGCAAAGCGGATGGGGTCGCGTGTGAGAGAGAACGAGAGGGAATGATGACTTTCGAAATGGTTTTCTTCATTGTAGCTATAATAATGATCCGATCTTATCCAGATTCAAAACTCTGATAGAAATGATCATTCTCTATGATTCTGCGTATTTAGCTTTCTTGTATCTTCAAAATTGTGTATGCCACAGACTTTCGTCCTTTGTGGGGGCGGAAGGAGGCGGGGCGAAATTTCTCTGTGATATAGACGCTAATGAAGACGGACGGATGGACGGACGGATGGACGGATGGACAGACAGACATGGCTATATCGACTCGGCTATTGATGCTGATGAAGAATGAATATACTTTATGGGGTCGGAAACGCTTTTTTCTGTGCGTTACACACAACCGTTATCCCCACAAATCTAATATACCCCTATACTCTTCGAACCGGGTATAAAAATTGCACAGAAATTCGTTAAGTCACCCAGTGCTCGTGCTAAAGCACGTTGAAAAATCGGAGAGCCATTTTTAAGTCCAAATGGCATGGACAGGAGCTCGTACTGGACTTCGTGGGTTATAAAAGCGGTTCGATCTGCAGATTCTATATCTATTGGAATTTGATAAAACCCACTGGCCATTTCTAAGCAAGAGAATGATTTACCCCTACGAAATCTGTCAATCTGATCTGACATCAGTGGCAAAGGGTATTTATCAGCAATAGTATTAGAATTCAGTTCTCGATAACGCATAAGCTATAACTGCCATCTTTCTTCTTAATCAATAGTATTGGACTAGCGAATGGAGAATTACTTGGACGTATTACATTAGCCACTAACATTTTATTGATTTTATTTCTCACCAAATTCACGCCAAGCCGATACGGACACCTCTGAATAGTCTTATTAACATTTACTAAACGAATTTCTAATGCACCTGTCTTGACACGTCTAATCGGCAAACCAACAACGAAATTGTCAGAATATAGATCAACAATGTTCTTAAGTTTACACTTAAGTTTACTTATCACTAGCATTTAACATATTAATTTGTTTGGTTTTATAAATGTTAAGTTTATCAGCATTCAACATAATGTCGAAGCCAAGACTCAGTATCTCACGACTAATCATTATGTCATGATTTAAATACTCGTTCAAAACAACTTTTAACAGAATTTTCAGATTAAATTCATAAATTTGTACAGTGGTCAGCATTTGCAAATTGCATCAAAAAACATTTTCACCTATTCTTTTTAGATTGACCAGACTATTGATTAGATTGTTTAATATTTTTTCGGCTAATTTATCTGCTACCTTCTCCTTGATCAAGGAGCACTCGGCAACCGAGTCGAAAAAGAATGGAAAGGGATCACCAGATTGATACAAAACGCCTTTGGGCTCCACTACTGCACAGATGTCCACTCGCTTCTCTATACGATGCTGCTGTTCCTCTTGTACATGCGGATGCAATATGACCTACGTTTGGCATTTAAAACAATTCACTGCAGACCTGCCTCGTCTCGAAATTGTTTTTATACAAGATTGATTCGCCTTTGATTGTTCTGCCTTTCTTGTATGGCACTCCAGTATTTTATGTCCAGGGTTCCCACAGCAATGGCACTTGATTGGGGTGTGTGCCTTATACCACTTCTTGTCAGGGCTGAACGAATGTTCTGGAACATAAAACTCGCTTCGCATGCCGCTTTCGACTTTTCCTGACTTTTCAAAGTTAAAATTTCGGGGAAAAATACCGAAAAAAATTATGAAATTTAAATTTTAAAGCTAAAAGTCTTCCAGACGTTAAGTTGCAGCTTCAAAGTGTCTGGGTTGGATTTATAGCTGCATTATAGCATTCAATACAACCAGTTGTAGGGAACTTAAGTTATGTAAAAAATAGAAGCCCTACCTATGACAAAAAATAACACATTTTTTAAAACTTTTAAAAAAAAAAACTAAATTTGAAAAAAAACATTCTTTAACAATTTTTAAAAATCCAAATCTATCAAAAATAGTCATTTTGAGCGACAGTGGAAAAGTCGTGTCGACTGGTGTAATCTTTAACTTGATCTGTGGTTGCTTCTAACTGTTGTTTTAGAACTGATATATCCTTGTTCACTTTTGAAATTTGAATTGCTATCAACTGCTTGATTAGATCTGTAGTCAGATCAGTCCTCCCTACTGTATTCATTATATTTGTTTTCAGGGGGCGGATCCCCAGGTTTTCCCAATCAAAAGCCAGTCAAATGCCTTCCACTTCGTTCACTTAAGTTTATTGTAGTATGTTCAAGATGTTATAAATGTTCACACAATGAACATATGTATGTATGTAGTCGAAAGCCTATGTGTATTTTCGAACAAGCCGGCGAAACGATCGAAACGGGGGTGGGCGCGTAACTAACTACTCCCGCTCAAGCTAGTGGCCGCCCAAGATCCGGGTGGCTTTCCTGAGTGCCGTGTGCACGAGCGCGCGAGATGGAGTCGGGCGCGGAGAGCCCTCCACAGTGGATGCGAAAAGTTTGCGGCTGCCCTCAACATCCCCCCCCCCCCTTGCAGGATTGCGAGCATTTGGTCGGGCTATGGCTGCGTGCACGCCCCGGAGACGATCCATCCATAAACTGTGCTCTGGGCCACTGGGAGCCCGTCTTCTCGTGCTAGTAGACCGGGTTGGATCACCTTCGGGTATATGTCTGCTCCCAGGATGAGCGAGATGGTGGCCGGCCTGTGAAACTGGTCATCGGCAAGCTGGAGGTCGCCAAAGCGGGACCGTACGGCAGCGCTCAGCTCACGGATCGGCGTGCGAATGCGCAAACATGGCTCGACCTTGAGCACCAACTCCAATCGGAACTCACTCCTCTTGGTCCGGATGACCGCGTTGCATACTTTCTCGTCACCGACTTGGGTAGTCGGCAACTTGAAGGCGTTGGCCAACGACTCATCAACGCAGCTTACGGGGGTGCACGGGTCGATGAGCGCCGCCGTCTCGAAAGTTTTGGAACCCGTGTCCAGGACCACCAGCGCCGTTGGGAGAAGGTTGAGGCTCCGATGCTGTAGAAGCGAGTCTACGGATGGTGCCGAGGCCCTGCCATGGGTAGGCTCACGGGAAGTCGAGGGCGGCGCTCAGGTCGGGATGCTGACCCTGAAGGCGACGGAGTCGGAGTCCTCCCGGCAGGGCGAGTGGCGGAGCGCCGAGGGCGGCGATCGGCTCGGGATGCTGACCCTGGAGGCGCCGGAGCTGGAGACCTTCCAGCAGGGCGGCTGGCGGGGCGCCGAGGCCGGCGTTCCACTCGGGATGCCGCAGGTGGTGATGAAGACACCGAGGCCGAGCGGGCTGAACGACGAGAAGGGGGGATGTGGAGTAGTGTGTGGTGGTTTTTTCCACACACCCTGCACAGCCCACCACTGCGGCAGTCCTTCCCGGAGTGCTGATGAGCCAGGCAGTTCGCGCAGTACTTATTAATCAGCACTGCCCGAAGTCTCTTTTCCGGACTCAAGCGGAGGAACTGATGGCAAGTTCGCAGAGGATGCACTCCTGGACAGACTCGGCACCGGTAGGAATTTAAACCGCGAGCGTGCTGGCTCTCCATGATACGGTCGGCGCGGGAACGGGGGGCCATGTCTAGATGGATGAAAACTAGGAGAGGATAGAAAAACGAAGAGGATTAGCAATGATTCGGTAATGGATAAAAAACCCACAGTAAGGTTATTGTTGGACGGAATTACGGGGTTCTAGAGGAAGAAGAACGACCTTAACCACAGGTCGTTTGAGGACTCCGCGGGCAGTGAGGACGTCTACCACACGGACCTTATCGTCGGCGCCGGGATATACGGACTGGATTCTCCCGAGCCGCCATTCATTAGATGGCACGTTGTCTTCTTTAACGACGACCATATCGCCAACCTGAAGATTGGACTTAGGCGTCTGCCAGTTGGTGCGTTTATGGAGCTCTTTAAGGTATTCCTCTTTCCACCTCTGGCAGAACTGCTGGTTGAGGGCCTTCAAATGCTGCCATCGACTAATTATCAATTTCATGTCTCCTTTCATTTCGGGCTCGGCTGTAGCCATCAAGAGTCCCCCAATAAGAAAGTGTCCGGGAGTGAGGGCTAACAGTTCGGTCGGATCTTCGGACATAGGCGAGAGCGGCCTGGAATTGAGGCATGCTTCTATCTTCGCAAGCAGTGTGGACAGCTCTTCAAACGTGTACTTCCGAATGGACGTGGCCTTATAGAAGAGGGTTTTGAAACTCTTCACTCCGGCCTCCCAAAGACCTCCCATATGTGGAGCTCCTGGAGAGATAAAACGCCATGAAACCCGTTGATGGCTATACGCAGCCGTCACCGAGTCCTTGAACGCATTTAGGAAGTCACGGGAAAGGGTGGTCGCCGCACCCACGAAAGTTTTCCCATTGTCGGAATGGATGCGCTGTGTACATCCGCGTCTTGCGACAAACCGCGCGAAGGCCGCGAGAAACTTTTCGGTTGTGAGGTCGGACGTGGCCTCCAAATGGATTGCTTTAGTGGAAAAGCACAGAAACACGCACACATACCCCTTGGTGATGAGACATGCTCTCCCGGTAAAATTCCGTACTTCGAACGGGCCCGCGTAGTCTATACCGGTATGTGTGAACGGTCGGGTAAAAGAAGTCCGCTCCGTTGGAAGGTCCCCCATCATTTGGGTTTGCAACCTCTTTTTATAGATAGTGCATACCTTGCAGCAGTTAACGACCCCTTTCATCAAATTTTGAAGCCTGGGAATCCAATACTTGGATCGAATAAGGCGCACCATCAACCGGTTGCCACCGTGGAGCGTTATCCGGTGTGTAAATAGAGCGAGAAGGTGAGACAGTCGACAGCGGTACGGAAGGATAATCGGATGCCGTTCATCATATTGCAGAGATTCGGCAATTGCGACACGGCCGCACCCTCTTATAAGTCCGTGTCGGTCCATGAACGGGTTCAAGTTCAGGATAGAACTTGACCTCGGTAACGGACGCTTGTCACTGAGGCAGTGATACTCCCCGGGGTATTCTCGACGTTGAGTGTCTAGGATAAGAGATCGCTCCGCTTCGGTGAGGTCTCCGCTGGTAAGATGGCCTTCTCGCGCGGTTACTAACTAACTAACTAACTAATCTAACTTCCGGCAGCGTCTTACGAAGCGAAGGACGTATGCGCGGACTCGCATAGCCCGGTCAAGCTGGGAGAACCGTTCAAGGAACTCTTCGGATGGGCTCGGCGCAAAATGGACCCTTACCGCACGGACCTCCAGCGGCATACCTGGAGACTCCTCAGATTGTGCTGGCCACTGAGGTCGCGGCAGTCGCAGCCACGCTGGTCCTTGCCACCAGAGTTGGTTAGCAACCAAATCTTCCAACGATACGCCTCTACTGGCTAAGTCCGCGGGGTTTTGTTCGGACGGAACGTGGGACCACTCCTTGACCTCGGTAGCTTGCGCTATCTTGGTCACCCAGTTGGCTACGAAGGTAGCCTAGTGGCACGCGGGCTTCCTCAGCCAGGCGAGGACTATGGTAGAATCGGTAAAATACTGACAGACCGTGCGTGCCGCAGGCATATTCGGCAGGATAGCCGTCACCATTTCGGACAGGAGCACAGCACCACACAGCTCTAATCGGGGGAGCGATACGGTCTTCACAGGAACGACTCGCGTCTTAGCGGTGAGAAGTTGCACTTCGACGCGATGTCCCACCTCAACGCGCACGTAAATGGCGGCACCATACGCCTTTTCGGATGCATCGCAGAATCCATGATGCTCGATTGTTACCGATGGTTGCGCCCCAATCCATCTCGGAATTCGGATCTGGTTGAGCACGGAGTAGCTGTCTAAGAAACCTTGCCAGCGCAGACACATCTCGTTGGGGAGATTTTCGTCCCATCCCAACTCTTGCAACCATATCTCCTGCATGAAGATTTTGGACCGGACAATAAACGGGGCAAGCTACCCCGCTGGGTCAAACAACTTCGCGATTTGGAAAAGCACTGTCCACTTGGTATAGGGTGGTTCTCGCGCTAACTCAGGAGGGAAAAAGAAGAACTCGTCTGAGGTCGCCGTCCAGCGGATCCCGAGGGTCTTGGCCGTGCTCTCGGCCTCAATCTCCAGGAAATCGCTATGGAGACGGTGTTCACTCGGCAACGCAGTTAAAAGGGCCTTGTGATTGGAAGTCCACTTTCTCAGCGGAAAACCAGCAGAACTCAGCGCGGCGTGCAGCTCGCGGATAGCCAACTGAGCCTCCCTTGTGGAATCTGCCCCGGCTAGTATGTCGTCGACATACATAGCAGACCGAATGATCTGACTCGCTCTAGGGAACCGGGACTGGACGTCGTCCGCAAGTTGTTGCAAGACACGGATGGCAAGGAAGGGAGCACAGTTGACCCCAAAAGTGACGGTCTTGAGCTCGTAATCGCGGATTTCTCCATCCGTGTCTCGGAAAAGGATACGCTGGAACGGAGTGTGGTTCAGATCAACCCAGATTTGCCGATACATTTTGGTGATGTCGGCATTGAACACGAACCGGAAATACCGCCACCTCAGGATCTGCAGGGTTAAGTCCGATTGTAGGACCGGACCAGCATGCAGCAGATCATTGAGGCTCACGCCATTAGTCGAGGGGCTGGATGCGTTGAATACCACGCGGACTTTCGTGGTCGTGCTCTCAGGCTTAAGTACGGCGTGGTGCGGGAGATAGTAATCGGGGGAACTATGATCCGGAGGAACCTCGGGCATGTGATCGAGCGCTAAGTAATCCCGGATCACGGCGTCGTACTGCTCTTTTAACCGCAAATCTCGCAACAAACGTGTTTCGTTTCTCAGAAACTGAGCTAGCGCAATTGATCGGGAGTACCCCAGCCTTGACCCGGGATGGTCCGGATCGCGGAACGGTAAAGTGACTACGGGGGCGGTTCTCGTAGTGGATTGCAGGAAATTGCTCTCGCAGTAGGAATCGGATTCGCTTACCATTTTAGTAGGTATGTTCTCCACCTCCCAAAACCTTGTGAGGAGTTCCTCTAAGGGGGCTTCAAGTGTGGCGTTCACTTGCGTAGAGAAGGACGAAATATGGCCTTGTGCCGTATTGGATACTGGGCTGGTAAGGACCAATCCGAACATGGTCTCCTGTCCGAGGAGGGATCCACAGATGTTGGTCTGTGTGCCACGTAGGAGGATGAATGGAAGGAGGTCAGCTCCAATCAGGACGTCTACCTGTGAGCATTCGTAAAACTTCGGATCAGCCCATGGCAGATCCGGCAAGTCTCGCAACGAATCCTGCGGGATCGGATAGGACGGAAGGTTGCCCGCCAGTTCCGGAAGAAGGTAGGCGGAGGCATCGAGCTGCAGGTTCGGCTTTGTCAGGGAGCGTATAAGAAAGTGACAGAGCCGCTTGGACTGAGAGGACACTGTTTGGTTGGGGCCCGATATCTGTGCCTGGATTCTGCGGAAGGGCAACTTCATTATCGTAGACAGTCCTTCTGTAAAGAACGTCGCTTCGGAGCCCGGGTCAATTAGAGCACGGGCGCGAAGATTTGTGCCGAGGTGACAAACGTTTATGATGGCCGTGCCCAGAAGGACGGCCCGGTTGCCGGACGCAAAGAAGTTCTGCACGCTGGAGTGCGTTTCAGACGAACTAGGATTTGGTGCGGATGTGGAAGATGGTTCGCTGGGCACTGAAGTGCCCCGGTGCAGCAACGTGTGGTGTCGTTCTCCACAAGTGATGCAGTTGTGCGCGCTTTGGCATTCCCGAATTCTATGTCCTCCTGCGAAGCAGTTTAGACAGAGCTGTTTTTGGCGAATATAGTTGGAACGAGCGTCAATGGTCATATGGAGGAAGTGAGGACACATACGGATTGGATGATTCTCTTTAGCACAGAGATCACACGTCCTCCTCTTCGGGTTCACTGTTGTCTCGAACGAGTGAACCCTCCTAGGAACAGGACTCCCTTGGGACCGGAACGGATTAGTTCTAGAAGGTGGCGGGTTCGGTTCGCTTTTCGAACTGGGTGCATGGGAAGGGTTGCCCTCGATGGGTTCCAAGGTCAGATACCTCTGACTCAAGAAGGAGTCCATCTCCTTCCATGGGGGCATCTCCTTCTTTGTGGTGACGGAGTCTTCCCACGAGGCCCGGCTCAACTTGGGCAATTTGGAGGCGCAAATCGTCACCAACAAACTGTCCCAGTTTTCGGTGGAGACCTTGGAATGCGCCAGTGCGGTTAGCATCCCGTGGATCGTCCCTTGGAGCTCCTTCAGAGCACGACTCGACTCGGAAAAAACTGGGGACAACGAGAGTAGAATATTGATCTGGTTGGTCACCAGGAGCCGGTTGTTCTCATATCGGTCACGTAGGGAATTTCATGCTGCCTCGAAGCCGTCGTTGGTCAACGGGGATTTTTCCACGATGGCTTTTGGATCGCCACTGGTCTTCGTGGTTAAGTGGTACAGCTTTTCTACGGGTGAGAGCCTCGGATTATGGATGTAAAAGGCTGTGAAGAGGTCCCGAAAAGTGGGCCAGCGAACGTAATCCCCTGTGAAAACTTTGATGTCACAGGGTGGCAGTCGACAGCCGCCATTGGAGTCAGGAGGAGGTGCAGGAGGACGGACTACTGGGCTGGACGATTGGACCGCAAGGTCTTCAAGGCACCGTTCATAATCGTCATAGCACGTGTCGTACATGGCTTGGATCTCTAGTTGGGTGTCAGGATCCTCGTCCACCGACGCCATTGAACAGGCCTCGAATTCAGCATCCACCTTTGCCCACATGCTCTGTAAGCGGTCTGGCGTGCTGGTACCGGAAGCGGTAAAACGGTCTTTCAAACTGGTCAGCCTGCCGATGGCTGCTACCAATTTCGCACGTGCGGACAGGAATGCTGTTTGGGCCATTGGAGAAGTGCGTCGAGAGCTGATGGGACTGGTAGGTGGAAGAGCTGGCACCTTTAACGTGACTGGCGAAGGGAACAGGACCGATTTGCTCTTTGCCGCGGAACTCGTACTCGGTTTAGGCGTACCGGGTAACCTTATCGGTTTAGTCACCGAGGTAGGTGACTAAACCGATACCCTTTGGTATTAATTTGTTGGCAAGTCGAAAGCGCTTGGGTATACTATGGCGAACAGGCACTAATATTTGGAGTCGGTGGCAAGTGACGACCAAAAACAATATACCCGCCAAAAGTAGGGTAGCGCGTCACTGGACAAGTCACCACCGAAATCGATACACCCTCAGAATACAGGGTAGCGAGTCACTTTGGCGCTCCGTTATGCGCAAGAGCGGCGCCAATAACCCGCTCTCCCAACAAAAATAACAACGCGCGCAACGGTGGAGAGGCGAACGCGACAAAACGAAACGAGAGAAAGCACCGCTATTGCTGCTTGTATGTATGGATGTCGGTGCGGGAGGAGTGTACTTATATAGGCGCAAGAATATGCGGTTAGTATATATGTATCTATGTATGCGGGTATGGATAAAGGCGGGCAAGAATATGCAGTAGATGTATATATGTAGACGGATATGCGAGCAAGAATATGCAGTTAAATATAAATGGATGTAGGTGCGCTTAAGTGCGGATTAGTACATAGACGTATATATATGCAGATGCAAGACTATGCAGTCAATATATAGGTAAATATGTATGCGGATATGGACGAATGCGGACAAGAATATGCCCTTAAATGCAGACGGGTAAAGGTGCGTGTATTCGCGGATTAGTGCATATATACATACATATATAGACGCAAGAATATGCAGCTAATATATATATATATATATATATATATGCGGATCTGGACAGATGTGGACAAGAATATGCCGTTAACTTTGGTGAGTGGGTGTACTGATGTACGTAGTTAGGAGAGCGGAAGATCGGAGAACGGACAGAATAGCCGCTGGGCACTGGACGGAAAAAACCAAGATCGTACTTACATATCTTAATATAGCGATCCGCCTATGCTTGCTGGGGTGCGCTTCTCCGTCTTGGGGAACATCCGGCTCGAAGAACCAATGTTTGTAGGGCGCGGATCACCAGGTTTTCTCAATCAAAAGCCTGACTGGCTGAATGCCTTCCACTTCGTTCACTTAAGTTTATTGTAGTATGTTCAAGATGTTATAAATGTTCACACAATGAACATATGTATGTATGTAGTCGAAAGCCTATGTGTATTTTCGAACAAGCCGGCGAAACGATCGAAACGGGGGTGGGCGCGTAACTAACTACTCCCGCTCAAGCTAGTGGCCGCCCAAGATCCGGGTGGCTTTCCTGAGTGCCGTGTGCACGAGCGCGCGAGAGCGAGTCGGGCGCGGAGAGCCCTCCACAGTGGATGCGAAAAGTTTGCGGCTGCCCTCAACAATATTTAATTTTTGAAAATCCGAAATTAGTTGATCCACTTGTGAGAATAATGGTTTTTATCCCCGATCGTCCGTTTAATTATTTCAAATAAATAAAACGCGGCGCAGAAATAAAATTGCGAGTCTTTTTTTAATGATGTCTAAACGGCAAGTGGACCTTGGTTTCCCATCTCATTTCCATCATTGCCGCTCCGATCGCTGGGCGCAGCTTCGCTTCGCTCGGCAAACATAGATAATACCGAGCATAGATAATAAAGAGCGGAGTGAGCTCTGAGAGAGCGTTTAGTAGGGCAAGCAAGTGAAAGAATTTACAAGAACAATTTTATTTATTTGCGGCTATTTGGCAAGCCACTATTCGGCGGGGGTCTGCTGCGAACATTTAGCCCCCGTTGGAAGGCAACGGCTTTCAACAGAACTATCCTGGAGGGGCAGGACCGCTATCTTTCCAACGGCCCGCTTGAAGAGGCCCCTTTCGGTGTGGATGACGGCTACTCTGATGGTTCCATCTTTCCCTGGGATGACGCTCTCAATGCGGCCGAGTGGCCACTTTAACGAAGGCAGAGTTTCTTCTTTGATCATGACGAGCGCTCTTGACTTGATGTTTGGAGATGAGGAGCCCCACTTGCTCCGTTCCTGACTCAGGAGGCTGAACCGGAGATGCGTCTCGTCTGGCTCGTCGAATACAGCAGTCGGTGCCTCATTAAGAAGTGGCTTGGCGTGAGCACATTCAGATCGTTAAATTCTCTAAATTCTCTCAGAGATTTCACAGCTCAAGGTCTGAATTTCATCAAGGGTGAAAATGATATTTGGCTGCTTTAACAGCTGCCTCCCACAAGCCCACAAAGTGAGGAGATCGAGGGGGATGATTCCAATCGATCCCACTAAACACGCATAGATTTGATACAGCCGACGTATGAGGATCGCTGAGGAACAGTTGCCGAAGTTCCAAAAGCTAATTTTTTGCTCCTACAAAATTTGTCGCATTTTCAGACCAGATAATCCGAGGTTTTGGACGCAAACTTATGCATCGCCTTAATGCTGCCAAAAAGGATGCTGTGGACAAATCCAGAACAACTTCCAAATAAGTCGCCTGGGTGCTGAAACATATGGAGACAGCTAAAAAGCATTTAATTGGAGGCCTGCTTCTGACTTCCGACTTGTGATAAAAGGGTCCGCAAAAATCCACGCCTATTGTTTGAAATGCTGGATTAGCCCTAACGCGCTCGTCAGGCAAACTTCCCATGATATGCTCCCTCAGCACTGGCTTCAATCGAAAACATCCAACACATTTGCGGAGGATGCCTGCCACATATTTGCGTCCGTCAATAGGCCAGAATTTTTGACGAAGCAATCCTTTCGCTCCTGAGAAATTTTTCGTGGAAAAAAACGATAATAGATGCTGCTCACACTGAACATCCTTCTCCGAAATTGATGAGGTCGAATAATCTCCGTCTACTTCCCAAAACCGTCTTACGATTTCGCGCAAATTGGCCTCATCAGCGAAGATGCTAGGGGAACTTTCATCAACTGCTAGCGCCGCACGACTATTCCCGTTGCTATTAATGCTTCCTGACACTATTCAGCCAAGAGAAGTAAGGGTCAGCCAGCTTTACATTGTTCGGCATTGGCCAATCCTTTGTATTTAGTTAGAAGTTAGGCTGCATTCCTGTGATTGAGGAAGTTATAATTGCAGATAGAGAACCGCGATACTTTGCGCCTTGAGATTACAGAACAATGTTTACAGCCTTGCTCGAAGGTAGAATTGATTCTCCAATTCCGGCAATTCGAATATGCGAGGGATGAGGATCCAACTGAAGCTGATTTGCGAGCCTCGATGTTACAAGGTTAACCTGAGAAGCGGAATCCAAAATGACCCGACATGGGATAAACGATCCACAACGGCCTTTGATGTATACGATTGCGGTAGCTGGCAACACATGTTGGCTAGGCAGAGAGTTGGAGCTTGAGGGGGGAGGGCTGGAAGATTTGCTTGCTACTAGGGCACTTCTCGTTCGTTACCACGGTTGGTGACGGCAAGTCAGCATCAGCGTCCGATTGCATGTAGAGCAGTGTGTGATGCTTGACCTGACACTGCCTACATGTCCCTGGACTGCAATGCTGCAATGGATGACCTTTTTTGAGGCAGCTTAGACATAAGTGTCTCTTCTTTCCCTCCTTGTATCGCGAAAAAACAGGAAGATTTAAAAAAGCTTGACATCGGGATATGGAATGATCGGCGGCTTTCCAATAATTGCATGCGTCGTTATTATCATCGTTAATGCAGCTGATAAGGGTGATAGGTTTGTTTTCTCCCACCTGCTGGCTCTGATTTGTTAGCATAGCCGATTCCAGATTTTCCAACATCCGACACTTATCCAAGAATGAGGACATGTCTGACCAGAGAGGCAATCTTGAGGCCGGAAGGCTCTCCTCCCATTTCACCTGCGTCGTGTGATCCAATTTCCTGATTACGATGTAAATGAACAACCCATCCGAGAGCTCCTGAGGTGTTGCCAAAGTCCGAAAGGCACGTAAATGCGCGTTAAGTTTATCGCTGAGCCCTCGGAAACCGATGGCCGAGCCCTTCTCCACCCCTTGCAGCCCGAAAATAGCCTTTATGAGTGTCTGTAAATGCATAAGCTTATTATCAAATCGCAACTTTAATAAATTAAACGCCTCTTCATAATTTTTCCTAATTATCCTTATTATATTATTATTATACATACTGGAATTTCTCGATAACCGGTATAAGTGAATCATTGTGCACATTGTCATAAACATCAAACGGAATTCTGGCCAATCCATATAGTCCCCACCAAGTCGCAGAAGTTGCAACTCGGGCAACGTCACAGGCAAACGCAGATGAATGCTCTTCGAAAGTGTGCCGAGCCGTAGAATGCGCAGCATTAACCGTGCGAGCAGCCGTCAACTCCCTTGACAGCTTGGACCTGACCTTGGTGTAAATATTGGCGAAGTCCAGCCGGGCGTCATCGGCCAACTGCAGTAAGTCTAGCCTTTTAAAGCTCATTTGAGCAGCAACAAAATCTGCATTAATTTGCTCGATCTGCTCTATGCCAACTTGAAGCTCCGCTTCATCCAAATCGGCCAGCTCTTCCTTGGTGACAAACCTGTTCAGGGTATTTCATTGACGCGCGATTGCCTCCGCCGTTTGCCTATAAAAATCAATATCACTAGGCATTACCGCTTTCGCGACATTATTTGGCGCAGGTTCTGCACTGTTGGGGTTTTACTAAGCAAGAGAGTACAAGAGAAAAAGACACCCTATATACGTATAAACGAAAACCGCAAGAAAAGGGATTACAGCTAATGCGTCTATTTGATTCCGTTATTCAGGCGATCACTTTGGGGCCATCTAATTTTATGTGAGAAAGTGATTTTTATCCCCGATCAGCCGAATAATTATTTCGAAGAAAATAAAACGCGGCGCAAAATTAAAATTGCGAATCTTTCTTTAATGATGTCTAAACGGCGAGTGGCCCTTACTTTTCCTTGCCAGCATTGCCGCTCCGATTACTGAGCGCAGCTTCGCTTCACTCGGAAAACATAGATAACGCCGAGCATAGATAAGGAAGAGAAGGGCGAGCTTTAAGAGAGCTTTTAGCAGGGAAAACAAGTGTAAGAATTTACAATACAAATTTATGCAGCAATGGAAATCTGCGGCTATTTGGCAAGCCACTATTCGGCGGGGTTCTGCTCCGAACACATGTTATTTATCAACACAAGTTTATTTCAATTTTGCCACGCCCCCTACCAACCCCACAAAGGACGAAAATATGTGGAATACACAATTTTCAAGATACGAGAAAACCAAAAACGCAGGTTCATGGAAAATGACCATGTCTAACAGATTGCTGAATCTGGATCAGGTGTGCTCATTATTATGGACAGAAGGAACTAATTAAATTTCAGTCGCCACGCAACGCCTGCCAAGCACTTACTGATTAGTTCTCTCTCTCGCAAGCACTTGTATGTCTCGAATATATAGTTATTCATGTCATGCAGAGATGTAGAAATGAAGAAGCAGATGTAAAAATGGTTTGCCTTCATTTTTTTAAATAATTTTTTTTGCCCAAAACTTAATGCGTCCCTCTTGCGAACATATAATAAATTGCATAAGTCGTAAGCTCATATATGTATGCATATACTGACTGAGTAATGAGTATAAAGTAAGGCGTTTGTCTGTGTTCCGTGTGTAGAATCTTTTCACTGTGGTCTTTCTTCTTATGATGTTTAGAGTCTTTTCCCTGGGGTCTTCCTGCTTATGATGTTTATAAAAGGATTATTATACCCGAGACTCGAAGATTATAGGGGTCTTTAGATTTGTGGCGATAACGAATGTGTGTAACGCCCAGAAGGAAGGGTTTCCGACCCCATAAAGTAAATACATATATTCTTGATCAGCATCAATAGCCGAGTCGATGTAGGCATGTCTGTCTGTCCGTGCGTCTTCATTGACGCCTAGATCTCAGAGACTATAAAATCAAGAGCAACCTAGTTTTGTATCCAGTCTTCTGTGTTATCACACTTCTACACGTGTATTTCAAAATTTCGGTCAACCCCCTTTTGCCCACATAACGTATGAAATTCTGTGGCATACAAAATTTTGAAGATACGAGAAAACTGCAAACGCAGAATCATAGGAGATGTCTACACTCTATTAGAGTATTGAATCTGGATCAAATCGGATTATTTACATAGCCACAATGAATATACCATTTCGAAAGGCACCGTTACCTCTCGCACACGCGACCCTGTCTGCTTTGCCTATTCGCCCACATGAATGCCTAAATCTCAGAGACTATAATAGCTAGAGCAACTAAACTTTCTATCCAAGCTCCTGTGATATCACTTCAATACAAGTATATTTCAAAATTTTGACATACCCCCCTCCGACCTTATATATAAAGAACAAAAATCTGTGGAAGCAACTATATTTAAGATTCGAGAAAATTAAAAACTAATTATCCTTCGTGTTTTTCGGTGCTTTAGATATGCATGGCCCCACGCTGGGCGCCAATTTAATGGTCGCAATGGCGAATTGTGTTTTAAAAAACAATAATTATTTTATTTAACAATACTTATTTGAGTTAAACAAGACTTATTTTTGGTCAGTGAGATTTATAATAAAGCTGAATAAGTATCGGCGCTTCTTTTGCGAGTTTCGACATTTTATGCAACTTTTTCCGTTTCATCCAAGATGAACTGATGTAACTGTTTCCATCTCCACATCGTGAAAACTTTTTGGATCTCTTTCGAGAACAATTTTATTGGCGGGTGTAAAGAAATATTGTTTATTAATTAAGTGGGAGCCAAATGCAAAGAAAGGCAAGGATCGAAATTGAATCTGGGGAAGCCAAAGATTGTTTACAGCTCGAATAAGAGGCAAATGAAATTGGGTATGTTAACTAGCGGAATTTCCCTACTGCTTTCCTACTCTCGCCACGACTCTAATACCGGGTTTCGCCCATTTCGTGCACGATGTTCACCCCGTCAATTCTGCTCCCCGGATGCGGTCGCCCCTTCTTCTGAAGACGCTTCTGTAAACACCCCCCTCACCACGAGCGAGCCAAAAATGGTTTGATGGTAGAACTGATGGTCAGGATGAACTATGAACTGAATATCCAGCTTTGGTGGCAGCTTTCTAACAGGATGGAGTAAACTCTTGCGCAACTTCTCCTGTAACCCCAGACCTATTGAGTCAGATTATGCAGCTTTATATATTGCATGATCTTGAGCTACTGTCGCAAGTTCGGAAGCCATCGTGGGCGTAGGATCGGACGTTTACCACTCATCTGTCCTAACCAGAACCGGTGTCCTCGGCAACGCACTAGCAGCTCTAATCTCTGACGATTTTGATCCATCATTTCTGTGTGCGAGATCAAATATTATACGGTAGACTAGCTCCTACAAAAATACAACCTAACAACCACTCCTAAATTCAACTAAATGTATTTAAATAAATAATTCATATGTAAATCATAAATCATGGTCGTCACCCAATACAAAGAACCCATAACAATAAAGCTGCCTTTTTTGACTGCTTCTCTCGTTAAGTTTAAGCCGTCATCGGTCTTAAGTGCTTCGATTCATTTAGTGGTGGACCTAACATTTCCTTGTCCTTAGCATTATCGAGGCTCGGCGTTGAGGCAATAGTAAACACTCCGTTTGGCACTCCTTCTGGTTCACGGATTTGAAAACAATGAATACTTATACAGTACTCATCAACTTAATTCAATTTGATTGTGCAGTATAGCGTCGTTGGTGACTAACCTGACATCAGTCTTCTTACTTCCTTCCTGATGTGTAGCTCCAGCAGCTTTTCCATTGTTTTTAATAGAAAGGAGGTGATGCTTATCGGTCTATAATCATTAGGACTAATATGGATGTACTTTCCTGCCTTCGGGGGGAAGACAACTCTGGAAGTTCTTTATTGGATACGGATATGGCCTGTCCTTAAGCATGCCGTGAACATAGTGAAAAGCTATCGGGTGATCACCTCTTTGGTCACCTGCAACATTACTGGAAATATTCCATCTAGTCCGGAGATGGAATTATGCCCGTAAAGGAATCTATGGTGCATTGGATTTTCTTGGGCTCGATTAGATCTGTTGGGGTGGTTTGTTCCTCAGTTGCTAGGTCCTGATGCGTTTGGGCATCAGTGACATCGGTGCATCCTGGGTGCATCAGTGCTTCTTCGCTGCCCTCTGACTACTGTTCGCTATCTAGCTCGAGCTGACTCTGGAAGCAGCTTCCTGAGTCTCTCCGTTTCAGGCACTTATTCGATGTTGGAGCAGAAGTTTCTCCACGATCTACATTATACCTTACCTTTTTCCTTCACATAGTTTTTGTTTATTCCTCGCTTATGAATCCTTCTGTAGCCTCGAGCTGCAAATTTGTAGGCTAGTGTTAAATACATTAGGGTGACGCGAGCTCAATAAAGCGCACAGTAGATAAGTTAAGCTTTAGATCTGATTATATGAAGAAAATGAAAATTATCGTCAAAAAGCTTTGAACACGAACGCCCCAATATTTTATTCGTCTCAATTTTGAAGTCCATCAATAAATACAAATAATTGCAGCCACAGAACGTTATCCCGTTGGAAAAACTATTTAAAAAATGAACCTTCGCTTGCTTGTTCAGCGAGTTTGAAGTATTCCCTGAGGTTATTTCTTTGAGGAGAGATGTAGCAGTTCCATCATAATGGAGGGGTCCTCATTCTTGCTCTTGAGGGTAGGCATTCTGTGTGGTAGGCATCCAGCAGTTCCGTGGATAGGGTCACGAAGGACTTCTCTATGTCCTCCGCGGATTTAAAGTAACCGTCTTTCTAAACTTCTTCTAGGTTGTGTTACGGCGGTTTCTATAGACTGTTACTTTCGTCGTGGATCCTTAATCGTACCTGGATCCTTGAAAACAGGGTCTCCGGTCTGAGAAACCAAAATAACAACCTATAAGTAGCTGACACCACAGATAAGATGCGTAGCTATATTCTCGCAATAAGAGAGTTACACTTATTATTGCTCCCAAATTTCAGCAATGAAGACCACACAGCAGTGAAGGACAAGAGAGTTCGCTGAGGATTGGCTTCAACTATATGAGTCATGACCAACCTGACCCCCCTCCTCACGCGGTTCTCTGTGCGCTCATCGCTAAATGTGAGGCCACAGACACCGGGCTAATTGTTGGATGCGATGACAAAGCACACCACTGTCAGTGGTACTTCTTCAGTTATCTACTGACCACCCAAATGGTCATCTTAAATCGGGGTGATGATCCCACTTTGGTTATCAAGAACCGCAAGGAGGTATTGTACCTCAGACTTGCCTCTCACGAGTCACAGAGAAATCTAGTATCCTGGAGGGTCCTTGAAGAACACTCCATTTCGGGTACGTGGAAACCGTATTCTTCTTCTTAGTTGGACTTGGTAGGGTCCAACAAACTTCCGAAACCTCAAACTGGACAAACTGGACTCGTTACTCAGACCATCTGGGCCGCATCCTCCCTGAGTCCCCCCCGAAGAGGGGCGATGTTAGAATTTTTACCGAGGCCTATAGGAAGGCTCTCGATAAATCCTGCCCCTCTAGTAAAATCAGAGGCCGAAGAAACCTGAATGGTGGATTCCGAAACTAGGGGAACTCTGCAAAACCTTGCGAAGACTTTTCAATATGGCAAAAGCTGTGAACGTTAAGAACTGGGCCGACTACAAGACCAGTCTGTCAACCTATACCAAGGAACTTAGGAGAGCCTAACGAACCTCCTGGTGCAATTTCTGCAACAAAATCGATAGCAAAACAAAAGCCTCGCGCTTGCGCCAAGAAGAAAGCTACCTAGAAGAAGGCTTCCTGAAGAAAACCGAACAGTATTTGGCTACGTCCAGTGAAGAGTCAGTGAATCTTTAACTCAATACTCACTATCCAGGCTGCAACGTAATCAGATCGGAATATACTGAGCCTTCGTCTGTTGTTTTCAGATCTCCTTGCCGAGGTTTAGGTATCTGGAACCTGTTGAGTCAAGAGAAAATTTCGTAAGAATTCAAGAGCTTTAAGCCATATAAGTCGGCTGAAAAAGATGGCATTATTCTTGCCCAGCTGATACACGAAGGGCAAAGAGCCATAAACTGGCTCAAAAGTCTCTAAAAGAGAGTTTTCTCTCACGGACACATCCCTGACACCTGACTTTATACCAAAGATGTGTTCATACCCAAGGCAGTCAAGCCCTCGCATGCTGCCCTCAAGGCTTTTAGACCCATAAGTCTCTCGTTCGTCCGACTTCTAGGGCTCCACACTCCATGACTACACATTCCACTCTCAGAATGAGAGAAACTAAGCTATGGAAAATATCCGCGACTGGCCAATCGGGAATTTTGACGAAATTTTCGCAAATTTCAGAGAGGACTGATTACTGATCACTGGCTCCCGGATCACTGTAGTGTGTTCCAGGCGGAGGCTGAAGCAATCAAAGAGGCTGAAAATCCGAACGTTTTTTTGGTATGAAGTGGGGATTTTGGATTCCGGTCTAGCGGGCTCTAGATATCTATTTCTTAAATTTATCCTTTTCCACAACGAAAAATACAAGTGTTTAATCTAAATGTCTTTATTACATTGTACGCACTGTATTACACTGTACGAGAGGACTGATTACTGGCTGCCGGATCACTGCAGTGTGTTCCAAGCGGAGGTTGAAGCAATCAAAGAGGCTATTTCTATTGTCTCCAAATTGACCATTAACAGGCGCCTAGTGTGCGTCTTCTCTAATGGCCAGGCAGCGAATAAGGCACCCTAGTGCCACGACGACCTCCACGACGGTAAATGACTGCAGCAGGTCGTTGAATGAAATTTCAGAGCAGTTAAAACTTTGCCTAATGTGAGCCCCCGGACACAGGGAATTCCATCCATTCATCCATCCTACATACGGTCGAAATTTTCGAACAACTCGCAAACAGGCGATATCAAGAAGTTATCACCTCTAGATTAATATGGCCATGGCAGATTGGCACACACGCTTCTAGGCTGTCAATCCCTCACAACGACATTTGCAGAAGTTGCCCTGACGAGGAGGAGGAGGAGATTTTTCTCTCCGCAGCTACCGCTTAAACCTAGCCTAGCCTACCTTCGTCGTATATTCGAATTCGAATTTGAACTGATTGTACCTATGATCCGGTTACAAGGGTCAAATCTAGCATGTTTGACGATGTGGGACCTAAGTAGGTGTATTCCTCCCCTAAGTTTGCTACATCTATATTGGTTGATAATATAAAGTTTAAGATTGACTCATCGCAGGTGACATATCGGGGCTTCCCCACCCACTTTAGTGGGCATTGGCATCCGTACCAATGAGGAGTTGGAATTCTTTGGAGTCGGCTTCTTCCACCAGCCGCCTTAGTTCTTCGGGTGGTGCGTGCGTCTGTGGTTGAACAATATTATTCATTAAAAAGTTATTCATTAATTCATTAATTTGCCTTCCGTTCGCGATTTAAAAGTCCAAAACCTTACTTAAGAATTTGGATTATAAAATGATGCTCTTAAATTTACGATGGTAATAAGTTTTCCAAAGCTATAGTCATCAGAAAAATGTTCTAGATGGTATCGGCTGAATCACTGCAAACTTCGAAAATGTATTGATACAAGTCAACAAATATTTCCTGTCAACATAGGACGCAGCTTCTGTTTCATGTCGATCATATTTCCTGTGATGTTCCAAGTAAAACTCGTTGATCGAAAGCTGCTTTATGATTTAATTTATTTCTTTCAAAGGTTATGGGTGTAAGCTTAACTTTAGAATAGATGTGCTTGTATTAAAGCTTCACTCCCCTTAAAGTAGATAATTTATATTTCTAATTCAATAAAATACTATTTGTTGGGTTTCCCAGCCCTATATTTAGTCGACATAAGTTAAATCATAGTCAGTGATACAGCAGTAAAACTAAATGCCTATTATTGTTTTCTATTTGTACTGCCCACTGTATCACATTGTACATCGACATAAGCTCCCTCACGGCAGCAGCCTATCCAGCCGTACTCTCGCGTCTTCTTTAATACTTACGCCTTCATCACTCTCTCGATCTTTCACAATCGCTCCCTCGGATCATCGCTCGCTTGCTTACATTAGGGCACGGGCAATTCGGCCCGCCTGCCTTTAATTCAGTCGGCATCTAACACTTATATAGTCTTCATCTAATCTTCGCAGTCGTTTCGCATCGGTCGTTTCACCCACATACATATATGTACATACGCAATAGGTCAGTCTACATATAGTCTGGAGCTGATCGTATCGCATCATATCTCATTCGTTGCATCGGTTTTAATCGGTCATTACGCACTCCGCTTAAACATCCATATGTACACACTCATTCGTCGGTCTACATACTTACATATATACCAATAAACTATAGCTAGAGGAGTGTAAGGTATCGTGCCGTGTAAGGTATGGTGGCGGACTTGTCATATCTGGCATGTAAAGTCACATCTAAAACTTTTGATCACTGTGGTCGATGTCTTTTATCGTGCTGACATTTTATATGCAGTAGTATTAATGAGGGGACGTGTACTTTGAACTCAAAATGATTTTTAATAAAAAAGTAGTGCACAAAATACATACATTTTTTTTGGATATATGTTTTGACAGTGACGGAGTGAAGATTTTTTGAAACTTGAGACAGGGAAGTATTCGGAACGTATATTTAGGCCTTTGCCTACAGTTTTTGATATTTCAAATTTTTTTTTATTTGAGAAGTATGACAGTGACAACATCATATTTCCACCAATTGCTTGTAAGGTATGATGGCGGACTTTTTGTAAGGTATAGTGGTGGATCATATTTTTGCACGAGTTTCAATTGTCTTTGCCTTTTTGTGTACAGAAGTGTATAAGTTAACACTCAGTAGCAGATATTTGCAATTTGGGCACCGGGTTTTTGTCTTTAGACAAGAAAGGAAAAAAGAGCGACTAAAAGAAGAACAACATCGGAGCAATCCACAGGCAAAAGAGTGAAGCTCGAAAAAGAAGACGAAGATGCTGATCGAGATTTTTAATATAAGTTCTTCCTTGTTCTGATATTTTTCATTACTTCTAATAGTTTAAATAAATGATTTTCAGCTCTACATAATGTTTTAGTTGATCCGCCACCATACCTTACAATTTGAAAAAATGCAAAAAAATTAATGGGTTGCGCCAAGAGCTGCAAAATTGCATTCCATTTAAATTTGAGCAACCACTTCTGACAGAAATATGCTAACAGAAGTCAGCAACTGCCTGCTTTTGAAATTTTGAAAAATATTGACTTTTGAGAGAGGGAGATGCAAAAATCAAAGTGTCCGCCACTATACCTTACATTCCCCTACTATTAATTTAACCACTCCAACTTTTATTTAACTGACTCGAAGCAGCTAGTGAAAAAGCTCATTAGTTTAACACTATTCATTCAATAATAATTTTTTGTATCGTAATTATTATTCCAAAACGACAAAATAATTCTCTGTACTTCGTAATTACATAACGCGACTTTATATTTTTGTTTTTAAAAACTTCAACCAACTTTCAAAACGAATCAATAATTTCAAAAAGCTAACAGTTATTTATTGGTCCCGCAAAATCAATATGAATTCTGTTCCAAGCTGAGTTTGTAGGTTTCCATGGTATAAGTGAAGTATTTGGCAAGAAAGACACGATTTTACTAAGCTTTCAATGTCTTTAACTAAGGTATGCGGAATAAAATACGAACAAAATTGAACATGTTCTCAAAAAGTTCCAAGAATTGAAAGAGCACAACAAAAAGCACGATAATAAACGGTATTATTCCAGCATGCATTGCAGCAAAAATTAGCTTTCTAGATAATGCGTAGTTGCTGAAATGTCTCTGAGCACAGAAGAGCGTCGAAAATTGATTCGCACATATTGCGCAAATAACCCATCTCCGCCGAAAAATGAAATTTTTCATTACTTTTCGGCTATGGGCTTTAAGAAAACTTTTATTTATAAAGTAATTTCTGATGTTCCGAGTGGAAAAAAAAATGGATAGAGCCCCTGGGTCTGGAAGAAAATGTCCATTGCAACAGTCTGAAGTTAGACCCAAATTAAAGGCTGAAATTGTGGGTTGCACAGCTAAATATCGTTCGCTTGCCAAAAAATACAATGTGAGCAATAAAACGGTTAAAAAGTATGTAAAAGACATGGGAGCTACGAAATTTTCTAAAAAAACCGTACCTAAAGTCACAGAAGTGCAGAGAAAAACGAGAGGGAACGTTATGAGCCGCGGCAAAGGCCGCGGCTCTACCTTATACCCGGTACTCAGTCAGTATATACATACATACATATATGAGCCTACGATTTATGAAATTTATTATATGTATGTTCTCAAAAGGGACGAAAATAATATTTAAATTAAAAAAATGCATTTTTTGGAATTTTTATACATGTTTCCATTTTTGTTTACCTATACTTTGTATATCTGCGCCTATATTTCTACATGACATGTATAACTACATATTTGAGATGTACAAGTGTTTAGGACAGAGAGAGAGAGGGCATGAGTCAGCGCTTGGCAGGCGTTGCGTAGCCACTGAAATTTAATTTGTTTTTTCTGGCCATAATATTGATCCGATCTGATCCAGATTCGGTAATCTGGTAGATATGGTAATTTGTCGTGATTCTGCGTTTTTGGTTTTCATTTATCTTAAAAATTGTGGATTCCACTGACTTTCGTTCTTTGTGGGGGCGGAAAGGGGCGTGGAAAAATTTTGAAATACACTTGTGCTGGTTTGATATCACAGGAGCTTGGATAGAAAGTTTGGTTGCTCTAGCTCTTATAGTCTCTGAGAACTAGGCGACACAAAATACGAATGGGCAAAGCGGATGGGGTCGCGTGTGAGAGAGAACGAGAGGGAATGATGACTTTCGAAATGGTTTTCTTCATTGTAGCTATAATAATGATCCGATCTTATCCAGATTCAACACTCTGTAACGAACCCCAAGGCGCCGTTACATTTCACCACGCCGCACCGGCAATGGAGGAGTAATAAGTTTGAGTTTAAGAGTTACCTTTGTCTAAAAATAAACTACCTTCTACAATACACGAAAACTCTCCGAACCACCCACTTTTCTCCCATCACACGCGCGCCGTTCGGCCACGTGACTACCCCTCCTACACCCATCCATAACTCTCCTACCAATACCTCAACTGTGACCCAAAAACTTTCCCCTCCCACTAAGGTTCGATGCGACGGTTTTCTTTTCAACAAAAGAAATTGCCCATCGGCGCACCGTCAGCACATATCCCCCCACCCATAAGTTTAAGCTAGCTAGTTCGATCCGCGGATGCTAGGTTCCGAGCGTTCTAGCGAAAGAAGTGCAAGACACTTACTCGGGAACCCGGCCGCGAGACAGACGTTTCTCCGCGCAGCAACTTACAATAAAATACTATACGCCGTGCGTTAAGACAAACAATAAATATCCAATGTCCAATAAATGAGCATTTTAATAAAAATAAACCCATCGAGTAAGTCTTTTTTTCCGGGTGAGAACTGCGACATCAATTCGCAACCGAGAATATCGCGGTAAGGGCCAATCCAATCCTCAAATTACTCCTGATCCTCTGATAGGTCCCACGAGTGTGACAACGCCTCGTATTCCTTATCCTTCTCGACCCCACGAGTGTGACAACGCCTCGTGCCTTTCACTATCTTCTCGATCCAACTCATACGGGCACGGTTACGCCTCATTCTCCTCCACTCTTGCTTCTAGCCTAGTTAGGGCCGACCCCGTTTCCTGTAGAGGTTCCTGCAAACTACAAATTTCTTGTAGTTGGATCCTGGAGAAGACTGAGCTTACCTCAGCCTGAAATAGGAGCATTACAAGTGGCGCCCGAGCAGGGACCTGTAGGAAACTTTAGCAAGGGGTGTGGATTAAACAGCCACGGCCGCTAAAATCTAAGGCATAGGCTGGAGAGATCCATCTCACGATCTCCGCGTACCCTCGAACTCAAACTCCGAGCGCGATAAAACAGTACTGCGCCGCGCAAAGCCTAGACGAAAACCCCACAACTCCAACGGTGCGGGTCGCGTTATCGACATAAATACACACGGAGTGTAGGTTCGCACAAGGGCCGATCCCTTTCATAATACGCGAGTCACTCCAAAAGGTAAAAAAAAAAAGAAAACACAAAACCATACACTACCATGGATCCCAACACTGAGAAAACTTCAGGTGAGTACTACTCTGGGGAGTTTGTCTCTAATCCAGGGGTAGGCACCGGCTGGGTCCACAAGCGCCGACGAGAAGAGTTAGAAAGGTTCGCGGTGGAATTCGGGTTCAGCAGTGAGGGCACTGTAGAAGACATGCGGAGAAGCTTCGCCGCATTGTTTGAGGGGACCCTCGAACAAGAAGCCTGGGTTCGACTCGCCGAGCTCGAACGACAATATGCCAAGTCCCCAGCGCGATCCAAGTCACCCCAACCGAGTACTTCCACACAGGCGGAAGGGCGTACGGAGGAACCCAAGCTCTGGTTAAAAGTCCCCGAAAACCCAGAAAATCAAACCGGCGTTCCCTCCAGCGTCGGGATAGTGGCCGAGCCACCAAGCCCTCTGTCTCCAGAACAACGTACTCCAGCCGCGAGAAGAATCCGACCTGCGAGCGAGAGACCCCGGGCGGGAAGCGAACCCGCAGGGGGATACCACTGTAGCCACGCCGCCCAAATGGCGGAACGCATACGGAAGTGGGGAATCCAGTTCAACGGACAGGACGATCCGCTGTCATTCATCGACCTTCTCGAAGAGCGCGCGCTTTCATACGGGGTAGACATAAACCATTTACCCCGCGCCATGGCAGAAATCCTCACGGACAGAGCCAGTCGCTGGTTCCGGACCAGCCGACTACAAAGCGTCCCATGGGCCGATTTCCGCAGGGAATTCTTGGCGTTCTTCTTGCCACCGCGGTATTTTGAACAATTGTAGGACCAGATTCGGGACCGCAAGCAAGCGGTAGGCGAACCCTTCAAAGACTTCTTTATCGAGCTCCGGTTACTCATGCACCACGCCGGATACGACACCACCAAGGAACTCTACAGGATCTGCGACAACATTTTGCCGGCGTACCAACTGTACGTGCGGAGACACGAACTACGAAGCCTGACGCAGCTCACGGCATTGGCCACGGAGTTTGAGAGCATCCAGGAACGGAATGCACCGGTCATTCCCCTCCCCCCGCGGAACATGCCGCGGTACACTAGGCCGACGGTGAATCAGGCACCCAAGGAAGGCGAATCCAACCGGACACCGTTTCGGAGACCCCCGTGGGACTCAACCGAGTAGGCAAGAAGACAACCTATGAACCGAAGCAACGCTCCGGCTCAGGAAGTCGCGCATCGCATGGTAACCACCCCAATCGTGAATCCGCGCATGGCATGCCGCCGCTGTGGCGAAGCGGGCCACGCTTCTCCGAACTGTACCAACCCTTCGATTCTGTTCTGCTGTAAGCGCGGTATACGGGCGATCGATTGTTGTCGCCGGGACACGTCGGGAAACGACACGCGTCCCCGACTGACACGGGAGCAGTCGGGAACGACGCCCTCCCAAACCCGGAACTAGTTAAACCCCTACACCTACACGATGGCCGGATAGTGGCGAGGGTGACCATAGGAGGACAAGACGCGGAGGCCACTATTGACACCGGGGCGTCCCGGAGCTTCATCAGTGCCGACTTCGCCCGACAACTGGACAATAACACCAATCTTCGTGAAGCATGCGTGCAGATCCGACTGGCCGACGGCTCAGTGCGCGAGATCACGCAAATCCTCCTGGCATACATCCGGTTAGACAGACGACAAGTCCTGATACCTCTCCTTGTCTTACCCAACATGTTGGAACAAGTCATTGTGGGTCTGGATTTCTTATGCGCGATCGAAACAACGATCAAGTGCGGCACCACCCTCCTACAACTCCGAAGCCGTCGCCCCATAGCAAACCCCCCCGCGGTCACTGCCAGTCAAGGGCAGCCCCGGAAAACTCGCGTTCGAGGAAAACTACGACGGACACCATGTCCAAGCAACGAGCGCCCAGCAAAAATTCTAAGACCCCAACGGAACGCACGATTCCCAGGCCAAATACGAAAAGCACAAACCTTAGGCCCGCCACGGAACGCACGAGTCCTAGGCCAACGATAGGTGACACGAGCTCCCACGCAGCGGCGCAGAATGTAAGGAGATCAACCGAAGCCCACGGCGCGGTGATCCCCATAAAGACTAAGGAAACCAGAGCAGCCTCCCCACAGGCAATCGTTCCTTCAAAACCAAGGTCTTCGTCTAACGACCAAGCGCCCAGACGGGTGATCGACGTAGACACCGGGGTCAACAATAGCAACCACGCTATCTCCCCAACACAAATGACTCCTCAACTAGCGCCCCAACCCCTGGCCCAGGTATCCAACCAAACCCCCGCAAGCACCCCTTCTCTAAACGATACCACCCCAGTCGTCGCCAACATGAGGGAACACCCTCGAGGGGCGGAACCACCGATCGCGTTCGACACGACCCTCTTGCCGGAAGACCCGAATCGAGCTTTCAGCTTAGAGAGGGCCGAACAACTTGAAGACGAGCCAGAACGAACCAACGATCCCTGGCCACCCGAACTTGCGTCACAGATCCAGGAATTCCTGGATGAGGTACTGCCGAAGTTCGAAAAGCTTCAAGGTACCACAGACCTAACGGAGCACACCATCGTCATGCGGGACAACCGGCCAATAAAACAGAGGTATTACCCCAAGAACCCCGCCATGAGGCGAATTATCGACGAGCAAGTCGACCAACTAATAGCCGAAGGACTCATCGAACCTTCTCGAAGCCCTCACAGCGCACCAATTGTTCTCGTGCGCAAAAAGAACGGCAAATGGCGTATGTGCGTAGACTATCGGCAGCCTATGGCCCTCGACAGTAGGGAAGCCACCGCTTTCACGGTGCCAGGAAGAGGTCTGTACCAATGGAAGGTAATGCCCTTTGGATTACACTCCCCAGGGGCAACGTTTTAACGGACGTTAGACACAGTCATCAGCGCAGATATGGAACCCTACGCATTCGCGTACTTAGACGACATTGTAATCATCAGAAGGGATTACACGGAACACCTCCGCAACGTAAAAGAGGTCTTCTCTCGACTCCTCAAGGCAAACCTGCGAATCAACGCAGAAAAGTGTACTTTCTTCCAACGACGCATCAAATATTTGGGACACATGATCAGTGAGGAAGGTATCCATACCGACCCCGACAAGGTAGCCGCCGTAAGAGATTTGAGACCGCCCACCAACTTAAAGGAACTCCGACAATGCATAGGGATGACGTCATGGTACCGAAGGTTTGTTCCCAATTTCGCCACTGTGGTCCAACCAATGTCACAACTGTTAAAGAAGGGACAAACATGGACATGGGAACAGGAACAACAAGACGCCTTCGGAAAGCTAAAAGAGTTACTCACTACCGCCCCGTACTCGCCTGCCCCGATTTCAACGTCAAATTCTCTTTACAAACGGACGCCAGTAACGTAGGCGTGGGCGCAGTCCTCACCCAGGAGATTGAAGGGAAAGAGCGCGTCATCGCGTACGTCAGCCGACGACTCAACAAGGCGGAAGAGAACTACTCTGCCACCGACAAAGAATGCCTAGCCGTCATATGGGCAATACGAAAACTACGATGCTACCTAGAGGGCTACCGCTTTGACGTGGTAACTGACCATCTCGCGCTGAAATGGTTAAACACCCTGGAAAGTCCATACGGTAGAGTGGAACGTTGGGCACTCGAGCTACAACAATACCAATACGACGTGCATTATCGCGCCAGGCAGCCCTTGGAAACACTCGCACGCGTCGAAGAGGAACCTGACAGTTGTCCCTGGCTTAAACGAAGTATACAACAAGTCCACGACGAGCCCCAAAAATATCCGGACTACACGAGAACGGTCAATTTTACCGAAATCTCGGCCACGGACCTGTCGGAACGGAGTCTTGGAAGCTCTGCGTCCCAAAAGATCGCCGGACGAGGGTACTCCACGAATGTCACGATCAACCAAAAGCTGGTCACCTCGGCATACGGAAGACCATCGCCAGGGTTTCCCAACGGTATTATTGGCCCGGGTTGTATCGAGACGTAAGACGTTGCATTCGCAACTGCGTTAGTTGTCAGAAGTTCAAGGCCATGCAACGCAAACCAGTGGGCAAGATGCTCACTCGCAAGGCGGAGGAGCCGTTTGTTACCTTGTGCGCAGATTTCGTCGGACCACTGCCACGGTCCAAACGAGGGAATACGATGCTGCTAGTATTTTTCGACACCTTCTCCAAGTGGGTCGAACTAATACCCCTCGAAAAGGCAACCACGGCTAACCTCGAACGAGCGTTCCGCGAACGAATCCTCAGCAGTTTTGGGGTACCGAAATTATTCGTCTGCGATAACGGCACCCAGTTCACCAGTCGCTCGTTCCGAGCGTTCCTCCAAATCGCAGGCGTCAAACTGCAGCACACCGCTCCATATTGTCCCCAGGAAAACCCCACAGAAAGGGCGAACAGAACTGTGAAAACAATGATCGCCCAATTCATCGACGACCACCAGAACACATGGGACGAACTATTACCCGAAATGTCGTTGGCCATGAATTCTAGCGTCTCCGAGACCACCGGATTCAGCCCGGCGTTCCTTTTACACGGAGGAGAGCCCAGGCTGCCCGGCGCTCTATACGATGAAGTCACACCAGGGACAGGGAGCACCCCGGAGACGGCTACTGACAAAGCGTCGAGACTGAAAGAGATCTTTTCTATCGTCCGAAGTAACATCCAAAGGGCAATTCAAGAGCAAGCGCGACACTACAATCTCCGTCGCAGGCAATGGCGCCCTACGATCGGCTCATTGGTCCTCGTACGACAACACCACCTGTCAAACGCAGCCGAAGGTTTTGCAGCCAAACTGGCCCCAAAGTTTGACGGACCATACCGGGTAAAAGGTTCTCCGTCGCCAAACATCGTGAAATTAGAACACACAAGCAGCCGGAAGCACAAGGTCGCCAATGTCAACGATCTGAAAGAGTTCAACGACCCCGAACTCGATAATCCAGCCGCCGACACGGATGCCACGGCGGCATAATACCGAGTTTGACCGGGGATCGACACCTATATTAATCGATGCCCTGGCCTTCGTCGATCAGTACGCCACTACCCACGGAACAGACCAGACCAAATCAACCAACTCAAAAGGAACTGAATTAAATAAATATAAAACAATCAAAACCCAAAATTAAATTCCGACTTCTATCAAGGATAAATCCACCCCAAAGTGCATCAAGGACTACGAATCAAACTCAACCAATCGGAGTTAAAGGACAACAATAACCAAGACAATTAAGAAGAAAACAATCACCTTTAATCCTGCCGCCGCCAACAATAAGTCCCCCCACACCATGTCACCCCTGCTGGTCCTACTTGCCCTAGTCACCTCTGACAGGCCGCCGTAAAAGTAAATGACTACACCAACGCCGACTATATCTCGATCGTGGACAGAGACGCAGTAATCTGGGAGAAGCCAGGATACCTCCACCATACCTCCAACGTCACTTCTTATGAGGTCTACGTCGCCCAGACAAAGCGCGCTGCTGAGATGTTCACGGACACCCGCCGGGCCCACGTATTGGCAACCGACTTGGACCACATCCACAATTTAATAGCCATGCTAAAAGTCCACCGTAGGGAAGCCAGGAGCATAAACCTGCTCGGTACAGCGTTAAAAGTAGTAGCAGGAACACCCGACTTCAATGACTGGGAGCAAATTAGGTTCAAACAAGCACAGCTGATAGAATCCGAACACCGACAGGGGGAGAACTGACGTACTTTTTCAACACGATCCAGAAGTCGGACGAGGCTGAGAAGGCCCAGATAGTAGAGACAGTCCTCGCCAAAAATAGAATAATTATAACGGACCTAGAAAGTCTTATCTTTGGGCTAACTTTAGCCAAAATAAACATGATCAGAGGGCCGGCCTCTTAGATGGCGCCGATATAAACGAATTCAATGAGCAACAGTTAGTCAACATAACCTTGGTGGAGCTATTAGAGGTCTCGAACATCAGCGTTTTTCAAACTCCCGAACGAGGGGGAAGTACCTGCGCCCAACAGATGGTAGCCGGGTCTATCGCACATTGTGCTACCCTACCGGGACACCTAGGCCCTGTAACTATCATCGACCACGGCACTCTCGTCATCAACGACGCGAACATGACCGTTGTTGATGATGCCGGGACCAGCCAAAAGATTTCAGGATCGTACTTAGTGACGTACTCCCACCGGGTCTCTCTTAACGGGACCTGGTACATTAACCACCTCGGCGACTCTAAGAGGAAAGCAGTGGTGTCCGCAATGACGCAAGTCAACGTAACGGCCCACAAAGAAAAACTTAGTCTACCGTTTCTACGGGAACTAAGCATGAATAATCTCAATCAAATCGACAGCCTAAACGAAATGCTGACGATAAAAAGTACCGTTTCCTACCTCCTCACGCTCGCCGTAGCATTACCTCTCTGTTCCATTATATGGATATTATCCCGCCGCCTTAAAATCCAAGGTGAACAAAATGCGTCCCAAGACGTAGAGCCCGTGTCGCCCCACCTTCCTACCAACGCCCGCCGGCCGAGGTATCGACACCGACCAGCGGTAAGGCCCCCATGTATGCCACCGTCGCCCCCCCTAAAATTCGGCGAACTCAAGCCACCCGTACCTACCCCATACCTCGTCCACGGGAATACGGATCGGGTGACGAGTGAAGAAAGCAAACTGGACTCAGCAAAAAAAAAATATATAAAAAAAAAAAATTAAATATATTGCAAAAGCTTAAAAAAACAAAAAAAAACATATATTTCTTATTCAATTATTTTCCGCTTACACTTATACCTAAATTCACGTAGTCTACACTTGCTGGCACTATATTTCTGTAACTGTGCCGACCTAAGGCATCGAACCCTTTAAAAGCTTAAAAAACAAAAAAAACATATATTTCTTATTCAATTCTTTTCCGCTTACACTTATACCTAAGTTTACGTAATCTACACTTGCTGACACTATATTTCTGTAACTGTGCCGACCTAAGGCAGGAGACCTAAGGAACCCTTTAAAAGCTTAAGTAATATCCGTATTATAACTCAAACGAGAACTAGCACCGCTACCCTCAACACCCAAAACTTCATTTAGCCAACCCACCATGGATCACCAAGAAGCCGCAACACCCGCAGAGGCACCCGAGATCATCTATATCGATGACTCTACCGACTCTGAAGACTCAGAGTCTGGGGCACCCACGTTCGAGAAAACCAAAGCCCCGCCGCAGTCTAAGAACGGAGACCATCGTCCGCCCCACGACATCCCAGAACCCAACTGTGAACCGTCGTGGTCAACCGCCAGCACCCCTATCCGCGACGAAGAGCAAGACGACGTCCCAATCTCCAACGGAGGCGCATCCGCCGACATAAGGCGGGACGCCCCCCCAGAGCGGCCAAACTGCAACGATGCGGCCGAGTCAAGCGGCGAATCAGACGACGAACTCTCGGGCATAGAGAACTCCGAAGGCCCGCGGGATAGCCCTCCAGCCCTCGCGACGACCATCCAGATTTCGACGCGAAAATCTGTGGTCGCCACCACTATTCCGCCGCCGAGACCACTGGACCTACTACTCGCCGAGCCCCGAACCTCCATCGTTCGAAACGATGTTCGAACAACACGCGTATCGTCATTACGACCCCCTAGGCTGGGACCAGCAGGACAATACCCTGAAACGCTACTGCCCGGAGTACCCACCCACGTACTCTGACGACGAGGAGAACGAGGAGGAGGAGCCCTCCGCCCGCCGGCTCGTGGCCGATGAGGAGACGATCCACTATACGGTCACACCGTATGGCCTGCGCGTCACACGGGTCCATCTCATGACGGTGGATCTGCTCGTCCCGCCAGGCCGGAACGTCCATGCGTTCTTCCGCACGTTCCGGGAGCCCGCGGAAGCCCTCGACAACCGGCCCGCCTTCTCCGTCCCAGACCCGGTTGAACTTCCCCCCGAGGGGGTAGAGACGCCGATGCCCAACTACATCAGCAAAGTCAGCAACATCGCAACAACGGCGCACACCCAGCGCGAACCGGCGGTGACTACGGCAAAACACGCCAAGGTACTCCGTACTGACCCGAGCTCGGCTCGGGGGTCGGTAAAAGAAGACCCTCCCATCGGTACCCCCGATTCCACATCAGGAACCGAAAACGTCCCTCCAGTTTAACAAGCGGAGCTGACCGAACATATGGAGAGGTGGGAAACGGGGCAGAAGAGTGACTACGCTACCCCAACCCTACTGGGGCTAGAGCTGCCAGCTGGAACGAACCCCAAGGCGCCGTTACATTTCACCACGCCGCACCGGCAATGGAGGAGTAATAAGTTTGAGTTTAAGAGTTACCTTTGTCTAAAAATAAACTACCTTCTACAATACACGAAAACTCTCCGAACCACCCACTTTTCTCCCATCACACGCGCGCCGTTCGGCCACGTGACTACCCCTCCTACACCCATCCATAACTCTCCTACCAATACCTCAACTGTGACCCAAAAACTTTCCCCTCCCACTAAGGTTCGATGCGACGGTTTTCTTTTCAACAAAAGAAATTGCCCATCGGCGCACCGTCAGCACATATCCCCCCACCCATAAGTTTAAGCTAGCTAGTTCGATCCGCGGATGCTAGGTTCCGAGCGTTCTAGCGAAAGAAGTGCAAGACACTTACTCGGGAACCCGGCCGCGAGACAGACGTTTCTCCGCGCAGCAACTTACAATAAAATACTATACGCCGTGCGTTAAGACATTTTAATAAAAATAAACCCATCGAGTAAGTCTATTTTCCGGGTGAGAACTGCGACATCAATTCGCAACCGAGAATATCGCGGTAAGGGCCAATCCAATCCTCAAATTACTCCTGATCCTCTGATAGGTCCCACGAGTGTGACAACGCCTCGTATTCCTTATCCTTCTCGAACCCACGAGTGTGACAACGCCTCGTATCCCTCACCCTTCTCGACCCCACGAGTGTGACAACGCCTCGTGCCTTTCACTATCTTCTCGATCAAACTCATACGGGCACGGTTACGCCTCATTCTCCTCCACTCTTGCTTCTAGTCTAGTTAGGGCCAACCCTGTTTCCTGTAGAGGTTCCTGCAAACTACAAATTTCTTGTAGTAGGATCCTGGAGAAGACTGAGCTTACCTCAGCCTGAAATAGGAGCATTACAACTCTGAGAGAAATGATCATTCTCTATGATTCTGCGTTTTTAGTTTTTTCGTATCTTCAAACTTGTGTATGCCACAGACTTTCGTCCTTTGTGGGGGCGGAAGGGGGCGGGGCGAAATTTTTAAATAGACTTTGAGTAGTGCGATAACACAGGAGACTGAATACAAAACTTGGTTACTCTAACTTTAATAGTCTCTGAGAGATAGGCGCAAATGAAGACGGACGGACAGACGGACAGACGGACGGACGGACGGACGGACAGACAGACATAGCTATATCGACTCGGCTAATGATGCTGATCAAGAATATATATACTTTATGGGGTCGGAAACGCTTTGTAGGACTCATTCCAATTGAATGATTCCTCATTCCTCATTGATTGAAAAGAAAGGTTAAGGGTTGGCATAGAGACTGGGAACAATGTTTTAAAATGCAACTAGGCACTTTATCAGGACCCGCAGAAAATTAAATTTTCAAAGACTTCAAGCTATCAAGCACAACGCTTTCCTCAAAATATATTTTAAAAATGCTATTAGAGTGAGGCAAATGGTAGGGATACGGAGTGAATGCGTTATAAATATGAGAGGATTAAGACGACTGGAAAAAGGTCGCAAATAAGTTTGCAATGCCTGAAGCAGAAGATTCAGAATTGTTTAGATAATGAAGGGACGGAGGAAACGTTTACGTTACGTTTAGAGTTGACAAAAGAAAATAATTTTTTAGGATCATTTCGCAAGTTTCTACTACAAGAAGAGAGGTAAAGATTGTAGATTGTAGCACAGACTATTAGTTGTTAGGAATTGAGAGCGGGCGGAAGAATATTGTGCAAAGACAAGCGCAAGGAGCCAGTTTTCTGGTACTTTCTGAAAAGTCTGGATTTCCTATTCTTTAAGTATGACAAAGTCCTGGAGAACCAGGGAGGCTTGGACGATAAAGGTAAAATAATCTCCGGAACTTAAGTATAAAGTACAGAGTTTAAAATTTTATAGTTACTGCTACGTCAATATTCGGTAAGGAAAGAAGAGTGGACCAATCGACATTCGAGAGGTGAATGTTTAAATTGTCGAAATCAGTTTTGCGAACTAGAACAACTAGAACTGGTACACTCTCAAGTTATAGATTGCATAGGATGGTATAGATCTTTAGTAAGTGATAGTGGGGAGACTCCGGCAACTGTACCTAAAGAAGCATTCATAACGAAAATAATGTCGAGAAGTCTGTTCCTATTATTTTTAATAGAATTAATTTGGGCAAGGGAAACATCCGTTAGCTCATTGATAAAATCGTTATAAGTACTAGGAAGCAATTGGTTAGCGTCGTCGCAAAGCAGCCAAGAAAGAAGAGGTAAATTGAAGTCACCCATGACCACAATCTGATCAGCACAACCCAACGAAGATACAACAGAATGGATAGCAGAAAGGTGTTTTGAGTAAACCTCAGCATCAGATTTGGAAGGAATATATGAGCAGGTTAGATAGATATAAGCCATGCCAACACGAACTTTGACTGTAATGAACTCAATCCCATGGATATTGTTGAAAGGAAATAACTCCGATGAGAAGTCAGTTTTGACTGCAATCGGAACTCCACTCGATAAATGATGAAATTGTGACCAAAAATTTCATGATCATGAACAGAGGAGTTGAGCCATGTTTCGGAAAAACCGATAGCATCGAAATCGTAAGAGGCACTATCCGTATGTATTTGGCGCAATTTGCCTAAAAGACTGCGTACATTCTGATAGTGAATGGAAAAATGGTTATTTAGTTTTTTGAAATGACAGTGCAGGTAACATTGGGACTCTGATTAGAATTGGCAGGGCCGATAAAATTAAGACTTTGATTCGAAACTTTACGCACGAACTCATGCATAATTGTATGCTCAGGCCAAAAAGAAGGTTCAAGAGATTTATCAACGTAAGAATCAGGGACAAAAATTTTAAATGAGGAAATATTACGCTTATGTTTAAGAGAAAACATGGTCACAATAATATCTTCAAGGCTAAGTTTGAAGATGATGCTTAACATCCTCCGTAGTGGCCTGAGGATTGAGTCGGGAAACAAAAATTGCTTTCCGAGGAACCACTCCACTAATTTCAAGACCCGAGCGAGAGCCAGAAGGTGTAGCCATACCCCGAATCTCAGTGTGGGGGCAGTAGCATTGGCGGCATCCTCAGCCACAAGAACTTCCACCCTGGGAGTACACGCAGCGGTGCTATTAAGGGTAGGCGACACGATTGGCACAGTGCTGGTTGAGGTGCTGGTTAAAAGGGACTCAACAGCCCTCATGGAAGCCGCGTCAGCATCAACAGATGGGGGCCTAGAGGCGACAGGCATGGGTGCAAGAGTGACAGATGCAACGGCACCATTGGCTACAGGCACCATAGCACCAGTTACAGGCGGTGACCGAGCACGAGGTGCGTGTGGTGCGACAGGCCTGGGTGCAGTGGCAGATGCAATGACATAATTGGCTTCAGGTTCCATACCAGTTATAGGCGGTGACCGAGCAAGAGGTACAGGTGGTTCAGTATTGGGTAAATACTTGTTACCCTTCTTCCTCTTCGGAGACTCAGTCAAAATTTTAAGTGTTTTTAAGTGAGACTTCGTCAGACAAAACTTATCTAGTTAAATATAGACATTCTCTATGTATAATTCTGCGTTTTTAGTCTTCTTGTATCTTTAAAATTGTGCATGCCATAGACTTTCGTCCTTTGTGGGGGCGGAAGGGGGCGGGGCGAAATTTTTAAATATACTTTGAGTAGTGCGATAACACAGGAGACTGAATACAAAACTTGGTTACTCTAACTTTAATAGTCTCTGAGAGATAGGCGCAAATGAAGACGGACGGACAGACGGACAGACGGACGGACGGACGGACGGACAGACAGACATAGCTATATCGACTCGGCTAATGATGCTGATCAAGAATATATATACTTTATGGGGTCGGAAACGCTTTGTAGGACTCATTCCAATTGAATGATTCCTCATTCCTCATTGATTGAAAAGAAAGGTTAAGGGTTGGCATAGAGACTGGGAACAATGTTTTAAAATGCAACTAGGCACTTTATCAGGACCCGCAGAAAATTAAATTTTCAAAGACTTCAAGCTATCAAGCACAACGCTTTCCTCAAAATATATTTTAAAAATGCTATTAGAGTGAGGCAAATGGTAGGGATACGGAGTGAATGCGTTATAAATATGAGAGGATTAAGACGACTGGAAAAAGGTCGCAAATAAGTTTGCAATGCCTGAAGCAGAAGATTCAGAATTGTTTAGATAATGAAGGGACGGAGGAAACGTTTACGTTACGTTTAGAGTTGACAAAAGAAAATAATTTTTTAGGATCATTTCGCAAGTTTCTACTACAAGAAGAGAGGTAAAGATTGTAGATTGTAGCACAGACTATTAGTTGTTAGGAATTGAGAGCGGGCGGAAGAATATTGTGCAAAGACAAGCGCAAGGAGCCAGTTTTCTGGTACTTTCTGAAAAGTCTGGATTTCCTATTCTTTAAGTATGACAAAGTCCTGGAGAACCAGGGAGGCTTGGACGATAAAGGTAAAATAATCTCCGGAACTTAAGTATAAAGTACAGAGTTTAAAATTTTATAGTTACTGCTACGTCAATATTCGGTAAGGAAAGAAGAGTGGACCAATCGACATTCGAGAGGTGAATGTTTAAATTGTCGAAATCAGTTTTGCGAACTAGAACAACTAGAACTGGTACACTCTCAAGTTATAGATTGCATAGGATGGTATAGATCTTTAGTAAGTGATAGTGGGGAGACTCCGGCAACTGTACCTAAAGAAGCATTCATAACGAAAATAATGTCGAGAAGTCTGTTCCTATTATTTTTAATAGAATTAATTTGGGCAAGGGAAACATCCGTTAGCTCATTGATAAAATCGTTATAAGTACTAGGAAGCAATTGGTTAGCGTCGTCGCAAAGCAGCCAAGAAAGAAGAGGTAAATTGAAGTCACCCATGACCACAATCTGATCAGCACAACCCAACGAAGATACAACAGAATGGATAGCAGAAAGGTGTTTTGAGTAAACCTCAGCATCAGATTTGGAAGGAATATATGAGCAGGTTAGATAGATATAAGCCATGCCAACACGAACTTTGACTGTAATGAACTCAATCCCATGGATATTGTTGAAAGGAAATAACTCCGATGAGAAGTCAGTTTTGACTGCAATCGGAACTCCACTCGATAAATGATGAAATTGTGACCAAAAATTTCATGATCATGAACAGAGGAGTTGAGCCATGTTTCGGAAAAACCGATAGCATCGAAATCGTAAGAGGCACTATCCGTATGTATTTGGCGCAATTTGCCTAAAAGACTGCGTACATTCTGATAGTGAATGGAAAAATGGTTATTTAGTTTTTTGAAATGACAGTGCAGGTAACATTGGGACTCTGATTAGAATTGGCAGGGCCGATAAAATTAAGACTTTGATTCGAAACTTTACGCACGAACTCATGCATAATTGTATGCTCAGGCCAAAAAGAAGGTTCAAGAGATTTATCAACGTAAGAATCAGGGACAAAAATTTTAAATGAGGAAATATTACGCTTATGTTTAAGAGAAAACTTGGTCACAATAATATCTTCAAGGCTAAGTTTGAAGATGATGCTTAACATCCTCCGTAGTGGCCTGAGGATTGAGTCGGGAAACAAAAATTGCTTTCCGAGGAACCACTCCACTAATTTCAAGACCCGAGCGAGAGCCAGAAGGTGTAGCCATACCCCGAATCTCAGTGTGGGGCAGTAGCATTGGCGGCATCCTCAGCCACAAGAACTTCCACCCTGGGAGTACACGCAGCGGTGCTATTAAGGGTAGGCGACACGATTGGCACAGTGCTGGTTGAGGTGCTGGTTAAAAGGGACTCAACAGCCCTCATGGAAGCCGCGTCAGCATCAACAGATGGGGGCCTAGAGGCGACAGGCATGGGTGCAAGAGTGACAGATGCAACGGCACCATTGGCTACAGGCACCATAGCACCAGTTACAGGCGGTGACCGAGCACGAGGTGCGTGTGGTGCGACAGGCCTGGGTGCAGTGGCAGATGCAATGACATAATTGGCTTCAGGTTCCATACCAGTTATAGGCGGTGACCGAGCAAGAGGTACAGGTGGTTCAGTATTGGGTAAATACTTGTTACCCTTCTTCCTCTTCGGAGACTCAGTCAAAATTTTAAGTGTTTTTAAGTGAGACTTCGTCAGACAAAACTTATCTAGTTAAATATAGACATTCTCTATGTATAATTCTGCGTTTTTAGTCTTCTTGTATCTTTAAAATTGTGCATGCCATAGACTTTCGTCCTTTGTGGGGGCGGAAGGGGGCGGGGCGAAATTTTTAAATATACTTTGAGTAGTGCGATAACACAGGAGACTGAATACAAAACTTGGTTACTCTAACTTTAATAGTCTCTGAGAGATAGGCGCAAATGAAGACGGACGGACAGACGGACAGACGGACGGACGGACGGACGGACAGACAGACATAGCTATATCGACTCGGCTAATGATGCTGATCAAGAATATATATACTTTATGGGGTCGGAAACGCTTTGTAGGACTCATTCCAATTGAATGATTCCTCATTCCTCATTGATTGAAAAGAAAGGTTAAGGGTTGGCATAGAGACTGGGAACAATGTTTTAAAATGCAACTAGGCACTTTATCAGGACCCGCAGAAAATTAAATTTTCAAAGACTTCAAGCTATCAAGCACAACGCTTTCCTCAAAATATATTTTAAAAATGCTATTAGAGTGAGGCAAATGGTAGGGATACGGAGTGAATGCGTTATAAATATGAGAGGATTAAGACGACTGGAAAAAGGTCGCAAATAAGTTTGCAATGCCTGAAGCAGAAGATTCAGAATTGTTTAGATAATGAAGGGACGGAGGAAACGTTTACGTTACGTTTAGAGTTGACAAAAGAAAATAATTTTTTAGGATCATTTCGCAAGTTTCTACTACAAGACGAGAGGTAAAGATTGCAGATTCTAGCACAGACTATTAGTTGTTAGGAATTGAGAGCGGGCGGAAGAATATTGTGCAAAGACAAGCGCAAGGAGCCAGTTTTCTGGTACTTTCTGAAAAGTCTGGATTTCCTATTCTTTAAGTATGACAAAGTCCTGGAGAACCAGGGAGGCTTGGACGATAAAGGTAAAATAATCTCCGGAACTTAAGTATAAAGTACAGAGTTTAAAATTTTATAGTTACTGCTACGTCAATATTCGGTAAGGAAAGAAGAGTGGACCAATCGACATTCGAGAGGTGAATGTTTAAATTGTCGAAATCAGTTTTGCGAACTAGAACAACTAGAACTGGTACACTCTCAAGTTATAGATTGCATAGGATGGTATAGATCTTTAGTAAGTGATAGTGGGGAGACTCCGGCAACTGTACCTAAAGAAGCATTCATAACGAAAATAATGTCGAGAAGTCTGTTCCTATTATTTTTAATAGAATTAATTTGGGCAAGGGAAACATCCGTTAGCTCATTGATAAAATCGTTATAAGTACTAGGAAGCAATTGGTTAGCGTCGTCGCAAAGCAGCCAAGAAAGAAGAGGTAAATTGAAGTCACCCATGACCACAATCTGATCAGCACAACCCAACGAAGATACAACAGAATGGATAGCAGAAAGGTGTTTTGAGTAAACCTCAGCATCAGATTCGGAAGGAATATACGAGCAGGTTAGATAGATATAAGCCATGCCAACACGAACTTTGACTGTAATGAACTCAATCCCATGGATATTGTTGAAAGGAAATAACTCCGATGAGAAGTCAGTTTTGACTGCAATCGGAACTCCACTCGATAAATGATGAAATTGTGACCAAAAATTTCATGATCATGAACAGAGGAGTTGAGCCATGTTTCGGAAAAACCGATAGCATCGAAATCGTAAGAGGCACTATCCGTATGTATTTGGCGCAATTTGCCTAAAAGACTGCGTACATTCTGATAGTGAATGGAAAAATGGTTATTTAGTTTTTTGAAATGACAGTGCAGGTAACATTGGGACTCTGATTAGAATTGGCAGGGCCGATAAAATTAAGACTTTGATTCGAAACTTTACGCACGAACTCATGCATAATTGTATGCTCAGGCCAAAAAGAAGGTTCAAGAGATTTATCAACGTAAGAATCAGGGACAAAAATTTTAAATGAGGAAATATTACGCTTATGTTTAAGAGAAAACTTGGTCACAATAATATCTTCAAGGCTAAGTTTGAAGATGATGCTTAACATCCTCCGTAGTGGCCTGAGGATTGAGTCGGGAAACAAAAATTGCTTTCCGAGGAACCACTCCACTAATTTCAAGACCCGAGCGAGAGCCAGAAGGTGTAGCCATACCCCGAATCTCAGTGTGGGGGCAGTAGCATTGGCGGCATCCTCAGCCACAAGAACTTCCACCCTGGGAGTACACGCAGCGGTGCTATTAAGGGTAGGCGACACGATTGGCACAGTGCTGGTTGAGGTGCTGGTTAAAAGGGACTCAACAGCCCTCATGGAAGCCGCGTCAGCATCAACAGATGGGGGCCTAGAGGCGACAGGCATGGGTGCAAGAGTGACAGATGCAACGGCACCATTGGCTACAGGCACCATAGCACCAGTTACAGGCGGTGACCGAGCACGAGGTGCGTGTGGTGCGACAGGCCTGGGTGCAGTGGCAGATGCAATGACATAATTGGCTTCAGGTTCCATACCAGTTATAGGCGGTGACCGAGCAAGAGGTACAGGTGGTTCAGTATTGGGTAAATACTTGTTACCCTTCTTCCTCTTCGGAGACTCAGTCAAAATTTTAAGTGTTTTTAAGTGAGACTTCGTCAAACAAAACTTATCTAGTTAAATATAGACATTCTCTATGTATAATTCTGCGTTTTTAGTCTTCTTGTATCTTTAAAATTGTGCATGCCATAGACTTTCGTCCTTTGTGTGGGCGGAAAGGGGCGGGGCGAAATTTTAATATACACTTGTAGTAGTGTGATAACACAGAAGACAGGAAACAAAATTTGGTTTTTAGTCTCTGAGATAAAGGCGTTAATGAAGACGGACAGACAGGCATGGCTATATCGACTCGGCTATTGATGCTGATCAAGAATAAATATTTTTTATGGGGTCGGAAACGCTTCCATCTGGGCGTTACCCACATCCACTATCAACTCAATTCGAGTACCGGGTATAAAAATGATATTTACATTGAAGTGAAGCAAAGATTTCATCAATCAAGGGAAGTGGATACTTAAAGTCAGATAAATATTAATTTATTGTAATGTGGCGAATATGTGGCGTGGAATATGTCTAATATGTGGCGACTATAAACACATATTCTAAGATATCCATTTGCTTTCTGTATTGAACCCCATTCAGCATGATTAACAGGTTCTTAAAAATATTTTGCAATAACATTTCTTAATTAGTTTTTAATTTTATTTTTCCATGCAAATGAAACTGGACGTGGCTCAAAAAATGTTATTTGTCAATAAGTAAAGATGTTTTTGCTTATTTGTATTCGCCTAGTTTGTCATCAAATAATTAAAAAAATTCCTTAATTTATTCTGTGATTATGCTCGCTTGATCAGGATAAATAACTTAATTAACTTGAACAATTTCAAATCCAAAGTTCCTAAGAAAATGTCTTCCAAATAACGAAGTATTGCTGTAATTCGTAGCTACGAGCTTAACTTATTTCTTGGTTCCATTATACTTAATTGCCTCGTTATATTAACCAATTCTTTTTATTCGATATCCATTATAATCGACATACGGATCCGAACAAGGTTGTAATGTTCGACGCCTGTCGTGCATTTTGAAAGTCAACGGGTTTTTTTTCGGATGCTGGTTGGGAAAAAGTTCGAAAAAAATACTGATTTACGATCATTGGAGCTTTCATAGAACTTTCGGACCGAATACCTGTTTTGAAAAAGGTGGCAACGCCGTCCCATGGTTTGCATTCTGTATTGCCCTGAAAATTATTCCTACTTGCTTTACCTAAAGAATCAGGCAACGGAAGGGTTCGAAAAGGGAAAGCAAAAACATGGTCTACTTCCCTTGGCGATGCTGAGAGTCTTTCTTTTTCTCCTCGTGGCCGTCAAGGTGTACAGTTGTGATAAATTTTGTGGTTCGACAAATTATATAGTCCTTAACCGGTGTACCGCCCGACATCATGCCAAGTGATTGCTTTATATACATATTAGTGATTTGTTAACTGAAGATCCCCGTGAGTATGGTTTCGATACAGCGATGTTGATTTGTCTGAAAAAGTGCATTTTCACAGCATTTTCCGCATACCGCGAGGCGCACATAACCAACAAGCCCACGGCAGCACCTCTGTGGCGAGGTGCTTCGACTGGAAGCTGGAGAAAGAGATCCACCTTCAAACCATTTCATTGCTTGCCGTGGTGCAATTCCCACTAGGGGATTAGCACCACTCGTACTACAGCGAGGTTACCGCAGTGGACCAAGTGGACCAGACACTAAGCCCACATCTCCGGTAGCGGTTCATACCCTCACCGCGAATCGTCTAGAACCCATTTGGTTTTATATTCGGGTGCGAGCCGAGTGATCTCGAGGATGGAGTTCAAAACGCAGTGAGCTAGCAGTGATCCACCAACCAAGACAGCGGCAGCTGAAGTGGATGGGCCTTAGCCGACCTGTATGGCCACAGCAAGAGAGTTCCAGCTGGCCTAACCTCTTGACCGTGGGTGTACCGCGGTCATTGACCCCCTTACTTCATCAGCTGTTTGGATAAACGGTGCTCTGGAGAACCCACGCATGAACACGCAACCCAGTCTGGAGACATCGAACAGGCAGCAGAATTAGTTCATAGTTACGATTGGTTTTCTGGTCTGACGAGCATGTGAGATGGCTCGGAGGGGGCCTAGCTGAGGCCACCGGACGGGTCGCAGGTTGCGGATAGCGAATGACCTACCTGTGGAGGTAGGCCAGCTGCGAATAAGCGGTCATCCCTAGGGAAGGCACCGAAATAAGCAGTCCAGAACAGCCAGCGGGTGTTCGCGAAGTAGCAACACTGACGATGCGCTTGTGGTGCCGCCTCATTTAAATAGCTCACACACACCCCATCCCTACACATTACCTACCCACATCCCTACCCCCACACTCATCTCACACCAGGCCGGACTAAGCGTGTTATTCGACCCGTGCCGAGAGTCAGCCTGGCTGGGGGCCCGGTATAAAAACTAGCCCAGTCGCTAACGGAGGGCTCAGGGACTTGGCAGCCCCCTGTTCTAATGATGCCTTATCCGGGCAACGTGAATTTCTGCCCAGACGGACCGCCCCTTTCTTTGCAAATCGTGGGATTTATTATGGAGAACAATTTAAACAAAACAAAAAACAAAAATGAGTCTGGCGCTGCCCAACTGCCAACTGGGAGCAATCCCATACAGGGAAAGGCATCGGCCCAATGGCCTGGCCTGACCCGTGATATAGCTGGTAAAACCAGCGCGGCGGAAGACGCTAGGGCGAACCTGAAGGGGTCCCATCCCAGTTCTGGGGTGGGTGGCAAATCGCCGACCAGGGCTGATACCTTGGCAGAGTGGCTCTGCAACCCTGCGGCTGCTCTGCCTGCTGGTAAGGCTGCGGGGAGCGAGTTGCCATCGACTAGCGCCCAAGCCAAAGCTTACACGTATGCCGAGAGGAGGAGTGCTGGCAACATACTCCGTCGGCAAAATGCTAGCACGATGTCCAGCCCGACCGACCAGTGGAGGAAAAAGGTCGAATGGGCATCAAAGGTGCTGCCCAACTTTGGCAAAGAGGCACCGAAGAGGGTTGCCCCGCCGAAGACGACAGCCCCGCAAACGAAAAGGCAGCGCTCACAGGAGACTCCTGGACCGGCTCCAAAGCGCTCCAGAGTGCTGCCGAACGTATCGTTCGCGCAAATTGCCAAAGAGAGGACGTTGATCGGCGTCCTGGATAAAGGCAGAGCGGACTCAAAGATCCCCAGGAACCAGTGGAAGTGGATGGAAGCGGCACTGGCCGACCGCTGCTTCGAAGTACTGCACAAGCAACCCGGCCCCCCTCCAGTCTGTAAAGACATGGGGTGGTATCAGGGCTGTATTAAGATTATAGCCTGCGAAGACGAGCGCTCCGTCCAGCTCTATAAAGCAGCGGTAGCGCAAGTCGGAGAGGTATACCCAGGGGCGAAACTTGTCGCAGTCGACTGGAGCGAGGTGCCCAGTAGGCCCAGAGCGCGAGTTTGGGTGCCCGCCTCCATAAAGGAGCCTGAGCGCATCCTAAAAATGCTGCAGCGGTGCAACCCGGAGCTACCCACCTCCGATTGGAGGGTAGTAAAGGTTGAGGCGACACAAGGCCCGATGCACCAGGCGGTGCTCGTCCTCAACAAGGAGTCTCTAGCTCAAATTGAGGCCAAAAACGGAGAACTAAACTTTGGCTTTAGTGCGGTGAGCATCAAGGTGTACAAGTCGGATGCAGCGGCCGAGGCACGTCCTGTCGACAACCCAGTCGAGCAGGACGTTGCCTCGGAGATCGAAGCACCCGATGACGACCCAGAGCCTGCCCACGACGGCTACTCTTCCGACACGGCTCTTATGCGAGAGTTCGAGGCGATGTGTCGCGATGACAAGATCGAAGACGACTCGGACGCCGATAATACAGTGGTGGAGAACTCTGTCGATGTCTCTAAGACTCCTTCAGATAAATCTCCACCACTGTAAAGCAGCATCCGCTGCCCTCATACTCCGCTTGGAAGCGAGCGGAGCAGACGTAGTCCTGATCCAAGAGCCTTGGGTAGTAGGAGACAAGGTCTGTGGATTAGCGACGAAGGAGCACAAGCTTATTGTAGCTCAGAAAGAATTTAAAATACGTACCTGCATTCTTGCAAGGAAGCACTTAAATATCTTTCTGCTCCACAACTTTAGCAATGGTGACAACACAGCGGCAAGCCTTGAACTACAAGGTTCCCAAATAAGGCTAATGTCGTCCTACATGGCTCATGAGGAAAGCGATCCTCCCGGTGACCTAGTTCGCAAGCTCACCAGAGATAGCGAAAGGTCGGATATAGGCCTTGTAATAGGCTGCGACGCCAACGCCCACCACACCCAATGGGGGAGTTCGGACACAAATGTAAGGGGTGAGTCATTATTCAGCTTCATCCTAAACTCTAATCTTCTTATCTGCAATCGGGGAAATGATCCTACGTTTATAATTAAGAATAGACAAGAGGTAATTGACCTAACATTAGTGTCTCACAAACTGTCAGACATAGTAATGAACTGGAAAGTTCTGGGAGACCATTCCTTTTCGAACCACAGGTATATCGAGACCACACTATCTCTCGAGAGCCCAAAACCCACTGTCTTTTTTAACCCTAAGAAAGCCAACTGGGAAAAATATGTCACAGTCATGGAGGGACTTCTTCCCTCCAATGCATCAATCTGCCTGAACACAGATCACGATCTAAATCATATAGTGGACAGGTTTACTAAAGCATGCAACACGGTTTTCACGGCAGCATGCCCATCAAACCAACACAAGGGGAAAAAGAAACCCCCTTGGTGGTCAAAACAAATAGATACCCTACGAAAAAGCTGCAGGTCCCTCTTCAACAGGGCCAAACGCGCTAACGAGGAGCAACACTGGGCAGATTATAAAAATAGTCTGGCCCTATACAAGAAAGAAATCAGACAGGCAAAAAGGGCCTCTTGGCAAAGATTTTGTTCTGAAATCGAGGTAACGTCGGAAGCCGCAAGACTGCGCAAGATCCTCTCCAAAACTACCCCCTCGGTGGGATACCTTAAGAGAAGCGATGGTACGTGGACGAACTCCAGTGAGGAGTCGCTACACATTCTTCTCGACACTCATTTTCCAGGGTGCTCCATCAATGGACCGACTCACCTCCCTAGTGAGGGTTCGATCACCTCAATGGAGCACATTCTCTCAAAACGGAACATAGGCTGGGCAATAAACAGCTTCCATCCGTTCAAATCCCCTGGTCCGGACCAGATCATTCCGGCTCAATTACAAAAAGCCGGAGACACGGCCATCAACTGGCTGCGATGTATCTTTAAGAAGATACTGGTAGTGGGGAGAATACCACACGCTTGGCTTAAGGCAAAAATAGTCTTCATCCCTAAAGCAGGTAAAGCCTCGCATTCCATACCAAAGGACTTTAGACCAATCAGTCTATCATCCTTCCTTCTCAAAACCTTTGAGAGACTCGTCGGGCTACACTTGAGAACTACTATAAATCCTCAATTGTTGTCAGGAGCACAGCATGCCTACCGGAAAGGAAAATCCACGGAAACGGCACTTCACGAAGTAATTTCGGGGATAGAGAAATCACTATACCTCAAAGAATACTATCTAATCGCTTTTCTAGATATCGAGGGAGCTTTCAACAACGTCATACCCGGTGCCATTACGGAAGCGCTGACTGACCTTGGGTGGATCGTCCCTTGGTGATGCTCATTGATCAATTGCTCACATGCAGGACGGTGACATCATCGATGGGATCGTCCACTCAGTCAAGGTATGTCAGTAGAGGCACACCGCAAGGTGGTGTCCTATCCCCCCTTCTATGGAACATAGCAGTCAACAAGATTCTATGTGACCTGGAAGGGGGGGGCTGCAAAGTCGTGGCATACGCGGACGACGTAGCAATTATCTTCTCGGGCAAATACCCTCAAACACTCTGCGACTTAATGACCGCAAAGCTCGCGAAACTGTCAAGGTGGACAGAATCGCGAGGTCTTGGAGTTAATCCCTCAAAGACAGAACTTGTGCTATTTACAAGCAAATACAAGATTCCGTCTCTTAACCCCCCCACACTAAACGGATGCAGGCTCTCCTTTAGCGACAGTGCCAGTTACTTGGGGTTAGTAATCGACAAAAAGCTAAACTGGAACCTGAACATCAAAGACAGAGTGAAGAAGGCCACGATAGCCCTCTACACTTGCAAAAAAGCTATTGGCCTGAAATGGGGCATGAACCCAAGTATAGTCCAATGGATATACCAAGCCATAGTCAGACCGATAATACTTTATGGAGTTACTGTATGGTGGCCGGCCTTATCAAAAAGGACGATCACCAGACAACTCGACAAAGTTCAGCGAACAGCCGCCCTTTGCATCAGCGGAGCTCTTCGTACCACTCCAAATGATGCGCTAGATGCCATTCTGTGCCTCCAAAGCCTTGCCCTCGCAGGAAAAGAAAGGGCACTAATGGCTGCAATACGACTGAGAGACTCCGACCAATGGGCACCACAGCACACAGGTCACTCCTCAATTCTAAACGGCACTTCCGTCCCTACTAAAACGGACTACTGTGTTCCAAGGGAATACACGGATACCCCCTTCTATGCAATTATCCCCCACAGAGACGAGTGGAGTGAGGGACCCCCAGGCCCAAAAGGGGCCCTAAACATCTTCACAGATGGATCAAAGCTGAACAATAGAGTCGGAGGAGGTATATACTCCGAACAGCTAAACATTAGGCACTCCTTTAGACTCCCTGATCACTGCAGCGTCTTCCAAGCGGAGGTCATTGCAATCAAGGAAGCCCTAAACTGCCTTCAGGAAACTACCGCCATGGTAACCCGCGTAAATATCTACAGTGATAGCCGCAATCAAATCGCTTAATGCGATCTCCGCAAACTCGGCCACCGTTGCAGATTGCCGCAAATCTCTTCACGAGATGGCTCAGCAATTTGTTATCAGCCTTATATGGGTCCCGGGCCACCGGGACATCGAGGGCAACTGTATTGCAGACGAGCTGGCCAGACATGGCACTACAACCCCCTTCTCCAAGACAAGAAGGGGACTCGTATGCCGATGGCCACATGTAGGCTCATAATAAAGGAGCAATATAAGCAACTAACAGACAACAAGTGGCAATCAGTACCACGTTGTCGTATAACTCGGCAAACATGGCCAACCATAGATAGGAAGCGCACCTCTGAGCTGTGCAGGCTCGGCAGACGAAGGTGCAGCGCAGTCATTCGCTCCCTAACGGGGCACTGGTTAATAGGTACCCATGCTAATAGACTGGGCGCCCCATACAATGATTTTTGCCGTAGCTGCAGAGACGAGGAAGAGGACGAAACGGTGGAACACCTGTTCTGCTCTTGCCCAGCTCTCAGCAGAAGAAGGCTACAGCACTTGGGCTTGCCCTTCATTTCAGACATTTCGGTAATGTCCGCCATATGTCCCAGGAAGATAGCTAATTTCATAAAAGCTGCAGGATGGGACAACTGCTGACCATAGGTCTCGCAATGCGAGAAGGGGCAGATTCCCCCGCGGTATCACAACGGGCCGGAAACGGCCTAAGTGTGCTGGGCTCCCAGTGAGTCTAGCAGCCGCTGTAACCTAACCTAAAATACGATTGGTTTCATCCGTTTATAAGTTAACCTTACCGTATTGTTACGGCTAAAACATGTATAAGTCAAGTATGCTTGGGATAACCGGATAGAAAGAAAAAACATGGGAGCGCCGGTACATGGTCAAAATCGCATATCGGATTTTTGTTTGTTTATATAGAATTAATATGATATTACCATTGCAGTCGAGAGTGTGGTTACCCCTCATTCATCATCTCATCATCTAATCACCTCATCATCTCATCATCTAATCACCTTATCATCTCAGCATCTAATCACCTATTCACCTCATCATCCAGCCATCTACACAACGAAAGATCTTTCTGCGTGGGAGTCTTAATGGATATCAGTATCGTGAGTGATTATAATACCCATTTGGTATTTAATAAACATGAATTTGTGGTAACTTTTCTCTCTGAACTTGCGATAATCCCGAAATGATCATATACATTGAAAGCTGTTTTTGTTCGATTTTCTTGGCTTTGCATTGGCCGGCGCTAAAACAAAACTTACGCTAGTTTAATTTTGAATATCTTTTGAAATAGCAAATCATTGAAGTAACATCTACACCTATACCAAAGACAATATAAACACTAAGATATGGCATGCTCATACAATTCTGTTTTGTAGGGGAGGGTTGTTTTTCGCTCGCACGAACTCCAATGCGCTCGCAGATCTCAAAATAGAATGAGCTTGCTTGTATAAGTACACACGGAACGTAAGTACACATGTGTGTGTACGTGTGCCGAGCTGCTGAAATTGCCAGCAAAATACTTTTGAGAAGATTTCTTGAGCCACAAATTTACTTGCTGAGTGTTGCTTATTGACGCGACGCACTAATACCCTATAGACAATTTATATAATTTGATATCATGTCTGATATATATTTTGCATTTTTACGTATTTACATTCGTTAATTATATTCGTGTATAGTACATTAAACAAAATTAGCATATAAAGGATATACAAAATATAAAATTTTTTATATGTTGGGCATGCGTCATCGGAAAATCATAATCTCCATTCAATTCTAAAGTAATGGGTATTTTCTTCGACAGCGGCGTCGTCAACAACCAATACAAACAAGCAGCCATAAAATATGCACACATACAGTTAAAGCTCAGCCTCACGTACAGAACGTGTGAAACTAAAGCGCTCTCTGTCTCTCCGTCTGTCTCTCTCTAACTCACACTGGAATGCTTGAAAGTTCCAAACGATCAGGAATTGCCCTCAAAATTTTTTATGGCGCACCACGTCTTATTGTTTATATTGTCTTTGCCTATACCCTATCATTCCCACTATTACATTACATAATCACTATTACATTACATTATCACTATTACACTACATTATTACCATTATCTAATATTATCATCATAATACCCCTTTATATACGATTATTATGGATTGATTTCACCTCTACCTTCCCCCTTTTATAACTTATAAGCCTATATACTCTTTATCTATATAATATACTGGTTACTTAATGCTAGGTGCAGTTAGAACTAGGTTGATTCTTACCGTAAATGAATTATCTTGGAGTTTGTAAATAAAATTAGCATTACCATGAATCAAGGCTAAATATCTTTAATGGAAGATTAATCGTTCGATTCTCTTTGTAGTAGTCAGACGTGTTTTTGTTTTGCGCTCCGCTTACTCTCTTCCTATTTTGCTTAAACAGCCGGTGTTTTATAAAAATAACCCGTAAAAAAAATTCATAAATTAACAACCTCCTAATCATTTATTTCTTGATCGCGAGTGCATGCCTGTTTGCTGTGAAAACATAATTTAAATTATTATTTTTGCATCGCTTAACAGCTTGATTTTGTTTGTGCTTTTCGTAAGTACACGCAGTATCATATTTAGCCGCTCTCACCTAGTAGTTTTGCTGATTTATCACTCTCTCCCTATCACCCACACTTAAATAACTGTTCTTCCTCTCTCGCTCTCGATATTTTTTGTGCAGTTGCGCTCTCTCTCTCTCAAGTGTAGCTGCGGTAACCGCTCTCATTCTTACTTATTCCTCTCTTGGCGTTTATTTTGGCACACTGGTCTGATATCAGATTTTTTTTGAAAGAAAAAATAATAAAATAATTTTTAAAATGGAATTCTCTGTGGTCTGTGTTAAGAAAACCTGCAAGAAGCAGATCACCCATGACCAGTCGAGTATCCCCTGCTGGCTCTGCGATAGCGTAGTGCACGCTAAATGCGCCGGGATCACCGGTCTCGTGGGTGATGCCATCTCAAAAAGGAATGGCCTGCATTATAACTGTGAGGCATGCCGTCCGGTTGAGAAGGAGATGGCAGCGTTTATGAGGCAGACCCGGAAGGGCTTTAAGGAGCTGACCGTGGGCTTCAAAGAGCAATACGATCGGCTCCTAGCCATGGAGTCTCAGTTTAGTAGTTTCAAACTACTGACTGAGTCTCCTATGCGCAAAAAGGTCACTCCGCGGGATCTGCATGTGCCAACTGCCCCTCGACCGGCCGATGCTGACAAGCTGACTCCGACCACCCCAAAAGTGCAGCAGTTGATATCGTTCGCCACTCCAAAGGCAACGACAGCTGCTGGGGATGAAAATTCGGCAGCCGAATTTATCGCGTCGGAGAGCATGCAGCCAAGACCGTCTGTAGCGTCCGTGTCCGTAGTATCAAGTTTATTAGCTGTCCCCGCAATTCTGACCCCACCAGTCAATATACGACCCGGACCACCGGGTATTACCATCACAGGTGATAGGCCTGTGGTGCCAAGATTGGTCGGGATCCCACCAAAGAGACAAGTTTTTGTCTCACGACTTGCCCCTGACTCCACAATTAAAGATGTGACGGCATATATTCAAAGCCGCATACAAGCCGTTGATTTCAAGGTGGAAAAGTTCAACTTTTCTTATGCCAGGGAGATAGCTTCTTTTAAAATAAGTGTCTCCCAAACTCACTTTAACACCATCTGTTCTGCCAAATTTTGGCCGGAGCATTTGGTGGTGAAGGAGTTTAAGGCAAAGAAGAAGACTAGGCCCCCAATAACTCTGCCAACTAATTAGACCAGTGCTCCTCCTCCGTCATCTTCCCGCTCTACCTCCACCCGTCCAAAAAACTAACAAACTCTCTTTTAGTGACTTACCAGAATGTTTGAGGCTTGCGTAGTAAGCTCAGCATTCTTTTCCTGGATAGTGTCGCATTTGCATCCAACGTTATTGTGTTTACCGAAACCTGGTTAAAGCCGGACATTCTTAGTTCTGAAGTTTTGGCAGGTCGGTACACAACTTTTAGAAAGGATCGTTCGTCTCGACGTGCAGGAGGGGTTCTGATTGCTGTGGACTCAAACTTCACGTCGGAACTTTTTACAGTCCAGATCCAGCAGGAACTGGAATTTCTGTGTGTAAAACTGATTCTTCCCGCTTTCTCAGTTTTCATAACTTGTTCGTATATTCCACCTTCTTCGGACATCGCAATTCACGAGCAGCATTTGTTTGCCTTAACCGCTATCTCTTCCTCGCTATCTGACAAAGATCACATGATAGTTCTTGGTGACTTCAACGTGCCAGGAATGGTTTGGTCTTCGGCAAATGAGTCTAATAGCCTGGTACCCATGGCACGCCATGACTTTGTTGACGGCTTGATTGACCTGTCTCTGTCTCAAGTTAACCATGTTAAAAATTCCTTGGGTCGATTTCTTGATCTGTGCTTTGTAACGGATCCGACCGTAGCGTTGTTAACTCGAGTCCCCCCGCTCTCTATACCTGAAGATGCCTACCATCCTACTTTCGAAGTGTCGCTCGACCTAGGACGAACTGTACTGGATCGGTCGGGTAGACTACCCCAATGTGTCCGCTGCTTCCGTAAAGCCGAGTTTACGAAGCTTAATAACCTCATTAGGGATTTTGATTGGTCCGCTTTATATATGTGCAGTGATGTTACGACAGGCACAAACATTTTCTATGATGCACTGGACTCACTTTTTGTCTCTTGTGTCCCACTTTCCTGTCCGATTAGATCAAGAAAACCCCCTTTGTTTACCATGGACCTATCTCATCTAAAAAACTTAAAATCAAGACTTTATAAAATATTTCAAGAAGTTGGCTGTCCTTCTTCTCTTTCTCATTATGTAATAGCTCGGTCAAACTTTTCAGTTCTTAACGCTCAATGCTATCAGAATTACCTATCTCGATGCATGATACGTTTTTCTAAGGACCCCAAACAGTTCTACAGCTTCGTAAAGCTATAAGCGTAGAACGTCCGCACACCCATCCTCGCTATCCTTCCTTAATACGTCAGCAGATAATGATTAGGCAATTGCCGATCTTTTTGCACGTTTTTTCCAAACTACCTATTTGCAGGACGTTTACTCTGGTCAGCCGTATCTATTAGCAGCCGTATTTATTAGCTGTCCCCGCAATTCTGACCCCACCAGTCAATATACGACCCGGACCACCGGGTATTACCATCACAGGTGATAGGCCTGTGGTGCCAAGATTGGTCGGGATCCCACCAAAGAGACAAGTTTTTGTCTCACGACTTGCCCCTGACTCCACAATTAAAGATGTGACGGCATATATTCAAAGCCGCATACAAGCCGTTGATTTCAAGGTGGAAAAGTTCAACTTTTCTTATGCCAGGGAGATAGCTTCTTTTAAAATAAGTGTCTCCCAAACTCACTTTAACACCATCTGTTCTGCCAAATTTTGGCCGGAGCATTTGGTGGTGAAGGAGTTTAAGGCAAAGAAGAAGACTAGGCCCCCAATAACTCTGCCAACTAATTAGACCAGTGCTCCTCCTCCGTCATCTTCCCGCTCTACCTCCACCCGTCCAAAAAACTAACAAACTCTCTTTTAGTGACTTACCAGAATGTTTGAGGCTTGCGTAGTAAGCTCAGCATTCTTTTCCTGGATAGTGTCGCATTTGCATCCAACGTTATTGTGTTTACCGAAACCTGGTTAAAGCCGGACATTCTTAGTTCTGAAGTTTTGGCAGGTCGGTACACAACTTTTAGAAAGGATCGTTCGTCTCGACGTGCAGGAGGGGTTCTGATTGCTGTGGACTCAAACTTCACGTCGGAACTTTTTACAGTCCAGATCCAGCAGGAACTGGAATTTCTGTGTGTAAAACTGATTCTTCCCGCTTTCTCAGTTTTCATAACTTGTTCGTATATTCCACCTTCTTCGGACATCGCAATTCACGAGCAGCATTTGTTTGCCTTAACCGCTATCTCTTCCTCGCTATCTGACAAAGATCACATGATAGTTCTTGGTGACTTCAACGTGCCAGGAATGGTTTGGTCTTCGGCAAATGAGTCTAATAGCCTGGTACCCATGGCACGCCATGACTTTGTTGACGGCTTGATTGACCTGTCTCTGTCTCAAGTTAACCATGTTAAAAATTCCTTGGGTCGATTTCTTGATCTGTGCTTTGTAACGGATCCGACCGTAGCGTTGTTAACTCGAGTCCCCCCGCTCTCTATACCTGAAGATGCCTACCATCCTACTTTCGAAGTGTCGCTCGACCTAGGACGAACTGTACTGGATCGGTCGGGTAGACTACCCCAATGTGTCCGCTGCTTCCGTAAAGCCGAGTTTACGAAGCTTAATAACCTCATTAGGGATTTTGATTGGTCCGCTTTATATATGTGCAGTGATGTTACGACAGGCACAAACATTTTCTATGATGCACTGGACTCACTTTTTGTCTCTTGTGTCCCACTTTCCTGTCCGATTAGATCAAGAAAACCCCCTTTGTTTACCAAGGACCTATCTCATCTAAAAAACTTAAAATCAAGACTTTATAAAATATTTCAAGAAGTTGGCTCTCCTTCTTCTCTTTCTCATTATGTAATAGCTCGGTCAAACTTTTCAGTTCTTAACGCTCAATGCTATCAGAATTACCTATCTCGATGCATGATACGTTTTTCTAAGGACCCCAAACAGTTCTACAGCTTCGTAAAGCTGTAAGCGTAGAACGTCCGCACACCCATCCTCGCTATTCTTCCTTAATACGTCAGCAGATAATGATTAGGCAATTGCCGATCTTTTTGCACGTTTTTTCCAAACTACCTATTTGCAGGACGTTTACTCTGGTCAGCCGTATCTATTAGCAGCCGTATTTATTAGCTGTCCCCGCAATTCTGACCCCACCAGTCAATATACGACCCGGACCACCGGGTATTACCATCACAGGTGATAGGCCTGTGGTGCCAAGATTGGTCGGGATCCCACCAAAGAGACAAGTTTTTGTCTCACGACTTGCCCCTGACTCCACAATTAAAGATGTGACGGCATATATTCAAAGCCGCATACAAGCCGTTGATTTCAAGGTGGAAAAGTTCAACTTTTCTTATGCCAGGGAGATAGCTTCTTTTAAAATAAGTGTCTCCCAAACTCACTTTAACACCATCTGTTCTGCCAAATTTTGGCCGGAGCATTTGGTGGTGAAGGAGTTTAAGGCAAAGAAGAAGACTAGGCCCCCAATAACTCTGCCAACTAATTAGACCAGTGCTCCTCCTCCGTCATCTTCCCGCTCTACCTCCACCCGTCCAAAAAACTAACAAACTCTCTTTTAGTGACTTACCAGAATGTTTGAGGCTTGCGTAGTAAGCTCAGCATTCTTTTCCTGGATAGTGTCGCATTTGCATCCAACGTTATTGTGTTTACCGAAACCTGGTTAAAGCCGGACATTCTTAGTTCTGAAGTTTTGGCAGGTCGGTACACAACTTTTAGAAAGGATCGTTCGTCTCGACGTGCAGGAGGGGTTCTGATTGCTGTGGACTCAAACTTCACGTCGGAACTTTTTACAGTCCAGATCCAGCAGGAACTGGAATTTCTGTGTGTAAAACTGATTCTTCCCGCTTTCTCAGTTTTCATAACTTGTTCGTATATTCCACCTTCTTCGGACATCGCAATTCACGAGCAGCATTTGTTTGCCTTAACCGCTATCTCTTCCTCGCTATCTGACAAAGATCACATGATAGTTCTTGGTGACTTCAACGTGCCAGGAATGGTTTGGTCTTCGGCAAATGAGTCTAATAGCCTGGTACCCATGGCACGCCATGACTTTGTTGACGGCTTGATTGACCTGTCTCTGTCTCAAGTTAACCATGTTAAAAATTCCTTGGGTCGATTTCTTGATCTGTGCTTTGTAACGGATCCGACCGTAGCGTTGTTAACTCGAGTCCCCCCGCTCTCTATACCTGAAGATGCCTACCATCCTACTTTCGAAGTGCCGCTCGACCTAGGACGAACTGTACTGGATCGGTCGGGTAGACTACCCCAATGTGTCCGCTGCTTCCGTAAAGCCGAGTTTACGAAGCTTAATAACCTCATTAGGGATTTTGATTGGTCCGCTTTATATATGTGCAGTGATGTTACGACAGGCACAAACATTTTCTATGATGCACTGGACTCACTTTTTGTCTCTTGTGTCCCACTTTCCTGTCCGATTAGATCAAGAAAACCCCCTTTGTTTACCATGGACCTATCTCATCTAAAAAACTTAAAATCAAGACTTTATAAAATATTTCAAGAAGTTGGCTCTCCTTCTTCTCTTTCTCATTATGTAATAGCTCGGTCAAACTTTTCAGTTCTTAACGCTCAATGCTATCAGAATTACCTATCTCGATGCATGATACGTTTTTCTAAGGACCCCAAACAGTTCTACAGCTTCGTAAAGCTATAAGCGTAGAACGTCCGCACACCCATCCTCGCTATCCTTCCTTAATACGTCAGCAGATAATGATTAGGCAATTGCCGATCTTTTTGCACGTTTTTTCCAAACTACCTATTTGCAGGACGTTTACTCTGGTCAGCCGTATCTATTAGCAGCCGTATTTATTAGCTGTCCCCGCAATTCTGACCCCACCAGTCAATATACGACCCGGACCACCGGGTATTACCATCACAGGTGATAGGCCTGTGGTGCCAAGATTGGTCGGGATCCCACCAAAGAGACAAGTTTTTGTCTCACGACTTGCCCCTGACTCCACAATTAAAGATGTGACGGCATATATTCAAAGCCGCATACAAGCCGTTGATTTCAAGGTGGAAAAGTTCAACTTTTCTTATGCCAGGGAGATAGCTTCTTTTAAAATAAGTGTCTCCCAAACTCACTTTAACACCATCTGTTCTGCCAAATTTTGGCCGGAGCATTTGCTGGTGAAGGAGTTTAAGGCAAAGAAGAAGACTAGGCCCCCAATAACTCTGCCAACTAATTAGACCAGTGCTCCTCCTCCGTCATCTTCCCGCTCTACCTCCACCCGTCCAAAAAACTAACAAACTCTCTTTTAGTGACTTACCAGAATGTTTGAGGCTTGCGTAGTAAGCTCAGCATTCTTTTCCTGGATAGTGTCGCATTTGCATCCAACGTTATTGTGTTTACCGAAACCTGGTTAAAGCCGGACATTCTTAGTTCTGAAGTTTTGGCAGGTCGGTACACAACTTTTAGAAAGGATCGTTCGTCTCGACGTGCAGGAGGGGTTCTGATTGCTGTGGACTCAAACTTCACGTCGGAACTTTTTACAGTCCAGATCCAGCAGGAACTGGAATTTCTGTGTGTAAAACTGATTCTTCCCGCTTTCTCAGTTTTCATAACTTGTTCGTATATTCCACCTTCTTCGGACATCGCAATTCACGAGCAGCATTTGTTTGCCTTAACCGCTATCTCTTCCTCGCTATCTGACAAAGATCACATGATAGTTCTTGGTGACTTCAACGTGCCAGGAATGGTTTGGTCTTCGGCAAATGAGTCTAATAGCCTGGTACCCATGGCACGCCATGACTTTGTTGACGGCTTGATTGACCTGTCTCTGTCTCAAGTTAACCATGTTAAAAATTCCTTGGGTCGATTTCTTGATCTGTGCTTTGTAACGGATCCGACCGTAGCGTTGTTAACTCGAGTCCCCCCGCTCTCTATACCTGAAGATGCCTACCATCCTACTTTCGAAGTGTCGCTCGACCTAGGACGAACTGTACTGGATCGGTCGGGTAGACTACCCCAATGTGTCCGCTGCTTCCGTAAAGCCGAGTTTACGAAGCTTAATAACCTCATTAGGGATTTTGATTGGTCCGCTTTATATATGTGCAGTGATGTTACGACAGGCACAAACATTTTCTATGATGCACTGGACTCACTTTTTGTCTCTTGTGTCCCACTTTCCTGTCCGATTAGATCAAGAAAACCCCCTTTGTTTACCATGGACCTATCTCATCTAAAAAACTTAAAATCAAGACTTTATAAAATATTTCAAGAAGTTGGCTCTCCTTCTTCTCTTTCTCATTATGTAATAGCTCGGTCAAACTTTTCAGTTCTTAACGCTCAATGCTATCAGAATTACCTATCTCGATGCATGATACGTTTTTCTAAGGACCCCAAACAGTTCTACAGCTTCGTAAAGCTATAAGCGTAGAACGTCCGCACACCCATCCTCGCTATCCTTCCTTAATACGTCAGCAGATAATGATCAGGCAATTGCCGATCTTTTTGCACGTTTTTTCCAAACTACCTATTTTCAGGACGTTTACTCTGGTCAGCCGTATCCATACGGTTTACCGAGGTCGAACGGCATTTTCTGTCCTTTGCTAAATGAAAGCTCTTTGCTTCATGATCTACGAACAGTAAGGCCGGTGTTCTCACCGGGTCCGGACGGAGTTCCCGGCTGTGTACTCAGGTATTGTGCCGAGTCTCTGTGTGGGCCGTTGCTTAAACTGTTCAACCTATCTATAACTTATTCATGCTTTCCCCCGATATGGAAGGAGTCTTTTATAATTCCTCTCCATAAGAAAGGTAGCAAGTCTGACGCAATGAACTATAGAGGTATATCTAAGTTATGCGCTATTCCTAAAGTGTATGAGAAAATTTTAACTCCGCACCTGCAGCACCTATGCAGATTACTTATATCTCCTTCTCAACATGGATTTATAAGGCAGAGATCAACCACTACAAATTTATATTGGAGTTTACCTCCTTTATAATAGCCTTTATAAGCCTTTTAAGGTAATCTGCAGACGGATGTTGTTTACACCAATTTTAGTAAAGCGTTCGACTCTGAAAACCATTCCCTCCTAGCTCAAAAGCTCGACCTTCTAGGATTCCCGCCCAATCTCCTGAGATGGATCTCTAGCTACCTTTGTTCTAGGTCTCAAAGAGTCCTTTTTAAAAACTCCCTGTTCTCTCCAGTTATGGTGACTTCGGGTGTACCTCAGGGCAGCCATCTAGGCCCCTTACTCTTTACTCTCTTTATAAATGACCTACCTTCTGTATTAACATACTCTCGAGTACTAATGTATGCGGATGATGTTAAGCTCTGTGTCCAGTATAAGGACATTTCTTTCCAATCCAGGTTGCAATCCGATCTCGATAGACTTCAGTCTTGGTGTTGTGCAAATTTATTAAACCTTAACGCTTCAAAATGTAAGGAATGACTTTTCATCGCTCCAGCGCCTTTCTGGTTCCTTACACCCTTTGTGGTGGTTCTCTTGAGAGAATTACCCGGGTTGATGATCTTGGTGGTCTATTAGATCCCAAGTTAAAGTTTTCAGAACACATTTCGACCATGGTGAATAAGGCCATGGGCGTGCTTGGGTTTATAAAGAGGTGGTCAAAGGAATTTGACGACCCCTATATAACAAAGACTCTCTACACCTCTCTGGTTCGTCCGATTTTAGAATACGGCTCTTGTGTATGGTGCCCTCAGTACAACGTACACCAAGACCGTATAGAATCAGTTCAGAAAAACTTTTTACTTTTTACTCTTCGTGGCCTCAGCTGGGATGCAGGTGTGAGACTGCCGTCTTACTCTAATAGATTGCTCTTAATAAACCTTCCAACCTTAGCTAATCGTAGGAAAATGTTTGGTGTGAGACTGCCGTCTTACTCTAATAGATTGCTTTTAATAAACCTTCCAGCCATTGCTAATCGTAGGAAAATGCTTGATGTGATTTTTGTGCACAACTTGATCAAGGGTGACGTAGATAGCCCTGACCTGTTGAGCCGCATAAACTTCACGATTCCTATTAGAAGCACTAGGAACTATACACCGTTGTTTCTTCCGCTTTGTAGTTCGAATTACTCCTTGCATGAACCATTTAGGGTCCTATGCTCGGATTATAATTTCCTCTACCATATTATATCTAACACTAACTCCCTTCCCAGTCTTAAATTACTGATACTCCTACATCTTTCCCGTAATTAGTAATTACTTTTCTTCTTTAGTTAGATTAGTTCTACTTTTTCTCGAACACTAGTCTAACACCTATCTTTCCTGCATGTCCGCGATCGGTTCGGTTTACGAGTCGCGCGTCATGCGGCAGCGCCCCTCGGTCGGTTGGGCGGGAGGTGGGCTGCATTCTTGCCTGGGATCCGCGAGTAACAGCCATCGGCTGGTGTCGCTTGGGCCACTTGATGGTGCAGTCATTGCATATCAACGTCCTAAAGGAAGCCATGCAGCATCGTCTTGTAGCACTGTGATCTACCGACATCTCTGTTGGAGGGATCCTTAATATGGATTTTATTGGCCCTTAAGGATCATGGTAGGGTGGGCGTGTTCGTACTTGGCGATCACACAACCAACAGAGACCTGAATTTATCCCCTTTCTCCTATAACTGCTGACCTATCCTTTTTAACTCCTGCATCCCGTCTCCCGTTCTCCATTTCCTCCTTGTACGCGATCTCTATAATTTTTAAACACTTCTCCCGGCAACTCTACTCAGGAGCAACCAAATCGGTGGTACCCTGTCCTCAATGCCCACACCCAGCCGACCAGAGACAAAAGCCGAAGCCAGCGCGTACGTCCTTCCATCGATTGGATTTTCACCTGCTCCTAACCCCTGTACGTTGTATGCTACAGGAAAAGAGCGATCGTAGAGTTTGGCAATTTTGTCAGTGGTAGAATGGAAGTTGTAATTAAAAATTATTTGGCGCCCAAAGTGGGGCCCTTCTTCGGCTTGCCCCGACCAAGAAAATTTCATAAAAGTCATCAACACCTATGAGTGCTGCATATCAATGTAGTGTCTTGCGACTTATTTCCTCACCGTTTTCTCCTTCTAGAGATGCATTGTCGGTTGATGTCCGGCTGATAAAGATTTGAGTTGCTGGATTGTGTGGCAGTTTGTAACATAACTAAAAACCCCGCGCTCAAGGTTAGTCAAAATTCTGGATATCATAACGAACAGTTAGTATCTGGCCGAATGAGCAACTCCGCTAAATAGCGCAGTTCAATGGTTTTGTTGGATGTAGGTTCCAAAGTGGACTAGCTCTACTGCCTACCCACGAAAATGGGAACGTGTTGTTTGGAGGATGAGCTTATTCGTACCATCGCTTATCATTGTCGGAAGTTTTGGCCTGGATCAGGTTACTCAGTGGCTTAACGCTACGGCCTGCCCGCGAACGAAAGCAATAGCATCGGTGATGGTGTATTCCTTGGGTCAGCATAAACCTTCCTTTTTCACTTCTTTCTCCTTTCATTTCATTCTTTTTCACTTGTGCTAATCTTTAATGTTTCATTTTTGTGATTTGTGACCTACTGTGTATCAGGATTTAGGATTGCTCGGATGTCCGACAGTGGATGAGAACTACCGTACGGCCCCAGTAGTTATACGATGACCCATTGTATTGATTGTCCATTGTTAATATTGTCAAAAAGTCAGTTGGGAGAAACAATGTTGTTGGACGATTGCTTGCATGGTTTTCGAATTTTAATTATAAAGCAGATTGAATTTATCGATAGTTAGAAGTTACCAATATAGTGTAGCAGAGGAAGTATATTTGCTAGAATTAGAATAGAATGTCCCTAGATTGGAGCTTTGAAGAGGTAAATCAGAACGACAATTCCGATATTATCTGCTGTATCTGCGTGAGACAGGTAGAATATCGAGCCCAGCTGTTCAAAACCAGCTGTAATCACGTGTTTCATCAGGTGTGCTTTAATACGAGAGGCGGTGAAAAGACAGTGTGCCCGGCGTGCAACAAGCCCCTTCAGCCATCCGCTCCTAGCTTGGCTGAGGAATTAGCCTTAGCACAGGCGAGCATTTCAAACGACGATCCGTCTCAATTTCTGATGGGAACGCGATCTCAGGGTTTGGCCGCAGATCCATCTGCGAATATTGAGATTCTGCCGTCCGTTGGTCCACCTGAGGTCATTGTACCAGACATGCCACCTCCAAACCGCGAAGCAGCGGATGCAGCCAACCCTGGCTTGGCTCAAATGTCACAGGCGTTGACGGATGCCATGGCTCAAATCAGTTTGTTGTCCCAAGCCATGACCCAAATGACTCAAACGATGGAAGTAGGTTTCCAGCGTTTGGCGATTCAAGCGGTACCACCGCAAACGAACCAATCTACTGGAACAGTCCAACCTAGAGGAGAAGCCCAAACCTTCGAACAGTTGTTCCAAATACCCCCTCGAGAGTCTGTTAATGCCCAAATGAGTCAGGCTAACGATTCGAATGTCTCAGCCACCCCATGGGGATCGCAACAGATAGCGGGACTACGGCCAGATAGGATTGGTCAGATAATCGCAGGGTGGAAAGTACGTTTTTCCGGAAATTCGTCTATGTCGGTTGAAAATTTTATATACCGAATAGAAGCCCTAACAAAGCAGACCTTAGAAGGAAACCTTGATCTGGTTGCCCGAAACGCGATTTACCTTTTTGAAGGCAGTGCTAGCGAGTGGTTTTGGCGCTATCATAAAAGTGTACCCTCGGTGAACTGGCCTCAGTTAAGTTCAGCCCTTAAAACCCGATTTAGAGATGGGCGTACCGATTTAGAAATTCGTACCTCCATAGTTCAACGAAAGCAGAAGCAGAACGAGCCATTTGACACGTTCTACGAAGCCATCGTAGCGCTAGCAGATAAGTTAGTAAACCCCATGTCCGAAATGGCACTGTTGGAAGTGCTGAAGTCAAATCTCTTGCCAGACATCCAACACGAAATATTGTATATTCCGGTTCTGACGGTAGCGCAATTGCGAAATTTAGTGCGCACACGCGAGAGGTTTATCCAGTCTGTGGCTAAGTCCAGTGTCTGCCCGGAACCGAAGCGTATGCCTATGCGAAGACAGGTACATGAGATTATGGTGCAGACAGATCAGGAAGATGAACCTGAGATCGATCGATTAGAACCACTAGAGGTCGCAGCAGTGAGCCTTTCCTTTTGGAATTGTGATACTATTGGACATCGATATCAAGATTGCGTAGGGGATCGAACCGTCTTTTGCTACGGTTGTGGAAAAAGAGACACGTATAAGCCATCGTGTTCCAGATGTAACGATCCAAAAAACTCAGCAAGCCGTGCACCATCGACGAGTGCACGCAGACCAATCAGTTCGAAAGCAACAAACACCCAGTGATCGAAGCTTCGACAGTTTCATCACTCCCTGATATACCCAATCTCCCCGACTTTCCCTCACATACTCGTATGTTAAACCCGGATTTGAAAGAACCCATTTTTCCGACTCGATCTCGCAAGCGATTGCTTCAATATCGCCAAATGGTCAAAAACGAGCGCGCAAATGTATTGGCGTCCGTCGTTAATGCGTCTAATGACTGGAGACCCTATGCACAAGTGACCGTTCTAGGAAGGACGCTCAGTGGACTTATGGACACTGGTGCATCCATTAGTTGTATAGGTGGAACGTTTGCAGCCGATCTGGTCAGGGATCAGACTCAGTTGAAGCCTGTGAGAAAAGCAGTACGAACGGCCGATGGTCAGAGTCAGCCAATAATTGGCAAGATCACGACTGAGGTTATTTTTCAAGGCAAGAGTAAAGTATTAAAATTGTTTATCGTCCCTTCTTTGGCACAAGATTTATATCTGGGCATCGATTTTTGGTCATGCTTTAAATTACTACCGGCGTTTCTAGCAAACAAGTCATCCAGTCCAGAAATGGCCAGCATTTCTTTTGATAGTACGTTGCACGTACCATTGTCAAAGCCACAGCAAGATCAGTTGGCGAAAACGGTCAGCATATTCCCCTCCTTTGCAAAGCAAGGTCTTGGGAAAACAAGCTGGTTGTCTCACGACATTGATGTGGGCAACACTAAAGCTATTAAGCAGCGACAATATGCTGTATCTCCAGCCGTAGAAAAGCAAATATATCTAGAGATAGACCGAATGATAGCTCTTGGGGTAATCGAAGAGTCAGATAGCGCATAGTCCTCACCCGTAGTCCTCGTTCGTAAACCTGGAAAGGTGCGATTGAGCATTGACAGCAGGAAACTCAACGAAGTTACCGTCAAAAACGCTTAAAACGCCCCTAATCGATGGCATTCTGAGTCGTCTTTCTCGAGCTGAGTACATCTCCAGTATTGACTTGAAGGATGCATATTGGCAGAATCCGTTGGAGGTGAGCGCGCGTGAAAAACGGCGTTTACTATTCCCGGGCGTCTGCTGTATCAATACACTGTAATGCCATTTGGATTATGCAATGCCCCTCAAACCATGTCCAAGCTAATGGATAAGGTGATACCGCCAACATTAAGAAACGAGATATTTGTTTACCTCGACGACTTACTGGTTGTTTCCGAATCGTTTGAGCAGCATATACTAGCCCTCAATATCTTGTCTGGCAGATTACGAGAAGCGGGGCTGTCCATTAACGTGGAGAAGTCCAAATTTTGCCTACAGGAGGTCAAATATTTAGGCCATGTTATAGGCCACGGAACGATTCAGACAGATGTTGAGAAGGTTCAAGCGATTCAAGAGTTTCCGGGACCGCGATCCGTGAAGCAAGTCCGTAGGTTTCTAGGTCTTACTGGTTGGTACCACAAATTCATAAAAAACTATGCTGGTATCGCCGCCCCGATTTCAGATACGCTTAAGACCCGGCGAAAATTTGAATGGACCGATGAGGCACAGAAAGCGTTCGACACCATAAAAGAAAAGATGTGTGACGCGCCCGTGTTACATAGTCCCGATTTCACAATACCGCTTTCCATTCATTGCGATGCGAGTCACACCGGTGTTGGTGGCGTCCTGATGCAAACGGACGAAAATGAAAACGAGGTACCCATTGCTTTTATGTCGCGCAAATTAAACCAATGTCAACGCAATTATTCCTTGACAGAAAAAGAGTGTTTGGCAGCGGTAATGTGCGTGAAGAAATTCAGAGCCAATGTGGAAGGTCATCAGTTTTCCATTATTACCGATCATGCATCGTTAAAATGGCTGATGTCCCAAGCCGATTTGAGTTCAAGGCTTGCGCGATGGGCACTGAAACTGCAGGGCTTTACTTTCAAGATTTTACATAGAAAAGGTAGTCAAAATATCATACCGGATGCATTGTCACGAGTGCATACCGAAGATCTCTCGTATATTGGAATTGATAGTCTCGTTGACCTAAACTCGGATGCATTTCAATCAGCCGAATATCGAGAACTCATATCGAAAATCCAGGCTAATCCGTCTCGGTTACCCGATGTCAGGGTAGTGGATAGGTTTCTTTATCGTCGCGCGGAACACGCCGCTGGCGATAAAATTAACGACGACATGTGTTGGAAACTTTGGGTTCCTAGAACTCTGGTGACAGAAGTGCTTAAGCAAGGCCACGAACATCCATTAGCGTCACATAGTGGATTCAATAAGACGTTAGAGAGAATTCGACGGTTGTATTATTGGCCAAACTTAGTTGGCGATGTTAAAGACTTTGTCAATAATTGCGAGCTGTGCAAGTGTTGCAAGCATCCCAATCACCCTCTTCGTCCGCGAATGGGCAAAGCAGGAGAAACCGACCGATTTTTCCAAAAGCTATACGTGGATTTCTTAGGCCCGTACCCTCGAAGTCGATCGGGGAATATCGGCATCTTTGTAGTGCTCGATCACTTCTCCAAATTCCCTTTCCTTAAGGTGGTGAAGAAATTTACGGCGGAGGCAGTGATCAAGTTCATGGAGGAAGACCTGTTCCATTGCTTTGGAGTACCGGAAGTTATAGTGTCGGATAATGGTGTCCAATTCAAATCCCACAAGTTCAATGACCTGTTGGAAAAATACCAAATTCGACATTCTTACACCGCCGCGTACGCCCCACAAACGAATGCGTCCGAGCGCGTAAATCGCTCCGTACTAGCCGCTATTAAGGCGTACATTAAGCCTGACCAATCCAATTGGGATGAACAACTTAGCTTCATCGCTTGTGCGTTGCGATCTAGTGTGCATGCAGCTGTCAAAAGTAGCCCATATCGTGTTGCTTTTGGCCAAAACATGATAACTAGCGGTTCCACGTACCAACTGCTAAGAAACCTAAGCATGTTGGAAGATCGATCTGTCGTTTTTGATCGGGACGACTCCTTCGACTTAATTCGGAAGACAGCTGCGAAGGCAATGCAAAAGCAGCATATGAGAAATGAAACGACGTATAACCTTCGAAGTCGAGAAGTCAATTTTCAAGTGGGTCAAGAGGTCTATAGACGAAATTTTGAGCAGAGCAGCTTTACAAAAGGGTTTAATGCGAAACTGGAACCTACTTTTCGAAAGGCACGAATTAAGCGGAGACTCGGAAACAGCTACTACGAGTTAGAAGACTGTCAGGGTCGGTTTATTGGAAAATACCACGCTAAGGATATCAAACAGTAAATACAGCATTATATCACTGCCTATGAATAGCACTCCAAGCGCGGATCACGCTTTGGTAGGTTGAACCCCCAAAGTGTGATTTCAGTGGGGGGTTGTAATGTTCGACGCCTGTCGTGCATTTTGAAAGTCAACGGGTTTTTTTTCGGATGCTCGTTGGGAAAAAGTTCGAAAAAAATACTGATTTACGATCATTGGAGCTTTCATAGAACTTTCGGACCGAACACCTGTTTTGAAAAAGGTGGCAACGCCGTCCCATGGTTTGCATTCTGTATTGCCCTGAAAATTATTCCTACTTGCTTTACCTAAAGAATCAGGCAACGGAAGGGTTCGAAAAGGGAAAGCAAAAACGTGGTCTACTTCCCTTGGCGATGCTGAGAGTCTTTCTTTTTCTCCTCGTGGCCGTCAAGGTGTACAGTTGTGATAAATTTTGTGGTTCGACAAAAATATATAGTCCTTAACCGGTGTACCGCCCGACATCACGCCAAGTGATTGCTTTATATACATATTAGTGATTTGTTAACTGAAGATCCCCGTGAGTATGGTTTCGATACAGCGATGTTGATTTGTCTGAAAAAGTGCATTTTCACAGCATTTTCCGCATACCGCGAGGCGCACATAACCAACAAGCCCACGGCAGCACCTCTGTGGCGAGGTGCTTCGACTGGAAGCTGGAGAAAGAGATCCACCTTCAAACCATTTCATTGCTTGCCGTGGTGCAATTCCCACTAGGGGATTAGCACCACTCGTACTACAGCGAGGTTACCGCAGTGGACCAAGTGGACCAGACACTAAGCCCACATCTCCGGTAGCGGTTCATACCCTCACCGCGAATCGTCTAGAACCCATTTGGTTTTATATTCGGGTGCGAGCCGAGTGATCTCGAGGACGGAGTTCAAAACGCAGTGAGCTAGCAGTGATCCACCAACCAAGACAGCGGCAGCTGAAGTGGATGGGCCTTAGCCGACCTGTATGGCCACAGCAAGAGAGTTCCAGCTGGCCTAACCTCTTGACCGTGGGTGTACCGCGGTCATTGACCCCCTTACTTCATCAGCTGTTTGGATAAACGGTGCTCTGGAGAACCCACGCATGAACACGCAACCCAGTCTGGAGACATCGAACAAGCAGCAGAATTAGTTCATAGTTACGATTGGTTTCATCCGTTTATAAGTTAACCTTACCGTATTGTTACGGCTAAAACATGTATAAGTCATGTATGCTTGGGATAACCGGATAGAAAGAAAAAACATGGGAGCGCCGGTACATGGTCAAAATCGCATATCGGATTTTTGTTTGTTTATATAGAATTAATATGATATTACCATTGCAGTCGAGAGTGTGGTTACCCCTCATTCATCATCTCATCATCCAATCACCTCATCATCTCATCATCTAATCACCTTATCATCTCAGCATCTAATCACCTATTCACCTCATCATCCAGCCATCTACAAAACGAAAGATCTTTCTGCGTGGGAGTCTTAATGGATATCAGTATCGTGAGTGATTATAATACCCATTTGGTATTTAATAAACATGAATTTGTGGTAACTTTTCTCTCTGAACTTGCGATAATCCCGAAATGATCATATACATTGAAAGCTGTTTTTGTTCGATTTTCTTGGCTTTGCATTGGCCGGCGCTAAAACAAAACTTACGCTAGTTTAATTTTGAATATCTTTTGAAATAGCAAATCATTGAAGTAACATCTACACCTATACCCTATCATTCCCACTATTACATTACATAATCACTATTACATTACATTATCACTATTACACTACATTATTACCATTATCTAATATTATCATCATAATACCCCTTTCTATACGATTATTATGGATTGATTTCACCTCTACCTTCCCCCTTTTATAACTTATAAGCCTATATACTCTTTATCTATATAATATACTGGTTACTTAATGCTAGGTGCAGTTAGAACTAGGTTGATTCTTACCGTAAATGAATTATCTTGGAGTTTGTAAATAAAATTAGCATTACCATGAATCAAGGCTAAATATCTTTAATGGAAGCCATGCAGCATCGTCTTGTAGCACTGTGATCTACCGACATCTCTGTTGGAGGGATCCTTAATATAGATTTTATTGGCCCTTAAGGATCATGGTAGGGTGGGCGTGTTCGTACTTGGCGATCACACAACCAACAGAGACCTGAATTTATCCCCTTTCTCCTATAACTGCTGACCTATCCTTTTTAACTCCTGCATCCCGTCTCCCGTTCTCCATTTCCTCCTTGTACGCGATCTCTATAATTTTTAAACACTTCTCCCGGCAACTCTACTCAGGAGCAACCAAATCGGTGGTACCCTGTCCTCAATGCCCACACCCAGCCGACCAGAGACAAAAGCCGAAGCCAGCGCGTACGTCCTTCCATCGATTGGATTTTCACCTGCTCCTAACCCCTGTACGTTGTATGCTACAAGGTTAAAGTCTGACGGTTGCATGAAATTGTTCAACCAGTTTCATTGATACCAAACTGCTCGGAGCACCAGAGTAGCAAACTATATCTATAAAGATTCCATTGATATTAACAAAGACCAAGTCAGTTGAGTCATTGAATTTGATTAAACTAACACTGTAAATAGAATATTTGTAAGAATTACTTTCATCTAGACTAGAACAATAAGATTCTAATACTGTTCGGAGCAGCAGCCGTCAGTAGCTGTTAAGAATTCTTATTAGTTCAGTTATCTCTATCTATTGTACGCTCATCTATTCTCACGCTCTCGGTGCATACGCACACACACAAACTCATGTTCGTCGTGTGTACTGCTTATAATGCATTGCGTTGGTTAACTTGGGTACATTTCGGTCAAATTCGTCGACGAACGCAGCATAGCGTATCATATCATTTCACATACCGGCCGTCAAAATTGTCTAATCGCGCTACAACGGTTTCTTTGATTTACTACTGAACATTTGTACTAAAACTGAAACTAAAACATTGACAATAAACTAAAACCCAACAACGGAGTATAAATTTGTAAATATGGAGTCAGAGTTGCCGAAAAAGCTCGGCAGCTTCCAACATTTTGGTGACCCGTAAGCCGTTATCATTTTCGTCTCTTCTTTCGTCGGTTGCTTCAGCCAATGCTCGCGTGCGGCTACATTGACCTCTCTCTGGAATTTCGAACTCAAAATCAGAATAAATTTTCGATCGTTCGCTTGTGGATAACTGTTGGTATCGGTCGCATTGTCGCATTCTCAGTCTTCGCTTTAACTTCACTGTGCCGATGCCAGGCATATACATATACATTTTTTCGCCTTCGCTTTCGTCTATCGTTGCATCTCTCTACCTGATTTCGCCGCCTTTGAGAAAAATAAAGTTCGCATCGTTAGATCTGCACAACCGGCATAAAAAGTTAGCGGGAAATATAAAACATTTAAAGTTCTACACACATAGTTAAAATGAGTGACGACAATTGAAATATAGGGTTCGCCCCGGATAACACACCTTCGATTGACGCTCTGTCTGGTGAAGTATTGGCCAGAGCTGATCCAACTATTAGCCGGATTGAGTTCTTGAGTCTCAAGGCAAAGGCTATCTTCTTCAGGGGCTCGTTACCCAATTGGACGTCGGAAAGCTGCGCCAAATGGATGAATACGACCTACAAGGGATGTTGAGGTCACTGACGGAGCTAAAAGCTAATTTTGTCGTCGCACATGACGCACATGGAGGAACAGGATTTCCGTGCTACTAGCAGCGAGTTGCCGGAGCAGTTTGATTCTGCCGTGCTGCAACTTGAGACGATTCTAGGGCGGGAGTTGGGCAAGCGTTCTCAGCCCGCGTATTGTTCGACGTTTCGCAAGAATACAAACGATTCCCAATCCCTGATATACATGGCAAATCGATCGCGCCTGCTCAACTGCAGCTGCCCAAGTTCGGTGGAGTATGCAGAGAGGACCAGTTTCTACTCTATGTACACAGCGGTCATCGATAGTGAAGCTTACTTCTATCGAGAAGCTACAGCATTTGTGGTCCTGTTTGAGTGGAATGGCCTTGGACACCATCAGTTCGTTGGAGATGACTGAAGATAATTATCGCACAGCTTTTCACATTCTAAAAGCCAAATTTTCTAACAAACGTCTCATCTTACAAGCACACATCAGAGCGGTATTTGGGCTGACTCGAGGCGACTCATCAGTGGGCAAGTTGTGGGCGTTTGTGGATGCCGCCACCTCACACCTTCGCGCGTTGCAAGCGCTAGGATCAAAGGAGGAAATGGCAGACGCTACAATCGTCTATTCAGTTTGGCGGAATTAAGACAAAGCAACGCAAACCAAATGCGAAGAAGTCTCGTCTAATCAAGGTCTTCCATCCTGGGAAAAATTGTCATCTTTTCTGGATAACAGATGTCGCACGCTTGACGGCATTCAGCACGCCATGCTAGGGCAAGTTGGTCAGGTTGGTAAGCGTGAAAAAACCGTGAGTACGAATAACAGAAAAACGTTCGTAGCATCGAGCGGTCCCACTCCGGTTCGGTGTGTGTTGTGTGATGGCTCGAGCCATACAATTACAAATTGTGAGCGTTTCAAAGTTCTTTCGCCGGATGAGCGCCACAAGGAATCCAGGCGGCTAGGGTTATGCGTGAATTGCCTAAAAAAGGGCCATCACGTGAAAGATTGCAGATCAGGTCCCTTACGTACCTGCCGATTGAAGCACCACTCCCTTTTGCATTTCGGTCGTTCATCAGAGACCGTTTAATTTAGCTCCTCGAATGAAGCTTTTCTACCGAAGGTATCTCGGTGTATCTCGTTCTGAAATTTCGGATTTTAGAGTTCACCACTAGCATCACAGCCGTCGTTGCCCAGAAGATCACGGACTATTAACCTCGCTCGTCCATTAGCACAGCTCATTGGCGTATACCTTCGCGTATCCAGCTTGCTGATCCTTCGTTCTACCAGCCGCAGCGGATTGATCTGCTCATCGGAGCCGGACTCTTCTTCGAGCTGCTGTGTGTGGGACAAATTCAGCTGGCACCTGGATTACCCTAGCTACAGAAGACCCATTTTGGATGGTTTCTATCTGTTGGCGGGCACTCGGCCCCATTCTCTCCTCGTTCATCGCAACCCAATCTTCGGATGACATCAAAAACAGCACTCGACTTGATGACTTGGCTCGTCAATTTGGGGAAGTGGAGCACATCTTTGAGCCGATCGCTATCATTGCGAGGAGCATTTCGTTAGCACGCACACTCGATTACCCTCCGGGGAGTGCTCAGTCCGCTTGCCTTTCAAGTGAAGTGTGGAGTTCTGGGCGATTCCTATTTACAGGCAAAGCGGCGTCTGGAAAACATGGAGCGCAAATTCGTCCGTAATCCAGCTCTCTACGAAAAATATTCGGCATTCATGAAGGAGTACCTGTCTCTCAATCATATGTCGCTGGTGCCAAACGAAGATAGGCACAAGTGCAAATATTTCTTGCCACATCACTGCGTCATCAAAAAGGACAGCTCCAGCACAAAGCTGAGAGTCGTATTCGACGGCAGCCACCACATCTGGTCTTTCGATAAACGATCTGCTCATGTCAGGTCCCACCATTTAAGCCCAGCTATTTCACACACTCATTCGTTTTCGTACATTTTCCATTGCTCTTACTGGTGATATCGGTAAAATGAATAGGTGTGTGTGTGTGTCTCAATGCAGTGCCAATGGCAGTGACGTAACTAAGGCGCTTGGGCTCATTGGGCCCCATAAGGACTGCTTTTTGTTCACATTTGCTCCACAAATCGGTGCGGAAAGCACACTAAGCGTTCGGTATTGTCGACCATTGCACGCTGCTAAGACCCTATGGGATTGATCGGACCTACTCTGATCAGAGCGAAAAACATCGTGCAGCGCATGTGGAAAAATAAGCTGCATTGGTATGAGAGCATTCCTCAGTCGTTGGACTCGGCTTGGACTGAGTTTTGCAAGGACTTCGCCACTGTGGGTCACGCCACATTTCCTCGTTATGTACTTCAGCCCAAGGCAAGGTTTGAAGTGCATGCCTTTTGTGATGACAGCCTCCAGGCCTAAGGGACTTGCATCTATGCTCGTTCGTTTACGGATACAGCCGTTAAGATTCACTTGCTTTGTTCTAAGGCAAGGGCTACCCCTTTGATTGACCAATCCATTGTTGGTCGGATTCCACAGTGGTACTGTCTTGGTTGCGAGAGGAGCCATCCAAGCTCAACGTGTTTGTATCCAACAAAATCGCGGGAATTCAAAAACTAACGAGGGGCATGGATTGGCGCTATGTGCCAACTAAGATGAGCCCTTGTGTGCGAACGGTGCTCGTCAGAAGTCAACCTTCCTGAAACTCGACACCGGGTATTGCTGTCGTCTGACCGTGCCCAAATCTCACTTTCGTTTAAGCACATCAACTCATTCGGAGTTATGCTGCGCATCTTCGGCTACGTTCAGAAGTTCATCAGTCGGACGAAGACACCGGACCTCTCGTCTGACGACCTTCGAAAAGGATCCCATTTGTTATGTCGCATCGTTCAACGGGCCCATCTGTATCCTGAGTACCTTATTCTGCAGAAAGAGAACTGCCTGCAGTCGTCCAGCAGTATCGCATCGCCTTCGCCTATAGATGACTTTGGTCTAATACGTGTTGGTGGTCGCTTGCGGCACTCAACTCTCAGCTTCGATGCACGCCACCCAATCATTTTGCCCAGGGATCCATGCCCGTCCACTGACGTTCGCTATCATCACACACTTTCATTGTCATTGCTTGGAGCAATTCGGTTGCAGTTCTGGCCCATCGGTGGTCTGAAGACTGTGGCTCGTGTTTTGAGGAAATGCGTCATCTGCTGCAGATCCCGACCTCGTCTTGCTGAACACATCATGGCTGACCTACCAAAGGATCGAATACAGGATTCGCCTACATTCAGTGTCACTGGAATTGACTATTGTGGTTCCTTCTACTACAATCCAGATGGGCGCAATCGAACGCCCATGAAATGTTATATCAGCGTTTTCATCTGTTTTACCACAAATGCAGTCTGGTTATAATTGGTGAATGATCTATCAACTGCAGCGTTCTTGAGTGCCCTTAAGCTCTTCGTTGCTACTCGCGGCATTCCCCGATGCATTTGGTCGGACAATGCCACCAATTTCGTGGGCGCAAGGAACGAGTTGCATGACCTTCGTCGGCTATTTAGCAGCGAGAAACATCGTGCTGAAGTCCACAATCACTACCTCAACAACGACTTCGACTGGAAATTCATACCGCCCTGCCCGCCTCATTTCGGGGGCTTGCGGGAGGCAGCAGTGAAGAAGAAGCCAAAAAGCACTTCTATCGCTCCGTGGGATCGTCACTCTTTAGCTTCGACGAGCTGCGGACATTGGTCTGCCAAATCCAGGCGATAATCAATTCTCGTCCTCTTATTTCAATTTCAGAAAACCTTGAAGATCTTGGCGTCCTTACACCGGGACATTTCTTAATTGGTCTCCCGCTGGTGGAGTTTCCGGAGCCAGACGTTACGGCTCTCAACTTCAATCGACTCGATCGTTGGCAACGAGTCACCTGTGCCCAGCACATCTTTTCGAAGCATTGGAGTGAGGAGTACCCTGCTCCAACAACGTGCCAAATGGCGTACGCCACAACCCCCGATCCAGTTCAACAACGTCGTGTGCATCAAAGACGAAAATTTGCCGCCACTGGCCACTGGGGCCGATGGGGCCGTGCGAGTTGCCATCCATCTGGAACCACTTGTCGAGCTGTCAACAAGCTGTGCGTCCTTCCCGCTGAGGATTCTGTTAAAAGCCCTGGTCTTTCAACGGGAGGGAGTATGTTCGGAGCAGCAGCCTTCAGTAGCTCTTAAGAATTCTTATTAGTTCAGTTATCTCTATCTATTGTACGCTCATCTATTCTCACTCTCTCGGTGCATACGCACACACATACACTCCTGCTCGCCGTGCGTACTGCTTATATTGCATTGCGTTGGTTAACTTGGGTACATTTCGGTCAAATTCGTCGTCGAACGCAGCATCGCGTATCATATCATATCACATACCGGCCGTCAAAATTGCCTAATCGCGCTACAACGGTTTCTTTGATTTATTACTGAACAACACGAAGTTTGCGGCCGAGGCCTTTAAAATTGAAACTGAAACATTGAAAATAGACACAAACCCTAAAACCCAATAACGGAGTATAAATTTGAAAATGTGGAGTCAGAGTTGACAAAAAAGCTCGGCAGCTTCCAACAGATACATTATGGTGTCCAATTTTTCCACACAATGACACTTGTTTTGCCTCTATCGGCAGTCACTTGATCGGTGAGTTCGCTAACCGCAGTGTAAACATGGTTCAGTTTTACTGAAGATCACAACAACATCCTCGGAGCCTAAGACTTCCTTCAAGAAAAGTTTCAGGTGGATTGCTTCTTTTGATGCGTCAGATATCGCCATGTATTCAGCTTCGGTGGTTGAGAGCGCCACTGTGCGTTGTTTTCGTGACTCCCAACTGACTGCTGCGTTGGAAAGCATAAATGCGTAGCCTGTGAATGATCTTCGATCGTCCATGTTGTAGCCCCAGTCGGCGTCAGTGTAGCCGTAGAGATTCATGCCGGTTTTCTTGAATACCAGCCCTTTGTCGTTGCTTGCTCTCAGATATCGAAGAACCCTCTTAGCCGCTGTCCAATGCTGCTGAGAAAAATTGGAATTAAATTGACTCAATAAACTTACTGCATGTGACAAATCTGGTCGTGTGCAAACTGCCAGATACATCAGAGAACCTATAAGGCTCTGATATGGTACATCTTCCATTTTGACTGTTTCTTCTTCTTTAGTGTCCTTTGTCAATTTTTGGTTCGATGCTAAAGGTGTTGTTACTGTGTTAGAGTTTTCCATACCAAAACGTTTGATGACTTCTTTTGCATATTTGCGTTGATGCATTTTGATCACCTTCTTCTCAAGATCCTGTTCAAACTCTATACCCAGGCAGTACTTTAGAAGTCCCAAATCTTTCATGTCGAATATGTTGGCTAGCTCATCCTTCAGTGCGCCGAGTGCTCTTGGATCGCTGGATGTAATCATTAGGTTCTCACCGTAGATCAATACAATTACACTAAACAAAATTCAACTTTTTTTCCGCTGTCGACCAAAATGAATTTCAGATAGATTTGGAGATTTAAATTTTTTTTAAGAATTATGGTGTTTTTTCTAGGTTTAGTTTTCTTTTTAAGAATTTTTTTACAATTTGTTGTTATTTTTCAGTGATCCATTTATATAGTGCTTCTATTTTTCACATAACTTAAGTTTCCTTCAACTGGTTTTATTGAACTGTGCAGTTCTGAAAAAGTGACAGCTATAAATCCGACCCAGATACTTTGTAGCTGCAGCTAAAAGTCTGGAAGATATTAAAATTTCAAATTTCATAATTTTTTTCGGTATTATTTCTGAATTCTGACTTCGAAAACTCAGGAAAAGTCGAAAAAAAAAATATTTAAATGCTTACATTTTTGCTTTTAGATAGACACACTAATTAGGCGTCGTTTAAGGATTGTGAGAATAGATAAGTAAACGGCTAAGTTGAAGCCGCTTGACCAAGACTTCATATTCATGTGTCTATCTAAAACTTAAAATGTTAGCAATAACATAATTTCTTTTCGACTTTTCCTGAGCTTTTCCTGAGATTCTTTAAAAAATTTTAAACATCCAAATCTATCAGAAAAAGTCATTATGGGCGACAGCGGAAAAGTCGTGTTGACTAGTGTTATCAGTATTTCGTTTTTACGTATGTATGGTGCATTCACATGGGTCTGCGCTTAGTGGTTGCATACCCAACTCTTTCAGTTTTTCATCTAGTTTCCGGTACCATTGCCTTCTGGACTGCTTGAGACCATACAACGGCTTTTTTATTTTGCATACCTTTTGCGACGTGTATTAGCTGCGTTCCTTTTTGTCCAAGACTCTCAAATTCCTTCGTTATCTCAATGTAGACATCTTCGTTTATTTCACCGATTAAATATGCGCTGGTGAAGTCAAATTGCTGTATCTGCATTCCAAGTTCGACAGATAAGGTCATGAGCATTCGGATGGAGCTCATGCGTGCCGCTGGTGCGAAATTTTCATTATAACTCATACCTGGTGTCTGAGCGAAACTTTTTGCTACAAGCCTTGCCTTTCGCCTTTCAATGGTTCCATCAGACTTCCGTTTTGTCCGTAGAACCCATTTCGTTTTTATAATTTCAGCATCGTTTGGTCGATCTACCAAAATCCACGTTTCATTCTTTTTTAGTGCTTGGTACTCCTGGAGCACAGCTTCTTTCCATTCTTCGCTTTCAGGGCAGGTGAGTGCTTCGTCGGCGTCGTTTGGATCGTTTTCTTCTACTATGTTTGCGCTGTGCTTGCTTGCTTTTTCTTCTATTGTATCTGCATCGTGAATTATTATGCGTTTTTTTGGGCGCCCTCGACCGCGCTTCGGAGTCGATTCCACTTGCGGAGTTTCATCACTTGTCGTCTGTACCTGTCCCTCTGACATTTTTTGTTCTTCCCCTTTTTGATCATTCATAAGTTGAATCAGTATTTCATGATTTGAACCTTTCGAAATTTGTTCTTCAGCAAAGTCTTCATATTCGTTGTCATGTTGGAAATTATCAAGGAATTTTACATCTCGGCTCTTGTAGATTTTTCTGTCTTTTGGGCACCAAAATCTATACCCTTTTGATTGCGGCTCGTATCCTATGAATATGCATTTTCTACTTTTTGATTGGAATTTACCTTTTCCAGGCGTTTTATCCAGCATGTATGATACTGTTCCGAAAACTTGTAAGTACTTAAGTATCGGTTTCTTCTTAGTCCACAGGGAATACCGAATTTCACCGTTCAGACTTCTTGATGAGCATCTATTTCTGACATGATTTGCTGTCAAGATTGCTTCAGCCCCAAAATTTAGAGCTAACCCACCCTGAAGCATCATACAGCGTGCCATCTCGACCAGCGTTCGGTTTTTTCGTTCCGCTATTCCATTTTGCTGTGTAATCAATGGGTGCATGTCATAACGCCCAGTGTCATAACGCCCGCGGGCATAATGACACAAAAAATAGTGTCATAGCGCCCCGCAGGGCTTTATTTCACTTTTATGTGGGCCTTATGACACTATAACGTCCGAAGCTTATAAAAATTAAATAATAATATAATACAGACTCTGCGAAATAACAAAAATGGCGCGATTTTTTGTATACAAATTTTCATTATTTCTTTACTTTATAAATAGTTTTTGAAATAAAATTGTTGCAAGCATCCTTTCCCAAATAAATGTTGCTGTTAAATAATAATAAATTCATATTTTATTGGTAAACTTTTTCACTACATTTAACTATTTGTCTGCAATATGGGCAGAGCAATAGCGAGTTTTTGTATTGTTGTTCCAAAGCTTTGTAGCAATCACTGCATACTTTAAAGTGCCTACAAGGCTTAAATACAACGTCACGCGGCTTCTCGAAGCACAAAATACATTTTAAAACTTCAATCATTTGAGTGAAGGGTAATATATTGTCGTCCTCATCCTCATCGGATTCCAAATCGAACGACGACTCCTCAAATTTGGTGTCCCACTTAATGAATTCATTTTTTTCATTAATCAAATATTCAAAAAATTCTGTCAAAGAAATTTTTGAGTCGTCCAAGTCCTTGAGAAGCTCAGCAATGAAATTGTCCTTGGCTCTTTGCTTTTTGCGCTTTGTGTTGAGCGCGGCTAAGTCTCCATCAAGAGCATTGGCTAGGATAACGGACGAAGCATAGTCCTCATCTCGAATAACTTCGAGGAATTGGTTGAATCGGCCATGCTTCTGCAATTTCCTACCCAATGTCGCGTTGAAAGATTCCAAGGAGCTTGTTGTTCTCAAAATCTGTGAGCTAACCGAGAAAGCATTAGGTGTGATCTGGAAAAAATGTAAAAGAAAAACATTATGTTGAGTAAAGAAATAGAAAAAATGATATAAAGATTATTAACAAAAAATTATGAAGTCTTACTTTAATCATCCACTGCTTTTCAAAATATTTAACAAACAGTTTTAGACTGTCGTGCGTCTTTTTGGGCAGCTCCAACAGATTGTCCTTTAAAACGACGAACATTTCTTCAATCTGCCGAGGCTGAGCTAATGGCAAGCTGAGGAAAGTTCGATACCATTTGTAGCAGCTCACATCTTTTTTTAAAATGGCTCCAAAATTTGCAATCTTTAAGCTGTTGCGCCCCAAAGCTTGACAATAATGAAACCAACAGGCACTTAGCGTTGCCGTTGGAAAAATATTTTTTAGCGCATTTCTCAGAGCCATCTCATAGTCCGTTATAAAACTTTTCGGCATAAACTCAAAAAAATTTGAATTCAAAAAAGCAAAAAGGTGCTCGTAGGCCTCTTTGGACTTTTTCGTCATCAAACGTAAATAAATGGAAGAGTCTGAAATCGGAATAAAACGTTTAGCTACATTTTGCAAAAACTATATGAATATAAATACGTACATGGTTCCTAAATTGTTAATGCACAATAAGAAGTTGATTAAAACCGCAAGAAGGGACCGTATCAAAAGTTCCGTCAATCAAAAAGTGGCGTCGTTCCCCTGTTCTCTTTTCAATTAGCTCCACAATACTAGGCGATACAAAAATGCAGTAAGCGAAGTTTTCTTCTAAAATTGTGCCTCTGTAAAACGGTTGCTGGTTTTTTTTTTGATGTGCCGTACTCTTCAAAAAACGTTCTGTCGTCAAAAAGTAGTTTGGCTTCAGTTGGCGAATTAGGATTTTTAATCGTGGCTTCACTACGGATCCTAAACAATTGCCGTCTTACTTTCGGAAAAGCAACTGAAGGTGAAGCATCCCCAGTTTTTCGGCATTATTCGTAAAAAATATCACGGACTCCTTTTCTTTTCAAATTTGTAGTTTCACATTTTTTTTTTTATATTGTTAGTTAAGTCCAGATCTTTTATTAACTTTTCTGGAGCAGCATGGTTGTGATTATGTTCAAGACTCAATTGAGTGCACACGCTAGTATTCGACACAGACACTGAGACACTACAGTCTTTTAAATAACAAACAAAACGCGAACTATTTTTTAACACACTCTTTATTTTAAATAATTGTTGCTGGGTTGTGAGAAGCAACAAATTCGAATTTTTTCGGAATCCAGCAACAATTTTATAATTGTAAGAAACAGCTTCCATTTCGCGTTCACTTTGTTAAAAGATCAATGATAAACTAACTCAGAAGATCATTGTAACGAAAGCTTGAAAAATGCTAAGAGAGATCAGAAAATGAACGGTAAATTCTTATCGGTAAGCTCATTGATTCTTGATGCATTTTGCAAGATTTAAAAAGTTGAGGGCGTTATGACACTTTTGAAAGTGTCGTAACGCCCACGGGCGCTATGACACTTTTGGAAATGTCATAACACCCGTGGGCTCTATGACACTTTTTTTGGTGCCATAACGCCCACGGGCGTTATGACACTGGGCGTTATGACATGGCATTTTTGTATCGCCTAGTATTGTGGAGCTAATTGAAAAGAGAACAGGGGAACGATGCCACTTTTTGATTGACGGAACTTTTGATACGGTCCCTTCTTGCGGTTTTAATCAACTTCTTATTGTGCATTACCAATTTAGGAACCATGTACGTATTTATATTCATATAGTTTTTGCAAAATGTAGCTAAACGTTTTATTCCGATTTCAGACTCTTCCATTTATTTACGTTTTGATGACGAAAAAGTCCAAAGAGGCCTACGAGCACCTTTTTGCTTTTTTGAATTCAAATTTTTTTGAGTTTATGCCGAAAAGTTTTATAACGGGCTATGAGATGGCTCTGAGAAATGCGCTAAAAAATATTTTTCCAACGGCAACGCTAAGTGCCTGTTGGTTTCATTATTGTCAAGCTTTGGGGCGCAACAGCTTAAAGATTGCAAATTTTGGAGCCATTTTAAAAAAAGATGTGAGCTGCTACAAATGGTATCGAACTTTCCTCAGCTTGCCATTAGCTCAGCCTCGGCAGATTGAAGAAATGTTCGTCGTTTTAAAGGACAATCTGTTGGAGCTGCCCAAAAAGACGCACGACAGTCTAAAACTGTTTGTTAAATATTTTGAAAAGCAGTGGATGATTAAAGTAAGACTTCATAATTTTTTGTTAATAATCTTTATATCATTTTTTCTATTTCTTTACTCAACATAATGTTTTTCTTTTACATTTTTTCCAGATCACACCTAATGCTTTCTCGGTTAGCTCACAGATTTTGAGAACAACAAGCTCCTTGGAATCTTTCAACGCGACATTGGGTAGGAAATTGCAGAAGCATGGCCGATTCAACCAATTCCTCGAAGTTATTCGAGATGAGGACTATGCTTCGTCCGTTATCCTAGCCAATGCTCTTGATGGAGACTTAGCCGCGCTCAACACAAAGCGCAAAAAGCAAAGAGCCAAGGACAATTCCATCGCTGAGCTTCTCAAGGACTTGGACGACTCAAAAATTTCTTTGACAGAATTTTTTGAATATTTGATTAATGAAAAAAATGAATTCATTAAGTGGGACACCAAATTTGAGGAGTCGTCGTTCGATTTGGAATCCGATGAGGATGAGGACGACAATATATTACCCTTCACTCAAATGATTGAAGTTTTAAAATGTATTTTGTGCTTCGAGAAGCCGCGTGACGTTGTATTTAAGCCTTGTAGGCACTTTAAAGTATGCAGTGATTGCTACAAAGCTTTGGAACAACGATACAAAAACTCGCTATTGCTCTGCCCATATTGCAGACAAATAGTTAAATGTAGTGAAAAAGTTTACCAATAAAATATGAATTTATTATTATTTAACAGCAACATTTATTTGGGAAAGGATGCTTGCAACAATTTTATTTCAAAAACTATTTATAAAGTAAAGAAATAATGAAAATTTGTATACAAAAAATTGCGCCATTTTTGTTATTTCGCAGAGTCTGTATTATATTATTATTTAATTTTTATAAGCTTCGGACGTTATAGTGTCATAAGGCCCACATAAAAGTGAAATAAAGCCCTGCGGGCGCTATGACACTTTTCGAAATGTCGTAGCACCCATGGGCGCTATGACACTTTTTTTTGTGTCATTATGCCCACGGGCGTTAATACACTGGGCGTTATGACACTGGGCGTTATGACACTGGGCGTTATGACATGCACCCAGCTTATACCCTCTGCACACTGAGTCCGTCAAGGGGAAACGTTGGGATTTTTGACAGACGGTGAAACTCCGATTCACACTGACACCGTCTACCGATTACCGTCTAACAGCTGATGACAATAACAAAAACTGAGTTTTTGAGCGGAAGATTTTTTTATTTTTGTTTGGAAAAAAATGGATATGGAAGATTTTGCAATTGTTTTAACCATGGTTCAACAGCAAAATATTTTCTTGCAACAAATAATCATGTTGCTAGACGAAAGGATAAAGATAGCGATTACAGTGGAATAATAATGTGCTGTTGCATACTGCACAATATGTTTAATAAGCACAATAGCGCAATAAACTATAGTTTATTGAGCTTTTACCAGCATAGTCTTCCAAATTTTTTCCATTTCAATTTACTTCAGGTATAGATGTGCGTATGTGAACATCGGATCTCCAGAAAATTACAACGATTCGACAATATATCTTAGTTCGAGCCTTGCACAACAGATCGAAGCGTCGCCAACATTGAAGGAACAACACAACAGCTCCATTAATGAGAATTGGATTCTGCTTAATTAAAGTGAGCACATGAGCAGCGGGATCTGAATTTATCTGCAGATATATTCAGATATGTCGTTGCAAAACAAATATAAAATTTTAAAACTACATTTGATTCATTTTATTTATTTGCATTCTTCTCGCAAAGAAATCATAGCATCTCTAACTGAAAATTTTACAAATGCTATTGAAAAACCACCTGGCTCCTTGCCATTTTGTGGAGAATATAAGTTATTTTTGTCAGTCATTGCTTACATATTCGCAGTGAATTCCATTTTTTCGTTGTGAATGCCAATTTTTCAGAGTCGCATTTGAAAACCATCGGCTAAATATCGCATAGAAACGTGCGGTTTAGGAACATTTAAAATAGACGGTGGAACTAACTGGGAAATTTTCGGAACGGCAAAACCTTACGCACCGTCTAGGAAATAGACGGTAAACGGTAAACGGTGGTCAGTGTGAATAGGCTATTAACGTCATCAGCATACATTGGGACACGGGAATAAGATAACATTTGTGGAAGATCGTTAATAAATAGGTTAAATAGCAAGGGACCCAGATGGCTACCATGAGGAACACCCGATGAGACAATAACAGGCTTAGAGAGACAGGAGTTAAAGCAGACACGTTGAGAGCGGTTACAAAGGTAGGAATTAGTCCAGTATAGAAGCTTAGTCGGAAACCCTAGAAGAGACAGCTTATGAATAAGTAGATTATGATTGACGGAGTCGAAGGCTTTACTAAAGTTAGTATTAACGACATCAGATTGACACTGTTTAGCAAATCCCGAAGTTACAAAGGTAGAAAATTCAAAGAGATCAGAAGAAACTGAGCGACGTTTAATGCATCCATGCTGTGATTCAGAGAATACAGAAGTACAAAAATGTTGCAGCTGAGAAGTGATGATTTTTTCGAAGAGTTTAGGAATGGCAGATAAATTGGAAATACAGCGGTAGTTAGAGACAACAGATTTACATCCCTTTTTATGAAAGGGAACTATATAGGATTCTTTCCAGACGGTGGGAATGTTTCCAGTCTTGAGAGACAAGCTGAAAAGTTTAAAGAGAGGCACACAAAGAGATTCTGCACAAAGTTTAAGAACAGCACTCGGAAGCGAGTCTGGCCCAATGGAGAACGAAAACGTGGACGATTTTAAATTTGTTAGCAGACCATCATAGTCGACGAAGGGGGACAGATATTCTACCTGTATCCCTATTTAAAGGAATAGGATAAAAGTAACTACTACTAAAGTCGTTCGATGAGGCTAGGATAGAGGGAAAGTTAAAAGACGGGACAGAGTAGTAACGTTGGAAAAAGGAAGCGAACAGATCAGCACTATCACAATCCCTATCAGCTTAACTACCATTTAAGTGCAACGAAGAAGGAAATCGGGAAGATTTACGTTTAGAATTAACAAACCTTAAGAATTGTTTAGGGTCGCGTTTAAAGTTAAGCTTGCATTTGGTCAAGTATCTGTTGTAGCACAATGTATTACATAAGGAAAATTTCGATTTTGCAATTGAGTACTTCGAAAAGTCTGATTGCAAACCGGATTTTTTAAACTTCTTGTACATACGGGATTTTAAATTCTTCAGATTTATTAATCTCGGGGTGAACCAGATAGGACCAGAAAGATTTCTGGAGGGGGTGACTAAAGGAACATGCCTGGGAAAGATAGAAAAAAATAGAATGCATTCGTGACATACTCAATTTCCTGGAAATCGTCAAGGAATGACCAATCCATCTAAGATAGGGCAGTATTCAAGGAGAGAAATCAGCCTTCTTGAAGCAATAGATATTCGAAGGCTTAATAAACGACTTTAAAGGGCTTGAAGATGGTAACATGAAATCAATTAAAAGTGTGGGATGGTATGGATCTTCAGGGAATGATAGAGGTGATCGTCGACATACCAAAGTGCTCGAGGCATCGATAGTGAAGCCGAGATCAAGGGTCCTACACATGCTACTGCGTATGCCATTTACCTGGCCTAACGAGGACAGAGAATCAACGAAGTCATACTGCATAGATGGGAAAATTAAGTTTGAAACATTGGATGGGGACCATGTGACATTAGGGAGATTAAAGTCACCGAGGACAATAAGACGATCAGAATCAGAAAGCTGAGACAAAACGGACTGGAGATGGGCAGCGTGAAGCATATAAGTTGTAAATTCAGAGGACGGTGGGATGTAAGAGCATGATATGAATAAATTAAAAGAACACAGACGGATTTTAACAACGATAATTTCAGTAGTGTTGAGCTCATCGACGGAAAAGAGTTGGGAAGTTAAGTCGGAACGAACAGCAATTAGGACGCCGCCACCTCGAGATGGTCGATCAGATCTATATATGTTAAAATTATCTACAAAAATCTCGGAATCCGAGATTGAGGAATTGAGCCATGTTTCAGAGAAGGCGATAATGTCGAAATCAAAAGTTGCTCTATCAGCATGTAATTTGGTGAGCTTACTGCACAGGCCACGTACATTCTGATAAGTGATCTTTAGAGGTGGGGAAGAATTCAGTTTTTTGAAGTGGATGGCAAATCAGTAGAAGGAGTTGGAAGCATTCCTACCCGAGGAGCGGGTTGCGAAGATCGAGATCGGCTATTGAAAATGTGACAGATAGTGTGCTTGGGCCAGAAAGAGGGTTCACACACAGTCTAACAAACTTCTCCGGGACAAGAATTTTGAGGAGGAAATACTACGTTTTTCTTTAAAAGAAAATTTAGTTACTACTATGTCAGAGGAGCTATTGATGTTTAGTTTAGATAAATTATACTCTCGAACCATTGCATCCGTATCCGATTCCATAAGACGTAACACAAAAATAGATGGTACAGGAGCGACAGCGAATAGAGTAGATCGGTCAAGAGGGATCACATGGTTTATGGGTGAGGCAGAGGCGGGTTCTACCCGAGGAGCAGGTCCGGATGGGATAGCGCTGGCTGAGGAGCCAATCACAGGCACTGGATGATCATTACTGTCCAGTTGGACATCCTTGGCAGACACAGGCACAGGTGTACAGCCAACATGTGAAGAGCCAGCCGTCTTTTTCGATGTAGATGCATGTACATCGATTTCCTTGGCGCCAAATTCGATCAAGGCTGGCGAACTGATTAAAGGAACGTCAGAGTCTTTAGCTGCAAGAAAATTGGAACTGTGAACACTGGGCAGACTAGGTGTAACCTTTCTTCTCTTTGGAGACTCATTTATAATTTTAAGATTTTTAAAATGAGCTTCCATTGAGGAAAACTTATCCTGCAATTTCCGGAATTCAGAGTGGACAGCAGCGAATTTCGTTATGAGTCGGTCTCATAAATGTTCGCATATCGGCTTCAACTGTCCTGCAATCCCAACAAGTCCAGTTGAGACCGCAGCGGGTCTTAATTAGATCGACAACGCGATCACCGATATGACTAAAACCCGCGCAGCTAGAGTGAGCCGTGTTATCACACAACCATCAGAAAATAAATGTTTGACTTGTAGCTACCGAACGGTGACGGTCACAGCGTTTAGCACAGCAGGTGCTCATTGTTTGATATTAAAAACAATATATATGAAAATTAAAGAAAAAAGAAAGGTAAAATATAAGTCGGTGTGGGGCAGAGATAGTGGCTTTGGCTTGTGTTACACAATTGCGCGCGCAAGAACGAACAAAACAATCACAATAACGACAAGTGAACGGAGAGACACAGAGAGACGATAGAAACACAGAGAATCAAGCGTAGAGCGGCGGCCAACGCAGTGTGTGTGTGTTGGAATGAAAACTGATAAACTGAGGGTAGATAAAAACAGAGAGCGGTTCAGAGAGAGGCAGCAACAAAACTTCTGCGATTAACAAAGTGCAGAAAAGTTAAGAATGCAGCAGGCCCGGTATATGTATGTATGTTAATATGTATGAAAATAAGCAGATGATGGACAAAATAGACGTATAAAATTAGACAGCGGCTCAGGGAGAGTGCAGCATACAATGCATATAGCAACAACAAATCAGCTGAGCATAAGAACGAGTGGGGCTAGAAAGAATGCACAAAAATTGCAAAATTGCAATTGCAATTGGAATTAACTGCACAAAACCACGATAAAGGAATAAACGCGGATAGTAATTTAGTTGCACGATCAGTTTAAAACACAGTAAGCAATAATACAACACAATTACTTTCCTTTGGGCACAAAAATAAAATTATTTAGGCGGAGCGAAGTGAAGACACGACTGCCGGCAACGATAGTTGATATCGATTGTTACTTATCTTATTAAACACAAATCGGATGTGTTTAATATGTTTAAAGATTTTGTGGCCAAAAGTCAAGCACACTTTAACCTTAAGGTAGTGAATCTATACATTGACAATGGTAGAAAGTATTTATCTAGTGACATGCGTGAGTTCTGTTCAGAAAGGAATAAGCTACCATCTGACTGTACCATATACTCCACAGTTAAATGGAGTTTCAGAAAGAATGATCAGAACTATTACTGAAAAGGCTCGTGCCATAGTCAGTGGTGCAAAACTAGACAAATCTTTTTGGGGTGAAGCTGTGTTAACGGCAACATATATATATAATAAATAAGATTCCAAGTAAGGCACTTAGAGATCGAGCAACTACGACACACGAGATGTGGCATAATAGAAATACGGTTTTAAAATATTTAAAAATATTTGGTTCAGCTGTGTATGTTCACAATAAAATTAGAAAACGAAAATTTGATGAAAAATCATCAGATGTCCTCGATAAATGTTAAAAAATAAAGTCAATTGACAATGGTATTGATGATATGAACCCGAAATTTTCGAGAAGACTTCAAGAGACTGCGCGAAGCCGACCTCAGGCTGAATAAGAACAAATGTAGGCTCTTCAGGAATAGCCTGGTATACCTTGGACACGTCATCAGCGAACAGGGAATCCATACCGACCCAGAAAAGCTCATCACAGTCAAAAATCTGACACCACCCACTACTTTGAAGAAGCCGATAAAAAAGACCAAAAGACATACGCAGATACACAAACAGGACCCCATATAATGGAAATTATGTGTCACCAAGGATCATTGACAACGAGTACTAGAGGAATACCACGAACATCTAACAGAGGGACAATAAAGAAAACAGGCTCACCAAGTCGTAGTGCTGGCCTGGATTCTACTGAGATGTCACGTGCTACGTTCAACAATACGTCAAGGTGAGCCAAGTCAAACTAGCGGTACAAATGCATACAACTCAGGTCCTTGAGTTGAGCCTTTTTAGGCCCTTTGCCATGGTCCAAGCATCGAAATACCATACTCTTAGTTTTCGACGTATTAGGCAAGTGCGTAGAGTTGGTTCCTCTTCGCAAGGCCACTACAGCACTGCTTTTCTAGAACGAATTCTGGGTCGGTTTTTGATCCCCAGCAAATTCGGTTGTGACAATGGGACCCAATTTACAAGTCGCTCGATTCGGAAATTCTTCAAACTGGCAGGGATGGAACTGGAGCACATGACACCGTACACCGCGCAACAGAATACGACTGAGCGGGCCAAAAGGACAATCAAGGTGATGGTTGCCCAGTACATCGATGGAGAACTGCGGACGTGGGACGGTCTTCTCCCAGAACTTGGCTTGGCAATCCCACACGACGGGTTTCAGTCCGGCTTTCATGTTACTTGGAGGTAACCACTGTTACCCAGAGCTCTATACGAGGAGATTACCTCAGGAAAGGGCGAAGCCACAGTAATGCCCACCAACAAGGCTGCGATACTGCATTATATCTTTAAGTGGTGCGGTAGAACACCCAACATGCATCCTAAGACCAGGAAAGGGCATACAACCTTCGACTAAGCTACTGGAGGCCCACGATTGGTACACTGGTTATGCTACGCCAACATGATCTCTTCAGCTGACAGCTGACAACTTTGCCGCTAAGCTAGCTCCCACTACGACGCACCATATCGGGTAATCAATACCCTGGACGGCAACGACGAACCTCCGGGTTGGCGGATCTCAAGGCATCGCAGTAGACGACGATGGAATAGTCGTAAGCGATAATATTATTAAACTTAATATAGCTCCACCACTGTAAGTCACACCTGTTAGTACGGTCGGTTAAAAAGTAGCAAGTAGCCAGGCAGGTTCTGATTCCCAAGGGTTTCTCCCCGTAGGAACAACAACGGGGATCACCTACAAGCGGACGACGCCAAGTCTCTTCTGGCACAAAATGATCGACAAGGACACCCGAGGGGCGCTACAACGGAGCCCGCAACAGACGGCCCAATCGGCTACTGGACCCTAAGGAATTCATTCAACAACTACAAACTGGCCATGTCAAACCACCAATCATGGGACCATCCCGACAAATTAGAGGGATCCTCTACGTCCCGCGAAGCCTGTCGCCACGGCGGCAAGCAATTCCTAGCAGTAACAGCGCCCCGAAAAGTCATGAAACTGAAGCGACGAATTGCGCTCCGAAAACCGGGCACTGCGGGAAGAGTTGGCGTGTCTGCGAGGAGTATGATAGTAACTTCCTAAGTCCAATGCCAAGCACCAGCAAGAATGAGCTTAGGGGCCACCAGAGGCACAAACGAAATAGCGCCCAAAATCCCAACCATCGTCACCCCACGAAGTGTGGCACCATGATTTCGAGTGGCGGCCCAAGCAGCACCCAAAACGACTTAAGTCGGTGCCACCCCCAGCCACAGTGCTAGGTTGCCTCGGCCCCTGGCTAAACTCTCGGCGAGCGGCGCGGACGAAGAAGAAGGAGACGCTGAGCCTTGCTGGGGAGCCTAAGTGGTGTGGTTACGAAAGCGACAAAGAAGTGCTGTACGATAGGCTTAAAAGCGGGAGCGAGTACCGCTGCGGTACGACATCCACACGCTCAACCAACAACTCAGAGAGAGTAACCCCGTTCAGCCCCGAGAAGCATCCCGACCTCGCTAAGGGACAGCATCCTGCAACAAACTCGTGTGAACGGACAGCGGATGCGAAATATCGAGGAACACGAAAGTCGCCAAATTCATATCTCCATCAACCGCGGAGGACAAATTTGTATTTCCAAACAGCCACCGAAATAAAAAGGTAGTGTGACGGCGCAAAGCCACTTTCAACAATCAATGCGGCAAAGCATCTGTTCGGCTAAGCGCCTGCCCAAGGCAGCAAAAAGAGAAGCATAGTTTACTCTTTTTACTGCACATTACTCTTAATGCATCGATTCTTGCAGCTGCCCTACGTCCTGCGCGCTCAATTGCTGCATTGCCCTTTTTTCGTAAATCATGAGCAAACGTTTTCTTTGGTTGACACGGTGATCTATGTTCACAATTCTTAGATCTTACGCATTACAAGGTTAGGTAAGGTTACCCCGGACGGCCTCAACGGGACCTCTCATAGGCCAGAATGGCCCTTAGTTATCCGGATTTCGTATGGACCTTACGTGGATGTTTCTGAGGTTTTGAGGCCCCCCAGAATCGAGGTGTTTTTGGCAAAGGCAAGCAGTTTCTTTGGCGACCTCTTGGATGCATCGTCCAGTGATATCAGCATCGGTGCGCCCAGGTATCTTCTCCTTGCCCTTGAGAGAGCCAGACACCGGCAGATGAGATGTTTCGACAGCCCCGGGTTCATTGCATTTCCTGCAGATGTCGCAGTTGGTGATGGCCTGGTTGCATGCGACGTAGCCAGGCAGTGGCCTGTTAGTATGCCCACTAGCAGTCTGCAATCCTTCCGTGGAAGGTGCGGCAGATAGTGGCTGAGTTTATCATTGCGTTCCTTGCACATGAATTTCGAGATTCTGCAGGGTGTGTGTGTTCTTCCACCTGCTGTCTGTCTTCATTTTGGCCTGCTTCTCCAGGTCGCCTTGTAGCGACTTAAGGGAGACCGGCACGCTTTTGGTCCTCTCGCTTATCAGCCCGATGCCTTCCTTAGGCAGGACGTCCGCCGCTTCGTTTCCTTCGATGCCCTGGTAACTGGGAACCCAATAGATCCGCACTAACTTGGTCATGCAAAGTGAGTCCAATGCTTCCCTGCTTGCCAGGACACTTCTAGAATTCACCGCGGACGACTGCATGGATTTTATAGTCCCTTAGCTGTCTACAAACAGGTTGACCACATTGTGTGATCGTTTTGTGTGTTGTGCAACCTCCGCTGCTTTCCTGATGGCAAAAAATTCCGCCTGGAATATTCTGCAGTGGTCCGGTGGCTTATATGACAGCCTTATTTCGGGGTGTGTAGAGTATAGGCCAGGTCCTACTCCTCCTTCCATCTTGGAGCCGTCTGTGTATATATTAGGGTGCTGAGTCTGGTCCCCATCTTTTCCATTCTTCGGGTTCCAGAAATGTGTTTGTTTTGATGTCGCGGCAAGTTGGAGGGGTCATTTGGTCAGTATAACTGATCATATTCCTGCAAATTGAACTGTGCCCGTATACCAGTGCCCGAATATTTCCCAACGCAATCAGGCACTGTGCTGCTTGGCCTGCATTCAGCATAGCGTTGATGTCGAGGGGGTCGATTCCGAGAATTGTTTCGAGTGCTTTAGTTGACGTCGACCTCAGCGCTCCTGTGATAATGAGCAGCTTTCTAAGGGAGTTTGCTGGAGTCGTTCCCTGAAATTGTGGTGCGTCTTCATTTCAGTAGCTTTCCACCACAATAGGACTCCATACATCAGAGTTGGTCACACCACCGAGATGTACATCCAATGCATCAGAGCGGGTGACAGGTCCCATGTGCTACTAAGCATCTTCTTGGATGCTAAAAGTACAGTGGTGGAATTTTTCTCCCGGTATCTATACCAGTTTGCTATCCAGTACTATGCCGAGGTATTTGACGTGTGCTTTAGGGGCTAGCCTTGTCTCTTGGTGAATAAGATGAGGTCTGTCTTATCCGCGTTAAAACTGACTCCCACTCCATCTACCCACTCACATATCTCTCTGAATGTTCGTTCCATTATGGAGCTGTAAGTCGACGGACATATACCCGCAATAAGGACGCTTATGTCGTCCTCATTAGCTGTTATTTTTGTGGTCTTCCTCTCGAATCTCTTAATGAGGTTGCCGAGCACCAGGTTCCACAGGAGGGGTGCCAGGACTCCACCGTGGGGTGTGCTCCTGTGTGTACCTTTGACCATGGAAGCGGTGCCCACTCTGATTGCACCCGTCAACAATTTAGAAGCTTTTTTATGCAAAGGTTGATTGCTGGGTGGGTGTTGGTTACTCCTAGGTCCATTATGGCTTCTGAATCGAGGTATTAAATACTCCGGAAATATCTACAAATACTTCTACTGCATATTTTTTATTTTTGAGGGCTTTTTTGACAGTAGCTACATTCGAGTGTAGTGCTGTGTCCACCGATTCTCCCTTGGTGTAAGCGTGCAGGTTGGTGGACATCGGTCCTCCGATGGTCATCACCCATTTGGTCATTGATGGTAATATTCCGTACAGTCCATGTGCTTTTATGTCCATAAAGGAATCTATGACGATTTTCATTTTCTTGGGGGCCAAAAGATCTGTTTGGGTGGTTTGTTCTTTAGTTTTTAGGTCCTGATGCGTTTCGGCATCAGTGACATCGGTGCATCCTGGGAAGTGGGCTTCCATTAGGGCAATCAGGGCTTCTTTGTTGCCCTCCAACCACTGTCCGTTATCTAACTTCAGGTGAATCTGTATGATGGGTTTCAGGCACTCCCTCAACACTATGTAAGTTTTTTTTTTGCTTTTTTTTATGTAATTTATTACTACGTGTAAGCAAAATAATTATAGTATCTAAATATTGTTTACTGTAATTTAAATACCTACTTATACAATAGCACAATAGAACATTCATAGCAGTATTGGTCCTTCGGTTGGATCTTTGCTACCGGTTGGCGGGGCTAGATGCTTGTCTACATGGTGCGGATCCTAGCGAAGGATTCTAGAGGATGTTCGTGGATGTAAGATCACGGGCTACGTCTATTTTGATGAAAAGTCTGTACGAGTCTTACAAAAGGATTTTGAGCACTATTCTCAGACTTGGGATAACCACATCGGTATGTCGAGGTGAAAGGGGTATTTTGGTTCCCATCGGGATTTGCAGTGTTCATTGTCTTGGTTTTTGTTACTCGATGACGCACCAATAGCCGAATTTCTCTGTAGTCAACTGCCTGGGCAGACTTCCAAAAACTGAGTGTATAGTAAGAATCGAGGACAATCTCTTTCAGCCTCTCATTATCTGTAACACAATTGTCTGTACCTCTCTCAAATTATCTCTCTCTCTTTATCTACCCAGGCCAGCCGCAGAGAAACACGCTCATGCGCCTCTCTCTCAATCCCGTCCCTCCTTCATTACACATCATCTCCTTCTCTAACACCAATACAAATATGAGACAGCCCATATCTGAAACGGAGCGTTGAAGTTAGGAGACAAGCAGTGACCGATAACCAACGGTAAAGTGCAAAGAAGACACGAAAGGGACTCAGTGAACAAGCTGACAGAGAATAACCGAAAATACACTGCAAGCAATTATAAAACCCGACACGGCCATCCTGACCTTTAGACGTCCTCGTGTAATCATTTCAATGCAGCAATAAATAGATTTTGTATGGCGTAATACAGTTTGTCTTTATTCAATAGCAATTATTGGCTATGGTAATATCCTTAAAACTATTAGGACATAGATCGTCATTCATTTCTTTCCCTCTAAAGTAACAATGTTTTCTTTTCATTTTCTCTTTTGAGTTCTTATCCAATACAAATTACATGTTTTTTTCTTCCACACAGTCTCACCGACTCTTCCTGTTTCCTTCATTTCACATAAAATTTCTTTACTAAAAATCCACAATTGCCATCTTATAGACCTTTGCCAGATATTCTATTCAGACCTCATGGCTGACAGATAATCATAGACCTTTGCCAGATATTCTATTCAGACCTCATGGCTGACAGATAATCATCATTCATTTTTCAAGTCCCACCTGGACTCTTCGTCCCACCTGGACGGAACTCTTTACAGTCACACGTGACTCTTTATCCCACCTGGACGGAGCTCTTTACAGTCACACCTGACTCTTCATCCCACCTGGACGGAACTCTTTACAGTCACACCTGACTCTTCATCCCAACTGGACGGAACTCTTTACAGTTACACCTGACTCTTCATCCCAACTGGACGGAACTCTTTACAGTCACACCTGACTATTCATCCCAACTGGACGGAACTCTTTACATATAACATCATTTCATCGTCTCACCTAGATGGAACTCTTCACATACAACATCATTTCATCGTCTCAACTAGACGGCACTCTCCAAACATAAAATCTTTTCATCGTCTCAACTAGACGGCACTCTCCAAACATAAAATCTTTTCATCGTCTCAACTAGACGGCACTCTCCAAACATAAAATCTTTTCATCGTTATTCGTAACGGACAAATCATCGCCTTTTTCAGACGGCTCACATTCAGTCCCCACTGGACTCTTGGGCAAAATCAACTCCTCTCCATTACAGTCTAGTTCATTGGGAATACGTCCCTCTGGCATTTTATGAATATCGTCGTGGCAATACTTTTAAGTTCGCTTACTACTTAGCGATTTCAAAACATAACGATCTCCTTCAATTACCTCCAATACGAGAAACGGACCTTTAAAATTTGCATCCAACTTAGTCTGATGCCTTTCTTCACTCTTCAATAAAATATAATCGCCTACTTTATGTCTGCGAACTGCTGCCCTATTCTTATCAAATCGGAACTTGTCATAACTGGCCGACTCCTTCATAGTTTTAGATGCTTGGGTTCTCACACTCTCCACATCAATCTGATCTTCAGTATCATACGGTGTAACCAAACCCATGGGACGAGCCTCTTTGCCGACTAGAAGCTCTAAAGGACTCACTCCAGCTGCACGCCTCATGGTACAATTTAGGGCCAACGCTCTCCCAGAGCGTCTTACCAAGATCGTTGACCTGATTCCACCACAGCTAACAAGTTCTTTAGTACGCTCATCACGCGCTCAACTTGACCGTTAGCACGACTCGCACCCGTAGGGATCAAATGAAGCTTAATATTTTGAGACAAACAAAACTCAGAAAACCTTGAGCTAGTGAATCATCTACCTTGATCGGTAATATTTGATTCGGGACTCCAAACAATGAAATAGATGACTTCATGACTGACACACAACTATCAGTATCTAACTTGAGGGTATGGAACTAATAAACAAACTTAGTGAAACTGTCAATCTGCACAATCAGATACTCCTTTAAATCGCTTTTGCCACTCAGCTTTCCAGTGATGTCAATATGTACTGTATGCCTTTGTATATTGACTTTTGGAATCGAATGAAGCTCTGCCTGAACTTTCCCCGAAGAACCCTTTACAGTCTTGCAGGTGATGCAATTTTCAACTAATTTGCGAACATACTTGATCATTTTTTCAAACCAATACTACTGATAAACTTTATCAAGTGTCTTCTGCCAACCTAAATGCATAATCGATTCATGGACCTGATTGATTACTGACCATCTAAACGCTCGGGGTACCACTGGCAGCCAACGGGTTCTACTATTCCGAAACAATACACCCTTTCTCAACTCATACGTTCCTGTCAAATAATCCGAAAGCTCGCTTTCATTGAGTTTGGTAACAATGTTCACCAGATCCGCGTCAAGTTGCTGCTCAGCCAACAACCAGTCGCTGGATACCTCCGTCAAACTCACTCTATTTTCAGGAATCTTGCTTGTTATTAGATCAGGTTTGGTTTGCAAAGGATTCCTTGAAAGGAAATCAACGTGAGCCATACGTTTTCCTTCTCGATACTGAATGTCAAAGTTAAAAGACTGCAGATAGGCCCACCAGCGATGCACTCGGGGAGTCAATTTCAATTTAGTGCGAGAAGCCTTTACGGCATTACAATCGGTATAAACCACAAACTCACGGCCCAACAGATAGTGACGGAAACGCTTTATAGCTTCCACTACAGCTAACGTTTCTAGTTCATAAGAATGATATCTTGATTCAGTGGTGGAGGTTGTCTTACTAAAGTATTCGACCACATGAGGGCTACCATCGATTTTATGTAGCAGTATAGCTCCATAACCACTGGAACTAGCATCGGTATGCAATTCGATTGGATATTTTGGATTGAAGATAACAAGAACTGGCTCACTAGTGAGGATGGTGATAACATTCTTTTTAATCTCTTCTAGCTTTGCATTCTAAACAAAGTTTTCCTTATCCGATGTTAGCGAATAGAGCGGTTTCATCATCTGTGAAAATCTTGGCACAAACTTCCGAAAGTATGAATCCAGCCCAATGAATTGTCTCAAACTACTAACTAACCCTGGTGGCGGCAATCTGGTCATCAATAAGTGGCAAGGGGTATTTTTCTGATACTATATTTGAGTTGAGTTCCCTATAATCAACACAAAGTCGATTCGAACCATTTTTCTTTTTCACGAGCAAAATAGGACTGACATAAGGTGAACAGCTGGGTCGTATGATGTTACATTTCATTAACTCACTTATCTGTGACCGAACTATTTCTTTTTCTTCAGGGGCGAGCCTATATGGGTCTTATCGCCGTCTTATTAGGATCAATTAATCTTATTTTCATTTCACCAGTCTCCACAGTGGTACAAGGTGTTCGATTAATGAAAGCCGCAGAATAATGTTCAAGTAATTCAATCAACTTATCTCTATTCTTATCGATTAAATCAGTTTTAACATTAGTGGGGTGGTATGGCACTTCATATGCTGCACATATATTGACTACTGTGGACTTTATGACTTCGAACTTATCACACGAAAGTAAAACGTTAAAACCTTGTGTGAGAATTTCGCGCCCAATTATGATATCGTTTTGTAGCTCTTTGTCCTGCACTGTATGGAATAATATTTCGATAGCGTTTTCATTTATAATGACATCACTGAGAATTTGCAATGTACTGTATATGCCTGAATTACCAATACCTTTTAACATTACAATATTATTAATGCGCTTCCCTGATAATTTGATACCGACACACTCTCTAATCAGAGAACATTCAGCTCCCGAGTCAAAACAAATCGGGTAGATCATACCTCGCTGTGTCATACTTCCCTTCGGCTCTGACACAAAGCACTGATTAATACTCTTCTGTTGTATAGGTCCAGACTTGACAGCAGTCGGCTCCCTTAAACATTTTGTTAGTTTTCCCAGCCCGATATTTAGTCGACATAAATTAAGTCATAGTCAGTGGTGCAGCAGTAAATTAAATGCCTATTATTGTTTGCTATTTTGTACTGACCACTACATCTTTGTACCATTGTACGATCTTTAAGTTTCCGCACGGCAGCAGCCTATACATCGCTCTCTCGGATCATCGCCTTCTTCGTCGCTCTCTCGATCTTTCATTATCGATCTTTCATTATCTTTCACTATCTCGGATCATCGTTCGCTTGCTTACATTAGGGCACGGGCAATTCGGGCCGCCTGCCCTTAATTAGTCTGAATCTATCACTCATATAGTCGGCATCTATCACTTACACAGTCTGCACCTAGCACTCATGTTGTCTTGAGCTGATCTTCGAGGCCATCAGACCGTCTTTCGTCGTTATTAAATCGCATCGATCGTTCACCCACATACATATATATACATTCGCAATACGTCGGTCTACATATAGTCTGGAGCTGATCGTATCGTATCATACCATATTCGCTGCATCGATCTTTAATCGGTCTCTCATACATAATTCGCCTAAATACACATCCATATGTACATACGCATTCGCCGGTCTACATACGTATATACCAATAAACCATAGCTACTATTAATTTAACCAATCGAACTTTCATTGAAATAACACATCGCAAGAGCTAGTGAAAAAGCTCATTAGCTCAACATTTGGTGACCCCGACGTGATTTGTGCAGTAATTAATATCAGTGCAATCACAAACTACAATAAAACATTAAAAATTATAAACTAATAGCTAATTCCAACCCGAGTCATCGGCTACATAAGTGAATCCATACATGCATATAAGCACCGGCCGCCCTTGCATATAGCTGTTGGCGTACGGTTCTCATTTCTTATCGTCTATTACGCGCGGTACTCTTTGCGTTCATCTTCCCGCAAGAAACGGTTCCCATACCGGCTGCCCTTGCATATTGTTATTGCACATAGCTTTGCTTGCGGTTCTTGGACGTTGCGTTCTATAGCATTCGCCACTCCTTGCATTCGTCTTCCCGCTACAAACGTTTTGCTAATCTTGTCGTTGCCATGGAAGTGAATGCTGGAAATGACAATGTAGTGACCGCTGCTAAAAACAGGGTGACTTTCCTGAAATTGAAAGTAGCTCATATATTTGAACGCTTAAAACGTTTGAATGCTGCTTGGGAGAGTGAGATGTTGCTTAGTGATTACTTTATGTTAGAAGTGATCGAGAGGCTTCAGCGCACTTTTGAAACCCTGCATAATGAGCTCCAGGAATTGGACTATGACAAGACGCGCAGTGGAATGTTGGACAGCTTTAATTATCAGTTCATGACTCTGAATGCTTCGATTCGGGGTGTCATCGCCACTTGTTTCCCTCTCCAGCTTATTTCTTCAACGGTTTCTGCCAAAGTTGTCATCGCTAGCATTGTCGGCTGGCACCATCCACCTCAGCGTATGCCTGTCCCCAGTCCAAGCCATATGCAACTACCAAGGGTATCGGCAGTGGACAGCAATCTCCAATTCAATCGATGGAGGAACTCAACTCAAGAAGTCATGTGCATACGCAAGAAGAATAGTTCGTCGGATTCAACCGAGCCTGCCTCATGCTTATGTGAGAGGCCAATTCGGCAGTTGGCAAGAGATGAGCAGGCAGCGCAGCCTGTTGATGCCGAAATCCAATCCAATCCGAAATGCATATATGTCTCGGAATCTCGCTGTCTCTCTCAGGAGGAGTCTAATACGGTTTTGGAGAAACAGTCTGGACCTTCACCAAGAGATTGCTTCCAATTAGGTGTTTCTGAGGTGCCTGCTGTGCTTGATGGAGCTCCGCCAGACTTCCAATAATCTCATTCGAAGGTAGACATTAGCAGTGATGTCTCCTCGCCATTCAAACCACCTCCAGAACCAGCTACTGAATTTCATTGGAAGTTAGACATTAGCACTGATGTCTCCTCACCATTCGAACCATCTCCAGAACCGGCTACTGATCAACATATGTTCGTATTTTCAAGCCATCCATCATCGTCGCGTCTCTGCAGACGCTCAGTTTCTGACTTATCAACCAAAGATCAGCCTTACGTCACGGTTAGCGCTCTGCATCCAGCTGATAGCTCTGTACTTGGGACTCTTCCGGCTGATCTGAACAAACCGACCCGCTTGGCTAATGGACTTCAATCTTCGTCAAACTTTGCTGGCCGACATCAAATCATCCCACCCAAGAAACATCCAATTCAGCTCATAACCAAATCTACTTTGGTCAACCGTAATAAACTGAATCTTCACGCTGGAAATAAGGCTTTTCTTGGACTAGGTTCATCCCAATATTGGTCTATTGGGGGGAGTGGAGCTGCAATCAAGACGGACAACCTCTACAGTACCACTGACCACTCAGTTCGTCAATTGAATGAGCTGAGGAAACGTTTAGGCCACATCTTGGCCCTGACGAATTATATACTTTTAGTTGCCTATCTGAATGTGCCCATTCGAGCTCGATTGAATGTCAACCCCCTCTCGCAGTGTGCAGAGCCTAACGTTATCAAGCTGAGTACCAATCGGTCAGGTCACAGGCAATGCGTTACCTACTTGCAGCAGATCTTCTGGTCGCGATGGATGGACTTCGACTGTTGTGAAGAACTCCATGCCATATTGCGATCTTTAATCGGCCATCATTTAGACAACATTTCATCGCTGCTGCTGCTCTCAAAGCGTACTTCTCACTTTGGTTTAGGCGTCGATGCATTGGCCAAGTCGAAATTCGATCTTCAGCGTATATGAAAGGTGAACTTGCATTGGGATGACAGCCTCACTACGGCGCTGAACTCTGCGTGAAATTTCGCTTACGCATCGTTGCTCATGTATTCCTTATTAATACACGCTCCCGAAACTGATTGGGAAGATCATGGATTAACCAACACATCACAACAGCTAGTGAAAAAGCTCATTAGCTTAACATTACCGATCTATGCTAAAACTTACTGACCTGACATCGCAGAACATGAAATGGGGTAATGTTCGTGCATAAGCTCCTTTCCCGGGATGATGGACTCCCAAACCTTCTCGAGTCAGATTGACTTTACGTTTCCCTCTCGACCTACCCATATTTTTCGGCCTTTCAGATTACCCTTATGTAGGTCAGGTTACGCCCAGCCTATTCCTTTCAGGGTGTTGAACTGCCGAGCTTTTTGGCAGCGTAGTTTGCGAATTATTAAACACGGGAGTTTAGTTTGATACAGTTTATTGTGGGGTATTTATGTAATAGGATAGCGAGTCGAAAGAATGCAGGAAATGTACGACAAGTCTGTTTAGCTCGATTCAAGACGGGGTCAAATTGAAGACGCGAGGGGTCGGTTGAAGGACCGACCTGCAAGCGAGAGTGCAGCAGATCCAGAGGAGAGCGCAATAACGAATACGAAAGATCGAGAGAGTGATAGAAAGTCGAAAAAAAGAAAGAAAGAAGGAAAGAAGACGAGAGAATGGCTGGGTAGGCTGCTGCCGTGTGGGAGCTTATATGTATGTATGTGTGTACAATGTGCAGTGCAGTGGGCAGTACAAACAACAAACAATAAAAAGGGAATTTAATTTACTGCTGCACCACTGGCTATAATGTTTCCATCGAGTCTCCCAATATTGGGCTGCGGAACCCGACACAGGGTTTTATGAAATAATTATATGTAGTACCCTTTGCAATATCATATCCTCTGAAGTAACTCTAAAAGGAATAGCACTTAGTATATGCAACCACCTGAACTCAGCTAATCTGTAATCTTTTATATTGCCTTGTTTCCTTACAACGAACCGGTTTCTTCCATGTGATTCATCTTGTTCGGCTCAGCGGTTGGTGGGTCGCTGCAACGAATTTGTATGTTGCGCCGGTGAAAAGCAAGTAATGCAATTGGGTTGTTTTCTTCTAGTGCTACTATTATCTTTGGCTATTCGCTAGGATATGGGTATGGAAGCCCCCGTGTGTTACTCCGCTGATGTTACGGCTGGGGGCTCTGACATGGCTAACGCCTCGTCCGTTTTCACCTTTATATCTGTTTGTTTCCGCGTGAGAGCGTTACCTGCCGTTTCCATCAAGTCTTCCTTGGCTCTCAATTGACCACTCCACCGTTGCAGGGGCTATCTCTACGTGTGACACCGTTGGGCAACGGCTGGAGGGGCTCTGAATCGGCATCTGCCTTATCCGGCACTCATACAGATCCACACGCAATGGGTTCAGTCATTCTCTTCCCTTTCCTTCTCTTATTCTCGCGGCTAAGCGGTGAGTCCTCTGGTTCCAGTTCCTTCGATATTCACCGCGCAACGTGATCCTGGTAATTCACTTCGTATGTTTCCGAACTTCGTGTATTCCCGCACTTGGTTGTTCTGTGCCACTCCAGGGGACCTCCCCTTATTGATTCGCTGTGGCCCGGCGCCTGCGTTGATTCCTGGCGCAACAGTTAATTTCTACAGTATCGGCTATTTTCGATCGGCCTCTTCGACTTCCCACGCCATCCTTAGCGGGATCGGCCTACATGGTTTACATGGCCTACATGGGATACATGATGGCTACGGCTACGCACCTCGTCCCCCTTCGCGTCCTTTCGCGAAGACACCCGCCTTGCCCTCTCACGTGACGAGACCGCTCCGCACTCGTCTCGGGACATTTCGGCCTGTTACCTACTATTGTCTTCTGACCAATATTGATTCCTCACATCCTATTTTATCTCTAGTTTCCTTTTTTAATTTTATATGGTTATAACTTAGCCGTTTATTTTTATATTTCTATAAGCGATACCTTAAACGACGCCTAATTAATGTGTCTATCTAAAACCAAAAAACCAAGGCATTCGAATATTTTTTTTCGACTTTTCCTGAGCTTTCAAAGCCAAAATTTCGGGAAAAAATACCGAAAAAAATTATGAAAATATTATTTTGAAGCATAATATCTTCCAGACGTTAAGTAGCAGCTACAAAGTGTCTGAGTCGGACTTATAGCTGCACTTGTCAGCTTTTTTTAACTGCAAAGTTAAATACAACCAGTTTTAGAAAACATATGTTATGTGAAAAATAGAAGCACTAACTATGACAAAAAATGCCAAATACAAAAATTCGTAAAAAAAAAAACAACTCCATGAAAAAAAAAACATTCTTTAAAAAGTTTTAAACATCCAAATCTATCAGAAAAATTCATTTTTGGAGACAGCGGAAAAGTCGTGTCGACTAGTGTTATCAATGATTTTAATTTTTTTCGCTTAAAATAAAACTCAACAATAGCTTACGTCTTCCGTGCACCACTTTTCGCAGATGTGATTACATACTCTTGATCTATGATTTAATGCCTTTCATATGATATATCACATATCCTTCAAGGACGAGGAGCAGCAAGGTATTCTCAAATCAGTTCAGAAACAATTTTTAATTTTCGCTCTTCGTAATTTACACTGCGACTCTGGTAGGAACCTTACCGATCTAGGCTAAAACTTATTAACCTACCTTCGTTACACCATCGCAGAATATGCAATGGGATAATGTTCGTGCACAAGCTCCTTCGCGGGATGGTGGACTCCCAAACTCTCTTGAGTCAGATTGACTTTACGGTTCCCACTCGTTCTACTCGTTCCTTTAGACCTATTAGATTACCCTTATTTAGGTCAAACTATGCTCAGCATGAACCTTACAGGGTTTAATGCTATAATTATAATACCCTTTACCATATCATATCCCCTGAACTAACCCTTAAACATATAGCATTAAGTATTTACAACCACCTAAACTCTTCTAACCTGTAATTATGTATTATGTAATTATGTAATAAATAAAATAAAAACTTAGCTGTTAGAACTTGTTAAAATATAATTAATTTAAGGATTAAATACTTTTATACATTTTTATATGAATAGAATAGTTGTTTTTTCCGCTAATCAGTTTTTCAATCATAATAATTTCAAAAAGGTATACAAGTTGTATTTCATTTTATTTAAATTTACAATTTTCATAAGCTACCCGACCTGTATTGGCCTTCGTATTATGTGTCCCGTATGTGTCCCTTCGTATTATTATAAACTTGCTAACATACATTAATGAACTAAACGCCAAAAAAAAAGAACAATTTTTAAAACAGCTACAATGAAATCGAAGAAAACTAGGTTTTTATAGTGGACCATGAAAACTCTTTTTTATACATTCCGTAAGCCAACCAGTATAAAAGATTAAAAAGCGCAAATGACATCGGAAATGCAATGCGCGCAGTTCGATCGATTAGTGAAACGCTGTTCACATAGCTTACGTTGCGACCTTGTTCAGTCTTTTCAGCAGCTGCATCGCGTTCCCGCTGTTTTCGGAACTTGTCGTCACTCTTGAGGCAGAGCCATATCTGTTGCATTCGCGAAACAACTGGGGGCTCCGTTTGCGTGGTTCGTTCCATGGTGGTTGCTTGCAAGGAGGACTTGGCAAAAATGTACTTTGGATCCTATTCACAAACAGTAAAAGAGCAGAACGGTATTAAAATATTAAGTGCATTTATTTATATACATATATGTGTGTATAATAGGACTGGTCAAATTTTTTTCGCAAGAAGCGCCAGAATCGAAATCTACAAAGAAAAAGATTAGCAAATTTTGAAATAATGGGCTTAATTCTGATTCATCTTTTTACAGAAAATGTTATGTGTGGTTTTTTTTTTCTTGTAATTAATCAAACATTAAACAATTTTTTAATTTGACTAATTGAGCTGCACAAGTAATTACTTATTTATTACTTAGGCTATATATTTTTAACGTAGTGAGTTAACCTCACTTTGTAAATATATAACTCAAAATTTTGACATTTAAATAAAAGAAGGCATGCCACAAGGAAAGACGTCACTTAGCGGTCATAAATTTAATTATATTATTTATTTTTAAACGTTTTTATACCCGGTAAAATGTTTCCAACCTCATAAAGTATATTCTTGTATATTCTTGATTAGCATTATTAGCCAAATCGATATAGCCATGTTTGGTTGTCCATCCGTCTGTTCGTCCATTCGTCTGTCCATCTTTATTGGACTATAAGATTTAGAGCAACCAAACTTTGTGTCCAGGTTTCTGTGATATCACACTATTAAAAAGAACTTATGGGGCGCACAATTTTAAAGTTGCAAAAAAAATAAAACTGTAGAGTCAAAGCGACTGACCATATTGATACCTTGAACGACGCCTAAATAATGTATCAACATAAAGCCAAAAATGTTCGCCATGAAATTTTTTTTCGACTTTTCTTGAGTTTCTAACGTCAAATTTTAGGGAAAAAATGCCTAAAAATTATGAAATTGAATTTGAAAGCCTAATAACTTCCAGATGTTAGGCTGAAGCTACAAAGTATCTGACTCGGATGTATAGAAGCATTTGTCAGCTTTTCAAAAGAAACCATTACCTCTAAAATTATATACCAGAATTTTAAAAAATTCTTTGAAAGCAAACTAAATCATAAAAAAAACCATATTTATTTAAACAATTTTAAATCTCTATATCTTTCAGAAAAAGTCATTGGGGCCACAGCAGACATGTCGTGTTGACAAGTGTTGTCGATCGCAATATTTAGAATTTAGCATATTTAGTACATCCAGTATTTTGAAATGTATGCATTTTTTAGCTCTTTAATGAACAGGTTTTTTTTCTTTCACCATGGTTTGCCGCTATAGTTTTAAGCTTAACATTCATTGTCATGTGGCTTAAAACAGGACATACTGCGGTAAGAATTTTTTGTTATGTATATGAGGTTATGTAACTATGTACATATATTCTCTGGACAGAATAAAACGGGATTACCGAAACAAGCTGCTTCTTGCGAGAGAATACGGCCCGTATTAAGGAAAACTCCGCAGTACCACCGACACAGAGTGCTGAATCTGAATCAGATGTGATCATTATTATAAACAGAATGAAGAAACCCATTTAAAATGGCAACATGTCCTCTCGCCATCTCTCACACTCCCCGTCTACTTTACCAATTCTTCTAAATTAGAGCTTAGATCACAAAGACTGTAAGAGCTAGACCTACCAAACATTTAACCCAAGCTCCTGTGATCACTTCCATACAAGTTTAATTAAAATTTTTGCCACGCTTCCATCCGGTCCCACGAAGAACGAATCTGTGAAGAATTACCATATGTAGCAGAATGCCGAATTGGTTGAGATCAGAGATTAATGCTCTTGATCGTCCTCGTATATACGCTTTTGCTCGCTCAGCACCGCATGCTCATTTTATTATTTACTATTTATCAATGCTCTCTCAAATTAAATTTATAACCGTTAGGTCACGCCCTTCCTCATGCCACGCCTACTTCTATAAGATTTATAGGATTCTTAGAGTTCTTCGTAGATTTTGATTCTGGTATACGCTTACTCCTTTTTTTTGACCCGTCCTAATGAATATATGTATTTACGTTAAAGATAGTACAAGTAAGGACGTTGCGTTTACGAAAACCGGTGTCATCTGTTGGTAATGATGTTGCAGATTCGAATCCAAGAATGTCATGATCAGGACAAACACAAATATCTTTCTCTGAGTTCATTTGCTCACTGAGCTCGTCGCTGCCATCATCTTCTATGGCCTCGTCTCTTACTTCTTCGTTGGCTTCAATAACATGTTCTGGTATGCTTGGTTTCCTGATACTTTCCAAGTGCTCTTCCAGACGCGGTATTTCTCCACTGCCAAGCTTAGTAAAATAATGAACACCAGCAAACTCAAGCAACGTTGCTATGCAATAGAGAAAACTCATCAGAAGGAACCAGTCCAGTGCAGTCGCATACTTGACCTTTGGCAAGTCAGTCCGTGAATCTAAACTTATCGTGGATAGTGTTAGAACTGCTGTTACACAGAGACCTACACGATCGCTAGTAGCCTCACGATGTATCCAAAATGATACCCAAGACAATACCACTATCAAAATGCATGGCACATAAACCTTTAAAATATTTATTTTATATATATGTAGTATGTATAAACGTCAAAATACTAACTTGGATAAGAAAGTATCCGGTATGACGTTTGAGGTTGAATGCTACATGTAAGACTGAAAAGTCACCCTCGCGTCGGGTTGACGTGAAGTTACGGTGCATCATGCTAATGAGATCAAATTGGTTAAGAGTCATTCCGGGGACAAATGACACGGCATCATCTTGATTTTTCCATTCGTACACTAACTGTTGGTTTGTATAACCATCTTAAATATTTAAATTGTGGAATTAGGAATCTGGAATTAGGAATTAAATAATATATAGGGAATCGGAAAAATGTACTTACAGCTTCCAATTATAAGGGGACACGATTGTCTATCCATCGGAAAGTTTTTCAACTCCATGGGACACGTAGCTTTAATGGTTAATCTGAAAAAAGCAGTGCGAGCTATAATTATACTAGTCTAAAACGTAACTTACCTCATCGAATAGAGAATTCCACCGTCTTGATCAAGTCGAAGTAATTTGTTTGGCACAGTTATTGTGTGTATATGAGAATGCTTTCCATTATAAAAGTAAGTGTCTGGTCGCCAGATTTTGTCTAGCATCTTAATGCTTAAGGATAAACTTTTAATTGGCCCGTCAAAACTTAACCGCTTATCTCGCCAATACTGCCTAAAATAGCAATCCATTGAATATTCCATGTCCAACTCGGACACTGGACCCATACTACGTATAAGTATATTGGTTTGCACCACCGTAGGTATCCCTTGTCCATGTGTTGGAAGCTGTGACTGCTCATAGCGTTTAAGAAGGTTTTCCAAAATGATAGAAATATTGCGGCTGAGAATGTCTGTAGAAACCAAGCGTGCGACTCTATTTTTATTTGTGGACTGTAATTCGTTTGTTGCATTCTCTTGGAGTAAACGTCGATGTTTACTAAATATAAACTTTTCTGGTGGAGTCTGTTTTACACGAAAAGACTCGTATATTCTGCTGGCTTTTAACTGAGTTGTTATTGTGGGCGTTTCTCCTAGTACCTTAGATTTGATTAAAGGAACTATAGAGAATCCATCTGGTTCTTTTTGAGTCGGTATACTTTGGCAGCAGTGCCATTCCAGTATACTTATGTATATTGAGAATCTGTGAAAACATTAAACATTTATAAGTACTCAGATTCAGATTCAAAACATACTACGTATCCATAAAAACTCGTATCGTTTACTCTTCTATGAAAATACCCCCAAGGCCCCCAAACTAAGGGATGCGCTAGGATCCGCTGTCAAATTGTACTAAAAATTTAGACACGAATCAGAACAATCTGTGAACTCATTAGAGATAAGCTAAAAATGTTCAAGAATTATAATCACTTAGAATGCAAGTATTTGACATATTTCAAATAAATATATCTTTTCGATAGGTACGTAGATTACGTATTCGATAAGCATCACGACTCAGCAAATGTATCATTGAACGCGTACCGAATGGGATTTTCCAGAAGAACACTACAACGGTTTTTTTTTTCATATACTACAAATTTGCAAATAAACTCGACCTCGGCATTTAATCTGTGTTCCTAAAGTCATTAAGCAAAAAACACAAAATTCAAACCCTTGTGATCCCCGCAAACTGAAAACAAAACATTTGTCGAAGGAGTGATCCAAAAGTCGTTATGGCCAACCGAGATAGTTTCAACCGGCTAGCTTTTCATTTTCGTGTTCTATTTCGCCTTCTGCTTCAATGCACAATGCACTGTCGTGAAGTGAAGTGCTGCTAGAGTTGGTGGACAAGTTGTTATCGAACTTCTAGCAAACGACCAATTGAAGGAGATAGTGAAACTGAGCTGAATTCTATCTAGAAGCTTCAGCATTTGCAGTCATTTTTGAGCGCAGTGGCGTTGGGCACAATCATAATGGGAATTTCTAACTATCTAAAAGATATATGTCATAGTCTTGAAGGCATGCATCACTCCACGCAAGGGCAAGATGGATGGGTTGGTAAATCAGGAGTTCGCTTGAGTACGCATAATAGAAAAGCATTCGTAGCATCGAGCGCCACCGTTTCTTGCGTGCTGTGCGAGCGCACGAACCATATTATTCCCAATTGCCAACGTTTCAAAAGTTTATCACCAGATGATCGCAGCAAGGAAGTTAATAGGCTACTTTTATGCGTTAATTGCCTACGAAAAGGCCAATTGAAGCACAAGAACTTTTACATTTCGTTCGTCCAGCAGAGACAGTCCAATTTGTTTCTCCAAGTGAAGCCATATAAGCACAACCAAGTTAGAGCGCTATGGTTGCATTGTCGCCCTCCTTGCCGCAAGCCCTCATTTCTTAAGTCCGTCTGATGCTGTGCTATTAGCTACCGTCGTCGTCAAAAACAAAAACGCTAGAACTCTCGGGCCATGTCCCACACTTAAGACTCGGGATCTCAATTGCATTACTATTCATCTAGCTAATCAACTTAAGCTTCGTAAAAGCTTAAAATCGGATGACACCAATCACAGCACTCATCTCGATGACTTGGTTCGTCAATTTTGGGAAGAAGAGAAAAAGCATTTATCTTCTGGACGTTGATATGTAATGACTGCACCATCAAGTGGCCAAATCGACACCAGAAGAAGGCTTTTACGTGCAGATACTAGGCAAAAACGCAAACCTCCTCCCATCCAACAGAACGAGGGGTGCTGCCGAATGCCTCGCGACTTTATAGCCTAACCAATCACGAACGTTCAGTAGTGCTTTCTCAAGCACTGGCTTAGGCTTAAGCGGTAGCTGCGGAGAGAAAAACGAAGCTGTTTACGAAGCTGTAGAGCTGTTTGGGTTCCTTAGAAAAACGTAACCTACATCGACATAGCTAGCCCTTATAGCATTGAGCGTTAAGAATTGAAAGGTTTGACCGAGTCATTACATAACTAGAGAGAGGGAAGAACGAGAATCAACTTGAATTTTTTTGTATAGTTTTGATTTTAATTTTCTTAGACTGGAAAGGTCCTTGGTAAACCAACAGTTTTTCTCCGATCTAATGGGATAGGACAGCGGGACACAAGAATCAAAAAGTGAGCTAAGTGCATCTTAAAAAATATTTGTGCCTATCGTAACACGAGTGCACAAATACAAAGCGGACTAATCAAAATCCCTAGTAAGGTTATTAAGCTTCGCAAATACAGCCTTATGAAAGCAGTGGACACATTGAGGTAGTCCACCCAATCGATCCAATACAATTGGTCCTATGTCGAGCGATACTTCGAAAGTAGGAGAGTAGACATCTACAGGTATAGTGAGCGGAGGGACTCGAGCTAACAATGTTATGGTCGGATCCGTTATAAAGCACAAATCAAGAAATCGACCAAGCTATTTTTAACATGGTTAGCTTAAGATAGAGACAGGTCAATTAAGCGATATCCAAAGAAGGTTGAATATACAAGCAAGATAAGAAAACTGAGAAAGCGGGAAGAATCAGTTTTATACACAGGATCCCTTTTAAAAGCTATGTAGCATTCGGACAAAACTTCAGAACTAAGAATTTTACGGCTTTACCCAGGTCTCGGAAAACACAATAACGTAAATCCCGGAAACGAATGTTGAGCTTACTGCGTAAGCCTCTAAAATTTTGAAAGAGAAGAGAAGTTGTTAATTTTTTGGACGGGTGGAGGTAGAGCGGGAAGATGCTCCATCTTATTGGTTTGATTGGTTGTAAGAGTTTTTGGGGGCCAAATGGTGTTAAAATGAGGTGCAGATCCCGCGGAGTGACCGTTTTGAGCCTGGGAGACTCATTCAGTAGTTGTGATCCACTAAATTGAGACTCCATGGCTAGGAGTCAATCGTATTGCTTTATAAAGCCCACTGTCAGCTCCTCAAACCCCTTCCGGGAGTGCGTCATAAACATGACCATGTCTTTCTCAACCACCCAGCATGCCTTACAGTTGTAATGCAAACCATTTCGTTTAGGAATAGCAGCGCTCACGAGCCCTGTGAACTAAGCGCATTTTGCATCTTGGTCCGCTGCCGACTGGGTGTCTGGACCTTTAATGGGATCGCAAGGCTCGCTATCAATACTTCTTGGAACTTTGACGGCGTCCTCCATAGCGTCCACCGCTCTGCACTCCCCCCCGCGGCATCAGGCGTTCGTATGCGTCTGCACCGTCCTCAGTCTGCGCCGCCGGAGAGATCCTGCCCGTTTTTGTTTCCCACGTTTCAATCACATAGGCAAACTCCGGTTCCGTCCAATGCTTCTCGATCCAGATTTTAAATGTTTCTCGTTTACTGAGCCTTCCAACTGAAGTCCGCACGCCTTGGCGCATTGCATCAGTTCCTCCTTCCTCAGCGAATGAATCAACTGCCGGCTCCTCATCTTGATACCCTTCTTGATACCCCGCTCAGTAACGTCCTTCCCAATGCGCTCTCCTTTTCTCGCTTGTCGTGAGGCCCCACGTTGGGCGCCAGTTGTAACGAACCGTTTTTCGTCCGTCTGATTTAGCGGGGCTGGCTCAGCGGTCGGTGGATCAATGCAACGAATTTATTTGTTGCCCCGGCGACAAGCAAGTAATGCACTTGGGTGGATTTTTGACAGATTAGCGGTTCTTTATTGGTATCTTAAAGTTATCTTACGGCTATGGTATTTCTAAAAAAACTGGTCGTGAAGCCTCTCACCGCAGTGCAGATGCATTTTGCTGGGTGCCGCAATTCCCGACTCGACCGTTGTTGAGGTTGACCTCCGTTAGGCTACGGCTGTGGGGGTTCTGACTTGGCTACCGCCTCGTCCGCCACTCACACAGCTCCGCACACAATGAGTTCACATTTCCACTGGTCTCACTTTTACGCGGTGAGTCTTTTGGTGTTGCCTGCCATACACTTCTCCTTCGGATTCCGTTGTTGACGCTGTTAGTCGTCGCTCCTCTTGATTCACTATCACTGGTTACCACTCTCGTACTGATTTCGCTTGGTGACGCTTTTGGCTCCCTCACTTGGCTGTCCACTTCGACTGCCGCGGACCTCCTCTTACAGGCTCCCTGTGGCCCAGCGTCCGCGTCGTTGCCCATCCGCAACGGTTCCTTTCCCTTGGTATTTTTCCATCGGGCACTTCGACTTCCCACGCCTTCCGTATCGGGATCGGCCTACATGGTATACATGTCATACATGGCCTACATGGCCCACATGGCCTACATGGCCTCCATGGACTACACGGGATCCACATGGCCTACATGGGATCTACATGGCCCACATGGGATGACGTTGGTGCCTTCAGGGCCTCGGCCCTTCGGCCCACCGTTGGCCCAATTCCGCCAATCCCGTGCTCTCGGAGCGAGGCCCGCTCCATCCTCTCGCGTAGCGGGATCGCATCGCGCTCTTTGCAGGCCATTTTGAGTCATCCCCTACTAGGGTCTTGTGAGGAATATCGATTCCTCAGAACGCTTTTGCAGAGCCAGCAGGAGATACTCGGCTGATCATAGGTGATATTTTCCTTGTAAGTTTTTTTTTTGGCACAGACAATAGGTGTAAACGCCGGCTGCTAACGCAAAATAAAATTTAAATAAGCGGAGGGCAAAAGAAATACGTGTGGGCACTACCAAAGATATCGGATGATGAACGTTAACAAGAGCGAAGCGGGGGTGCAATAAAGATCTCTCTCGCTTTTGGTGAATTCGCCCCGCTTCGCCACAGATGAGTTAGGTGTTCGGGGCAGATCACCACCGAATAGCGGCTAGCCAAACAGAAGCTGTTTATTGGCCTTCAGCCGCATATTTGCATTGCTACATATTCATACATATATACATATTCTGTAAATTCTTGCACTTGCTTGCCCTGCTAAGCGTTCTCTCAAAGCTCGCTCTTCTCTTCGTTATCTATGCTCGGCGTTATCTATGTTTGCCGAACGAAGAGAAGCTGCGCTCAGCGATCGGAGCGACAATGCTAGCAATGGGAAGGGCAAGCAAAGGCACTCGCCGTTTAGACATCACCCATTAAAGAACATTCGTAATTATACCCGGTACTCGAAGAGTATAGGGGTATATTAGATTTGTGGGGATAACGGTTGTGTGTAACACACAGAAGGAAGCGTTTCCGACCCCATAAAGTATATATATTCTTGATCAGCATCAATAGCCGAGTCGATATAGCCATGTCTGTCCGTCCGTCCGTCCGTCCGTCCGTCTTCATTTGCGCCTATATCTCAGAGACTATTAAAGCTAGAGCAACCAAGTTTTGTATCCAGTCTCCTGTGTGATCACACTACTCCAAATGTAATTCAAATTTCGCCCCGCCCCTTTCCGCCCACACAAAGGACGAAAGTCTGTGGCGTACACAATGTTGAAGATACGAGAAAACTAAAAACGCAGAGTCATAGAGAATGACCATTTCTATCAGAGTGTGGAACCTGGATCAGATCGGATCATTATTATAGCTACAATGAAGAAAACCATTTCGAAAGTCATCATTCCCTCTCGCTCTCTCTCACACGCGACCCCATCCGCTTTGCCCATTCGTATTTTGCGTCGCCTAGTTCTCAGAGACTATAAGAGCTAGAGCAACCAAACTTTCTATCCGAACTCCTGTGATATCAAACCAGCACAAGTGTATTTCAAAATTTTGCCACGCCCCTTTCCGCCCCCACAAAGGACGAAAATCTGTGGAATCCACAATTTTTAAGATAAATGAAAACCAAAAACGCAGAATCACGAAAAATTTAAAAAAATTCACGAAAAAAATCAGATCGGATCAATGTTATGGCCAGAAGAAACAAATTAAATTTCAGTAGCTACGCAACGCCTGCCCAGCGCTGACTCATTCCCTCTCTCTCTCTTGCAAACACTTGTACGTCTCAAATATGTAGTTATACATGTCATGTAGAAATGTAGGCGCAGATATACAAAGCATATGTAAACAAAAATGGAAACATGTATAAAAATTCCAAAAAATTAATTTTTTAAAAAATAAAAAAAAAATAATAATAAATATTTAAATATTATTTTCGTCCCTTTTGAGAACATATAATAAATTTCATAAATCGTAGGCTCATATATGTATGTACATATATATATACTGACTGAGTACCGGGTATAAGGTAGAGCCGCGGCCTTTGCCGCGGCTCACAACGTTTCCTCTCGTTTTATTTCTGCGCCGCGTTTTATTTATTGGAAATAATTATTCGGCCGATCGGGGATAAAAAAGCATTATCCCCACATTAGTCATAGGATCTTTTTATATAAAGGTATCGATCGTCGAAGTAAATAAATATACTGAATTTGCAGCCACCAAAATTTATCGCGCTTAGAAAAATTATTCTGAAATTTCAACCCTCATGAGATGCAGTCCGTTTGCCTATGAAGCAAAGTTTGGAGTCCTTGCGACATTTGGAAATTTACAGAGCAATAACAAACAGATCTTCCAATTAAACACAATCACCAACATCGTTTCTGCTATACGAGCAATGCATCAGCTAACCATGAATAGTACTGAATTAGTAATTTTTTCCGGAAAGGGAACAGCACGGAGTCTTCATAGATGACTTTTGCATAACCAAATCTTTCACCGCAGTTTCTGGCATAGTAGATATTAGATTTTCAACTGATGATATCTCGGAGGATCTCGTTCTAAAATTTCGGACTTCAGATTTGACCACTAGCATTTGATGCAATGCAATTATTTTACCTAGGGATTTTCCGTTGATGTTCACTATCGGAAACATCGCCATGCTGATCCGCAGTTGGTTCTTGGAGCGATTCTTTTACAGTTCTGGCAGGTCTTCAGCAGAACCAGACCTTGTCTTTACTACTGCGGTTCCTTCTACTATAAGCCAGATGGGCGCAATCGAACCCCGACTTACCGTTGCATCAGCGTTTTCATCTGTTTTGAAACAAAGACCGTTTTAATGGAATTGAGGAATGATCTAACAACTTCAGCTCTCAAAAGCTCGTTGCTATACGCGACATTCTCCAAGGCATTTAGTCAGACAATGCCTTCAATGCACTATGGGGAAAATGACCACTTTATCTGGCATTTATTATTGTGAGTTTACCAAAAGAAAGCTTTTTTATGAAAAACCAGTTTTATATTAATTTTATTAATTTTCTTAATTTTCAGCATTTTCTTCATTTTTCAGCTCAAAGTTTTCAAGAAAATGTAGGCTGTTGTCTTCAAACTCATCTTGTTCTGAATAATTCGTGTGTATTCGTGTTCAGACGAAAGCTGGATTACCTCGCTAGGAAGGGAAAGATTTTTATGTTTTTTTATGCGTCACGATAAGTTTAGGGAAGAAATTATTGGATCTGATGTATCCAAAGCTCGTATAAACACATCGCCCAAAGATTCAAATCGGCTGTGCTTTCTGGAGTGATGAAGTCTATTCGATTTATAAATTTTGTTTCGGGACTCAGATGCTTCTTCACCAAAACAGCCGACTGGAAGCACCGTATTTTCAATGATTTGCCTTGAGTGCACAATAATTTAATGGACAGTAGGTGTTATGGGAAGCCATGGATAACTGTCCACAATCATTTCGCCAGTTCAGTGACAGTATGCCTCGAATTTTTCTAAATCTATTGGCAACTGACAGGACAAACATATCAAAATGATCCTCAAATTGTTGATTAACTCCAGTTATTTCAGAAAATGTTTTGAAGTTGGTAAATGCGCGACGTGCAGTGTTACCGGTATTTGCATTTCCAAAGCCTCCTGCTTCGGCTTATCGACCTTCAAAGCGAGTTTTTCCCAAAACATTTTCTGTATATTTGCCTTTCGTTTTAGCATCGCTTGCTTGTCACATGGAGTAGCAATTTGCCATTTTTTTAACTCAAGCTTATACCCAGCATGCAAGACGAACTCAAAATTTCGTATCCAGCAATGAAGTGGGCTTACTCCATATTTCAGATTGTCTAAAACTGGCACAAATTTGAAGCACTTGAAATTTTTATTCCCAAGGGCATGATTGAAATGATTTTGTGTCCGTTAAAGCATTCAGAACTTTTCCATCAATGGCAGTGAGATATGGACTGAATCTTACATACACACCTTGAGTATCATTTAAAGATAACTTAAATATCGTTGATTTCAACTTTTCAATTTGTAATTTTATAACCTTGCTCTCTTTTAAAAATACCTCTTTTGTTTCTTTGAGAAACTCCTATTTTAGTGGACGACAAAACCTAATAGACTGAGGAGTGCGAATGTTCCACAACAAATTTCAGGATGAGTCTATCAGTCGAAGATACATTATGGTGGTGGCAAAAAGGCATGAGTCTTTGTCACACGATCTCTTATCAGCGTATGCCTGGTTATAATTCGCCTGTCCAGTACTTCCATCGAATGACAATGAGCTCAGCAGATAAAAAATTAGTGTGCTGATTGGCCAATACACCATGGGTAACATCTTTTTGAAGTGTCACAATCCGGAAAGCCGTGTGTTCCAAAAGGTCTTGCAGAGAGACCTTGGCTACCGTCTCTGATACATCAATTCTGTGTGGTCTGCATTGCTTCTTTTGCTCTGCCACATTTTTATAAACTAGGTATATATTTACATTTCTCTTACAAATGCCATCTAGCACATGTCGGATAGCACAATACTGCTTCTTGGTCAATCCTTGAACAAAAATTAGCGCCAATGCTTCATCTTTGGACGCACTTATAGGCTGATCAATGGGCTTTGTCAATCCTTCCCTGACTTGCTTGGCCTTTTCCGGGGTACTTGCAAGTATTTCAAGAACTGCAGCAAGATCATGTAGTCCTTGTTTCCGGGCAGCTGCGATTGCTGCGTGAACTAGCAAGAAAACATCATCACCTTGGAATTTGGATTGTTCCGCTGCTTGCAGTCTTTGAGCCCTTTCGCCTTTCAATTCAAATGGAAGAAGTGGCCGTCCAACCGGTCTATTACTTTTTTTTAAATGCAAAGTTGTATTACCGTTTATCCATTGCGAATGTCTTCTTTCAAAGTTCTTATAAGTGCCTTTACATTTAAGCCAATTATAATGCAAATTGTTGCAAAATTGGTGGCTTTTTACTGTTTAAATATTTTCATCAACATTATTGCACGCATGCAGTTCAAAATATCTTTGAATTGCCTTCTCTCGTTCGTGCCGGCCCCTCTCGCTATTCCACACAACAAACAAATCGACGTTGTAAAAATGAGGTTACCTAATAAAAATGCAAATTGCGCCAAAAGAGGGAAAAAGAGGAAATTAGGACCAATACCTGATAACTCAGAATTGACTACGCTCCGACAAACACTTGGACGAACACATAAACCATTCTAAGCTCGTTTACATAATCCTTTCTAAAGTTGAAGTTTGTTAATAAAAATCCAGCTTTAGAAGCGCTTATAAAACGAAAAAATATTAGTATACACACGCACAATTTATATTAAACACACAGTGCAAACCTGCGAAATCAGTGTTCATGACTTGATTTTCTTCTAATTGTGTTGCCATCACAAAATATTAAAAACAAAACTCAATGCAAAAATTAACAAAACTTAGCCGCACTTGTTATCGATTGCAACATCTGCCTTAACAGCTCTTATTCTTACATGGGACTGTTAAATTTAAAATTTTGAGTTTTTGGCATAACAGTCTGATATTTTCTAATAGGCCTTTTACACTTGGTGCGTTACCTATCGATATCGGTGCATAGAAGCACCACTGCCGTTTACACTATAGCGTCTTTGCGTCTTGGGAAGAGGAAGACAAATTTTGTAAACAAAGTAAATAATCGAAATTCAACGAAATATGTCGGAAATAGAGTTGATTCTTTTAACTGCGGTGGCGCAAAGTGAGAAGAACCGTTTGCAGTGCATGGAAGCGGCTGAGTTATCCTCAGAAAATTCGTCTTGCAACTGCAACGTCCTTCTTGCGTTTGGACTCTTGTAGGTAAAGAGCAGATAATGTTCTTTCTTTTCAATTAAATAATGTATTCTTCATTGCAATAGCCACGGTATGGTTCATTTTGGGAAAAAGCTGTTGTGGAGAACTCCGATGCCTTTTTTAAGGAAAATTTCTGGATGGAAAGGAGTACTTCAACATTCTCGTTGGACTGTTGGCCAATCTCTAAAAGCCTGCGGAATATAGCACGGGAGACTATTTGGTGTGTCAAGGGCTTTTTTCTGCCTCATATTACTGCAGTTTTATCGCGAGGTAGATGCTCAACTCGCTGACAAGTATCTGCAAGCAGACTTTCTTACCCTGAGAAGATCACAGAAACAGTGAAAGGATTTAAAGACATGGGATTTGCAGCAAAAAATTTGAAATCAACTATATTGTTGAAATGTTTTTTTATACCCGGTACTCGAAGAGTATAAGGGTATATTAGATTTGTGGGGATAACGGTTGTGTGTAACGCCCAGAAGGACGCGTTTCCGACCACATAAAGTATATATATTCTTGATCAGCATCAATAGCAGAGTCGATATAGCCATGTCTGTCTGTTCGTCCGTCCGTCCGTCTGTCCGTCCGTCTTCATTTGCACCTATATCTCATAGACTATTGAAGCTAGAGTAACCAAGTTTTGTATTCAGTCTCCTATGTTATCACACTACTCAAAGTGTATTTCAAAATTTCGCCGCGCCCCCTTCCGCCCCGACAAAAAACGAAAGTCTGTGGCATACACAATTTTGAAGATACAAGAATACTAAAGACGCAGAATCATAGAGAATGCCCATTTCTATCAGAGTGTTGAATCTGGATCAGATCGGATCGTTATTATAGCTACAATGAAGAAAACCATTTCGAAAGTCATCGTTCCCTCTCGCTCTCTCACACACGCGGCCCCATCTGCTTTGCCCATTCGTATTTTTTGACGCCTAGTTCTCAGAGACTATAGGAACTAGAGCAACCAAACTTTCTATCCAATCTCCTGTGATATCAAACCAGCACAAGTGTATTTTTAAATTTTGCCACGCCCCTTTCCGCCCCCACAAAGAACGAAAATCTGTGGAATCCACAATTTCTAAGATAAGAGAAAACCAAAAACGCAGAATCATGGAAAGTTACCATATCTACCAGATTGCCGAATATGGATCAGGTCGGATTAATATTATTGACAGAAGGAACAAATTAAATTTCAGTGGCTACGCAACGCCTGCCAAGCGCTGACTCATTCCCTCTCTCTCTGTCGCAAACACTTTTACGTCTCAAATATGTAGTTATACATGTCATGTAGAACATATAATAAATTGCATAAATTGTAAGTTCATATATGTATGTATGTATGTATGTAGATACATATGTATGTATATACTGATTGAGTACCGGGTATAAGGTAGAGCCGCGGCCTTTGCCGCGGCTCACAACGTTCCCCCTCATTTTGACTAGTATTATCGTTGCAATGACTGGGTGGCGTTTAGGTAACAATAACGGAAGCTTTGCTTCCCAGTCCAAGTCGAATAGCCTTTTTACACTACAGTGAGCTACCACACTTATCGATAGATAACTCAATAGCTCAGAACTTTCATTTACACTATGCCAAAGTTGAGTTATTGAGTTTCGGCTGCTGGCTCGTGCTTGTCTACGAAAATTTGTTTTATTTAATTTTTTTAATATGAATATGCAAGAACTAATGATGCTCTATGTGGCAGAGCAATTTACAATAACGACGATGCAGTTTATATTATTATACCCGGTACTCGAAGAGTATAGGGGTATATTAGATTTGTGGGGATAACGGTTGTGTGTAACGCACAGAAGGAAGCGTTTCCGACCCCATAAAGTATATATATTCTTGATCAGCATCAATAGCCGAGTCGATATAGCCATGTCTGTCTGTCTGTCCGTCCGTCCGTCCGTCCGTCCGTCCGTCCGTCCGTCTGTCCGTCTTCATTTGTGCCTATATCTCAGAGACTATTAAAGCTAGAGCAAACAAATTTTGTATCCAGTCTGCTTTGTGATCACACTACTCCAAATGTGTTGAAAAATTTCTCCCCGCCCCTTTCCGCCCCCACAAAGGACGAAAGTCTGTGGCACACACAATTTTGAAGACACAAGAAAACTAAAAACGCAGAGTCATACAGAATGACCATTTCTATCAGAGTGTTGAATCTGGATCAGATCGGATCATTATTATAGCTACAATGAAGAAAACCATTTCGAAAGTCATCATTCCCTCTCGCTCTCTCTCACACGCGGCCCCATCTGCTTTGCCGATTCGTATTTTTTGACGCCTAGTTCTCAGAGACTATAAGAGCTAGAGCAACCAAACTTTCTATCCAAGCTCCTGTGATATCAAACCAGCACGAGTTTGTGTTAAAATTTTGCCACGCCCCCTTCCGCCCCCACAAAAGACGAAAATCTGTGGAATCCACAATTTTTAAGATAAATGAAAACCAAAAACGCAGAATCATGAAAAATTACCATATCTACCAGATTGCCGAATCTGGATCAGATCGGATCAATATTATGGCCAGAAGAAACAAATTAAATTTCAGTGGCTACGCAACGCCTGCCAAGCGCTGACTCATTCCCTCTCTCTCTCTCTGTCGTAAACACTTGTACGTCTCAAATATGTAGTTATACATGTCATGTAGAAATATAGGCGCAGATATACAAAGCATATGTAAACAAAAATGAAAACATGTATAAAAATTCCAAAAAATGCATTTTTTTAATTTAAATATTATATTTCCTTATAAATATGAGAATTTTTGCGTACGCCACGGAACCCGTCGTTATTCTCGTGCCATAACTCTAATAGCACCTCCAAGGCGTCAGGCGACCAAACGCATCTAAACGCAACCAAAACTCAACTTTTTTGCCACCTCTAGGCCCACTATGCTTTCCGATGTAAACGGAACTCGAGTTTTGCCCAAAACTCAATAACTCATTAACTCAACCGTAGTGTAAATAGGCTATAAGATCTAAAGACACCCGGCGATGCCTAAGAGTCGCTTGGCGTCCAACAGTGAGAACAAAAAACGAAGCTTGCTTCTTATTGGGACCAGTTTTCTCAGAATGAGAGCTTTAAATTCCTCAGTAGCTGTATTAGCTGAATGTTTTGTACAAGCAAATGCGTTCCACGCTCCTCTGGAGTGAGTGAACCATTGCAACCAGATCCTTTTAGTAATACAAATCTGTACACGTATGCGAAAGTACGTTGTAGCTTAGCAAATGAGTTATAGAATTTACATGATGACTATCTCTTGTGATAGAAACAGTGCCTTGTGGCGGCGCTCTGGAAGCTGAAATGGATAGACCCTGTTTTGAGGCCAAGTCGCGCGTTGAAGTTGAAGGCGCAAGTTGAACGGTATGAATAAGGGTCAATTGTGACATATCTGCGAGTCTAAAAGATCTAGAGGCGTGCATCCACGTTATAAAATGTATGCAAGGTTGAGCTGGTTGAGCACATGATGCCAGGGAATGCCTTTCGTCCGCTCCTGTATTTGTGCTACCATGTTGGATACAAAGACGTTAAATTTAGAAGGTGATTCACGTAACCAAGCAAGCGCTACTGTTGATTCGGTCCAGCAAAGATATTATTTGTATTCAAATCGAGTGCGGAGATGTTCCTTTTGAGTTCAGATTATAGAAGTGCTGCTTAAAGTTCAAGTTTTGGAGTTGTCATCGTCTTTAAAGAGGTGACTCTTGTTTTCGAGTAAAGTAAATGTGAAGAAAGTATTCCTAACATTGCGGATCTGACAAAAGCCATCGGCATCAGAACATAATGTGGAAACTTTAAGCTGCTAACAAATGAGAACTGCCATATGAGGGTAATCTATTCGGAGTGCAACGACTGCGGCAGGCATTCGTCCCAATTGACCTTTTCCCTCCACAGCTCTTGGAGATAACCTTGTGATGATGGGTGCGATCAATCCGAACGGATAATAAAATCTTGATATCATTGACAACAAGCTCTACTTTGTTACTGGTCTTTCGAATATGATATCCGGAATTTGGCCATATGGCCTGCTGTCTTAAGTGCGGCGAGCTTGGCCACAAAGCAGCAACGTGCCAAGGTGAACCTAAGTGCTTCGATCGCTGTGAACACAGCATGCAGCATACCAACCCATTATGCGGGCATCAGAAGATCCCCAATGGCACAAGGCGGGACTCGTACCCTGCGATAAAACTGAAATTACTCAAAATAAACTTAACTTAACGCGGCAGCTCAAGGTCTGTTGAGCCAAACGGTAAGGGAGACCAAAGTGGACTTTTCTATTCTGAGCAAGCCGTACAGCAAAAGAAAAGGCGTAAATTATGCATTGGACAGCACAGGAAAGACGGCGATCTGAGGTTGTGAAGAGACGATACGGATGGAATCAATAGGATCCGCAAACCTCTTCATACGAGCAAAAATCAAGGAGCTTTGGATCTATAACTGCTACTTCCCACCGAGTCTGCGCGTCAATGAGTTCGCAGCGGCCCTAGAAAAAATAGAAGAGGATTGAAATGGCCGAGTTAACGTGGTGTTGGCTGGCACTTCCACGCTTGGGCAGAAGATTGGGGCTGTCCATCAACCATCGCCAGAGGACGAATTTTCTCGGAGAGCTTAGAATCACTTGACATTGCCCAGCTGAATACAAGAAGTGAACACACCTTCAGAAAAAAGGGGAATTGGGTCATGTACAGACCTGACCTTCGTCAGCAACTCCCTTTTTACGGAAATTAAGCGAGAAGTATACGGCAAGCGACCACACTGCCATCTGGTGTGCCATAGAGCCTGGCATTAGAGCTGGTTAGGATCATGCAGACCACGCGAAGGGGCTATAAGGTCCCCACACTCATTACTAAGGAATTCGCTGCCAACATATGCATCCCACCGCCAGCCTATGGAGAAGCCGACAGGGCTATGGAGGCCGTGAGACAGGCCTGTGACGGTAGTACGGCCCGGCGCTTCGGGTGCTAAAGGCAATGGCACCGAAGGACGCAAATAAAATGCAGACTATCGTAGAGACAATATTTCCTACGAAGCCGTGAGGGGCGCCCCACCATGGCTGGAAAGAGGTCTTGGCCGCTGCTAGAGGCATACCCAATGAGAAAACTACGGGTCCTAATGCCATCCTAAACCGATCCCTAAAGACAGCCATGAATGTCCATCCCGGAATGTTTCTTTTGCTGTACTGTAGATGTCTTGCCAAATGAGTTTTCTCAAGTAGGTGAAAGGTGCAGAAGTTGGTTTTTATTCCACAGTCAATCAAACCGCTGAAACATCCAACGTCACATAGGCCCATATGTCTATTGGACACGCCAGTAAAAGCCCTGGATCGGATTATATGCACAAGGCAAGAGCAATCAATCCAAAGAGGGGAGATCTCTTACCAAGCCAATATGGGTTCTGCAAGGCACACTCCACCGTCGATGCATTAGCATCGGTGATCGAGATTGCCTCAAAGGCAATCGAAGGAAAGCGTTGGAAGGGTGACACAAAGGAGTACTGCATAATAGTTACCCTGGATGTGAAAATATGTTCAACACTGCCAAATAGAACGTCTGCGGGCACTGGTAGGGTTTGCGGACGACATCGCACTGGTGGAGGTTGGAACGGTGCTCAAGGATGCACAACAAAAGTGCGGCACATTCATCCGGATAATAAGGTAGTGGCTCAACTCCAAAGGGCTCCAGCTAGCTGACCACAAAACAGAAGCAGTATTGTTAAGCAGCCGAATGAAAGTAGAAAAGGCGAGCAAAAAAGTGGCGAATAATGCTTAATACAAGAGGACTGAAGCAAGGGCGAAGGATCCTACTGCAGAATGTGCTCTAAAAGGCGTAATTTCGTGGTTGAACTTTTCTACGGCTTTTTTACGCAATGGTGGAATATAATTGTGGAAAAAGATGCTGCTTGGAAGCCAAAGACATGTGACACAAGTCGATGTATTTTCGCATGAAGGCAGACTTGCTCTTCCTCAGCTGGTGATTTTTGGCCAATTTGCTTTCGAGCGACTTGAAGCGCCTTAAGACGCGCATATAGCAGTCGAAGCTGAGCTTAGCTGGAAGCCGAACTGAATACTGGCCTGACTCGAGTCGCGTGTAGCTTCGGAAAAATATCTGCTCACATAGTTCGTCTTCATCAGAATGTGTGGAGGCAGCGATTGCCGACAATGTCCGAAATTGACACCTCACCTGGATTATATTCCTTGCAAAAGGCTTCTAGCGATAAGAGTTTAGTGTGTGCGCGAAGGAGTCCACCAGACACAATTCATCCGAGCTTGATCTTTTGGAGCATTGGTAGGATATCTGCCATTCGAATCTGGCCGATGCAGATAAGATTGAACAATAGTCCGGCACCAAGTAAAAAATGTATTCTCTGAGTTTTTAAAACCGGTAAAACCTTTTTGGGGATATTCCACAATCCGTTATAGTAATACTGCTGAAAATTATGTGCTGAATGTCCTATCACGCAACTGTGCGGACATGTCAGCGGACATGTTAGAAGATAGCCTATGGTAGATATTGAGACGGGTATATGGTGAGTTCTCAGTTGGTGTAGCTAAGCTAGAAGAGTAGTAATTAAGTTGAGCTGAGATCCAGAATCAAGCAAAGCACGGCAGGATATATATACACCTGAATAGCTCTTGGCATATATGATAACTGTGAGAAGCACAATATAGTCAACAAGCATTCGTGGGTTCAGGTGTGAATTCAAGCTCACACCTGAAGCTGAATTTAAGCTCCCCGTTGACGATGTGGGAGGCTGAGCTGTGGTTGCAAAATGAAGCTTGGTGCACACGGAGCAGATAATTTAGGTGCGATGTGCAGCAAAGAATGATGCTTTTATTGACTTATCGCTTAGCCTCCAAGTGGTTTTATTGAGAGCTCTCTGTATTTTGGCCTGCCGCCGAATTCCACTGCAAGCGCATGAATCTATTTGCCCTTGACTACAGTGAATGTCACAGCGTGGGCAATGCGTGAATGCAATTACCGTTTTGTGTGTGCAGTGGCTTGCGTGTGCGCTTATATTGCAAATGAATATACATATATATGCACTAGAGCCCCGCACGAATATACTCGTTTTCCTCTTCTTCCAAATAATTCTATAATCGGTATCCGTTTGCTAACGTAGAAGTTGGCTTCAAACGTACAAAACTAATACCAAGCATGTTGGATGCTTACGAGTATTGTCAAGAATTACGAGTATCGTTGTTTCTTTGTTTGCTGAACAAAATTAAAGCGGTCGATATGGGGAGCTCTTCGCTGGCGAGTTTAGCCAGCCCGGCCTTGCTCCAGCCAACGCAGCTCCTTTATGACCGTTTCTGCCATATCGGCGACGGTCTTCCATGTCTGCTCATCGGTTACCATTCGCTCAATGATCGTGTCAGCGATAACCCTTGGGCTCGTCTCTCGCAGCTTGTCCCTCTCTTGTAAAAAAGGAGGTGTATCGATTTCTCAGTAACGTTGGGTCCGCAGTGGCTGCATGCTTAAAGCTGTGTAAGCACACTTTGAAGCACCCGTGCCCTGTCAGCATTTGGCTTAGTTGGTCTCTACTGTACGTAGGTACCCTCATTGCCGGGGACCACACGGCTACATTATGGATGTAGCCACCCCGGCGTTGAGCTGTCTGCTGCGCTGTCGTGTTTTCTCTATGTTGGCCATCATTTGGCTTAGGGCCGCCGATGCTGTGGCTGTGACGTATTCTAGGTGGGCCTTCAAAGTCAGCCTCTGGTCCAGCACTACCCCTAGGTATTTCAGCGCAGGCTTGGTCACTATGGTAGTGTTGCCGACTCTTACGCATGCTTGCTTCACGTTCTTCCTGCTACTCATTAGCACTGCCTCCGTCTTTTTCTCCGCCAGAGACAGACCGTTGGCTGAGAGCCATGAAACTATCTTCTCGACTGCCTCGTTGAACTTGGCCTCTGCGTCTTGTGTTTTTATATCCGGTACTCGAAGAGTATAGGGGTATATTAGATTTGTGGTGATAACGGATGTATATAACGCCCAGAAGAAAGTGTTTCCGACCCCATAAAGTATATATATTCTTGATCAGCATCAATAGCCAAGTCGATAGCGCCTATATCTCATAGACTATAAAAGCTGGAGCAACCAAATTTTGTATCCAGTCTCCTGTGCTATCGCACTACTCCAAGTGTATTTCAAAATACCCCCCTTCAGACCATAGAAAGAACGAAAGTCTGTCGCATGCACAATTTGGAAGAAATGAGAAAACTAAATACGCAGAATCATAGAGAAAGACCATTTCTATCAGAGTGTTGAATCTGAATCAGATCGGATCATTATTAAAGCTAAAATGAAGAAAATCATTTCGAAAGTCATCGTTCCCTCTCGCTCTCTCTCACACGCGACCCTGTCGCGTCTTGTATTCGTCCAAATCAGCGCCTAGATCTCAGAGACTATAAGACTTTCAGAGACTATTAGACGCAACGCCTGCCAAGCGCTGACTCATTCCCTCTCTCTCTCGCACACACTTAAACATCTCGTATGAGTAGTTCTACATGTACATGTAAAAATGTAGAAGCTGATGTAAAAATTAAATTTAAACAAAAATGGAAATAGATAACTTTTGATATATAAAAATCTAGCATAGGATTTTTTTAATTTTCCTTTTGGGCCAAAATTTAATTCGTCCCTTTTGCGAACATATAATAAATTACATAAATCATAAGATCACATATATTCTTACTGAGTATCGGATATTAAGCAGAGCCGTGGCTTTTGCCGCTGCTTACAATGTTCTCTTTCGTTTTCGCTGTTGTCAACAATGCGATGTCATCTGCGAAGCCCACCAGCGTGCACCCTTCTGGCAGTGTAAGCCGCACGATGTCATCGCACATCACGTTCCACAGAATCGGTCCTAGGACCGATCCCTGAGGAGCACCATCAGTGATCGCGTGATGTCTGGGTCCCTCTTTGGTGTCGTAGAGCAGGATCCTGTCAGCGAAGTAGCTTCTCAACGTCTGTATGATGTACTGTGGGATACCCCTTCTGGTCAGGGTCTCCAGAATGCTCTTCCAGCAGGCCGAGTTGAAGGCGTTTCGGCAGTATTTTTTGGCGCCTCCAGCCCATTGCGTTCCTGCCATGACTTCTTTGGACAGGTTGGTGACAGCTCGGTGGCGTCAGTGGTACTCCTTTGTTTGCGGAAGCCGAATTGCAGCTTGGAGAGACCGCTCTGCTACGTACGAGCCTCTCGAATAGGCAGAGGATCGCCAGCCATACTCTTGGAACATTTCTTTCCGCTAATCACTGGTTATACATATGGGCATAAATGTCAGGGTGGTCTCTGATGATGTATTTTAGTGCCACGTTGGGGATTCCATCTGGCCTCGCCGCTTTCCCGCTCTTTAGTTTGGCTGAGACCTCCAGTACCTCTCTACTAGTGATTGCGGTGGTGGCGGTGTTGATGTCCGTCTCATTCGCATCATCGTCACTGGCTCCATGGTATATTGGTGGTTGCCAGGGAAAGACGGCGTTTACGATTTGTCCCAGCTGTGTAGGATACTTGGGCATAGATTGCCTGTTGAGTTCCCCATGACTAGCGGCGGCGCGTAAGTCCTAAGCTGCCGCAAGTAGCGCGACTCTGTCGAGGCTTTCTTCCTTGTATCCTTGTATCCGGCCTGGAAGGAACGCCGTATCCTTGGCATGCTCCTGTGCGCTCCGATGTCCGTCACCACAGCTAGGTGATCGCTGTGCGTATATGCACTTAGCACGCCACTTCGAGGAGCGTGCGAGCTCCGTGCTTACGAAGGTAAGGTCGATGATCGACTCCCGACCTGCTTTGCTGAATGTTGAGGTACTTCATATGTTAAGGAGGCAGACGTTCAGGGCCTCAAGCTCGTATAGGAGCGCTGTAACGCGAGGAATGTTCCCCCCCAGGTCGTGGCCGAAGTGTTGAAATCGCCCGCTATTATCCCCGGCGACCTATCTCGAGCATAGTTTATGATGTTGGCGATGATCTCCTCATACTCTTGTCGAGTCAACCTCAGCCGTATGTAGCAGCTGAATATATGGATTCCATCATGTTTTGCTCGCACATATACCATTTTGGAAGCTCTGTCTGTGAGCTGGCCTGGTTGGGAGCCGCAAATCCAAATTGCCGCACCGCCATGAGTGCTTTGTTGCCAGACGCCTTCATGCTTCATTCTTTATGGTTCGCTAATTAGCGCTACGTCGATCCTCTGCTCTTAAATCGTTTGCGCCAGCAATCGTTGAGCAGCAGTTAAGGTTAAATTAGAGTAGCTTAACCATCGATCAGCTTGGTCAGAGTCTTCTTATACTCAGGTCAGCTTCGGTTAAGGACCGAGTGGGCTGTTGAGCGGGCGTCTCGGTTTATGCCAAAGAATAGGCATTTTGGTGGGTTACTGCACTGGTTGTGCTTATGTCCCTCTCCTCCGCACTCGAAGCAGGCGTCTCTTGCCACTGGGCGCGTGGAGCAGCACCTGGCTGCAGTGTGCTCATAGGTCATGCACTTGTAGCACCGGGCTGGCGCGATCCGGCGTCGGATGCGGCACACCCACCCAATAGACTCGCACCTTGACAAGGTCGAGGAGCTGCTGAGCAATGACGGGCTGTAGATTCTGCGGCGCTACCTGGGTGACACCAAAGGCTCTCCGCATATTCAGTACAGCTTGCTGAGCTGCGCCTTCGCCGATAGCTGCGGTTATTGCCTCCCATACCTTTTCGTATGTCGCGAGGTCACCTAAGTAGAGGACTTCGACCGGACTTTCCTTGTCTCCAAGCGCCCCCTGCATGGCCATCTGTAGCTTCTGGGTGGTGGGATCTAAAGAGTTCTGCATCCTGAGGAGCAGCTCCCCCGATGCAGTTTTTCTGATGTCCTGCACCTTGCTCCTAAGGTCTTGTAGAGTCGGCGCTGCCTTCACCAGCTTGAGGATGTCGGCGTACGACATCCGTGCACTTGACTAGCACTGGGTCCGTCCGAGCTGCGTTTTTGCGCTTCCTCTGACCTCACTCCAGCTCTGGGTAGAGTCAGTGTTTTCGCTATTGTTGTCCGGCTTTGTGGGCTCACATTGACGGATGGCATCAGGCCGCTGGTCTTTCCAGGGGTTATCGGGTGCTTCCTTCCTTGGCCCGAGGCTTTGATCCGATCCTGCGTGATCCGGCGTGTTACTTCCGCTACTCGACGGGGTATGGGTTCGCGCGTCCTCTTGGGGGTGTCGCCATCGCGTCTGTCACTCTGCGCCTCCATGCTGACAATTTTGTCTATTGAACCCTGCTGTACGGTCAGTGCTGTGGGTGATGCCTGGTGTTGCGGTGTTCTGGCCACCTTCGAAGGTTTTTGAAAGACCGCTTTTTCGTTGCTTGGGTTTTTTGTGGTTGTCGTAGCAAGATTGGGGGGAATGTTTCCTGGGGCCTCCAGAATCCGTGCCACCTCGTGGGTTTATACCTGTAAAAGTTGTGCTTTTAGAAGACATTAACACCTTTCATGTGGATTTTATACATTCTGTCAGGTTTTTTGCATTTTATACCTCCTGGAAGGTTATATAACTGGCGATCAATATGATATAGACGCAGACCATGCAGCCGCCCATTGTGGGTCAGACGCTACGTATATTTACGTTGGAGTGAGTGTGGTGTGCTAGTTTGGGGGGTGTGTTTCCATCGGTGGCAATCTGGCTCCCCAGCTCCTTGTTAGGGGAAGCAGCTCCTGGGTGTATGCAGCGGTTTAGTTTGGCAATCGCTAATCGACTTCCATAGCAGGCAGCTTCTATCACCGTGCCTTACGTGCTTGGGGCTCGTGGCGACACCTGGCAGATGGCTTGAATATTGCTCCGTAATCCAGCAGTGCTCGCTGCTCCGCAGCTAGATCAGCTGGCATGACTAGTGCAATTGTAGTGCGATAGTGCCGGCAGAAATAACAATTGAATTACAAGGGATTTGGAGCGCAACAAGGACAACACTGAAGAGACTTGGAAAGAGAGAGTGCGTAGGGCACTCTCGCCGAGGGCATTTCTCACCCCTCGTCCCTTGCCTTGGTCGTCGATGTACATCCCGAACATCTGGGCTTGTAAAAGCGGCCACTCTTCTGTGTGGACAACCTCCTGAGTATGTGCTGGTATCCACTGTTTATGCTTGTACACAACTGTTTCCTTTTCTTTCTCGTGTATTTCAACCATTTGCTGTCCGATCTGGAGCCCCAAGGAACGCAGTCACACACAACTCCTTGTATAAGTTAACACTCCCCACCTGCTGCAGGGTATCGGCAGAATTCCGAAACGGAAGAATGCTGATGCCGCACTCGAGGGGTGGGGGCAGCGACTACATTGTCGCACGAGCTTCTGCTTAGGAGCCGTTGGCCTGCACTCGAGTGGTCAGCGGATCATATTTCGCTGCTGATGAACATCCGCTGTGGAGCTGATGGTCTGCACGAGGCGCTGACGGTGCAGAACGTCGGCCCGCTGTCCAAGCAGCGCTGCCGCGAGGGTGGGCAGTTTTAAGTAGAATTGTATTTCTGTATCTTAAGATAGATTTAGATTCATTTCTCACTTTGAACCTCGCCAGTCGAGCCGGATAATAAACTATTAAAACCTTCACCCGCGAGTTTCAATGCCGTTGGCCGAGCCACGGTACCAATAGTCGGGACTTGTGATTATTTAATTGGCGCCCAATGGGTCTAAGAACTCATAGTAAACGGTCGTGTGAAAAGCCACAAAAATGTAGTGAAAAAAAAAGTGCCGACGAAAAAAGTGAAAGGCAAACTTATAATAAATACTCAATACTCAAATCGTTTTTTTTTGTGTTGAAACAAGTGGAAATTCTCCCTTACACCTTTAAGTCCCCCCTATGAGGAGGCACAAAGACAGATAAAGAGAAGAGAAGGGGCTGTAGGGAAATCCCTCGCTTCCATCAGTGATCTACAAAAGAAAAATAGGCTAAAGGGGCCTCCCTCGCCTAGGAAAATAAAATACAACAAACAACATACAAAAAAACAACAAGCAAGACACTACCAGCTAATTATATTGGATAAAGTGAATAGAGAGGAGAACAGAGTGATCTGCAAAAGAACAGCCGAACAACAACAAAGCTCCACCCCATCCCCGCTCAACCGGAGTCAACGTTAATACTGTAATTTAAAAAAACATGTAAGTGAATTACTCATCGATTACAGTTGTATGTCAGCTTAGATTAATGTCAGCTTTATTAGAAGCGAAAAATTATTTAAATTATAAGAAAGAGAATATTATAAAGGGAAGTAATTAAGGAAAACAAAATATAATAATAAATAAAATAAAGTGAGATATTCCTTGGTCTGTACGAAACAGAAGAATCTTATAGGAAGATAAATAACTGGGGTGGTGCTGTCAAATCAGATCGTACCTCATGAGCTATAGGAAAGTCAGAGAAGATAGTGACGATAGCCTAAGTTCGCTGGTAGAAGGCCTCCAGTTGGACAGACGGCCACCACACACAGAAACAGACAACATGAACCCGGAACAGTTCGGACAGGCACTACAGGCCGCCTTGGCAAGCCAGGTCGCGTTATTTCAGGACGAAATGAACCGGTTGCGAGCGGAGCTACGGGCCGAAATTGGCCAATCCCAAGCACAATCTGTGCCCCAAGCCGAAGTATTGAGAGATGTAGAAGTTGTTCCCGGGGTCGTATGCGACTTCCAGCTAGACATGGTCAAATCACTCCCAGATTTCGAAGGGAAACAGGTAGATTATGTGGCTTGGCGCCAGGCAGCGCTGGCGGCATTCCAGCCTTTCACGAAATACGAAGGAAGTGACAAACACTTCATGGCCACAGGCATAATAAGGAACAAAGTGAAAGGGGCTGCAAATAACGTTTTGTCGTCTTTCAACACAGTCCTTAATTTCAAAGCCATTATTAACAGGCTAGACTGTTCATATTCTGACAAAACGCCGATAGGTGTAATGCAGCAAAAGCTGATGACCATGCGGCAGGGCAGCCTCTCCTTAACAGAGTACTACGATGAGATCGGAAAACAGCTTGCGCTCATCACAAATAAGAACGTAATGGTACACACTGCAGCGGCAGCAAGTGTACTTAATGGGAGAGCCAGGGAAGACGCCTTAGAGGTTTTCATCTCAGGCCTGAGAAGGCCTCTAAAGGCAGCTGTCTTCCCGGCAAGACCAGCAGACTTGGAGACGGCCCTGGCCCTTGCCCAATCGGCTGAGTCCAGCGAAGACCGCAGCACTCGGGCTGCAAATTACGCCAGGGTCATGGAGGAGAAATCCTACCGTTCAAATGAGCGCAGGCAGCAAGCGCCACAACACGGTAATGGCAGGCAAAATAGGCCCCAAGACCCAAACTCTTACAAAAGCCCTCACTATGTTAGGAGTCAGGGTATGCCCAACGCACAACAGGGCAATTCATACCATCAGCCCAAATCTCAGGGCCAGACCCATGAGCCGATGGAGGTAGACCCTTCATCCTCTAAATTAAGACAGCCCTCGGCGTACCAGAAACCTTTTGGTTCTGGCAAACGCGATAACACCTTCGGGAGAAAGCCGAATGCGTCGGAGCGCACTTCAGGCAGCTGGCGCCAAAGGGTAGAGCACATCGCCACCGCTAGCGATCGTTCACCGTCGGCTTAAAACGAGGCCGCTTCCGAAGCAGTCGCCGAAATAGAAGCCGACGCCGAAATCGACTATGAGAGCGATTCGGTTAATTTTTTAGGGGAAGATCCCTGCTGCCATTTATATGGCGAAAAGTAGCAGGGGTCCCTCTTAAATTTCTCATCGACACGGGTTCATCGAAAAACTACATCAAGCCATTCCAAGGGCTTCCCAGTGTGACCCCTGTCGAAGCACCTTTTCCCGTTTTTTCGATCAACGGTTCCAACAAGATCACGGAAAAGTGTTCTTTGTCATTTTTCGGCAAAACCTCGCCGTTTTTCCTTTTAAAAACCCTAACGACCTTCGATGGCATTATTGGCCTTGACCTGCTAACGCAGGTGGGGGCTACATTGTCTCTACAAAAAGGAACGCTCACAGTCGGTGACACTACCGAAACAATCAGATTCCACAAATGCACAGACGTCAACCATACTAACGTTATTGACGTCGACGCACCTCCAGCCGTAAAGGCAAGCTTCATGCAGATGCTGAAGAAGAGAAATAAGGCGTTCGCCGACCCTAACGAGTCACTGCCTTTTAACACTTCGGTCGTAGCCACCATCACCATTCGCACGGTGGACGACGAACCAATCTATTCCAAACTCTACCCCTATCCTATGGGTGTAGCCGATTTTGTCGAATCCGAGGTTAAGAGCCTCTTAAAAGACAACATAATCCAAAAATCGAGATCGCCTTATAATAATCCTATATGGGTGGTCGACAAAAAAGGCACTGATGAAAAGGGCAATAAAAAGAAACGTCTCGTAATGGACTTTCGGAAACTCAATCAGAAGACTGTGCCCGATAAGTACCCCATGCCTAGCATCTCACTGATCTTGGCAAACCTGTTAAATGCCAAGTACTTCACAACTCTTGACCTGAAAGCCGGATACCACCAAATAACTTTGGCGGAACGCGACAGGGAAAAAACTTCCTTTTCCGTAAATGGAGGGAAGTATGAGTTTTGCCGACTGCCCTTTGGACTGAGGAATGCCGGTAGCATTTTCCAGAGGGCAATCGATGATGTTTTGCGCGAACAGATCGGTAAAACATGTTACGTCTATGTTGATGACGTAATTATATTTTCCAAGTCTCAGGACGACCACGTTAAACACGTCGACTGGGTACTGAAAAGCCTCTATGAAGCTAACATGAGAGTAGCTCAAGAGAAATCGCAGTTCTTTAAGACGAGTGTAGAATACCTCGGCTTTATCGTGACTAGCGAAGGCACAAAGACTGACCCTGAGAAAGTTAAAGCTATCCAGGAGTACGTCGAGCCAACGACGTTGTTCGGCCTAAGATCCTTCCTGGGCCTAGCAAGCTATTACAGATGCTTCGTGAAAGACTTCGCGGCAATCGCCCGACTGCTTTCGAACATCCTAAAAGGGGAAAACGGTTCCATTAGCAAATATAAGTCTAAGAAAACCCCCATCACGTTCAACGAGGCGCAAAGACACGCCTTTCATAAACTGAGGGACATTCTGGCGTCAGAAAACGTAATGCTGATGTATCCAGACTATAAAAAACCGTTCGACTTGACAACCGACGCGTCTGCCTATGGCATTGGAGCAGTCCTCTCACAGGGGGGACGCCCAATAACAATGATTTCCAGAACCCTCAAAGACAGTGAGCTAAACTACGCTACGAACGAGCGGGAGCTTTTGGCAATTGTCTGGGCCTTGGGGAAGTTGCGCCATTACATTTATGGCGTCCGGGACATAAACGTGTTCACTGACCACCAGCCACTCACATTAGCGGTTTCGGAAGGAAACCCCAATGCAAAAATCAAGCGTTGGAAGGCACGCATCGACGAAATCGGTGCCAAGCTCTTCTACAAACCCGGAAAAGAAAATTTTGTCGCAGACGCATTGTCGAGACAGAATATTTGTGCGCTAGAGAGTAGCGAATCGCGGTCGGATGCTGCGACAATTCATAGCGAAGTGTCAATGAGCTACACGGTAGAGACGACAGATAAGCCTGTCAATTGCTTCAGGAATCAGATCATCCTAGAGCAGGCGCAGTTTCCACTTAAACAGATGTTTGTTCTCTTTGGAGAAAAGACGCGCCATGTAGTACACTTCTCAGACAAAAACGATCTTGTGGATACCGTCAAGTCCATAGTAAACCCCCAGGTCGTAAACGCGATCCATTGCGAGCTCCCAATCCTAGCCTGCATACAGCATGAGCTTGTAAAGTCCTTTCCGTCGACTACGTTCTGGCATTGCAAAAACCTTGTCGCCGACGTTTTCGATGAGAATGAGAGAAAAGAAATAGTCACCATTGAACACAATCGGGCCCACAGAGCCGCCCAAGAAAACGTCAAGCAAATCATGACGGACTATTACTTCCCAAAAATGACGAAGCTCGCAAACGAGGTCGTCATAAATTGCAAGGTATGCTCCAGAGCTAAATACGATAGGCATCCCAAGAAACAGGAGCTGGGGCCGACACCGGTCCCCTCGTTCACGGGAGAGATGCTTCATGTAGATATATTCTCTACAGAAAAAAAGTATTTCCTAACCTGCGTGGACAAATTCTCGAAATTTGCCATCGTGCAACCGATAGCTTCACGCACTATATCAGACATCAAGACTCCACTACTGCAGCTCTTGAACATCTTCCCAAACACGAAACAGATATATTGCGACAATGAACAATCGATGAGTCCAAAAACCATCAGGTCACTCCTCCGAAACAACTTCGGAGTACTCATTGTCAATGCTCCGCCCCTCCACAGTACCTCAAATGGACAAGTGGAGAGATTCCATAGCACTCTTGTAGAGATTGCAAGGTGCCTCAAAATGGATAGGGGAGTTACCGACACAGTCGAACTCTTCCTTCAAGCGACAGCGGAGTACAATAGATCAGTGCATTCGGTCACCAACAAAAGACCCATTGACATTCTCCACGCTGTAGCGGCGGATACAAACAAAGAAATTCAAAACAGAGTGCAAAAGGCTCAAATCGTGCAAAACAATCGGGTCAACCAGGCACGTCAAAACAAAAGTTTCGAAGTAGGCGAAAAGGTGTTAGTTAAGTCCAACAGACGCCTCGGGAATAAATTGACCCCTTTATTTGTAGAGGAAACAATAGAGGCGGACTTGGGGACAACAGTCCTAAGTAGAGGGAGGGTGGTCCATAAGGACAACCTTAGGTAGCTACACCAACTAGGTTAAGAAACACACGGTGGCGGTGTTTTTTTAGTTTTCTTGTTATATTTTTTCACGTATTTTTATCCACAGGATTGTCTGGGTACTTCACCTCCTTACAATAGTATCGGCGCGCGTCACCGATTACTCCCACTCAAATTACATACCAATTACGGACGGAACTGTACTGGTTTGGGACGGTCTCGACTACGTCAAGCACACGGCGAATTTAACCGAATACGGCCGCATTGCTGACGAAACCGCGAAAATGACAGATCTTTTCCCAAGATCCCACATGAAACAGTAACTGGAGGCCGACTGCAACCACATTAGGGACATGCTATCCGATATCGGTGTTCACCACCGACTGGCTAGGAGCCTAGACTTCCTAGGGACGGCCCTTAAGGTCGTGGCCGGGACGCCAGATGCGTCCGATTTAGAAAGCATCAGGTTCACAGATACTCAACTGGTACAGGCAAGCAATAGACAAATCTTGATTAATACGAAAGTGCAAAATCAATTAAATTCTCTCACCAGCACCGTAAACAAGATCCTCAGCATAGAAAAAAAAGGAAATTATAAATTCAGAACACTTGTATGAAACCTTACTAGCCAGAAATAGAATACTTATAACAGAGTTAGGTAACCTCATGCTCACGATCACCCTGGCAAAGGCCAACATAGTGAGCCCATCCATATTAGACCCCGCTGACATAGAATCTGTTCTCGCTGACCAATTCACAGGGGTCACAATATCAAATTTGCTAGAAGTATCTAAAATAAAAATCCTTCAATCCGTTAATGTAATCCACTTTGTAATCGAATATCCTAGAGTTAGTTTAGCTTGTAAAAAAGTCACGGTATTCCCGGTTGAGCACAGCGGAGCGATACTACAACTAACAGACAACATTGTGGCCGAATGCGGCAACCAAGTGTGGGCGCTCACAGCTTGTGTCTCCACAACCATGACCACCTTCTGCAAGAAGGAGCTGAGGGGTTCCTGCGCGCAGGGATTACACTCTGGCGGCACCGCTAATTGCATCTCTCAACCAAGCCACCTAGATCGCATCACCCTCGTTGATGACGGACTGATCATCATCAACAACAGACCAGCCACGATCAGCTCTGATTCCGACACGTTGATCACAACCATCGGGACGCAGTTGGTCACCTTCAACGACTTCGCGATCATCAACGGCTCTCGATTCCGGAATCGCAACAACATCCAACAGCGTCTTCCGGGCATAGCATCGGTGCCCGCCCTGAACATCACAGGGCACCAGACGGTTCTCAGCCTACCCTTCCTGCACCAGCTCAGCGAAGAGAACCTAAACTACATCAAAGAGGTCGAGCAGGCCACCATGGGCCAACTCAATCCAGCCCTTGCTTTCGGGCTCGGCATAGCTCTATGCGGGGCTATCGGAGGCATCGTATTCCTCAGGGCGCATCTTGGAAGGAGGCAAGACGAGAAGCGGATCAACGAGATAATAGAGAAGTTGCGAGCGACCGGGACGACCGCTCTTTGAGAGGGGGAGTAGTTAACACTCCCCACCTGCTGCAGGGTATCGGCAGAATTCCGAAACGGAAGAATGCTGATGCCGCACTCGAGGGGTGGGGGCAGCGACTACATTGTCGCACGAGCTTCTGCTTAGGAGCCGTTGGCCTGCACTCGAGTGGTCAGCGGATCATATTTCGCTGCTGATGAACATCCGCTGTGGAGCTGATGGTCTGCACGAGGCGCTGACGGTGCAGAACGTCGGCCCGCTGTCCAAGCAGCGCTGCCGCGAGGGTGGGCAGTTTAAGGTAGAATTGTATTTCTGTATCTTAAGATAGATTTAGATTCATTTCTCACTTTGAACCGCGCCAGTCGAGCCGGATAATAAACTATTAAAACCTTCACCCGCGAGTTTCAATGCCGTTGGCCGAGCCACGGTACCAATAGTCGGGACTTGTGATTATTTAATTTATATATGTGCGTATATGTATGTTGGTGTGCAGAACAAGACCATTCCAATGGTACTCGGTATCGCAAGTACTAAGTTGTACTTTGTACTTCTTTCGCACAATTTCGTGTGTACCGTAATTTCAAGCCTGTGCAAGCTACTCGAAGTCGCAAATATGAAAATGATACTTGTTTGATTGTACTTGCTCAGACATGTATGCTGTGGAATCGGTGTATGCAAGTGTATGAATGTCTCAATTGCTGTTTCAAATGGATTAGTGCCAGACTCAAGTTTGTACGTGTTTGTTTTTCTCATGAAAGCGGCAAGACAGCGATTAAAACGAATTATAGCAAGACCTCGTCACGATCACATCGGGGTCAACCCAACTTTAGCCTTTTTTCTATGTCCAAAATTAAATAAAAAGCCGAGCCTTATTGGCTATTCACACTGCGCACAATTTACCGTCTATTTTATGGACGGTGCGTAGGGTTTTGCCGGTCCGAAAATTTTCCAGTTATTTCCACCGTTTATTTTCGATGTTCCTCAGCCGCATGTTTCTATGCAATATTTAGCCGATGATTGTCAAATAAAACCCTAAATAATTGGCGCTCACAGCAAAAATTCCATGCGAAAATGAAAAAAATGACTGACAAAAAAAATAAACAAATAAACAAAAGACAACAAAAAAGAGACAATTTCACAGAAAGGTTTAAAAAAAAATTTAAAAAAACGAAAGTAGGAGCAGACAGATCCAGTGGTAGTGATATTAATGGGTATATATGTGGATTTGTAATTTCTAATTTAATTTCAATTTATAATGGAGTAAATAAAAGATCCTCATAAGAAATAGGACAAACATGGAGCACGCAAAAACTCCCTAGGCTTGAGGTTAGATATGAAATTCGATGGCGTAATTAACATTTGCAGATAAATTGGTTTTGGAAGGCAAACTATTAGAGGTTAACCTGGAAGGGACCTGAAGTTCAAGCTGATTTTCTGGCAGCAATGGGCTCCTGCCAAAGCGCACCAAAGTGGATTCCGTGTACTTGCGGATATGTCAAATGAACGTCGAGAAGAGCAGAAGAAGCACCATTAGAATGTAACGAACCACGAGTGGACATTATAATTCGCAACAGCGTTGGAACCGCGCCAACAACGGATAGTTAAGAATTTATATAAGTGAAAATTATGTTTGTTTTGTATTCCCTTCTGCATAGACAAAAAACCTTTTACAATCATAAATAGAGGAGTACTCCTCAAACCACCCACTTTTCTTTCTCCACACGTGCGACTTTGGGCCGCGTGACCGTCAGTCCTACACCCCCCCACAGCTCCCAAATGTAACCAAAAGTTCCCCGCCCACTACGCGCATAATTGTTAAGCACCCCCTCCCACTAATATTTACCACAATGCGATGTTTTGACAAAACTTACCATCAATGCACCATCTTTGCATATCCCCCCACCCTTAGCGTTAAGCTAGGTAGCTAAATCAGCAGTTACGATGCTCCGAGCGTTCAGACAAAAGAAGTGAAAGGCACTTACTGGGGAACCTGGCCGCGAAACAGACGCTGCTCCGCGCAGCAATTCGCTTTATTTACCGATAAAAAAATCAATAAATAAAACCCAATAAAGTGCTAAAAATACAACAAAACCAAAACCCACTGAGTAAGTCAATTCACTAGGAGGGAATATTAACATTAACACAGCAACCAAGAATACCTCTGTACGACCCCGCCTTCAGATCCCAACTCATTCGTAATCTTTCGTTAGGCCCTATGAGTGTGATTACGCCTCGTATCCCCTATTCTTCTCGACTAGTGTGATCACGCCTCGTGCCCGACATCCGTCTTGACCTTTCAAGTGTGACTACGCCTCGTGTCCGATACCATCTTCGACAATGACGATGAGGATTCCGAGGAGGAGCACTGCTATGGCCCGGGAAAACTTCGGAATACGCAGTCCACGCAGGAGCTCGACAGAAACGGAAATAAGCAGGAGAGGGAGGAACCGCGCCAACAACGGATAGTTAAGAATTTATATAAGTGAAAATTATGTTTGTTTTGTATTCCCTTCTGCATAGACAAAAAACCTTTTACAATCATAAATAGAGGAGTACTCCTCAAACCACCCACTTTTTTTTCTCCACACGTGCGACTTTGGGCCGCGTGACCGTCAGTCCTACACCCCCCCACAGCTCCCAAATGTAACCAAAAGTTCCCCGCCCACTACGCGCATAATTGTTAAGCACCCCCTCCCAATAATATTTACCACAATGCGATGTTTTGACAAAACTTACCATCAATGCACCATCTTTGCATATCCCCCCACCCTTAGCGTTAAGCTAGGTAGCTAAATCAGCAGTTACGATGCTCCGAGCGTTCAGACAAAAGAAGTGAAAGGCACTTACTGGGGAACCTGGCCGCGAAACAGACGCTGCTCCGCGCAGCAATTCGCTTTATTTACCGATAAAAAAATCAATAAATAAAACCCAATAAAGTGCTAAAAATACAACAAAACCAAAACCCACTGAGTAAGTCAATTCACTAGGAGGGAATATTAACATTAACACAGCAACCAAGAATACCTCTGTACGACCCCGCCTTCAGATCCCAACTCATTCGTAATCTTTCGTTAGGCCCTATGAGTGTGATTACGCCTCGTATCCCCTATTCTTCTCGACTAGTGTGATCACGCCTCGTGCCCGACATCCGTCTTGACCTTTCAAGTGTGACTACGCCTCGTGTCCGATACCATCTTCGACAATGACGATGAGGATTCCGAGGAGGAGCACTGCTATGGCCCGGGAAAACTTCGGAATACGCAGTCCACGCAGGAGCTCGACAGAAACGGAAATAAGCAGGAGATTGTACACAACTCACAAAGAATGACCTGCGGCTATGCTTACATCATGTCCAATGGAAATGGAAATGGCACTGGAAATGCCAGCTGTAATGGGGGCATGCGTCCGGCCATGTCTCTGGCCCAGCTCTGTGATTTGACGCCGGAGGAGGCCCCCTCGTTGCACCGCGCAGTGGGAGAGCCTGATCAAAAAGAATGCCGAGGGTGGAGTGGCCATCGAGGCGGTCATCTAAGGGCGGCCAACCACACCACATACCACACCACACACACCAACGATCTGGTGCAGAGCAGACCAAATTATTATTGTAGTGTCCACATAGCCACAACTAGCACTTCTACCCCCTTCTGGCGATCGTCGGCTAATGCACCGAACCGAATGTCAATGTCAATGTCCTGCCGCTTGCTTAGCGCCAACCGATTGAAATTGCAGCTGACACTTCACCTGAAGCCTGAAAGCCTCCTGTACTTAATGCGATTAATGTGTAATTTATACTGTGTACGTAATGCGAACTGTTCGAGAACCCTATTGTATATAATTCTTCATGTTTCCAGTGTGAGTGCGGTGGCAATATATGTATATGCAATGCCTTATATGAAATGGTGTATATATATACCAAGCATTAATACGAGTATACATACATATACTATGCGAAACCAATAAGCGAAAACAACACAGGCGTCCAACTACGCCTCGTGCCCTGCATTACCTTCAGCCCCGCGAGTGTGATTATGCATAGAAAACTATCTCTGCCTAAGTCTCACGGGCGCTATTACGCCCCATTCTTCCCCATTTTCGTCTCTAGCTTAATTTGGGCCGACCCCCGTTTCTTCTAGAGGTTCATGCATACTTCTTGTATTAAGATCTTGGTCAGACGGAGCTTACCTCAGGCAGGACAAACCAACTTCACGATCCCCGCGTACCCGTAAACTCAAGCCTCGACCGTGACAAAGGTACGACCGTACTACGTAGCGTAAAAATCTCAACAAAAACACCGTAATTTCAACGGAGCGGGTCACGTGAACGACAGTAGATACACAAGGAGTGTCGGTTCACCCAAGGGCCGATCACTTTTATAATACGCGTGTGACTCCTGTGGCGACGGTGATCGCAAAGAAAGAAATACCCATGAAGAGAACAAAGGAAAGCGAAATAGAAATACATTACCATGGACCCCAACGCGGAGAAAAATTCAGGTAAGTACTACTCTGGGGATTTTGTCTCTAATCCGGGAATAGGACCTGGCTGGATTCATAAGAAAGGTTCGCTGTCGAACTCGGGTTCAGCAGTGAGGAAACTGTAGAGGAGATATGGAGGAGCTTCGCCGCATTGTTCGAGGGGACCCTCGTACAACGATGACGAAGAAGCCTGGGTTCGACTGGCCGAACTCGAATGACAATGTGCTAAGTCCCCAGTACGTGTCAAGTCACCTGAACCCAGTACCTCCACACAGGCGGAAGGGCGTACGGGGGAAGCCAAGCTCTGGCTAAAAATCCCTAAAAACTCAGAAAATCAATCCGGCGGTTCCGCATTCAAAGATTTCGTCATTGATCTCCGTTTACTTATGCACCACGCCAGGTACGACACCACCAAGGAACTCTACACTAGGCCGTCGGCGAGTCAAAGAAAGGCGAGAGCAACCGGACACCATTACAGGAAACCTCAATGGGACTCGAATCGGACTCGACCGAATCGACAAGGAGACAACCTACGAAATCGCTGCGGCGAAGCCGGCCACGCTTCTCCAAACTGCACCAACCCTTCGATTTTGTACTGCTGGGAGTATGGCAAGCGCGACATACGGACGATTGATTATTGTTGCCGGGACACGTCGGGAAATGACACGCGTCCCTGACTGACACGGGAACAGTCAAGAACGACGCCCTCCCAAGCCCAGAACAAGATAACCCCCTACACATACACGATGACCGAATAGTGGCAAGAGTGACCATAGGAGGACAAAACACGGAGGCTACTATTGACACCGGAGCGTCCCGCAGCTTCGTCAGTGGTGACCTCGCCCGACAACTTGACAATAGCACCAATCTTCGGGAGGCATGCGTGCAAATCCGCTTGGTCGACGGCTCTGTGCGTGAGATTAAGCAAATCCTTCTCGCGTACATCCTGTTAGACAGACGGGAAGTCCGGACACAACGTCCAAACAACAAATGCAAACACACAAATTCACAGGCTGCAACGCACGAATCCCAGGCCAATAACAGGTGATACAAGCTCCCACATAACAACGTAGAATGTAAAGAGATCAAACGAAGCCTACGGCGCGGTGATCGTCATAGATGATAAAGAAACCAGAGCAGCCTCCCAAAAGGCAATCTTCCCCTCTACAACCAAGGCCGTCGCCTTGGTCTTCAGAGACACCAGCCGGGGCCCGGAAGTACCAATTGCCAGTGCCAGACCGTGCTTAGTGCTAAGACGGGTGACCAACGTAGACACCGTGCCCACCACCAGCAAGCACGCTGCCTCTCCAACTCGAATAACTCCTGAACTAGCGTTCCAATCACTGGTCCAGAGTCCCCCCTCCAGGAACTGGAAAGAAGGCTGGTAGTCTTCAGAGACATCGCCGCCAATCTCAGGGAGTACTTCCCGGCGGTTCCCCCATACGGAACTCGCATAAATCCTCGAGCGACGCAAAGGACCACGTCCCAAACGTTCATCACTCAAACAAGCCAGTGGTCCAGCGCCACCGGTGTCATCGAGATACCATCACCATGCACCATCCTGAATACGACTCTACCCAAGTATCCAACCAAACCTACGAAAACACCTTTTTCCTGACCTATACCACCCCAGTAGTCGCAATGAGGCGAATTATCTTCGAACAAGTCGACCAATTAATATCCGAAGGACTCATCGAACCGTCTCGAAGTCCCCACAGCGCACCAATTTTCTCGTGCGCAAAAAGAACAACAAATGGCATATGTGCGTAGACTATCGCCAGCTCAACGAAGTTCCATCCCAGACGCCTCTCCGTTACCAAGCATCAATTATATCTTAGAACGCCTCCAGAATGCGCGTTCTATCACCACTCTAGATTTAAAGAATGGGTATTGGCAAGTACATATGGCCCTCGACAGTAGGGAAGCTACCCCTTCACGGTGCTAGGAAGAGATCTTTACCAATGGAAGGTACTGGCCTTCGAATTTAACTCCGCATCGGAAACTTTCCAACGGACGCTAGACACGGTCATTAGCGCAAATATGTAACCTCACGAATCAACGCAGAAAATTACGCAAAAAATCAGCGCAGAAGTATTCATACCGACCCTGACAAAGTAACCGCCGTAAACGAATTGAGACCACCTACCAACTTAAAGGAACTTGGACAATGCATAGAGATGGCGTCGTGGTATCGTAGATTTGTTCCAAACTTTGCCATCGTGGTCCAACCAATGTCACAATTGCTAAAGAAGTGACAAACGTGAACATGGGAACAAAGACAACAAGACGACTTCGAAAAGCTGAAAGAATTACAGACTACCGCCTCCGTACTCTTTTGCTTAGATTTCAACGTCAAATTCTACTTGCTACTTGAGGAGATTGAGGGGAATGAACGAGTCATCACGTACGTCAACCGACACCTCAACAAAGCGGAAAAAAATTACTCTGCCACTGGCAAAGAATGCATTTCCGTCATATGGGCAATAAGAAAACTGCAATGCTATATAGAGGGCTACCGTTATGACGTGGTAACTGACCATCTCGCGCTGAAATGGTTGAATACCCTGGAAAGTCCATATGATAGAGTGGCACGATAGGCACTCGAGTTACAACAATATCTATATGACGTGCATTATCGCGCCGAAATCCGAACGTGGTAGTGGACGCGTTATCCAGGCAGCCCTTGGAAACACTCACACGTGTTGAAGAGGAGACTTACATTTGTCCCTGGCTTAAACAAAGGATACAACAAGTTCACGACGAACCCCAAAAGTACCCGGACTATACCTTCGAGAACATTCAACTTTACCGAAATCTCAGTCACGGACCCGATCGAACGGAGTCTTGGAAACTCTGCATTCCGAAAAAATCGTCGGACGAGGGTACTCCACGAATGCCACGATGAACCAACAGCTGGCCACCTCGGCATACGGAAGACCATTGCCAGGGTATCCCAATGGTATTATTGGCCGCTCGTTCCGAACATTCCTTCAAATCGCGTATGTGGAACTGCAACACACCGCTCCATATTGTCCCCAGGAAAATCCCAGGCAAGGGTGATTCATTGATTCATTGACGACAACCAAAATACGTTTGATGAACTTTTACCCAAAATGTCGTTGGCCATAAGCTCTAGCGTCTCCGAGACTATGGGATTCAACCCTGGGTTCGTTCTACACACCAGGGACGGGGAACACCTATCGACAAAGCTTCAAGATTGAAGTAGGTGTTTCCCATTAATCGGAGTAACATCCAAAGGGTGAGCCAAGAGCAAACACGACATTACAATCCCCGCCGCAGCCAATGGCGCCCTACGATTGGCTCGCTGGTCTTCGTACGGCAGCACCATCTGTCAAATGCAGCCGAAGGTCTTGCAGCCAAGCTGTCCCCAAAATTTGACGGACCATATCAGGTCAAAAGCTTTCCGTCACCAAATATCGTAAAATTACAACACCCGGGCAGCCGGAAACAAAAGGTCGCTAATATTAATAATCTAAAGGAGTTCCACGACCCCGAGTTCGATAACACTACTCGACAAATTTCAACTTTTTTCCGCTGTCTCCAAAAATGACTTTTTCTAATAGATTGGGAGATTTAAAATTTTTTTAAGAATTATGGTTTTTTTTTCATGGAGTAGTTTTTTTTTAAAGAATTTTTTAAAAATCTGGTATTTTTTGTCATATGTAGTGCTTCTATTTTTCACATAACTCTCGTTTTATAAAACTGGTTGTATTGAACTTTGCAGTTAAAAAAAGCTGATAAGTGCAGCTATAAATCCGACTCAGACACTTTGTAGCAGAAACTTAACGTCTGGCAGATATTAAGCTTCCAAATTGAAATTTCGTCATTTTTTTCGGTATTTTTTACCCGAAATTTTGACTTTGAAACTTAAGGAAAAATCGAAAAAAAAAAAAAAAAATTAATTAATGCCTGGATTTTTGGTTTTAGATAAACACATTAACTACGCGTCGTTTAAGGTATCGCTTATAAAAATATAAAATCAAACGGCTAAGTTATAACCGTTTGACCAAAACGACCCAAAATGACTTTTACCTGAAAAAATACCGTCCGGTACGTTTTTGGTCCAACTTCCAAAATGGGATTGCAAAAAAACAAAAAGGACCTGTAATTTTGGTTTTACCGAGTTAGGTATTGATATACATCGGATATATATCCTACCTGGTCATTTTTATTTGGGGTGTAAGTGTTGTGGACAGTTTTATTCCTTATACCTAAGACTTGGTGAGGATAAATATACATAAATACCTGTTAGGGTCAAATGTTGACCTTTTTCCTTCACAGGTGCTGGTCCCGCAGATATTTGACCTTTCTCCTTCAAGCTATTCATAAAAAAGGATATATAACTCTGTACCTATAGTATCCCTGCCTCAGTGTAATTCTGACTTCCAGCAGAATACGATCGTGTGTTTTCGAAAAATACCAATTGTTTCTAATTGAAATGGACCCAAGTCGGTCAACTTCATGTGCTTACCGAGCAGACTCGTTTTGCTACATATGTGGAAAGTACATATATGACCAGCAAAGAAGAAAAAATCGTTTTTACCGAAAAGTTCCAAGAACAGTATAAGGAAAACTATAAGATGTGGCCCAAAAGTATTGGCGAAGAGTGGGCTCCAAGCTGTATATGGGCATTTCTCTGACGAGGTCTACCGAGGCCAAAAAATTTAAATTCAATAAAAACGCATTTAAATATAGTTTTCTCGGGGTTTTCTTTTTAAAAGATATTGAAAATCCACCAATTTAATTAATTGACATATAATTTCATTAACTTTTATCTAAAAACCTATTCAAATTAGCAAAAGTTCTCTTTTTTGGTATTTTTTGTCATGTTTGCCATTGTTTTTTTCGCCTATAAGAAAGATGATTCTTGATAAAAGTTTTTCCTCAAAGTCTCCTTTACATATCGAACTATCTAAAAAAAATTCCAGAAAATTTTCTTAATATCGGTTAACGGAATTTTTGTAACATTTATAAAGCCAAGAAATTTTTGTCCCGTGCGACAGAGGCTTAAATTGAATTTTAAAAAAACTACAAACCATACATGCTAAAAATTACAACCATTTTAAAGAATTATCAATGCAAAACATTAATCAGAAATTCGCATAAATATATCGCCAAAACTTTCGCTGAAATCTGAGTTTGAATTGATCGCCGCCAAAACCACTTCTATATTTGTCCCGTGCGAATACCATGCTTTTTTGTAAATATCTCGAAAACGAACAGTAGTCCAAAATCGCCCTTAGCACCAGCTATGGAGCTAGTCAAGTGGCGAATCATAACGGAAAACAATTTTGAAAATCGGTTTTTTTTTAACATTTTTACAACTTGAAATGCGTACGAACGTCCCGTGCGACATCAGAGAAGTGCCCATATGCTAAACGTGCAAATTGAATTTAACAGCATTTAATAAAGAGGAAAATTGCAAATTGAATTTAACAACATTTAATAAATAGGAGAAGTAAGTTACCCTAAATCAGAAGCTATGAAGTGTACACAAAATACTAAGCATTACTTTTTTTCTTGCACATTTTTTTTTAGAAAACAATTTTGATTTGGAACTCCAATGCAATGGAGAAAACCAAAAAATCACAGCTCTTTTGTTTATTCGAAATAAACTGGGTATGGGGTAGGTGAGAATATAAATACCCGCAAGAGTCTCGTCAAGGCTTTACGCTTCCTGCTCCTCCTTTGAAGGAAATATCGCCATTAAAACGCAAAAAAGAGGAGATGTCTTCTTCGTCGAATGGAACAACGGATTCAAGTAATGACCAAACAGGAGAATATAAATTTTGCAAGCCACTTTCACAGGAACAACTAAACGATTTGGTGAGGATCCTGGAACTTCCTAAAAGTAAAGTTCAGATTCTTGGATCTATTTTACAGAATGCCCGTTTATTGAAGGAAGATGTCAAAACAACTCATTTCCGGACGCGTCACTTGGTTCACGCACAGTTTTATATGACGAAGGATGACATGTGCGTTTGTCACGACATTTTCGGCCTCTTCAAGGAACTGGATGAAGATTACGACCCAAACGATTGGAGGTTATTTGTTGACAGCAGTAAAGAAAGTTTAAAGGCTGTTTTGCTACACAATGGAAATCAAAAGCCGTCTATTCCCATCGCCCATGCTGTTAATATGAAAGAGTCCTATCAAACAATGACTAAATTGTTTGAAAATATTAAATATAAAGAACACCAGTGAAAGGTCGCGTGTGACTTTAAATTTGTAGCCATGTTAACTGGATTGCAAGGCGGTTATACAAAATACTGTTGCTTAAATGCTTACTTGCTTACTTGCTTGCTTACTTAAATGACAAAAGAAGACAGACAAACCATTTTAAAAATAGTAACAAGCAATAACAATAAAAATATTTAAGTATCATAACACTTAAATAAATTCAAGTATTTTTCGGTATTTTTTCCGATAAAATGAGATTTGGGTCGTTTTGGTCAAACGGTTATAACTTAGCTTATTTATAACTTTAGGTTATAACTTTATATTTTTATAAGCGATACCTTAAACGACGCGTAATTAATGTGTCTATCCAAAAATCAAGGCATTCGAATATTTTTTTTTCGATTTTTCCTGAAGTTTCAAAGTCAAAATTTCGGGTAAAAAATACCGAAAAAATGATGAAATTTCAATTTGGAAGCTTAATATCTGCCAGACGTTAAGCTGCTGCTACAAAGTGTCTGAGTCGGATTTATAGCTGCATTTATCAGCTTTTTTTAACTGCAAAGTTCAGTACAACCAGTTGTATGAAATGTGAGTTATGTGAAAAATAGAAGCACTACCTATGACAAAAAATACCAGATTTTTAAAAAATTCTTAAAAAAAAAACTACTCCATGAAAAAAAAAAAAAACATTCTTCAAAATTTTTAAACATCCAAATCTATCAGAAAAAATCATTTTTGGAGACAGCGGAAAAGTCGTGTCGACTAGTGTAATCCGGCCAACGACGCAGACGCCACGACGACATAATACGGAGGTGAGGACACAAAGCTAGACACGAGTGCTGACTCAAAAAGTCCGACTCCCATTTCGATTGGTGATGGACACCTTTATCAATCGATGCTCGGGCCTGCTTCGGTCAGTACGCCTCTATCAATGCAACGGACCATTCCTAATAAATAACACTTATAAAAAAAATCCAAAATCAAAATCAGAACCCAACTCCTTTCAATGATAAGCCCACCTAATAGTGCAAGTACAACAACTCAAACAAAACTAACCGCAAATCAAAAAGCAAAATTTAAAGCCAACTGTAAGTCCTTCCGTCTGTACCGCCGCGGCAATTGAGTGCAAAATAATCACCTCTAAGAGTCGTTATATCTTCCGCTGTCAACAATAATCTCTCCACGCCATGTCACTCCTGTTGGTTCTACTCGCCCTAATCACCGCTGCACAGGCCACAGTAAAGATAAACGACTACACCAATGCCGACTATATCGCAATCGTGGACGAAGACGCCGTGATCTGGGAGATAACAGAATACATCCACCACACCACGTCACGTCTTATGAGGTCTACGTCGACAGGACGGAGCGCACTGCCGAGATGTTCGCAGATACCCGCATAGCCCAGGTATTAGCCACCGACTAAAAGTCCTAAAAGTCCACCGTAGGGAAGCCAGGAGTATAGAGAAGTATATGCCGAGAGGAAACAATCCTTGCCAAAAACAGAATAATCATAACAGACATTGAAAATCATATCCTTGGGCTAACTCTAGCGAAAATAAACATGATCAGTCCGACCCTCTTAGATGGAGCCGATATAAGCTAATTTAAAGAGCAACAATTTGCAAACATAACCTTGGTAGAGCTATTAGAGGTCTCCAACCTTAGCGCCTTCCAAACTCCTGTAGCATGCGTACATATGTATATACATACATACATACATATGAATAAGGCTGCAACACTTTGTTATTATGCCAACAGAATGCAAACATAAGCATCGACTTTGTCGCAGCGCGCCCAACGCAAAGTGCCCTATGCGCATATTCAAGTGCAGACGAAATATGATCCGCACTTGATAGCAACGACCGCCCAAATAGCCAAGTCAGCGTTCTTACGCTTGACCGTCGCTGCGTATACATATGTGCGCGCATGACTCTCTCTCTGACTCCCTTGCTCTATATAATAAGCCTAAAAACCATGTATGTAAAACGGCTGCTCACTGCTTCACAGTGGACAGCTCTAACTCTAAGAATCAATCAATAAAGAACCATCAGAGAAGACTGACGTCTTCTCGCCGAAATCATATTGGAACTGTTATAAATGGGAAACACTATATGGCGACCGTGACACCGGATCTCAAGCGGACACTATACAACAACAACAACGACAAACAACTATAACTATTGAGGAGGACGAAGGAGGCAGAGTGAGTAGAGTATAGTGAGTGTTATGGGTCGCGGTGGCCGGGTTAAAAAATTGAATAAAGAAATTGCTCACATTAAGTGGCAATTATATTCACCCAAGGCCAACACACCGTGGAAGGCAACAGCAAGGCAACAGGCCATGCTGGACTTTTATCAGCAACAGCTGAAAGAGATAAAAGAAAACCCTACACCACATACTCACTCAATGAATATCACAAATATAAAAATTATTAATGAAAAATCTATAACCACACCGCCTCCCAAAAACAAAGTGCCTCAGTACGTCAGGCAATGCCCAGCAGATTGGCCGGGACCTCTGGACAGCCCACACTGCAGATCGACTTGCCTGCTAAAGCAGTAACCTGTGCGAAGACCGGCACCGGTTCCGCCTGAGCCCATAGGCCCAGGACAACAGCAGCGGTGAAATCAGCAAGCGCGAGCCACCTCCGCCCCTTGCGCCTTCGAAGGGAGCGTCAGCGCAACCATACTGGTGATGACCAGCTGACGCGGAAGGACAGGAACAGCAGCCACCACCATAATTTTAAATATATTTATATATCAGAACGAATATATCAGCAGAACATCTTTTGCCCAATCAGAAGTGAGGCCCATAAAGCCAAACTAAACGAGAGGGAACGTTGTGAGCCGCGGCAAAGGCCGCGGCTCTACCTTATACCCGGTACTCAGTCAGTATATACATACATACATTTATGAGCCTACGATTTATGAAATTTATTATATGTTCTCAAAAGGGACGAAAATAATATTTAAATTAAAAAAATTAATTTTTTGGAATTTTTCTACATGTTTCCATTTTTGTTTACATATGCTTTGTATATCTGGGCCTACATTTCTACATGAGATGTATAACTACATATTTGAGACGTACAAGTGTTTGCGACAGAGAGAGAGAGGGCATGAGTCAGCGCTTGGCAGGCGCCGCGTAGCCACTGAAATTTAATTTGTTTCTTCTGGCCATAATATTGATCCAACCTGATCCATATTCGGTAATCTGGTAGATATGGTAATTTCCCATGATTCTACGTTTTTTGTTTTCATTTTTCTTAAAAATTGTGGACTCCACAGATTTTCGTCTTTTGTGGGGGCGGAAAGGGGCGTGGCAAAATTTTAAAACAAACTCGTGCTGGTTTGGTGCCACAGGAGCTTGGATAGAAATTTTGGTTGCACTAGCTTTTATAGTCTCTGAGAACTAGGCGACACAAATTACGAATGGGCAAAGCGGATGGGGTCGCGTGTGAGAGAGAGCGAGAGGGAATGATGACTTTCGAAATGGTTTTCTTCATTGTAGCTATTATAACGATCCGATCTGATCCAGATTCAACACTCTGATAGAAATGGTCATTCTCTATAATTCTGCGTATTTAGTTTTCTTGTATCTTCAAAATTGTGTGTGCGACAGACTTTCGTCCTTTGTGGGGGCGGAAAGGGGCGGGGCGAAATTTTGAAATACACTTTGAGGAGTGTGATAACACAGAAGACCGAACACAAAACTTGGTTACTTTAGCTGTAATAGTCTATGAGATATAGCTGCAAATGAAGACGGACAGACGGACGGACGGACAGACGAACAGACGGACAGACAGACATGGCTATATCGACTCGGCTATTGATGCTGATCAAGAATATATATACTTTATGGGGTCGGAAACGCTTCCTTCTGTGCGTTACACACAACCGTTATCCCCACAAATCTAATATACCCCTATACTCTTCGAGTACCGGGTATAAAAATTAGGCAGGTTGCTATGTAAAAAAAAAAATTTTTACACGTCCCAGGCACTGGGTAAATTACCCAGTAGCAAATAAATGAATCCAAAATCCTAAATTCGTACTAAATTTCGCAATTTTAAATTTAAAAAAATAATAAGTTTTCAGTTCAGTCAGTTTAATCAGAAATAAAGGAAAAAACAAATTGAATCAAATTAAAGCCATAGGCAGAAAAAAAAGTTCTATTTATGAATAGTAATGCAATAAGTAAGTTTTCCGAAGAACAAAACACCAAAATGGGATTACTAGACCTTAAGTCAGTGGATTCCACTGCTAACGTTATAAATAGAGTTGAACAAAACAGCACAGATTTAGAATTAACAAATATATTACTAGTAATCATAGTTGTTATAATGTGTGCAAATTGTTTTTATAAAATATATAAACTGCATAACAAATGCCTAAAGAAAAGATTCATAAGCCGAGCAAATGACTTGGACAAAATCTAAACAAAGTAGCTTGTCAATATTATGTAATGGCCAGAACTTTCTGAGCGAATCCAAAATATTAAAACGACATTTGATAAAGCGTATAAATGTCTAACACAAAATAGACAAACGCATATAGATACAGTTAATAGGCACTCCATAACATTGATCGACAGCTCTAACGAAGCTCGATTATTGATATATCAACATAAAGATGTATTAACCAATGAACATTGGTCAGAAACGTCAAGGTTCTTAATAAGACTAAGAAATAATATACAAACAGTTAAAGACAAGCATAACTTAAATTTAATACTACCTTCTATTTTGAATACACCTGCAAAGTTGGAACTCGGTGAAAACCTTGAAGTTCGGACTGAGGATATTCAATTAGAAGAAGAAGATTTAACAAATCTAACAATCCCTGCTGTTATCAAACTGAATTCCCAAGATATTTTATCCGAAAGTGAAGAAAGTGCTGATAATTGCCGTATAATGGTTGACACAGCCGCTGCCCAGAGGGCATATATTAGGGAAATTGCACAAGCAGTCCCAGAATTTGACGGAAAGAAAATCCGTCTTGAAAAATTCTTAACGGCATTAAGACTTATCAATTTAACAAAGGGAACTTATGAGGAAATTGCCATAGAGGTGATTAAATCAAAAATAGCGGGCACAACCCTCAATAAGATAAAAAATGAAACCACAATAGATGGAATAATTGCAAAATTAAAAACCATAGTTGTCGGTGAAACACCCGCCAACATAAAGGCAAAAATGGACACTTTAACGCAGAAAGGTAAAACAGCCACTCAGTTCACAACTGCACTAGAAAATCTGTGACAGCTTCTTGAAGCTGCTTATATTGACCAAGGCATATCATCTGAGATTGCTGACACGCTCAGCATTGAAGAAGCCGTTAACACAATGATTAGTAAAACTAGTCACGAAAGTATTAAATCTGTTATGGAGTCTGGTGTTTTCACTACCATGGATGCTGACGCTAGTGCATACATCCGTACTAGTACAAGACTTACTGGTAGTGTGAATACAGTGTTGTACTCTAAAAGAGGGAATAACAATTACCGCGGTAGTAACAATCGTGGTAACTATCGTGGTAGAGGCAATGGTAACTACCAAAACAGAGGAAATAATAATTACGGTAATCAAAACAACAATTACCGTAGAGGCCGAGGATATGGAAACAACAATTTCTACCGAGGCCGAAACAACCAAAATAGTGATAATACAAACAATGTTAGAGTAACCCAGAACAATCCGGGGAAACTCTCAACAACCCTCAGATATTCAGCAGTAGGAAATTATGCGGTTCATACCATCAATCTTAGTTTGAATATTTGTAAACTTTTTCAATGTGAAAACAAATAAAAAACTTGTATTTTTAATAGATACTGGTGTAGACATTTCTCTGTTAAAGGAAAATTCTGATATCTTTTATGATATCCAAATAAATAAGAAGATTAATATTCAAGGCATATGCCAAGACATAATACAGTCCAAAGGACTGATTTCAATAGAGATACAGACAAGTAAATACATAATTCCACACGATTTTCACTTAGTACATTTGCATTTCGCAATACCTTGTGATGGAATATTAGGCATTGACTTCATTAAGAAATTCAATTGCCAGTTAGATTTCAAACCAAATGAAGATTGGCTCATAATGAGACCAAATAATCTAAATTTCCCAATTTATGTTCCTATAACATCCAGTTCTGGTAATAATTCCATTGTACTACCAGCAAGATCCCAAGTAGTCAGAAAAATTCACCTATCATCAGATGAAGATAGTGTACTAATTCCAAGCCAGGAAATTCAAGACATTTATGTTGCAAATACAGTTGCAACAACCAAAAATGCATTTGTCCGATTACTGAATACGACCAGTACCGATCAAGTAGTAAATATTAAAAATTTGTCATATGAACCACTTTCGAACTACGACATAGTTTAAAACAATCCAGAAAATAGAGAAAAAACTGTCTTATCTCAATTAGCTAAAAATTTTCCACCACAATTCAAAAACGAATTGACTAACTTATGCACCCAGTTTAGTGACGTATTCGGACTCGAAACCGAATCGATCACTACCAATAGCTTCTACAAACAAAAGCTAAGATTGAAGGATGATAAACCAGTCTACATCAATAATTATAGAAACCCTCAAAGTCAAATAGATGAGATACAAGTACAAGTACAAAAATTAATCGACAATAAAATAGTCGAACCATCTGTATCCCCTTATAACAGCCCACTTTTGTTAGTTCCGAAGAAATCTCTTCCGGGTTCTGACAAGAAAAAATGGCGTCGTCAAATTAATAAAAAACTGTTGTCGGATAAATTCCCGCTGCCTCGAATTGATGACATTTTGGATCAACAAGGAAGAGCAAAATACTTTTCATGCCTTGATTTAATGTCGGGATTTCATCAAATTGAACTCGAAAAAAGTTCAAGAGATATAACGTCTTTTTCAACAAGCAATGGCCGTATCGCTTCACGCGATTGCCATTCGGTTTAAAAATAGCGCCAAATTCTTTCCAGAGAATGATGACTATAGCATTTTCCGGATTAGAACCTTCTCAAGCTTTCCTTTATATGGATGATTTAATAGTCATTGGTTGTTCCGAAACACATATGCTCAAAAACTTAACTGATGTTTTTGAGAAATGTAAGGAAATACAATCTTAAATTACATTCTGAAAAATGTTGATTTTTCATGCATGAAGTCACATTTTTGGGACACAAATGCACGGATAAAGGAATCTTGCCTGACGACAAAAAATACGACGTCATTAAAAATTACCCAGTTCCACATGATGCGGACAGCGCCAGACGATTCGTTGCATTCTGCAACTACTATAGACGTTTCATCAAAAATTTCGCCGACTATGCTCGTCACATAACAAGATTATGCAAAAAAGATGTAGAATTCGAATGGACAGCTGAATGTCAGCATGCCTTCGAACATCTCAAATCGGCACTAATAAATCCGAATTTATTACAATACCCAGATTTCAGCAAAGAATTTTGCATAATAACAGATGCAGGTAAACAAGCATGTGGAGCAGTTTTAACTCAAAACAAAAATGGACTCCAACTTCCAGTTGCTTATGCATCAAGATCGTTTACTAAGGGTGAAAGTAATAAAAGTACAACAGAACAAGAATTGGCAGCAATTCATTGGACAATAACTTATTTCAGACCATACATTTATGGTAGACACTTCACTGTCAAAACAGATCACAGACCATTAACATACTTGTTCTCAATGGTAAATCCAAGTTCAAAGCTAACGCGTATGAGACTTGAACTAGAGGAGTATAATTTTACAGTCGAATATCTGAAGGGTAAAGACAATTTTGTAGCAGATGCTTTATCAAGAATAACCATTCAACAGCTACAACAAATAAATGGATCAATAAAGAAAGTCACTACAAGATATCAAAGTAGACAAAATACCTGCGCAGGAAAAGAAAAAATAGAATTGCCTAGGCAATCTATAGAAAAAGCTTCTAAGCCCAACGTATATAAAGTCATTAACAATGACGAAGTACGTAAAGTAGTGACCTTGCATGTAAAAAATATGCTATGTTTTTTTAAACATGGTAAGAAAATTACTGCAAGATATGACGTTAGCGATTTATATACCAATGGAACTCTTGACTTAGGTCAATTTTTCCAAAGGCTTGAAACGCAAGCCGGTATAAATAAAATCAGCCAACTCAAAGTGGCACCGTGGGAAAATATCTTTGAACACGTTTCAATCGATAATTTCAAAAATATGGGCAATAAAATATTAATTTCATTGAGAGTAGCGCTACTCAACCCGGTGACCCAAATAGAAACAATAAAAGAAAGAGAAGCTCTATTGTCTACGTTCCATGATGATCCAATACAAGGAGGTCACACAGGCATCTCAAAAACCTTGGCCAAGGTCAAAAGACATTATTATTGGAAAGGTATGACACGAGATATTACTGAGTACATACGAAAATGTCCAAAATGCCAAAAATCAAAAGTGACAAGAAAAATAAAAACTCCTTTAACAATAACTGATACGCCAATACAAGCTTTCGACAGGGTTATAGTAGACACCATTGGTCCACTACCCAAGTCTGAAAATGGAAATCAACATCAACTGCACACCACCACCAGACAGTTGGAACAGTCGAAAGAAGTCACAGAACTTTTAATGAATACATACATTCATATATATCGGTTGATAGAACTGATTGGGATGTATGGATCCAATATTTCGTTTACTGTTTCAACACAACCCCATCTATGGCACATGACTATTGTCCATATGAACTTGTTTTTGGTAAAACAAACAATTTATTAAAACATTTTAATAGCACAGACACAATAGAACCTTTATATAATATAGATGATTATGCTAAGGAAAGTAAATATAGATTGGAAATAGCATATAAAAGAGCTAGAATTATGTTAGAAGAAAATAAGAGAAATAATAAGGAATTATATGATAAAAAAGTAATAAACATAGATATATCGGTAGGAGATAAAGTCCTACTTAAGGATGAAACAGGACATAAGTAAGATCCAACTTATTTAGGACCATATACAGTAGAAAAGTTAGAAGATAACAATAATATAATAATTAGGGATACAAAAAAGAAAAAACAAAAAGTACATAAGGATAGATTAAAATTGTATAATAATTGAATTGAAAACTCTAATATAAACAAAGAAAATTGTTCGAACAAAATAATACAAAACAATAAAAAGGAAAATGGAATTTAAGAAAAGGAAACTCAAAAGGAAAGAAAAATTCTTTTTTTTTATAAAAAGAGAAAACATTCAAAATAAATACTAACACATACATAAATTTTTTATACCATAGTTTTAAACATATACATTTACACATACATATTACAAAAATTTGTATATTAAAATAATAACATTAATTAATTAATTAATAATTAACATTAATACTTAAAATAACTACATAAATTACGTTATTATTTAAAAGGAGGGAGATGTAGCATGCGTACATATCTATATACATACATATGAATAAGGCTGCCACACTTTGTTGTTATGCCAACAGAATGCAAACATAAGCATCGACTTTGTCGCAGCGCGCCCAACGCAAAGTGCCCTATGCGCATATTCAAGTGCAGACGAAATATGATCCGCACTTGATAGCAACGACCGCCCAAATAGCCAAGTCAGCGTTCTTACGCTTGACCGTCGCTGCGTATACATATGTGCGCGCAAGACTCTCTCTCTGACTCTCTTGCTCTATATAATAAGCCTAAAAACCATGTATGTAAAACGGCTGCTCACTGCTTCACAGTGGACAGCTCTAACTCTAAGAATCAATCAATAAAGAACCATCAGAGAAGACTGACGTCTTCTCGCCGAAATCATATTGGAACTGTTATAAATGGGAAACACTATACTCCCGACCCACTCCACTTTCTCATAAAGTTCCCTCAACCCAAATTAAATTGTAGGAAGTGGCTTATATTTCCGATCCAAAACCACAATAGAATATTACATTTAAGTCAGTGAGATATAGTGGCGGATTGTGGGTCCCAGACACACAATATCGGGGCCTGCGAGACAACCGTTGGGGCTACGTTCTGCAGAAAACGAAGGGGAAGCACCTGTGCCCAACAGATGGTAGCCGGGTCTATCGCACATTGTGCTACTCTACCGGGACCTGGTACGTTAGTGGTGTCCGCAATAACGCAAGTAAATATATAAATCAAGCCACACGTACCCACCCCATACCTCGTCCACGGGAGTGCGGATCAGGTGACAAGAAAAAAACTTGACTCAACACAAAAAAAAAATCGAGAAGAAACAAAATAAATAAAGACAAATAAAACCAAATTAAAAATATATCTTTTTCTTCATACACTTATGCATAAGTAAACGTAGCACATTTTTGCTGACACTATATTTTTGTAAGTGCGCCGATCGAAGGCATCGAACCCCCTTAAACTTAAGTCAGATCAAGATTGTACTTTAAAGGCGAGCCATCCACGCTTCCCACTTAAACATAGTAGAGTTAAGATTTATTTTTAATTGTACGCCCTTCATTTAGCTTTAAGCCAATCCAGCATGAACAGTAAAAAGCCGCAACATCCGCAGAAGCGCCCGAGATCATCTATTTCGATTACTCCATGGATTCTGAAGGTCCAGAGTTTGGGACACACGTCTCGTCTCTAGCTTAATTTGGGCCGACCCCCGTTTCTTCTAGATGTTCCTGCATACTACATACCTGCATACTTGTAGAAGGATCCTGGGAAGACTGAGCTTACCTCAGAAAATTTTAAAAGATGGAAATACTAAATAAATGTCACCAAAAAGTGTCATAGCGTCCACTCTCAAAGTGCCGTAATGCCCGTGGGCGTTATGACTCTTCTCAAAGTGACATAGCGCCCTCAACTTCTAAAAACTTGTAAAGTGCATCTAGAATAATTGAAATTACCGAAAAGAAAAGCTCCGTTAATTGCGTTATCTCTCTAGAGCAGGGGTCAGCAGCCAGACCCTCACATGTTTTTAATGCGTTTGTGTGCGCACGGAGCCGCCTCGAAGCAACACGATTAATTTTCTCTGCCGCAACGCTGCCGAGCAGAATAGTGAAGCCTTTTAAGCAAGCGGCCGAAGCCACATGACTCAATTTCGCTGCCGCTGCGCCAGCTGAGCAGAATAACGAAGCCGCGTGTTCCTAGGGCCGACGCTACTCGAAGTTTTTACACTGTAAGTGTGCCGACTGCAGTTCCCCGTGATCTTTTCCTATGCACTCTGGTCTGACGAGCATGTGAGATGGCTCGGAGGGGGCCTATCTGAGGCCACCGGACGGGTCGCAGGTTGCGGATAGCGAATGACCTACCTCTTGAGGTAGGCCAGCTGCGAATAAGCGGTCATCCCTAGGGAAGGCACCGAAATAAGCAGTCCTGGACAGCCAGCGGGTGTTCGCGAAGTAGCAACACTGACGATGCGCTTGTGGTGCCGCCTCATTTAAGTAGCTCACACACACCCCATCCCTACACATACCTACCCACATCCCTACCCCCACACTCATCTCACACCGGGCCGGACTAAGCGTGTTATTCGACCCGTGCCGAGAGTCAGCCTGGCTGGGGGCCCGGTATAAAAACTAGCCCAGTCGTTAACGGAGGGCTCAGGGACTTGGCAGCCCCCTGTTCTAATGATGCCTTATCCGGGCAACGTGAATCTCTGCCCGGATGGACCGCCCTTTCTTTGCAAATCGTGGGATCAAATATGGAATACAATAAAAACAAAAACAACAACAACGAGTCTGGCGCTCCCCAACTGCCAACTGGGAGCAATCCCATACAGGGAAAGGCATCGGCCCAAAGGCCTGGCCTGACCCGCGAAATAGCTGGTAAAACCAGCGCGGCGGAAGACGCTAGGGCGAACCCGAAGGGGTCCCATCCTAGTTCCGGGGTGGGTGGCAAATCGCCGACCAAAGCCGATACCTTGGTGGAGTGGCTCTGCAACCCTGCGGCTGCCCTGCCTGCTGGTAAGGCTGCGGAGAGCGAGTTGCCATCGACTAGCGCCCAAGCCAAAACTTACACCTATGCCGAGAGAAGGAGCGCTGGCAACATTCTCCGTCGGCAAAATGCAAGTACGATGTCCAGCCCGACCGACCAGTGGCGGAAAAAGGTCGAATGGGCATCAAAGGTGCTGCCCAACTTTGGCAAAGAGGCACCGAAGAGGGTTGCCCCGCCGAAGTTGACGGCCCCGCAAACCAAAAGGCAGCGCTCACAGGAGACTCCTGGACCGGCTCCAAAGCGCTCCAGAGTGCTGCCGAACATATCGTTCGCGCAAATTGCCAAAGAGAGGACGCTGATCGGCGTCCTGGATAAAGGCAGAGCGGACTCGAAGATCCCCAGGAACCAGTGGAAGTGGGTGGAAGCGGCTTTGGCCGACCGCTGCTTCGAGGTACTGGACAAGCAACCCAGCCCCCCTCCAGTCTGTAAAGACATGGGGTGGTATCAGGGCTGCATTAAGATTATAGCCTGCGAAGACGAGCGCTCCGTCCAGCTCTATAAAGCAGCGGTAGCGCAAGTCGGAGAGGTTTACCCAGGGGCGAAACTTGTCGCAGTCGACTGGAGTGAGGTGCCCAGTAGGCCCAGAGCGCGAGTTTGGGTGCCCGCCTCCATAAAGGAGCCTGAGCGCATCCTAACAATGCTGCAGCGGTGCAACCCGGAGCTACCAACCTCCGATTGGAGGGTAGTTAAGGTGGAGGCGACTCAAGGCCCGATGCACCAGGTGGTTCTCGTCCTCAATAAGGAATCCTTAGCTCCAATTGAGGCCAAGAAAGGAGAACTGAACTTTGGCTTCAGTGCGGTAAGCATCAGGGTGTATAAGTCGGATGCAGCGGCCGAGGCACGTCCTGTCGACAACCCAGTCGAGCAGGACGTTGCCTCGGAGATCGAAGCACCAGATGACGACCCAGAGCCTGCCCACGACGGCTACTCTTCCGACACGGCTCTAATGCGAGAGTTCGAGGCGATGTGTCGCGATGACACCATCGAAGACGACTCGGACGCCGATAATACAGTGGTGGAGAACTCTGTCGGTGTCTCTAAGACTCCTTCAGATAAATGTCCACCACTGTAAAGCAGCATCTGCTGCCCTCATACTCCGCTTGGAAGCGAGCGGAGCAGACGAAGTCCTGATCCAAGAGCCTTGGGTAGTAGGAGACAAGTTCTGTGGATTAGCGACGAAGGAGCACAAGCTTATTGTAGCTCAAAAAGAAGGTAAAATACGTACCTGCATTCTTGCAAGGAAGCACTTAAATATCTTTCTGCTCCACAACTTTAGCAATGGTGACAACACAGCGGCAAGCCTTGAACTACAAGGTTCCCAAATAAGGCTGATGTCGTCCTACATGGCGCATGAGGAAAGCGATCCTCCCGGTGACCTAGTTCGCAAGCTCACCAGAGATAGCGAAAGGTCGGATATAGGCCTTGTAATAGGCTGCGACGCCAACGCCCACCACACCCAATGGGGGAGTTCGGACACGAATGTAAGGGGTGAGTCATTATTCAGCTTCATCCTTAACTCTAATCTTCTTATCTGCAATCGGGGCAATGATCCTACGTTTATAATTAAGAATAGACAAGAGGTAATTGACCTAACTCTAGTGTCTCACAAAGTGTCAGACTTAGTAACGAACTGGAAAGTTCTGGGGGACCATTCCTTTTCGGACCACAGGTATATCGAGACCACACTATCTCTCGAGAACCCAAAACCCACTGTCTTTGCTAACCCTAGGAAAGCCAACTGGGAAAAGTATGTCACAGTCATGGAGGGACTTCTTCCCTCCAAGGCACCAATCTGCCTGAACACAGAGCACGATTTAAATCATCTCGTGGACAGGTTTACTAAAGCATGCAGCACGGCCTTCACGGCAGCATGCCCATCAAACCAACACAAGGGGAAAAAGAAACCCCCTTGGTGGTCAAAACAAATAGATACCCTACGAAAAAGCTGCAGGTCCCTCTTCAACAGGGCCAAACGCGCTAACGAGGAGCAACACTGGGCAGCCTATAAAAATAGTCTGGCCCTCTACAAGAAAGAAATCAGACAAGCGAAAAGGGCCTCTTGGCATAGATTTTGTTCTGAAATCGAGGAAACGTCGGAAGCTGCAAGACTGCGCAAGATCCTCTCCAAAACGACCCCCTCGGTGGGATACCTTAAGAGAAGCGATGGTAAGTGGACTAACTCCAGTGAGGAGTCCCTACACATTCTTCTCGACACTCATTTTCCAGGGTGCTCCGTCAATAGACCGACTCACCTCCCTAGTGATGGTTCGATCACCTCAATGGACCATATTTTCTCAAAACGGAACATAAGCTGGGCAATAAACAGCTTCCATCCGTTCAAATCCCCTGGTCCGGACCAGATCATTCCGGCACAATTACAAAAGGCCGGAGACACAGCCATCAACTGGCTGCGATGTATCTTCAAGAAGATACTGGTAGTGGGGAGAATACCACACGCTTGGCTTAAGGCAAAAATAGTCTTTATCCCTAAAGCAGGTAAAGCCTCGCATTCCATACCAAAGGACTTTAGACCAATTAGTCTATCATCCTTCCTTCTCAAAACCTTTGAGAGACTCGTCGGGCTACACTTGAGAACTACTATAAATCCTCAATTGTTGTCAGGAGCACAGCATGCCTACCGGAAAGGAAAATCCACGGAAACGGCACTTCACGAAGTAATCTCGGGGATAGAGAAATCACTATACCTCAAAGAATACTGTCTAATCGCTTTTCTAGATATCGAGGGAGCTTTCAACAACGTCATACCCGGTGCCATTACGGAAGCGCTGACTGACCTCGGGGTGGATCGTCACTTGGTGATGCTCATTGATCAATTGCTCACATGCAGGACGGTGACATCATCGATGGGATCGTCCACTCAGTCGAGGTATGTCAGTAGAGGCACACCGCAAGGTGGGGTCCTATCCCCCCTTCTATGGAACATAGCAGTCAACAAGATTCTATGTGACCTGGAAGGGGGGGGCTGCAAAGTCGTGGCATACGCGGACGACGTAGCAATTATCTTCTCGGGCAAATACCCTCAAACACTCTGCGACTTAATGACCGCAAAGCTCGCGAAACTGTCAAGGTGGACAGAATCGCGAGGTCTTGGAGTTAATCCCTCAAAGACAGAACTTGTGCTATTTACAAGCAAATACAAGATTCCGTCTCTTAACCCCCCCACACTAAACGGATGCAGGCTCTCCTTTAGCGACAGTGCCAGTTACTTAGGGTTAGTAATCGACAAAAAGCTAAACTGGAACCTGAACATCAAAGACAGAGTGAAGAAGGCCACGATAGCCCTCTACACTTGCAAAAAAGCTATCGGCTTAAAATGGGGCATAAACCCAAGTATAGTCCAATGGATATACCAAGCCATAGTAAGACCGATAACTCTTTACGGAGTTACTGTTTGGTGGCCGGCCTTATCAAAAAGGACGATCACCAAACAGCTCGACAAGGTTCAGCGCACAGCCGCCCTTTGCATCAGCGGAGCTCTTCATACCACTCCAAATGATGCGCTAGATGCTATTCTGTGCCTCCAAAGCCTTGCCTTCGCAGGAAAAGAAAGGGCACAAATGGCTGCAATACGACTGAGAGACTCCGACCAATGGGCACCACAGCACACAGGTCACTCCTCAATTCTAAACGGCACTTCCGTCCCTACTAATACGGACTACTGTGTTCCAAGGGAATACACGGATACCCCCTTCTATGCAATTATCCCCCACAGAGACGAGTGGAATGGGGGACCCCAGGCCCAAAAGGGGCCCTAAACATCTTCACAGATGGATCAAAGCTGAACAATAGAGTCGGAGGAGGTATATACTCCGAACAGCTAAACATTAGGCACTCCTTTAGACTCCCTGATCACTGCAGCGTCTTCCAAGCGGAGGTCATTGCGATCAAGGAAGCCCTAAACTGCCTTCAGGAAACTACCGCCATGGTAACACACGTAAATATCTACAGTGATAGCCAAGCCGCAATCAAATCACTTAATGCGATCTCCGCAAACTCGGCCACCGTTGCAGATTGCCGCAAATCTCTTCACGAGATGGCTCAGCAATTTGTTATCAGCCTTATATGGGTCCCGGGCCACCGGGACATCGAGGGCAACTGTATTGCAGACGAGCTGGCCAGACATGGCACTACAACCCCCCTTCTCCAAGACAAGGAGGGTACTCGTATGCCGATGGCCACATGTAGGCTCATAATAAAGGAGCAATATAAGCAACTAACAGACAACAAGTGGCAATCAGCACCACGTTGTCGTATATCTCGGCAAACATGGCCGACCATAGAGAGGAAGCGCACCTCTGAGCTATGCAAGCTCGGCAGACGAAGGTGCAGCGCAGTCATACGCTCCCTAACGGGGCACTGGTTAATAGGTACCCATGCTAATAGACTGGGCGCCCCATACAATGATTTTTGCCGTAGCTGCAGAGATGAGGAAGAGGAGGAAACGGTGGAACACCTGTTCTGCTCTTGCCCAGCTCTCAGCAGAAGAAGGCTACAGCACTTGGGCTTGCCCTTCATTTCAGACATTTCGGTAATGTCCACCATATGTCCCAGGAAGATAGCTAACTTCATAAAAGCTGCAGGCTGGGACAACTGTTGACCTTAGGTCTCACAATGCGAGAAGGGGCAGATTCCCCCGCGGTATCACAACGGGCCGGAAACGGCCTAAGTGTGCTGGGCTCCCAGTGAGTCGGGCAGCCGCTGTAACCTAACCTAACCTAACCTTTCCTATGCACAGTGCATAGGACGCTGCCGACCCCTACTCTAGAGCATTCCCAGTTTTTGGCATAATGATCTCCTATGTTAGTTTATCACAGATCTTTGAACAAAGTACTCGCGATACCGTCAATTACGAATATAAAATTGTTGCTGGTTTTCGAACAAATTCGTAGCTGTTGCTTCTCACAACCCATGTATGGCCTACTTCTCAAAGTTCTCTTAATTACAGATTTGGATTTAAGGCGGAAAAATACCTGAAATTTCTTTAACATATTTATTTATTTAGTTATAATGCCATAAGGCCCACAAAAAAGTGACTTTGGGCGTTATGACTTTGGACTTTATGACATACACCAGAAACTATAAGCTAATTAAAACTAAGACCAACACTAAAAAAAGAAGGGACTTGCAGGCTGTATTGTTTATAGGGTAGCCTGTGTAGGTTCTTGTAAATGTTTGTGAACATGCATACATATACAGGGTGGACCATCTTAATGTTTAATATAAACATTCAGGTAGGCTCCGGTTTTAAAATCGTTCAGATTTCGTTTTTAGCTGATTAATTTTCTCAAAAACAGATGACAGCAATCAGTTTCGTAAATGTAAAGCGTGATAAAAAAATGTATTTCTTTCTAGAAAATGCGCGACTTAGGACTATTTTTAAGAAAGTTAAACGCCATCTGCACTTACATTTTGAGGTCCGAGTTTAATGTGGCGGATACGACACATGTGGCGGTACCAACACACCTCAAAAACAACTAATACCTTAGTTGACTTGTTTTTCGTTAAAAAGAGGTGACTAGTATTACCTTATGATCAAATTTCTGTACCTGCTTTCTCAAAACACGACTTAATATTTATGACTTATGACCTGCCTCTAAATTATTGCAAACAAACCATTAAATACCGAGATTTCAATAACAAAGACTTTGCCAATTTATATGATCATTGTTACAACTCTGATGTTGATCTCATTTTTTCCTTCCCTACAGTTAACACCCAAATCCATTATGTACAATACTTCATTGACTTGTTGTTCAACAAATATGTACCAATCAAAACCAAAGATATAAGCCTTCAATAAAGTCTGGGTTTAACAAAGATATACAAAGTGCAATAATATTAAGAGATAAGGCATACAAGAAATGGCAGAGATATAATACTCATCACCTACACTGCATATGTTTTACAAAGAGACGATCTGTAAATGACTTATAGGGCCAAGCGTACCTATTTTAGTAATAGGTTTACGAGGGCAATCGACAGCAGACAATGGAAAGATATTAAAAATTAGGGATTGGGAAAGTTCAAACTGTGATAAATGATAGTATTGATGTTAGTTGCTTAAATAACAAATTTGTTAATGTAACTGTCCCTGTATCTCTACGTAACCGCTATGTGAGCTCGGAGTCTTTTAAGAATTGTCAAAATAGTTTCCATTCAATTGTTGTCAGGAGCACAGCATGCCTACCGGAAAGGAAAATCCACGGAAACGGCACTTCACGAAGTAATCTCGGGGATAGAGAAATCACTATACCTCAAAGAATACTGTCTAATCGCTTTTCTAGATATCGAGGGAGCTTTCAACAACGTCATACCCGGTGCCATTACGGAAGCGCTGACTGACCTCGGGGTGGATCGTCACTTGGTGATGCTCATTGATCAATTGCTCACATGCAGGACGGTGACATCATCGATGGGATCGTCCACTCAGTCGAGGTATGTCAGTAGAGGCACACCGCAAGGTGGGGTCCTATCCCCCCTTCTATGGAACATAGCAGTCAACAAGATTCTATGTGACCTGGAAGGGGGGGGCTGCAAAGTCGTGGCATACGCGGACGACGTAGCAATTATCTTCTCGGGCAAATACCCTCAAACACTCTGCGACTTAATGACCGCAAAGCTCGCGAAACTGTCAAGGTGGACAGAATCGCGAGGTCTTGGAGTTAATCCCTCAAAGACAGAACTTGTGCTATTTACAAGCAAATACAAGATTCCGTCTCTTAACCCCCCCACACTAAACGGATGCAGGCTCTCCTTTAGCGACAGTGCCAGTTACTTAGGGTTAGTAATCGACAAAAAGCTAAACTGGAACCTGAACATCAAAGACAGAGTGAAGAAGGCCACGATAGCCCTCTACACTTGCAAAAAAGCTATCGGCTTAAAATGGGGCATAAACCCAAGTATAGTCCAATGGATATACCAAGCCATAGTAAGACCGATAACTCTTTACGGAGTTACTGTTTGGTGGCCGGCCTTATCAAAAAGGACGATCACCAAACAGCTCGACAAGGTTCAGCGCACAGCCGCCCTTTGCATCAGCGGAGCTCTTCATACCACTCCAAATGATGCGCTAGATGCTATTCTGTGCCTCCAAAGCCTTGCCTTCGCAGGAAAAGAAAGGGCACAAATGGCTGCAATACGACTGAGAGACTCCGACCAATGGGCACCACAGCACACAGGTCACTCCTCAATTCTAAACGGCACTTCCGTCCCTACTAATACGGACTACTGTGTTCCAAGGGAATACACGGATACCCCCTTCTATGCAATTATCCCCCACAGAGACGAGTGGAATGGGGGACCCCCAGGCCCAAAAGGGGCCCTAAACATCTTCACAGATGGATCAAAGCTGAACAATAGAGTCGGAGGAGGTATATACTCCGAACAGCTAAACATTAGGCACTCCTTTAGACTCCCTGATCACTGCAGCGTCTTCCAAGCGGAGGTCATTGCGATCAAGGAAGCCCTAAACTGCCTTCAGGAAACTACCGCCATGGTAACACACGTAAATATCTACAGTGATAGCCAAGCCGCAATCAAATCACTTAATGCGATCTCCGCAAACTCGGCCACCGTTGCAGATTGCCGCAAATCTCTTCACGAGATGGCTCAGCAATTTGTTATCAGCCTTATATGGGTCCCGGGCCACCGGGACATCGAGGGCAACTGTATTGCAGACGAGCTGGCCAGACATGGCACTACAACCCCCCTTCTCCAAGACAAGGAGGGTACTCGTATGCCGATGGCCACATGTAGGCTCATAATAAAGGAGCAATATAAGCAACTAACAGACAACAAGTGGCAATCAGCACCACGTTGTCGTATATCTCGGCAAACATGGCCGACCATAGAGAGGAAGCGCACCTCTGAGCTATGCAAGCTCGGCAGACGAAGGTGCAGCGCAGTCATACGCTCCCTAACGGGGCACTGGTTAATAGGTACCCATGCTAATAGACTGGGCGCCCCATACAATGATTTTTGCCGTAGCTGCAGAGATGAGGAAGAGGAGGAAACGGTGGAACACCTGTTCTGCTCTTGCCCAGCTCTCAGCAGAAGAAGGCTACAGCACTTGGGCTTGCCCTTCATTTCAGACATTTCGGTAATGTCCACCATATGTCCCAGGAAGATAGCTAACTTCATAAAAGCTGCAGGCTGGGACAACTGTTGACCTTAGGTCTCACAATGCGAGAAGGGGCAGATTCCCCCGCGGTATCACAACGGGCCGGAAACGGCCTAAGTGTGCTGGGCTCCCAGTGAGTCGGGCAGCCGCTGTAACCTAACCTAACCTAACCTTTCCTATGCACAGTGCATAGGACGCTGCCGACCCCTACTCTAGAGCATTCCCAGTTTTTGGCATAATGATCTCCTATGTTAGTTTATCACAGATCTTTGAACAAAGTACTCGCGATACCGTCAATTACGAATATAAAATTGTTGCTGGTTTTCGAACAAATTCGTAGCTGTTGCTTCTCACAACCCATGTATGGCCTACTTCTCAAAGTTCTCTTAATTACAGATTTGGATTTAAGGCGGAAAAATACCTGAAATTTCTTTAACATATTTATTTATTTAGTTATAATGCCATAAGGCCCACAAAAAAGTGACTTTGGGCGTTATGACTTTGGACTTTATGACATACACCAGAAACTATAAGCTAATTAAAACTAAGACCAACACTAAAAAAAGAAGGGACTTGCAGGCTGTATTGTTTATAGGGTGGCCTGTGTAGGTTCTTGTAAATGTTTGTGAACATGCATACATATACAGGGTGGACCATCTTAATGTTTAATATAAACATTCAGGTAGGCTCCGGTTTTAAAATCGTTCAGATTTCGTTTTTAGCTGATTAATTTTCTCAAAAACAGATGACAGCAATCAGTTTCGTAAATGTAAAGCGTGATAAAAAAATGTATTTCTTTCTAGAAAATGCGCGACTTAGGACTATTTTTAAGAAAGTTAAACGCCATCTGCACTTACATTTTGAGGTCCGAGTTTAATGTGGCGGATACGACACATGTGGCGGTACCAACACACCTCAAAAACAACTAATACCTTAGTTGACTTGTTTTTCGTTAAAAAGAGGTGACTAGTATTACCTTATGATCAAATTTCTGTACCTGCTTTCTCAAAACACGACTTAATATTTATGACTTATGACCTGCCTCTAAATTATTGCAAACAAACCATTAAATACCGAGATTTCAATAACAAAGACTTTGCCAATTTATATGATCATTGTTACAACTCTGATGTTGATCTCATTTTTTCCTTCCCTACAGTTAACACCCAAATCCATTATGTACAATACTTCATTGACTTGTTGTTCAACAAATATGTACCAATCAAAACCAAAGATATAAGCCTTCAATAAAGTCTGGGTTTAACAAAGATATACAAAGTGCAATAATATTAAGAGATAAGGCATACAAGAAATGGCAGAGATATAATACTCATCACCTACACTTGGCATATGTTTTACAAAGAGACGATCTGTAAATGACTTATAGGGCCAAGCGTACCTATTTTAGTAATAGGTTTACGAGGGCAATCGACAGCAGACAATGGAAAGATATTAAAAATTAGGGATTGGGAAAGTTCAAACTGTGATAAATGATAGTATTGATGTTAGTTGCTTAAATAACAAATTTGTTAATGTAACTGTCCCTGTATCTCTACGTAACCGCTATGTGAGCTCGGAGTCTTTTAAGAATTGTCAAAATAGTTTCCATTTTATTCTTGTGTATCAATCTGATATGCTGCAGTCCATACAAAAAATAAATCAAACGCTACTGGCTTGGACGATATAAATCCTAAATTTATAAAATTGATATTTCCATTTATAACACTAGTCGACACCTTTCCGCTGTCGCCAAAAATGACTTTTTCTGATAGATTTGGATGTTTAAAAATTTTTAAAGAATGTTTTTTTATACCCGGTACTCGAAGAGTATAAGGTTATATTAGATTTGTGGTGATAACGGTTGTGTGTAACGTCCAGAAGGAAGCATTTCCGACCCCATAAAGTATATATATTCTTGATCAGCATCAATAGCCGAGTCGAAATAGCCCTGTCTGTCTGTCCGTCCGTCCGTCCGTCCGTCCGTCTGTCCGTCTTTATTTGCGCCTATATCTCATAGACTATTAAAGTTAGGGTAACCAAGTTTTGTATTCAGTCTTCTGTGTTATCGCACTACTCAAAGTATATTTCAAAATCTCGCCCCGCCCCCTTCCGCCCACACAAAGAACGAAAGTCTGTGGCATACACAATTTTGAAGATACAAGAAAACTAAATACGCAGAATTATAGAAAATGACCATTTCTATCAGAGTGTTGAATCTGGATCAGATCGGATCGTTATAATAGCTACAATGAAGAAAACCATTTCGAAAGTCATCATTCCCTCTCGCTCTCTCTCACACGCGACCCCATCTGCTTTGCTTATTCGTTTAAATGAGCGCCTAGTTCTCAGAGACTATAAGAGCTAGAGCAACCAAACTTTCTATCTAAGCTACTGTGATACCAAACCAGCACGAGTTTGTTTTAAAATTTTGCCACGCCCCTTTCCGCCCCCACAAAAGACGAAAATCTGTGGAATCCACAATTTTTAAGATAAATGAAAACCAAAAACGTAGAATCATGGGAAATTACCAAATCTACCAGATTTCCGAATATATATTCGGATCAGGTCGGATCAATATTATGGCCAGAAGAAACAAATTAAATTTCAGTGGCTACGCAACGCCTGCCAAGCGCTGACTCATTCCCTCTCTCTCTGTCGAAAACACTTGTACGTCTCATATATGTAGTTATACATGTCATGTAGAAATGTAGAAGCAGATGTAAATAGCATATGCAAACAAAATCGGAAACATGTATAATATTCCAAAAATGTACTTCATTTTTTGAAATATTATTTTTTGCCCATTTTTTTAATTTGTCCCTTTTGCGAACATATAATAAATTGCATAAATCGCAAGCTCATATATGTATGTACATAAGTATATACTGACTGAGTGCCGGGTATAAGGTAGAGCCGCGGCCTTTGCCGCGGTTCACAGCGTTCTCCTTCGTTAATACTGCCATTATCACTTCAACATTCCCTAATGAATGGAAAATTGGTAATTCCAACGCAGACTTTCGACCGATATCCATATTGCCATACCCATCTAAAATTTTCGGGCATGTGATAGCCATACAAATTAATAACTTTCTAAACGCCAATAAGCTTCTTATACATTATCAGTCTGGCTTTAGGACTAATCATAGTTGAACAACGGCAATTGCAAAAGTAGTCGAGGATATTAGGTTAAAAATGCACAATAGTGAGGTAACATTATTGACGCTACTGGATTTCAGTAAAGATTTTGACACGGTAGCCCATGACTTACTACTCACCAAGCTAAGTAGAAAGTACAATTTTAGTGCAACTGCCACTAAACTAATGTTCTCTTATAGCACTAACCATAGAATAAAGTAATGGGTGTTTTCTTCGACAGCGGCGTTGTAAAAAACCAATACAAACAAGATATGTGCATACATACAGCTAAAGCTCAGCCTCACACACAGAGCGTTTGTTCTTTGCTGAGCTGAAATTTTGTTATGTGTGTTCTTCTTCAACTTGATGACGAACTGACCTAAGTGTCGGCCAAGTGTCCCACCAACCCACATCAGTGAATATTTGTGAATATAAGTTAACAACTAAACATATAAGATACACCCTCACACTCATACATTGTTATTTCTAAGTACGCAACACACGATCAGAAGTATTTGGTTGCCCTCAGCAACAAATACAACAACACACAGCCTTAAGCATTTTGGTTGCCCTCAGCAGCGAAGTAGTATTCTTGTAAACAATGCTGATCCGCTGCCAAGAGTTCTGCGCACAGCAACTGAAAACGGACACCCGTGCTGCTTGCGCAAGAATGCTGAGTCGGCATGCCGACTCTAGCGTATGGCGTGATGCATTGGCCTCACAGGGCTAACTTAAGCTTGAACATTTCTGTAGCCTTCAGTCTCAATCTAGATCGCAACATAAGACGAGTGAACGATTAAACTCCGGCATTGCCGTCCAAATATTACTTGTGTTATCAATTATAGTTGACCACGTCCAAGACGGGCAACTGGGAAAGTTCCCACAACCTAAACACATTGTTTCAGCAGCCACCTGTTGGATTTCACCGCCTCACCAAGAGAGGAGGTCACCACCGTCAGATCAGCCGCACATCGTCGCCGGACAGCGGGGTTACGACGGAAATCATAATTGGCGCCCAACCAATAAATAGGAACCCATACCATGTAAGTTCATAAGTGATTTCAGTTTTGGAGAAATTATTAATGAACGCCACGTACCGATACGTGTGATTCTATAAAAAAGTGTAAAGTAAAGTAAATATTGCTGCTTTCGTCTGCCAGCATTTCATTCCTTTAAATCATTGCATACTTTTATAAAATTGTTGCATACTTTTATAAAAATTGTTGCATACTTCTACAACAATTGTTGCATACTTTTACCAGCGTTCCTGGTCAATAAAGCATTGCATACCTAAAACGAATAATTGTAGAATACTTTCGGCAGCATTACATTTTTTGCTGCCTACCCTTAACAATTTTTATAATAAATATTGCATACCCCAAGATTGCCAACAGTTTTACACCTGCCGATCTTTCTCGATCGGCCTAAGTTTTGAAAAGTGCCAACCATAAGCCAATGAGTTGGACAATGAAGAAACCCATTTCGAAATCATTCCCTCTCGCTCTCTCTCACACGCGGCCCCATCTGCTTTGCTTATTCGTTTAAATGAGCGCCTAGTTCTCAGAGACTATAAGAGCTAGAGCAACCAAACTTTCTATCTAAGCTACTGTGATACCAAACCAGCACGAGTTTGTTTTAAAATTTTGCCACGCTCCTTTCCGCCCCCACAAAAGACGAAAATCTGTGGAATCCACAATTTTTAAGATAAATGAAAACCAAAAACGTAGAATCATGGGAAATTACCAAATCTACCAGATTTCCGAATATATATTCGGATCAGGTCGGATCAATATTATGGCCAGAAGAAACAAATTAAATTTCAGTGGCTACGCAACGCCTGCCAAGCGCTGACTCATTCCCTCTCTCTCTGTCGAAAACACTTGTACGTCTCATATATGTAGTTATACATGTCATGTAGAAATGTAGAAGCAGATGTAAATAGCATATGCAAACAAAATCGGAAACATGTATAATATTCCAAAAATGTACTTCATTTTTTGAAATATTATTTTTTGCCCATTTTTTTAATTTGTCCCTTTTGCGAACATATAATAAATTGCATAAATCGCAAGCTCATATATGTATGTACATAAGTATATACTGACTGAGTGCCGGGTATAAGGTAGAGCCGCGGCCTTTGCCGCGGTTCACAGCGTTCTCCTTCGTTAATACTGCCATTATCACTTCAACATTCCCTAATGAATGGAAAATTGGTAATTCCAACGCAGACTTTCGACCGATATCCATATTGCCATACCCATCTAAAATTTTCGGGCATGTGATAGCCATACAAATTAATAACTTTCTAAACGCCAATAAGCTTCTTATACATTATCAGTCTGGCTTTAGGACTAATCATAGTTGAACAACGGCAATTGCAAAAGTAGTCGAGGATATTAGGTTAAAAATGCACAATAGTGAGGTAACATTATTGACGCTACTGGATTTCAGTAAAGATTTTGACACGGTAGCCCATGACTTACTACTCACCAAGCTAAGTAGAAAGTACAATTTTAGTGCAACTGCCACTAAACTAATGTTCTCTTATAGCACTAACCATAGAATAAAGTAATGGGTGTTTTCTTCGACAGCGGCGTTGTAAAAAACCAATACAAACAAGATATGTGCATACATACAGCTAAAGCTCAGCCTCACACACAGAGCGTTTGTTCTTTGCTGAGCTGAAATTTTGTTATGTGTGTTCTTCTTCAACTTGATGACGAACTGACCTAAGTGTCGGCCAAGTGTCCCACCAACCCACATCAGTGAATATTTGTGAATATAAGTTAACAACTAAACATATAAGATACACCCTCACACTCATACATTGTTATTTCTAAGTACGCAACACACGATCAGAAGTATTTGGTTGCCCTCAGCAACAAATACAACAACACACAGCCTTAAGCATTTTGGTTGCCCTCAGCAACGAAGTAGTATTCTTGTAAACAATGCTGATCCGCTGCCAAGAGTTCTGCGCACAGCAACTGAAAACGGACACCCGTGCTGCTTGCGCAAGAATGCTGAGTCGGCATGCCGACTTTAGCGTATGGCGTGATGCATTGGCGTCACAGGGCTAACTTAAGCTTGAACATTTCTGTAGCCTTCAGTCTCAATCTAGATCGCAACATAAGACGAGTGAACGATTAAACTCCGGCATTGCCGTCAAAATATTACTTGTGTTATCAATTATAGTTGACCACGTCCAAAACGGGCAACTGGGAAAGTTCCCACAACCTAAACACATTGTTCCAGCAGCCACCTGTTGGATTTCACCGCCTCACCAAGAGAGGAGGTCACCACCGTCAGATCAGCCGCACATAGTCGCCGGACAGCGGGGTTACGACGGAAATCATAATTGGCGCCCAACCAATAAATAGGAATCCATACCATGTAAGTTCATAAGGGATTTCAGTTTTGGAGAAATTATTAATGAACGCCACGTACCGATACGTGTGATTCTATAAAAAAGTGTAAAGTAAAGTAAATATTGCTGCTTTCGTCTGCCAGCATTTCATTCCTTTAAATAATTGCATACTTTTATAAAATTGTTGCATACTTTTATAAAAATTGTTGCATACTTCTACAACAATTGTTGCATACTTTTACCAGCGTTCCTGGTCAATAAAGCATTGCATACCTAAAACGAATAATTGTAGAATACTTTCGGCAGCATTACATTTTTTGCTGCCTACCCTTAACAATTTTTATAATAAATATTGCATACCCCAAGATTGCCAACAGTTTTACACCTGCCGATCTTTCTCGATCGGCCTAAGTTTTGAAAAGTGCCAACCATAAGCCAATGAGTTGGAGTTATAGGGAGGTAAAAGTTGAATATAATAGTGACGATAGCTGGGAGGGGGAAATCAATTGCTCAGTAGATCCTACTCCTGCAGATACCGTTGTAACTGAAGAAATGGAGCCGGGTTAAGTTCAGACTCTCATTGAGGGTGCCATCAGGCAAGCTTTAGCGCAACAACAAAATCAGTTTCAAGCACAAATAAACGCTTTAACTTCACAAGTACAGAGTTTGCAGGTGAAAGCGCCGCAAATCGTCACATATGAGAAAATAGCCGTCGATCCTAACGCCAAATGCGATATTCCCTTAGACATTATTAAATCTGTGCCGGATTTCTCCGGCGTACAGGGTGAGTATGTAGCGTGGAGGCAAGCAGCCATCAACGCATACGAACTATTCAAGAATTATCCAAAGAGCACTGCACACTACCAAGCGGTAGCGATCATTAGGAACAAAATCAAAGGCCCAGCTGGAGCCTTACTAGTGTCTCACAACACTGTCCTAAATTTCGATGCAATACTAGCTAGGCTAGATTGCACATACTCGGATAAAACATCCTTGCGCTTGTTGAGACAATGTTTGGAGTTAGTTACGCAGGGCGAAATGTCCCTGATGCAATACTACGATGACGTCGAAAAGAAACTCACGCTCGTAACTAACAAAATTGTAATGTCTCACGACCAAGAAGGCGCCGATTTGCTCAACCGGGAGGTCAGAGACGACGCCTTGCACGCCTTTATCTCCGGTCTTAGAAAGCCGTTGAGAGCGGTTGTGTTCCCTGCACAACCAAAAGATCTACCATCCGCACTGGCCCTTGCCAGAGAGGCAGAAGCTAGCATTGAGAGAAGCATGTTCGCGAACTCTTACGCTAAAGCCTTGCAAGACCGAGCGCAAATTGCTGAAGGTAACAAAAACCGTGCCCAAGGCAAACAAACCAGATTTAACAGAGATGAGCAAAATCAGGAGAGAAATCCCCATTTTGTGAAACGCCAAAAGGGCGGTCCCCAGCCCCAGGCCCCTAAAGACAATCAAACCGAGGATCCACAGCCCATGGAAGTTGACTCTTCCTCCAGATTTAGACAAAGAACTGACTACAGCAAGCGTCAGGCTAATGAGTCCAACGCACCAAAACGCAAGAACTCGTCAGACCGTTCAACAGGTCAAAGACGGCAACGCGTCAACAATGTCGTACAATCAGATTCCAAAGAAGCCGTAACAGAATTCGAGAGGGCGGCCAAAGAGGCAGTTGAAGAACTAGAGAGTGAGAACGAGTACGCACCTGGTGACGACTCGATTAATTTTTTAGGGAACACTCCCGGCTTCCGTACATTGAACGACGGTTGGCTGGGAGAACTCTGAAGATGTTGATTGACACTGGCGCGGCAAAAAATTATGTGAAGCCCTTAACAGAGCTAAAGACCATAACGCCGGTCGCCAAGCCATTCTCGGTAAACTCGATCCACGGGTCTACCGAAATCAAGCACAAATGCTTGATGAATATTTTCCAACATACTTCCTCGTTTTTTCTCCTCGATACCCTAAGTTCTTTCGACGCCATCATAGGCTTCGACTTGCTAACACAAGCCGGAGTCAAATTGAACTTGGCAAAAAACACTCTGGAATACCAGGGTACATCCGAAAAACTCCAGTACTATCAACGTGCTGATGTGAACTTCACCGATGTCAACGACATCGTAGTCCCCCCCTCCGTAAAGAAAGAGTTTAGGGACATGATACTCAGAAACAAAAGAGCCTTCTCAAATGCAGATGAAGCTCTCCCTTTTAATACTGCTGTCATCGCTACAATCCGAACAGTAGACAATGAGCCTGTGTATTCAAGATACCCGAGTCTCATGGGTGTTTCTGACTTCATAAACAAAGAAGTCAAACAATTACTGGACGATGGCATAATCAGGCCCTCCAGATCGCCTTACAACAGCCCAACATGGGTGGTTGATAAAAAAGGCACTGACTCATACGGTAACCCAAAAAAAAGGTTGGTAATCGACTTCAGGAAACTGAACGAAAAAACCATACCGGACCGTTACCCCATGCCAAGCATCCCCATGATCTTAGCAAATCTAGGAAAGGCAAAGTACTTCACTACCCTCGACTTAAAGTCTGGGTACCATCAAATCTACCTTGCGGAGCATGACCGCGAAAAGACTTCGTTTTCAGTAAGCAGCGGCAAGTACGAGTTCTGTCGCCTACCATTCGGCCTGCACAATGCAAGCAGCATATTCCAAAGGGCAATAGACGATATCCTGAGGGAACATATAGGAAAGATTTGCTTTGTCTATGTAGACGACGTCATAATTTTTTCTAAAAACGAAACGGAGCACCTTCAACACATTAACATTGTGTTAAAATGTCTAATCGACGCCAACATGCGTGTAGGCCCTGAAAAGACTCGATTTTTCAAGGAAAGTATCGAGTTCCTGGGTTTCATCGTAACCAAAGACGGAGCAACATCCGATCCCAAAAAAGTTAAGGCCATTCAGGAATTCCCTGAACCAAAGAGTGTCTACAGTGTTAGGTCTTTCTTGGGGCTAGCCGGCTACTATAGGGTCTTTATTAAGGACTTTGCCGCTATAGCGCGTCCGATATCGGACATACTTAAAGGGGAAAATGGTTCGGTTAGTAGGCACGTATCAAAGAAAATCCCTGTTGAATTTAATGAAGTTCAACGCGATGCATTTCACCGTCTGCGGAGTATTTTGGCATCAGAAGATGTCATGTTAATGTATCCAGACTTCCAGAAACCGTTCGATTTAACCACTGATGCTTCGGCCAGTGGAATTGGCGCGGTTCTTTCCCAAGGCAATAGGCCAATAACAATGATTTCTCGCGCCTTAAAACAGGCCGAACAAAACTATGCCACTAACGAAAGAGAATTGCTGGCCATTGTGTGGGCTTTAGGCAGACTGCAGAACTTTCTGTACGGATCTAGGGAAATTAACATTTTCACGGACCACCAGCCGCTCACGTTCGCTGTGTCGGACAAGAACACGAATTCCAAGATTAAAAGATGGAAATCTTACATTGACCAGCACAATGCCAAAATGTTTTATAAACCGGGCAAAGAAAATCTGGTGGCGGATGCCCTTTCAAGGCAAAACATTAATGCTCTGGAAGATGGGCCCCGTTCGGACGCTGCAACCGTTCACAGCGAACTCTCCCTGACCTACACGGTCGAGACAACAGACAAACCTTTGAATTGCTTTAGGAACCAGATCGTCCTAGAGGAATCACGTTTTCCGCTAAAGCGAAACTTGTTGCTGTTTCGCAGCAAAACACGCCACTTGATCAGTTACACTGACAAGAGCACAATTCTCAAAACTCTCAAAGAAGTTGTGAATTCTGGAGTCGTTAATGCAATACATTGCGACCTGCCCACGTTGGCAAGTTTCCAACACGACCTGATTTTGCATTTCCCTGCCACCCAATTCTGGCATTGCAAAAATCTTGTGCAAGATATAACGGACAAAAACGAGCAGTTAGAAATCATCACTGCCGAGCACAATCGAGTGCACAGAGCAGCTCAGGAAAACATTAAACAAGTACTTCGTGACTATTACTTTCCCAATATGGCCAGTTTGGCCAAAGAAGTGGTCGCAAACTGCAGGGTCTGCGCTAAAGCCAAGTATGATAGGCACCCGAAGAAACAAGAACTCGGGGAAACGCCTATACCAAGTTATACTGGCGAAATGTTGCATATTGACATTTTCTCGACAGACAAGAAACAGTTCTTGACCTGCATAGACAAATTCTCCAAATTTGCAGTCGTCCAACTGATATTATCCAGAACGATAATCGATGTCACAAGCCCTCTACTGCAAATTGTTAACCTTTTCCCCGCAACCAAGACAATTTATTGCGATAACGAGGCGGCGTTCAATTCCGAGACCATCACTTCGATGCTCCGAAACGCCTACGGCATTTGCATTGTGAATGCGGCTCCGCTTCACAGCACCTCAAACGGCCAGGTGGAGCGCTTTCATAGCACCCTGACCGAAATTGCGAGATGCCTCAAGTTAGACAAGAAAATCAGCGACACTACAGAATTAATCTTAAAGGCTACGATAGAGTACAACAAAAGTTTGCACTCAGTAACCCGCGAGAAACCAATTGAGATCGTCCATGCAACAGCTTATGATCGTCGCGAAAACGTCAAAGACAGGCTAATTAAGGCACAGCAAGACAATATCAAAAGGTGCAATGCATCCAGGCAAAACCGCGTTTTCGAGGTAGGAGAAAAGGTGTTCCAGAAGAACAACAAAAGGCTAGGGAACAAGTTAACTCCCTTATGCTCAGAACAAAAGGTCGAAGCAGACCTGGGAACGTCTGTCCTCATTAAGGGGAGGGTGGTCCATAAGGACAACCTGAAATAAGTTTTCCTCCACAATTAGCTAGTAAGCCAACTTAGAGTTAGAACACCGTCTTATATTGTTCGTCCATTTCAGGTTTGCACTCACTTTGCTTGTGGCACTAGCAGCGGTAAATGCTCGGATCACCGACTTCTCGCATGCCGACTACATTCCGGTCTTAGACGGGGAAGTACTGGTGTTCGATCAACGTAGCTACCTGAAGCACTCAAGTAACATTTCTGAATTTGTTAGTATGATAGACGAGACGGAAAAACTGTCCAATTCCTTTCCACAGTCGCATATGCGCAAACTACTAGACGTAGATACAGATCACCTTAGAACATTGTTGTCCGTTCTTCAAGTGCATCACAGATTTGCACGAAGCCTCGATTTCTTAGGCACTGCCTTGAAGGTTGTTGCTGGCACCCCTGATGCTTCAGATTTCCTAAGGGTCCGCGTTACAGAGACGCAGTTGGTGGAGGCTAACTCCAAACAGATACTAATAAACTCCGAAACTCAAAAGCAAATAAACAGACTGACGGACACCATCAATAAAATTATCAGTTCCCGCAAAGGCGATTTGGTTGACACTCCTCATTTATACGAGACACTGTTGGCAAGAAATAGAATATTGAACACAGAAATTCAAAATTTAATACTCACCATAACGTTGGCAAAAGCAAATATAGTAAATCCTACAATCCTTGATCATACCGATCTGAAATCACTTATCGAACAAGATACCCCAATAGTTAGCTTAATAGAAGCTTCTAAGATCAAGGTTCTTCAGTCCGAGAATATTATCCACATATTAATAGCCTATCCTAAAGTTGAGTTTAGATGCCAAAAGGTCTCCGTCTACCCCGTTTCACACCAACAAACCATTCTGCGACTCGACGAAGACACGTTGGCGGAATGCGAAAAGGATACCTTTGCAGTTACTGGATGCACCGTAACTACGCATAACACCTTCTGCGAACGAGCACGGCGCGAAACCTGTGCTAGCTCCCTTCACGCGGGAAACATCGCCAACTGCCACACTCAACCTAGCCACTTGAAAGCGATAATGCCTGTAGACGACGGCGTCGTGATTATCAACGAAGCGACAGCGCGCGTCCGAATAGATGATGGCGCACAGGTAACCGTCTCAGGAACCTTCCTGATAACTTTCGAACGGTCTGCAGTCATCAATGGCACAGAATTTGTGAACTTGCGCAAATCACCAAGCAAGCAGCCTGGCACCGTGAGGTCACCGCTCCTAAACATCATCGGACATGACCCGGCTCTAAGCATACCACTCCTGCATCGTCTGAACATCAACAACTTGCAATCAATTCGAGATTTCAAGGAGGAGGTAATTGCGGCGGGCTCACCTAAATTCTGGTTCGCGGTTGGTGCGGTCCTGAACGTCGGACTAATTGGCTCGTTCGTCCTTTTTATGGCACTAAGGAGAAAGCGAGCTACATTAAGGATACAGAAGGCTTTGGACAACTTTAATATGACCGAGGACGGCCATCATCCTGAGGGGGGGGTAGTTAACAACTAAACATATAAGATACACCCTCACACTCATACATTGTTATTTCTAAGTACGCAACACACGATCAGAAGTATTTGGTTGCCCTCAGCAACAAATACAACAACACACAGCCTTAAGCATTTTGGTTGCCCTCAGCAACGAAGTAGTATTCTTGTAAACAATGCTGATCCGCTGCCAAGAGTTCTAGGCACAGCAACTGAAAACGGACACCCGTGCTGCTTGCGCAAGAATGCTGAGTCGGCATGCCGACTCTAGCGTATGGCGTGATGCATTGGCCTCACAGGGCTAACTTAAGCTTGAACATTTCTGTAGCCTTCAGTCTCAATCTAGATCGCAACATAAGACGAGTGAACGATTAAACTCCGGCATTGCCGTCAAAATATTACTTGTGTTGTCAATTATAGTTGACCACGTCCAAGACGGGCAACTGGGAAAGTTCCCACAACCTAAACACATTGTTCCAGCAGCCACCTGTTGGATTTCACCGCCTCACCAAGAGAGGAGGTCACCACCGTCAGATCAGCCGCACATCGTCGCCGGACAGCGGGGTTACGACGGAAATCATAATTTATATATACATATATCTGCTCAATATATTAGTATATTCTATATTAAACAAAGTTTGAATCTAAAGCATGTACAAAATAACAGTTATTCTGGTATTATAAGGCAAGCGTCTTCAAAAAGGGCCGACTATAATAATGCTAAAGTGAAGGGTGGCGCGAGCACAAAAATCAAAACAAAATTGGGAGAGCGAAAATTTCAGTTGTGCGCTCATACACACTTGCAAACACGCAAAGTACGTGAGAATGCATGAGCACACCCTGCAGTACGAGCCGTGAGCGATGACGAATGTCAACGACAATGTCATCTAGGCGTTGACGCCCGCTAAGCCGAACCCTTTATTTTCTCTCTGTTCCCTTCTTTTCCGCGCGATCGTAATAGATCGGCTCTGCCGATCGGTCGAAGTACAAGAGAATTTGGTTTTTTTTCTCTTTTCGTCTCTTTTGCACCTGCGTCGGCAGAACATTTTTGCTTTGTTCGCCTTGCATTTGCCTATTACGTTATATTGTTAAAATTGTGCGAAAAGAGTTGGTAGAGAAAATGCAGTGATTTAGTGAAAAATATCTATAATATTTATTACTACCAGGTAAGTGCATTGTTTAAATAAACAAAATGTGATATACGCGTGTAAATAATGAAAATATCAGTTGTATATAATGTTGAATTTGTGAAATTTCGAAAAAACTAAGTTCAATGTATCGCTCATTCACATTGTATTTATTTATTCTTCTTTTATGCTCTTTAATTTTTTTGTCCTTATGCTCCGACTAATATGTATAGTATGGATTGAAAGAAGAATAAAGAAATATAATGTGAATGCATAACCTCCGGTGGGCCCGAAATTTAAATTTTAAGCAGTTGAACAACAAAAACAGAAAAGCAACCCTTATATGCGAGGATTGAGTCAAGCAGGTACATATTTTGGCACGTGATTTGTTTTTGTTGTAGGAGTAAATGCACAGACCACCGCAGATCTACAGTGAGCATTTTTTTTTTGTTTAAACAACTCTTTTACAAATCGAACATATTTCTGGAATTTCGATCTTTTCTTATATAAATGCGACCAAATTAATAGTATTCTATAGAATAATCATTTTATTGATAGATCAAAAAATACGGAGCACAATGGGGACGGGCAAGGCATACTAACCAAGGTAGGCTTATAGAGAGGAATATGGAGTTGTTCAAAATGAAAGCAGAGAGAGAGAGAGAGAGAGACTCAGAAATGCGTTGCGAGAAAGAGTCTCAAAGGAGTAATGCGTTTGCTCGCTTGTGTCAAAACAAAGAAATTTGTACGTACATACATACATACGTGCAAATGTATGTATATATGAAAGTCAGTTTTGTGCTGCAAATAAAAAAGTCAAAGGGAACAAGAAAAAAATGTCCGCGGAGATGCTTCGCTCACAACTGCCGCAGGCAGACTGAAATTTATGGAGTTAACACAGAGAGCGAGCGAACCAATCAGCCTACCTTGTTTAGTATACCTTGGGGACGGGCACATCCTGGAAGGACATGGAAAGTAAGTCTTTACAAGTCAAAAAACTAAACAAAAACATAATAAATTAATCCGTATTATTTCAGTGGCGATGCAATTGAAAAACTGACATACATATGTACATAATTGTAGTTTTAAATAAAAGCGAACGAAAATAAATGAATATACTGCTTACTTATATACGCCTTACTTTTTCATCTAAAATCTTCACTTATTATATCGATTATTTTTTCGAGAACATCATCCCTTGCTGTATACCTTTTTTTCGGCTAATGTCTTCACTTATTATGTGCCTTATTTTTTCGAGAAAATCAGCACCTATTGTATGCCTTATTTTTCGGCTAAAATCATCGCTTGTAGTAAGCCTTATTTTTCGGCTAAAATCATCGCTTATAGTAAGCCTTATTTTTTCGAGAAAATCATCACTTATAGTAAGCCTTCTTTTTTCGGACTTCTCGATGACCATGTCATCCCCTTCGCTCCTAGGACATCGCAATGTTAAAGTGAGCAGCTCATCGTTCCGCGCGTCATCCCTTATGTCAGCTGGGGTGCTCACGCTGAAATCGATGTGTCAGCACATTTGTAAGCGATGGCCCGTACTGCAGGGCATATACACTCGCATACATGCAAACACGCAAAAGTACGTCAGAATGCATGAGCACGCATACACTCACTCACTAATACCACGACTGGCTCGGGCGCTGATGTCTGATTTTGGTGCGGTCAATTTCAATGTATGAATTGTCCCGTCTATATATTGTATGGTTAAAGCTTGTAGGCTTTTTACACTTGGTGCGTTACCTATCGATATCGGAGAAGACGCAGAGAAGCAGGTTTGCCGTTTACACCACAGCGTCTTTGCTTCTTTGCGTCTTGGGAAGAGGAAGACAAATTTTGTTAACAAAGTAAATGATGTTCGAAAATCAACGAAATATGTCGGAAATAGAGTTGATTCTTTTAACTGCGGTGGCGCAAAGTGAGGAAGTGCATGGAAGCCGCTGAGTTATCCTCAGAAAAGTTGCAATTCGTCTTGCAACTGCAACGTCCTTCTTGCGTTTGGACTCTTGTAGGTAAAGAGCAGACAATGTTCTCTCTTTTCAATTAAATAATGTATTCTTCATTGCAATAGCCACGATTTGGTTCATTTTGGGAGGAAGATATTGTGGAGAACTGTTGCCCAATCTCAAATAGAAAGACACTCCTTTTAGACTGACAATCTGGAGAAGAGAATAGCCATAGCCCTTTATTTTTCTTTAGGACGTTGATATGCAATGACTGCACCATCAAGTGGCCCAAGCGACACCAGCCGATGGCTGTTACGCGTGGATTCCAGGCAAGAAAGCAGCCCACCTCCCGCCCAACCGACCGAGGGGCGCTGCCACTTAACGCGCGACTTGTTAACCGAACCGATCGCGGACATGCAGGAAAGATAGGTGTTAGATTAGTTCTTGAGGAAAAGTAGAACTAATCTAACTAAAGAAACGAAGTAATTACTAATTACGGGAAAGATATAAGAGTATCAGTAATTTAAGACTAGGAAGGGAGTTAGTGGTAGATATAATATGGTAGAGGGAATTATAATCCGAGCATAGGACCCTAAATGGTTCATGCAAGGGGTAATTCGATCTACAAAGCCGAAAAAACAACGGTGTATAATTTCTAGTGCTTCTAATATTAATCGTGAAGTTTATGCGGCTCAAAAGGTCAGGCTCATCAGGTCACACCAAGCATTTTCTTACGATTTGCTAAGGTTGGAAGGTTCATTAAGAGCAATCTATTAGAATAAGACGGCAGTCTCACACCTGCATCCCAGCTGAGGCCACGAAGAGCAAAAAGTAAAAAGTTTTTCTGAACTGATTCTATACGGTCTTGGTGTACGTTGTACTGAGGGCACCATACACAAGAGCCGTATTCTAAAATCGGACGAACCAGAGAGGTGTAGAGAGTCTTTGTTATATAGGGGTCGTCAAATTCCTTTCACCACCTCTTTATAAACCCAAGCACGCCCATGGCTTTATTCCCCATAGTGGAAATGTGCTCTGAAAACTTTAACTTTGGATCTAATAGAACACCAAGATCATCAACCCGGGTAATTCTCTCAAGAGAACCACCACAAAGGGTGTAAGGAACCAGAAAGGCGCTGGAGCGATGAAAAGTTATTACTTTACATTTTGAAGCATTAAGGTTTAATAAATTTGCACAACACCAAGACTGAAATCTATCGAGATCGGATTGCAACTTGGATTGAAAAGAAATGTCCTTATACTGGACACAGAGCTTAATATCATCCGCATACATAAGTACTCGAGAGTATGTTAATACAGAAGGTAGGTCATTTATAAAGAGTGTAAAGAGTAAGGGGTCTAGATGTCTGCCCTGTAGTACACCCTAAGTCACTATAACTGGTGAGGACAGGGAGTTTTTGAAAAGGACTCTTTGAGACCTAGAACAAAGGTAGCTAGAGATCCATCTCAGAAGATTGGGCGGGAACCCTAGAAGGTCGAGCTTTTGTGCTAAGAGGGAATGGTTCAGAATCGAACGCTTTACTTTACTTTACTTGATCTCCGCCTTATAAATCCATGTTGAGTTGGAGATATAAGTGATCTGCATAGGTGCTGCAGATGCGGAGTTAAAATTTTCTCAAACACTTTAGGAATAGCGGATAACTTAGATATACCTCTATAGTTCATTGCGTCAGACTTTCTACCTTTCTTATGGAGAGGAATTATATAGGACTCCTTCCATATCGGGGGAAAGCATGAAGAATTTATGGATAGGTTGAATAGTTTAAGCAACGGCCCACACAGAGACTCGGCACAGTACCTGAGTACACAGCCGGGAACTCCGTCCGGACCCGGTGAGAACACCGGCCTTACTGTTCGTAGATCATGAAGCAAAGAGCTTTCATTTAGCAAAGGACAGAAAATGCCGTTCGACCTCGGTAAACCGTATGGATACAGCTGACCAGAGTAAACGTCCTGCAAATAGGTAGTTTGGAAAAAACGTGCAAAAAGATCGGCAATTGCCTGATCATTATCTGCTGACGTATTAAGGAAGGATAGCGAGGATGGGTGTGCGGACGTTCTACGCTTACAGCTTTACGAAGCTGTAGAACTGTTTGGGGTCCTTAGAAAAACGTATCATGCATCGAGATAGGTAATTCTGATAGCATTGAGCGTTAAGAACTGAAAAGTTTGACCGAGCAATTACATAATGAGAGAGAGAAGAAGGAGAGCCAACTTCTTGAAATTTTTTATAAAGTCTTGATTTTAAGTTTTTTAGATGAAATAGCTCCATGGTAAATCAAGGGGGTTTTCTTGATCTAATCGGACAGGAAAGTGGGACACAAGAGACAAAAAGTGAGTCCAGTGCATCATAGAAAATGTTTGTTCCTGTCGTAACATCACTGCACATATATAAAGCGAACCAATCAAAATCCCTAATGAGGTTACTAAGCTTCGTAAACTCAGCTTTACGGAAGCAGCGGACACATTGGGGTAGTCTACTCGACCGATCCAGTACAGTTCTTCCTAGGTCGAGCGACACTTCGAAAGTAGGATGGTAGGCATCTTCAGGTATAGTGAGCGGGGGGACTCGAGTTAACAACGCTAAGGTCGCATCGGTTACAAAGCACAGATCAAGAAATCGACCCAAGGAGTTTTTAACATGGTTAACTTGAGACAGAGACAGGTCAATCAAGCCGTCAACAAAGTCATGACGTGCCATGGGTACCAGGCTATTACAATCATTTGCCGAAGACCAAACAATTCCTGGCAAGTTGAAGTCACCAAGAACTATCATGTGATCTTTGTCAGATAGCGAGGAAGAGATAGCGGTTAAGGCGGACAAATGCTGCTCGTAAATTGCGATATCCGAAGAATATACGAACAAGTTATAAAAACTGAGAAAGCGGGAAGAATCAGTTTTACTCACAGAAATTCCAGTCCCTGCTGGATCTGGACTGTGAAAAGTTCCGACGTGAAGTTTGACTCCACAGCAATCAGAACCCCTCCTGCACGTCGAGACGAACGATCCTTTCTATAAGTTGTGTACCGACCTGCCAAAACTTCGGAACTAAGAATGTCCGGCTTTAACCAGGTTTGCCTAGGATCGTCTGCGGTATATCGCACGGGAGTCTATTTGGTGTGTCAAGGGCTTTTGTCTGCCTCATATTACTGCAGTTTTGTCGCGAGGTAGTTGCTCAACTCGCTGACAAGTATCTGCAAGCAGACTTTCTTACCCTGAGAAGATCATGGAAACAGTGAAAGGATTCAAAGACATGGGATTTGCAGCAAAAAATTTGAAATCAACTATATTGTTGAAATGCTTTTTTTAATAATAAAATTAGTTTAAACAATTTTTTCTAACCATTACTTGAATTTTTGCCCCTTTTTATTCAGTTTAAATTTATTCAAAATTTAAATTTGAATCTGCTCTTTTTTGTTATTATTAGTGGTGATAGTTCCGCTGATTAGGCAGAAAAGTATGAAAATTTCTGTTTTGCGCACAGAAATACCAAAACGCAGTTGCGTTGGAAGTGTAAACGGCACCTAAGATAACGTATTTTGACATTTAAACATGGGATGATTTTCATTTAGTTTAAGACTGTGTATATATATATATTTTGTTATTATTTAATTTAATTTATTTACTATTTATTTTTAGTTTTAATTTTAAAAATTTATTTTATTTAGTAATATTTTTTTATTATTATTTGAATTATTAGAATTGATTAAGACTTTTATAGTGTGCAATAACAATACCTTTTAATTGGTGTGCGCTTTTATGGATTTAAATACTTTAGGAAGATTATTTCACAGTCGATGAGCATTAATATACAAATATTTCTCTGCATACGCTAACCGGGTTCTCAAGCAAACCAGATTTTGTACTCTTGGGGAGGAAGTAAACATTTAGTAGATGTTTATATTACATAATGTTCTCAAATAAATACTCAGCCTTTTGTGTAACTATTATTTGATGTAAAAAAATACGAATTTGTACAGTAACCAACGACGATAAATTTATACCGAACAGTTTGTTGGCATAGCCCTTAACGTGGTCCGTCCTTTTCAGGCCATACACGTATCGAGCCACACTATTGAAAGTCACTTTGAGCCTACGCTGACTAACAGCATCGTAGCTTCCAAAATGTTCATCCCCATAAAAAAACTATTGGTAATACTACTGCCTTAGCAATAATAGTTTTTTTTTGCCCTTGAACATTATGTTTGGTTATTGACAATGGTCTAAGTGTGCCGTACATCTTGTTAAAGGTTATGCCAAGATTTTCTGCCTTATTTACGAAATCAATTGCTATATCATCAATACTACGCCTAGGAAAATTGTCGGTACTTAGGTTATTCTTATAAATCACAACACACTTAGTTTTAGACGGATTAATACATATGCCATTATCACATGCACATTTACTAACACGTAATAGATCAATATTACATAAATCAATACAATTATTTATTAGACTAAGCTTAGAGCTCACATACAATTAGACATCATCAACATACATATGGACATTACAGTAAGACAGACAAGACGATAGATCATTAATACAAATAGTCAATAGGAGCGGACCTAATATTGATCCTTGCAGAATACCACGGGGCACTATCAGCAAGTCTGATGTTTTGGTCGAGGAAACAACGGCTTGTCTTCGTTGCTTTAAGTAAGGTGCCGTTTACACTAAGGCTGCGTCTTCTCAGAAACGCAGTTTTGGTATTTCTGTGGTATTTCTGTGCGCATAACAGCAATTTTCGTACTTTTGTGCCTTATCAGCGGAACTATCACCACTAATAACAACACAAAACAGCAGATTCAAATTTAAATTTTGCCGCGTCAAATTTGTAGCTGAGTAAAAAGGGGCCAAAAAAACATTTAATGCTTAAGCTGGGTATCCAGCACTGCGGAAACTAAAAATTAATGCCAAACTTCATATATAAAAAAAACTGGGCCAGTAATTTTTCGTTTGTGTTTTTCTGAAGTCAGTATCCAGCAACGTAAACGGGATCCATGAATTTTTATCGATAGAATCGATATCCACACGAATATGGACTGTGAGAACAGCTGATAGGGGTGCCAGTAAAATATATGTGCCTATTATTTTTGTGCGCAAAACCAAAAAGATATATGGGCATTTCTCTGATGTCGCTCGGGACGTTCGTACGCCTTTCAAGTTGTAAAAATGTAAAAAAAAACCGATTTTCAAAATTGTTTTACCGTTATGATTCGCCACTTTACTAGCTCCATAGCTGGTGCTAAGAGCGATTTTGGGCTACTCTTCGTTTTCGAGATATTTGCAAAAAAGCATGGTATTCGCACGGGACAAATATAGAAGTGGTTTTGGCGGCGACCAATTCAAACTCAGATTTCAGCGAAAATTTTGGCGATATACTTATACGAATTTCTAATTAATGTTTTGCATTGATAACTCTTTAAAATGGTTATAATTTTAAGCATGTATGGTTTGTAGTTTTTTTTAATTCAATTTAAGCCTCTGTCGCACGGGACATGTCGTACGGGACAAAAATTTCTTGGCTTTATAAATGTTACAAATATTCCGTTAACCGATATTAAGAAAATTTTCTGGAATTTTTTTTAGATAGTTCAATATGTAAAGGAGACTTTGAGGAAAAACTTTTATCAAGAATCATCTTTCTTATAGGCGAAAAAAACAATGGCAAACATGACAAAAAAATACCAAAAACAATACCAAACGAGAGGGAACGTTGTGAGCCGCGGCAAAGGCCGCGGCTCTACCTTATACCCGGTACTCAGTCAGTATATATATACATACATATATGAGCCTAAGATTTATGAAATTTATTATATGTTCTCAAAAGGGACAAAAATAATATTAAAATTAAAAAAATGAATTTTTTGGAATTTTTATACATGTTTTCATTTTTGTTTACATATGCTTTGTATATCTGCGCCTACATTTCTACATGACATGTATAACTACATATTTGAGACGTACAAGTGTTTGCGACAGAGAGAGAGGGAATGAGTCAGCGCTTGGCAGGGGTTGCGTAGCCACTGAAATTTAATTTGTTTCTTCTGGCAATAATATTGATCCGATCTGATCCAGATTCGGCAATCTGGTAGATATGGTAATTTCCCATGATTCTGCGTTTTTGGTTTTCATTTATCTTAAAAATTGTGGATTCCACAGATTTTCGTCTTTCGTGGGGGCGGAAAGGGGCGTGGCAAAATTTTAAAACAAACTCGTGCTGGTTTGGTATCACAGAAGCTTGGATAGAAAGTTTGGTTGCTCTAGCTTTTATAGTCTCTGAGAACTAGGCGCTTATTTAAACGAATAAGCAAAGCAGATGGGGCCGCGTGTGAGAGAGAGCGAGAGGGAATGATGACTTTCGAAATGGTTTTCTTCATTGTAGCTATAATAATGATCCAATCTGATCCAGATTCAACACTCTGATAGAAATGATCATTCGCGATAATTCTCCTTTTTTAGTTTTCTCGTATCTTCAACATTGTGTACGCCACAGACTTTCGCCCTTTGTGTGGGCGAAAAGGGGCGGGACGAAATTTTGAATTACGTTTGGAGTAGTGTGATCACACAGGAGACCGAACACAAAACTTGGTTGCTCTAGCTTTAATAGTCTCTGAGATATAGGCGCAAATGAAGACGGACGGACGGACGGACAGACGGACGGACAGACAGACATGGCTATATCGACTCGGCTATTGATGCTGATCAAGAATATATATACTTTATGGGGTCGGAAACGCGTCCTTCTGGGCGTTACACACAACCGTTATCCCCACAAATCTAATATACCCCTATACTCTTCGAGTACCGGGTATAAAAAGCATTTCAACAATATAGTTGATTTCAAATTTTTTGCTGCAAATCCCATGTCAGTGAATGCATTCTCTGTTTCCGTTGTCTTCGGAGGGTATGAAAGTGTGCTGGCAGATACTTATCAGCGAGTTAAGCAAGACAAAGGCCCAATGGCACACCAAATAGTCTCCCTACTGTACCATATTCCGCAGACGATCCTAGGCAATAAATGGCTATGCTATGGCTATTCTCATCTCCAAAGAGACAAGTTTTTGTCTCGCGGCTTGCCCCTGATTCCACTATTAATGATGTGACGGCTTATATCCGAAGCAAAATAAAAGCCGCTGATTTTAAGGTGGAAAAATTTAACTTTTCTTACGCCAGGGAGATATCTTCCTTTAAAATAAGTGTCTCTCAAACTCATTTTGACACCATCTGTTCTGCCAAATTTTGGCCGGAGCATTTGGTGGTGAAGGAGTTTAAGGCCAAAAAGAAGACTAGGCCCCCAATAACTCTGTCAACAAATCAGACCAGTGCTCCTTCGTCGTCTTCGTCGTCTTCCCGCTCTACCTCCCGTCCAAAAAACTAACTAACTCTCTTTTGGTGACCTATCAGAATGTTCGAGGCTTGCGTAGTAAGCTCAGCATTCTTTTCCAGGATAGTGTCGCATTTGCATCCCACGTTATTGTGTTTACCGAGACCTGGCTAAAGCCGGACATTCTTAGTTCCGAAGTTTTGGCAGGTCGGTACACAACTTATAGAAAGGATCGCTCGTCTCGACGTGCAGGTGGGGTTCTGATTGCTGTGGACTCAAACTTCACGTCGGAACTTTTCACAGTCCAGATCCAGCAGGAACTGGAATTTCTGTGTGTAAAACTGATTCTTCCCGCTTTCTCAGTTTTCATAACTTGTTCGTATATTCCACCTTCTTCGGATATCGCAATTTACGAGCAGCATTTGTCCGCCTTAACCGCTATCTCTTCCTCGCTATCTGACAAAGATCACATGATAGTTCTTGGTGACTTCAACTTACCAGGAATTGTTTGGTCTTCGGCAAATGAGTCTAATAGTCTGGTGCCCATGGCACGTCATGACTTTGTTGACGGCTTGATTGACCTGTCTCTGTCTCAAGTTAACCATGTTAAAAATTCCTTTGGTCGATTTCTTGATCTGTGCTTTGTAACGGATCCGACCTTAGCGTTGTTAACTCGAGTCCCCCCGCTCACTATACCTGAAGATGCCTACCATCCTACTTTCGAAGTGTCGTTCGACCTCGGACGAACTGTATTGGATCGGTCGGGTAGACCACCCCAAAGTGTCCGCTGCTTCCGGAAAGCCGAGTTCACGAAGCTTAATAACCTCATTAGGGATTTTGATTGGTCCGCTTTATATTTGTGCAATGATGTTACGACAGGCACAAACATTTTCTATGATGCACTGGACTCACTTTTTGTCTCTTGTGTCCCACTTTCCTGTCCGATTAGATCAAGAAAACCCCCTTGGTTTACCAAGGAGTTATCCCATCTAAAAAACTTAAAATCAAGACTGTATAAAAAATTTCAAGAAATTGGCTCTCCTTCTTCTCTTGCTCATTATGTAATAGCTCGGTCAAACTTCTCAGTTCTTAACGCTCAATGCTATCAGAATTACCTATTTCGATGCAGGATACGTTTTTCTAAGGACCCCAAACAGTTCTACAGCTTCGTAAACAGTAAGCGTAGAACGCCGCACACCCATCCTCGCTGTCCTTCCGTAATACGTCGGCAGATAATGATCAGGCAATTGCCGATCTTTTTGGCCGTTTTTTCCAAACTACCTATTCGCAAGACGTTTACTCTGGTCAGCCGTATCCATACGGTTTACCGAGGTCGAACGGCATTTTCAGTCCTTTGCTAAATGAAAGCTCGTTGCTTCATGATCTACGAACAGTAAAGCCGGTGTTCTCACCGGGTCCGGACGGAGTTCCCGGCGGTGTACTCAGGTACTGTGCCGAGTCTCTGTGTGGGCCGTTGCTTAAACTATTCAACCTATCCATAAATTCTTCATGCTTTCCCCCGATATGGAAGGAGTCCTATATAATTCCTCTCCATAAGAAAGGTAGCAAGTCTGATGCAATGAACTATAGAGGTATATCTAAGTTATCCGCTATTCCTAAAGTGTTTGAGAAAATTTTAGCTCCGCACCTGCAGCATCTATGCAGATCACTTATATCTCCATCTCAACATGGATTTATAAGGCGGAGATCAACCACAACAAATTTATTGGAATTTACCTCCTTTATAATAAAAGGCTTTCAAGGTAATCTGCAGACGGATGTTGTTTACACCGATTTTAGTAAAGCGTTCGACTCTGTAAACCATTCCCTCCTAGCACAAAAGCTCGACCTTCTAGGGTTCCCGCCCAATCTCCTGAGATGGATCTCTAGCTACCTTTGTTCTAGGTCTCAAAGAGTCCTTTTCAAAAACTCCCTGTCCTCGCCAGTTATGGTGACTTCGGGTGTACCACAGGGCAGCCATCTAGGCCCCTTACTCTTTACACTCTTTATAAATGACCTGCCTTCTGTATTAACATACTCTCGAGTACTTATGTATGCGGATGATGTTAAGCTCTGTGTCCAGTATAAGGACATTTCTTTTCAATCCAGGTTGCAGTCCGATCTCGATAGATTTCAGTCTTGGTGTTGTGCAAATTTATTAAACCTTAATGCTTCAAAATGTAAAGTAATGACTTTCCATCGCTCCAGCGCATTTCTGGTTCCTTACACCCTTTGTGGTGGTTCTCTGGAGAGAATTACCCGGGTTGATGATCTTGGTGTTCTACTAGATCCCAAGTTAAGGTTTTCAGAACACATTTCTACCATGGTGAACAAGGCCATGGGCGTGCTTGGGTTTATAAAGAGGTGGTCAAAGGAATTTGACGACCCCTATATAACAAAGACTCTCTCTACACCTCTCTGGTTCGTCCGATTTTAGAATACGGCTCTTGTGTATGGTGCCCTCAGTACAACGTACACCAGGACCGTATAGAATCAGTTCAGAAAAACTTTTTACTTTTTGCTCTTCGAGGCCTCGGCTGGGATGCAGGTGTGAGACTGCCGTCCTACTCTAATAGATTGCTCCTAATAAACCTTCCAACCTTAGCTAATCGTAGGAAAATGCTTGGAGTGATTTTTGTGCACAACTTGATCAAGGGTGACATAGATAGCCCTGACCTGTTGAGCCGCATAAACTTCACGATTCCTATTAGAAGCACTAGGAACTATACACCCTTGTTTCTTCCACTTTGTAGGTCGAATTACTCCTTGCATGAACCATTTAGGGTCCTATGCTCGGATTATAATTCCCTTTATCATATTGTATCTACCACTAACTCCCTTCCTAGTCTTAAATTACAGATACTCTTATATCTTTCCCGTAACTAGTAATTACTTCGCTTCTTTAGTTAGATTTGTTCTACTTTTCCTCGAACACTAGTCTAACACCTATCCTTCCTGCATGTCCGCGATCGGTTCGGTAAACGAGTCGCGCGTTATGCGGCAGCGCCCCTCGGTCGGTTGGGCGGGAGGTGGGCTGCGTTCTTGCCTGGGATCCGCGCGTAACAGCCATCGGCTGGTGTCGCTTGGGCCACTTGATGACTGCATGACTGCACATTGCAAATCAACGTCCTAAAAAAAAAAAAAAAAAAAAAAAAAAGGAATTGTCAGTCGAGAGTTGAGATTGGGCAACAGTGCAACAAGAATGTTGAAAGTACTCCATTCCATGCGGAAATTTTCCCAATAAAAAGGCATCGGAGTTGTCCACAACATATTCCTCCCAAAATAAACCATATTATGACTATTGCAATTTAAAATAAATTATTTAATTGAAAAGAGAGAACATTATCTGCTCTTTACTTACATGGGTCCAAACGTGAGGAGGACGTTGTAATTGCAAGACGAATTCCTACTTTTCTAAGGATAATTCAGACACTTCCATGCACTTCAAAAGAGTCTCCTCACTTTGCGCCACCGCAGTTAGAAGTATCAACTCTTTTTCCGTCATAAATAATGTTCCGTCGAACATAATTGACTTTGTTTACAAAATTTGTCTTCTTCTTACAAGACGGTGAAATGTTAACGACAGTTCTGCGTCTTTTCCGATATCGATAGGTAACGCACCAAGTGTAAAAAGGTACTTTTCCTAAGATTTTAATTTTTTATTTATTTTGATCTTTATAATTTCATATATATTTCTTTTGCCTTTTTATCATAGTGATTAGTTCTCTAATTTATAGTAGTAATACTGTAGCACTAATAACACTTTTCGACATTATTAAAATTTTTTTTTCGCTGTCGCCCAAATTGTTTCAGATAGATTTGGAGATTTAAAATTGATTAAAGAACTATTATTTTTTTCCAGGGTTATTTTTAGTTTCCGCGATGCTGGATACCTAAGGTTGGAGTAGATCGCGTTAAGAGACTAATATAATTGAAAAACATAATTAAGACAAAAAATAGAGTCTTGGCAAGGCATATTCGGGTGACCCGCAAGCCGACCTTCACGATCGACGATGTCGAATTGGTACGCCCAAAGCCACTGCACTCGTTCTTGTAAATAAAAACCCTACTGTTGAAAGAAAAAATCGCGTCTCAGTTTAATTTGATAGTTGTACTTTTGTTTGTTAAAGCTGGGTATCCAGAACCGCGGAAACTAAAAATTACTGCCAAACTTCATATATTCATATTCAGTAAAATTCCGCAGTGCTGGATACAGGCCTTAACTCAATAACTCAGAATTTGGATTTACACTATGCCAAAGTTGAGTTATTGAGTAACTCAATAACTCAGAATTTGAATTTACACTATACCAAAGTTGTGTTATGGAGTTATTGAGTTTCGGCTGCTGGCACGTGCTTGTCTACGAAAATTTGCTTTACTTAATTTTTTTAATATGAATACCCAAGAACTAATGATGCTCTATATGGGAGAGCAATTTACAATAACGACGCTGCAGTTTATATTATTTTATTTTTAATTTCGGTATGCGGTATATCTTTGATTTTCTCAGCTAGTTCCTTATAAGTATGAGAATTTTTGCGTACGCCACGGAACCCGTTATTCTCGTGCCATAACTCTAATAGCACCTCCAAGGCGTCAGGCGACCAAACGCATCTAGTTTCTAGTAATAAATTGGATATTAAGTAATTTTTATAAATATTTGTTTGTTTACTTTTTTTCTTATGGTATATTTTTTGTTGTTTTTCTAGTGGTGATAACACTACTCGACAAATTTCAATTTTTTTTTCCCCTGTCGCCAAAAATGACTTTTTCTAATAGATTTGGAGATTTTTTTTTTTTAAGAATTATGGTTTTTTGTTCATATAGTAGTTTTTTTTTAAAGAATTTTTAAAAAATCTGGTATTTTTTGTCATAGGTAGTGCTTCTATTGTTCACATAACTCACGTTTCATACAACTGGTTGTATTGAACTTTGCAGTTAAAAAATGCTGATGCTGATAAATGCAGCTATAAATCCGACTCAGACACTTTGTAGCAGCAACTTAACTTCTGGCAGATATTAAGCTTCCAAATTGAAATTTCATCATTTTTTCGGTATTTTTTCCCCAAAATTTTGAGTTTGAAACCTCAGGAAAAGTCGAGAAAAAATATTCGAATGCCTTGATTTTTGGTTTTAGATAGACACATTAATTAGGCGTTGTTTAAGGTATCGCTTATAAAAATTAACAAATAAACGGCTAAGTTATAACCGTTTGACCAAAACGACCCAAAACGACTTTTAGCTCGGTTCAGTCGGAACCAGCTATTCAATTCCAAAACGCAACATGCAACCCAAGCCAATCTGGTTGGATCGCGTCTAGTGATCCAGATGGTTTCTGATGTCTTACCTAATATTACAAATTTATTATTGTTGTTTCGCTAAGGGGAGTATATTTATATTTATTGCGGATCGAATTTTGTGAATTATTATTTTATTTTTATATTATTATCGTTTTTATTGTGGCCGGCCAAACACACATCAGTGTCTGCCCAACCATTTTTTTATACGCATGCCCATGTTCGTTCTGAACAAGTTGGGTTCAACCAAACTATTGTCCGAACGTCAAAAAAACAATACAGAGTTTTAATTTTTAATTTCGTGATGGAATAATACATAATCCGTTGTTCGCACTGAACAACACGAATCGATTGTATTACTCCTTTTTTTGCGAGAACAGTTTCTGTTTGAGCGTAAATATAGGTCGGATATCGAGAAGTACTATTATTATTTTGTAAAAAAAAAGTAAGCGATACTCTCTGCACATTGAGCCCGTCACGGGGGAACGTTGGGATTTTTGACAGACGGTGAAACTGCGATTCACACTAGCACCGTCTACCGTTTACCTTCTAACAGCTAATAAAAAAAAAAGAGTTTCTAAGCGGCAGAATTTTGATTTGTGTTTGAAAATAGAGCAACCCCACTTGGCCCTCCTTCCTCATTCTCCATCCTGCAAGGTATACAATTAGGTGAATTTCAATTTCAAATACAAGAATATTTACTTTTATTTTCTGGTCATGTTCTCCAATTTGCACCTAATATCAACCCATCCAATATCGATACCAGCCTCCTTCAAAGAGTCCGCCATCTCCATGTAAACATGAAAATTCTTGCGAACTCCCAGCAAATCATCTATACTCTCCTGCCAAATGTCTAGTAGCATTATTTCAATCTCCGTGGTCTACTGCAGCCTGCCGCCGCCTGCTCTTTTTTTATTATCTGCATTGTTTTCAAATATTAACAATAAAATTATTAAATTAAAAATATATACATATATGTATAAACTTACCACCTGCTGCTCTTTCCATTTTAGATTGTGTTTTTATTTTTGTTTCTGAAAACCATCGGCTAAATATCGCACAGAAACGTGCGGTTTAGGAACATTCAAAATAGACGGTAGAACTAACTGGAAAATTTCGGAACGGCAAACCCTTATGCACCGTCTAGGAAATAGACGGTAAACGGTGCTCAGTGTGAATAGGCTATAAACTAACTATACGCGGTTTTCAAATAGTATAGGGGTATATTAAATTTGTGGTGTAACGGATGTGTGTAACGCCCACATAGAAGCATTTCCGACGCCATAAAATATATATATTCTTGATCAGCATCAATAGCCGAGTCGATATTGCCATGTCTGTCTGTCCGTCCGTCTGTCCATCTATGAAAACTATGAAAGAGACTATGAAAGCTAGAGCAACCAAATATTTTTTCCAGTTTCCTGCCATATCACACTACTCCAAGTGTATTTCAAAATTTTGCCCCGCCCCCACAAAGGACGAAAGTCTGTGGCATACACAATTTTGAAGATACGAGAAAACAAAATACGCAGAATCATAGAGAATGACCATTTCTATCGGAGTGTTGAATCTGGATCAGATTGGAGTATTAATATAGCCACAATGAAGAAACCCATTTCGAAAGTCATCGTTACCTCTCGCTCTCTTTCACACGCGACCCTGTCTGCTTTGAGCGTTCGTCCAGATGAGCGCCTAAATCTCAGAGACTATAAAAGCTAGAGTAACCAAACTTTCTATCTAAACTCCTGTGATAGCCATTTAATACAAGTTTATTTCAAAGTTTTGACACGCCCCCTTCCGCCTCCACAAAGGACGAAAATCTGTGGAATCCACAATTTTTAAGATAAATGAAAACCAAAAACGCAGAATCATGGAAAATTAACATATTTACCAGACTGCCGAATATGGATCAGGTCGGATTAATATCATGGACAGAAGGAACAAATTAAATTTCAGTGGCTACGCAACCCCTGCCAAGCGCTGACTCATTCCCTCTCTCTCTGTCGCAAACACTTGTACGTCTCAAATATGTAGTTATACATGTGATGTAGAAATTTAGAAGCAGATGTAAAAGTCATATGTAAACAAAAATGGAAACAAATAATATCTAATATATTAAGATCTCCCATTGGGATCGACATAATTTTTTTTAATATTATTTTTTGGGCAAAGTTTAATTCGTCCTTTCTGCAAAGATATAATAAATTACATAAATCGTAAGCTCATATATATACATACATATATACTGACTGAGTACTGGGTATAAAGTAGTGCTCACAACGTCCCCTCTCGTTTTGAATCCTAACCACCGCTCCACTCTTATAATTATATAAATTATAAATTATAATTTAGGACGTTGATATGCAATAACTGCACCATCAAGTGGCCCAAGCGACACCAGCCGATGGCTGTTACGCGTGGATTCCAGGCAAGAAAGCAGCCCACCTCCCGCCCAACCGACCGAGGGGCGCTGCCACTTAACGCGCGACTTGTTAACCGAACCGATCGCGGACATGCAGGAAATATAGGTGTTAGATTAGTGCTTGAGGAAAAGTAGAACTAATCTAACTAAAGAAACGAAGTAATTACTAATTACGGGAAAGATATAAGAGTATCAGTAATTTAAGACTAGGAAGGGAGTTAGTGGTAGATATAATATGATAGAGGGAATTATAATCCGAGCATAGGACCCTAAATGGTTCATGCAAGGGGTAATTCGATCTACAAAGCCGAAAAAACAACGGTGTATAATTTCTAGTGCTTCTAATATTAATCGTGAAGTTTATGCGGCTCATCAGGTCACACCAAGCATTTTCTTACGATTTGCTAAGGTTGGAAGGTTTATTAAAAGCAATCTATTAGGTTAAGGCGGAAGTCTCACACTTGCATCCCACCTGAGGCCGCATAGAGCAAAAAGTAAAAAGTTTTTCTGAGCTGATTCTATATGGTCCTGGTGTACGTTGTACTGAGGGTACCATACACAAGAACCGTATTCTAAAATCGGACGAACCAGAGAAGTGTAGAGAGTCTTTGTTATATAGGGGTCGTCAAATTCCTTTGACCACCTCTTTATAAACCCAAGCACGCCCATGGCCTTATTCACCATAGTGGAAATGTGTTCTGAAAACTTTAACTTGGGATCTAATAGAACACCAAGATCATCAACCCGGGTAATTCTCTCTAGAGCACAACCACAAAGGGTGTAAGGAACCAAAAAAGCGCTGGAGCGATGAAAAGTAAATAATTTACATTTTGAAGCATTAAGGTTTAATAAATTTGCGCAACACCAAGACTGAAATCTGTCGAGATCGGATTCCAACCTGAATTGAATAGAAATGTCCTTATACTGGAAAAAGAGCTTAACATCATCCCCAGAGTAGTACCAGAGTATTTTTATACAGAAGGCAGGTCATTCATAAAGAGTGTAAAGAGTCAAGGGCAATGTAGTACAACCAAAGTCACCATAACTGGTGAGGACAGCGAGAAAAGGAATCTTTGATACCTAGAACAAAGGTATGTAGAGATCCATCTCAGGAGATTAGGTGGAAATCGTAGAACATGGTGAAATCAGTAATAAGGTGATTTACTCCACACGCGCGCTCTCCTTCTGGGACGTTATTTTTGACAGTCGGACGTAAAACGCTTGCTTAATCTTTCTAACGTTTTTCTCTCTAAGAGCCGAGAGAGTGAGGTGAAATTTAACGTCCTCACCGCAGCTCAGTACATCACCTTATTACTAATTTCACCATGCCCTAGAGGGTCGAGCTTTTGTGCTAGGAGGGAATGGTTTACAGAGTCGAACGTTTCACTAAAATCGGTGTAAACAACATCCGTCTGTAGATTACCTTGAAAGCCTTTATTTATAAAGGAGGTAAACTCCAATAAATTTGTAGTGGTTGATCTCCGCCTCATAAAGCCATGTTGAGCTGGAGATATAAGTGATCTGCATAGGTGCTGCGGATAGCGGATAACTTAGATATACTTCTTTAGTTCATTGCGTCAGACTTGCTACCTGTCTTATGGAAAGGAATTATAATGGACTCCTTCCATATCGGGGAAAAGCATGAAGAATTTATGGACGGGTTAAATAGTTTAAGCAACGTTCCACACAGAGACTTGGCACAGTATCATGAAGCTTCGGGCTTTCATTTAGCAAAGGATTGAAAATGACGTTCGACTTCGGTAAACCGTATGGATACGGCTGACCAGAGTGAACGTCCTGCGAATAGGTAGTTTGGAAAATACGGGCAAAAAGATCGGCAATTGCCTGATAATTATCTGCCGTTCGTTATCTGGACGTTCTACGCTTGCTGTTTACGAAGCTGTAGAACTGTTCCAACACAGTTGGTCCTAGGCCGAGCGACACTTCGAAAGTAAGATGGAATTCCAGTTCCTGCTGGATCTTGACTGTAAAAGGATCCGACGTGAAGTTTGAGTCCACATTAGAACCCCTCCTGCACGTCGAGACGAACGATCCTTTCTAAAAGTTGTGTACCGACCTGCCAAAACTTCGGAACTAATAGCCTTTTTACACTACGGTTGAGTTATTGAGTTTCGGGCAAAACTCGAGTTTCGTTTACATGGGGAAGCATAGGGGACATAGGTGGCAAAAAAGTTGAGTTTTGGTTGCGTTTAGTTGAGTTTGTCCGATTTTTCGAATATTTCAACCCTGATCTGCCTGTCGTGAAATTATCACCACTAGTTACAACAAAAATTGACAGCTCAATATTTAAAATTTGGCGCGTAAACAATATGGCTGGGGAAAAAGGTACATACATTTGTTAAAACCAATACTTTAAACCAATTCTATTATTAAAAACCATATGAACAAAGTGGTCGATTTCCAAAATTCGGTCGAAAAAACTTAGCCAAACGCTAAATTGAATTATTATAAGCAATTGCGAATTTAAAAAAGTGTAATTTTGGTACATATGTAATGTACATATACATATAGACAAAAATCAACATAGTTGCAATTGCAGCCGTGCCATTTCCCTGCGGAAATTTTCCTTCAAAAATGGATTCCAAGGTTATTCGCAATTTCCAAATGCGTTTCTTGGAAATTTGATCCAAATACTCCACAGTTGCTGCAAACATCGTCGCCAACTCCATACATTGCACATAGGGCCAGCGACCCCGATTTTCGACGAAAATTATCATAATAAAGCTAGAGACTTTAAATTTGGTACACATGATAGCAGCGATATATATATATATATATATATATATATATATATATATATATCTTAATTTTGGACCGATCTGACCACGCCTACTCCTACCGCCCATAAACGATACTATTCGCTTCTATTATGCTAGAGTACGTTAATAAAATTCTTTCAATAAAATATTTGTACTCTTTTACTTTATACTTAAAGAAAAAAATCGGTTGAAGGTTTACAAGTATGTAACAACAAATTTAATCCAAATCTTCTTCTACATCTATTGAAAACGAATTTTCAGTTTCGGAATTCGATTCTTCACTTTCACTTATTCCAGAATTACTACTAGTGTCTAGAGAAATATTATTGTTGTTGTTATTACAAAAAATATTTTCAAAACTTGGTGTTTCTAAAAGTGCCACAACAGCTGTGGGAAAAGGATCTTTTTTATTTCCACCCAATCGTTTTTTTAAACAGATGCTCGATACAAGAGGATCTGAGGAATCTATTGCTCTTTGGAAAACATCTGCCATATTGTTTTGTCGTGTATCCTTCCGAGCATGTGATAGCCTATCGCTCTTGTAATATTTGTTGCGAGCTTCTGAGGCATTTTCTCCAAGAAGCCCTACTGTACAGATGCTTCTATTATTTGGAATCCATGCATTAAAACTTTGTAAACCATTGCCGACATTGGAAACCAAGAGTACAAGGACATATAGAGTGTTGTTGTTTCTTGACAATATTTTTTAAATTGTTTTACATTAATTGGCAGCTGGCAGGAAATCGCAATTAAAATGTTTCTCAAATATGTGATAAGCGACTCTTCAAGACCTAAGATTTCAGCCAGCAGCTTAGGTTTTGCAAAAGCTTTTCTTGCTGTGTTTCCGTCGTTGGTGTTTCCACTTCCATTCTGCTTAGGCTTGTCCACATGTAGGGCCATATTCTTCCACATTTTCTCCTGAACTATTTTTTTCTTTTTCGCCATATCCTTTTTTCCATTTTCATCTCTAATTTGCCATTTTTTGAGCCCAGATCTATAAGCAATTTTAAGAACAAATTCAAAAAATCGAATCCACGCATGAAGTGGCCTCATTCCATATTGTAATGTTCCAAGTCTTGGCTTAAATTTTGGTGAATCCATGTTTCCACTTTCCATGAAATCTTTTGGGCTTGCTCCCAGATGGGACACAATTGGCAAGATTTAGTTTCAGTCAAAATGTTCACAATTTTCCCGTCTAAAAGTGTCATATGAAGATCATATTTAACTGTTATGATTCTTCCATTTACAACAGTACAGACATATGAAGACAAATCTTTTATTTGATCGTCCAAATTTGATTTTTCTTTGAGAATATGGTCCTTGGTCTCTTTAACAAATTCCAGTTTGATGGGCCTACAAAATCCAATAGACTGAGGAGTACGATTTAAGCACAATATATTTCCAATATCATCCATTAATTTTAGAGGAATCATTGTTGTCGCGAAGAGGAATTGGTCGAGAAGCATTGGATCTCTACCAGAAAAGTTTTGCTTGTATGTGCTTTGTCCTGTTGTTCCGTCAAATCCATAGCTTGCAATAAGAGTTACATTTGAAATATATCCAAAGTGCTCAAATATATCTCCTTGCATTTGAATTATGCGGCAACTAGTGTGATCTAGAAGGCTTTGCAACGAGACTTGTGCAACTGTTTCGGTCACAGTAATATATGAAGGCCTACATTTAGATTTAGCTTCTCTCACTTTGTTGTAAGCTGGAAGAAGATCGCACAATTTGCTATTGCTGAGCTCACGAAAGTTACTGTATTGCCTTTTTGTTAACGAATTTTCCAGCAGAAAAGCTAAAGCCTCATCCGGATTTAGTGATACCGACTCATTATTTACTGCAAAAAGATTTTTCTTTATCGAATTGGGGTTGCCCGGAGTGAGAAATGTGTCTTTCATCAAATGAGCGGTGTCTTTTTCGTTCGATTTTTCGGCCGAAAGAGCAGCAGCATGCAGAAGAAGAGATGTGTTGTGACCTTGATTGTCAGCCAAGTCGGATGCCAATTTTCTCTTTTGACGAGGTCCAGCATTTACATATTCAATTGGTGGGCGTCCAACTGATCTTGATGTTGAACTCTTAGATGACGATGTTATTTCAACTTTGATAACTATCTTTGACAAAAGCCATTTGTTATGATTTTTTTTTAATGTAGACATATTTCTGCCGCATTTTGACAAATTCTTTTGTATGTATAGATGAAAGCTCCTTAATTTATTATTTATTTCATCCCTTTACTCCGTGCTTACGTTGTATGCCTTCAGTTCATAAAAAATCCAACTCGAAACTGCAGCGGCGCTTCGATTATTCTCAATGTATATACTGAGCAGCTTTTCATTAGCGAACTCAACCTCAGCTACAAAAGAAGAATATACGCGCAAAGCCGCAAATTTCCGCAAAAACGGTTTTTAGGATTAATTTATATACAGTTTGCACTACAATGACACATAATTACTTTTTGGCACAATTGCGCACAAAATTAGTTATTAACTACAATAGACGGACACGTTGGTTAAAATTGCACTACCTTTGGACGACACAAATTAATGCACACAAAAACATAATAACAAACATGAGCAACATTATTTTTATTATAATGATTCTACATACCATGGCCTTTCTTTTCCATTTCTTAGATTTCAAATTTGTTATTTGGCTTTAAATTGGTAAGCTTTCAAAGTAAACAAACAGTTTCCCGCGTTTTTTACTATCGTTTGCATGTGATCAAACAGCTGACTTTGAAACGTTGCATAAATGCCAGGGATGCATTAAATAAAAAATTACTTTTGGTTTTTGTTTAATTAAAGTATATGCTATTTAAATTGTATAACGAAATTAAGTTTTATTTTCATCAACATTTTTGAATTTACGTCGAAAATCGGGGTCGCTGGCCCAATGTGCATTGCAGCGTTGTTATCTTATCTTGCTCTGCGACATAGAAAATCATTAACTCTTGGCCGTTAATATAATTAAAATTAAATAAAACAAAATTTATGTACACAAGCACGTGCCAGCAGCCGAAACTCAATAACTCAATAACTCAACTTTGGCATAGGGTAAATCCAAATTCTGAGTTATTGAGTTACCTATCGATAAATGTGGTAACTCACTGTAGTGTAAAAAGGATATAAGAATGTCCAGCTTTAACCAGATCTTGGTTAAGCTGGGTATCCAGCACCGCGGAAACTAAAAATTACTGCCAAACTTCATATAAAAAAAACTGGGCCAGGAATTTTCGTTTGTGTTTTCCTGGCTACTGAGGCCAGCAACGTAAACGAATTCCACGAATTCTTATCGATAGTATCGATATCCACACGAATCTGGACAGTGAGAGCAGCTGATATGGGCGCCAGGTAAATATATGTGCATATTATTACTGAAGTACAACTGAGAGGTGGAGAAAAAAGAGATATGCAAATTTTTAAAGTGAGGAGAAGGTTGCTTTAATAAAAGCAGTTGACGCAAGACCATGTCATTGACGGATCACGAAAAATAAGCATTTTGATAATTTTAACATTTTGGCGCCTCCGACTGTGCTGTACTTCTTCTTACAACAATACGTGCCGCTACCAACACAAGCACTTCATCGTCAGAATTACTTGTCTTCCTTTGTTTAATTTTAGTTTAATTTTCAAATTTGGGGCTGTTTACAAAACACAGCTGATTCATGAGAGTGGCAAATCACTTTTTAGGTTCTTGGTCGCACTACATTAATTGAGTTCCACAAAACCGAAATAAAGAGCAGATTCTCGTCAGTAATTTTTCGCGGTGCTGGATACAGGCCATAAACAGAATAACGTGGAATGCAAATGCGACACTACCCTAGAAAATGCTGAGCTTACTACGTAAGCCTCGATCATTCTGATACGTAGCTAGAATAAGAGAATTTACTAGTTTTTTGGAAAGGTAGAGGTAGAGCGGGAAAACGAACATGGCGCATTGGTCAGATTTGTTGGCAGAGTTATTGGGGGCCTAGTCTTCTTCTTTGCCATAAACTCCTTCACCACCAAATGCTCCGGCCAAATTTGGCCGAACAGATGGTGTCAAAGTTAATTTTGGAGACACTTATTTTAAAAGAAGCTATATCCCTGGCATAAGTGAAGTTAAGCTTTTCCACTTTAAAATCAATGACTTTTTTTGCTTGAATATAAGCCGTCACCTCTTTAGCTGTGGAGTCAGGGGCTAGCCGTGAGACAAAAACTTATCTCTTTGGTAGAATCCCTAAAAATCTTGGCACCACAGGCTTATCACCTGCGATGGTAATACCCGGTGGTCCGGGACGTACATATATTCACTGGTGGGGTCAGAATTGAAGGGACAGCTAAAGAATTTGCGGACATTACGGACACGGACGCTACAGACGATTTTGGCTGCATGTTCTCCGATGCGATAATTTCGGCTAGCGAATTTTCATCACCAGCAGCTGCCTTGGGAGTAGCGAACGAAACAGCTGCTGCACTATTGGGGTGGTCGGAGTCAGCTTATCAGTAGTTTAAAACCACTATCGTATTGCTCTTTGAAGCCCATGGTCAGCTCCCTAAAGCCCTTCTGAGTCTGCCTCATAAATGCTGCCATTTCCTTTTCAACCAGATGGCATGCCTCACAATTATAATGCAGGCCATTCCTTGCATCACCCACGAGACCGGAGAGCCAGGCGCATTTAGCGTGCCTTGCGCCGAGCCAGCAGGGGATACTCGGCTGGTCATGGGTGATCTGCTTCTTGCAGGTTTTTTTTGCACAGACAACAGAGTATTGCAGTATTCCAACAGAGTAAGAGGAAAAAAATATAAAATATATGGAATCAAAAATAAAATTTCAAAACAAATAGATATCATACCAGATATCAGACCAATAGGGCAATGGCCACAGCATTATTCCGAAAAAGGGTAATGCACTGTCGCTTGCTCTGTCCGAGGCAATGCAGTGTCTAGCTAAGGCCATGGCCCCGCGTCTTCTCGACCTCGAGTCGGGGGAACGGGGTCAGGGCCATGGCTAGAGGTGCCTGGCGGGTAGGCCTCAAACGCTAGTGGATGGTCCCCCCGATAAATATCAGCCGTATGGACCTTCGGGCCGAACATGGAGGAGAACAATGGTCAAGCACGGGTTGGGATGTCAACCCAAACGTCGGTGGGAATCGTGACTGCTACCACCGGTGAGCTCGGGGAGGAGCAATCCTCTCTGCGTGTCGCCAGTGGCCACACCTCGGACGTGACGGGAGCAGGTCACGTCAGTTGTTATACCACTACTGCCACAACACCCCGCTGTAGGATGAGCCACGCAGGTGACGTTGTCGAGGCAGACTCGGACCTGGACAGCGTGTTATCCGTCAGCAAAGCAGAAGAGGAAACCCTTCTTCGCTCGCATGAACCAGGCACCAGCTCCCTACGCAGAGAAGGGCCTAAGCGGTCGAGGGAGGGAATGAAAGTCAAAGCCCAATACAAGGCGGCCCTCAAGATAGTAGGCAGGCTCCAAGGCAAGGCGGATATCTCCCAGGAGGAAAAATCCAAGCTAGTTTGGGCCGAGCTGAAGGTAGAGGAGGGCCGTAAATACTACGCGCAGGTGCCACAGATGAAGGCATCGACGAGTCAGAACGCCAACAAGGTGAAAGAGTCGCTTGCTACCAAAAAGCAGCCCTCGACCGATAGTGTCGTCACTCCGGCGAGCAAGCGGCAAAGCAGGGGTCAAGCGAGACGATCAGTGATGTGTCCAAGAGACACTTGATCGTAGCTCTCATCGATAGACGTGATGAGAATGGGAGGACGACAGCGGCGCATTGGAAAATGGTCCACGCGCAGCTGGTAGTCTCCCTGTTTACACGGATGGAGGAGAACCCAACAGCTCCCATGCCCACCTTCGATGGTGCTGGGTGGCTGAATGGGATCAAAATCCTAACGCAAACGGTCCGCCAACTGGAAGCGATGGGGGAGGGGGCCAAGCTGGAGATGGTGGACAGTGAGCTAGTCCCGTCCATACCAAAGGCGAAGGTGCTCTTCCCCATCGCAATCCAAGGGGACCGTGCGCTCAATCTCCTTCAGCGACAAAACCCCGAGATACCGACCGCTGACTGGAAGGTATTGCATGCTGGTAGTGTCTGTGTCTCAAAAAGCGTCAGCCCGGCGCCAAGGACGCACACACCCTGCAGGCAGGCAAAGTGGAGAAGGACCTCGGTCTGGACACCATTGTAGAGGCCGCCCAGGGTTTGGCGCTAGACGACACGTTGGAAGAAGAGGACGGTGACCTGACCATTGTAGTCGACCCGTCGTATGCTCATGAAACTGAGTGAGCAACAGCTCAACTTGCATAAGAGCAAGACAGCATCAGCGGAGCTTCACATTCAAATGGAGCAAGGGCCCGCTGACATAGCTTTGGTCCAGGAGCCCTGGATTGCATCAGGCAATTCAGTGGCCGGACTAAAGCTCTCAAATTATAACTCACTTTACCCAACACCGGTAAGCAGGAATAGAACTGCCGTACTAGTACGGAAAGGAATTAACGCTTACCTTATGTCTCATTACAGAACAGACGACCTGACAGTAGTTATGCTGTAAAGTGAGGAGAAGCTCCTTCTGGTAGCCTTCTGCTACATGGCACACGACAGGTCTGCACCGCCAGAAGAACTAAGGAATTTGGTGGAAGAAGCTGACTCCAAAGACTACCAATTGATCGTTGGCACGGATGCTAATGCCCACCATAGTGTGTGGGGAAGCCCTGACATTAACGACCGAGGTGAGTCACTCCTAGACTTTATATTAACAAATAATATAGATGTAGCAAACGTGGCAGAGGAATACCCCTACGTGGGTACCACCTCATTAAACGTGCTAGATCTAACTCTCGCAACGGGAAAGAATACCTACATATCTGAATGGAAGGTTCTTGAATGACCTTCCTTCTCAGACCACAGGTTCATTCAATTTAAGTGCGAATTTAAATATACTCCGAAAGTGATAGTCTATAGAAACCCCCGGAACACAAACTGGGAGAAGTTTAGAAAGACAGTCACTTCGAAACTCGCCAGCCCGGGCTCAGTAAAATGCGCGGAGGATATAGAGAAGTCCGTTGACACCCTATCCACGGAACTGCTAGAGGCATGCCCACCCTCTAGAACAAGAAAGAAGTCCAAACCACTGTGGTGGAATCAAGAACTCTCTCTACAAAGAACTAACCTCATGGAATTTTTCAAGCTCGCTAAACTAGCAAACGATGAGAACATCATCGAGGAATACAAAACGCTATTAAGGGAATACAAGAAGGAAATACGTAAGGCACGGCGCAGAGAGAAACTTCTGCTCCAGCATTGAGAAAGTGCCTGAAACGGCTAGGCTGAGGAAGCTGCTGTCAAAGCAACCCACAGTACAAAGTCAGCTCAAACTAGACAACGGACAGTGGTCGGAAGGCAGCAAAGAAGCCCTAACGGCACTAATGGAGGCCCACTTCCCAGGATGCACCGTGGTCACCGAACCCTCAACATTAAGAAATATGTACTCGGAGTATTCGTAGATATATCCGGAGCATTTAATAACGTCGCTACAGAAGCCATATTGGACTGCCTAGGAGAAACCAACACACACCCAGCAATCAACCTCCGGATAAAAACCTTCTTAGTTGTAGACGGGTGCAATCAGAGTGGGGCACCGCATCCATGGTCAGAGATGCACACAGGGGCACAACTCAGGGTGAAGTCCTGTCACCCCTCCTGTGGAACCTGTTGGTCGACAACCTCATTAAGAGATTCGAGAGGAAGGCCCCAAAAATAACATCTTATGAGGACGACATAAGCGTACTTCTCACGGGTGTATGTCCGTCGACTCTCAGCTCCATAATGGAACGAACACTCAGAGAGATATGTGATTGGGTAAATGGAGTAGGACTCAGTATCAACTCTTATAAGACAGACCTCATCCTCTTCACTAAGTGATACAAGGTACCAGCATGGATCCCCCCGAAAGTCAACCAGACAAGGCTAACCCCTAAAGCACAGGTCAAATACCTTGGCATAGCACTGGACAGAAAGCGGGTGAAAAACGCCGCCACTGCACTTTTTTCATCCAAGAAGATGCTTAGTAGCACATGGAGCCTGTCACCCGCTCTGATGCATTGGATCTACATCTCGGTGGTGCGCCCAACTCTGCTGTATGGAGTCCTAGTGTGGTGGCAAGCTACTGAAATGAAGACATATCAGAAGCTAATGGAACGAACCCAGCGACAGGCTCTGCTCTGTATAACTGGAGCGCTGAGGTCAACGCCAACCAAAGCACTCGAAACTATACTCGGAATTGACCCCTCGACATCTACGCTAGGCTGACTGCAGGCAAGGCAACACAGCGCTCGATTGCGTCGGGAAACATGTCTCCCCAAAGATTCGGGCAGAGTTCAATTGGAATGGTCATGATCAGTACAACCGACTACATGATCCCCCAAACGTGCTTTGAAGTAAAAACAAACCTCTTTATGGGAACCGAAGACTGGAAAGCTGGACGGGACCAGACTCAACACCTCAACATATACACTGACGGCTGCAAGATGAATGAAGGAGTGGGAGCAGGCCTATTCTGTACAAACCCTGAAATAAGGGCGTCGTATAAGCTACCCGACCGATGCAGCATATTCCAGGTGGAACTCTTCGCCATCATGAAGGCACCAGAGGTCGCTCAGCTCACAGAGCGACCACACAATACGGTTAACATATTCGTTGACAACCAGCCAGCGATAAAATCCATGCAGTCGTCCGCGGTCAGTTCTAGAAGTGTTCTGGCAAGCAGGGAGGCACTAGAATCACTAAGCACGACTAAGTCAGTGCAGATCTATTGGGTTCCCAGTCACCAGAGCATCGAAGGAAACGAAGAGGCGGACGTTCTGGCTAAGAAAGGCGTCGTGCTGGTAAACGAGAGGACCGCAAAGCATGCCGGTCTCCCTATGGACGCTATAAAGCGACCTGGAGAAGCAGGCCAAAATGAGGACAGACAGCAGGTGGAAGAACACCACCACCTGCAGAATCTCGAAAATCATGTGCAAGGAACGCAATGATAAACTCAGCCACTATCTGCTGCATCTTCCACGGAAGGATTGCAGACTGTTAGTGGGCATACTAACAGGCCACTGACTGGCTGCGTCGCATGCAACCAGGCTGAACATCACCAACAGCAACATCTGCAGGAAATGCAATGAACACGGGGCTGTCGAAGCCCTGGAACATCTTATCTGCCGGTGTCCGGCTCTCTCAAGGGCAATATATAACTGTATACCAATATATACCTATATATACCTGGGCACACCGATGCTGGTATCACCGGAGAATGCCTCCAAGAAGTCGCCAGGGAAACTGCTTGCCTTTGCTAAAAACACCTCGATTCTGGGGGACTTCGGAACCTCAAAAACACCCTCGTAAGGTCCATACAAAGATCCGGATAACTAAGGGCCATTCTGGCCTATGAGAGGCCCCGTCGATGGCCGTCCGGGGTAACCTAACCTAGCCTATGTTAGTTTGGGTAATAGGGAGAGAGTGATAAAACAATAGATCAACTAGGTGAAAGCGGCAGATTTTGATTTTGTGTGTACTTACGAAAAGAAACAACAAAAACACATTGACACCAACACAGGAAAATAATTAAATTTTGTTTAAAACACAATAAAAGGGCATGAATTCGTGCTTACGGAAAAGCTCTAAGCAAGCAGGTAACACTACTCGACAAAATTCAACTTTTTTTTTCCGCTGTGGCCAAAAATGACTTTTTCTAATAGATTTGGAGATTTAAATTTTTTTAAAGAATTATGGTTTTTTTTATGGAGTAGTTTTTTTTTAAGAATTTTTTAAATATGTGGTGTTTTTTGTCATTGGTAGTGCTTCTATTTTTCACATAACTTAAGTTTCCTACAACTAGTTATACTGAACTTTGCAGTTAAAAAAAGCTGACAACTGCAGCTATAAATCCGCCTCAGACACTTTGTAGCTGCAACTTAACATCTGGAAGATATTAAGCTTCCAAATTAAAAATTTCATAATTTTTTCGGTATTTTTTTCCCCGAAATTTTGACTTTGAAAGCTCAGGAAAAAAACGAAAAAAATATATGAATGCCTTGATTTTTGGTTTTAGATAAACACATTAATTAAGCGTTGTTTAAGGTATCGCTTATAAAAATAAACGGCTAAGTTATAACCGCTTGACCAAATTTTCATATTTTACCAGATTTTACCAGTTGCGCACCTAACATACTTAAAATTAATATGATAATTAAAAAAGCACACATGAATAATTAAAACTAATATTAAGAGAACTGAATAGTATAGAACATTTAAGATAACAATCTTACACAAGCAAAAAACAAAAAACTTACAAACCGTACACAGCTTCTCCCCTTCTACCATCGGGACTCCATGGACCCGTAGCTCTAAGATAAGCCTCCAGCGTGACCACTTGAGCTGCAAGCGCCTGAGTGTAGATAACATCTTTCTCCAGTTTTTGGACGCGCTGAGAAAAATCTCTACAGTTCCACACTCATTGTGTCCAGTTGTGTTTGAAGCACACATTTCCCACCTTCGCAGCAATCATAGTTGCTTGCTGATAGAAGCGTTCAATAACACTAGTCGACACGACTTTTCCGCTGTCTCCAAAAATGACTTTTTCTGATAGATTTGAATGTTTAAAAATTTTGAAGAATGTTTTTTTTTTTTTTCATGGAGTAGTTTTTTTTTAAAGAATTTTTTAAAAATCTGGTATTTTTTGTCATAGGTAGTGCTTATATTTTTCACATAACTCTCGTTTCATACAACTGGTTGTATTGAACTTTGCAGTTAAAAAATGCTGATAAATGCAACTATAAATCCGACTCAGACACTTTGTAGCAGAAACTTAACGTCTGGCAGATATTAAGCTTCCAAATTGAAATTTCGTCATTTTTTTCGGTATTTTTTACCCGAAATTTTGACTTTGAAACTTCTGGAAAAATCGAAAAAAAAATAAATGAATGCTTTTTTTTGCTGATTTTTGGTTTTAGATAGACACATTAATTACGCGTCGTTTAAGGTATCGCTTATAAAAATATAAAATCAAACGGCTAAGTTATAACCGTTTGACCAAAACGACCCAAATCTCATTTTATCGGAAAAAATACCGAAAAATACTTGAATTTATTTAAGTGTTATGATACTTAAATATTTTTATTGTTATTGCTTGTTACTATTTTTAAAATGGTTTGTCTGTCTTCTTTTGTCATTTAAGTCAGATTCTTTTATGAGAGTCCACACATAGTCGCCCAACATATTCTCATTTCAAACACCTAGATACCGTCGTTCCATAGCTTTTAATTGTTGGTGAAATCTCTCTCCGTGTTCATCACTAACATCCCCAAGGTTTATTTATTTATTTTTATTTATTTATTTATTTATTTCATCCTAGCGCGACAAGCATTTTATACTTATAAATTAGGGCGCTAGTCACAACAAGTGTAATATTAACTTTTGACATTTAAATTACTGACATTAAGAAGTGATTACAATTACAATTACATACATTCGAACTTATATACTAACATTTTAATAATATAATATTTTGTTTAGTTTTAATTTAGTTCCTGGGAATTTCACTCTTACTCCCCATTCAACCCCTCTCTACTATCACAAATTCAAATTATGTAGTGCGTAGATGACTCTCCAGTGCGATTTTGAACTGCACTCCCCCACTGATTGCCTTGATGGCGTGGGGAAGATGATTCCAAACTCGAACAGCATAAACAAAGAACTGTTTCATTGTGCATGTGTACCTGTATTTAAAGCAAACAATATTTTTCGTCCGTCTTGACGAGCTAAACTTAAGTCGTTCATATAAGTAAGATGGCTCTTTGGTATATATAACTTTGTGCAGTAATAATAGGACCCTAAACTCTATCCAGGATTTAAGTGGCATATCGAAAATTTTTATCATTACGTCCGAAATATGGTCAGTTCTACGTCTGTTATAAATATATCTCGCGATATTATTAAAAGCAACTTGCAGCTTGCGTTGGCTGGCAGAGTTATTGTCACTAAATACTTCTATACCATAGAAAAGGACTGGTGTGATGTACATTTTGGCAATTGTTTGCCTTATATTCACTGGGAGATAATCTTTAGTTAAGTATAAATTTCTAAGAATCCCAATAGCTTTTCCGACTGATCTGTTTATGTGATCATCCCATGTCAAAGTTTGGTTAAACATAAAACCTAAGTTGTTTGCACGTTCTACATATTCAATGGGGATGTTTTCAATATTCAATTTTTGTATTGCATTAGTGTCGAACTTTCTTTTACCTATGACTATGCATTTTGACTTATTAGGATTTAATCCTAGCCCATTCATTTTAGCCCACTGACTTACACTTTTCAATTCACTATTACAGACACGAATACAGTCATTAACTCTACTAATGGGACGACTAACAAACATTTGAACATCATCGGCGTACATATGAACGTCACAACTTGACAATATACTCGGTAGATCATTTACATACATAGAGAACAATAATGGCCCTAAAACGGATCCTTGAGGAACACCACGCTTGACACAAAGTAATGACGAGTACATATTATTTATACACACAGACTGCATACGATTACTCAAGTACGAAACAATTAGTCTTGTTGCTGCACGCGAAAAATTACATAGACGACTTAGCTTAAAACAAAGAATTTCGTGGTTAACCGTGTCAAAAGCCTTACTATAATCTAGAAGTGTCAGAAACGTTATATTGTCCGAGTCCATTTTTTCTCTTATACGTTCAACTACGTTTATTATTGCTGTTGTACAACTTCTGCCCACTCGAAAACCTGATTGCTTATTTGTCAAAAGTTTTTTAGTTGTCAAGTAATTTGTCATCTGATTAGCCATAAGTCGCTCTAAAATTTTTGACAAGTATGGTAGAATGGAAATTGGCCTGTATTCATTGGCTGATTTTGGAATTGGAAGTATTTTAGCTACTTTCCAAGAATCAGGAAATACGGATTGAGTCAACGCTGTATTGTATATGTAGGTTATGTACGGCAATATGTTTGGCAAAAGCATTTTTATGAATTTCGGATTGATATCATCAATTCCAGTGGCATTTGACTTAATCTTTAACATCGATTCGAGGACATCTGACTCAGTTACACATGAAAAACTAAAACTATTATCACAGGTACCATTATCACAGAAGCAGTGTACATCATCACAGTTACTATAGAGATTTTGAGGCACGCACTCAACATAGTCAGTTTTGGTCACTTCAGGTACTTTACAGTCTAAAAAAATTCTATTAAGTTCGTCAGGATCAGTATCACAGATGCGCGGAGTAGTGGATTTACCAACACCCAGTTCTTTAATATACGCCCATTTCTGCTGATTTGATCTCGCTAAATTAAATTTGTTGCAAAAGTATTTTCTTTTCTCTGAGTTGATTAACTGTATCACATTTTTCCTAATTATCTTATATTGTGCAGCATGGTGGGCTGTTCTATACCGCTTCCATTTTTTAAAAGCGATATCACGTTTGTTAATTAATATTTTAATGTTCGAATTGAACCAGGGATTTCCACGAGGGTTGACCGTTTTTGTCACCAGCGGAATCGATCTGTTATATAGATACGTTATATTATTTTGTAGGACAGTCAGTTGTGAATTAATATTAGCATAGTCATAAATAGAGTCCCAGTCACATGAAAAAAAGTCAGCACTTAACAAGGCATAGTCAATGTTTCTAAAATTTCTATAAACTATTCTGCTTTCAGTTAAGTCAGTATGAAAATTATAGGTCAAGAATATTAGGTCGTGTTTCGAAAACATTGGCATTGATAGTTGACTGTAAGTAGAAATTTTATGACAGTCGGTTACAAAAAATAAGTCAAGTAAGGTATCACAGTGATTTGAGAAATGTGTGGGTGCAGACGAATTTACTAACTTTAATCCCATAGATTCTATGTCGTCCGATAATTGCCTTTCTCGCAGAACATTGCTGTTGAAGTCTCCAGCTAATATTACATCAGTATAGGCAAGCGACATGGTAGACAATACGTCAGTTAAGTTTTGATATTCTATATATCGATGTGGTCTATACACACAGCCTATTAAAATTTTGGAAGAATGTATTGTGCTTGTGACTTGAACAAATAACCACTCAACTGCACTTTCACTTGGGTGATTACATACAAGTTTAGCATTTAAACGTTTACTTACATATATAGCTACACCTCCAGCGTGACTATCTCGATCAGATCGAAACAAATCATAACCAGTACACTCTACTAACAAATTACTAACATGAGACGAAAACCACGTTTCTGACACACATATGACATCAATATTGGACTTGACAAATAGATACCTAAATTCCTCGATTTTCTTAGTTAGGCTTTGGGCATTAATATGGCATACACGCAGACCTTCCCCTTGATTGCCAAGTATTCTTAGCATTGTATAGCTGCTCGAGCCGGACGACCATGCATTATCATCCATAATCACTGGAATATAAACAAATTAGAGAAGACAATCCAAACACCACTGTTTTAAGAGTACGGGGAGATGATGTAAAGAGAGTGAGATTCCTAACAGAGACTATTACAAGATGAGTAGAGATATTAAACCTAATGAGAAACATAAAGTAGAGGACAAGATAAGTAGAAATATTAAACCTAATTATAAACATAAAGTAGAGAACAAAGATTAGTTCTATTCTATCGAAAATTACTCCGCCCAGTTCCAGGTCCTCCAGATGCGGATTGAGTCGCCACCTCAGCCACAGCTTCCACTCTCTGTAGAGCACAGAGCTCAGCCATGCTCTTAAGGCACACAAATTCGCCGCGAACACTCTGCCGAACGTAGACCATTGCACGGCGGGTGAAGACAGCCGACAGAGCATTACGCTTCTTCATCTTCATTGCCTCTCTGAAGATGTCGTAGTTGCTTTTAGAGAGCTGTTCGTTGATGTAAAAGGGTTGCTTGGACTGGATCCCAAACAACTCCAAGCTAAGTGGCTGCTTGGTCTGCCGTCGATGTTCTCCAGCCCGTTGCAGCAGCATGATTTTTTCGCGCCTGCTATCAAATTTTATGATAATTACGGGATCAACAACGGCGTTCTGTGCATGGTCCCGCACCTTAACCCGAAAAATCTCCTTCACTTTTGGTGGTGGTGTGAGGCCTAAAGAGTAACAGAGGCTGTTGAAGAGAGTCTTTAGGTTCTCCTCTTCCAGTACGGGCACCCCATGCACTCTGACGTCATTTGCAATGCTTGCTTCGGCTTCTGCATCCTCTTTGGCTTGGAGTTTCGCCTCCAGTTCCTCCACCTTGCTGCATAGCGCACGAATTTCGCAGCTTCCATCCTCAAACTTCTCTATTCGTCGGCCAAGCAGCTCTACTTCCTCCGAAAGACTATGAAGTCTAGCCTCAAACCTCTCTGCCATCTCACGCAGAATTTTTTCCTCAGCTTCCCTCACGCTGCAGCTGATGTGTTTCGCCTGCTCATCAAATCGATTATTAATTAGCTCGATGAGCTGCGGCGAAAGCGTATCTGAGATGCGACCAGATCTTAGGTCCAGCGACGAGTCACTGCGGACGCGCTTTGCTGCAGTTTTCGACATCCCGCTTTGCCGTTTAACAGAGGAGCAAGGTCCAAAAGAGATGCAGAGAGAGAGAGAGCGTAGGTTGAGAGAGGGAGTAGGCCTCAGAGCGAACACAACGATCAGCAGTAGCTATTTGCACGGCGAACGGCGAACGATCCAGCAAAGCGACGAAGCGATGAGCAGTGCGTAGGCAATGCAACAGATGACGTGCACGAAACGGTGAGCACAGAGAGCGGAGATCCAGAGAGGAATAGGCAAAAGCAATAACAAATAGCTTGCGCGTCGTTAAATTTATGTATTTATTTGTTTGCTCAACCTGCAGCTACCGAATCACTGATATTCACACAATTATTGTTCAGTTATGACAAGCTCCGAGATATACACAACTATTGGCAATTAATGTCGAGTGAATTCAAAGTAAAAGCCGAAAATGCAGGAGCGACACGGAAAGACGACCGGCTGGTTTGTACGTTTGTTGAGTTCTCGGAAAAGTTTGGCGGAAAAAGTCTAAGTGGGAGTGCAGGAAATGGTTTTTGAGTGAAATGTTGGCTCCAATTTGTTCATAATTCTTAAGTAGGTCTTGAACGATATTAACGTAATCATCTTTCTGTTACCAAGAAAATTTGTTGTAACCAGTCGGAACGAGTTCCAGGCTGCTTTTTCATTCGTAGATAAAATATTTTCAAATCCATCATCTTTTAGTAGTTTTCGAATTTGGGGGCCAGCACATGACGTTGACCGGCTGAGTTGTCCATTTCAATTAGAAACAAGTGGTATTTTTCGAAAACACACGATCGTATTCTGCTGGAAGTCAGAACTACACTGAGGCAGGGATACTATAGGTACAGAGTTTTTTATGAATAGCTTGAAGAAGAAAGGTCAAATATCTGCGGGACCAGCACCTGTGAAGGAAAAAGGTCAACATTTGACCCTAACAGGTATTTATGTATATTTATCCTCACCAAGGCTTAGGTATAAGGAATAAAACTGTCCACAACATTTACACCCCAAATAAATATGACCAGGTAGGATTTATATCCGATATATATAAATACCTAAGACTCGGTAAAACCAAAATTTCAGGTCCTTTTTGTTTTTTGCAATCCCATTTTGGAAGTTGGACCAAAAACGTACCGGACGGGATTTTTTCAGATAAAATGAGATTTGGGTCGTTTTGGTCAAACGGCTATAACTTAGCCGTTTGATTTTATATTTTTATAAGCGATACCTTAAACGACGCGTAATTAATGTGTCTATCTAAAACCAAAAATCAAGGCATTCATTTATTTTTTTTTCGATTTTTCCAGAAGTTTCAAAGTCAAAATTTCGGGTAAAAAATACCGAAAAAAATGACGAAATTTCAATTTGGAAGCTTAATATCTGCCAGACGTTAAGTTTCTGCTACAAAGTGTCTGAGTCGGATTTATAGCTGCATTTATCAGCATTTTTTAACTGTAAAGTTCAATACAACCAGTTGTATGAAACGAGAGTTATGTGAAAAATAGAAGCACTACCTATGACAAAAAATACCAGATTTTTTAAAAATTCTTAAAAAAAAAACTACTCCATGAAAAAAAAACCATAATTCTTAAAAAAATTTTAAATCTCCCAATCTATTAGAAAACGTCATTTTTGGAGACAGCGGAAAAAAAAGTTGAAATTTGTCGAGTAGTGTAATCAGCTGGAGAAGTGCAGCGCTATCTAAGTTTTCGCCAGCAGAGTTCTCCCGTTGACGCTTTGAAATAGGAGCTATGGTGAGTGCGAATTTAGTAATTTTGTGATTGACAGTGTATTTTAGTGCTTTTTTGTTAGTGCCTTTCGCTTCTTTGGTGTGTATGTGTAGTTACTTCTTTGGTGTTTTCGTGTACACGTAGAATTGGGTTTCTTTTCGTTTGATGCTGCTTGCGCGAAGCAATTGCTTTGTACGCCAATCTGTTTTTTAAAAACAATTGAATTAAGCACTGGAAATAATAGCAATTGGCTTAATAAACTGTAGGACCGACTCATTTACATTTTTTTCAGGTACAATCTGTATGATTTTTATAAAATCCGCGGAGCGTTAAAAAAACACGACTTAACTCTTGTATCGACAGTTCGATATTTTTTTCCTTCCAACCTTAGCTAACCGTAGGAAAATGCTTGGTGTGATTTTTGTGCACAACTTTATCAAGGGTGACGTAGATAGCCCTGACCTGTTGAGCCGCATAAACTTCCCGATTCCTATTAGATACAATAGAAACTAGATACCGTTTTTCCTTCCGCTTTGTAGATCGAATTAATTCTTTCATTAACTGTTTAGAGTCCTATGCTCGGATTATTATTTCCTCTACCATATCATATCTATAATATTATTAACTCCCTTCCTAGTCTTAAATTACTGATGCTCTCATATCTTTCTCGTAATTAGAAATTGCTTAGTTTTTTAGTTAGATTAATTCTACTTTTCCTCGAACAGAAACCTATAACATCTATTTTTCCTGTATGTCCGCGATCGGTTCGGTTAACGAGTCGCGCGTTAAGCGGCAGCGCCCCTCGGACGGTGAGGCAGAAGTAGGGTTGCGTTCATACCTAAGATCCGCGCGTAACAACCTTCTGTTGGTGTCGCTTAGGCCACTTGATGGTGTAGTCATTGCGTAGCAGCGTCGGAAAGTTAGACAAATTTCTTCGGTCGGGACCTTACCGGATTTGTTGCAGGTTGCAGATAGCGAAAGGCCAACCTCAGTAGATACGTCAGCGGGCATCCTTAGGGAGATAACCGAAAGTAACAGTTCATGACAGCCAGCGGGTGTTCACGAAGCAGCAACACTGCCGAGTCAGCTTGGCTAGGACCCCGTTATAAAATTTGGCCCAGTCGTTAAAGGAGAGCGCAGGGACTTGGCAGCCTCCTAATCTAAATATGCCTTACACAAGCAACGTGGATCTCTGCCTGGTCTGACCGTTTCCCTTCTCTGCATCTCGTTGGATATAAAATGAAAAAACAAATAAATTTAACAAAAAAAAAACACAAAAAAACATAAATGAGACTGGCCCTCCTCAAACGCCAAATGAGAGCACTCCCTTGCATGGGAACGCAGCGGCCCTAAGGCCTGGCACGACCAGCCCAAGAGCAGGATAAACCTGCAAGGTGGACGGCTTTCCATCGCGCAGATTGCCAAGGAGAGAACGTCCTCAACAAACGCAGACCTGAGAGAAGTGGGTGGAAGTGGCATTGGCCGACTGCTGCTTCGAGCTCCTAGACATAAACCCCGGGCCAAGCCCAGTCTGCAAGGATATGGAGTGGTTCCAGAGCAATATAAAAGTGGTTGCCAGCGAAGACGAGCGCTCCGTAAAGCTTTATAAGGCAGCGGTGGCGAAGGTCATTACAGTAGAATGGAGCGAGGTGCCCAGTAGACCGAGGGCCAGTTGAGGCAACGGAGGGAACAACTAATCAGGCCGATGATAGAGGAAGTTAAAGGAGAGGTCAACTTCTGCTTCAGCTTGGTCACCATAAAGGTGTACAAGTCGGACGCAGCGGCTGAGATTCATCCTATCGACAACCAGTCGAGCAAGACGTTGCCTCGGAGCTCAAAGAGCTTATGCGCCACTTCAAGGCAATGTGTCGTGAGGTCGTCTCCGACGACTCAGATGCCGACATTACAGTGGTGGGGATACTGTAAGATGTCTCTGATACTATTTCAAAAAAATGTTCACCACTATAAAGCAGCATCTTCTGCCTTCATACTCCGCTTGGACGCGAGCGGGGCTGACGTAGTCCTAATCCAGGAGCCTTGGATAGTGAGAAACAAGTTTTGTGGATTAGCGACGAGGGAGTAAAAGCTTATTGTACCCCAAACTGAAGGTAAAATTCGTACCTGGATTCTTTCCTGAAAGCAACTAAATATCTTTCTGCTCCATTACTTTGGTAATAGCAACAACACGGCGGCAAGCCTAGAGTTGCAGGGTTCATATCTGAAGCTAACGTCGTCCTACATGGCCCATGAGGAAAAAGTCCTCCAAGCGGCCTCGTTCGTAAGCTGGCCACTGATAGCGAGAGGTCTAATTCATGTCTACTAACAGGCAGCGACGCCAAAGGCAGCGATACAAACGTAAGCGATAAGTCACTTTTCAGCTTTATTCTGGACTCTTATTTAGTTATTTGTAATCGGGGCAAAGACATTTATTATAAACATTTATTATAAAAAATCGACAGGAGGTTATCGACCTCACTCTAGTGTCTCACAAATTGTCAGACAAAGTAAATTGATGAAAAGTCCTAGAGGACCTTAGAGGATTCCTTCTCTGAACATAGGTACATCGAGACTATACTATCACTCGAGAGCCCAAAACCCCGGAGTATATTAACTCTAGAAAAGCAAACTGGGTAAATTATAGCTCAACCATGGAGGAATTACTCCCCAATAAAGCTCCAACGGGCCCGGAATCTTAAGATGACTTAGATCGTCTGGTGAACAGGTTCACAGAAGCATGCAATTAGACCTTCACGGTCTAATGCTTCACGGCAGCATGCTTCCCACATAAGACCAGGGATAAAAAGAAACACCCTTGGTGGTCGAAACAAACTAATATTCTACGTAAAAGCTGCAGGACTCTCTTCAACAAAATAAAAACGCTAGCGAGGAGAAGCATAAGGCAGACTACAAAATCAGTTTTGCCCTTTACAGAGGCCCTATAGAGGAGACGTCAGAAGCCGCAAGGCTGCGCATTCCGACCGAACTCCAAAAGGTCGGAAACTCGACCATCAACTGGCTACGATGTATCCTCAGGAAGATACAAGTAGTGGTGAATATACCACTCGCTGTGCCAAAATATGTCCTAAAAAGATAGCAAACTTTGTTAGAGCATCCGGATGGGAAAACTGGTGACAGGATAACAAAGTGTGACGGGCTCCTGGGGGCTTAGCATCCGCCTTAGCCTTACCTTACCTTACCTAACCTAACGATGACCCTGTATTGACGTGGTGGATAGCAGTTTCTCGTGAGACAAGTCAGTCGGAAAAATGGGCACTGCGCCTTCGAAGAATCCAACATTTGGTAAAACAGCTAAATCGAAATTATCATCGGATGCGGCTAGCAGCTAGATCAGTTGACCCTCTAGACAGTACATTCCAAATCAAATTGAAGTCTGTCTAATACGAGCTCAATTTGAAGTCTGTGCAATGTTTACTTTGCAGTCTCGGTAAATGGGTGACGTTGATTACGCAATAAAATATTCCGAGGCGCCCTTTTCAGCGCTGTGTAAAAAAAATTTTGTGGCTGCTTCCAACAGCTAACGCAATGCGGCGATTTTGTGATTGGTGTCTCCAAAGAAAAGGGGTGGAGGGGGACCCCTTGGCATTTAGCTCACATCGGTCACACACTCCTCTCAAAGAGCACGCGGTATACATATATATGTAAAGTACTGAATGAAAAACATCTCAGGTATGTCTGTAGAAATTTAGGAAAGTTCTCGGGGTAATCTATTTAAATTTTGTGTTATAGGACTGCGGTTAAGAGCTCAACCTTTCCTAAATTTCTACAGACATACCTGAGATATATATAATTGAATTTCCGATGTAGCAGTTTAGATTTTTAGAAAAGATATTTTATTTAATCTAAACTTAAAATTATTACAAAGGTGATTTATTGAGTTATCCCCGACTTTTATGTTAAAAGTCTTAAACGGAACTGGTTATTCTATCTTGATATATTTTCCAATAGGCCTCGCTTGGGAAGCTTTTGAGTTTTGGTCCCAAGCTTTGATGTTCGGCTGCAGCTTTCTTCTTCGGTTACACTTCGGCTGATCGTGGCTTTTGTTCTCTGTGCGTTGTCCGACGTACGTTGGTCAGCGTATGGCTGGTTATCAATGAATTGTCGGCGTTGATGAAAGGGTTGACTGCAGCTGGTGATCTGTATCATCTTACGTCTGGGCTGGTCACTTGTTTATACGATTGGATACTTGTATATCTGTGATTCAATTTGGTTATGGGGACCAAATTGTTTATTCTTGTAGTCTGGAATTTAGGTGATTTCCTTTTGACAGCTTATGATTCATTTGTTTTGTGGTGTTGGGGATCTTGTCATTTGTTTATCCTAATCTGGTATATACGTATAAGGATTATAGCTTGTTATTGATATGTCCAGTGCTTAACGTATACGTAATGCGTGTGCGTGCGTAGGGCAAATTAAAATTATCAAATCTATTAGATATAGTAATTTTGGGCCAAAGCGGATATAGCTTGAGGTAAAATTAATAAGTGTTCTGTTCAACGCCTCTAGAGGATATTTCTGTGCCATAGTACATTCATCCCAAATGATAATTTTGCATTTTTTTTGGTAAAAAATGAATTTTTTTTTATTGCACACTGCGTCTGGTTCATTTTTAATATTTGGGGGCGGCTTAAATTCTTAATGAGCTGTTCTGCCTGTGTTCATGCCGAAAAGCATGCACCTTGCGCCCACCGAAACTCGAATCAACCGCAACATCAACTTCCAACATAAAGCTCAAGGACAATGTTGCAGAGCGGCGAAGCGGTATTTAGATTTTCTTGTAATTATAAGTCTTAGCAATAAAGTGAGAAAAGACACACGTACGTTTTTGTTTCGTCGGCCTATGCACGACCGATCACCAATACTTATCATCTCCAAGAAGCCGACCTCGCCACATATCCGCCACACCGCAAAATCCATAAGCTACTAGCAGGAACTGCCACTACAAACAGCCTGCATCCCAAAGTTGCTACAATCGCTTATTAGATGACACAACAGCCAAAGCTATTCTCTTTCTTGATCTTATTTAGGCAAGAATTATTGAAATGAGAAATGTAATCCCAGTTTTTTCTGGTGCATGTTATCTCCATTTCGATATAATATATCAGTCATTGAATCTTTGTGCTTATCCCATAACGTGGTTTCTAGTCCTGGAAAACACGAAGTCAACACTATAGCGAAGAATTGATGAATTTGTGTTTCTGTACAGCTCTTATATGCTCTTTCAGCATGCTTATGTCCCAGTGATTATCGTCTTCAAGAAATGCGAGTGCAAGTCATGCATCTTTATAAGTTGGATAATCCTGTCCATTCACTTGCTTTATATTTTATAAAAACAATGGTCCGGTAACATTAGCATAAATAAAAATCGAAGATAGAAGCACTCAATGAGTGCTCCTTGCATGATTTCTTCATCGTTTTCATTTATTCGAGAAGCATTCACATGACTACGTTGAATTGGAAACATAGCCATAACGCCCTTATTCCCATACTTCGAAAATTTATTTAAAAGATTTCACTGAACTGCCGAGCTCAACACTAATGTGAGCATTAAATGTTTTACTCAGCAGTGGAGAATATGGTACTACCCATCGATTGTCCAAGTCAATGTCTATGCTGTTAATTTTTATCAAGAATAATTGTCCCCCATTATCAATATTTTTCGATATATTGGGTACCCATCGACATTTGTGATCGTCTCATTGGTGAAATATTTTTTGACAACGCTTTGTACATTTTCCATCTCAAAATTCCATCATTCACCTGAATGAAGCCAGCATTTTTTGTGACCGAATACGTGTAATTTTGTAATGCATTTCATTAAAGACTTCAATTTGTCTTTGAATACACGTACTGTCGTGTCATGACAGTTTTTTTGATTATGTCGTATGAATTGCAGTTGTTCACTCTCTATCCTTGCGTACATATCGACAAGAAATTGTTGGAACAGTTCAGTCGAATTATGTAATCCTAAATGCGTCGAATCATCATACGATACGCATAAAAATACATCGAACTTACTTTTTTTTCGACTGCTGCCGCGAGATCTCGTTGTTTAATATTAATGTAATATCCACCTTGTCCCTCCCAGTAATTTATTGGATATTGTAGAGTATCATATAATCGGTGTTTTTCGATGTACCAAGGATTATTTTTCGTCTGTGAGTCACATGAAAGCAATGTCGTCATTGGGCGTCAACATGGGCATTGAATCTACGTACTTGCTCACCATCTGGTATTTTATAAGGATAGATGACAATAGTGTGATTGTCACTTTCTAATTTTTGCATGTGTGATTTTGATAATTTCAATCATTTATTGTCCTAGTATACTTGTCCTTTGATTTTAAATGTGGAATTATATTGTTGACCGATTTCAGCAGTATTATTGACCATTTCTGTTGCTCTAAACGATGCCATTTAGAAGCATTGAAGTTACTAATTTTAGTAGCCAGCAAAATGAAAGAAATTTATTTTGATCTTATTTGGCTCGTTTACGTCCTCAGGCGCCCTACGATTTTCTAAGGGTCAAGATTAACCAACTCTTAAGTTTCTGTTTAAAGCTATGGTCGATTTTAAGTTCCAACACCCATGCATGCATGCAACGAACACTGGGAAGCATAGATGGCAATCGTACGATTAAACAGTTAATCTGTGCTGTGCATTAGGCGATCGTCTAGCGCTGCAGCGTATGTACGAGAATATACAATTGAACAGTTAAACGAGAACAAAAGCTCTGCTGCACACGCCACTTAGCCACCGTCTATTACTGCTGTGGACAATTGAAGAAAATTGCTCGGGCAATGAAGACGTATATATCACAATACGAACCTATTTGTATTCGAATTTAGTGCTACGCTTATATTTTCCCAAAGTATATTTCATATTTGCATATGCTGGAAGCGTATATTCATAATTAAAAGTGCTTTACAATACCTAGTTATCACTCAAATCTGTTAATGAGAAAATAATGATTATATATTGGGCAAAAGTTTGTTCATATATCAGTGAGGTGTTCGTGCTAAAATAAACTATGTTGCAGGGAGATTGCACCTGAGCTGCCCCATTGCGGTACAGTCTCGAGAAGACTTCCCTGGGAGCAGACTATGGCATACGGCTGTCGAGATTTCTCAAAATAAAATGTAAGTAAGTCCTCTCCGAATCTTAATTTTGCACCATTGGTCGTGCTGTCATTAGATCCAACGTGGTTAAGGTCTGCTTCAATAGCCCCGAATCTGGCCACTACTTATTTTCGGAAGTACGGAGTAGCCTCGCGCCAGACAAATCTGTAGTACGGCCGGAATCCGTATACATCGTTCCAGGCGATCTCAAGCCCACATTTAGGCGGTCAGTTTCGGTTCAAATATGTAAAACAAAAAGAACTGGCTCAAAGATATGAAACGGTTGTACCGTAATTGTATTATATATTTTGAGTTACTGAGCTTTTTCAGCAGTTTTTTTTTACGATATGCACAATTTGTTAGATTGCTTGTAATACGAGTGATGCAAGGTTTCTTAACAGTCAGGACACTGTGTCAACCAACGAAAACGTTTGCTCACGAAGACGATCATTCTTAAGTATACTTTGCAGGCAGAGTAGCTTTTGTTGGATGACGAACATACGAAGAAATTACGATGCAGCGATTGAGAGCGCAGGGCAACAGCAAGCATTAATGGTTAAGAGAAATGTTTTTTTTTATGCAACCGGGGGCTGGCGTTAGGCCGAATATACTCCCCCCGTTAAAGAGCACGGGTCTTCGACATTTTTCTTTGGTAGCATGCACAGTTTTGCGCTTGTGGTGATCCCAATAGCCGTTCTAGGAACGTAGTGTGAACGTCATTCTTTCCGACGATCAGCTTTGTCACCTTTCCTAATGGCCTAATGGGGAGGCAGGCTATCGTTTTTCACGAGCACGACATTGCCGACGCTGAGACTAGGCTGCCCAGTCCTCCACTTAGCCCTCTACTGAAGAAGGGTGAGGTACTCCTCTCGCCAGAGGGACCAGAACATCTGCTGCAGAAAATTGACCTGCTGCCAGCGATTGAAATGAATGAAGTTCAATCCGGTTACATCTGGATCAGTAAGCATAAAATTCGGCACCGTACCCAAAAAATGTGCAGGTGTTAACACGTCTAAGTCGTTATATGGCATAGCAGGGAAACAAAACACGGAACTATAGGCCGAGCGGTAAAAGTGATGCTTGGCTGTTTTCACCGCAGCCTTCCAGCGCCCGCTAAAGTGCTGAGAACGGGGGGAAATGAAGCGCCAGTCGATATGGTTCGCTACGCAAAATTCTTGAACTATCTTCAGGTGCTTTTCAGAGAGGAACAGATTCTTCAGCTCTACCAACTCGTTCTTAGCTCTCACGAAGTTGATTGCGTTATCAGACCAAATTTCTCTTGGCTGACCACGAGTACAAATGAATGGCTTGACCGCGCTAATGAACTCTGGCATCGACAAATCCTGCACAAGCTCCAATGGTACGACCTTGGTGACAAGACAAAAGAGTAAGCATATGATGGGTGATCTGGTCCGCACCTTACTCTTGTAATAGAACGGACCACAAAAATCGAAGCCTGTAACAACAAGGGCGTAAGGCAGGTCAGCCATGAAATGCTGAAGTAAACGCGGGTTGGCCTTGAAACATCTGGTGCAGCGATTTACGACATTTACACACAGTCCTGCGCACTCCAATTGGTCAATACTCTTTAGGACGTTGATATGTAATGACTGCACCATCAAGTGGCCCAAGCGACACCAGCAGATGGCTGTTATGCTCGGATCCCAAGCAAGAAAGCAGCCCTCCTCCCGCCAACCGTCCGAGAGGCGCTGCCGCATAACGTGCGACTTGTTAACCGAACCGATCGTGGACTTGCAGGAAAGAAAGGGATTAGATTAGTGTTCGAGGAAAAGAAGAACTAATCTAACTAAAACAAACTAAGCAATTTCTAATTACGAGAAAGATATGAGAGCATCAGTAATTTAAGATTAGGAAAAAAGTTAATAGTAGATATGATATGGTAGAGGAAATAATAATCCGAGTATAGGACCCTAAATGGTTCATGCAGAGAATAATTCGATCTACAAAGCGGAAAAAACAACGGTGTATAATTTCTAGTGCTTCTAATAGGAAAAAGCAATCTATTAGGGCAAGACGGCAGTCTCACACCCGCATCCCAGCTGAGGCCGCGTAGAGAAAAAAGTAAAAAGTTTTTCTGAACTGATTCTATACGGTATTGGTTTACGTTGTACTAAGGGCACCATACACAAGAGCCGTAGTCTAAAATCGGACGAACTAGAAATATGTAGAGAGTCTTTGTTATACAGGGGTCGTCAAATTCTATTAATCACCTCTTTATAGACCCAAGCACGTAATACTTTAACTTGGGATCTAATAGAACACAAAGATCATCAACCTGGGTAATTCTCTCTAGAGAACCACCACAAAAGGTGTAAGGAATCAGAACGGAGCTGAAGCGATGAAAAGTAATTAATTTACATTTTGAAGCATTAAGGTTTAAGAAATTTGCGCAACACCAAGACTGAAATTAATCGAGATCGGATTCCAACCTGAATTTAATAGAAATGTCTTTTTACTGGAAACAGAGCTTAAAATCATCCCCATACATGAGTATCAGAGTATTTTTATACAGAAGGCTGGTCATTTATAAAGAGAGTAAAGAGTAAGGGGCCTAGATGGCTGCCCTGAGGTACACCCGAAGTCACCATAACTGGAGAGGACAGGGAGTTTTTGAAAAGGACTCTTTGAGACCTAGAACACAGGTAGCTAGAGATCCATCTCAGGAGATTGGGCGGGAACCCTAGAAGGTCGAGCTTTTGTGCTAGGAGGGAATGGTTTACAGAATCGAACGCTTTACTAAAATCGGTGTAAACAACATCCGTCTGCAAATTACCTTGAAAGCCTTTTATTATAAAGGAGGTAAACTCCAATAAATTTGTAGTGGTTGATCTCCGCCTTATAAATCCATGTTGAGTTGGAGATATAAGTGATCTGCATAGGTGCTGCAGGTGCGGAGTTAAAATTTTCTCAAACACTTTAGGAATAGCGGATAACTTAGATATACCTCTATAGTTCATTGCGTCAGACTTGCTACCTTTCTTATGGAGAGGAATTATAAAAGACTCCTTCCATATCGGGGGAAAGCATGAAGAAGTTATAGATAGGTTGAATAGTTTAAGCAATGGCCCACACAGAGTCTCGGCACAGTACCTGAGTACACAGCCGGGAACTCCGTCCGGACCCGGTGAGAACACCGGCTTTACTGTTCGTAATCATGAAGAAATGAGCTTTAATTTAGCAAAGGACTGAAAATGCTGTTCGAACTCGGTAAGCCGTATGGATACGGCTGACCAGAGTAAACGTCCTGCGAATAGGTAGTTTGGAAAAAACGGGCAAAAAGATCGGCAATTGCCTGATCATTATCTGCTGACGTATTAAGGAAGGATAGCGAGGATGGGTGTGCGGACGTTCTACGCTTACAGCTTTACGAAGCTGTAGAACTGTTTGGGGTCCTTAGAAAAACTTATCCTGCATCGAGATAGGTAATTCTTGTAGCATTGAGCGTTAAGAACTGAAAAGTTTGACCGAGCTATTACATAATGAGAAAGAGAAGAAGGAGAGCCAACTTCTTGAAATTTTGTATAAAGTCTTGATTTTAAGTTTTTTAGATGAAATAGCTCCATGGTAAATCAAGGGGGTTTTCTTGATCTAATCGGACAGGAAAGTGGGACACAAGAGACAAAAAGTGAGTCCAGTGCATCATAGAAAATGTTTGTTCCTGTCGTAACATCACTGCACATATATAAAGCGGACCAATCAAAATCCCTAATGAGGTTACTAAGCTTCGTAAACTCAGCTTTACGGAAGCAGCGGACACATTGGGGTAGTTTACCGGACCGATCCAGTACAGTTCTTCCTAGGTCGAGCGACACTTCGTAAGTAGGATGGTAGGCATCTTCAGGTATAGAGAGCGGGGGGACTCGAGTTAACAACGCTAAGGTCGCATCGGTTACAAAGCACAGATCAAGAAATCGACCCAAGGAGTTTTTAACATGGTTAACTTGAGACAGAGACAGGTCAATCAAACCGTCAACAAAGTCATGACGTGCCATGGGTACCAGGCTATTACAATCATTTGCCGAAGACCAAACAATTCCTGGCAAGTTGAAGTCACCAAGAACTATCATGTGATCTTTGTCAGATAGCGAGGAAGAGATAGCGGTTAAGGCGGACAAATGCTGCTCGTAAATTGCGATATCCGAAGAAGGTGGAATATACGAATAAGTTATGAAAACTGAGAAAGCGGGAAGAATCAGTTTTACTCACAGAAATTCCAGTTCCTGCTGGATCTGGACTGTGAAAAGTTCCGACGTGAAGTTTGAGTCCACAGCAGTTAGAACCCCTCCTGCACGTTGAGACGAACGATCCTTTCTATAAGTTGTGTACCGACCTACCAAAACTTCGGAACTAAGAATGTCCGGCTTTAACCAGGTTTCGGTTTTGGCTGCAAATGCGACACTATCCAGGAAAATAATGCTGAGCTTACTACGCAAGCCTCGAACATTCTGATAGGTCACTAAAAGAGAGTTTGTTAGTTTTTTGGACGGGTGGAGGTAGAGCGGGAAGATGACGAAGGAGAACTGGTCTGATTAGTTGGCAGAGTTATTGGGGGCCTAGTCTTCTTCTTTGCCTAAAACTCCTTCACCTCCAAATGCTCCGGCCAAAATTTGGCAGAACAGATGGTGTTAAATTGAGTTTGGGAGACACTTATTTTAAAAGAAGCTATCTCCCTGGCCTTATGCCACTTATGCCAGAAGTTAAACTTTTCCACCTTTAAATCAACGGCTTTTATTTTGCTTTGAAAATAAGCTGTCACATCCTTAGTTGCAGTCCGGGGATAGCTGTCCGGGGGGCTAGCTGCCGGGGCTAGCAGTCCGGGGCTAGCTGTGAGACAAAAACTTATCTCTTTGGTTGAATCCCTAAAAATCTTGGCACCACAGGCTTATCACCTGTGATGGTAATACCCGGTGGTCCGGGACGTATATTCACTGGTGGGGTCGGAATTTAAGGGACAGGTAAAGAATTTGCGGACATTACGGGCACGGACGCTACAGACGATTTTGGCTCCATGCTCTCCAAGGCGAAAAATTCGGCTACCGAATTTTCATCACCAGTAGCTGTCGTTGGATTTTCGTTTGGATTGGCGAACGAAATCAGCTGCTGCACTTTTGGGGTGGTCGGAGTCAGCTTATCAGCATCGGCTGGCCGAGGGGCAGTTGGCACATGCAGATCCCGCGGATTGACCTTTTTGCGCCTGGGAGACTCAGTCAGTAGTTGTAATCCAATAAACTGAGACTCCATGGCTAGGAGCGGGTCGTATTGTTGCTTAAGGCCCACGGTCAGCTGCTTAAAGCCCCTCCTGGTCTGCGTCATAAACGTGATCATGTCTTTTTCGACCACCCGGCATGCCTCACAGTTGTAATGCGAACCATTACGCTTAGAAATAGCATCACTCACGAGGACTGTGAACCCAGTGCATTTTGCGTACACTACGCTTTCGCAGAGCCAGCAGGGGATACTCGAGTGATATTGATTGATATTAGACCAGTGTGCCATATAAACGCTAAAAGAGAAATCAATAAGAATGAGAGGAGAGCGGTGACAGCAGCTACAATTGAGAGAGAGAGCGCTACTGCACAGAAAGTATGGAGAACGAGAGAGGAAGAACAGTGATTTTAGTTTGGGTAATATGGAGACAGTGATAAAATAATAAATCAACTAGGTGAGAGTGGCAAAATTTGATTTTGTGTGTACTTACGATAAGCAGCAACAAAAACACACTGACTACCGACACAGGAAAATGATTAAATTATGTTTAAAACACAATGAAAACATGCAAGAGCATGCTCTCGCGCTTACGGATAAAATCTAAGCAATCAGGTAAATTATGGAGTTTACTTAATTAGTATTTTTAAAAAATACCGGCTGTTTATAAAGGAGAAAAGGCAGATAAGCGGAGCTCAAAACAAAAACGCGTCTGATCACTACAAAGAGAACGAACTTTCAGTTGACGAATAAGTGCGATTAATGATCGTGGTCCAGCTTGCAAGTTCCGCTCAGGGAAATGCACAATTACAGCCGATGTGACGGTATGACTCCTTGAAAGAATAACTGGATGCGTCGTGTTGAAATCAAGCGCCGAATTCGCCAGCTACCCACCGACGCGTAATAATCCATGTGAAATGGGGCTAGCGATGAAATAGAGCTCAACGACTGCGCCTGCTCACCATCCCGTAAAGCTTTGTAGTCAGTCCATAAGTGCACTCTCTGTATCGAACGAATGAGTAACCGTGTCCCACCAACGATGTCATCCACTGTTAATCCCCATGACTTCTTGCGCCTCAAAAATTTAAAAACGTATGCAAACGTGCACTGAAGTTTCCGAAGCAACTGTTAAATTGACGGCTATCAGATAGGTCTACGAATGGGCAAACTGCAATAAGGACTTTCACGCGAAGGTCCAGTATCGGCAGGTCTCGTGTAGATGAAGATAGCCACATCGGTTTTTCATTTCGAAGAAAGAGTGGCCCGTAGAACCAAAGATGCGATTCCAAAAGTTCTGATGGCAGAGCGCCTCTGGACAAGATATCCGCAGGGTTCAGAGCGGATGGAACGTAGTGCCATTACATTTGAGCAGTCCACTTCTGAATGGCCGAGACCCGTTTGCAAAAAAGACGTTAAAGCTTGATGGGTCATTGCGAACCCAAGTCAACGCAGTTGTGGAGTCGGACCAGCAATAGAAGCTTCCAGTAAATAATTTAAGTTGATGTATCTCACTGTTAAATTGAGAAAGTAAGTCAGCGCCACATAACTCCAGCTTGGGCACCATCAATACCTTGACAGGGGCGACACGAGACTTCGCACACAATAGTTGCACGTATGAGCCATTCTTGGTCCTTGAGATGATATAAATACATGCGCCATACGCATCTAGGCTGGCATCACAACTTTGAACTGGGACACAATGCGAGACTGGGAAATCTAAAACGCTGAGGCGTAGACAAATTCTCACAGAAAGTGCTCCACACTGATGAAAGAGACTCGGATAGGTTCTCATCCCATTGGAGCCGCTCCTTCCACATCAGCTAAAGGAAAATGTTTGCCTTTGCAATTACAGGCCCAATCAGTCCAAGGGGATCATAAAAGTTGACAACATGGAGCAATTTGTCGGCTTTGAAGACAACTGTGTGGGTACTACGGAAAAGAGAAATTCATCGGATGCAGGCCAAGGCCAAGAGCCTTTGTGAAATCGGTGCCATCGTCGAAGCTCAGAAGCGTTTTTTATCATAATCAGGAACTCCTTCAAGCACGGCAGGAACGTAGGAGCACTATTTCTGAATTGGGAAGTTTCCCTGAGCCAGCAGCTGGGATGTCTGCTTCAACTTCTTACGCACTTCCTCTACAGATCCTCCACCAGTCATCAAATCGTGGACTTAAAAATTGGACGCGAACACTTCCGAGCCAGTCAGCGCAATTGGGACGTACGGAACTGAACAAAATGTATGTATATGCTTTGGTTGGATAGTAGGCCCAGCCATAAGAACCTCGTTTAGAGACAACCCCGTTGATGATGTGGCCGATACATCAAACACAACCCGAAGTTTGGTAGTTGTGCTGTCTTCTTTAAGCACGCAATGGTGTTCTGATTCTACCAACGACATGTGATTGAGCTCTTGGTACTCCCTGATGATAGAGGAGTACTGAGATTTTAGCTGCGGCCTACGCTCAAATTTCCGCTCCAAGTTGAGGGACCGGCGATATGCTTGCATGTACGAAACACCCAAGATATCCAAACTTCTTTTGATGTGCAACTTCACAGCGAACTCTCCAGATGACAAGCGCGAGAACTTAGCTTTGAAGTTCTTCTTACAATCGATATCCTTCTCACAATCGATATCCTTCTGCTTGACTGTCGCCGAAACTTCAGTGAAACTTTTTATTTCCCAAAACCGCCTCAGCAGCATTTCCACTTGATCGAGGGACTCATGATCGGCGTCGGATGAGCACCGAGACCTCAACAAGGCTGTCCTACGAGTTTGCTGGCCACCTCCTGAACCCATCCAAGGCGAATCTTCTGAAGCGATGGCAAGCCTGTTGCCAATTTGATGTGACCAACGCACAAAAGGTCAAGGAAGAGACTAGCCCAAATAAGCAGATTAATATGCTGCGGCCTGAAGAAACTGTAGATCCATCAGGGAAAGTTGGAAATGTCCAATGAAAAGGTGCTCGGAGATAGTGGGTGCTACATATGCGACGAAACTGGTACTGTAGTCAGAGGCTCTAACAGCATCTGAAGTGGCACGAGCGATTGTCGTATGGTGACGGCAAGATAGCGGCCTCCAATTGCGAGCGTCTGTCATTGAAATGTAATAACGTGTGATGTTTGATACCACAGCGGCGACAAATTGATGAGCTGCAAGTTCAAATTTGATGGCCAAATTTCAGTCAATTTAGACCAAGACCTAGTTTCTTCACCTCTCTTGGGCGCAACCGAGGTAAGAGATTTGAAAACAAGGTGCAAGTATAAGTACTATGGCCAGAAGTATTACAGAATATACAGTCAAGAGCAACCGATTCAGTGGCTACCAATGCAATTTTACTGTTTTTTTATCTTTTCCACGTGAACCCCGGGTGCATACATGGCCATAGTGTGCTTCTGATTCTCCAACTTCTGACATCTTTGCTCCAGAAACTTGTTGAATTTCTCGGCTTTGGGTATATAGTACATATATTGGATGTCTAGCGACGGAGTGTCCACCTTCTGCAGCAGGCTGTGTATTATGATACTATAAGCAACCTGCTCTAACATCCCCATACTTCTAAAAGCTCGCAGATTGCCAATTGCGGTATCTGTCGAGAACCGGAGTTGAGAAACAGACGACTCCTCAACGCGCTACACACCTATTAACGTGTGCCTGAAAAATGAACCGTCTATTATTAAACCATCTTTACAGCAAATCTAGAGCGTGCCTAATTTCTAATGACGAGATCGTGCCTTGAGCTGGTCCTTTTAGGCAAGATCGTAGGTGCTGACGTTTCTCCACATTCGTCAAGTCAGGCTCCTTGTCGATTACACTGGTCAACACGACATGAAGGTTTGGTCAAACGATTGCAATATAGCCGTTTATCCATTGATTCTTTCAAGCGATACCTTAAAAACCTTAATAGATTGGTACAAAAAGGTCTGTGCTCCAACTACATCAAGCGGTACTGGTTTTAGAAGACGCAGTTGCCGTCCGCTTAGCTACGCCGTGTGGAAGCATAGATGAGAAAAACGAGAGTTAAGAAGCATAGATAATAGATAAAAAGTGAGAGCATGATGCTGAGAGAGAGTAAGAGAGTAAGACAGTAAGAGTATAGAAAAATAATGGTACAAATAGGAATTAAAATACAAACTGAGGGAATTACATTTGGGCCTCGCCCGAACATACTACCCCCGTGAAGGGATCCAAGCCTTTCACCTCCTGCCGTAGAGGCAAGAGACACATTTTGGCAAGCGCTCTTCGGCTAACACCTGTAGCCATCCTGATCAAGGCGAATCGAGCTACGCCATCAGCACCTGGGATGAGTTTGACGATTCTAGCTAGCGGCCACTTCAGCGGAGAGCTCGTCCTTTACGAGAGCGACATCATTGACGTGAAGCTTACTCCTGAAGCTTATTTCTGAGAGACTGCAGCTGTGTATCCTTCTGCCAACGGTGCAGGTGATCGACGTTTAAATTTACTAAGCCAGGCTCCAAGAAGGTTGTGATAGGAGCGCCAACCAAGAAATGAGCTGAACTCTCGTGAGTACATCGAGATCTGCTGGGTTCTCTGAAAAAGGAAACAATGGCATTGAATTAATGATTGTGCTAATATTGCCCGCAAGGGTGCGCAGCTCATTAAATTCAAGAAGCGAGTATCCAAGGGCACAGCGAAGATGTTGAGCGGCCTTGACGGATGTCTCCCACAATCAATCAAAATGTGGCTATCTAGAAGGAATGAAACGTCAATCGATGCTTGATGTGCGGCTTTTTGATGATTGACGCTTTGAAATAGTGGCTTAAGTTCTGCCAGTTCGTTCCGAGCTCCAACGAAATTTGTGGCATTATCTAACCAAATACGAATCGGTCTTCCACGTGTGCAAATAAAACGGCGAAAAGCAGACAGGAACGCGGACGTTGTGAGATCTCATGCTCATGCAGCATTTAATTTATTCATTTATTCAGGAACGGGCCACATTAGTCCACGCCGGTAACTAGAAATGCCCCAGATTCGCTACTCTGTCCACCGAAAGATCTGCCATTATTTGCTTTAGAGTTCGAGGCTTCACTCGACAGCATCTGACACACTTCTGTATTACGTGAGCTACGGTCTTTCGACCACCAATTGGCCAGTAAGTTTGCCGAATGGTGGCTAATAGTGACTGGAGTCCTGCGTGAAGATGCTTTTCGTGTAGGTGCCGTATCAAAGCGGAACTGATGGAATGATTTCTGGGCAGTATAATGGGATGTCGTGCTTCAAAATCCAGCGTGGAGTTTTTAAGGCGTCCTCCAACTCTAAGTAAGCAGCAATCATCTAAAAATTGAGAAAGCGATGCGACTTGGCTTGAAGTATAGATGTCCTTTCGGGATTCCAGGGCTCTTATTTCATTCAATAGACGAGATTGCTGAGTAAGGCGAAGAAGCAGTTCGGCTCTTAAGCGCAAATCCTCCACAGTTATTTTTAACCTTTGTCGATGAATAAATTTGCATACATATGCAAGAATTCGCTGAATTTTGGGGAAAAAATTCACAAATTTCGATCCTTTCACCAAGTATCTTGACGCGGAGTTGGTAATTTGTTGTTGTCCGTGTCTCCAAAACCGGATCTGGCAAAGCAGGCGTACTTGGCCATTGATCCTTACTGGCCCATGATTCCAAAGATGAGAATTGATAAGCTCAGCAGGAATCCTGATACTGGAGAAAGCATAACGACAGGGTTGAAATCAGTTGGCGCGTGCAGCCAAGACATTCCAGGTGTGAGTTCCTGAATAACAAGCAGTCGATTAGCAACAAATACATTAAAGTTAAATGGCTGGTTTTTGATCCAGGCCAATACGACGGTAGAGTCACACCAACAATAATACGAGCAATAAAAGTTCATTAAAGAGACTTCATGCATAAGCTGAGCGAGTAGCGCTGCACCGCATAATTCCAACTTGGGTATAGTAATAGTCTTATGTGGCGCTACACGCGATCTGGAACATAGACGATTTGCCATTACTCCATTGATGCCTTGCAAAATAGTGTAAATGCATGCTTCATAGGCACTCTTACTGGTATCACAAAATCCATGTATTTCAAGATTGCTGCCTTGAAGGAATGATAGATGTGGTAAAGAGATATGTTGCACAGACTCAAACTTCTGAATAAAGTCGATCCAAGCTGTGCGTAAGGCGACTGGCAGACTTTCCTCCCAATTAAGCTTTTCTTTCCACTTCTGCAGAAATATTTTTGTCCTTGTAATTACACACAAAATGACTTTTTCTTATAAATTTGGAGTTTTAAAATTTTTTAAGGAAAATTGTTTTTTTTTATGGCGTAGTTTTTTTTAAAAGAATTTTTAAAAAATTTGATATTTTTTGTCATAGGTAGTGCTTCTATTTTTCACATAACTTAAGTTTCCTACAACTGGTTGTATTGAACAGTTTGCAGTTAAAAAAAGCTGACAAATGCAGCTACAAATCCGACTCAGATACTGTGTAACTGCAACTCAACGTCTGGAAGATATTAGGCTTTCAAATTCAAATTGCATTATTTTATTGAGTATTTTTTTCCGAAATTTTGACTTTGAAAGCTCAGTAAAAGAAGTGTTCTAGTGAGTCGCTCGTAGCAGAGGACATATGATTTAAGTCGAGGTACTCCTTTATAAATTCAGCGTATTAGAAGACTGTCACTTTAAAGGGCAATTTTAAAGGGCAATTGAATGCTGTACTCGCCACTTGGAAGCCGACAGAAATGATTTTTTTAAATGTTCCTCACAAGCAATTTCCTGCTTTTTTGCCTATATGGCGGGGCCGTGGAAATTTTCCACTTCCCAGAGCCGTCTTAATAGCTCATCCAAACGGACGGTGAGATCATGACTCAATTCAGTCGAGCTAGAGGCAGCTAGGAGCACAGAGTTGTAGGTATAATGACCTCCACCTGCTACAACCCAACCGAAACGCGTTTTCTGTATTATTGGAAGGCCTTTGTCCAACTTAATCTATCCAACTCCAATAAACACATCGATACGCTGAGATTTTGTTGAAATACAGGTCAGCAAGGCTGATATTGGATGACATTTTCTATTTGTATATATTGAAAGAAGAAGCGTGCTGGTTTCCTGTGATGCGTGGAGCAACAAGAGCTGTAAGACTCGTGCAGTAATCTGAAGTCCTGGATTGAATGACCAAATTGACTGAACATTCTGTATGAAATGCGGATTCAGCACCAATACCGGATACTGATACCGAACCTTTGGCTCGTTTCAGCTGAAGCATCTTAGCAAAACGAGAGGTCATTAAGTTTATCTGTGAGCCGGAATCCAAAAGAGCCCGGCATGGAATAAGATCGCCAAATCGACTCTTAATCTTAATGATTGACTGACTGATGACAAATAAGAATGGGAGAATGACAGGTTTGATTGTCAGTATGTTCTTAGCAAAATTATTAATAGCGATCACGTCGGGGTCACCAAATGTTGAGACAGCGAGAATCAAAGAATTTCACAAATGTTTAATTCCAATACGTTATAAAATTTATTGTATGTGATTTGTAAGGTGAGGGTGGCCGAAGACGCCAGAACCTGTTACAATGTATGTGAAGAGTTAAATAAACTTGGGGAGACAAGAGAGCCAATCTCGTACCAAATAATAGATTGGGACAAAATGGTCTGTGCTCGAACTACATCAAGCGGTGACTGATTTTAGCAGACGCAGTTGCCGTCCGCTTAGCTACGCCGTGTGGAAATATAGATAAGAAAAACGAGATTTAAGAAGCATAGATAATAGATCAAAAGTGAGAGCATGATGCTGAGAGAGAGCAAGAGAGTAAGACAGTAAGAGTATGGAAAAAGAATGGTACAAATAGGAATTTAAATACAAACTGTCGAAATTACACAGGGGCCTCGCCCGAACACTATCTAAAACTGTTGATCATAAGATATTTTTCCTACTTTTGCTGAGTTTTCAAAGTCAAAATTTAGGGAAAAATTACAGCAAAGAAATTATGAGATACAAACTTAAGTGCCTTACGAATTTCTTTCTTATAATTTGTGAGTAGCGTTTTGTATTCCTCGTTGATGATCTCTTCGTTCGCTAGTTTGGCGATTGTGAAGAGCTCCTTGAAGTTTTATTTTTGAGAGAGAGATCCCGGTTTTGAGGGTGGGCATGCTGCGTGGTAGCCATCCAGCAGTTCTATGAACTTCTTTATGTCCTCCGCGGATTTCTCTGAGCCCAGGCTCACGATCTTCGAAGTAACTGTCTTTTTACACTTTTCCCAGTTTGTGTTTTGAAGGTTTTTATTTACTTTTACCTTCGGAGTGTATTCGAATTCACACTTGAACTGAATGTACCTATGATCTGAGAAGGGTGGTCTCACGGTATTCCTCTCCCACGTTTGTTTCATCTATGTATGTTGATAATATAAAATCTAAAAGGGACTCACTTTTGTCGTTGATATGTGTGCCAATGGAAGTTGGTAGTCTTTAGGGTCGGCTTCTTCCACCGACTCATTAATTCTTCGGGTGTTGCGTGTCGTGTGCCATGTAGCAGGAGTCTACGAAAAGACACTTCTCACTTTCTAGCATCACTAATGTCAGGTCGTGCGTTCTGTTATGAGACATAAGGTAAGCATGGATTCTTTTTTGTACGACTACCACAGTTCTGCTTACCGATGTTGGGTAGAACGAGTTGAGAAGGACTTTAGTCCGGCTACTGAAACGCCTGACTCAACCCAAGGCTGCTGGACCAAAGCTATGTCAGGGGGCCCTTACTCTATGACAATGTAAAGCTCCGCTACCTTGCTTTTATGCAATTGAGCTTCAGCGCACTCAGTATCATGAGTGGCTGGCTCAAGTGCACTAGGCGGGTTGACTATTATTGTTTTTGACTTTAGCTTGGAGTCGTCTGGGCGACCTCCACGATGGTGTCCAGACCGAGGTCCTTCTCTACCTAACCTGCCTGCAGGGTGTGTGTGTCTATATCTCCGGAATGGCGCTTTTTTAGGCGCGTGTGTATCTGCCCATGCCCCACGTCCTTTTCCCGTATCTGTGGTAAAGGATGTCCACTGCCGCCCTCTTTGGGTAGTGGGCTACCAGCATGCAGTTGTCGTTACGTCTAGGTTCTCCCGCTAAAGGAGTTTCAGCGCACGGTCCCCTTAGATGGCGATATTGTTAACTGCTATGTTCCATTGAATAGGGGAGAGGATACCACCTTGACTAGATGGGCGATCCCAACGCTGATGTCACCGTCCTGCATGTGAGCAATTGATCGATGAGCATCACCAAGTGACAGTCCACCCCCAGGTCAGTCAGCGGTCCGTAATGACACCGGCATGAAGTTGTTCAAGGATCTCTCGATATCAAGAAAAGCTATTAAGGAGTATTCTTTGAGGTGTAGTGTGCCGTTTCTGTGGATTTTCCTTTCCGGTAGGCATGTTTTGCACTTGACCGCATCTGCAAACTTATAGTTGTTCTCAGTTGTAGCCCGACAAGCCTCTCAAAAGTTTTGAGAAGGAAAGACGATGGACTGATTGGTCTAAAGCGCTTTGGAGTTGAAAGCGAGGCTTTTCCCGCTGTGGGGATAAATCCTTTTTTGCCTTAAGCCGAGCGTATGGTATTTTCGCAACTTTCTTCCTAAAGATACATTGCCGCCAGCTTATGTCCGTGTCTCAAGCATTTGGGGTTGAGCCGGAACCTGGTCCGGACCAGGGGATTCGAACGGAACGAAGCTGTTTATTGCTCAGATCATGTTCCGTTTTGTAAGACTATGCGCCATCGAAGTTGCCGAACCTTCACCGGCACCGGCTCGCTGATTGTACATCTGGGGAAAAAAGTGTCGAATAGAATGTGTAAGCACTTCTGATTTTGTCCACCCTATCACCATCACTTCTCTTTGGAAACTTTACCGAGGGGGCTGTTTTGGAGGGGATCGTAGGAGAGCAAAACCTTGCAAGTTCCGACGTTTCCTTGATTTCAGAACAAAATTTTTGCCAAGAGGCCTTTTTTTTCTTCCTAATTTTTTATTTGTATAGGGCCAGTCGGGTCTTGTAGTCTACCTCCCCGTGTTCCTCTCCGTAAGCGCTTTTCGTCCTCTGTATTCGGGCATATATGTGCTTTGCACAGTCCTAAGGACATCGTTAGAGTTTTTCATTACTGCAATGTCAGCGCCTGAATCGTCATCGATAATATCGTCGTGACACATCGCCTCGAATTCGTGCATCACCATCATGTCCGAGGAGTAGCCTTCCTGGGCTGGCTGCAGTTCGTCGTCAGGTGCTTCGATCTCCGAGGCAACGTCCTGCTTCACTGGGTTGTCGACAGGACGCGCTCTGGCCGCTGCATCTGACTTGTACACCGTGACTACACTGAAGCCTAAGTTCAGCTCTCCCCTTGCTGCCTCTATTGGGGCCAGCGAATTCCCATTGAGCACGAGCACCATCTGATTCATCGGACCTTATGTCGTCTTAACCTTGACAACCCTCCAATCGGAGGTCGGTAGCCCTGGGTTGCATCTCTGCAACATTTTAAGGGTGCGATTCGGTTTCTTCATGGAGGCGGGCACCTAAACTCTCACCCTTGGTCTACTGGGCATTTTGCTCAAGTCGACTACGACGAGCTTCGCCTTTGGGTAGATCTCCCCGACTTGTCCTACCGTTGCTTTATATAGTTGGACGGTGCGCTCATCTTTGCAGGCCATTATGTAATTCATCCCTGATACCACCCCATATATTTGCAAACTAGGGAGCCCCAGTTTCTCCAGCAACTCGAAGCAGTGGTCGGCCAGTGCCGCTTCCACCCAATTCTGTGCTGCCATTGTCTGGGAGACAGATCAGCGTCCTTTCTTTGAAAATCTGCGCGAATGAAATGTTAGGCAGCAGTTATGGTTGGTGTTGAGGGCAGCCGCAAACTTCTGCATCGCACTGTGGAGAGCTCTTCGCGCCCGACTCGCTCTCACGCGCTCTTGCACACGGCACTCGGAAGAGCCGCCCAGCGCTCGGGCGGCCACTAGCTTAAGCGGGTGTTCCCAGTCGGGCATCCACCACCGATTACTACTATTTCGGTTCTTGCATAAATCTACTCGAGCTGGAGAATCAGCTAGACAAATAAATTACTGAAGGAAAACAAAGCGTTGTGCTTATCTGGCCCCCCTACAAACATTGGTCCTTCAAGCCGGATCTTCACCAACAAGGAGCAAGCTTAAGTGGATCGCTCCACAAAGAGAACCAAGATAAGTACGACGTATTAAACACCAGCATAAGTGCCGTGATCTTGTTTTTTTCTGTCCAAGTCCAAGCGGCTATTCTGTCAGTTCTCAGATTTTCCGCTCCTTCTAACTACGTACATCAGTACACACACACACCAGATTTAACTGTATATTCTTGTCCGCATTTGTCCACATTCGCATACATATATGTATACTGTCTGCATATTCTTGCGTCTATATATATACATATTTATATATATATATATATATATAACAGACATATATATATATATATATATATATATATATATATAGTGACATATCCATAGTCCATGCTCCGCATACCATTATCTATGTCTGTTAGCCTACATTCAACGTTACCCTACACCCACATATAATAAACAATCTAACACCTTCAATTTCGAATCCCATAAACAATCCCACGCACGAAGTTGATCACACACTTGAAGCCGATAGCCGGCAATGTAAACAAACACCCTAAGCTAGGAGTCGAACATAAAACAATAGATGCCGTTTATTCAGCTGCACTAGAATCACGCCACCCTCCACAGATCAATTTCTAATCGATTCCCAAGAATCACGCCATCCTAGCTCACCAATCAGAGCCGGTCATAAAACCAAGGAGACCCATATTCTTAGCCACCCTCAAGTAATTCAACACCAATCATACACGGTGGAAGCCTTTAATCAAAAGCCGCCTTTCCGACATATCGATCGAGTCACGTACACCATCATCAGAGCCGAAGCCAACGCCTCCGAATCCCAATCCGAGCATCATGATATAAATAGTCTACATCTAAGAAGGGACCTCAGTTCTGTTCAAGACAAACGCCAATCGCGACACCGTCGGAGAATTCACCCAAGTTCGATTCCGTTCAAGACATCTGACTCTCAGTCATCGTCGAGGAAACTAAGTAAAATCTGTACATTAAAGTTTAAGTAAATAAATAAATCTTTTTAAAAACTTAAACTCGAGTGTCGAACATTTAACTATATATATATATTTATTTATTTATTTATTAATTAACAATTGTCTGCTAATAATCCCATATAAATTAGGAAGAGAACTAAAGATAAAGTATAATAAAATTAAAACAAAAAAAGTAAAATTACAGGTTAGCAGAGTTTAGGTGGTTGTAAATGCTAAATGCTATATGTTTAAGGGTTAGTTCAGGGGATATGATATGGTAAAGGGTATTATAATTATAGCATAAAACCCTGAAAGGTTCATGCTGGGCATAGTTTGACCTTAATAAGGGTAATCTGATAGGTCTAAAAGAACGAGTAGAACGAGAGGGAACCGTAAAGTCAATCTGACTCAAGAGAGTTTGGGAGTCCACCATCCCGAGAAGGAGCTTGTGCACGAACATTATCCCATTGCATATTCTGCGATGGTGTAACGAAGGTAGGTCAATAAGTTTTAGCATAGATCTGTAAGGTGGCAGGATTCTACCAGATTCCTAGTGTAAATTACGAAGAGCGAAAATTAAAAATTGTTTCTGAACTGATTCAAGAATAGCTTGCTGCTCCATATACTGTGGACTCCACACACAGGAACACTACTCCAATATCGGGCGCACTAACGAAATGTACAATTGTTTGGTCACATACGGGTCGTCAAACTACTTGGACCAACGCTTGATGAATGCTAGAAAACCCTTAGCTTTATTAGCTGTCGCAGCTATATGACTATTAAAACACAGTATACGATCAAATAATACACCAAGATCATTTGAATTTGAAATTCGATCCAATACATGATTACCAAGAGAAAAAGATACAAAATGTGGAGCACTACGGTAGAATGTCATAGGCTTGCATTTCGAGAGGTTAAAAAATATAAGATTTCTTGAGCACCACAATAGCAATTCGTTTAGGTCCAGCTGATGGTGTGTGTGCTAGTACCAGTCGGAGTAGGACAGACAGATTTTAACGTCATCCGCATACATAAATGTATGTGAGAATGTTATAACTTGGGGTAGGTCGTTCACAAATAAAATGAAGAGGAGCGGACCCAAATGACTACTTTGTGGCACACCAGATGTAACATTAACGATCTCTGATAAAACATTGGTAAATAAGACCCGTTGTGTACGATTAGAAAAATACGACGAAATCCAACTTAGAAGATTACTAGGGAAACCTAATAAGGACAGCTTCTGAATTAACAGAGTATGGTTAACCGAATCAAATGCCTTGCTAAAATCCGTAAAAATAACATCAGTTTGCAAACCGCTCTGAAATCCACGGTTGATTATGGAGGAAAAATCGAGCAGATTGGTAGTTGTTGACCGATGTTTAAAAAAACCATGTTGTGAAGGAGATATCAAGCTAGAACAATGATGTTGCAATTGCCGAGTAACCAGGAACTCAAGGAGCTTAGGAATGGCAGAGAGCTTTGCAATGCCTCGGTAATTTTCTATGTTGGATCTGGAGCCCTTCTTGTGAAGCGAAATTATGTCCGACTCATTCCAAATTACAGGGAGACAAAACTGTTCCAAGGATAGATTGAAAAGAAAGGTTAAGGTTTGGCATAAGGACTGGGCACAATGTTTTAAAATACAACTAGGCACTTTATCAGGACCCGCAGAAAATGAAATCTTCAAAGACTTCAAGCCATCAAGCACAACGCTTTCCTCAAAATATGGTTGAAAAATGCTATTAGAGTGAGGCAAACGGTAGGGATACGGAGTGGATGCGTTATAAATATGAGAGGAGTAAGACGACTGGAAAAATGTTGCAAATAAGTTTGCAATGCCAGCAGCAGAAGATTCAGAATTGCTTAGATAATGAAGGGACGGAGGAAATGTTTTGGACTTACGTTTAGAATTGACAAAAGAAAAGAATTTTTTAGGATCATTGCGGAAGTTTCTACTACAAGAAGAGAGGTAAAGATTGTAGCACAGACTATTAGTTGTTAGGAATTGAGTTCGGGCGGAAGAGTATTGTACGAAGACAAGCAAGGAGCCAGTTTTCTGGTACTTTTTGAAAAGTCTGGATTTCCTATTCTTTAAGTATGACAAATTCCTGGAGAATCAGGGAGGCTTGGACGATAATATATATATATATGTATACGTAATAATCAGCAATTAAAAGCGCTTACATCCATATATATTTAACTGCATTCTTGCCCGCATTTGCTGTTGTTTATATTTAATTATTTTTATTAAAGTTTAACAATGTACAGTTAAACTGTAAGGGTAAAATTACATATCAACTAATTAAACTAAAGGGCCAATGCCAATACTCAGACCCGGTATGACTGATTATCGGCTCAGTAGCCGATAAGATTCCACCAACAGCCAAATTTAGGTTAGAGAAGAGCCGGTAGCCGAACAATTCCCAATTAAAGCTATTTAAATTAAATTAATTTATTGATTAAGATAATTTTGGCCCTATTAAAACTAGTATCAAAGGAAAACAGATGAAAAAATAGGTTATAGTTACAGCAAAGGCTACGGAAAGATTCATAGTCCGAGTAGTTAGAAAGAGTTGGAGATGAAGAGGAGAGTAATGCATAGTCGGGCGGAAAGGAACAGCAATACTGATAAGGTTGATGAGGGCAGTCGATTCGACCTCACCAGAGAGAAGCTTATGGAGGAAGAGAACTCCTTGGCAGGTTCTACGGAATTTAAGAGTGTGGAGGTTAATTAAGCGCAACCTACTTTTATGAGAAGGAAGATGGATCGAAGGGTCCCAATTGAGTCCCCGGAGGGCAAAGATGAGGAACTGTTTTTGTACTGATTCGAGCATATACTGAAATTTTTGGTAGTGAGGAGACCAGACACAAGAACCATATTCCAAGATAGGCCGGACCAGAGAAACATACAGAAGTTTTGTAGTATACGGGTCTGTAAATTCCTTAGACCATCTTTTGACAAATCCAAGGACTCCATTGGCTTTGCTAGATATAGTAGAGATATGAGATTAGGTACAAAGGTAATGCCCAAATCGTTAACTTTGAAGAGGCGTTGTAGGATAATATTATTGATTGAGTAATCGAAAAGGTATGGCTTATTGCGGTGAAAACTCATGATATTGCATTTAGAAATGTTAAGAGGTAGAATGTTGATTAGGCACCAGTTGTTAAGGGCATCAAGATCCGATTGCAAAGATAGTGGGGACAAGGGGTCACTGTAGGAAAGACATAGCTTAACGTCATCCGCATGAGATAACATTTGAGCAATATCGTTAATAAATAGGTTAAATAGGAAGGGACCCAGATGGCTACCTTGAGGAACACCCGATGAGACAATAACACGTTTAGATAGAGAGAAGTTAAAGCAGACACGTTGAGAACGGTTACAAAGGTAAGAATTAGTCCAGTATAGAAGCTTAGTCGGAAACCCTAGAAGAGACAGTTTATGAATAAGTAGATTATGATTGACGGAGTCGAAGGCTTTACTAAAGTCAGTATAAACGACATCAGTTTGACACTGTTTAGCAAATCCCGAAGTTACAAAGGTGGAAAATTCAAGGAGATTAGTAGAAACTGAGCGACGTTTAATGAATCCATGCTGCGATTCAGAGAATACAGAACTACAAAAATGTTGCAGAGAAGAGATGAGAAGAGAAGAGATGATTTTTTCGATGAGTTTAGGAATGGCAGATAAATTGGAAATACAGCGTTAGTTAGAAACATCAGATTTAGATCCCTTTTTATGAAAGGGAACTATATAGGATTCTTTCCAGAAGGTGGGAAAGTCACCAGTCTTGAGAGACAAGTTGAAAAGTTTTAGGAGAGGCACACAAAGAGAACGAAAACTTGCAGGATTTTAAATTTTTTTTAGGAGACCATCATATTCAATGAAGGGGGGAAGGATACAGTTAGAACTATTTATAGGGATAAGATAAGAGTTACTACTATTAAAGTCGTTCGATGAGGCTAGGATAGAGGGAAAGTTAATAGACGGGACAGAGTAGCAACGTTGGAAAAAGGAAGCGAACAGATCAGCAATATAACAATCCCTATCAGAATAACTACCATTTAAGTGCAAAGAAGAAGGAAATCGGGAAGATTTACCTTTAGAATTAACAAACCTGAAGAATTGTTTAGGGTCGCGTTTAAAGTTAAGCTTGCATTGGGTCAAGAATCTGTTGTAGCACATTGTATTAAATAAGGAAAATTTCGATTTTGCAATTGAGTACTTCGAAAAGTCTGATTGCAAACCGGATTTTTTAAACTTCTTGTACATACGGGATTTTAAATTCTTCAGATTTATTAATCTCGGGGTGAACCAGATAGGACCAGAAAGATTTCTGGAGGGGGTGACTAAAGGAGCATGCATGGGAAAGATGGAAAAAATAGAGCTATAGAATGCATTCGTGGCAGACTCAATTTCCTGGAAATCGTCAAGGAATGACCAATCCATCTAATATAGGGCAGTATTCAAGGAGAGAAATCAGCCTTCTTGAAGCAATAGATATTCGAAGGCTTAATAAACGACTTTAAAGGGCTTGAAGATGGTAACATGAAATCAATTAAAAGTGTGGGATGGTATGGATCTTCAGGGAATGATAGAGGTGATCCTCGACATACCAAAGTGCTCGAAGCATCGGTAGTGAAGACGAGATCAAGGGTCCTACACATGCTACTGCGTATGCCATTTACCTGGCCTAACGATGTATCGGACAGAGAATAAACGAAGTCATACTGCATAGATGGGAACATTCAGTTTGAGTCATTGGATGGGGACCAAGTGACATTAGGGAGATTAAAGTCACCGAGGACAATAAGACGATCAGAATCACTAAGCTGAGACAAAACGGACTGGAGATGGGCAGCGTGAAGCATATAAGTTGTAAATTCAGAAGACGGTGGGATGTAAGAGCATGATATGAATAAATTAAAGGAACACAGACGAATTTTAACTACGATAATTTCAATAGTGTTGAGCTCATCGATGGAAAAGAGTTGGGAAGTTAAGTCGGAACGAACAGCAATTAGGACGCCGCCACCTCGAGATGGTCGATCAGATCTATATATGTTAAAATTGTCTACAAAAATCTCGGACTCCGAGATTGAGGAATTGACCCATGTTTCAGAGAAGGCGATAATGTCGAAATCAAAAGTTGCACTATCAGCATATAATTTGGTGAGCTTACTGCACAGGCTACGTACATTCTGATAAGTGATCTTTAGAGGTGGGGAAGAATTCAGTTTTTTGAAGTAGATGGCAAATCAGTAGAAGGAGTTGGAAGGATTCCTACACGATTATAATTTTAATAAATTAATTTTTTAATAAGATAATTTAATTTTAAGATTTTTAAAATGAGCTTCCATTGAGGAAAACTTATCCTGCAATTTCCGGAATTCAGAGTGGACAGCAGCGAATTCGTTATGAGTCTGTCTCATAAATGTTCGCATATCGGCTTCAACTGCCCTGCAATCCCAACAAGTCCAGTTGAGACCGCAGCGGGTCATAATCAGATCAAAAACGCGACCACCGATATGACCAAAACCCGCGCAGCTAGAGTGAGCCGTGTTGTCACACAACCAGCAGACAATAAATGTTTGAAGTGTAGCTACCGAACGGTGACCGTCATAGCATTTAGCACAACAGGTGCTCATTGTTTGATATTTAAAACAATATATATGAAAATATATGTATATATATGTCACCTCTCGCACTGACATCCATACATACAAGCAACAATAGCGGTGCCTACCGAACGGTGACCGTCATAGCATTTAGCACAACAGGTGCTCATTGTTTGATATTTAAAACAATATATATGAAAATTAAAGAAAAAAGAATGGTAAAATATAAGTCGGTGTGGGGCAGAGATAGTGATTTTAGCTTGCGTTACACAATTGCGCGCGCAAGAACGAACAAAACAATCACAGTAACGGAAAGTGAACGGAGAAACACAGAGAAACGATAGAAACACCGAGAGTCAAGCACAGAGCTGCGGCCAACGCAGTGCGTGTGTGTTGGAAATGAAGACAGATAAGCAGAAGGTGGATAAAAACAGAGAGCGGTACAGAGAGAGCAAGCGCACCGCACTAGAATAGGCATCAACAAAACTGCTGCGATTAAGAAAGTGCAGAGAAGTTAAGAATGCACAATAGGATTTGAAAATTGAAAATAAATACACAAAAGTAACAAAATTTGAGAAAAGAATACAAATAACACCGAGAAACACAGAATTCGGCAGGCCCGGTATATGTATGTATGTTAATATGTATGAAAATAAGCAGATGATAGACAAAATAGACGTATAAAATTAGACACCGGCTTAGGGAGAGTGCAGCATACTATATAGCAACAACAAATCAGCTGAGCATAAGAACGAGTGGGGCTAGAAAGAATGCACAAAAATTGCCAAATTGCAATTGCAATTGGAATTAACTGCACAAAAGCACGATAAAAGAATAAACACGGACAGTAATTTAGTTGCACGATCAGTTTAAAACACAGTAAGCAATAATACAACACAATTACTTTCCTTTGGTAACAAAAATAAAATTATTTAGGCGGAGCGAAGTGAAGACACGACTGCCGGCAACGACAGTTGATATCGATTTATCCATATCCGCATACATATATACATATATATTAGCTGCATATTCTTACGTCTATATATATACATATATGTGAACATGTACTAATCCGCAATTAAACGAACCTACATCCATATATATTTAACTGCATATTCTTGAACGGATTTATCCATATCCGTATACATACGTACACACCTCTCGCACTGACATCCATACATACAAGCAACAATAGCGGTGCCTTCTTTCGTTTCGTTTTTTCGCGTTCGCCTTTCCACCGTTGCGCGCGTTGTTATTTTTTGTTGGGAGAGCAGGTTGTTGGCGCCGCTCTTGCGCATAACGGAGCGCCAACTGACTCGATACCCTCTATTTTGAGAGTGTATGGATTTTGGTTGTGACTTGTCCAGTGACGCGCTACCCTACTTTTGGCGGGTATATTGTTTTTGGTCTTCACTTGCCACCGACTGCCAATATTAGTGCCCGATATACCCAAGCGCCTCCGACTTGCCAACAAATCCATACCAAAGGGCTGTTTGATCCATTTTCCGTGTCCATCCTCCCGACACTTCCGCTTCCGTTTCTTTGTTCTTAGCGGGTGAGGTCAGAACATGCACACTGGTGACGAGGACAGCAAGAAACTTTTGCCATTGCCCGCTCCAGGTAATAGGACACCATGCAGTGCTTCCGCGCCAGGAACACCTACCTAGGTGACTAAACCAATAAAGTTACCCGGTAAGCCTAACCTGGTACGGGTTCCGCTGTAAAGAGCAAATCGGTCCTGTTCCCTTTGTCAGTCACGCTAAAGGTTCCAGCTCTTCCACCAAACAGCCCCATCAGCTCTCGACGCACTTCTCCAATGGCTCTATCAGCCTTCATCTCCGCACGTGCGAAATTGGTAGCAGGCTGAACGGCTTGAAAGACCGATTTACCGCTTCCGCTACCAGCAAACCATCCCCCGTTATCGCTCATGTCCGCAGAGACCATTTACAGTTGAGCAAAGGTGGATGCTGAATTCAAGGCCTGTTCCATAGCGTCGGTTGATGAGGATACTGACACCCAACGAGAGATCCAAGCCATGTACGACACGTGCTATGACGATTATGAACGGTGCCTAGCTGACCTTACGGTCCAATCGGCCAGCGTAGTAAACCGTCCTCCTGCACAGCCGGACTCCAAGGGGGGCTGTCGACTGTCACCCTGTGACATCGAAGTTTTCACAGGGGATTGCGATCGCTGGCCCACCTTTAGGGACCTCTTCACAGCCATTTATATTCATAATCCTAGATTCTCACCCGTAGAAAAACTGTACCACTTAACCACGAAGACCAGTGGCGATCCAAAAGCCATCGTATAAAAAACCCCGTTGACCAACGACGGCTTCGAGGCGGCATGGAATTCCCTCCGTGACCGGTAGGAGAACAACCGGCTCCTGTTGACCAACCAGATTAATATTCTCCTCTCATTGTCTCCAGCTGTTCCAGAGTCGAGTCGTCCTCTGAAGGAGCCCCAAGGGACGATCCACGGGGTGCTAATCGCACTGGCGCATTCCAAGGTCTCTACTGGGACAGCTTATTGATAACGATTTGCGCCTCCAAATTGCCCAAGTTGAGCCGGGCCTCGTGGGAAGACTCCGTCACCACAAAGAAGGAGATGCCCCCTTGGAAGGAGATGGACTCCTTCCTGAGTCAGAGGTATCTGACCTTAGAGGCCATCGAGGGCAACCCTTCCTATGCACCTAGTTCGAAAAGCGAACCGAACCCGCCACCCTCTAGAACTAATCCGTTCTGGTCCCAAGGGAGTCCTGTTCCTAGGAGGGTTCACTCGTTCGAGACAACAGTGAACCCGAAGAGGAGGACGTGTGATCTCTGTTCGAAAGAGAATCATTCAATTCGTATGTGTCCTAACTTCCTCCACATGACCGTTGATGCTCGTCCCAACTATATTCGAAAAAAAAAAGCTCTGTCTAAACTGCTTCGCAGGAGGGCAAGGCGCGCACAAGTGCATCACTTGTGGAGAACGACAGCACACGTTGCTTCCCCGGGGTACTTCAGTGCCTAGAGAACCATCTTCCACATCCGCACCAAATCCAAGTTCGTCCGAAACGCACTCCAGCGTGCAAAACTTCTATGTCTCCGGCAACCGGACCGTCCTTCTTGGCACGGCATCATAAACATTTGTCACCGGCACAAATTTTCGCGCCCGCGCTCTAATTGACCCGGGCTCCTAGGCAACGTCCATTACGATAGTGCACAGTCGTGATGTTGCCTTTCCGCAGAACCCAAGCACAAATATCGGACCTGAATCTGACAGTGTTCTCTCAGTCCAAGAAGCTCTGTCACTTTCTTATACGCTCCCAGACAAAGCCGAACTTGCAGCTCGACGCCTCCACCTATGTTCTTTCGAAACTGGCAGGCAACCTTCCGTCCTATCCGATCCCGCAGAATTCGTTACGAGACTTGCCGAATCTGCCATGGGCTGATCCGAAAGTTTACGAATGCTCACAGGTAGACGTCCCGATTGGAGCTGACCTCCTTCCATTTATCCTCCTACGTGGCACACAGACCAACTTCTGTGGATCCCTCTTCGGACAGGAGACCATGTTCGGATTGGTCCTTACCAGCCCAGTATCCAATACGGCACAAGGCCATATTTCGTCCTTCTCCACGCAAGTGAGCGCCACACCTGAAGCCCACTTAGAGGAACTCCTCACAAGGTTTTGGGAGGTGGAGAACATACCTACTAAAATGGTAAGCAAGTCTGATTCCTACTGCGAGAGCAATTTCCTGCGATCCACGAGAAGAGCCTTCGGGAAGTACGTCGTCACTCTACCGTTCCGTGACCCGGACCATCCCGGGTCAAGTCTGGGGTATTCCAAATCGATTGCGTTGGCTCAGCTTTTGAGAAATGAAACCCGTTCGTTGAGAAACTTTCGGTTAAAAGAGCAGTACGACGCCGTAATCCGGACTACTTAGCGCTCGATCACATGACCGAGGTTCCTCCGGATCATGGTTCCCCCGATTATTACCTCCCGCACCACGCCGTACTTAAGCCTGAGAGCACGAACACGAAAGTCCGCGTGGTATCCAATGCATCCAGCCCCTCGACCAACGGTGTAAGCCTCAATGATCTGCTGCATGCTGGTCCGGTCCTACAACCGGACTTAACCCTGCAGATCCTGAAGTGTCGATATTTCCGGGTCGTGTTCAATGCCGACATCACCAACATATATCGGCAAATTTGGGTTGATCTGAACCACACTCCTTTCCAGCGTATTCTATTCCGAGACAAGGATGGAGAAATCCGCAATTACGAGCTCAAGACAGTCACCTTTGGGGTCAACTGTGGTCCCTTCCTTGCCATCCGGGTCTTGCAACAACTTCCGGACGACGTCCAGTCCCAGTTCCGTAGAGCAAGTCAGATCATGGTCTTCTATGTATGTCGACGACATACTATCTGGGGCAGATTTCACATGGGAAGCTCAGTTAGGTATCCGCGAGCTGCAAACCGCGCTGCGTAATACAGGATTTCCGCTGAGAAAATGGACTTCCAATCACTATGCCCTTTTGACTGGTTTGCCGAGTGACCACCGTCTCCATAGCGAGTTCCTTGAGATTGAGCCCGAGAACACGGCCAAGACCCTCGGGATCCGCTGGACGGCGACCTCAGACGAGTTCTTCTTTGTCCCTCCTGAATTAGCGCGAGAGCCACCCTATACCAAGCGGACAGTACTTTCCCAAATCGCGAAATTGTTCGATCCGGCGGGGTGGCTTGCCCCGTTTATTGTCCGGTCCAATTTACGTGCGCGTTCAGGTGGGAAATTACGTCGAGGTGCAATTTCTCACCGCTAAAACCCGAGTCGCCCCTGTAAAGTCCGCATCGCTAGCCCGGTTAGAGCTGTGCGGTGGCGTGCTCCTGTCCGAAATGGTGACGGCTATCCTGCCGAATATGCCTACGGCACACACAACCTATCGTTATTGGACTGATTCTACCATAGCCCTTGCCTGGCTGATGAAGCCCGCGTGCCACTTGGCTACCTTCGTAGCAAACCGGGTGACAAAGATAGCGCAAGCGTCAGAGATCAAGTAGTGGTCTCACGTTCAATCCGAACAAAACCCCGTTGGCTTAGCCAGTAGAGGCGTACCTCTAGAAGATCTGGTTGCTAACCAACTCTGGTGGCATGGACCAGCGTGGCTGTGCAAAACCCGACCTCAGTGGCCAGCACAATCTGAGGAATCTCCAGTTATGCCTCTAGAGGTCCGTGCGGTAAGGGTCCATTTTGCGCGGAGCCCATCCGAAGAGTTCCTTGAACGGTTCTCTCAGCTTGACCGGGCTATGCGAGTCCGCGTATATGTCCTTTGCTTCGTAAAACGCTGCCGAAAGTTAGATACCGCACGAGAAGGCCATCTTACCAACGGAGACCCTACCGAAGCGGTGCGATCTCTTATCCTAGAGACTCAACGTCGATAATACCCCAGGGAGTATCACCAAGTATAATATTACCAAGGTCAAGTTCTATCCTGAATTTAAACCCGTTCCTAGATCGACACGGACTTATAAAAGCGTGCGGTCGTGTCGCAGTTGTTGAATCTCTGCAATATGACGAACGGCATCCGATTATCCTTCCGTACAGTTGTCGACTGTCTCGCCTTCTGGCTCAATTAACACACCGGATAACGCTCCACGGCGGCAACCGATTGATGGTGCGTCTTATTCGATCCAAGTATTGGATCCCAAGGCTCCAAAATTTGATGAAAGGAGTGGAATGTGGGACCTACATTTGAGTTTGCAACCTCTTTTTATAAATGGTGCATACCTTGCAGGAGTTCACGATCCAACGAAGCGGACTTCTTTTTCCCGACCGTTGACGTATACAAGGAAAGACTACGCGGGCCCGTTCGAAATACGGAATTTTACAGAGAGAGCGTGTCTCAAAACCAAGGGCGTGTTCGTGTGCTTTTCCACTAAAGCAATCCATTTGGAGGCCACGCCCGACCTCACAACCGTCAAGTTTCTCGCGGCCTTCGCTCGGTTTGTTCCAAGACGCGGGTGTCCCGTTATCATCCTGACATGGCCACACGTTCCCGCATCGACCGCATCATGGAGAGCCGACGCGCTCGCAGTCTAAACTCCTACCGGTGCCGAGTCTGCCCAGGAGTGCATACTCTTCGAACCTCCCATCACTTACTCCGCTTCAGCCAGGAGAAGAGACTTCGAGCAGCTGCCTGGCTCATCAGCACTCCGGAAAGGATTGTCGCCGTGGCGGGCTGTGCAGGGTGTGTGGGAAAAACCACCACACGCTACTTCACTTTCTCACGTCTCGTCGTTCAGCCCGCTCGGCCTCGGCGGCTTCATCGCCATCTGAAGCATCGCGAGCGGAACGCTGGCCTCGTCACCTCGTCAGCCGGCCTGCGGAAAAGACTCCAACTCCGTCGCCTTCAGGGTCAGTACCCCGAGCTGAGCGCCGCTCTCGGCGCCCCGCCAGCCGACCTGTCAAAGGAACTCCAGCACCGTCGCCTTCAGTTCCAGCATTCCGAGCTGAGCGCCGCCCTCGACTTCTCGTGAGCCTCCCATGGGAGGGCGCGGCGCCATCCGTAGACTCTCTTCTACAGCATCGGAGCCTCAACCTCCTCCCGACGGCTCTGGTGGTCCTGGATACGGGTTACAAAACCTTCAAGAACCATCGACCCGTGCACCCCCGTGAGCTACGTCGACGAATCGTTGGCCAACGCATTTAAGTTGCCGACTACACACGCCGGTGACGAGAAGGTATGCAACGCTGTCATCCGGACCAAGAGGAGTGAGTTCCGATTGGAACTGGTGCTCAAGGTCGAGCCGTGTTTGCGCATCCGCACGCCGATCCGAGAGCTGAGCGCTGCCGTGCGGTCCCGATTTGGTGACATCCAGCTCGCCGACGAGCAGTCCATCAGCCGACGAGCCGGCCATCATCTCGCTCATCCTGGGAGCAGACGTGTACCCGAAGGTGATCCAACCCGGGCTCCTGGCACTGGAAGACGGCCACTAGCTTAAGCGGGTGTTCCCAGTCGCGCATCCACCACCGATTACTACTATTTCGGTTCTTGCATACTTTCGCTTTAACTACGAGTCCATAAATACATACATATACCAACATAAATCTACTCGAGCTGGAGAATCAGCTAGACAAATAAATTAGTGAAGAAACACAAAGCTTTGTGCTTATCTGGTGATCCGCCCCCTACAAACAGTTGGGATGTGGGTAGGTGGTGTGTAGGGATAAGAGTATGTGAGCTACTTATACGAGGCACTATAAGCTCATCGTCAGTGTTTCTACTTTGCGAATAGCCGCTGGCTGTCCGGGACTGCGTATTTTCGGTACTCTCCCTAGGGATGACCGCTTAATAGCTGCTGACCCACCTACAGAAGTAGGTCGTTCCCTATCCGCACCCTGCGACCCATCCGTTGGCCTCATGTGGGCAGGTGGTGTGTAGGGATAAGAGTGTGTGAAATACTTATATGAGGCACTACAAGATCATCGTCAGTGTTGCTACTTCGCGAATATCCGCTGGCTGTCCAGGACTGCGTATTTTCGGTACTCTCCCTAAGGATGCCCGTTTAATAGCAGTCGACCTACCTGCAGAGGTAGGTCGCTCCCTATCCGCACCCTGCGACCCATCCGTTGGCCTTATCTAGGCCCCCTCTGAGCCACCTTACCTGCTCATAAGACCGCATGACGACGATTAACTAAGCATGGAAGGTTTCTGAAAAGCAATCTGTTAGGGTAAGATGGAAATCTCACACTTGAAAAAAAGCAATAATATGTTCTCGACTGAGTCATTACGGTCTTGGCTTACTTTCGACTGAAGGCATCATACACAAGTATTCTAAAATTGGACGAACTAGCAAGATATAGAGTGTTTTCCTTACATAGGCGTCATTAAACTCTTTTCACCACCTCTTTATAAACCAAAGCACCCCCATGGCCATATTTACAATGGTAGAATTGTGTTCTGAAAACTTTAACTTGGGATCTAATAGAACACCCATCGCATCAACTAAGGTAATTCTCTCAAGAACCAGAAAGGCGCTGCAACGATAACATGTCTTTACTCTATATTTTGAAGTAATAAATTTGCATCACATCATGATAGAAAGCTATTGAGATCGGATTGCAATCGGGATTGAAATGAAATGTCCTTATACTGGACACAGAGCTTATCATCATCCGCATATGTAAGCACTTGAGAGTATGTTAACAACAAAGGCAGGTCAATAATAAAGAGTGTAAAGAAAAGAAATTTAGACGGGTGCTCTGGATTCTTTGACACCTGGAACAAAGGTAGCTAAAAATCCATTTCGGTACATTAAGCGGAACCCCTAAAAGGTCAAATTTTTGTGCTAGAAGAAAGCGCTTTTTTGGACATTTTTCTTGATAAATTGATTCCAAGGTTGTTCACAACGTCCTCCTCCGAAAAAGATCCATATCGCGGCTGTTATAATTTGGGATATTTAATATAAAATAGAAGCACTAGAAATTGAAATACCAATTCCTTAACAGGGTCGAAATGCGTTTCTTGGAAATTTTATCCAAATACTCTACAGTTGGTGCAGACAGACATCTCAATGACTCTACTTTTGCATAGTGTAGACACCAGATCTTAGTTATTGATAGGTAATTCACTGTAAACAGGCTATAAAATGAGACGTGGTTGGGATATAGATCGATTTATTTGATGCTACCTCGCACGCAAAACGGTCAAAACATGACACACTTCACTTCATACAGTCAATTTTGGGTTAGGTTAGCTTAACTCGAACGGTCCTCAGCAGGGCTTCTCATATGATAGTATGGCCCTTAGTTATCCGGATGCGTATGGGCTTTAACGAGGGTGAGGTTATGCTAGTGAGGTTATAAAGTCTCCAAGAATCGAGGTGTTTTCGGCAAAGGCAAGTAGTTCCCTTATCGACCTCTTCGAGACATCTTTCAGTGATGCCAGCGAGGGTGCACCCAGGTATCTTCTCCTTGCCCGTGAGAGAGCCGGGCAGCTGCAGATGAGATGTTTCAGGGTTTCGATAGCCCCGGGCTCATCACATTTCCTAACCCTGTCTCTGTTGGTAATGTTTAGCTTGACTGCATGCGACGCAGCCAGACAGTGACCTGTTAGTATTCCCACTAACAGTCTGCAGTCCTTCCGTAGAAGGTGCTGCAGCTAGTGACCGATTTTTTCCTTACGTTCCTTGCACATAATGGCTTCCGGTCTTCAAACCGGTCTGTTTCTCTAATTCGCTTTGTAGCGTTCTAAGTGAGACAGGCACGTTTTTGTGGATCTTTCATTTCCTTCGATGCCCTAGTGTTTGAAAACCCAATAGATACGCACTGACTTAGTCGTGCTTGCTTGCCAGGATACTTCTGAAACTAACCGTGGACGACTGCAGGGATTTGGCTGTTTGGCTATCAACGAACATGTTAACTACAGTGTGTGACCACTCACGAAAACTTCTGCCTGGAATATGCTGCATCGAACGGGTAACTTATATGTCACCCTTATTTCAGGGTTCATGCAGTATAAACACGCTCCTACTTCTCCTTCCATCTTGGAGCCGACAGTGTATATGTATGTTGAGGTGCCAAGTCCCATAAAAGTTTTTTTTTTAATTTGAGGCAATGTGGGGTGATGTTGTCAGTAAAACTGGCTATGTCCTTGAAAATTGAACTAATCCCGTTTCCTTGAGGCGACATGTTCCCATTCCGATGCGATCAGGCGCTGTGTTTTCTAATCTGCAGTCAGCTTAGCGTAGATATACAGCGCCCCTGTGATACAGAGCAGAGCCTGTCCTGGGGTTCTTTCCATAAAGTTGGTGTACGTCTTCTTTTCAGTAGCTAGCAACCACACTAGGACTCCATAAAGCAGAGTTGGTTGCACCACCGAGATGTAGATCCAATACATCCGCGTAAGTGGCATGCCTCATGTGCTGCTGAGCGTCTTCATTGATGTGTATAGCGCAATGGTGTCCTTCTTCATCCTTTCCACTACATTGGGTCCGTGAATGTATGTTGTACTTAACGCAAATTACTTTTTTCAAATATATTATAATCTAGGGGAGTAATAGGGGGAGTAATAGCCTTTTTACACTACGGTTGAGTTATTGAGTTATTGAGTTTCGGGCAAAACTCGAGTTTCGTTTACATGGGGAAGCATAGGGGACCTAGAGATGGCAAAAAAGTTGAGTTTTGGTTGCGTTTATTTGAGTTTGTCCGATTTTTCGAATATTTGAACCCTGATCTGCCTGTCGTGGAATTATCACCACTAGTTAAAACAAAAATTGGCAGCTCAATATTTAAAATTTGGCGCGTAAACAATATGGCTGGGGAAAAAGGTACATACAATTGTTAAAACCAATACTTTAAACCAATTTTATTATTAAAAACCATATAAACAATGTGGTCGATTTCCAAAATTCGGTTGAAAAAACTTAGCCAAACGCTAAATTGAATTATTATAAATAAATATAAATTAAATTATTATAAACAATTGCGAATTTAAAAAAGTTTAATTTTGGTACATATGTAATGTACATATACATATGGACCAAATTTAACATAGTTGCAATTGCTGCCGTGCCATTTCCCTGCGGAAATTTTCCTTCAAAAATGGATTCCAAGGTTATTCGCAATGTCCAAATGCGTTTCTTGGAAATCCGCACGTTTCTATGCAATATTTGGCCGATGGTTTTCAAATGTGACTCTGAAAAATTGGCATTCACAACGAAAAAATGGAATTCACTGAGAATATGTAAGCAATGACTGACAAAAATAACTTATATTCTCCAGAAAATGGCAAGGAGCTAGGTGGTTTTTCAATAGCATTTGTAAAATTTTCAGTTAAAGATGCTATGATTCCTTTGCGAGAAGAATGCAAATAAATGGAATAAATTTGGAAGACTATGCTGGTAGAAGCTCAATAAACTATAGTTTATTGCGCTATTGTGCTTATTAAACATATTGTGCAGTATGCAACAGCACATTATTATTCCGCTGTAATCGCTATCTTTATCCTTTCGTCCAGCAACATGATTATTTGTTGCAAGAAAATATTTATTTATTTATCTTCCATATCCATTTTTTTCCAAACAAAAATAAGAAAATCTTCCGCTCAAAAACTCAGTTTTTGTTATTGTCATCAGCTGTTAGACGGTAAACGGTAGACGGTGCCAGTGTGAATCGGAGTTTCACCGTCTGTCAAAAATCCCAACGTTCCCCCTTGACGGACTCAGTGTGCAGAGGGTATAAAACTGTTGATCACTGTGGTCGATGTCTTTTATCGTGCTGACATTTTATATGCAGTAGTATTAATGAGGGGACGTGTGCTTTGAACTCTAAGTGATATTTAATAAAAAAGTAGTGAAAAAAAACACATACATTTTTTTTGGATATGTCTTTTGACAGTGACAGAGTGAAGATTTTTTTAAACTTGAGTCAGGGAAGTATTCGGAACGTATATTTAGGCCTTTGCCAACAGTTTTTGATATTTAAATATATTTTTTTTTTTTTTTGCGAAGAATGACAGTGATAACGTCAAATTTCCACCAAGAGCTTGTAAGGTATGATGGCGGACTTTTTGTAACGTATAGTGGTTAATCATTTTTAGCACGAGTTTCAATTGTCTTTGCCTTTTTGTGTACAGAAGTGTATAAGTTAACACCGGGTTTTTGTCTTTAGACAAGAAAAGAAAAAAGAGCGTCTGAAAGAAAAACAACATCGGAGCAATCTACAGGCAAAAGGGTGAAGCTCGAAAAAGAAGAAGAAGATGCTGATCGAGATTTTCAATTTTAGTTCTTTCTTGTTCTTTAATATTTCATTATTTCCAATAGTTTAAATAAATGATTTTCAGATCTACATAATGTTTTAGTTGATCCGCCACCATACCATACAATTTTAAAAAATGCAACAAATGCATTCCATTCAAATTTAAGCAACCGCTTCTGACAGAAATATGATAAATAAATGTCAGCAGCTGCCTGCTTTTGAAATTTATTGCTTTTGAAAAATATTGATTTTTGAGAGAGGGAGATGCAAAAATCGAAGTGTCCGCCACTATACCTTACACTCCCATATACTATAAATTTGTAGAAAAAATGTGTGTGTAAGTGGATATCTCCGCAGCGCACACACCAAATTGAATACGGTTTTTTTAAATTAATTACAAAAAAATTTGTTTACTTTTCTATAAAAAGAATCGTCAAAAATTAAAAATTAGTAACAAAAAAATTTCAAATTTCTTTCACAAATTTGTTTGAACGACTATTTAAATGTTGTGTCATTATGTAGAACGGAACTTTTTATGATAGGCTAGCAGACCAACGCGCTTCGCTGATTAAAAAATTAATTTACTGTTTAGGAATTCATCGAAATAAAACAATGATTATTTTGTTGTAATGACACATTTTATTTATTGCAATGGTTTGTGATAAGCAATATTATTTGTTTTGCCATCGGCTAAAAAGATCAGTGTACGGACTGTAGATCCCAATACCCAAACGAATACGCATAGTTGATGCGAAATCGATATCCCAAGCCGGACAGGACCAATATTGTCTTGGCTCCTCGACATGGTGCTCTCCACAATGAATTCCTAAACATTATATTCATTTAGTAAGTAGCAATGCGTGCGGGTCGGCTAGTATAATAAAATAGTATTAAGCCATAAAATACAATATACATATGTGTACAGATAGTACATACTATATAGTATTTATGTTCATACTACTACTACTTATATTATATAAAAATATATAGGTATATTAAACTAGAGGGCTAGATAACGTTGTCCAAACCAATATAACGCACTTTACATAAATGTCCCAGTGATAATAAAATACAGCTAGTTCAAATTTCGATATGATTAATTTTAATGGAATAGAAATAATAAACAACGCTTATCGTTTTGATTTTTTGGCGCAAAAACAAGCAATGAAAAATGTTTGCCAACACGCGAACAGCTGACTGAGCGAAAAACAGGAAAATGCGAGATTGTTGATTCGACTCTTTGGGATCGACATCCAACGATTGGCCTTGCCATTTATTATTGTCATTGCAAAAGCCAGTCGAACGGAGAAATTAATCTTCTTGAATTGGAATGGAAATTCAATAGGAATAATCAAATAATCGTCGCTTGAAACACTTTGTTCATTGGTTTCTTAAGGAACAACCACGTACCGTTGCACATTTTGGATGATTAAAACTCTCCAAAATGATTATGATCGATCCCATATTTGGCAGTAAGCTATACGGCGGAGTTTCTGGCACATCAAGTGAATTAAACATTTTTTTCTGAGAGTTGAAATTATCCAGCGGTTATCGTCGCTTTCATTAATTGTGTAATTCACCAAGCGACGGGGAAAACACTTTGCGCAATTTCCGTTTTCCATGCACTATGAGTCTGGGTTGTGGACTCCGCAAGGACCATATTCGTTGTTACAACGGAGTGAACATCCAAAGAAAAATGTGTATGTGGTAAACCATGCTTCTTCCACTCAACCGATTGCATCCAACAACGGATTTTGTCAAAAACGTTCTACCTTACGATGCCATTCATGAGTACTCTGATCTTTTGTTTCAATACTCGTGCAGTGATGTCATGTCGTCCGCTGTATGTTTGTCCTGTCAGTAACAGATTTTCAATTTAGGGTCGGTGAATGGTCAAACAACCGAAGTTGGCGGCGTTTTTTTCAGTAGCGATGGCATCAGTTAATGCACTCGTCTCATCGTAACTTCGCCTAATTCAAACGAATGAATTTGAGACTCTCTGTCTATACCTTTATGTACATATAATGCAGTACTGTTGGCAAAAGTGGCGAAGCTCTACATATAATTGTCAATATCTTGCCGAATCATCAATTGATACGCCCAAAAATTCATTGAGCTAACATTCTTCTTCATTTCTGTCGTTATAATGGCCGTCTTTATCTTTAAGTGATAGCCATCCATTAGTTAACCATATGTCCACCATCCCGACTCGTTATCTCTTATGCTCATCTCTTATGCTCATACAGAAGATTTTGCAATTTTTCTATCCTTTCATGTTTAGTCACAGTGAAAACTGCGCAACGCTTGTCTAGTTTTTTTTTCGAATCGCAAACGAAATAGATCTGAAGGACCTTCGTTTGGAAGTGGTAACAAAGTGCTCACTCGAGGATGAATTTGCTTTTGCATCCGAATTTTTAGAAGCAATTAAAAAAATAAAAAAAAAGAGTAATTGTTCATTTTGAAAATTAGACGCCATAATCTTATAAAATTGGATTGTTCCTGGGTTGATCAACAAATTTGGCTCGAAATGACGTCTCTGAAAGCATCCGTTATATTTTTGTTTATTCGCTGGAAAATGTTTTTATTGCATTGTATTTCCCAATTGGGACGATGCAATGGCTCTGAGGCAAATGAGTCGAACTAGGAAATTTCACCTTGCCACCAGCGCAGCTTATGGGCTTCCAATTGAAACTTCAATGCTGACATACCAAAAACAATAGTATGAAGTCATGTACAGAAAATATTATGTATATTTACATCTGTATATCTGGTCTGATGAGCGCGTGAGGTGACTAAAAGGGAGCTTAGATGAGGCCACCGGACGGGTTGCAGGTTGAGGATAGCGAAAGACCTACCTCAGCCGGTAGGTCAGCTACGAAAAAGCGGACATCCTCAGAGAGAGTTCCGAAAATAGTCACAAAAAAACATAAATTATACTGGCACTCCTTAAACGCCAATTTGGAGTAATCCTTTGCATGGGAAGGCAGCGGCCCTAAGACCTGGCCCGACCAGCTCAACAGCAGGAAAGACCTGCAAGGTGGAAAGGCTCTGGTGTGAGTCAAAGTGGGTCACATTCCGAACCTGGGGTGGGTGGCAAAGCACCTCCCCACACTTACACCTTGGAGATGCTAAGCAACATTGCGGCTGCCCAACCTTCTGGTAAAGTGGAGGAAGATGATTTGCCATCGTCCAGTGCTCAAACCAAAAAGCACACACATGCCGAAAGGAGAAGTGCGGAGCACCATCAGCCGATTGGCTGAAGAAGGTGGCCTCCCAAACAAAATGTCTCCATTGCGCAGACTTTTAAGGAGAGGAAGCTAATTGGAAGCCAGTGGAAGTGGGTGCAAATGGGTGAAAGCGGCATTGGCCGACCGCTGCTTCGAGCTCCTAGACAAAAACCAGGTCTTTGGACTAGCGACGAGGGGGTACAAGCTTATTGTACCCCAAACTGAAGGTAAAACTCGTACCTGCATTCTTTCCAGAAAGCAACTAAATAGGCAAGCATAGAGTTGCAGGGGACATATCTGAGGCTGACGTCGTCCTACATGGCCCATGAGGAAAAAATCCTCCAAGCGACCTCGTTCGCAAGCTGGCCACTGATAGCGAGAGGTTTAATGCATGTCTACTAACAGGCAGCGACGCCAAAGGCAGCGATACAAACGTAAGCGATAAATCACTTTTCAGCTTTATTCTGGACTCTTATTTAGTTATTTGTAATCGGGGCAACGACATTTATTATAAACATTTATTATAAAAAATCGACAGGAGGTTATTGACCTCACTCTAGTGTCTCACAAATTGCCAGACAAAGTAAAGGGTTGAAAAGTCCTGAGGACCTTAGAGGATTCCTTCTCTGACCATAGGTACATCGAGACTATACTATCACTCGAGAGCCCAAAACCCAGAGACTATATTAACCCTAGAAAAGCAAACTGGGTAAATTATAGCTCAGCCATGGAGGAATTATTCCCCAACAAAGCTCCAACGGGCCCGGAATCTTAAGATGATTTAGAACATCTGGTGGTTCACAGGTTCACAGAGTCATGCAATAAGACCTTTCCGGCAGCGTGCTTCCCACATAAGCCCAGGGGTAAAAAGAAAAGCCCTTGGTGGTCGAAACAAACTAATATCCTACTTAAAAGCTGCAGGACTCTCTTCAACATAGACAAAAACGCTAACGAGGAGAAGCATAAGGCAGACTAAAAAATCAGTCTTGCCCTATACCAAAAAGAAACCCGCTTTGCAAAAAGTGCTTCTTGGTAAAAATTCTGCTCAGTGATAGAGGTCACCTCAGAAGTCGCAAGTTTGAATAAGATCCTCTCAAAAACTAGAATACTCGGTAGAATACCTTAAAAGAAACGATGGTGTTAAGTTTGATTGAAGTTGAATGTGATAATTGGAGTATTGAAGTACATAGCCTAAGGTAGTTAAGAGAAAAGTATTGGGTCCGACCGGCAATCGGCGACGGCGAATTGGGTTGCGTGCGGCCTTCTGTGGCTCGCGGGAATGTTGGTATGTGAAGGCGGACACTGGTCGAATTACGCTCAAAGCCAATGCTTTCGCTCGAATAATTCGAATATTACTTGAAAGAAAACCGCGTCTTTTCGTTTGATTTTGAATTATTTGAAACTATTATCTAAAAACTATTAGATTTTTCATTAGCGCCCGAGCAGGGACATCGGTTTTGTAATTGTAATGTTCTTATTTCAGGCTGAGGTAAACTCAGTCTTCCCAGGATCCTACTACAAGAAATTTTGTAGATTGCAGGAGCCTCTACCGGAAACGGGGGTCGGCCCTAACTAGATGAGAGACAAGAGTGGGGGAGAATGAGGCGTAATCGTGCCAGTAAGATTTGGACTGAGAGCATATGAGGATAATAAAGGACACGAGGCGTGTTCACACTCGTGGGGTCGAGAAAGATAAGGAATAGGAGGAGTTGTCACACTCGTGGGGCCTAACGGAAGATCAAGAGTTAATTTAGAATTGAAGGGGGCCCGTACCGCAGTGTTCTTGGCTGTAAATTGAGATATAAATTCCCGCCCGACAAATAGACTTGCTCAGTGGGTTCGTTGAAATGGGTTAACACTTTATTGAATTCTTTATGTTGGTTGACTTAGCGTATGAGTATATAGTATGCGATAAATTGAAGGTAGGTTGCTACGTGGAGCAACGTCTATCTCGCGGCCGGGTTCCCGAGTAAGTGTCTTGCACTTCTTTCGCTAGAACGCTCGGAACCTAGCATCCGCGGATCGAACTAGCTTACTTAAACTTATGAGTGGGGGGGATATGTGCTGACGATATACCGATGGTCAATTTCTTTTGTCGAAAAGAAAACCGTCGCATCGAACCTTAGTGGGAGGGGAAAGTTTTTGGGTCACAATGTAGGGAGAGGTAGGAGAGTTATGGGTGGGTGTAGAAGGGGTAGTCAAGTGGCTGAACGGCGCGCGTGCGGTGGAAGAAAAGTGGGTGCTTTGGAAAGTTCTCGTATATTGTATGTCATGGCTTAATTTTATACAAATATAGGTAATTTTGAATCTTAAGTTTATAAGTCCTCCATTGCTGGTGCGGCGTGGTGCATTGTAACGCCCCCTTGGGGTTCGTTACACCCCCCCTTTCTTCCGGGAGGAGGCGGACGCAGACCAGTCCGGCGAGTGATCGCTTGTAGACCTGGTATTTCTGGTCCCAGAACCAACCGCTGCAGCGGATCCTGTTCGCCCGTTGTAGGCGGAATTGTACCTCCTCGACCAAACTAGTAGGCACTAGTCGGCCCGGGGTGTCGACCTGCCAATCTGGCGGAGCGACTACCCAGCCGGCGTCCCTACCGATTTCCTCGACCAGGCTGTCATGATCTGGCCTTTGGTCGACCAGCGGGAAGACCTCCTGTAAGAAGCCTAGAAGCTCCTCAAGGTCTTCGTTGTCCACTTTGGGTTGGTCCCCGGTAGCGATCGTCAGTAGCTCCTCGATGGATATGTCGTCGAATCCACTGGTCGCTACCAGGGGGGAGAGGCTTTCCGGTGTGTCTGGCATGGGTTGCGGCTCTAGCTCTAGCTCTTGCTCTTTTACCGACTCCCGAGCCGGGCTCGGTTCAGTGCAGAGTACCTAGGCGTGATTTGCCGTAGTCCTCGCGTGGGGGGGGGGGGGGGGCTGGGTGGTCAGGGGGGTCAGGGTGTCTCCGTTGCTTCGTTGCCGGGGTCGTTGACGTCAGTGGCGATGTTGCTGACGTTTCTGATGTTGTTGATGTTGGCGTCGGCGTCTCTGCCTCCTCGGGGGAGGTTCAACCGCATCTGGGACGGAGAAGGCGGGCCGATTGTCGAGGGCTTCCGCGGGCTCCCGGAACTTTCGGAAGAACGGATGGACGTTCCGGCCTGGCGGGACGAGCAAGTCCACCGTCATGAGATGGACCCGTTTGACGCGCAGGCCCCACGGTGTGGCCGTATAGTGGAACGTCTCCTCATCGGCCACGATCCGGCGGGCAAAGGGCTCCTCCTCCTCGTTCTCCTCGTCGTCAGAGTACATGGCGTGTACTCCGGATAGTAGTGTTCCAGGGTCCTGTCCCGGTGGTCACAGTCTAGGGGGTCGTTATGACGATACGCGTGTTGTTTGAACATCGGTTCTTACGATGGAGGTTCGGGGTTCGGCGAGTAGTAGGTCCGGAGTCTCGGCGGTAGAATAGTGGTGGCGACCACAGATTTTCGCGCCGAAATCTGGATGGTCGTCGCGAGGGCTGGAGGGCTATTCCGAGGGCTTTCGGCCTTCTCTGCGACCGAGAGTTCGTCGTCCGATTCGCCGCTTGACTCGGCCGCATCGTTGCAGTTTGGCCGCTCTTGGTGGGCGTCCCGCCTTATGTTGGCGTATGCGTCTCCGTTGGAGATCGGGACGTCGTCTTGCTCTTCGTTGCGGCTAGGTGTGCTGGCGGTTGACCACGACGGTTCGCAGTCGGGTTCTAGGGTGTAAGGGGGCGGACGATGGTCTCCGTTCTTGGACTGCGGCGGGGCTTTTGTTCTCCTGAACATGGGTGCCCCAGAATCTGAGCCTTCAGAGTCGGTAGAGTCATCGATATAGATGATTTCGGGTGCCTCTGCGGGTGTTGAGGCTTCTTGATGATCCATGGTAGGTTGGCTTGCTAAATTTTGGGCGTACGATTAAAAAATATGTCTTAACTGTATTATTAAGTGTTGCTTACAAATATTGGGTGTTGATGGGAGCGTTGCTAGTTCTCGTTTGAGTTACAATATGGATATTACTTAAGCTCTTAAAGGGTTCGATGCCTTAGGTCGGCACAGCTACAAAAATATAGTGTCAGCAAGTGTGGGTTACGTAAACTTATGCATAAGTGTAAGCGGAAAAGAATTAAATAAGAAATATATGTTTTTTTGTGTGTGTTTTGCAATATATTTATTTTATTTATATATATATATTTTGTTTTTTTTTTTGCTGAGTCCAGTTTGCTTTCTTCACTCGTCCGTTTCTTCACCTGATCCGTACTCCCGTGGACGAGGTATGGGGTGGGTACGTGTGGCTTGAGTTCGCCGAATTCTAGGGGGGTGACGGTGGCATACATGGGGGCCTTACCGCTGGTCGGTGTCGATACCTCGGCCGGGCGGGCGTCAGTAGGAAGGGCGGGCGTCAGTAGGAAGGTGGGACGACACGGCCCCTACGTCTTGGGACGCATTTTGTTCACCTTGGATTTTAAGCCAGTGGTATAATATCCATATAATGGAGCAGAGAGGTAATGCAACGGCGAGCGTGAGGAGGTAGGAAACAGTACTTTTTACCGTCAGCATTTCGTTTAAGTTGTCGATCTGATTAAGATTTTTCATACTTGGTTCGCGCAGAAATGGTAGACTAAGTTTTTCTTTATGGGCCGTTATATTGACTTGCGTTATTGCGGACACCACTGCCTTCCTCTTAGAATCGCAGAGGTGGTTATTGTACCAGGTCCCGTTAAGAGAGACCCGGTGGGAATACGTCACTAAATACGATCCCGAAATCTTTTGGCTGGCCCCGGCATCATCAACAACGGTCATGTTCGCGTCTTTGTTGACGAGAGTGCCGTGGTCGACGATGGTTATGGGATCTAGGTGTCCCGGTAAGGTAGCGCAATTGTTGGGCGCAAGTGCTTTCCCTTCGTTCCCTACAGAACGTTGCCCCGACGGTTGTCTCGCAGGCCCCGATGTTGAGGGTCAGGGATCCGCAGTCCACTACTATGTCTCCCTGACTGAAATCCAATATTCTGTTGTGGCGTTGAACCGGACATATGAGCAACTTCATACAATTTAATTTAGGTTGAGGGAACTTTATAAGAAAGTGGAGTAGGTCAGGAGTTTGAAAAGCGCTGATGTGGGAGACCTATAAAAGCTCTACCAAGGATATGTTAACTAATTGTTGCTCATTGAATTAGCTTTTATCGGCTCCATCTAAGAGGGCCGGACTGATCATGTTTATTTTATCTAACGTTAGCCCAAGGATAAGGTTTTCTAGATCAATTATGACTATCTTATTTTTGGCGAGGATTGTTTCTATTATCTGGGTTTTCTCGGCCTCGTCCGACTTATGGATCGTGTTAACAAAGTGCGTCAGTCGTTGAGTCGGTTTTGCATTCTGGAGTTAATCTCCATCTGATGATGTTCGGATTCTATTAGTTGCCCCTGTTTAAATCTAATCTGCTCCCAGTCGTTGAAGTCGGGCGTTTCCGCTACTACTTTCAACGCTGTCCCGAGCAGCTTTATGCTCCTGGCTTCCCTATGGTGAATTTTTAGCATAGCGATTAAATTACGGATATGGTCCAAGTCGGTTGCTAATACCTGTGCCATGCGGGTGTCCTTGAACATCTCAGCTGCGCGCTCGGTATGGTCGACGTATACCTCATAAGAAGTGACGTTGGTGGTGTGGTGGAGGTATCCTGGCTTCTCCCAGATCACGGCGTCTCCGTCCACGATCGGGATATAGTCTGCATTGGTGTAGTTATTCACTTTCACGGCGGCCTGTGCAGCGGTGACTAGGGCGAGTAGAACCAGCAGGGGTGACATGGTGTGGAGGGATTATTGTTGGCGGCGGCAGGATTAAAGGTGATTGTTTTGCACTCAATTGCCTTGGTTATTGTTGTCCTTTAACTTTGACTTTGGATTTCCGGTTGGTTAAGTTAGCGTTGTAGTTTTTGATACACTTTGTGGGCTTGGTGGCTTTATCCTTGATAGGAGTCGAGATTTGGTTTTGTTTTGACTGTTTTGGTTTTATTTTATTTTATTTTTTTTTGTTTGAGTTGGGTTGATTTGGTCCGGTTCATTTCGTGGGTAGTGGCGTACTGATCGAAGAAGGCCAGGGCATCGATTAATGTAGGTGTCGATCCACGGTCAAACTCGGTATTATGTCGCCGTGGCGTCCTGGTCGTCGGCTGGATTATCGAGTTCGGGGTCGTTGAACTCTTTCAGATCGTTGATATTGGCGACCTTTTGTTTCCGGCTGCTTGTGTGTTGTAATTTCACGATTTTTGGTGATGGGAAACCTTTTACCCGATAGGGTCCGTCAAATTTTGGGGCCAGTTTGGCTGCAAAACCGTCGGCTGCGTTTGACAGGTGGTGCTGTCGTACGAGGACCAATGAGCCGATCGTAGGGCGCCATTGTCTGTGACGGAGATTGTAGTGTCGCGCTTGCTCTTGACTTGCCCTTTGGATGTTACTTCGAACGATGGATGTCCCTGGTGTGACTTCGTCTTATAGAGCGCCGGGCAGCCTAGGCTCTCTTCCGTGTAAAAGGAACGCAGGGCTGAATCCGGTGGTCTCGGAGACGCTAGAATTTATGGCCAACGACATTTCGGGTAGTAGCTCGTCCCACGTGTTCTGGTGGTCGTCGATGAATTGGGCGATCATTGTCTTCACAGTCCTGTTCGCCCTTTCTGTGAGATTTTCCTGGGGACAATATGGAGCGGAGTGCTGCAGTTTGACGCTGTTTGACGGCTGGTGAACTGGGAGCCGTTATCGCAGACGAATACTTTCGGTACTCCAAACCTGCTGGGGATTCGTTCGCGGAACGCTCGTTCGAGGTTAGCCGTGGTTGCCTTTTTGCGGGGTATTAGCTCGACCCACGGTCCCTCGTTTGGACCGTGGCAGTGGTCCGACGAAATCTGCGCACAAGGTAACAAACGGCTCCTCCGCCTGGCGAGTGAGCATCTTGCCCACTGGTTTGCGTTGCATGGCCTTGAACTTCTGACAACTTACGCAGTTACGAATGTAACGTCTTACGTCTCGGTAGAACCCGGGCCAATAATACCGTTGGGAAACCCTGGCAATGGTCTTCCGTATGCCGAGGTGCCCAGCTGTTGGTTGATCGTGGCACTCGTGGAGAGCCCTCGTCCGGCGATCTTTCGGGATGCAGAGCTTCCAAGACTCCGTTCCGACGGGTCCGTGGCCGAGTATTTCCAAGGGCTGCCTGGTTAATGCGTCCGCTACTACATTCTGTTTCCCGGCTCGAAAATGTACGTCGTATTGATATTGTTGTAGCTCGAGTGCCCAACGTGCCACTCTACGGTATGGACTTTCCAGGGTGTTCACCCATTTCAGCGCGATATGGTCAGTTACCACGTCAAAGCGGTAGCCCCCTAGATAGCATCTTAGTTTTCGTATTGCCCATATGACGGCTAGGCATTCTTTGTCAGTGAAAGAGTAGTTTTCTTCCGCCTTGTTAAGTCGTCGGCTGACGTACGCGATGACTCGCACTTTCCCTTCCATCTCCTCAGTGAGGACTGCGCCCACGCCTACGTTACTGGCGTCCGTTTGTAAAGAGAATTTGACGTTGAAATCTGGGCAGGCGAGTACGGGGGCGGTAGTAAGTAACACTTTTAGCTTTACGAAGGCGTCTTGTTGTTCCTGTTCCCATGTCCATGTTTGTCCCTTCTTTAGCAATTGTGACATTGGTTGGACCACTGTGGCGAAGTTGGGAACAAACCTTCGGTACCATGACGCCATCCCTATGCATTGTCGGAGTTCCTTCAAGTTGGTGGGCGGTCTCAAGTCTCTTACGGCGGCTACCTTGTCGGGGTCGGTATGGATACCTTCTTCGCTGATCATGTGTCCCAAATATTTTATGTGTCGTTGGAAGAAAGTACACTTTTCTGCGTTGATTCGTAGGTTTGCCTTGAGAAGTCGAGAGAAGACCTCTTTTACGTTGTTAAGGTGTTCCGTATAATCCCTTCTGATGATGACAATGTCGTCTAAGTACGCGAATGCGTAAGGTTCCATATCTGCGCTGATGATCGTGTCTAACGTCCGTTGAAACGTTGCCCCTGCGGAGTGTAGTCCGAAGGGCATTACTTACCATTAATAAAGACCTCTTCCTGGACCGTGAAAGCGGTGGCTTCCCTACTGTCGAGGGCCATAGGTATTTACCAATACCCATTCTTTAGATCTAGCGTGGTGATAAAACGTGCATTCTTCAGGCGTTCTAGGATATAATTAATCCTCGGTAACGGATTGGCGTCCGGAATGGAACGTTCATTGAGCTGCCGATAGTCTACGCACATCTGTCATTTGTCGTTCTTTTTGCGCACGAGGACAATTGGTGCGCTGTGAGGGCTTCGAGAAGGTTCTATGCGTCCTTCGGCTATTAGTTGGTCGACTTGCTCGTCGATAATTCCCTTCATGGCGGGGTTCTTGGGGTAATACCTCTGTTTTATTGGCCGGTTGTCCCGCATGACGATGGTGTGCTCCGTTAGGTCTGTGGTACCTCGAAGATTTTCAAACTTTGGTAGCTCCTCTTCCAGGAATTCTCGGATCTGTGCCGCAAGTTCGGGTGGCCAGGGATCGTTGGTTCGTTCCGACTCGTCTTCCAGCTCATTGTCCGTAACTAAGCTGAAAGCTCGACTCGGTTCTTCCGGGAGGATGGTCGTGTCAAACGCGCTCGGTGGTTCCGTCTCCCGAGGGCGTTCCCCTATGTTGGCGACGACTGAGGTGGTATCGGTTAGGGGAAGGGTATGGGCGTGAGTTAGGTCGGATACCTAGGCCAGTGGTTGGAACGCTAGCTGAGGAGTTATTTGTGTTGGGGAGGTAGCGTGATTGCTCATGTTGACCCCGGTGTATACGTCGATCACCCGTCTTTCCGCTTGGTCGTTAGGCGAAGACCTTGGTTGTGAAGGAACGATTGCCTGTGGGGAGGCTGCTTTAGTTTCCTTAGTCTTTATGGGGATCACCGCACCATGGGCTTCGGTTTATCTCCTTACATTCTGCGCCGCTGCGTGGGAGCTCGTGTCACCTATCGTTGACCTGGGAATCGAGCGTTCCGTGGCGGGCCTAAGGTTTGTGCTTTTCGTATTTGGCCTGGGAATCGTGCGTTCCGTTGCGGCCTTAGAATTTGTGATGGGGGCTCGTTGCTTGGACATGGTGTCCATTGTAGTTTTCCTCGTACGCGAGTTTTCCGGGGCTGCCCTGGATCTCGGTTTTTCCGTTCCTGTAGTGGGAACTTTACTGGCAGTGACCACCGGGGGGTTTGCCATTGGGCGACGGCTTCGGAGTTGTAGGAGGGTGGTGCCGCACTTGATCGTTGTTTCGATCGCGCATAAGAAATCCAGACCCACAATGACTTGTTCCAACATGTTGGGTAAGACAAGGAGAGGTATCTGGACTTCCCGTCTGTCTAACCGGATGTATGCCAGGAAGATTTGCGTGATCTCGCGCACTGAGCCGTCGGCCGTCGGATCTGCACGCATGCTTCCCGAAGATTGGTGTTATTGTCCAGTTGTCGGGCGAAGTCGGCACTGATGAAGCTCCGGGACGCCCCGGTGTCAATAGTGGCCTCCGCGTCTTGTCCTCCTATGGTCACTCTCGCCACTATCTGGCCATCGTGTAGGTGTAGGGGGCTAGTTAGTTCCGGGTTTGGGAGGGCGTCGTTCCCGACTGTTCCCGTGTCAGTCGAGGACGCGTGTCGTTTCCCGACGTATCCCGGCGACAACACTCGATCGTCCGTACACCGCGCTTACCGCATTCCCAGCAGAATAGGATCGAAGGGTTGGTGCAGTACGGAGAAGCGTGGCCAGTTTCGCCACAGCGGCGGCATGCCATGCGCGGATTCACGATGGGGGTGGTTACCATGCGATGCGCGACTTCCTGCGCCGGAGCGTTGCTTCGGTTCATAGGTTGTCTTCTTGCTGATTCGGTTGAGTCCCACGGGGGTCTCCGGAACGGTGTCCGGTTGGATTCGCCTTCCTTGGGTGCCTGATTCGCCGTCGGCCTAGTGTAACGCGGCATGTTCCGCGGGGGAAGTGGAATTACCGGTGCATTCCGTTCCTGGATGCTCTCGAACTCCGTGGCCAATGTCGTGAGCTGCGTCAGGCTTCGTAGTTCGTGTCTCCGCACGTACAGTTGGTACGCCGGCAAAATGTTGTCGCAGATCCTGTAGAGTTCCTTGGTGGTGTCGTATCCGGCGTGGTGCATGAGTAACCGGAGCTCGATAACGAAGTCTTTGAAGGGTTCGCCAACCGATTGCTTGCAGTCCCGAATCTGGTCCTCCAATTGTTCAAAATACCGCGGGGGCAAAAAGAACGCCAAGAACTTTTTTTTCATTTCTTTTGCTCGTAGAAATGCCACCTAAAAAGCCAACTGAGAAATCCGCCAAGCCAGAGCAGAAGAAGGTTGCGGCCCCAGCTGCTGCCAAGAAGGAGGCGCCAGCTGCTGCCCAGCCCGCGGCTGCTGCTCCCAAGAAGGCGGCTGCTCCTGCCAAGAAGCCAGCTTCCGCTGCTGTGAAGAAGCCCACAGCCGTGAAGAAGGTGGCAACCAAGGCCAAGCCAAAGGTCAAGGATGCTAAGAAGAAGCTGGCTGCCGGCAAGAAGCCACAGTCGGTGCTGGCCAAGCTCTCGGCCAAGGCTCGCGCTGCCGCTAAGGCTAAGAAGGGAGTCAATGTTGGTGCTAAGCCCACCAAGGGCACTGCTAAGGCCAAGGCTGTCGCTCTGCTGAACGCCAAGAAGGTCCAGAAGAAGATCATCAAGGGCGCTTTCGGTACCCGCACCCGCAAGGTCCGGTACCCTGAAGCTGCCCCGTAACCCTAAGTACCCCAGGAAATCGGTGCCCACCAGGAACCGCATGGATGCTTACAACATCATCAAGTACCCTCTGACCACGGAAGCAGCCATGAAGAAGATCGAGGACAACAACACCCTGGTCTTCCTCACACACCTGCGCGCCGACAAGAACCACGTGCGTGCCGCGGTCCGCAAGCTCTACGACATCAAGGTGGCCAAGGTGAACGTTCTGATCAGGCCCGATGGTCAGAAGAAGGCTTATGTGCGCCTGGCGGGCGACTACGATGCTCTGGATATTGCCAACAAGATCGGCATCATATAAGCAAGAAAACCGTGGGGAACGTGCATCGCGTTCTACATTTCTATAAACAACATAATAACTAAGCTGACAGAGCGAAGATGAACGTGTCTAAGTTGTCGACTGGGTCTAATAAAAACCACTCAAAAAGAAAACTCCCTGCGGAAATCGACCCATGGGACGCTTTGTGGTCGGCTGGTTCGGAACCAGCGAACTTTTGGAGTCACTCGCGTATTATGAAAGGGATCGGCCCTTGGACGAACCGACACTCCGTGTGTATTTATTGTCGTTCACGCGACCCGCACCGTTGGAGTTGTGGGGTATTCGTAGAGGTTTTGCGCGGCGCAGTACTGTTCTATCGCGGTCGGAGTTTGAGTTTGCGAGTCTGCGGAGATCGTGAGGCTGGTCTGTCCGCCTATGGCTTGAATTTTAGTGGCCGTGGGTTTTTAATCCACACCCCTTGCTAAAGTTTCCTACAGGTCCCTGCTCGGGCGCCACTTGTAATGTTCCTATTTCAGGCTGAGGTAAACTCAGTCTTCCCACGATCCTACTACAAGAAATTTGTAGATTGCAGTGGGGAAGAATGAGGCGTAATCGTGCCAGTAAGATTTGGACTGAGAGCATATGAGGATAATAAAGGACACGAGGCGTGTTCACACTCGTGGGGTCGAGAAAGATAAGGAATAGGAGGAGTTGTCACACTCGTGGGGCCTAACGGAAGATCAAGAGTAAATTTAGAATATAAGGGGGCCCGTACCGCAGTGTTCTTGGCTGTAAATTGAGATATAAATTTCCGCCCGACAAATAGACTTACTCAGTGGGTTCGTTCAGATCGGTTAACACTTTATTGAATTCTTTATGTTGGTTGATTTAGCGTATGAGTGTATAGTATGCGATAAATTGAAGGTAGGTTGCTACGTGGAGCAACGTCTATCTCGCGGCCGGGTTCCCGAGTAAGTGTCTTGCACTTCTTTCGCTAGAACGCTCGGAACCTAGCATCCGCGGATCGAACTAGCTTACTTAAACTTATGAGTGGGGGGGATATGTGCTGACGATATACCGATGGTCAATTTCTTTTGTCGAAAAGAAAACCGTCGCATCGAACCTTAGTGGGAGGGAAAAGTTTTTGGGTCACAATCTAAGGAGAGGTAGGAGAGTTATGGGTGGGTGTAGAAGGGGTAGTCAAGTGGCTGAACGGCGCGCGTGCGGTGGAAGAAAAGTGGGTGGTTTGGAGAGTTCTCGTATATTGTATGTCATGGCTTAATTTTATACAAATGTAGGTAATTTTGAATCTTAAGTTTATAAGTCCTCCATTGCTGGTGCGGCCTGGTGAATTGTAACGCCCCCTTGGGGTTCGTTACATACTTCGCAATTGTTTGTTTGGCTTAGTGATGGCTTAGGCTTCGCGTGTGAAAAATCCAGACAACCGTCACTGATTCAGACATTGCGACGGACTTGCCTTTTTGGACTCTCGCCATCTTGGAGGCTGCCGAAACTGGAAGTACTGATGGACAGTCAGAAAAGGAGATCACTTTCTTTAGACTCACTGGAAGGTTTGCATGTATTCTGTGCCAAAAATTTAGCATTACCAGTTAAATATCGTTATGTCGCCAGCTTATCTTGTTCGCTTGTTCGACCAAAAAGATCAAACTATAGTGATATACATATGTGCGTGTGTATACGGTCATACACAAAGAACACAGCTCAATTTCTGGCACCTTGTTTTTTATATTGATATTTGATTTGAGAAAGCTAGGTAGGTAAACAAGTAGTTTACTATTTATTTTTTAGTCTATTTATTGCATTTTAATAATACTTTTAGTGTGTTTGTGCAATCGCAAAGCGTCGCAGTGTCTTTTCCGTTTTCAATTCAACCGCTACGTTTAAAAACACGTACATACATATGTACGTACAGACATATGCTTGTATTTGCACATACACACAACACTTGTTAAAGGTTCTTGAGCACCAACGGCTGATTGTTCGTGCGTTTGTTAACCTTCTCCGCTTTGTGCTTGCATCGGTTACTTATATTAGTTTGTGTGTGCGTGCTCTGGCGCCTAATTTCTCGCTTGCTCTTTTCGATCGTCTGTATTATATTCGTCTCGTGTGTGCGCCCGCTCCAAATTTTCTTTCTTGTTCTTTAAAACCCCCGCACCTCGTATTCCACACCTGCTGCCCACAAAGTGGCTGCAGCGAACATCTGACTTGCTTACTTTCGGTCGCTTGGACCGCTTTCGTTTGTTTGTTCACATATTGCGCCAGGGCGTGTATGTGTTTGAGTAAGCAAGCTTGGCGTTTTCGGTACATATCTGCAGTGCGTGTGCGAGGGTAGCTTGAAAAGTTAGTTAAGCATTGGGTACGTTGTTGAAGGTAGTTCCTGTCTCTCATTTTAAATTTGTCTGAGTCCGATAGGTCAACAGTGGAACGGCCAACAGTTGAGCGGCCAACAGTACCTAAAACAAATGCCAAGTTGGCATTATGTCAATAAAGGTTTGAAAAGGTCAGTGCTGATATTGCGCGCGTGTAAACAGCCTTTAGATTGAAGAAAATTTCATCGGACAAAACCGAATTAGCTTGTCGCCTAGAACTTTTAGAGGGTTAAATTGATAAGGCTATGAACCTACAGGCAGAGATGGACATTTTGAGTCCATCCCATGAAAATAGAGAGCCGTTGGAGGATCTGTGCGTCGTAACTAAAGCATTGTTTATGAATGAACCAAACTCCGACACACATATGAAGCATAACTGCTCAATTAATTCAAGGTTTGACACACACATGCAACAGACTGCTCATCGTGTTTGTCAGATGAAGCATTGAGTGTAGTTAAGCCGTATCAAATGACAGACTGTAACTACCCTAAGGCCCTTGCCAGTCTGAAGTCAGTGTATGACAATAAATGCCTGATAATTTTCGATACTGTTGCCCAGTTATTCGAATTGCCAAGCAAGACCAAGCCATCTGCACCGAGTTTAAGATCGATTATAGATACGGTGTCTGCGATGTATGCATTGCTGTCGTCTGTATATGATGACAAAGATATTGCGAATGCAATGATTATTTATATGGTCATGGCAAAGGTCGACCATGTGACCAAATCTCGGTTTGAGGAGCAGCTTGACTGTGCTAAACAACTAAATAGGAGGTATCAATACTTGGAATTAGAAGAGTCAACTCATGACAAGTCAACGTTGCGTAATGAGGTGAGGAAACCTCAACGGAAATCGTCCTTTGCCTGTGCTAATGCAGGTCAAAAGTCGTCGTCTGCATGCACCTATTGCAGGTCTGCAGACCACAGTATATATTCTTGTCCGTCGTTTAGGACAATTTGCGTCCTGCAACGTTTTGAGTATGCTAAAATTCAAAAACTGTGTCTCAGTTGTTTGACCGTGGGAAATACAGTGTCAAGTTGCAAGGCGGCGAAGTGTCGAGCGTGTTCAAAGCCTCACCCTTCTCTCCTTCATAGAAATAGTGCATCAGTACAAGATGAAGCAGCGGTACTTCAAGCCCAAACATCGGAGGCATATGTAGGTCACGTGCTCAATGCGGATCAAGTCGTTCTAGCTACCGCGATCGTAAACATTAAAGATAGATTTGGACAGTTGCATCCAGAGAGAGCTTTGCTCGATAGTGGCTCTCAATTAATTATGATGTCTGAGAGCCTGATGTCAGAGGCTTCGGCTTAAACGTGAGCCAACTTTCCTTGCTACCGCAATGGTAAGTGGTGCAACCACCGATAGTAAAACTAAGGTTTGTGCATCGATACATTCTCGTTTGAATTCCCACACGTTTTCCGCTGAGTGTTGGGTATTAAAGTCAATTTCCACATCTCAGCCTGGCAATCTCTTTCCGAATCGAGCTGGAAAATCCCAAAAAATATTAAGTTCGCAGATCCCGAATTCTATTAGCCAGCTAAGGTGAATCTTTTATTGGGAACTGAAGTGTTTTATGGGTTATTGTGCGTTGGGCAAATAAAATTACATGCCCATGCTACCCATTATGCAAAAAACATTGCTCGGTTGGATTGTTGCAGGCAAATGTATTGGACAGGCGCCTCGGCAACAGTGTAGTTAGAGTTCGGTAGCTCAAGTGTATAGTTGTTCTCTCGACTTCTTAGTAAACCGTTTTTGGGAATTGAATCAATGTCCAATTGAGTCGAAGGCTGTTCGCTAAACAGCTGAACAACAGGCCTTGAAGTTGTACTGTGCAAAAATTGTACAACGATTGTCTTTCGGTCGCTTCCAAGTTAAACTTCCTTTTTCAGACCGACACTAAAGTTCTTGGCTTGTCCTTTCAAACTGCTGAAAGGTTTTTTGCAACTTGAGCGCAAACTGTCAAGGGTTGACACTCTCAGAAACATGGCGTCATGAAAGAGTATTTGGATTTGGGGCATATGTCCATTCTGAAGTCTGCTAGTCTAGAACAGCATTACTACATTCCTCATGAATGCGTTCTCAGACCTGAGAGTACCTCAACCAAACTTCGTGTTGTTTTCGATGCTTCCAGCAAAACATCAACAGCAGTTTCGCTGAATGAAACACTAATGGTAGGACCAACTATTCAGAAAGAGTTGTATTCAACATTGGTCAACTTTCGGTTGAACAAATATTCCGTAACTGTCGACATTTCGAAAATGTGCAGGCAGATACATTTTTCTGAGGAAAACAGAAACTTTCAGCTTGTCTTGTGGAGCGAAAACACTTCTCAAAACATGCAGGCATACAGGTTGAATACATACGGGACGCCGTCAGCTCCTGTTCTGTTTGCACGTTGCTGGTTCGAATTGGTAAATATATTCGCACAATCACATCCTATTAGTGCGGAAGTGATTCGCAATTATTTTTATGTCGACGATATGCTGGCAGGTGCAGACAGGTTACAAGAACAGGAGGAACATGAGGATATCCATTGGCCAAGTGGGTTTTCAATTGCCCGACTCGATGTGGTAAAAATTAGGAAATCAGCATCAAAATTGATGATTAAAACTCAGCTAAGACGCTTGGAATGTGCTGGGGACCTGAAGAAGATGTGTTTAAATACCATTTCTATTTCGAAGGCCTTGCCTTCCTGAAACCAACAAAACGGAATATCTTGTCAATAACCTCTTCTTTGTTTGACTCTTCTGGTTTCCTGTGACTAATTGTCCCTAAGGCAAAAATTATATTGCAGTACTAATGGAGGCTAACGGTAGATTGGGATGAGGCTATTCCGATGAGTCTACACACTACATGGAATGAGTTTACCACTACTTTGCGGGATTTGCACAAAATTTCAATCCCTCGTTAATTGTGTTTGACGTTGCACCAAAGGGTTCAAATTTTCCGACGCTTCCAGTCACGCCTATGGATGTTGCATATACGTACGAACATGCAACAACGAAGATATTCGCGTTTTATCGCTCACGGCAAATTCTAGGGTAACTCCGCTGAATGTAAAAACAATATCCCGGTCAGAGCTTTGTGCAGCACTATTGCTGACCAAACTCTGGCAACAAGTGTCGAACACAATGACCAAATTCACGATAGAAAGCGTGAATTTCTGGTCAGATTGGTAGATCACGTTATATTGGTTGGATCGTGATTCGGATACGTTGGGTACATTTGTCGCGAATCGAGTCGCAGAATGCCAAGAGTAGTCAACTGGAGTCGTATGGCATCACATTCCAACGGTAGCTAATCCAGCTGACTTAGTTTCAAGGGGATCCGATGTTAACGACATTGTGAGCTTCTTGTGGTTCTATGGTCCAAGCTTTTTAATGGCAGAAAAGGATCGATGGACTGAACTCCATCAGTTCGAGATAGCATCAGAATTGAAAGCTTCTAAAGACCAGAAAAATGCAGCGGTATGTGCGCTTGGGGTATCTGACGCCGAATCTAATTGCATTGTGCAATTATTCAACCGTCAATCGAGAGCTTTCTAAGCTGGTCGGTATAGTGGATATAGTAGATATAATGCCAGTCTTTTTGTCAAGCACCTTAGGCACTACTAAGCTGGTGCAAAGGTTCTTGTGGGATTATTGAGGCAGCAAGTTTGGATGATGCCCGCATCATATGTATAGCACTTGTTAGAAGATGCGTACACTGTTTCGCTATAAGCCACAGTTATTGGGGCAAATAATAGGAAAGTTGCCAGCCTTCGTGAAGGTTGGCCATTCAGAGTATCTGGCATAGATTTCTGTGGCCCATTTTATGTTAGTTACAGAATCAGCGGTAGACCACCCGTTAAAATGTACGTTGCCGTTTTTGTTTCGCCTTAAAGGCAGTTCATCTAGTCCCATTTAGTCTCTCTTACTTGTCTCAAACCTTTTCACTGACGCTTTTTTAAATGTATTTAAAAGGTTCTTTGGAGACGCGGGCTGCCGGAGAAGATCTTCAGCGACACCGCGACGAACTTCGTGGAAGCGAGCAACGTGCTGAGGGAGCTCCAAGCGGCGTTTCTTCAGAGAAAGGAGGAACTGCAGGAATACGCAGCGGAGAGAGCGGTACAATGGAACTCTATCCCTTCCGAGGGCACCACATTTCGGTGGGCTGTGGGAAGCAGCAGTAAAGGCTGCCAAACACAGGCTGGTGCGAGAGGCAGGCGACGCCAACGAGATGAGCATGCACCTGGGGGAAGACGAAGTGTTGCTCAACTCCAGGCCCCTCGTGGTGAACACTAGCGATCCTAACGATGGGGAGGCCATAACGCCAGGGCACTTGCTCATCTGATCCACGCTCGAAGAGCCCAACAACAAGCCCGCACCCGCTGCGCTTTTGGTTCAAGTGGTCCAGGGACTACCTCCTCAGCCTGCAGCAGCGAGCCCAGTGGAGCAGAGGCGAGGCCAATCTGGCCGAATGGGCGGTCGTCCTGATGCACGACGACAACACCCCTCCTCAACTATGGACAACAGGGCGCGTAACACGCGCAATCACTGGGAAGGACGGCAAGGTGCAGGTGGACGAAATCAGAACGCCGGCCGGCGTAATTAAATGGCCAGTCCATAAGCTGGTACCACTTCCAACGTGTTAAAGACCGGAGCTCGTCAACGGGGCCGGAATGTTGGAGTAGATCGTTAAGAGCAAAACATTGAAGAATAAAACATAATTAAGAGAAAGTAATGGAGTCTCTCCAAGGCATCTTTGGCTGACCCGCAAGCTGACCGGCGATCGACGACGGTGAAATGGGTTACGTGCGGCCGACGGTGGCTCGCGGGAATGGTGGTATATGGACGTAAATCACTTGTCAAAGTACGCCCAAAGCCAGTACGGTGGCGCTTTCGCTCGAATAAATCGATTATTAATTGAAAGAAAACAGCGTCCTTTCGTTTGATTTAGAATTATTAAAAATCTAAAAACTATACGATTTTTCAGAAGGAATGTGGACTATCTCTAGTGAGGAGTCACTCCGTATACTATATATACTGTGTGCACAACTATATATACTGTGTGCACACAATACTAGTAGTGGGGAAAATACCACACGCTTGGCTTAAGAACAAAATAGTCTTCATCCCCAAAGCGGATAAGGCCTTGAATTCGAATCCAAAGGACTTCAGACCAATCAGTCTATCGTCCTTTCTTCTCAAAACTTTTGAGAGACCTGTTGGGCTACACCTGAGGACAATTACAAGCCCTTAGATGTTGTAAGAAGCACAACATGCCGACTGAAAAGAAAATTCACAGAAACGGCACTTCAAGTAGTTGTTTCAGTGATACAGAAATATCTACACCTCAAGGAATACTCTTTAATAGACTTCCGCGATATTGAGGGAGCTTTCAAGGCACTCCGCAAGGTGGTGTCCTGCCTCCCATTCTATGGAACAAAGCAATCAAGAAGATTCTATTTGACTTGGAAATATCCTCAAACACTCTGCGGCCCAATGACCGCAAAGCTCGCGAGACTGGGAGTTATTTCCATAAAAACGGAAATCGTGTTATTCTGAAATAAATACAAGGTGCCACCCCTTAACCTCCCAATACTAAATGGGTGCAGGCTTTCCTCCAGCGACAGTGAAGGAACCCCGTTTCTTAGGGTTGGTAATTGATAAAAAGCTAAATTGGAACCTAAATACCAAAGAGAGAAAGGAGAATGCCACGATAGCCCTCTACACATGCTAAAAGGCAATTAGCTTGAAGGGGGTCATGAACCAAAGCAAGGTCCAATGGATGTATCTAGCAATATCTAGACCAATATTACTCTTTGGGTTACTGTGTGTTTTCCGGCCCTATCAACAAGGACGATAACCAAACAACTGGGCAAGGTTCAACGAACGGCAGCCCTATGCATTAGTGGGACACTCCGCACTACTCCAAATTATGCACCAAACGCCATCATAGGCCTCCAGAGCCTTGAGCTTGCTGGAAAAGAGCAGGAAGAAATAGCGGCAATACATCTGAGAGACTCAGACCAATGACCAACGTAGCTCACTCATCGATACTAAATTGCAGTACCGCCCCCTATGATTCTGCGTTTTTAGTTTTCTCGTATCTTCAAAATTGTGTATTCCAAGGACTTTCGTTCTTTGTGGTGGCGGAAGGGGCGGGGCGAAATTTTGAAATACACTTGGAATAGTGTGATAACAGAGAAGACTGAATACAAAACTTGGTTGCTCCATCTTTTACAGTCTGTGAGATATAGGCGCTAATGAAGACGGACGGACAGACAGACGGACAGACAGACATGGCTATATCGACTCGGCTATTGATGCTGATCAAGAATATATATACTTTATGGGGTTGGAAACGCTTCCTTTTGGGCGTTACACACATCCGTTATCACCAAAAATCTAATATACCCCTACACTCTTCGAGTACCGGGTATAAAAAGAGAAAAAATCGTCGCGCGGGGCTGAGCAGAGTGCCATACCCTTATGTATTTGGGTGCGCTGAACACGAATGAAAAGTCAAATTTGCTCCATCACGTAATGTTTTTTTTTCTTACCTCAAAAAACTAATATAGCTGAAACATTGCAAAAATGTATATTAAAAACTAATCCGATTCGCTTAAATCGGTCTATAATTATAAAGTTGAAGTTTTTGTATAGAAAACTCAAGCCATGCTTATGTCCATTGTACATGCTTACATCCCCTCATACCAGTTTTTAAATCTTGTATGAACTTATTATATGTGCTAATAAACATACATACATATATACTTCAGGGATATACACCCAGCGACAAAACAAAAAACCGCACTCCAAAATTTCATGCATTTTTGACTTCTCTAGTCAATCTCTAGTCTTCCCCAAATGTTATTCGATACTAAATGTTTTCATTTTTTTAAGTCAATAAATCAAATTCTAACAAAAGTGCATACTACGTTTTTTGATATCATATGCATATAATTCAAAATAAATATTTTTTTCAATCACACTCTTCTGAACGGTCATTTAGTATTTTGACCAAACACAGGAAAAAAATTTAATAAAATTATAAAATCGATTTATTCAGCAAATTATATAATATACGAATTTATAATTATAATTTGTTTTCAAATTATATATCAATTAATATTTGGTGCTACCTCCTTGGCTTTTATCACACATTTAACCCTATTGGGCATCGAATCGTATAAAGCCCTCAAATATTCCTCTATTATATCCTTAAACTAAACTTTTTCTACAACTTCCCCTAACTCATCCACAATTTTTGGCTTCCGCTTTTTTATTTTGGCAGTCATAAGGGCCCAGACATTCTCTTTAGGATTGAGGTCGGGGCTGTTACCTGGCCAATATAAGGAGTTAATGCACAATTCCGCCTTCAAAATATTAACCTGCCTCTAAAAAATAGTTGAAACTAGTTGACTACATTTGTAAAAATAAAAAAACGTCAGAGAATCTCTTACAGAGCGCGCTCGATGGCAAGGTATAGAATCGTCCTGAAAGATGGGATCTTCTCTCTCACTAAATGATCACATACTGGACACAACTCCACTACGAATAACTCCACTTCATACTTTTTTGAATTCACCATACCCTTAATAATTATTAGGGATTCTGCTTTATATTTAGATATGCATCCCCTTATAATAATATAAGGATAAAACTTCAATATGGCAATGCAGCAATTTTCGGAATAGCGTTCCCCTTTTCTGCGGCGAGCTGTGCGGGAACCATCGGGTCTAATGAGGTTAAATTTCAACTCATCCCAAAATATGATTTGTGGCCACTCAGATTAACTCTAATTTGCTTTTTCTTCGGCCCAATTCAGGCGTGCTTTCTTCATTCGACTATAAAGAAGTGGCTATTTGGCAGGTTTCCTTGCCATTTATCCCATCTCCTTTAAACGACACTGTATTGTTTGAGCTAAAATTTCTTTCGCAAATCGTTGCTGAACTTCTGCAGCTATCTTTACAGCATTTTTGAATCGATCATGTCGGTTCGTTTTCCTAATACTTCGATTTTCCCTTGCACATGTACATTTTTTTCTTCCCGATCCTTTCGTCCTCTCCACTTGTCCAGTCTCACGAAATTTTTTCAAAAATCGTCGCACTGAGCTTTCATTGAACTTAGTTCGATCCGCTATTCTTCGAATGGAGACATTTTGTTCAGCCGAGGCAATCATTTTTGACTTTTCAGTCACCGTTATCTGTTTTCCTTTGGGCATACTTCTTAAAGACTCCTAAGTAAAATTTTTTGCAAAAAATGTTTCCAGAAACTGAGACGTACCATGCAAGTTTTAGATTAAGTTAACTTATAGATGTAAATAAAACATTAAGTAACGAGGGGGAACAGTGTGAGCCACGGCAAAGGCCGCGGCTCTACCTTATACCCGGTACTCAGTCAGTATATACATATGTACATACATATATGAGCTTACGATTTATGCAATTTATTATATGTTCTCAAAAGGGACGAATTAAACTTTGGGTAAAAAATAATATATCAGAAAATGAAGTCAAACCATTTTTTGAATTTGTATACATGTTTCCATTTTAGCTTGCATATTCTTTTTACATCTGCTTCTAAATTTCTACATGTATAACTACATATTTGAGACGTACAAGTGTTTGCGACAAAGAGAGGGGTAATGAGTAAGCGCTTGGCAGGCGTTGCGTAGCCACTGAAATTTAATTTGTTCCTTCTGGCCATAATATTGATCCGACCTAATCCAGATTCGGCAATCTGTTAGACACTGTCATTTTCCATGATTCTGCGATTTTGGTTTTCTTCATTGTAGCTACAATAATGATCCGATCTGATCCAGATTCAACACTCTGGTAGAAATGGTCATTCTCCATGCTTCTGCGTTTTTAGTTTTCTTGTATCTTCAAAATTGTGTATGCCACAGTTTTTCGTTCTTTGTGCGGGCGGAAGAGGGCGGGACGAAATTTTGAAATACACTTGGAATAGTGTGATAACAGAGAAGACTGAATACAAAAATTGGTTGCTCCATCTTTTACAGTCTGTGAGATATAGGCGCTAATGAAGACGGACGAACAGACGGCCGGACGGACAGACAGACATGGCTATATCGACTCGGCTATTACTTATATGGCTCGGCTATGTACTTTATGGGGTCGGAAACGCTTCCTTCCGGGCGTTACACACAACCGTTATCACCACAAATCTAATATACCCCTATACTCTTCGAGTACCGGGTAAAAAAACATAAGCTAGCTCATTAAACAAAACTTTATAATCTTAGTGTCTGCATTTTTATCAATCCGAGAGTCGGTGTCGTTGACCTAAAATTTAATGGATTTTTTCTTTCAAACTTTTATTTTATACACATAAATAAATATACATATTTATTCATTATCAATCTGTTCAGCATATGTACATATATACATATGTACATTTTATATTGCTGCGCTCAATATGTTTGCTGCATGTATGTACATGTACATGTACTAAAAGAAATATGTTACATATTGCTTAATTTGCTCAAAAATTAAGTTAATTAATTTGCTTATTAAAGTAGTAGAGTCTCAATGAAAATGTATGAGCGAAGATTAAAAATGGCACTTTCTTTATCACAAATTCGTCAGCATAGCTGCATTGATTTGTTAAGTCCCGAAGCATGGCTTATGTATAGATTGATAGAGATATTGCATATTAGGACTACTAGAAAAAGTACTCTTGTAATTTTTTTTTTGTACTATTTATTTTCTATTTACCTACATTTATTTTCTAATGCATTTGTTAAATACTTACCCGGCAAAAATCCTTAAGGTGTTTTTTAAAAGTTGCATTTCAAAACCAGATCTTAAGCTTACGATTTTGAACTCGATGTAAAAATATATATATGTACATATGTGTATATAATTATATATATTGTTTTTTTTTACCACCGCTTGAGTATCTTAAAGGCACAAGCACGAACTTTTCTTACAATTCCTATCTTACAATAATGGCTTTGTCAGCCTCCAGTGCGTAGTGTCTGAACTTTCACTCAACACTAAACAAGGTATAAATATTTGTTCCAGCATTTATTCACGCTAAATTAGCTGTACTTGGCATGCGCAAGACTGGCATATCCACTTTGCAAGTGTAAGCGCTGCTCCAGATCCCCTTCATTTACTGGCCAGCTAGTTTCAAGCGGATGTGCACATGTACATATGTATGTGCATTTAGCACACACAACCAGCGAAGCGTTCTTGGCATGCACAGTTTTTAAGATACGAGAAAACTAAAAACGCGGAATCATAGAATATAAATATATATATATCAGAGCGTTTAAGCTGAAATAGATAAAATTATTAAGATAGCCACAATGAAGAAAACCAATTGGTCGTTCGTCCAGATGACAGCCTAGATCTCAGAGACTATAAGAGCTAGAGCAACCAAACTTTTTATCCAAGTCAAATTGTTGGTAAGCAAAAAAGAAATTAAGGCGCGCGTTGTAAGCAAGGATCGCGGTTCTACTTTATACCTGGTATTCAGTCAGTATATATGTATGTATGTGACTTATGACTTACATATGTACATTCGAGTATATCATTTATGTATCCTTCCGCTTCCACAAAAGGACGAAAATCTGTGGAATCCACAATTTTTATGATACGAGAAAACCAAAAACGAAAAAGTATCTATCAGATTTCCGAATCTGGATCAGGTCGGATTACTACTACAGCCAGAAGGAACAAATTAAATTTCAGTGGCTAATGAACGCCATTCAAGCGATTACTCATTCCATCTCTCTCGCACACACTTCCACGAGACGTATATACATGCATGTAGAAATCATATGTAAAAAACATATGTAAGCGAAAATGGAAACAGAGAATAAAGGAATCCCTTAAATTTTTTTAATTTTCTTTTTTTGGATAAAATGCAGTTCGTTCCTTTCTCGAACATATAATAAATTACATAACTCGTAAGCATACATAAATACTGACTAAGTACCGAGTATAAAGTATCGGATATAAACGTTCCTCCGCTTTTATTTTTATACCCGGTACTCGAAGAGAATAGGGGTAAATTAGATTTGTGGGGATAACGGTTGTGTGTAACGCACAGAAGGAAGCGTTTCCGACCCCATAAAGTATATATATTCTTGATCAGCATCAATAGCCGAGTCGATATAGCCATGTCTATCTGTCCGTCCGTCTGTCCGTCTATCCGTGCGTCTTCATTAGCGCCTATATCTCAGAGACTATTAAAGCTAGAGTAACCAAATTTTTTAACCAGTCTCCTTTGTGATCACAATACTTCAAATGTGTTGCAAAATTTCGCCCCGCCCTCTTCCGCCCGCACAAAGAACGAAAATCTGTGGCATACACAATTTTGAAGATACGAGAAAACTAAAAACGCAGAGTCATAGAGAATGATCATTTCTATCAGAGTGTTGAATCTGGATCATATCGGATCATTATTATAGCTACAATGAAGAAACCCATTTCGAAAGTCATCATTCCCTCTCGCTCTCTCTCACACGCGACCCTGTCTGCTTTGCTTATTCGTTTAAATCAGCGCCTAGATCTCAGAGACTATAAGAGCTAGAGCAACGAAACTTTCTATCCAAACTCCTGTGATATCAATTCAGCACAAGTTTTTTTTTTAATTTTGCCACGCCCCCTTCCGCCCCCACAACAGACGAAAATCTGTGGAATCCACAATTTTTAAGGTACGAGAAAACGAAAACCACAGAATCATCTAAAATGATCGTGTCTAACAGATTGCCGAATCTGGATTAGGTCGGGTCATTATTATGGACAGAAGGAACAAATTAAATTTCAGTGGCTACGCAACGCCTGCCAAGCGCTTACTCATTACCCCTCTCGTTGTCGCAAACACTTGTACGTCTCAAATATGTAGTTATACATGTAGAAATGTAGAAGCAGATGTAAAAATCATATGTAAACAAAAATAGAAACATGTATAAAAATTCCAAAAATGGTTTGACTTCATTTTTTTATTTTAAATATTATTTTTTTTCCAAAAATTAATTTGTTCCTTTTGAGAATATATAATAAATTTCATAAATTGTGTAGGGTCATAAATGTATATATACTGAGTGAGTACCGGGTATAAGATAGAGCCGCGGCCTTTGCGGCGGCTCACAACGTTCCCCCTCGTTAATTATTTAAAGCTGTGCAATATCTAATTTCAAAGTACCTGCAATGGTCACCAACTTGTTAAACATTTGGAAAAATTATTGGTAAGCAAAAAAGAAATTAAGGCGTGACAAATTAAGGTTGTGAGCAAAGATCGCGGTTCTACTTTATACCTGGTACTCAGTGAGTATATATGTATGTGAGCTTATGACTTACATACATATGTACAGACGAGACAGAGAACGGCAAGGGTGTCACTTTTTGACACTCTACTCACACCCATTAAACCTTGTGAGCCGGTGCCACTCATTACCCTCAAGAAAAGTAAAACACTCGTACCCACACTAAACCATGCCGGTGTTTGCGAGTATGTACTTCGGGTAGACGCTCACACATTGTGCGTTGCTTCTATTTCACCAGACACCCAGATATTTTTCGTAGACGAGTGTCGATCATTTTCGTACTCATAACGAATGTAAGAGAAGCAAGGATTGTGGGCAAAGTACACATTTTTTTACCCGGGTGCCTTTAAAACACTCGGGTGTCACGGAGATACCCAAGTGCTCTTGCACTGATCGACTGCTTTTTTTCCACTGATTTACACATTTTAGCGGTCTAGTTCAGTCGTTAAACGTCGGCCTGCATTTCTAAGTTTACTACTAAAGTTTATCAACATCCAATGAAGCTGTAAAAAAAATAGTTTTTTATTTTCAATATACATACATATGTATGTACATGTGCATACTAATGTATGCATGAATAAAGCAAATTATGGGTACAGCAAAAAACAAGGGTGCAGAAAGAACACACAAGAAATAAAAAAAAAAACATCCATGCCACGCAATACGTTTTTTGTCTCGAGTAGTGTGTTTCCTTTTTCACCCATTCATTTTGCAACAGTACTTGAGATCGGCCTCAACGCGTGTATACATACAAAAAATCACTCGGGCACGATCTACGCTTGTGCGTAAAAACACCCGACACAATACTCAGACTCAATCGCTTGCACCCTATTTGCAGTGCCAGAAGACACCCGGGTGTCAAAAATACTCACAGACACCGGGTGTACTTTTTGTTGCGGTGGCTCATTGCCGTTCTCTGATACGAGTATATCATTTATACAACATATTTTCTGCTCGCACAAGGGACGAATTGATGTTTTGTAGATATGTATTGTGTGGTCTGTGTATGTGTGGTCTGAAGAAGATATTGTTCTTTTGTGGGGGATGTGGGGGGTGGGGCTGAAATTTGGAAATACACTTGTAACATGAGTGTGGATATAAAATTTGTTTTCTCTAGCTTTTATAGTCTCTCAGAACTAGTCGTGTAACAAGATGGACGGACGGACGTAAGGACAGACGAACGGACAGACGAATGGAAGATAGACAAGGCTATATCAAAGATAATATAATCACTCAGATGAATAACTCCATATAAAATTTTCAGCTCGATTTTTTCTGGGTGGAACTTAGATAAATTTATAAATGGTGGAAATTATATAAATTTATATAAATTCTCAAAAAAGAGAGAAAGAGGTAGCCTTTTCTAGTTTAAGATTTTTACGAATATTTGAAATTTGATATTTTTTGTTCATATTTTTTTCAGAGGTAATGGTTATTTTGTTCACATATATCAAGTACATTATAACTGGTTGTATTGAACTTTGCAACTTTGAAAAGCTAATAAATGCCCTATAGTCCGACCCAATTTTTTTGTAGTCTCAGCTTACTGTCTGGAAGATACTAGGCTTTCAAATTCAAATTTCATTATTTTTTGCGGTATATTTTCACGAAAAAAACTGAGTTTTCAAAGTCAAAATTTCAAAGTCAAAATTTCAGTTTGCAGCTACAAACTGTCTGGGTTAGATTTATAGCTGCATTTGTTAGCTTTTCAAAACTGAAAAGTTCAATGAAACTAGTTATGGGAAACTTAAGCTATGTGAAAAATAGAAGCACTACCTCTGAAAAAATACTACATTTTTAAAAAATTCTTTAAAAAATCTAAAATAGCAAAATGTCGTGTCGTGTGCCTAACAGACCAAAAGTTCTACCTTTTCAATTTTTCCAACAACTACGATATATGACTAGGCAGAGAATATTTTATGGTCATCCAGGCAGTAATCAATTACTGGGCCAATACTGAGATGTTAGAAGAAAGAACGTTCCCAATCATTTCAAGTGGAGTTATTGAAGTTGGCGGGACCACAAGGAAGAAGAAGATCAGATAGCAAAAAAGTGCCTTGACCTCTCGCATCAGAGGTGCATAAGTACTCCACTTCCGCTCGCTAGTAACTTGATTTGCAGCGACTAGCGGTACAGAAAAGGTGATAGTTTGACTTTCAAAAGTACTTTCAAGCATACCATCCAGATTCAGCACGAAGATGACGAAGAAGTCAACAAGCAAATCAAAGAAATGATCAGGCAAGGAATAATTCGTAAGTCGAAATCGACTTTCTCCTCCCCCATTTCTATATTCTCAAAAAGTTTGATGCTTCCGGAAAACAGAAGTACAGACTCGGTGTAGATTATAGAGGTCTCAACTAAATAACCATCAAGGATGAATTCCAAGCTCTTAGGATGGAAGAAAATGTCAATATTTCACAACGATTGATTAGGCAAAAGGTTTCCATCAAATCCCAATGGAACCCAATTTCATCGTTGAAACAGCGTTTTCAAGAAAACATGGACATTATAAGTATACACGAATGCCATTCGGGCTAGCAAATGCTGCCACCACTTTCCAAAAATGCATGAATATTATATTGGAAGATTTGATCTTTACCGATTGTTTAGTGTACTTAGATGGCATCATAATTTTCTCGACTTCATTGGTGCCAAAATTTAAAATTTAAGTTCCAAAAATTAAAAGTCGAAAACCGGAAATTATAAATGGAATTTATGAATTTATGAAGAAAGAAACTGAATTCCTTGGTCATATAGTCACACCAGAAGGAAAAATACCAAATCTAAACAGGATTTCAGCCATAATCAAGTTCCCTATACCGGAAACAAGTAAACAAATCAAATCGTTCTTATTACTATGCGGAATCTATAGGAAGTTCAATCCCAATTTCGCAAATAACACAAGTCAACACGATGTTTCTGCTGTGGTCCAAAATTACTTTTTCTGATAGATTTGGAGACTAACTTTTTTGTTTAGTTTTTTTGTAAGAATTTTTTAAACTAATTCAATGTTTTGGTCAGAGGTAGTGGTTTTTTTCAAAATAACATAAGTTTCTTATAACTGGTTGTATTGAATTTGGCAGTGCTGAAAAGCTGGCAAATGCAGCTGAAAATCTAGCCCAGAAACATTTTAGCTGCAGCTTAACGTCTGGAAGATATTAGGCTTTCAAATGTCAAATTTTTTTAAGGTATTTTTTTCCGAATTTAAATATTCCGGATAAGTAGAAAAAAAATATTTTGTGGCTAACATTTTTGGGTTTAGATAGATACATTAATCAGGCATCGTTTGCAGTATGGTTTCTTAGAATCGATGAATAAACGGCTAATTTACTGCCAAATCTGACCAAATCTTCACATGCCGATTCAACGAATGTCAACCCCCTCTCTTCGTTTGCAAAGCCTAACGTTATCAGGCTGAGTACCCTGGCAATGCGTTGCCTACTTGCAGCATATATTTTGGTCGCGATGGAAGGCTGTGACGTTCCTCGGCCGGGGTATGCTCGTCGCGCCGGGTTCACAGAAATTTGTTTGGTTTCTGGATGTGGAAGCTGTAATAGATGTTCTCGGGTTCAAGAATAAGGCGTAGGGTTAAGCAGTATATAAAAAGTTATCTTTATTGTTCGTAATTGTACACCGGAATGTTGGCAAAGGTGATACTCGGTCTCGTGGGGGGTCTTCCTTCGGGGTCTTCCTTCGTGTTTGGCTACTCGGCCGCACGTGGCTGTTTGCTGCGTGCAGATCGTGGATGGACGTTGGCGGGCCGCTCCTATGGGGAGAATCGCGGTCGCGGTGACCACACTCTGAGGTGAAGGCTTGTGGTAGAGGTGAAAACTCTCTGGGGGGTGTTAGAGCAGAGGTGAATACTCTCTGGGGTACGGAAAGTGGCAGAGATAAATACTCCCTGTAGAGACGTGTTTGACAGAGGTAAATTCTCTGGGGAGAGGAATAGTTGCAGAGGTAAATACTCTCTGTAGAGACGTGATTTGACAGAGGTGAATCCTCTGGGGAGACGATTTGTTGCAGAGGTGAAGACTCTCTGTGGAGAAAGATAGGGCAGAGGTGAATACACTCTGTGGAGAAAGATAGTGCAGAGGTGAGTACACTCTGTGGAGTAAGATAGGGCAGAGGTGAATACACTCTGTGGAGTAAGATAGGGCAGAGGTGAATACTCTCTGTGGGGGAACAGTTCAGGACGGGGAAAATGTATTAGTGAACGGGCCAGCGGAGAAAGCAGGGCTTCTTACCTTGGAGCACCGTTCGTAAAATGTAATAGGAAGTTAATCCCAGGCTGTTCCGAGTTGGACTGCCCCGATTTGAGCCGGCGGGGCTTCTTTTATTGCCGAAAGTCAGCTGTTGGTCGGCGGCTTTGGGCTTGTGCGCGCCCCTGGCATGCCTAACGCCTACTGGGTCCCAGCTGATAGTGTGGCCGTTGGTGATCGTGCTCCGGTCACACTGGCATGATCGTTGGCTAGTGTGACCGTTTACTGTCTGGTGTTGGTCCCACTGATGGTTTTGGCGCGTGCTTGCATATGCCGGTTTTTTTGTGTTGAGTCTTTTATTTCATTATTTAATCCTTCATAACAATACTTCAATATTCAGTCTTTTTAGTTTACTATATTGTGGCGCCGGCGCTGTTGCATATGGCGCTGGGCGTCACAAGGCTTGGTTTGGTTTCGGCGTCGGTGCATTGGCCAAGTCGAAAATCGGCAGCATATATGCAAGTTACACCTTCTAATGCCGTTTGGCACCATGTTAAAAACTGTTACAAACACAGATATTTGGTATGTATGTAGGTATGTAGAAAAAAAGGGGTTTGTCAGCAAAGTTTGGCTGCATATGTCAGCTTTTTAGAACACAAAAATACAATACAACCAGTTATAAGAAAATGAAGTTATGTGAAAAATAGAAGCACTACCTCTGAAAAAAATACCAGATTTTTAAAATACTCTTTAAATATACTAAACCATAATTCTTTAGAAAATTGTAAATCTCCAAATCTATCAGAAAAAGTCAAAAAGTATTTAGGCCACAGCAGAAATAAAAAGTTGAATTTTGTTGAGTAGTGTAATGTGCGATAGGTGCTGTTCTGTCACAAGATCATTAACCTATCTATTGTACCAGCAGAATACTCAATGACCACGAAATATATTATTTTGCCATCGAAAAAGAATTTTCAGCTATCGTTTGGGCGACTACGTATTTCCGATCATAACTATTTGGTGGAACATTCGAGATACTCAGCGACCACAAGCAGTTGGTATGATTTTACAATCTCAAACAGCAAAATATCAAACTACGAAATTGGAAAATAAAGCTAAACGAAATGGACTTCAAGATTAGATACCTACCTGGTAAAGAAAACAATGTAGCACATGCACTACCTAGTATAAAACTTAACGAACACCTTCTCGCCGAAGAGAACTATTAACGATTACAATCGTCAGATTGACTGAACAAAAGGTGCAAAAGATAGAGTAAATTCATCCCATTACTTTCATTACTTCAAAATTATCATTAAAATTACATGTATAAAATTAATGACAAATACACTAGCTAAAGAGCTAATTAAGAAATATGTATGCACAAAAAAAAGTACTTTATGTTTCCATAACAATGAAGATATTCCTTTATTCCAACAAGCATATTAAGAAATTAATAATCCAAATATTTTAACATAAGTAAATTCAAGACAAAAACTTCAAAATTATGCCGAATTTAAAGAACCTATATTGAAGAATCACAAGGAATTATTACATACTAGAATTAAAAACGAGGGGAAAGTTGTGAGCCGCGGCAAAGGCCGCGGCTCTACTTTATACCCGGTACCAAAGACAATATAAACACAAAGATATGTATGTTCCTGACTGGCTGGAATTTAAAAGTATTTCAGATTGAATAAGGGAAAGACAAATAGACGGAGAGACAGAGAGCGCTTTAGTTGCACACGTTCTGTACGTGAGGCTGAGCTTTAACTGTATGTGTGTACATATTGTAGGGCTGCTTGTTTGTATTGGTTGTTCACGACGCCGCTGTCAAAGAAAATACCCATACCTTTAGAATTGAATGGTGATTATGATTTTCCGATGACGCATGGCTAAAATGTAAAAATTTGTATATTGTGTATATCCTTAATGTGCTAATTTTGTTTAATGTAGGTACTATAAAAGAATATAATGAGGGAATGTAAATATATACAAACGCAAAATGTATATCAGATATAACATCAAAATATATAAATTGTCTATAGGGTATTATTGCGTCGCGTCAATAAGCAACACTCAGCAAATAAATTTGTGGCTCAAGAAATCTTCTCAAAAGTCTTTTGCTGGCAATTTCGGCAGCTCGTCACACGTACACACACATGTGTACTTACAGTTCCGTGTATACTCATACAAGCAAGCTCATTCTATTTTGAAATCTGCGAACGCACTGGAGTTCGTGCGAGCGCGATAGCGCTCTTCTTAAAAACAACCCTCCCAAAAAAACAGAATTGTATGAGCGTTAGACATCTTAGTGCTTATACTGTCTTTGCCGGTACTCAGTCAGTATATACCAGAGCATGCAAATAACCGTCAACCGATTTTTCCAACGCAGTCTTCACACAGACAAAACATGAACGAGAGGGAACGTTGTGAGCCGCGGCAAAGGCCGCGGCTCTACCTTATACCCGGTACTCAGTCAGTATATACATACATATGACAAATTAAAAAAATGGGCAAAAAATAATATTTCAAAAAATGAAGTAAATTTTTGGAATATTATACATGTTTCTGATTTTGTTTGCATATGATTTTTACATTTGCTTCTAAATTTCTACATGACATGTATAACTACATATTTGAGACGTACAAGTGCTTACGACAGAGAGAGAGAGAGAATGAGTCAGCGCTTGGCAGGCGTTGCGTAGCCACTGAAATTTAATTTGTTTCTTCTGGCATATTCGGCAATCTGGTAGATATGGTAATTTTCCATGATTCTGCGTTTTTGGTTTTCTTGTATCTTACAAATTGTGGATTCCACAGATTTTCGTACTTTGTGGGGGCGGAAGGGGGCTTGACAAAATTTTGAAATACACTTGTATTAAATTGACATTACAGGAGCTTGGATAGAAAATTTGGTTGCTCTAGGCCTTATAGTCTCTGAGATCTAGGCGCTCATTTGAACGAATAGGAAAAACAGACAGGGTCGCGTGTGAGAGAGAGCGAGAGAGAACGATGACTTTCGGAATGGTTTTCTTCATTGTAGCTGTAATAATGATCCGATCTGATCCAGGTTCCACACTCTGATAGAAATGGGCATTCTCTATGACTCTGCGTTTTTGGTTTTCTCGTATCTTCAAAATTGTGTATGCCACAGACTTTCGTTCTTTGTGCGGGCGGAAAGGGGCAGGGCGAAATTTTGCAACACATTTGGAGTAGTGTGATCACACAGGAGACTGGATACAAAACTTGGTTGCTCTAGCTTTTATAGTCTCTAAGATCTATGCGAAAATGAAGACGGACGGACAGACGCACGGACGGATGGACGGACGGACAGACAAACATGGCTATATTGACTCGGCTATTGATGCTGATCAAGAATATATATACTTTATGGGTTCGGAAACGCTTCCTTCTGGGCGTTACACATATCCGTTATCACAAATCTAATATATCCCTATACTCTTCGAGTACCGGGTTAAAAAATAGTCAATTGGTTTAAGGGAAGACACTATTATCCAAACCATCGTAAATTATTCAAAAACATAGTAAGCGAATACACTACTTGTACTTTTATCAAAACAGAGCACCGAGATACAAGGTTAGCATTCGAAGTAGCACCAGAAGTACAAAACATCCGAGAACGATATTTTATGCATTTCATTCTGATATGCAACGAACAGTTCTTATCATGTATATACATATATTCGAAATTCGAGTTGTTTTTTCCCTTAAGAAGCCCGGGCAGTTACAGTTGTCTCGGTTGGTGATGCTTAGCATGGCTGCATGCGCCGCAGCCAGACAGTGAGCTGTAAATATTCCCACTAACTGTTTGCAGTCTTTCCGTGGAAGATGCAGTAGATGGTAAGTGATTTCTTTACTACGTTCTTTGCACATGGTTCTCGAAGTTCTGCAGATGGTTGTGTTCCTCCACCTGCTTTCGGTTTTCAACCCGGCCTGTTTCTCTAATTCGATTTGTAGCGTTCCAAGGGAGACACGAAAGTTTTCAGTTCTTTCATTCGTAAACCCGAAGCCTTCCTTGGCCAGAACGTCTGCCACTTCGTTTCCTTCGATGCCCTGGTGGCTGGAAACCCAGTAGATTCACACAGATTTAGTCGAGCCTAGTGAGTCTAGTACCTCCCTGCTTGTCAGGACAATTCTAGAACTGACCGCAAGCGACTTCATGAATTTTATCGCCTGGCTGTTAACGAATATGTTAACGGCATTGTTAACCTCTGCCGCCTTTTTGATGGTGAAAACTTCCGCCTGAAATATGCTGCATCGGTCGGGTAGCTTATAAGTCGCCCTTATTTCAAAGTTCATGCAGTATGGGCAGGCTCCTACTCCTCCTTCCATCTTGGAGCCGGCAGTGTATATGTTGAGGTGTTGAGCCTGGTCCCGTCCAGCTTTCCAGTCTTCGGGTCCCATAAAAAAGTTTGTTTTTAGGAGATCATGTAGTCAGTAACACTGATCATGTCCATGCCAATTGAACTGTGCCCGTATCCTTCCTAAAACATGTTCGCCGAAGCGATCAGGCGCTGTGCTAAAATCTAGTCAGACCACTACATTGGGTCTGCATGCCAGTTTGCTATCCAGTACTGTGCCTAGGTATATGACGTGTGTTTTTGGAGTCAGCTTTATTTGGTTGATTCTCGGACGAATCCATGCCAGTACCGTTTACCTCTTGATGAAGAGGATGAGGTTTATCTTATCCGCATTGATACTGATTCCTACTTCATCCGCCCCCTCACATATCTTCCTGAGTGTACGTTCCATTATGGAGTTGAGAGTCGATGGACACTGACCCGTAATAAGTACGCTTATGTAGTCCGCATAAGCTGTTATTTTTCGCGCCTTCCTCTCGAAACTCTTGATGATGTTGTCGACCACCAGATTCCACAGGAGGGGCGACAGGACTCCACCATAGGGTGTGCCGTTGTGTGCTTTTTTAACCATGGAAGTGGTGCCCCACTCTGATTGCAGCCGGCTAAAACTTAGAAGGTTTTTATCCGGAGGTTGATTGCTGGGTGTGTGTTGGTTTCTCCTAGGCAGTCCAATATGGCTTCTGTAGCGACGTTATGAAATGCTCCGGATATATCCACAAATACTCCTGGTGCATACTTTTTCTTGTTGAGGGCTTTCTCTACGGTAACTACTAACGAATAAAGTGCTGTCTCTGCCGGTTTTCCCTTGGTGTAAGTAGGCTGGTTGGTTGGCATCAGTCCGCCCACTACATTTCTGATGTATAGATGTATGTAGTTTTTCTAGTGTTTTCAATAGAAACGAGGTGAGGCCTATAATCCTTGGGACTATAATCCTCCATAATCCTTGGGACTTTGGAGGTCGCCTAAGTTCTGAGATAAAAGAGATCCTCTGCCTCTTGTCCTCTACGTCTTGTCCATTGCCGTCGTCTTCCCATTGACGTCGCTGCAGTCAATGAGCGCCACGATAAGGTGTCTTTTAGATAAGTCCTTGATCTTCGACTTTAGGAGCTCGTATGGGAGAGGCTTCGCGACTTTCGGTGCGAGGGTTGCGAATTTGGGTCCGCGTTGCTGCGGTCCTTTTCCTCGGTCCTCTCGATCGAGCGTTGCCCTTTTTTGGCCAGCAGCTGGGGCATCTGTGAGAAATGCAATCTACCCTCCTCTTCACGCTGCTCAGCTCAGGCTAGCTAGGCATTCTCCTCCTGGGGCAGTTCAGCTTTGTCTTGGAGCCGGCTTTATATTTTCAGGCCTGCCTTGCACTGCATTTTTCTCTCATCCACTCCCTGGAACGCTTCGGCCATTCCCTACGCGGGGAAATGGTGTCTGACTCTCTTCCTCCATATTGTTGATTAAAAGCACGTTCTCCAGATCCGAGTCTACTTCGACAGGGATATCGGTGCGGCTCAGCTTGGAGTGATGGAGTGGTATTTTGACAGTAGTTTTTCAACTGGTATGGCCTGCTAACGTCACATCAGAGGTGTGACCGTTGTCAATAAGCAGAGAGCAGTCACGCTTCTCAACGATGGTTACGCTGACATCCCAGCAATTTACTCCTTTTTAGCCTCCAGGGCCCGAGCGCTCATAATAAATTATGTTTTTCGGAGGAACCACTCCCTAGCGTTTTATGACTGGCTGTCAGGCACGCCATGACCAAGCTCTTAATAATTTATTCTGCCAATGGATTAATCCTTATCTGGCTTACTTAGCTCTAAACTAAACCTTACTTATATTAAAAATATTCCCTGAGCTCTTGCCTAAGAAAATTCTTCTTGAATCCCCAACTAAATCGAATGCTTGCCGGCAGGGAATTGAACATCCGCAGAGCCCTTAAGAATGGTTCGATCCGCGCTAATTAGTGTTAACCGCCCTTTCATTAAATGGGACCAAGGTACGGAGATTCCTGGCTGGGACGTTAAAGTTGATCAAACTTATTAGGAAAATTTATTGTTCGTTCGATTCTCTTTGTAGCAATCATACGTTTTTTTGTTTTGCGCTCCGCTTAGTTTCTACTTTTTTTGCTTAAACAGCCGGTGTTTTATGAAAATAACCCCTAAAAAATTCATAAACTAACAACCTACTATATCATCTATTTCTTGATCGCGAGTGCCTGTTTACTGTGAAAAAACATAATTTAAATTATTATTTTTCGCATCGCCTAACAAAGTGTTTTTATTTGTGATTTTCGTAACTACACACAGTATCATATTTAGCCGCTTTCACCTATTAGTTCTGCTGATTTATCACTCTCTCCCTATTGCCCACACCTGAATAACTGTTCTTCCTCTCTCGAGGAAGTAGTGCAGTAGCGCTCTCTTTCTCTCTCTCTCTCTCTCAATTTTAGCTGCTGTCACCGTTCTCATGTTCACTTATTCCTCTTTTGGCAGATATCTGGCACACTGGTCTGATATCAGTTTTTTTTTAATGAAAAAATATAATAAAATAATTTTTACATTTTAAAATGAAATTCTCTATGGTGTGTGCTAAAAAAAAATTCAAGAAGCAGATCACCCATGACCAGCCGAGTATCCTCTGCTGGCTCTGCGATAGCGTAGTACGCGCTAAATGCGAAGGGTTTTCCGGTCTCGTGGGTGATGCCATCAAAAAAGGAATGGTCTGCATTACAGCTTTAAGGCATGCCGTCCGGTTGAGAAGGAGATGGCAGCGCTTATGAGGCAGACCCGGATGTGCTTTAGGGATCTGACCGTGGACTTCAAAGAGCAATACGATCGGCTTCTACCCATGGAGTCTCAGTTTAGTGGTTTCAAAATACTGACTGAGTCTCCTAGGCGCAAAAAGGTCACTCTGCGGGCTTCGCATGTGCCAACTGCCCCTCGGTCAGCCGATGCAGACAAGCTGTCGTTCGCAACGACAGCTGCTGGCGATGAAAATTCGGTAGTCGAACTTATCGCGTCGGAGGGCATGCAGCCAAAATCGTCTGTAGCAGTAATGGCCGTAATTTCCGCAAACTCATTAGCGGTCCCCTCAGTGGCGACCTCACCAGTGAATATACGTCCCGGACCACCGGGGATTACCATCACAGGTGATAGGCCTGTGGTGCCAAGATTGGTGAGGATCCCACCAAAGAGACAAGTTTTTGTCTCACGGCTTGCCCCTGACTCCACAATTAAAGATGTGATGGCTTTTATTCAAAGCCAAATAAAAGCCGCTGATTTTAAGGCGGAAAAGTTTAACTTTTCTTATGCCAGGGAGATAGCTTCTTTTAAAATAAGTGTCTCCCAAACTCACTTTAATACCATATGTTCGGTCAAATTTTGGACGGAGCATTTGGGGGTGAAAGAGTTTAAGGCAAGGAAGAAGACTAGGCCCCCAATAACTCTGCCAACTATTCAGACCAATGCTCCATCTTCATCTTCCCGCTCTACCTCCACCCGTACAAAAAACTAATAGATTCTGTCTTAGTGACCTATCTGAATGTTCGAGGCTTACGTAGTAAGCTCAGCATTCTTTTCCAGGATAGTGTCGCAATTGCATCCAACGTTATTGTGTTTACCGAGACCTGGTTAATGCCGGGCATTCTTAGTTCCGAAGTTTTGGCAGGTCGGTATACAACTTATAAAGGATCGTTCGTCTTGACGTGCAGGAGGGGTTCTAATTGCTGAGGACTTAAACTTCACGTCATAACTTTTCACAGTCCAGATCCAGCAGGAATTTCTGTGTGTAAAACTGATTCTTCCCGCTTTCTCAGTTTTCATAACTTGATCGTATATTCCACCTTCTTCGGATATCGCAATTTACAAGCAGCATTTGTCCGCCTTAACAGCTATCTCTTTCTCGCTATCTGACAAAGATCACATGATAGTTCTTGGTGACTTCAACTTGCCAGGAATTGTTTCGTCTTCGGCAAAGGACTCTAATAGCCTGGTACCCATGGCACGTCATGACTTTGTTGACGGCTTGATTGACCTGTCTCTGTCTCAAGTTAACCATGTTAAAAACTCCTTGGGTCGATTTCTTGATCTGTGCTTTGTAACGGATGCGACCTTAGCGTTGCCTACCATCCTACTTTCGAAGTGTCGCTCGACCTAGGAAGAACTGTACTGGATCGGTCGAGTAGACTACCCCAATGTGTCCGCTACTTCCGTAAAGCCGAGTTTACGAAACTTAATAACCTTATTAGGGATTTTGATTGGTCCGCTTTATATTTGTGCAGTGATGTTACGACAGGCACAAACATTTTTTATGATGCACTGGACTCACTTTTTGTCTCTTGTGTCCCACTTTGCTGTCCGATTAGATCAAGAAAACCCCCTTGGTCTACCAAGGAGCTATCTCATCTAAAAAACTTAAAATCAAGACTTTATACAAAATTTCAAGAAGTTGGCTCTCCTTCTTCTCTTTCTCATTATGTAATAGCTCGGTCAAACTTTTCAGTTCTTAACGCTCAATGCTATCAGAATTACCTAACTCGACGCAGGATACGTTTTTCTAAGGACCCCAAACAGTTCTACAGCTTCGTAAACAGTAAGCGTAGTACGTCCGCACACCCATCCTCGCTATCCTTCCTTAATACGTCGGCAGATAATGATCAGGCAATTGCCGATCTTTTTGCCCGTTTTTTCCAAACTACCTATTCGCAGGACGTTTACTCTGGTCAGCTGTATCCATACGGCTTACCGAGTTCGAACAGCATTTTCAGTCCTTTGCTAAATTAAAGCTCATTTCTTCATGATTACGAACAGTAAAGCCGGTGTTCTCACCGGGTCCGGACGGAGTTCCCGGCTGTGTACTCAGGTACTGTGCCGAGACTCTGTGTGGGCCATTGCTTAAACTATTCAACCTGTCCATAAATTCTTCATGCTTTCCCCCGATATGGAAGGAGTCCTTTATAATTCCTCTCCATAAGAAAGGTAGAAAGTCTGATGCAATGAACTATAGAGGTATATCTAAGTTATCCGCTATTCCTAAAGTGTTTGAGAAAATTTTAACTCCGCACCTGCAGCACCTATGCAGATCACTTATATCTCCATCACAACATGGATTTATGAGGCGGAGATCAACTACTACAAATTAATTGGAGTTTACCTCCCTTATAATAAAAGGCTTTCAAGGTAATTTACAGACGGATGTTGTTTACACCGATTTAAGTAAAGCGTTCGATTCTGTAAACCATTCCCTCCTAGCACAAAAAATTGACCTTCTAGGGTTCCCGCCCAATCTCCTGAGATGGATCTCTAGCTACCTTTGTTCTAGGTCTCAAAGAGTCCTTTTCAAAAACTCCCTGTCCTCACCAGTTATGGTGACTTCGGGTGTACCACAGGGCAACCATCTAGGCCCCTTACTCTTTACACTCTTTATAAATGACCTGCCTTCTGTATTAACATACTCTCGAGTACTTATGTATGCGGATGATGTTAAGCTCTGTGTCCAGTATAAGGACATTTCTTTTCAATCCAGGTTGCAGTCCGATCTCGATAGATTTCAGTCTTGGCGTTGTGCAAATTTATTAAACCTTAATGCTTCAAAATGTAAAGTAATGACTTTCCATCGCTCCAGCGCATTTCTGGTTCCTTACACCCTTTGTGGTGGTTCTCTTGAGAGAATTACCCGGGTTGATGATCTTGGTGTTCTACTAGATCCCAAGTTAAGGTTTTCAGAACACATTTCTACCATGGTGAACAAGGCCATGGGCGGGCTTGGGTTTATAAAGAGGTGGTCAAAGGAATTTGACGACCCCTATATAACAAAAACTCTCTACACCTCTCTGGTTCGTCCGATTTTAGAATACGGCTCTTGTGTATGGTGCCCTCAGTACAACGTACACCAGGACCGTATAGAATCAGTTCAGAAAAACTTTTTACTTTTTGCTCTTCGAGGCCTCGGCTGGGATGCAGGTGTGAGACTGCCGTCCTACTCTAATAGATTGTTCCTAATAAACCTTCCAACCTTAGCTAATCGTAGGAAAATGCTTGGAGTGATTTTTGTGCACAACTTGATCAAGGGTGACGTAGATAGCCCTTACCTGTTGAGCCGCATCAACTTTACGATTCCTATTAGAAGCACTAGGAACTATACACCGTTGTTTCTTCCGCTTTGTAGATCGAATTACTCCTTGCATGAACCATTTAGGGTCCTATGCTCGGATTATAATTTCCTCTACCATATTATATCTACCACTAACTCCCTTCCTAGTCTTAAATTACTGATACTCTTATATCTTTCCCGTAATTAGTAATTACTTCGCTTCTTTAGTTATATTAGTGCTACTTTTCCTCTCAGACGGATTGGTCACTCCTTGACGATTTCCAGGAAATTAAGTCTGCCACGAATGCATTCTATAGCTCTATTTTTTCTCAGACTTTTCGAAGTACTCAATTGCAAAATCGAAGTTTTCCTTATTTAATACATTGTGCTCCAATAGAGACTTGACCGAATGCAAGCTTAACTTTAAGCGCGACCCTAAACAATTCTTCAGGCTTGTTAATTCTAAGCGTAAATCTTCCCAATTTCCTTCTTCTCTACACTTAAATGGTAGTTATGCTGATAGAGATTGTGATATTGCTGATCTGTTCGCTTCCTTTTTTCAAAGTTGCTACTCTGTTCCGTCTTTTAACTTTTCCTCTATCCTGGCCTCATCGAACGACTTTAGTAGTAGTTACTCTTATCCTATCCCTTTAAATAGTTCTAACTGTATCCTTCCCCCCTTCATCGACTATGATGGTCTCCTAACAAATTTAAAATCGTGCAAATTTTCGTTCTCCACTGGGCCAGACTCGGTTCCGAGTGCTGTTATTAAACTTTGTGCAGAATTTTTTTGTGTGCCTCTCCTAAAACTTTTCAACTTGCCTCTCAAGACTATTGACTTTCCCACCGTCACGAAAGAATCCTATATAGTTCCCTTTCATAAAAAGGGATTTAAATCCGATTTCTCTAACTACCGCTGTATTTCCAATTTATCTGCCATTCCTAAACTCTTCGAAAAAATCATCACTTCTCAGCTGCACCATTTTTGTAGTTCTGTATTCTCTGAATCACAGCATGGATTCATTAAGCGTCGCTCAGTCTCTACTAATCTCCTTGAATTTTCCACATTTGTAACTTCGGGATTTCTGGTTTGATGAGCGCATGAGGTGGCTTAGAGGGGGCCTAGCTGAGGCTACCGGACGGGTCGCAGGTTGCGGATAGCGAATTGCCTACCCCTAAAAAAGGTAGGTCAGCTGCGAATAATCGGTTCTCTTTAGGGAGACCACCGAAAATAAGCAGTCCCGGACAGCCAGCGGGTGTTCGCGAAGCAGCAACACTGACGATGCGCTTGTGGTGCCGCCTCGTATAAGTAGCTCACACACTCCCCCTTCCCCCACACACTACCTACCCACATCCCATCCCCCACACTCACCTCACACCGGGCTGGGCTAAGGTGTCATTCGACCCGTGCCGAGAGTCAGCCTGGCTGTGGGCCCGGTCTAAAAACTAGCCCAGTCTCGAACGGAGAGCTCAGGGACTTGGCAGCCCCCTGATCTAATGATGCCTTACCCGGGCAACGTGGATCTCTGCCCGGGCTGACCGTTCCCTTTCTCTGCATCTCGTGGGATGTAATTATGAACAATAAAAACAACAAAAAAACACAAAAAAAACAAATCTGAGTCTGGCACTCCCCAAATATCAAATGGGAGCAATCCCCTGCATTGGAAGGCATCGGCCCTAAGGCCTGGCCCGACCAGCTCAACAGCAGGACAGACCTGCAAGGCGGAAAGCGCTGGGGTGAATCCGAGTGGGTCCCATCCCGAATCTGGGGTGGGGGGCGGACCAACACCCAACACCGACACCTTTGAGAGGCAGATAAGCAACATTGCGGCTGCCCGACCTGCTGGTAAGGTGGAGGGAGACGATCTGCCTTCGACCAGCGCTCAGGCCAAAAAGCATACATATGCCGAAAGGAGGAGTGCAGGGCATATACTCCGTCGACAAAATGCCAGCACTGAAGTCAGTCCATCAGCGGACTGGCTTAAGAAGGTGGAGTGGGCCACAGCGGTGATCCCACACATCGCAATGGTGTCTCAACCAAAGAGACAACGGTCGCAGGAGACATCCGGTCCGGCCGCTAAAAGGTTGAGAGTGATGCCCAATATCTCCTTCGCGCAGATTGACAAGAAGAGGAGGGAGGAGGCAGCGCGGAGGGCAAGATCCCAAAGAGCCAATGGAAGTGGGTGGAAGCGGCACTGGCCGACCGCTGCTTCGAGTTGCTCGATAAAGACCCAGGGCCATCTCCAGTCTGCAAAGACATGGGGTGGTTCCAGGGCAACATTAAAATAGTAGCCTGCGAAGACGAGCGCTCCGTAAAGCTGTACAAAGCAGCGGTGGGGGCGAAGCTCGTCGCGGTAGACTGGAGCGAGGTGCCCAGTAGACCGAGGGCCAGAATATGGGTGCCGGCTACTTTTAAGGAGCCTGAGCGCATTCTTAAGATATTGCAGAGGTGCAACCCAACCCTACCAACCCAAGACTGGAAGGTAGCCAAGGTCGAGGAGACAAAGGGGCCGACGAACTAGGCGGTCATCATCCTAAACAAAGAGTCGCTGGCCCCCATAGAGGCAGCAAAAGGAGAGCTGAATTTTGGCTTCAGCTCGGTCACCATAAAGGTGTACAAGTCGGACGCTGCCTCGGCCGAGGCTCGTCCTGTCGGCAACCCAGTCGTGCAGGATGCTGCCTCGGAGATCGAGGCACTCGAAAACGAGCTGGAGCCGACAAGAGAAGGCTACTCCTCTGACGCAGAGTTGATGCGTGATTTTGAGGCGATGTGTCCAGACGATGTATCCGACGACTCAGACGCCGAAACTACAGTGGTGGAGATCCATGAAGATGTCTCTGAGACTCTTTCAAACAAATCTTCACCACTGTAAAGCAGCATCTGCTGCACTCATACTCCGCTTGGATGCAAGCGGAGCCGACGTGGTCCTAATCCGGGAGCTTTGGATAGTCGGAGCCAAGGTCTGTAAGCTAGCGACGAGGGAGTACAAGCTCATTGTACCCCAAACCGAAGGTAAAACTCGTACCTGCATTCTTGCAAGAAAGAACCTAAATATCTTTCTGCTCCATAACTTTAGTAATGGCGACAACACAACAGTAAGCCTCGAGCTAATGCGGACATATCTGAGGCTGATATCGTCCTATATGGCCCATGAGGAAAGCGATCCTCCCAACGACTTCGTCTGCAAGCTCGCCAGCGACAGCGAGAGGTCCAATACAGGCCTACTAATAGGCTGCGATGCCAATGCTCACCACACTTAATGGGGGAGCACGGACACAAATATAAGGGGTGAGTCACTTTTTAGCTTTATCCTAAACTCGAACTAAACTATATGTAACCGGGGCAACCCACATTCATTATAAAAAACCGACAGGAGGTTATTGACCTCACTCTAGTGTCTCACAATCTGTCAGACAAAGTGGAAAGTTGGAGAGTCCTAGAGGACCATTCCTTCTCTGACCACAGGTATATCGAGACGACTTTATCCCTCGAGAGCCCTAAACCCATCGACTACATCAACCCCAGGAAAACCAACTGGGTTAAATATAGCTCGGTATTGGAGGAACTACTCCCCAAAAAGACACCAATGAGCCCAGACCTTCAAGACGATTTAGATCATATAGTGAACAGGTTCCACACAAGACAAGGGGTAAAAAGAAACCCCCCTGGTGGTCGAAACAAATCGACGTCAGAGCTGTAGAACTCTCTTCAACAGAGTCAAAAGCGCTAACGAGGAGAAACATTGGACAGACTACAAAGTCAGTCTTGCCCAATACAAAAAAGAAACACGAAAAGCAATAAGGGCCTCTTGGCAAAAATTCTGCTCAGAGATAGAGGAGACGTCAGAAGCCGCAAGGCTGCGCAAGCTCCTCTCAAAAACCACCCCCTCGGTAGGTTATCTTAAAAGGAACAACGGAACGTGGACCAACTCCAGTGAGGAGTCGCTCCACGTACTGCTTGAAACCCACTTCCCTGGGTGCACAACCATAAAGCCGGTGCTAACCCAAAGGGGAGGCCAAACAGCCACGATGGACCAGATTTTTACCAAACGGAACATAAGCTGGGCGATAAACAGCTTTAATCCGTTCAAATCGCCAGGCCCGGACCAGGTCATTCCGGCCCAACCACAAAAGGCCGCAGACTCAGCCATCAACTGGCTACAATGCATCTTCAGGAAGATACTAGTTTACTAGTGTAAAGTAGTGGCATACGCGGATGACGTTGCAATTAGTGTCTCGGAGAAATACCCTCAAGCACTCTGTGACCTTATGAGCACAAAGCTCGCGAGCCTGTCAGAATGGACAAAATCGCGAGGATTGGGAGTAAACCCTACAAAAACGGAACTCGTGCTATTCACACACAAGTTCAAGGTTCCGCGCCTTAACCCTCCTATACTAAATGAATGTAGTCTCTCCTTCAGCGACAGCGCTAGTTACCTAGAGTTGGTAATTGACAGGAAGCTAAATTGGAACTTGAACATCAAAGACAGAGAAGGCCACAATAGCCCTCTACACTTGCAAAAAAGCTATTGGCTTGAAATGGGGCATGAACCCAAGTATAGTCCAATGGATATATCTAGCAATAGTTAGACCAATAGTACTTTATGGAGTTACAGTGTGGTGGCCGGCCTTATCAAAAAGGACGATCACTAGACAACTTGACAAAGTTCAATGAACCGCAGCTTTATGCATTGGTGGAGCATTACGCACCACCCCGAACGACGCACTAAGCGCCATCCTAAGTCTCCAGAGTCTCGAGCTTGCGGGAAAGGAGAGGGCAGAAATTGCAGCAATACGTTTGAGAAACTCCGGACAATGGACGTCACATCTCAGGGGTCACTCATCGATACTTATCAGCAGTACCGTCCCTACGAAGACGAACTACTGCGTCCCAAAGAAACACTCTGTTACCCCCTTCAATGTAATCATCCCTAGCGGAGACGAGTGGCTTGAGGGACTACCAGCCCAAGACATAGCCATAAGCATCTTCACAGATGGATCGAAGCCGGATAACAAAGTTGGAGGAAGGATTTACTCCGAACAGCTTGAAATCAGGCACTCCTTTAGGCTCCCAGATCACTGCAGTGTGTTCCAGGCGGAAGTCATTGCGATCATGAAGCAGGCACTGAAGCTCCTTCGAACAGCCACAACGGCTTCACTGACAACAACAACTGTAAACATTTACAGCGACAGCCAGGCTGCGATCAAGTCACTTCACGCGATTTCTTCGAACTCGGCCACAGTGGCAAATTGCCGCAAATCTTTTCACGAGATGGCCCAACAATTTGGCATCAGCCTTATTTGGGTCCCGGGACACCGGCACATCGAAGGTAACTGCAAGGCAGATGAGCTGGCCAGATCTGGTACCACAATACCCCTTCTCCAAGAGAAGGAAGATATTTGCATGCCAATGGCCACCTGTAGGCTCATCATAAAAGAGCTATATAAGCGACGAGCAGACAATGCGTGGCGGTTAGCACCACTATGTTGCATAACCCGGCAAACATGGCCGACCATTGACAGGAAGCGCACACTAGAGCTATGTAAGCTCGGCAGGAAAAGCTGCAGCGCCGTCATCCGCTCCCTCACGGGGCACTGGCTGATAGGCTCCCATGCCAACAGGCTGGGAGCCCCATACAATAATTTGTGCCGAAGCTGTAGAGATGAGGTAGAGGAGGAAACGGTGGAACACCTGTTCTGCTTCTATCCAGCTCTCAGCAGGAGAAGGCTACAATACCTGGACATGCCCTATGTCTCAGACATTTCGAAAATTTCCAAGATCTGTCCCAGAAAGATTGCATACTACATAAGAGCGTCAGGATGGGATAACTGCTGATATGTTCAGGCCTCATGAGATGGATAAGGGGAGAACCTCCCGCGGTATCACAACTGGCCGAAACCGGCCCAAGTGTGACGGGCTCCTGTGGAGCTTGACAGCCGCCTTAACCTAACCTAACCTAACCTAGTTAAATATCACAATAAACTAGTCTTTAATCGAATGACAAAATGGATGACATTCAAAATGTCTGTTTCATCACTTAGTTGTGTGAATCTCGTTTCATTAAAAAAAGCGGTCGTTTGTGGTGGTTTAAAAAGATTAATTTTATCGAAAAAATTGAACTCAATTTTTATATATTAAATAAGACTGCAGGAAAGAAATATCGGTTTGGTCACCAAATTAAAAAATTCCATTTCGAGAAAAACGCTTTTAAAGTTTTAAGGTAGCCCATTAGACAGTGGTCTACGCAACGGATTCTATTTTTCCAATGCCCATATCTTTGTCAATTTTAATCGGACCGAAATTTTAAGCATGTATTATTAAACAATTATAATTCAGAAATACCAACAAAAAAAAAAATGTGTAAATGGGACCACTTAAAATAAGAAGTTTCCTTTTCGGTCATTTCTTTTATTATTATCTTCTATAAAATAATTCTTGATTTGTTTTTTCACAAAATCTCTCTAGCGTATTAAACTATCTTAATCGAGAGGGAACGTTGTGAGCCTTCCCTTTTGCGAATATATAATAAATTACACAAATCATAAGATCAAATATATTCTGACTGAGTACCGGGTATAAAGTAGAGCCGCGGCCTTTGCCTGCCTTTACATAAGCTTCTACATTTCTACATGTTCATGTAGAACTACTCATACGAGATGCGTAAGTATGTGCGAGAGAGAGAGAGAGGGAATAAGTAAACGCTTGGGACGCGTTGCGTAGCGACTGAAATTTAGTTTGTTCCTTCTGGCTATAATAGTAGTTTGACCTGATCCAGATTCGGCAATCTGGTAGATACGGTTATTTTTCATGACTATGCGTTTTTGGTTTTCTTTTATCTTAAAAATTGTAGATTCTACATATTTTCGTACTTTGTGGGGGCGGAAGGGGGCGTGTCAAAATTTCGATATATACTTGGATTGAAGTGATAGCACAGGAGCTTCGACAGAAAGTTTGGTTGCTCTAGCTTTTATATTCTCTGAGATCTAGACGCTACTTTGGACGGATAGGCAAAACAGACAGGGTCCCGTGTGAGAGAGAGCGAGAGGAAACGATGACTTTCGAAATGGGTTTCTTCATTGTGGCTATAATAATGGCCCGAACTGATCCAGATTCAACACTCTGATAGAAAAGGTCATCCTTTATGATTCTGCGTATTTAGTTTTATCGTATCTTCAAAACTGTGTATGCCACAGACTTTCGACTTTGTGGGGGCGGAAGGGGGCGGGCGAAATTTTGAAATACACTTGGAGTAGTGTGATAATACAAGAGACTGGATACAAAATTTGGTTGCTCTAGCTTCAATAGTCTCTGAGATATAGGCGCTAATGAAGAATGACAGACGGACAGACGGACGGACAGACATGTCTAAATCCACTCGGCTATTGATGCTGATCAAGAATATATATACTTTATGGGGTCGGAAACGCTTCCTTCTGGGCGTTACACACATCGGTTATCACCACAAATCTAATATACCCCTATACTCTTCGAGTACCGGGTATAAAAACGTTGATGCACATTTCACAAACTGCGGGAAGTGCATAGCCGTCTCATTTTAAACCTGTTAGACGGAAGGATTTCTACACTCCATTCCCAGAAGCACAACCCAATTTAAAGTCGTTTACATTGACCACTATGGACCCATTAACGGTTATTCTAAGAAAAACAACATACTCTTGGTGATAGATACCTGCATAAAATTTGTAAGGCGTTATCCGACCAAAACAGCCAGTTCCAAAGAAGCAATAAATGCGTTGCACAGACGTTGAAGGCTTACAGTCGACCTAAGCGCCTAGATAGAGGTTCTTATTTTACATCTCACGAGCTCTCATAAAAAGAGAAACAGGGTCCCCGCAAGCCAATGGGCAAGTTATAAGAATATGGGATAAAGTATTGGACAAAGTTGAGTTTGCAGTTACCAATACAATCGAAGGGGAATATTGTGATCCGTGACCTTTAATCTCCCAAACGGTTCGACGGTTTTTTGCAATTTTTTTTTGACAAAAATTCAAATCAGCCCTTTTGCCACCGAGGCAAAAAGTAAAATGTCAATAAAAGCACATGTCCATTTATTTTTGTTTAGATGTTATTTTCTCAGAATATTGAAACTCAGCTAATTTTACCAATTAACATATGCATAATTTCATTAACTTTGATCTACCCCCAGTTGCAGCGCAAGCAAATAGGCTATTTTTGAGAATTTTTATAACGAAAACTACTAATTACTTATACAATTAAATATTTTAAATAAATTTTAGTGATTTTTTTATAAACATTTTGTAATAATTATGTTTAAAAAGATCTGCTAAGTAGATATTCTTTCTATGATTTTGTTTTGCGGTGACCAAAATTGTAGTGAACTGGATCATCTCAAAGAGAAAATTTCAATGGGGTTAGTTAAATATCACAATAAACTAGTCTTTAATCGAATGACAAAATGGATGACATTCAAAATGTCTGTTTTATCACTTAGTTGTGTGAAAATCGTTTCATTAAAAAAAGCGGTCGTTTGTGGTGGTTTAAAAAGATTAATTTTATCGAAAAAATTGAACTCAATTTTTATATATTAAATAAGACTGCAGGAAAGAAAGATCGGTTTGGTCACCAAATTAAAAAATTCCATTTCGAGAAAAACGCTTTTAAAGTTTTAAGGTAGCCCATTAGACAGTGGTCTACGCAATGGATTCTATTTTTCCAATGCCCATATCTTTGTCAATTTTAATCGGACCGAAATTTTAAGCATGTATTATTAAATAATTATAATTCAGAAATACCAAAAAAAAAAAAACGAGAGGGAACGTTGTGAGCCGTACCTTATACCCGGTACTCAGTCAGTATATACATACATACATATTTGAGCCTACGATTTATGAAATTTATTATATGTTCTCAAAAGGGACGAAAATAATATTTAAATTAATAAAATGCATTTTTTGGAATTTTTATACATGTTTCCATTTTTGTTTACATATGCTTTGTATATCTGTGCCTACATTTCTACATGACATGTATAACTACATCTTTGAGACGTACAAGTGTTTGCAAGAGAGAGAGAGGGAATGAGTCAGCGCTGGGCAGGCGTTGCTAGCCACTGAAATTTAATTTGTTTCTTCTGGCCATAATATTCATCCGATCTGATCCAGATTCGGTAATCTAGTAGATATGGTAATTTTTCGTGATTCTGCGGTTTTGGTTTTCATTTATCTTAAAAATTGTGGATTCCACAGATTTTCGTCTTTTGTGGGGGCGGAAAGGGGCGTGGCAAAATATTGAAATACACTTGTGCTGGTTCGGTATCACAGGAGCTTGAATAGAAAGTTTGGTTGCTCTAGCTCTAATAGTCTCTGAGAACTAGGCGCTCATTTATACGAATAAGCAAAGCAGATGGGGTCGCGTGTGAGAGAGAGCGAGAGGGAATGATGACTTTCGAAATGGTTTTCTTTATTGTAGCTATAATAATGATCCGATCTGATCCAGATTCAACACTCTGATAGAAATGGGCATTTTCTATGACTCTGCGTTTTTAGTTTTCTCGTATCTTCAACATTGTGTACGCCACAGACTTTTGTCCTTTGTGGAGGCGGAAAGGGGCGGGGCGAAATTTTGAATTACATTTGGAGTAGTGTGATCACACAGGAGACTGGATACAAAACTTGGTTGCTCTGGCTTTAATAGTCTCTGAGATATAGGCGCAAATGAAGACGGACGGACAGACGGACAGACGGACGGACGGACGGACGGACAGACAGACATGGCTATATCGACTCGGCTATTGATGCTGATTAAGAATATATATACTTTATGGGGTCGGAAACGCTTCCTTCTGTGCGTTACACACAACCGTTATCCCTACAAATCTAATATACCCCTATACTCTTCGAGTACCGGGTATAAAAATGTGTAAATGGGACCACTTAAAATAAGAATTTTCCTTTTTGGTCATTTCTTTTATTATTATCTTCTATAAAATAATTCTTGATTTGTTTTTCACAAAATCTCTCTAGCGTATTAAACTATCTTAATCGAGAGGGAACGTTGTGAGCCGTCCCTTTTGCGAATATATAATAAATTACACAAATCATAAGATCAAATATATTCTGACTGAGTACCGGGTATAAAGTAGAGCCGCGGCCTTTGCCTGCCTTTACATAAGCTTCTACATTTCTACATGTTCATGTAGAACTACTCATACGAGATGCGTAAGTATGTGCGAGAGAGAGAGAGAGGGAATAAGTAAACGCTTGGGACGCGTTGCGTAGCGACTGAAATTTAGTTTGTTCCTTCTGGCTATAATAGTAGTTTGACCTGATCCAGATTCGGCAATCTGGTAGATACGGTTATTTTTCATGACTATGCGTTTTTGGTTTTCTTTTATCTTAAAAATTGTAGATTCTACATATTTTCGTACTTTGTGGGGGCGGAAGGGGGCGTGTCAAAATTTCGATATATACTTGGATTGAAGTGATAGCACAGGAGCTTCGACAGAAAGTTTGGTTGCTCTAGCTTTTATATTCTCTGAGATCTAGACGCTACTTTGGACGGATAGGCAAAACAGACAGGGTCCCGTGTGAGAGAGAGCGAGAGGAAACGATGACTTTCGAAATGGGTTTCTTCATTGTGGCTATAATAATGGCCCGAACTGATCCAGATTCAACACTCTGATAGAAAAGGTCATCCTTTATGATTCTGCGTATTTAGTTTTATCGTATCTTCAAAACTGTGTATGCCACAGACTTTCGACTTTGTGGGGGCGGAAGGGGGCGGGCGAAATTTTGAAATACACTTGGAGTAGTGTGATAATACAAGAGACTGGATACAAAATTTGGTTGCTCTAGCTTCAATAGTCTCTGAGATATAGGCGCTAATGAAGAATGACAGACGGACAGACGGACGGACAGACATGTCTAAATCCACTCGGCTATGGATGCTGATCAAGAATATATATACTTTATGGGGTCGGAAACGCTTCCTTCTGGGCGTTACACACATCGGTTATCACCACAAATCTAATATACCCCTATACTCTTCGAGTACCGGGTATAAAAACGTTGATGCACATTTCACAAACTGCGGGAAGTGCATAGCCGTCTCATTTTAAACCTGTTAGACGGAAGGATTTCTACACTCCATTCCCAGAAGCACAACCCAATTTAAAGTCGTTTACATTGACCACTATGGACCCATTAACGGTTATTCTAAGAAAAACAACATACTCTTGGTGATAGATACCTGCATAAAATTTGTAAGGCGTTATCCGACCAAAACAGCCAGTTCCAAAGAATCAATAAATGCGTTGCACAGACGTTGAAGGCTTACAGTCGACCTAAGCGCCTAGATAGAGGTTCTTATTTTACATCTCACGAGCTCTCATAAAAAGAGAAACAGGGTCCCCGCAAGCCAATGGGCAAGTTATAAGAATATGGGATAAAGTATTGGACAAAGTTGAGTTTGCAGTTACCAATACAATCGAAGGGGAATATTGTGATCCGTGACCTTTAATCTCCCAAACGGTTCGACGGTTTTTTGCAATTTTTTTTTGACAAAAATTCAAATCAGCCCTTTTGCCACCGAGGCAAAAAGTAAAATGTCAATAAAAGCACATGTCCATTTATTTTTGTTTAGATGTTATTTTCTCAGAATATTGAAACTCAGCTAATTTTACCAATTAACATATGCATAATTTCATTAACTTTGATCTACCCCCAGTTGCAGCGCAAGCAAATAGGCTATTTTTGAGAATTTTTATAACGAAAACTACTAATTACTTATACAATTAAATATTTTAAATAAATTTTAGTGATTTTTTTATAAACATTTTGTAATAATTATGTTTAAAAAGATCTGCTAAGTAGATATTCTTTCTATGATTTTGTTTTGCGGTGACCAAAATTGTAGTGAACTGGATCATCTCAAAGAGAAAATTTCAATGGGGTTAGTTAAATATCACAATAAACTAGTCTTTAATCGAATGACAAAATGGATGACATTCAAAATGTCTGTTTTATCACTTAGTTGTGTGAAAATCGTTTCATTAAAAAAAGCGGTCGTTTGTGGTGGTTTAAAAAGATTAATTTTATCGAAAAAATTGAACTCAATTTTTATATATTAAATAAGACTGCAGGAAAGAAAGATCGGTTTGGTCACCAAATTAAAAAATTCCATTTCGAGAAAAACGCTTTTAAAGTTTTAAGGTAGCCCATTAGACAGTGGTCTACGCAATGGATTCTATTTTTCCAATGCCCATATCTTTGTCAATTTTAATCGGACCGAAATTTTAAGCATGTATTATTAAATAATTATAATTCAGAAATACCAAAAAAAAAAAAACGAGAGGGAACGTTGTGAGCCGTACCTTATACCCGGTACTCAGTCAGTATATACATACATACATATTTGAGCCTACGATTTATGAAATTTATTATATGTTCTCAAAAGGGACGAAAATAATATTTAAATTAATAAAATGCATTTTTTGGAATTTTTATACATGTTTCCATTTTTGTTTACATATGCTTTGTATATCTGTGCCTACATTTCTACATGACATGTATAACTACATCTTTGAGACGTACAAGTGTTTGCAAGAGAGAGAGAGGGAATGAGTCAGCGCTGGGCAGGCGTTGCTAGCCACTGAAATTTAATTTGTTTCTTCTGGCCATAATATTCATCCGATCTGATCCAGATTCGGTAATCTAGTAGATATGGTAATTTTTCGTGATTCTGCGGTTTTGGTTTTCATTTATCTTAAAAATTGTGGATTCCACAGATTTTCGTCTTTTGTGGGGGCGGAAAGGGGCGTGGCAAAATATTGAAATACACTTGTGCTGGTTCGGTATCACAGGAGCTTGAATAGAAAGTTTGGTTGCTCTAGCTCTAATAGTCTCTGAGAACTAGGCGCTCATTTATACGAATAAGCAAAGCAGATGGGGTCGCGTGTGAGAGAGAGCGAGAGGGAATGATGACTTTCGAAATGGTTTTCTTTATTGTAGCTATAATAATGATCCGATCTGATCCAGATTCAACACTCTGATAGAAATGGGCATTTTCTATGACTCTGCGTTTTTAGTTTTCTCGTATCTTCAACATTGTGTACGCCACAGACTTTTGTCCTTTGTGGAGGCGGAAAGGGGCGGGGCGAAATTTTGAATTACATTTGGAGTAGTGTGATCACACAGGAGACTGGATACAAAACTTGGTTGCTCTGGCTTTAATAGTCTCTGAGATATAGGCGCAAATGAAGACGGACGGACAGACGGACAGACGGACGGACGGACGGACGGACAGACAGACATGGCTATATCGACTCGGCTATTGATGCTGATTAAGAATATATATACTTTATGGGGTCGGAAACGCTTCCTTCTGTGCGTTACACACAACCGTTATCCCTACAAATCTAATATACCCCTATACTCTTCGAGTACCGGGTATAAGAATGTGTAAATGGGACCACTTAAAATAAGAATTTTCCTTTTTGGTCATTTCTTTTATTATTATCTTCTATAAAATAATTCTTGATTTGTTTTTCACAAAATCTCTCTAGCGTATTAAACTATCTTAATCGAGAGGGAACGTTGTGAGCCGTCCCTTTTGCGAATATATAATAAATTACACAAATCATAAGATCAAATATATTCTGACTGAGTACCGGGTATAAAGTAGAGCCGCGGCCTTTGCCTGCCTTTACATAAGCTTCTACATTTCTACATGTTCATGTAGAACTACTCATACGAGATGCGTAAGTATGTGCGAGAGAGAGAGAGAGGGAATAAGTAAACGCTTGGGACGCGTTGCGTAGCGACTGAAATTTAGTTTGTTCCTTCTGGCTATAATAGTAGTTTGACCTGATCCAGATTCGGCAATCTGGTAGATACGGTTATTTTTCATGACTATGCGTTTTTGGTTTTCTTTTATCTTAAAAATTGTAGATTCTACATATTTTCGTACTTTGTGGGGGCGGAAGGGGGCGTGTCAAAATTTCGATATACACTTGGATTGAAGTGATATCACAGGAGCTTCGAGAGAAAGTTTGGTTGCTCTAGCTTTTATAGTCTCTGAGATCTAGACGCTCATTTGGACGGATAGGCAAAACAGACAGGGTCCCGTGTGAGAGAGAGCGAGAGGAAACGATGACTTTCGAAATGGGTTTCTTCATTGTGGCTATAATAATGGTCCGAACTGATCCAGATTCAACACTCTGATAGAAAAGGTCATCCTTTATGATTCTGCGTTTTTAGTTTTCTTGTATCTTCAAAATTGTGTATGCCACAGATTTTCGATCTTTGTGCGGGCGGAAGAGGGCGGGCGAAATTTTGAAATACACTTGGAGTAGTGTGATAATACAAGAGACTGGATACAAAATTTGGTTGCTCTAGCTTTAATAGTCTCTGAGATATAGGCGCTAATGAAGAATGACAGCCGGACGGACGGACAGACGGACGGACAGACATGTCTAAATCCACTCGGCTATTGATGCTGATCAAGAATAAATATACTTTATGGGGTCGGAAACGCTTCCTTCTGGGCGTTACACACAACCGTTATCCCCACAAATCTAATATACCCGTATACTCTTCGAGTACCAGGTATAAAAATCTTCTTCCGCTCACGAGTTCTTCTGTGTGCGTGACGAACTCAAGTGCTTATTGCGCTTATTTATTCAAAATCCCTGATAATTCAAAAAATTGTATATTAATAGTTCTAGTAAGAAAGATTTCAAGTCGTTCATTTTGTAAAGGTTTTTTTAACATAAAAATATACAAATATACAGAATATAGAATATATATCAAAATAAAACTTTTAGTCGCGAATGTCAACATTTCAATTTAATACTCAAATAAAGAATCATTACCCACATTCACACTTTCCTTGACGAGCTCGTTGGGCCTAATGAACGCATCGGTAGCTGTGGAACAAAATGAATAATACGCAAATAATAATGAAAAACATATAAAACTAATACTTTTGCTGTCCTTGCAAGAGCTAATCGAGTCTGAACTTTAATTGATTATGAGGACTTAACGTACTTGTTTTGTGTTATACATATATATAAGGGTTAATCTTTAGGTTCAATGTAAAGTGCGAATGCAAATAAAGAAGAAACGAGGGGAGCGTTGTGAGCCGCGGCAAAGGCCGCGACTCTACTTTATACCCAGTACTCAGTCAGTATATACGTATGTACATATATGTATGAGCTTACGATTTATGTAATTCATTAAATGTTCCCAAAAGGGACGAATTACATTTTTGCCAAATAAGAAAATTTAAAAAAATTATTTTTATTGTTTTGGCTGCTACATTTCTACATATACATGTATAACTACATACAAGAGACGTGAAAGCGCTTGGCATGCGTTGCGGAGCCACTGAAATTTAATTTATTCCTTCTGTCCATAATAATGATCCGACCTGATGCATATTCAGCAATCTGGTAGACACGGTAATTTTCCATGATTCTGCGTTTTTGGTTTTCATTTACCTTAAAAATTATGGATTCCACAGATTATTGATCTTTGTGGGGGCGGAAGGGGGCGTGCAAAATTTTGATATACACTGGTACTAAGGTGATATCACAGGAGCTTGGATAGAAAGTTTGGTTATTCTAGCTTTTATAGTCTCTGAGACCTAGGCGTTTCATTTGGACGGATAGGCAAAACAGACAGGGTCCCGTGTGAGAGAGAGCGAGAGGGAATGATGACTTTCGAAATGGTTTTCTTCATTGTAGCTATAATAATGTTCCAATCTGATTCAACACTCTGATAGAAATGGTCATTCTGTATGATTCTGCGTTTTTAGTTTTCTCCACAAATTTAATACGCCCCTATACTCTTAGAGTACCGGGTATAATTATCCATCCTAATGAGTTCTTATATTGTCGCAAATCAGCATGGGTTCATGCCTGATCGTTCTGCGATCTCGAACGTAGCTATTTTCGTGAGTCATTTCATTCAAGCATTTGAGGTTCATTCGCAAGTGGACACAGTATATACGAATTTCCCTAAGACTTTTGGCTAAGGCTCTTCCTCACAGACAAAATTTTACAAGCTGGGCTTTCACTTATCCTTTTTAAATTGGATCTCATCATATTTGGTAAACAGAATCATGTTGTTCAACTCCGATGTAGCAACCTCTGGCATTCCTCAAGGTAGTTCCTTTGGTCATTTGCTGTTCCTTATTTTAATAAATGATATTTCTTCCTGCATTCAATCTGCCAAATATCTTCTTTATGCTAACGACCTTAAAATCTACATGCCGGTGAATTCCATTAATGACAGCTATTTGTTAGTCTGGCTTGAACAATGTCGGCATTTGGTGTATTCTGAACAAATTGCTTCTAAATCTAAATAAAGGTTATGTTTTTCATTATAGAAATTGTTACTTAAACATTTTGTACACATATGTGATTAATAATCACTTAATCTTTTCACTGAACGAGATTATGGATCTGGGGGTCCTTTTTGATTACATATTCCTGTTTGTTAGTCATTTAAAATTTAATTCTGCCGAAGGCTTATGAAATGTTCGGATTTGTCAAGTAAAATCCCCTACTGTTTAGGGACCCGTACTTAAGACTGTCAGTGTATTCTGCATTTGTGCGCTCAAGGTTGGAATATGCTTTCTTTATTTAGAACTTGCCAGGCAATGTGCATATCAATAAAATTCCTAAAACTTGCATTGCTGCATTTACATTTTTCTGATCCAATTCCGTCTTACTCCAGCCAGTGTTCTCTATTGCTCGATAGCAGGACTGCTGTTCCCTTATGATTTAATAAATGGTAGCATTGAAAACCTATTCTTTCGGACGTTGATATGCAATAACTGCACCATCAAGTGGCCCAAGCGACACCAGCCAATGGCTGTTACGCGAGGATCCGAGGCAAGAACGCTGCCCAACCGACCGAGGGGCGCTGCCGCATAACGCGCGACTCGTTAACCGAACCGATCGCGGACATGCAGGAAATATAGGTGTTAGACTAGTGTTTATTATTTATTGTTTATTTTTGTTTAAAGTATAACAATGTACAGTTAAACTGTAAGGGTAAAATTACATATCATCTAATTAAACGAGAGGGCTAATGGAAATACTCAGACCCAGTGGGCTGATTATCGGCTCAGTAGCCAATAAGATCCCACCAACAGCCAAATTTAGGTTAGAAAAAAGCCGGTAGCCGAACAATTCCCAAAAAGAGCAATTTAAATTAAATTACGTTATTAATTAAGATAATTTTTTCCATATTAGAACTAATATCAAAGGAAAACAGATGGAAAAATTGGTTATAGTTACGGCAAAGACTACGGAAAGATTCATAATCCGAGTAGTTAGAAAGACAGCGTTGGAGATGAAGAGGAAAGTGATGCCTAGTCAGGCGGAAAGGAACAGCAATACTAATAAGGTTGATGAGAGCAGTCGATTCGACCTCACCAGAGAGAAGCTTATGGAGGAAGAGAACTCCTTGGCAGGTTCTACGGGATTTAAGAGTGTGGAGGTTAATTAAGCGCAACCTACTTTCATAAGAAGGAAGATGGATCGAAGGGTCCCAATTGAGCCCCCGGAGGGCAAAGATGAGGAACTGTTTTTGTACTGATTCGAGCATATCCTGAAATTTTTGGTAGTGAGGAGACCAGACACAAGAACCATATTCCAAGATAGGCCGGACCAGAGAAACATACAGAAGTTTTGTAGTATACGGGTCTGTAAATTCCTTAGACCATCTTTTGACAAATCCAAGGACTCCTTCGGCTTTGGTAGAGATAGTAGAGATATGAGAGTTGAAACATAGATGGGGTACAAAGGTAATGCCCAAGTCGTTAACTTTGAAGAGGCGTTGAAGATAACGTTATTGATATAGTAATCGAAAAGGTATGGCTTATTGCGGTGAAAAGTCATTATACTGCATTTAGAAATGTTAAGATGTAGAAGGTTGATAAGGCACCAGTTGTTAAGGGCATCAAGATCTGATTGCAAAGATAGTAGGGACAAGGGGTCACTGTAGGAAAGACATAGCTTAACGTCATCCGCATACATTAGGACACGGGAATGAGATAACATTTGTGGAAGATCGTTAATAAATAGGTTAAATAGCAAGGGAACCAGATGGCTACCTTGAGGAACACCCGATGAGACAATAATAGGTTTAGAGAGAGAGGAGTTGAAGCAGACACGTTGAGAACGGTTACAAAGGTAAGAATTAGTCCAGTATAGAAGCTTAGTCGGAAACCCTAGAAGAGACAGTTTATGAATAAGTAGGTTATGATTGACGTAGTCGAAGGCTTTACAAAAGTCAGTGTAAACGACATCAGTTTGACACTGTTTAGCAAATCCCGAAGTTAGGTTAGGTTAGGTTAGGTTAAGGCGGCTGTCAAGCTCCACAGGAGACAGTCACACTTGGGCCGGTTTCGGCCCGTTGTAATACCGCGGGAGGTGTTCCCCTTATCCATCTCATGAGACCCGAACATATCAGCAGTTATCCCATCCTGACGCTCTTACGAAGTTTGCAATCTTTCTGGGACAGATTTTGGACATTTCTGAAATGTATGAGACATAGGGCATGCCCAGGGCTGAGAGCTGGACAGGAGCAGAACAGGTGTTCCACCGTTTCCTCCTCCTCCTCGTCTCTACAGCTACGGCAGAAATCATTGTATGGGGCTCCCAGCCTGTTGGCATGGGAGCCTATCAGCCAGTGCCCCGTGAGGGAGCGGATGACAACGCTGCACCTTTTCCTGCCGAGCTTACAAGGATCTAGTGTGCGTTTCCTGTCAATGGTCGGCCATGTTTGCCTGGATATGCGACATAGTGGTGCTGACCGCCACGCATTGTCTGCTCGTCGCTTATATAGCTCTTTTATGATAAGCCTACAGGTGGCCATTGGCATGCAAATATCCTCCTTCTCTTGGATAAGGGGTATTGTGGTACCTGATCTGGCCAGCTCGTCTGCCTTGCAGTTGCCCTCAATGTCCCGGTGACCCGGGACCCAAATAAGGCTGATGCCAAATTGTTAGGCCATCTCGTGAAGAGATTTGCGGCAATTTGCCACTGTGGCCGAGTTCGAGGAAATCGCATGAAGCGATTTGATCGCAGCCTGGCTGTCGCTGTAAATGTTTACAGTTGTTGTTGCTGTTGAGGCTGTTTGCAGGAGCTTCAGTGCTTCCATGATCGCAATGACTTCCGCTTGGAACACACTGCAGTGATCTGGGAGCCTAAAAGAGTGTCTGATTTCGAGTTGTTCGGAGTAAATCCCTCCTCCAACTTTATTATCCAGCTTCGAGCCATCTGCAAAGATGCTTAAGGCCGTGTCCTGGCCTGGTGGTCCCTCAAGCCACTCGTCTCTGCTAGGGATGATTACATTGAAGGGGGTACTAGTGTGTTCCCTTGGAACGCAGTAGTCCGTCTTCGTTGGGACGGTACTACTGACAAGTATAGATGAGTGACCCCTGGTACGTGACATCCATTGTCCGGAGTCTCTCAGACGTATCGCGGCAATTTCTGCCCTCTCTTTTCCCTCAAGTTCGATGCTTTGGAGATTTAGGATGGCGTTTAGTGCATCGTTCGAGGTGGTGCGTAATGCTCCACTGATGCATAAAGCTGCGGTTCGCTGAACCTCGCCAAGCTGTTTGATTGTCGATCCTTTTGATAAGGTCGGCCACCAAACTGTAACTCCATAGAGTAAGATTGGTCTTACTATTGCTTGGTATATCCATTGGACTACGCTTGGGTTCATGCCCCACTTCAAGCCAATAGTATTTTTACAGGAGTATAGGGCTATCGTAGCCATCTTTACTCTGTCCTTTACGTTCAGGTTCCAGTTCAGCTTCTTATCAGTTACCAACCCTAGGTAACTAGCACTGTCGCTGAAAGAGAGCTTGCATCCATTTAGTATAGGAGGGTTGAGGGGCGGAACCTTGTACTTGCGTGAGAATAGCACGAGTTCCGTTTTTGTAGGATTTACTCCCAATCCTCGCGATTTTGTCCATTCTGACAGTCTCGCGAGCTTAGTGCTCATAAGGTCATACAGTGTTTGAGGGTATTTCCCCGAGAAACTGATTGCAACATTGCAACGTCATCCGCGTATGCCACTATTGAGACTACTTCGTGGAGCGCCGTTTCCATGGATCTTCCTTTCCGGTAGGCATGTTGTGCTCCTGACAGCATTTGAGGACTAATAATTGTCCTCAGATGTAGTACGACAAGTCTCTCGAAAGTTTTGAGGAGAAAGGACGATAGGCTGATTGGTCTAAAGTCCTTTGGAGTCGAGTGCGAGGCCTTTCCCGCTTTGAGGATAAAGACTTTTTTCGCCTTGAGCCATTCTTGTGGTATGGTCCCCACAGCCAGTATCTTCCTGAAGATGCATTGTAGCCAGTTTTTTTTTTTTTTTTCTCTGAGTCTGCGGCCTTTTGTGGTTGGGCCGGAATGACCTGGTCCGGGCCTGGCGATTTGAACGGATTAAAGCTGTTTATCGCCCAGCTTATGTTCCGTTTGGTAAAAATCTGGTCCATCGTGGCTGTTTGGCCTCCCCTTTGGGTTAGCACCGGCTTTATGGTTGTGCACCCAGGGAAGTGGGTTTCAAGCAGTACGTGGAGCGACTCCTCACTGGAGTTGGTCCACGTTCCGTTGTTCCTTTTAAGATAACCTACCGAGGGGGTGGTTTTTGAGAGGAGCTTGCGCAGCCTTGCGGCTTCTGACGTCTCCTCTATCTCTGAGCAGAATTTTTGCCAAGAGGCCCTTATTGCTTTTCGTGTTTCTTTTTTGTATTGGGCAAGACTGACTTTGTAGTCTGTCCAATGTTTCTCCTCGTTAGCTCTTTTGACTCTGTTGAAGATAGTTCTACAGCTCTGACGTCGATTTGTTTCGACCACCAGGGGGGTTTCGTTTTACCCCTTGTCTTGTGTGGAACCTGTTCACTATATGATCTAAATCGTCTTGAAGGTCTGGGCTCATTGGTGTCTTTTTGGGGAGTAGTTCCTCCAATACCGAGCTATATTTAACCCAGTTGGTTTTCCTGGGGTTGATGTAGTCGATGGGTTTAGGGCTCTCGAGGGATAAAGTCGTCTCGATATACCTGTGGTCAGAGAAGGAATGGTCCTCTAGGACTCTCCAACTTTCCACTTTGTCTGACAGATTGTGAGACACTAGAGTGAGGTCAATAACCTCCTGTCGGTTTTTTATAATGAATGTGGGTTGCCCCGGTTACATATAGTTTAGTTCGAGTTTAGGATAAAGCTAAAAAGTGACTCACCCCTTATATTTGTGTCCGTGCTCCCCCATTAAGTGTGGTGAGCATTGGCATCGCAGCCTATTAGTAGGCCTGTATTGGACCTCTCGCTGTCGCTGGCGAGCTTGCAGACGAAGTCGTTGGGAGGATCGCTTTCCTCATGGGCCATATAGGACGATATCAGCCTCAGATATGTCCGCATTAGCTCGAGGCTTACTGTTGTGTTGTCGCCATTACTAAAGTTATGGAGCAGAAAGATATTTAGGTTCTTTCTTGCAAGAATGCAGGTACGAGTTTTACCTTCGGTTTGGGGTACAATGAGCTTGTACTCCCTCGTCGCTAGCTTACAGACCTTGGCTCCGACTATCCAAAGCTCCCGGATTAGGACCACGTCGGCTCCGCTTGCATCCAAGCGGAGTATGAGTGCAGCAGATGCTGCTTTACAGTGGTGAAGATTTGTTTGAAAGAGTCTCAGAGACATCTTCATGGATCTCCACCACTGTAGTTTCGGCGTCTGAGTCGTCGGATACATCGTCTGGACACATCGCCTCAAAATCACGCATCAACTCTGCGTCAGAGGAGTAGCCTTCTCTTGTCGGCTCCAGCTCGTTTTCGAGTGCCTCGATCTCCGAGGCAGCATCCTGCACGACTGGGTTGCCGACAGGACGAGCCTCGGCCGAGGCAGCGTCCGACTTGTACACCTTTATGGTGACCGAGCTGAAGCCAAAATTCAGCTCTCCTTTTGCTGCCTCTATGGGGGCCAGCGACTCTTTGTTTAGGATGATGACCGCCTAGTTCGTCGGCCCCTTTGTCTCCTCGACCTTGGCTACCTTCCAGTCTTGGGCTGGTAGGGTTGGGTTGCACCTCTGCAATATCTTAAGAATGCGCTCAGGCTCCTTAAAAGTAGCCGGCACCCATATTCTGGCCCTCGGTCTACTGGGCACCTCGCTCCAGTCTACCGCGACGAGCTTCGCCCCAGCGTAGACGTCTCCGATCTGCGCCACCGCTGCTTTGTACAGCTTTACGGAGCGCTCGTCTTCGCAGGCTACTATTTTAATGTTGCCCATGTTTTAATGTTTTAATGTTGTCTTTGCAGACTGGAGATGGCCCTGGGTCTTTATCGAGCAACTCGAAGCAGCGGTCGGCCAGTGCCGCTTCCACCCACTTCCATTGGCTCTTTGGGATCTTGCCCTCCGCGCTGCCTCCTCCCTCCTCTTCTTGTCAATCTGCGCGAAGGAGATATTGGGCATCACTCTCAACCTTTTAGCGGCCGGACCGGATGTCTCCTGCGACCGTTGTCTCTTTGGTTGAGACACCATTGCGATGTGTGGGAGCACCGCTGTGGCCCACTCCACCTTCTTAAGCCAGTCCGCTGATGGACTGACTTCAGTGCTGGCATTTTGTCGACGGAGTATATGCCCTGCACTCCTCCTTTCGGCATATGTATGCTTTTTGGCCTGAGCGCTGGTCGAAGGCAGATCGTCTCCCTCCACCTTACCAGCAGGTCGGGCAGCCGCAATGTTGCTTATCTGCCTCTCAAAGGTGTCGGTGTTGGGTGTTGGTCCGCCCCCCACCCCAGATTCGGGATGGGACCCACTCGGATTCACCCCAGCGCTTTCCGCCTTGCAGGTCTGTCCTGCTGTTGAGCTGGTCGGGCCAGGCCTTAGGGCCGATGCCTTCCAATGCAGGGGATTGCTCCCATTTGATATTTGGGGAGTGCCAGACTCAGATTTGTTTTTTTTGTGTTTTTTTGTTTTTTTTATTGTTCATAATTACATCCCACGAGATGCAGAGAAAGGGAACGGTCAGCCCGGGCAGAGATCCACGTTGCCCGGGTAAGGCATCATTAGAGCAGGGGGCTGCCAAGTCCCTGAGCTCTCCGTTCGAGACTGGGCTAGTTTTTGAACCGGGCCCCCAGCGAGGCTCACTCTCGGCACGGGTCGAATGACACCTTAGCCCAGCCCGGTGTGAGGTGAGTGTGGGGGATGGGATATGGGTAGGTAGTGTGCGGGGGAGTGGGAGTGTGTGAGCTACTTATACGAGGCGGCACCACAAGCGCATCGTCAGTGTTGCTGCTTCGCGAACACCCGCTGGCTGTCTGGGACAGATTATTTTCGGTAATCTCCCTAAGAAAAATGACCGATTATTCGCAGCTGACCTACCCTTTTAAGAGACAAAATCATAGAAAGAATATCTACTTAGCAGATCTTTTTAAACATAATTATTACAAAATGTTTATAAAAAAATCACTAAAATTTATTTAAAATATGTAATTGTAGATAATATAAGTAATTAGTAGTTTTCGTTATAAAAATTCTCAAAAATAGCCTATTTGCTTGCGCTGCAACTGGGGGTAACCCATTAATAGGTTTTCAGATCAAAGTTAATGAAATTATACATATGTTAATTGGTAAAATTAGCTGAGTTTCAATATTCTGAGAAAATAACATCTAAACAAAAATAAACGGACATGTGCTTTTATTGACATTTTACTTTTTGGCATCGGTGGCAAAAGGGCTAAATTGAATTTTTGTCAAAAAAAATTGCAAAAAACCGTCGAACCGTTTGGGAGATTAAAGGTCGCGGATCACAATATTCCCCTTCGACTGTATTGGTAACTGCAAACTCAACTTTGTCCAATACTTTATCCCATATTCTTTTAACTTGCCCATTGGCTTGTGGGGACCCTGTTTCTATTTTTATGTGAGCTCGTGAGATGTAAAACAAGAACCTCTATCTAGGTGCTTAGGTCGACTGTAAGCCTTGAACGCCTGTGCAACGCATCTATTGCTTCTTTGGAACTGGCTGTTTTGGTCGGATAACGCCTTACAAATTTTATGCAGGTATCTAGCACCAAGAGTATGTGCCTTTTCTTAGAATAATTAGAAATAAATAATAATATACAAAAAAAATATAATAATAATAATAATAAAAAAATAATAATTTTCTTAAAATTTCGCCCGCCCCCTTCCGCCCGCACAAAGTCGAAAGTCTGTGGCATACACAGTTTTGAAGATACGAGAAAACTAAATACGCAGAATCATAGAGGATGACCGTTTCTATCAGAGTGTTGAATCTGGATCAGTTCGCACCATTATTATAGCCACAATGAAGAAACCCATTTCGAAAGTCATCGTTTCCTCTCGCTCTCTCTCACACGGGACCCTGTCTGTTTTGCCTATCCGTCCAAATGAGCGTCTAGATCTCAGAGACTATAAAAGCTAGAGCAACCAAACTTTCTATCCAAGCTCCTGTAATATCACTTCAGTACAAGTGTATTTCAAAATTTTGACACGCCCCCTTCCGCCCCTCAAATCTGTAGAATCCACAAATTACATAAATCGTAAGCTCATACATATACATGTATTTACATATGTATATGGGCATTTCTCTGATGTCGCACGGGACGTTCGTACGCATTTCAAGTTGTCAAAATGTCAAAAAAAAACCGATTTTCAAAAATTTTTTACCGTTATGATTCGCCACTTGACTAGCTCCATAGCTGGCGCTAAGGGCGATTTTGGGCTACTGTTCGTTTTCGAGATATTTACAAAAAAGCATGGTATTCGCACGGGACAAATATAGAAGTGGTTTTGGCGGCGACCAATTCAAACTCAGATTTCAGCGAAAGTTTTGGCGATATATTTATGCGAATTTCTGATTAATGTTTTGAATTGATAACTCTTTAAAATGGTTATAATTTTAAGCATGTATGGTTTGTAGTTTTTTTTAAACTCAATTTAAGCCTCTGTCGCACGGGACATGTCGCACGGGACAACAATTTCTTGGCTTTATAAATGTTACAAAAATTCCATTAACCGATATTAAAAAAATTGTCTGGAATTTTTTTTAGATAGTTCAATATGTAAAGGAGACTTTGTGGAAAAACTTTTATCAAGAATCATCTTTCTTATAGGCGAAAAAAACAATGGCAAACATGACAAAAAAATACCAAAAAAATACCAAAAAAGTGAACTTTTGCTAATTTGAATAGGTTTTCAGATAAAAGTTAATGAAATTATATGTCAACTAATTAAATTGGTGGATTTTCCATATCTTTTAAAAAGAAAACCCCGAGAAAACTATATTTAAATGCGTTTTTATTGAATTTAAATTTTTGGCCTCGGTAGACCTCATCAGAGAAATGCCCATATGCAGACTGAGTACCGAGTGTAAAATAGAGCCGCGGCCTTTGCCGCGGCTTACAACGTTACCCCTCATTCAAAACCCTATGATGCGATTTTTACGTTGACGTCTACATTTTTATGGTCTTTTATACGTAATTCTGGCTTTACATTTCTGCTATTGTTTTTGTCGTTAGGTATAACTTTGTGATCACTCGCTACATTGGCTTTTTCTTTTGATTCTGCTACTATTGCCTCCACTTTTGACTCCACTTTTAACTATACTTTTGACTCTACTTGTAGCTCTGCTTTTATCTCTACTTTTGAATCTGCTTTTGACACAACTTCTGGCTCCACTTTTTTTTCTTTACGTTGTCCTATATCTTCTGCTGTTTTTATGTAGGGACAGGTTTTTTACAGTTGATTTTTCATCTATCAATTTATTTTTAACATCGTCCATTGAAATCAATCCTAAATTACTTAGTTCTAAGAAATCTCTACCCAGTACCATGTTGTGCCTTGTAGACTCGTTGCTCACTACCAATATCAACAGTTTTGTTTAACGTTTTGATATCACTAAATATTTTTCCAAAAATATTTAATTTACTATTAATTCTCTCATGCCCGAATTAAAATGGGCGGGGTTAAAATTTTTTTGAGTGGATATATAAGATGGGGTTGACATCAATATTAACTGTTCAAAATTGCAAGGTCCTAGGTATCCTGGTTCAAGAGCTACAGGTTGTTGCCTATATGCAACATTGGGCAATGGTGGTATATATTTAAAAACAAGTTTACTTCTTTTACAAATGACGTTTATTTATATTTTATGTATGATAAGACACGAAACAGTTTTTTGGGGGGTTGGAACACATTACATTTGCTGCATTTACAGCTTGGAAACCCAGTAGTGCATACTCTACATCTGCCTCTTGTTCCCCATTCTGGCCAATGATTATAACCATCAAGTCGTAGTGATTTTGGTGGGTCTTCAACATAAGCTCTTTTATAGGAATTTGATTTGATAGAGCCCGTAGAAGCAGCTGGTGATGATGGAGCTGGTGATGATGGAGCTGGAGCTTTATCACCGCATTGCTGCATAATTTACATTTCCAGGTGGTCTCACATTCCATAAACTCAGCACTACTCCACTTGAAACTATTGAAATCAATTTTTCCCATTATCTCCTGTGCAATGATTTCATTTTCATTCAAATCTTTAACATCTTCAACATCTTTGATTCCAATAATTTGGTAAATCAAACCAACTTCCACATTTTCAGCTTTATTATCTAAATTTTTCAATGTTTCCTCTATAATTTCCTCCATATTTTGACCTTTTCTTCTTCATTTTCATCGTCAGCCGAATCATTCCAATCAACGTTGGCAATTCTTTCAATCTCAGCTTGAGTCAGACCTTTTGGGCGCATCTTAAAAGGTGTATACTGAAATAAATTATATTTTTCGAAAATTATCACAATAGACCAATGTTGCATATATGCAACACGAAAATAAAAAAATGTTTACAGACAAACTAAATAATATTTTCATGTAGGGGTTTCTTCCAAATAATTTCTTACCTTTCTATATTTATGTAGTAATGTTGGTTTCAGGATGAAATAATTATTTTTATAATTTTTTTCTACTTTTTTAGAACACCGTTAATTTGCAAAATCAATTTTTCAACTTCTCGCTCACAAATATAGCTACCGATTGAAAGCGTGTCCAGCTGACTGCCAAACTACTTGCTGTTTGCTTTCTCAACACAATAGGCAATAATTTAAAAGAGAATTCAAAACAATAACTTGAAAATAACGGGAGTTAGAGGGTCGGAAACACAATGTTGCGTATATGGAACATCGGGCATGAGAGGGTTAACATAATTTTCATATTCCGTCAAAAATTTGTAGACCTTCCGGAAATATTGCATTTAAAAAAATGAAATGGTTCTTCCCGAGTCTTAAAAGAATTCTATGGAATATACTTTTGTCAGAACTATGAAGAAAAACTATATTATAACATCTTACGTAATCATTGCTATGGTCGGTTTTGCTCTTCTTATACAACTTTCAGTCCTTGGCCATATGCCCGAATTCAGCACAAGCATAGCAAGCTCCATCTGAGAGTACAAGCTTGCGGCATTCCGCTGCTGAGTGGCCCATGCTGTGGCAATTGTTGCATTTGGTAACCTGTGTGGTAGTAGTGACCGCAGGTTGCTTTACCTCTGACTTGGGTCCCTTATACTTCTAAATGTTCAGCAAAAAAGCGCGCATCTTCGTAGGTGGTGTACGGGGTCTGTTCACGTGATGGAATGCCCGAAGCAAGGCCTCTACTGAGGCAAAACAGTGTAGCATAGGATGATTACGCATTAGTTCATCCGTGATTCCACCGATCAGAAATTGTACGGTTGCCGATTCGCTCATATTAAGGTCTTCGGCAGGTAGCAACATTTCGTGATAGTACACCCCAAACCTTTCATCATGTTGCCATTTTTGTTGTACAAACTTGGGACTCCACAATGTTATCTCTGTTTCTAAACATGACGCGAAGTTGAAGTGGAATTTCATCAAAGCCGGATCAAAGGGGTAAAGAACCAATTTCTGACTTTGCTTTTCATGCGTATTGTGTCATCGTCAACTTTGAAGATGCCTTGAAAGTTTTTTATGCAGGTCAAGCAATTCTTAATATATCCTTCTCCGTTGAACATAGGAACGCATTGGTCCTATTTCCTCTTGTTGTCCTTTGTCTTTCTGGTTATCCTCTTTGAACCTCAACAATATATTTTTGGTGCTCTGCATCACCGCCTTCATCGGCGATTCCTCTTTCTGCGGCGTTTCGTTATGTGCGTCGAAATCACTGAGCTGATCAGTATATTTGTCCTTGCCTGACACACTGCTGCACGATGTGATGGGTAGATCGTTGCGGTCGAACTCTCCAGAACGATCGCCAACTTCTTTAATGGTGTTGCTGATTTCATAATATTTAACGGCGCTTTGGTTGTCAATGATCGGTCCAGATCCACGCTAATTAGCTGGAATCTTGTTGAGTACTGCGATTAACGAAGACTTAGTGCATTCAGTGGGTAGACCCAAGGGAGCACACCAGGTTTTTAATCCGTCCAGAGTATAAATATTACTGTCAAGTCCATCCATGGTTTTAATGTTTTGGTCAGTAGCTCTTAAGGGAGTGGTAGTTTTCACATTATTTAGCGTTTATTCAACCAGTTCTGTACTTGTAGTCTGGATGAAAGTACGGTACGTGTGTGTTCTTAAGAACTTAAGAACTCTTAAGGGCTTAAGAACTAATTTGTTCGACGTAAGTACAGTTGGTTTATACTGACATTATTCGGGGTATCGACGCGGTATCGGGGTATTTTTTTCAAATCAAACAATTAATTCAATTCAAAGTTGAGCGGCCAAACCGTTTCTGAATATTTAAATTAACAAAAAAATTGTTCGGGGCAGATTCTCACCGAATAGCGGCTAGCAAAATAGCAGCTATTTATTAGCCTTCAGCAGCATATTTACATTGCTACATATTTATACATACATAAATACATATTCAGTTAATTCTTGCACTTGCTTGACCTGCTAAACGTTCTCCCAAAGCTCGCCCTTCTCTTCGTTATCTATGCTCGGCGTTATCTATGTTTGTCGAGCGAAGCGAAGCTTCGCCCAGTGATCGGCAATGCTAGCAACGAGAAGTGCAAGCGCCACTCGCCGTTCAGACATCATTAAAGAAACATTCGCAATTTTATTTCTGCGCCGCGTTTTATTTAATCGAAATAATTATTCGGGCGATTGTTGATAAAAAGCATTATACCCACATAAAATGTTAACACAAATACTTGCAAGGGTCCACAAAGATCTTTTGGAAGGCACTGATTCCAACTTAAAAAGTTTCACTTAAAAATTAAAGTAAGAAGCATTTAATTTTGATTCGGTGGAGCTTCGGATAGCTTCACACATATCGCACTCCTCCTTAACAAGCTCCATAAACATTTTGGTACTCGTAGTGAAACTCCCAAATTCACCGTTTTCCACATTAAAAAAAAAATAGGTCATTATTTTGGTAATTTCTTTTAATTTCAATGCGTGTGCATTTTTCTTCTTGTTCAATGCGTTTGTTTACATTTGCAGGCCGAAAAGATGACAAAATTATGCGGAAATGATGCAGCTTAGGTGTAAACGCCTCGCATAATTTTCCCGCACCTAACTATATACAGTGGTATTTGTTTGACGTGATTAGGAATATATACAGTGGTATTAGGGATAGTACTGTTACAATATTATTTTTTAATATCTGGTAAGTGCAGTGTGTGGCTGGCTATAGCTGAACCCTCCACGAGGGTGCCGGCTGGGTAATGGATCCCTTACGAGGGTAATGCATTGTCGCTTGCCCCGTCCGGGGCAATGCACTGTCTAGCTAAGGCAATTACCTGGGTGGCCCCCCCGAAAAATAATAACCAATATGGACCTTAGAGCCATCTATGGAAGGCAAGAAAGTTGAAGCAAGGACTGGGATGTCAGTCCAAACGTCGGTGGAATGCGTGACTGCTACCATCGGCGGGCACGGGGAGGAGCAATCCTCTCTGCGTTTCGCCAGCGGTCACACCTCGGACGTGGCGGAAGCATGCCACGCCAGCTGTACAACGACTGCCAAGAAACCCCCTCACTCCAAGCTGAACCGCACGGATGGCGCTGTCGAAGCAGACACGGATCTGGAGAGCGTGACTTCGATCAGCAATACGGAGGAAGAGAGCCTTCTCCGCTCACCAGAACCAGGCAGCAGCTCCCCGCGTAGGGAAAGGCCAAAGCGTTCCAGGGAGGGGATGAAGGCTCTCTCGCAAAACAAGGAAGCCCTGAAAATCCTGAGCCGGCTCCAGAGTAAAGCCGACATCTCTCAGGAGAAGAAAGCCAGGCTAACCTGGGCCAAGCAGTGGGTGGATGAGGGCAGGAGACACTTCTCGCAGATGCCCCATATGCGGGCATCCATCGGGAAGTATGCCAACAAGGTGGAGGAGATACTGGCCAACAAGCGGCAACGCTCCGTCGAGAGTGCCAGCAAAGACACTCCGACGAGCAAGCGTCAACGCGGGCCGAAGGGCGCAGCCTCCCCACTGAAAGTAGCTATCCCACCCCAACAACACCCGAAGTCAAGGGCGGCCAGACGACACTTGATCGTGGCGCTTATTGACCGTAGCGACGAAAACGGGAAGATGACGGCAGTGCAGTGGAAGCTGGTGTACGCGCGCGTCTCGTGGACGCACTGTTTAACGGATGGAGGAGGATCCCACAACTCCCATGCCCAGCTTCGATGGGGCTGGGTGGCTGAATGGGGTAAAGATCCTCAAGTGCAACGACGACCCAACGAGTAGGTGGCTGACACAAACTGTTGGCCAACTGGACGCGATGTGAGATGGTGCCAAGCTAGAGGTGGTAGACGGGGAGCTGATCCCATCTATACCAAAGGCACAAGTACTCTTCCCCATCGCGATCCAAGGAGACAGGGCGCTGAGGCTCCTGCAGCGTGAGAACCCCGAGATTCCAACGGAGAATCGGAAGGTGCTACACACTAGGAGCCCGTTATCCAATGTGGGGGGCCAGTGTGCGATTCTCCAAATAAACAAGGAGGACACCCTGTACCCCAGATTCGGGAAGATGGCGTGGGGCATGTTCAGCGTTTACCTGCGCCTGAAGAAACCTCCCCCCGGGGACACAGACGCGCATACCCTGCAGGCAGGCGAGATGGAGAAGGACTTAGTTCTGGACACTATCGTGGAGGCCGCCCAGGGGCTTGCGATGGACGACTCTGAGGAGGAAAAGGACGGTGATCTGACGATAGTGGTCAACAACACCGGTAAGCAGGAACAGAACCATCGTACTTGTACGAAAGGGAATCCACACTCACCTTATGTCTAATTACAGCTCAGATGACCAAACAGTGGTGATGCTAGAAAGCGAGGAGAAGCGCCCCTTGGTAGCCTACTCATTGGTACGGACTCTAATGCCCACCATAATGTATGGGGAAGCCCCTATATTGATGACCGAGGTGAATCACTTCTAGAATTTATACTTTCCACTAACGTAGAACATAACATCAAAAGTGGGGGAGGACTACACCTACGTGGGTCCCACCTCATCAAACGTGCTAGATCTTACTCTCGTAACGTGAAGGAGTGCCACGGTATCTAGGTGGAGGGTCCACGAAAGACCATCCTTCTTAGATCACAGGTATATCCAGTTCAATTTAAACACACCTCGAAGGTAACAGTCTATAGGAACCCCCGGAACACAAACTGGGAAAAGTTCAGAAAGAGGGTTACCTCGAAGCTCGCGAATCCGGGGTCGGTAAAATCGGCTGATGACATAGAAAAGTCTCTTGAGACTCTATTCAAGGAGCTACTAGATGGCTACCGCTCAGCATGACCACCCTCAAGTACGAAAAAGAGGAACGAGCCACTCTGGTGGAACAGGGATCTCTCCCTCCTAAGAAACAACTTCCGGGAATTCTTCAAGCTCGACAAACAAGCGAACGAAGAAGTCATAAACGAGGAATACAGGAACCTACTCAGAAATTAAAAGAAAGAGATACGCAAGGCAGAACGCAGCTCGTGGAGAAACTTCTGCTCTAACATCGAGAAGGTGCCCGAAAAGGCAAGACTCAGGAACTGCTTTCCAAGCAGTCTACCATACAGAGTCAGCTCAAGCTCAACAATGGACAATAGTCAGAGAGCAGCGAACAGGCCCTGACAGCACTAATGTAGGCTCACTTCCCAGGATGCACCGAGGTCACGGATGCCACAACGCAATATGACCTAGCAACAGAGGAACAAATCCTCCCCACAGGACTAATAACCCACAAAAAAATCCAATGGGCCATAGACTCCTTTACGGACATTAAAGCACCTGGACTGGATGGGATATTTCCAGCCATGCTACAAGTGACCAAAGAGGTGATCACCCCATGGCTTTTTGCTATATATACGGCATGCTTAAGGACAGGCTATATCCAATGGAGAACTTCCAGAGTTGTCTTTCTCCCGAAGGCAGAAAAGTGCAGCCACGTTAGTCCCAAGGATTAAAGACATATAAGCTTCACCTCTTTTCTACTAAAAGCAATGGAGAAGCTGCTGGAGCTACACATCAGGAAGGAAGTAGGGGGGCTGATGTCGAACAACCAGCATGCCTACACTAAAGGAAAATCGGTGGAAACAGCACTACACTCGCTAGTAGCTAACGTCGAGAAAGCCCTCTATAACAAGAAATATGCACTAGGAGTATTTGTATATATATCCGGAGCAATTAACAACGTGCCCACAAGCGCAATAATGGGTCGCTATAAGCAACCAACACATACCCAGCAATCAACAACTGGATAAAAAACCTTCTCAGTTGTAGACGGGTTCAATCAGAATGGGGTACCGCCTTCATAGCTAAGGGGGCTCACAGAGGCGCACCGTAAGGTGGTGCCCTGTCGCCCCTCTTTAGGAATCTGGTGGTTGACGACTTAGTCAAGAGATTCGAAAGGAAAGCCCCAAAACTAACAGGCTATGCAGATGACATAAGCATACTTATTACGAGGGTATGTCCATCGACCCTCAGCTCCATAATGGAACTCAGCTTCCATAACCATCCGGATAAGTAAGGGCCATACTGGCCCTTGGGATACCCCAGGAGGGTCGTCCAGGTTAATCTAACCTAAGTGCAGTGTCAAATAAACAAAAAATGTGTTGTAATTAGGAGGTCTGAGTCAAGAATGTACATATTTTACCGCGTGTTTTGTTCTTGTTGTGTTTGTAAATACACAGCCCACCGCTGATCTACATAAGCATTGCTTTTTGTTGAAACAAATGTTCAACAAATCGAACATATTTCTGGAACTTCGTATTTTATAGTATTATCATTTTATTGATAGATTTTCACAAAACTCCGGCCAAATGAAAAGTATTTTATAGTTAACATTCTGGAAGGAAGGAATGGCACATTCTGGAAGGACATGTAAAGTAAGTCTTAGCCAAGCCAAAAAACTAAACAAAAACATAATAAATTAATCAAAATTATTTTAGTGGCGAAGCAATTGAAGTTCCTGAACGAGACCACTGAAAGGCCATTCACAACTTTTCAAAAATGTTCTAAAGAAAACGATGGGGGACGTTGTTAGAAGCGGAAAGTTCCACGGCTCTTCTTTATACCAGATACTCAGAAGGTAGATATATGAGCTAACGATTTATGTAATTTATTATATTATCGCAAAAGGTTCAAATTAAATTTTTGCCAAAAATAAAATTTCAAAAAAATTAAGCCGAACCCTATGGGAGATATTAATATATGCGATGTTATCTGGTTCCATTTTTGTTTACGTATGCTTTTCAGATCTAGTTCTACATACATGTGTATAAGTACATATATGAGACGTGTAAGTGTGTGCGAGTAAGAGAGGGAATGAGTAAGCACTTGGCAGGCGTTGCGTAGCGACTGAAATTTCATTGGTTCCTTCAGGCTATAATAATGATCCGACCTGATCCAGATTCAGCAATCTGGTAAATACCGTAATTTCCCATGATTCTGCGTTTTTGGTTTTCTTGTATTTTAAATATTGTGGATTCCACAGATATTGTCCTTTTGTGGGGGCGTGTCAACATTTTGAAATACACTTGTATTGAACTGATATCACAGGAGCTTTGGACGAATAGGCAAAACAGACAGGGTCACTTGTGAGCGAGAGCGGAGGGAACGGATGCCTTTTAAAATGGGTTTCTTCATTGTGGCTATATTAATAATCCGATCTGATCCAGATTCATCATTCTGATAGGAATAGGAATCCCCTATGATTCTGCGTTTTTATTTTTCCCGTATCTTCCAAATTGTGTATGCCACAGATTTTCGTCCTTTGTGCGGGCAGAAGAGGCGCTGCGAAATTCCCAAATACGCTTGTAGTAGTGTGATAACACAGGAGTTTAGATACAAAACTTGTGTGCTCCATCTTTTATAGTATCTGATATATAGACAGACAGACAGACATGGCTATATCGACTCGGCGATTGATGCTGATCAAGAATATATATACTTTATGGGTTCGGAAACGCTTCCTTCTGGGCGTTACACACAACCGTTATCCCCACAAATCTAATATACCCGTATACTCTTCGAGTACCGGGTATAAAAATTATAGGGCACAGGAATCCCCAGAACTAGGTTAGGCTAGGTAAAGGCGGCTGCCAGGCTTACTAGGAGCCCAGCGTCTTAGGCCGGTTTAGCCCGTTGTAGTACCGCAAGGAATATCCCAGCCTGCAGCTCTTATAAAGTTTGCTATCTTTCGGGACATATTGCGGACATTTTCGAAATGCCTGCTATGAAGGGCGCCCAATCTCCTCTTCCTTGTCTCTACAGCTTTGGCAAAAATAATTATGTGGGGCGCACAGTATTTTTTCGTGGGTACTTATTATTTAATGTCCCGTGAGGAAACGTATGACTGCGCTGCACCTTCGTCTGACGAGCTTTCATAGCTCATTTTGAAAATAAATGAATCCTTACTTATATAGGTGTTCAAACATGAACACATTATTTTACTTAAAGAACAAGAGTCTTTCACTCACGGAGATAAACACAAAACCAATCTATTTTAAGTAAAAAACATACCTAAAGTACAGAATTTATGAGGGTTAGGGTGCGACCGGAGAAATGATCTGTCCACTCATTAACACACACGACATCTCAAAGTCGAGTGCAATAAGCCATTAAGACCTTTATTTAGTCAAAAAATACTGGTGCTTGCACGCAATCAATTGCCACTCGCGGTACCGATGCACCCGTTCCGTGGATCTAGCGATAACAATAGAATACAAAATCAATCATTGTACAGTCCATCTGCTTACAAGTGTCTAGACTTTTTTTTTACGGTCTTAACAATAAGCCTAACTTTTTCGTCTAAAATCACGTGTTATATCCTTTACTTTTTCAAGAAAACCATCGGTTATAAAATACATGATTTTATAAATAATACATGATATTATATCCATTACTTTATCGAGAAAATTATCACTTATTATACGCCTTATTTTTATAAAACCATCAAATATAATATGCATTATTTTTCGGTTAAAACCATCGCATATAACATAAGGCATGCCGTACTGCTCGATAATCATTTCATCGCCTATGCTCCTAGGACATTTCAATGTTAACGTGAGCAGTTCATCGTTCCACGGGTCATCGCTTATGTCATCAGGGGTGCTCACGCTGACATCGATGTGTGTGCACATTTGTCAGCGACGGCCCGTACTGCAGGGATGCGAACGAAATTTGCTGAAATTAACCCGCAGTGCTCGGATTCGGCTTAAAGTGTTTTGGTCTGATTCCAATTTGACTGAAGACTTAAAGCTCCGTGTTTGTTCGAAATTTAAAATTCTTTTATGGTGTTGCTGATTTCATAATATTTAACGGCGCTTTGGTTGTCAATGATCGGTCCAGATCCACGCTAATTAGCTGGAATCTTGTTGAGTACTGTGATTAACGAAGACTTAGTGCATTCAGTGGGTAGACCCAAGGGAGCACACCAGGTTTTTAATCCGCCCAGAGTATAAATATTACTGTCAAGTCCATCCATGGTTTTAATGTTTTGGTCAGTAGCTCTTAATTGAGTTCTTAAGAACTTAAGAACTCTTAAAGACTTAAGAACTAATTTGTTCGACGTAAGTACAGTTGGCTTATACTGACATTATTCGGGGTATCGACGCGGTATCGGGGTATTTTTTTCAAATCAAACAATTAATTCAATTCAAAGTTGAGCGGCCAAACCGTTTCTGAATATTTAAATTAACAAAAAAATTGTTCGGGGCAGATTCTCACCGAATAGCGGCTAGCAAAATAGCAGCTATTTATTAGCCTTCAGCAGCATATTTACATTGCTACATATTTATACATACATAAATACATATTCAGTTAATTCTTGCACTTGCTTGACCTGCTAAACGTTCTCCCAAAGCTCGCCCTTCTCTTCGTTATCTATGCTCGGCGTTATCTATGTTTGCCGAGCGAAGCGAAGCTTCGCCCAGTGATCGGCAATGCTAGCAACGAGAAGTGCAAGCGCCACTCGCCGTTCAGACATCATTAAAGAAACATTCGCAATTTTATTTCTGCGCCGCGTTTTATTTAATCGAAATAATTATTCGGGCGATTGTTGATAAAAAGCATTATACCCACATAAAATGTTAACACAAATACTTGCAAGGGTCCACAAAGATCTTTTGGAAGGCACTGATTCCAACTTAAAAAGTTTCACTTAAAAATTAAAGTAAGAAGCATTTAATTTTGATTCGGTGGAGCTTCGGATAGCTTCACACATATCGCACTCCTCCTTAACAAGCTCCATAAACATTTTGGTACTCGTAGTGAAATTCCCAAATTCACCGTTTTCCACATTAAAAAAAAAATAGGTCATTATTTTGGTAATTTCTTTTAATTTCAATGCGTGTGCATTTTTCTTCTTGTTCAATGCGTTTGTTTACATTTGCAGGCCGAAAAGATGACAAAATTATGCGGAAATGATGCAGCTTAGGTGTAAACGCCTCGCATAATTTTCCCGCACCTAACTATATACAGTGGTATTTGTTTGACGTGATTAGGAATATATACAGTGGTATTAGGGATAGTACTGTTACAATATTATTTTTTAATATCTGGTAAGTGCAGGGTGTGGCTGGCTATAGCTGAACCCTCCACGAGGGTGCCGGCTGGGTAATGGATCCCTTACGAGGGTAATGCATTGTCGCTTGCCCCGTCCGGGGCAATGCACTGTCTAGCTAAGGCAATTACCTGGGTGGCCCCCCCGAAAAATAATAACCAATATGGACCTTAGAGCCATCTATGGAAGGCAAGAAAGTTGAAGCAAGGACTGGGATGTCAGTCCAAACGTCGGTGGAATGCGTGACTGCTACCATCGGCGGGCACGGGGAGGAGCAATCCTCTCTGCGTTTCGCCAGCGGTCACACCTCGGACGTGGCGGAAGCATGCCACGCCAGCTGTACAACGACTGCCAAGAAACCCCCTCACTCCAAGCTGAACCGCACGGATGGCGCTGTCGAAGCAGATACGGATCTGGAGAGCGTGACTTCGATCAGCAATACGGAGGAAGAGAGCCTTCTCCGCTCACCAGAACCAGGCAGCAGCTCCCCGCGTAGGGAAAGGCCAAAGCGTTCCAGGGAGGGGATGAAGGCTCTCTCGCAAAACAAGGAAGCCCTGAAAATCCTGAGCCGGCTCCAGAGTAAAGCCGACATCTCTCAGGAGAAGAAAGCCAGGCTAACCTGGGCCAAGCAGTGGGTGGATGAGGGCAGGAGACACTTCTCGCAGATGCCCCATATGCGGGCATCCATCGGGAAGTATGCCAACAAGGTGGAGGAGATACTGGCCAACAAGCGGCAACGCTCCGTCGAGAGTGCCAGCAAAGACACTCCGACGAGCAAGCGTCAACGCGGGCCGAAGGGCGCAGCCTCCCCACTGAAAGTAGCTATCCCACCCCAACAACACCCGAAGTCAAGGGCGGCCAGACGACACTTGATCGTGGCGCTTATTGACCGTAGCGACGAAAACGGGAAGATGACGGCAGTGCAGTGGAAGCTGGTGTACGCGCGCGTCTCGTGGACGCACTGTTTAACGGATGGAGGAGGATCCCACAACTCCCATGCCCAGCTTCGATGGGGCTGGGTGGCTGAATGGGGTAAAGATCCTCAAGTGCAACGACGACCCAACGAGTAGGTGGCTGACACAAACTGTTGGCCAACTGGACGCGATGTGAGATGGTGCCAAGCTAGAGGTGGTAGACGGGGAGCTGATCCCATCTATACCAAAGGCACAAGTACTCTTCCCCATCGCGATCCAAGGAGACAGGGCGCTGAGGCTCCTGCAGCGTGAGAACCCCGAGATTCCAACGGAGAATCGGAAGGTGCTACACACTAGGAGCCCGTTATCCAATGTGGGGGGCCAGTGTGCGATTCTCCAAATAAACAAGGAGGACACCCTGTACCCCAGATTCGGGAAGATGGCGTGGGGCATGTTCAGCGTTTACCTGCGCCTGAAGAAACCTCCCCCCGGGGACACAGACGCGCATACCCTGCAGGCAGGCGAGATGGAGAAGGACTTAGTTCTGGACACTATCGTGGAGGCCGCCCAGGGGCTTGCGATGGACGACTCTGAGGAGGAAAAGGACGGTGATCTGACGATAGTGGTCAACAACACCGGTAAGCAGGAACAGAACCATCGTACTTGTACGAAAGGGAATCCACACTCACCTTATGTCTAATTACAGCTCAGATGACCAAACAGTGGTGATGCTAGAAAGCGAGGAGAAGCGCCCCTTGGTAGCCTACTCATTGGTACGGACTCTAATGCCCACCATAATGTATGGGGAAGCCCCTATATTGATGACCGAGGTGAATCACTTCTAGAATTTATACTTTCCACTAACGTAGAACATAACATCAAAAGTGGGGGAGGACTACACCTACGTGGGTCCCACCTCATCAAACGTGCTAGATCTTACTCTCGTAACGTGAAGGAGTGCCACGGTATCTAGGTGGAGGGTCCACGAAAGACCATCCTTCTTAGATCACAGGTATATCCAGTTCAATTTAAACACACCTCGAAGGTAACAGTCTATAGGAACCCCCGGAACACAAACTGGGAAAAGTTCAGAAAGAGGGTTACCTCGAAGCTCGCGAATCCGGGGTCGGTAAAATCGGCTGATGACATAGAAAAGTCTCTTGAGACTCTATTCAAGGAGCTACTAGATGGCTACCGCTCAGCATGACCACCCTCAAGTACGAAAAAGAGGAACGAGCCACTCTGGTGGAACAGGGATCTCTCCCTCCTAAGAAACAACTTCCGGGAATTCTTCAAGCTCGACAAACAAGCGAACGAAGAAGTCATAAACGAGGAATACAGGAACCTACTCAGAAATTAAAAGAAAGAGATACGCAAGGCAGAACGCAGCTCGTGGAGAAACTTCTGCTCTAACATCGAGAAGGTGCCCGAAAAGGCAAGACTCAGGAACTGCTTTCCAAGCAGTCTACCATACAGAGTCAGCTCAAGCTCAACAATGGACAATAGTCAGAGAGCAGCGAACAGGCCCTGACAGCACTAATGTAGGCTCACTTCCCAGGATGCACCGAGGTCACGGATGCCATAACGCAATATGACCTAGCAACAGAGGAACAAATCCTCCCCACAGGACTAATAACCCACAAAAAAATCCAATGGGCCATAGACTCCTTTACGGACATTAAAGCACCTGGACTGGATGGGATATTTCCAGCCATGCTACAAGTGACCAAAGAGGTGATCACCCCATGGCTTTTTGCTATATATACGGCATGCTTAAGGACAGGCTATATCCAATGGAGAACTTCCAGAGTTGTCTTTCTCCCGAAGGCAGAAAAGTGCAGCCACGTTAGTCCCAAGGATTAAAGACATATAAGCTTCACCTCTTTTCTACTAAAAGCAATGGAGAAGCTGCTGGAGCTACACATCAGGAAGGAAGTAGGGGGGCTGATGTCGAACAACCAGCATGCCTACACTAAAGGAAAATCGGTGGAAACAGCACTACACTCGCTAGTAGCTAACGTCGAGAAAGCCCTCTATAACAAGAAATATGCACTAGGAGTATTTGTATATATATCCGGAGCAATTAACAACGTGCCCACAAGCGCAATAATGGGTCGCTATAAGCAACCAACACATACCCAGCAATCAACAACTGGATAAAAAACCTTCTCAGTTGTAGACGGGTTCAATCAGAATGGGGTACCGCCTTCATAGCTAAGGGGGCTCACAGAGGCGCACCGTAAGGTGGTGCCCTGTCGCCCCTCTTTAGGAATCTGGTGGTTGACGACTTAGTCAAGAGATTCGAAAGGAAAGCCCCAAAACTAACAGGCTATGCAGATGACATAAGCATACTTATTACGAGGGTATGTCCATCGACCCTCAGCTCCATAATGGAACTCAGCTTCCATAACCATCCGGATAAGTAAGGGCCATACTGGCCCTTGGGATACCCCAGGAGGGTCGTCCAGGTTAATCTAACCTAAGTGCAGTGTCAAATAAACAAAAAATGTGTTGTAATTAGGAGGTCTGAGTCAAGAATGTACATATTTTACCGCGTGTTTTGTTCTTGTTGTGTTTGTAAATACACAGCCCACCGCTGATCTACATAAGCATTGCTTTTTGTTGAAACAAATGTTCAACAAATCGAACATATTTCTGGAACTTCGTATTTTATAGTATTATCATTTTATTGATAGATTTTCACAAAACTCCGGCCAAATGAAAAGTATTTTATAGTTAACATTCTGGAAGGAAGGAATGGCACATTCTGGAAGGACATGTAAAGTAAGTCTTAGCCAAGCCAAAAAACTAAACAAAAACATAATAAATTAATCAAAATTATTTTAGTGGCGAAGCAATTGAAGTTCCTGAACGAGACCACTGAAAGGCCATTCACAACTTTTCAAAAATGTTCTAAAGAAAACGATGGGGGACGTTGTTAGAAGCGGAAAGTTCCACGGCTCTTCTTTATACCAGATACTCAGAAGGTAGATATATGAGCTAACGATTTATGTAATTTATTATATTATCGCAAAAGGTTCAAATTAAATTTTTGCCAAAAATAAAATTTCAAAAAAATTAAGCCGAACCCTATGGGAGATATTAATATATGCGATGTTATCTGGTTCCATTTTTGTTTACGTATGCTTTTCAGATCTAGTTCTACATACATGTGTATAAGTACATATATGAGACGTGTAAGTGTGTGCGAGTAAGAGAGGGAATGAGTAAGCACTTGGCAGGCGTTGCGTAGCGACTGAAATTTCATTGGTTCCTTCAGGCTATAATAATGATCCGACCTGATCCAGATTCAGCAATCTGGTAAATACCGTAATTTCCCATGATTCTGCGTTTTTGGTTTTCTTGTATTTTAAATATTGTGGATTCCACAGATATTGTCCTTTTGTGGGGGCGTGTCAACATTTTGAAATACACTTGTATTGAACTGATATCACAGGAGCTTTGGACGAATAGGCAAAACAGACAGGGTCACTTGTGAGCGAGAGCGGAGGGAACGGATGCCTTTTAAAATGGGTTTCTTCATTGTGGCTATATTAATAATCCGATCTGATCCAGATTCATCATTCTGATAGGAATAGGAATCCCCTATGATTCTGCGTTTTTATTTTTCCCGTATCTTCCAAATTGTGTATGCCACAGATTTTCGTCCTTTGTGCGGGCAGAAGAGGCGCTGCGAAATTCCCAAATACGCTTGTAGTAGTGTGATAACACAGGAGTTTAGATACAAAACTTGTGTGCTCCATCTTTTATAGTATCTGATATATAGACAGACAGACAGACATGGCTATATCGACTCGGCGATTGATGCTGATCAAGAATATATATACTTTATGGGTTCGGAAACGCTTCCTTCTGGGCGTTACACACAACCGTTATCCCCACAAATCTAATATACCCGTATACTCTTCGAGTACCGGGTATAAAAATTATAGGGCACAGGAATCCCCAGAACTAGGTTAGGCTAGGTAAAGGCGGCTGCCAGGCTTACTAGGAGCCCAGCGACTTAGGCCGGTTTAGCCCGTTGTAGTACCGCAAGGAATATCCCAGCCTGCAGCTCTTATAAAGTTTGCTATCTTTCGGGACATATTGCGGACATTTTCGAAATGCCTGCTATGAAGGGCGCCCAATCTCCTCTTCCTTGTCTCTACAGCTTTGGCAAAAATAATTATGTGGGGCGCACAGTATTTTTTCGTGGGTACTTATTATTTAATGTCCCGTGAGGAAACGTATGACTGCGCTGCACCTTCGTCTGACGAGCTTTCATAGCTCATTTTGAAAATAAATGAATCCTTACTTATATAGGTGTTCAAACATGAACACATTATTTTACTTAAAGAACAAGAGTCTTTCACTAACGGAGATAAACACAAAACCAATCTATTTTAAGTAAAAAACATACCTAAAGTACAGAATTTATGAGGGTTAGGGTGCGACCGGAGAAATGATCTGTCCACTCATTAACACACACGACATCTCAAAGTCGAGTGCAATAAGCCATTAAGACCTTTATTTAGTCAAAAAATACTGGTGCTTGCACGCAATCAATTGCCACTCGCGGTACCGATGCACCCGTTCCGTGGATCTAGCGATAACAATAGAATACAAAATCAATCATTGTACAGTCCATCTGCTTACAAGTGTCTAGACTTTTTTTTTACGGTCTTAACAATAAGCCTAACTTTTTCGTCTAAAATCACGTGTTATATCCTTTACTTTTTCAAGAAAACCATCGGTTATAAAATACATGATTTTATAAATAATACATGATATTATATCCATTACTTTATCGAGAAAATTATCACTTATTATACGCCTTATTTTTATAAAACCATCAAATATAATATGCATTATTTTTCGGTTAAAACCATCGCATATAACATAAGGCATGCCGTACTGCTCGATAATCATTTCATCGCCTATGCTCCTAGGACATTTCAATGTTAACGTGAGCAGTTCATCGTTCCACGGGTCATCGCTTATGTCATCAGGGGTGCTCACGCTGACATCGATGTGTGTGCACATTTGTCAGCGACGGCCCGTACTGCAGGGATGCGAACGAAATTTGCTGAAATTAACCCGCAGTGCTCGGATTCGGCTTAAAGTGTTTTGGTCTGATTCCAATTTGACTGAAGACTTAAAGCTCCGTGTTTGTTCGAAATTTAAAATTCTTTTATGGTGTTGCTGATTTCATAATATTTAACGGCGCTTTGGTTGTCAATGATCGGTCCAGATCCACGCTAATTAGCTGGAATCTTGTTGAGTACTGTGATTAACGAAGACTTAGTGCATTCAGTGGGTAGACCCAAGGGAGCACACCAGGTTTTTAATCCGCCCAGAGTATAAATATTACTGTCAAGTCCATCCATGGTTTTAATGTTTTGGTCAGTAGCTCTTAATTGAGTTCTTAAGAACTTAAGAACTCTTAAAGACTTAAGAACTAATTTGTTCGACGTAAGTACAGTTGGCTTATACTGACATTATTCGGGGTATCGACGCGGTATCGGGGTATTTTTTTCAAATCAAACAATTAATTCAATTCAAAGTTGAGCGGCCAAACCGTTTCTGAATATTTAAATTAACAAAAAAATTGTTCGGGGCAGATTCTCACCGAATAGCGGCTAGCAAAATAGCAGCTATTTATTAGCCTTCAGCAGCATATTTACATTGCTACATATTTATACATACATAAATACATATTCAGTTAATTCTTGCACTTGCTTGACCTGCTAAACGTTCTCCCAAAGCTCGCCCTTCTCTTCGTTATCTATGCTCGGCGTTATCTATGTTTGCCGAGCGAAGCGAAGCTTCGCCCAGTGATCGGCAATGCTAGCAACGAGAAGTGCAAGCGCCACTCGCCGTTCAGACATCATTAAAGAAACATTCGCAATTTTATTTCTGCGCCGCGTTTTATTTAATCGAAATAATTATTCGGGCGATTGTTGATAAAAAGCATTATACCCACATAAAATGTTAACACAAATACTTGCAAGGGTCCACAAAGATCTTTTGGAAGGCACTGATTCCAACTTAAAAAGTTTCACTTAAAAATTAAAGTAAGAAGCATTTAATTTTGATTCGGTGGAGCTTCGGATAGCTTCACACATATCGCACTCCTCCTTAACAAGCTCCATAAACATTTTGGTACTCGTAGTGAAATTCACAAATTCACCGTTTTCCACATTAAAAAAAAAATAGGTCATTATTTTGGTAATTTCTTTTAATTTCAATGCGTGTGCATTTTTCTTCTTGTTCAATGCGTTTGTTTACATTTGCAGGCCGAAAAGATGACAAAATTATGCGGAAATGATGCAGCTTAGGTGTAAACGCCTCGCATAATTTTCCCGCACCTAACTATATACAGTGGTATTTGTTTGACGTGATTAGGAATATATACAGTGGTATTAGGGATAGTACTGTTACAATATTATTTTTTAATATCTGGTAAGTGCAGTGTGTGGCTGGCTATAGCTGAACCCTCCACGAGGGTGCCGGCTGGGCAATGGACACTGCATTATCCCTTACGAGGGTAATGCATTGTCGCTTGCCCCGTCCGGGGCAATGCAGTGTCTAGCTAAGGCAATTACCTGGGTGGCCCCCCCGAAAAATAATAACCAATATGGACCTTAGAGCCATCTATGGAAGGCAAGAAAGTTGAAGCAAGGACTGGGATGTCAGTCCAAACGTCGGTGGAATGCGTGACTGCTACCATCGGCGGGCACGGGGAGGAGCAATCCTCTCTGCGTTTCGCCAGCGGTCACACCTCGGACGTGGCGGAAGCATGCCACGCCAGCTGTACAACGACTGCCAAGAAACCCCCTCACTCCAAGCTGAACCGCACGGATGGCGCTGTCGAAGCAGATACGGATCTGGAGAGCGTGACTTCGATCAGCAATACGGAGGAAGAGAGCCTTCTCCGCTCACCAGAACCAGGCAGCAGCTCCCCGCGTAGGGAAAGGCCAAAGCGTTCCAGGGAGGGGATGAAGGCTCTCTCGCAAAACAAGGAAGCCCTGAAAATCCTGAGCCGGCTCCAGAGTAAAGCCGACATCTCTCAGGAGAAGAAAGCCAGGCTAACCTGGGCCAAGCAGTGGGTGGAGGAGGGCAGGAGACACTTCTCGCAGATGCCCCATATGCGGGCATCCATCGGGAAGTATGCCAACAAGGTGGAGGAGATACTGGCCAACAAGCGGCAACGCTCCGTCGAGAGTGCCAGCAAAGACACTCCGACGAGCAAGCGTCAACGCGGGCCGAAGGGCGCAGCCTCCCCACTGAAAGTAGCTATCCCACCCCAACAACACCCGAAGTCAAGGGCGGCCAGACGACACTTGATCGTGGCGCTTATTGACCGTAGCGACGAAAACGGGAAGATGACGGCAGTGCAGTGGAAGCTGGTGTACGCGCGCGTCTCGTGGACGCACTGTTTAACGGATGGAGGAGGATCCCACAACTCCCATGCCCAGCTTCGATGGGGCTGGGTGGCTGAATGGGGTAAAGATCCTCAAGTGCAACGACGACCCAACGAGTAGGTGGCTGACACAAACTGTTGGCCAACTGGACGCGATGTGAGATGGTGCCAAGCTAGAGGTGGTAGACGGGGAGCTGATCCCATCTATACCAAAGGCACAAGTACTCTTCCCCATCGCGATCCAAGGAGACAGGGCGCTGAGGCTCCTGCAGCGTGAGAACCCCGAGATTCCAACGGAGAATCGGAAGGTGCTACACACTGGGAGCCCGTTATCCAATGTGGGGGGCCAGTGTGCGATTCTCCAAATAAACAAGGAGGACACCCTGTACCCCAGATTCGGGAAGATGGCGTGGGGCATGTTCAGCGTTTACCTGCGCCTGAAGAAACCTCCCCCCGGGGACACAGACGCGCATACCCTGCAGGCAGGCGAGATTGAGAAGGACTTAGTTCTGGACACTATCGTGGAGGCCGCCCAGGGGCTTGCGATGGACGACTCTGAGGAGGAAAAGGACGGTGATCTGACGATAGTGGTCAACAACACCGGTAAGCAGGAACAGAACCATCGTACTTGTACGAAAGGGAATCCACACTCACCTTATGTCTAATTACAGCTCAGATGACCAAACAGTGGTGATGCTAGAAAGCGAGGAGAAGCGCCCCTTGGTAGCCTACTCATTGGTACGGACTCTAATGCCCACCATAATGTATGGGGAAGCCCCTATATTGATGACCGAGGTGAATCACTTCTAGAATTTATACTTTCCACTAACGTAGAACATAACATCAAAAGTGGGGGAGGACTACACCTACGTGGGTCCCACCTCATCAAACGTGCTAGATCTTACTCTCGTAACGTGAAGGAGTGCCACGGTATCTAGGTGGAGGGTCCACGAAAGACCATCCTTCTTAGATCACAGGTATATCCAGTTCAATTTAAACACACCTCGAAGGTAACAGTCTATAGGAACCCCCGGAACACAAACTGGGAAAAGTTCAGAAAGAGGGTTACCTCGAAGCTCGCGAATCCGGGGTCGGTAAAATCGGCTGATGACATAGAAAAGTCTCTTGAGACTCTATTCAAGGAGCTACTAGATGGCTACCGCTCAGCATGACCACCCTCAAGTACGAAAAAGAGGAACGAGCCACTCTGGTGGAACAGGGATCTCTCCCTCCTAAGAAACAACTTCCGGGAATTCTTCAAGCTCGACAAACAAGCGAACGAAGAAGTCATAAACGAGGAATACAGGAACCTACTCAGAAATTAAAAGAAAGAGATACGCAAGGCAGAACGCAGCTCGTGGAGAAACTTCTGCTCTAACATCGAGAAGGTGCCCGAAAAGGCAAGACTCTGGAACTGCTTTCCAAGCAGTCTACCATACAGAGTCAGCTCAAGCTCAACAATGGACAATAGTCAGAGAGCAGCGAACAGGCCCTGACAGCACTAATGTAGGCTCACTTCCCAGGATGCACCGAGGTCACGGATGCCACAACGCAATATGACCTAGCAACAGAGGAACAAATCCTCCCCACAGGACTAATAACCCACAAAAAAATCCAATGGGCCATAGACTCCTTTACGGACATTAAAGCACCTGGACTGGATGGGATATTTCCAGCCATGCTACAAGTGACCAAAGAGGTGATCACCCCATGGCTTTTTGCTATATATACGGCATGCTTAAGGACAGGCTATATCCAATGGAGAACTTCCAGAGTTGTCTTTCTCCCGAAGGCAGAAAAGTGCAGCCACGTTAGTCCCAAGGATTAAAGACATATAAGCTTCACCTCTTTTCTACTAAAAGCAATGGAGAAGCTGCTGGAGCTACACATCAGGAAGGAAGTAGGGGGGCTGATGTCGAACAACCAGCATGCCTACACTAAAGGAAAATCGGTGGAAACAGCACTACACTCGCTAGTAGCTAACGTCGAGAAAGCCCTCTATAACAAGAAATATGCACTAGGAGTATTTGTATATATATCCGGAGCAATTAACAACGTGCCCACAAGCGCAATAATGGGTCGCTATAAGCAACCAACACATACCCAGCAATCAACAACTGGATAAAAAACCTTCTCAGTTGTAGACGGGTTCAATCAGAATGGGGTACCGCCTTCATAGCTAAGGGGGCTCACAGAGGCGCACCGTAAGGTGGTGCCCTGTCGCCCCTCTTTAGGAATCTGGTGGTTGACGACTTAGTCAAGAGATTCGAAAGGAAAGCCCCAAAACTAACAGGCTATGCAGATGACATAAGCATACTTATTACGAGGGTATGTCCATCGACCCTCAGCTCCATAATGGAACTCAGCTTCCATAACCATCCGGATAAGTAAGGGCCATACTGGCCCTTGGGATACCCCAGGAGGGTCGTCCAGGTTAATCTAACCTAAGTGCAGTGTCAAATAAACAAAAAATGTGTTGTAATTAGGAGGTCTGAGTCAAGAATGTACATATTTTACCGCGTGTTTTGTTCTTGTTGTGTTTGTAAATACACAGCCCACCGCTGATCTACATAAGCATTGCTTTTTGTTGAAACAAATGTTCAACAAATCGAACATATTTCTGGAACTTCGTATTTTATAGTATTATCATTTTATTGATAGATTTTCACAAAACTCCGGCCAAATGAAAAGTATTTTATAGTTAACATTCTGGAAGGAAGGAATGGCACATTCTGGAAGGACATGTAAAGTAAGTCTTAGCCAAGCCAAAAAACTAAACAAAAACATAATAAATTAATCAAAATTATTTTAGTGGCGAAGCAATTGAAGTTCCTGAACGAGACCACTGAAAGGCCATTCACAACTTTTCAAAAATGTTCTAAAGAAAACGAGGGGGGACGTTGTTAGAAGCGGAAAGTTCCACGGCTCTTCTTTATACCAGATACTCAGAAGGTAGATATATGAGCTAACGATTTATGTAATTTATTATATGATCGCAAAAGGTTCAAATTAAATTTTTGCCAAAAATAAAATTTCAAAAAAATTAAGCCGAACCCTATGGGAGATATTAATATATGCGATGTTATCTGGTTCCATTTTTGTTTACGTATGCTTTTCAGATCTAGTTCTACATACATGTGTATAAGTACATATATGAGACGTGTAAGTGTGTGCGAGTAAGAGAGGGAATGAGTAAGCACTTGGCAGGCGTTGCGTAGCGACTGAAATTTCATTGGTTCCTTCAGGCTATAATAATGATCCGACCTGATCCAGATTCAGCAATCTGGTAAATACCGTAATTTCCCATGATTCTGCGTTTTTGGTTTTCTTGTATTTTAAATATTGTGGATTCCACAGATATTGTCCTTTTGTGGGGGCGTGTCAACATTTTGAAATACACTTGTATTGAACTGATATCACAGGAGCTTTGGACGAATAGGCAAAACAGACAGGGTCACTTGTGAGCGAGAGCGGAGGGAACGGATGCCTTTTAAAATGGGTTTCTTCATTGTGGCTATATTAATAATCCGATCTGATCCAGATTCATCATTCTGATAGGAATAGGAATCCCCTATGATTCTGCGTTTTTATTTTTCCCGTATCTTCCAAATTGTGTATGCCACAGATTTTCGTCCTTTGTGCGGGCAGAAGAGGCGCTGCGAAATTCCCAAATACGCTTGTAGTAGTGTGATAACACAGGAGTTTAGATACAAAACTTGTGTGCTCCATCTTTTATAGTATCTGATATATAGACAGACAGACAGACATGGCTATATCGACTCGGCGATTGATGCTGATCAAGAATATATATACTTTATGGGTTCGGAAACGCTTCCTTCTGGGCGTTACACACAACCGTTATCCCCACAAATCTAATATACCCGTATACTCTTCGAGTACCGGGTATAAAAATTATAGGGCACAGGAATCCCCAGAACTAGGTTAGGCTAGGTAAAGGCGGCTGCCAGGCTTACTAGGAGCCCAGCGACTTAGGCCGGTTTAGCCCGTTGTAGTACCGCAAGGAATATCCCAGCCTGCAGCTCTTATAAAGTTTGCTATCTTTCGGGACATATTGCGGACATTTTCGAAATGCCTGCTATGAAGGGCGCCCAATCTCCTCTTCCTTGTCTCTACAGCTTTGGCAAAAATAATTATGTGGGGCGCACAGTATTTTTTCGTGGGTACTTATTATTTAATGTCCCGTGAGGAAACGTATGACTGCGCTGCACCTTCGTCTGACGAGCTTTCATAGCTCATTTTGAAAATAAATGAATCCTTACTTATATAGGTGTTCAAACATGAACACATTATTTTACTTAAAGAACAAGAGTCTTTCACTCACGGAGATAAACACAAAACCAATCTATTTTAAGTAAAAAACATACCTAAAGTACAGAATTTATGAGGGTTAGGGTGCGACCGGAGAAATGATCTGTCCACTCATTAACACACACGACATCTCAAAGTCGAGTGCAATAAGCCATTAAGACCTTTATTTAGTCAAAAAATACTGGTGCTTGCACGCAATCAATTGCCACTCGCGGTACCGATGCACCCGTTCCGTGGATCTAGCGATAACAATAGAATACAAAATCAATCATTGTACAGTCCATCTGCTTACAAGTGTCTAGACTTTTTTTTTACGGTCTTAACAATAAGCCTAACTTTTTCGTCTAAAATCACGTGTTATATCCTTTACTTTTTCAAGAAAACCATCGGTTATAAAATACATGATTTTATAAATGATACATGATATTATATCCATTACTTTATCGAGAAAATTATCACTTATTATACGCCTTATTTTTATAAAACCATCAAATATAATATGCATTATTTTTCGGTTAAAACCATCGCATATAACATAAGGCATGCCGTACTGCTCGATAATCATGTCATCGCCTATGCTCCTAGGACATTTCAATGTTAACGTGAGCAGTTCATCGTTCCGCGGGTCATCGCTTATGTCATCAGGGGTGCTCACGCTGACATCGATGTGTGTGCACATTTGTCAGCGACGGCCCGTACTGCAGGGATGCGAACGAAATTTGCTGAAATTAACCCTCAGTGCTCGGGTTCGGCTTAAAGTGTTTTGGTCTGATTCCAATTTGACTGAAGTCAGGATTCGTATTGATCGAACGCAATAAGAGCACGAGTATAGCTGTGATTTTATGAACGCTGTGGATTGATGCAGGGTTCTACTACACATACACTTGCAAGTATAATGCTCTTTTCGGCACACGGTAACAGACCGCATTCTAGATTTCGAATCTTTCACTCGAAATTTGATTATATTGTAGCATATTGATATTTTGATGTTTCACACCTTATTGTTATATTTTTTCTTTTATGTAATACACTTTACTATTGAACACCCGCGACGTGGATATATTTCTTGCACTCTTAAGAAATCGAATCGATGAATTGCCAAGAATATTTGACGCAAAGAAAAAACAGCTTTTTAGAAATATATATTTTCATCAAATCGACTTAAAGCTCCGTGTTTGTTCGAAATTCAAAAAAATAAACATACATATACAAGAAATAAGCTCGCTGTCCACTCGCTATCTATAGGATACATTTGTAACTGCTAAAATTAAATTTCGGGCGTAAAAGACGACTCGAAACATTTACAACACAATATGGGGGTAATTCCAAGGACTATACCATACCAAGATATTACATCAGGAACTAATTTAATTTAAACTTTCGTTCAACGCTTCTTGGTACGTGCGCCCGCGGTACTTACACAAATTTTTTTTTTTAGGCTATCGGCTTCGTCTGTTCGTCAGGCATTGACAGCAGTTTCCGTCCCAGAATCCGACATCAAACAGAATTATTGGCAAGGCGTAGTCAGTCTCATCCTCTGAGAAAATATGTCTCGTCACGCCAAAGACATACAATTTCTTATTGTATTAATGGGCATTCCTTCTTGTACTATCCGTGTGTGCGAGGGAACCGACTTTTTCGAGTCGCCAAGGACTCTGTATTTTTTGTAGGATTCTATGACCAAATCAGCTGCGCAGACGAGCTGAACAGACGAAGTCGAGTAGGCAGTCGCGGTTTGAGATGAATCATAAAGAGAAATGAGGGAAAACAGAACCCCGCGCACACCCTCTGTCTACGGGGCGTCTTCAAAACCCTCCCATACAACAGATTTTTGGTCAATCATGAAACATCTAATGAATAGGCTTTGATAATATACTAGTAAATCAAGAGAGGATCCATCCATATTTATATCATCCATTACAAAACATTTTTACATTTATTACAAAAAATTGCACGAGGACAAAGTCGCGGCGGGTTCAGCTGTTCTATGTATATAATCGAGCCAAAGCGGAGTTCTATACGAAATAGTGCTATGCATTTTTTGAATATATGTAAAGGACGTTACTTACAAACCAAAATACAATATATATTTGTTCGTGTCGATTTACAAATGTCTCAAGTGCTCCCCTAGTGCTTTATTTTTTAAATTATCAAATTCCGTGTTATCTTTGGAGTTACAAAAATGTTTAATACCCACAACAAACAGGAACACAATGGGCAAGTGAAAAACTTTATATTATTTGTTACCAATGATTCTATTATTGATTTTATCATTTTTACATTTATTGCAAATGTGGTAATTTCCTTAAACACATAATGCAAGAAGGGATTGAAGCTGTCACAATTATACATACTTACATATGTATAGCGTGTATTTTGGATTGTATCAGTTTCATTCTGCGGTAATACATATAGTATATCATTCCTTTTATCGTTTTTCTATATATGTACAATCAAATTAAAAGATATTCTCAACATTTCTTTTGGCCATTCTTAATGTCACATTATAAAATTAATATAAATGCACTAAAACTAAATTTGCGACCGTAAATATTTAGTTTAAACTAGCTTTCAGTTATATTTAAATGAGTAAAGTTCGTATTAAGTGGTGTTTAACAATGCGACCACATTTATGTTGGACACACAATGTTCCGAAATAGGAGGCTCAGTGTGTGGGTTTAAAGAAATCGGAAGTCCCCACTTCGTTATGTTTTTTAATGTAATTAACCCTTGAAAAAACACTTTAAACAGCTTATTCTTATTTCAAATAATAATAAGAAAAAAACATTATACAATACTCTGTGTCACTCTTCTTTTTGATTACTTTACAAACGCGTTGCGATTTATTTTATGTCTTAATGATCTCTCAAGCTGAAATAGCTCTGGGTAAAAGTAGGAAGAAGAGGGTACTGTGAATGTTAAAAGAGGGGTTGTTAAAGTTCCCTAAACTATAAAAACATGGTCTTTTTACTATGTTTTATGTTGGTATGTTGGAGATATACCCATAAGACCACCTGGTACTGTACTAAGACCAACCCCTGCGGCACTTACTACTATACCCATAGTGTGATCTGATTCGTTTTTTGTGTTCACGGTTGCATGGCTTAATGAATCGACTGAAATCATATGTTGGACAGGAATGACTATTGGTGTTGATGGTGCGGAGCTTTTTCCGACCACTATACCTGTAGACAGTTGCGATAGTGATGTATGTTGTAGGTTTTGCAGTGGAGGTTGTGAATCCGGTTGAGCGACACTAGAGCCTAAGGATGATGTTTGTAATCGGTGATGTGACGACGAAGGCCCCAAAGCACTTACTGAAGGAGGTGGAATGGGACTCGGCTCCTTACCTCGCAAATGTGCAGCAGATTGCGCCGCATATATATTCATTGCTTTTTGACGTTCCTCTGCTTCATGCCGCAATGCTGCTTCCATTATGGGATTATACCGCAGAATAGGATAAGGATCGCGGTACGGATCTATGCCCCAGCCTGGAGGACCCGGCGTACCAAAATGACTAATTGGACCACCGACACTTAAGGTGGGTGGCATCATAGTTCGAGAAAGATGCGATGATGGCGGCGGCAACCCATGTCGTCCAGCCACTATGAAGTTAGCATGATGGTGATGCACAGCAGCAGCCGCTGCATTTGCTTGTACAGCTGCCAATGAATTCGGATGGTAGCGTGGATCTCCAACAACTGCGGCAGCTGCTGATGCACGCATTAGCATAAGATCTTGTTCTTCTTTTGTGCGTGTATGTTCTTCTTTAATACGTAGCTCCGAGGTGAGCTCTCCCACGCTTCTATGTGGAGAGCGATCTCGTGCAGGGGCTGGCACGGCAGCTGCAGCTTGTGCCGCTGCAGCTTGCTTATTACTCTCATTAATTCGCTGTTGCTGCAACATTCGCTCCCGTTCTATTTCTCGGCGTTCCATTTCCCTTCGCTCGCGCTCTTTTCGATCACGTTCGCGTTCTCGCTCTCTCTCCCTTTCTTGTTGCTCTCGTTTTAATTTGTCTTCTTTTTCTTTGCGTTCCCGTTCTTCACGTTCGCGACGCTGTCGGTCACGCTCTCGCTGTTCACGTTCTCTTGACTCCCGCTCACGTTCCTCTGCTTCACGTCGTGCATTGTCCAGAGTTGAATCAGACTTGATGGGCCAGCTAGGTGCAGAAGCGGGTGATGAATGATATGCAACACTGCGTTGTATAGCATTTGATCTATAAAAAAAATATTATTATTTTTATATAATATTATAAAATTTATATATGTATATAATATAATATATATAATGAATAAAAGAAAAGAAAAATGTTACGGCAATTTGGTATACGCCAAAATTCCTGTTTTAGTAGTAGTATTTAGCGATATCAGAAAAAAACTTCTATTTACGATTTATATGATATAAATCATTTTGAATTCTTATTTTTAATTTAATTGGTTCAATAAATTTAAGCACTTTGGTTTAAAGGAAAATCAATTTCTTTTATGTTGGATTAAAAAAAAAAAGTTACGGCACAACCCTTATTAACATTTAAAATAAAAGTACAAAATAAGTGTTATTTCTGATTTTAATTGAAAAAGTCAAAAATAAGTGTTCATTGATTTTTATTGAAAAAATTATATTTCAATATGATTCCTGATTTTTTCAATACAAATTTGGAAATAATTGTTGGATTGCAATTTGTACTTTAAAATTAGTATGGAGTAAAAAAAATGCACCAAGCCGCGGTTGTCAAAATTATAAACTGCGACGAATTCTAAGAAGGTTTGCTGAAGAAACCACATCTAAAATCAATTAGTAACTTCCGGTTTTTAAAAATAACTTTTTCGTTTTTGTACAGTGAAACACCCCTGACTTAAACGCCTGAAACTAAAATTGTCATTATTTTGAACTAAAACTGGTGGCAACAGTGTTTGGAGAATTCGCTAATGGAGAATTGAACGCATTTTGCTCCCCAAACGTTGTAGTCCTACACGTCCGAGATCTACTAGGTCCGTGTACATTTTTGTGGTGCTAATACTAACACGATTAATAGCACGATTCTTCGAGGATACATATTTTGATTTGCACTCTCCACCTAGCATTCAGCTGATACATGCTTGAAGAGTCTGTGGCATTCACCATTTTTTCCGTTCTCCGTTCCAATTGCTTTTAACGATGCATAGACCCAAAACTACTTTTTTGTTTATTGTAATCCAGTGATCGAAAAATCGACCAGAAATATTTTTTGTCCCCACACTAATAAAAAGCGATCCTGATCGAGTTCAAATTGGAAAATATACATCCAATGTAAATTGAAGCGTGGTTCATTCAGATTAATATAAATATTTGTTTTAAAACTTACAAATATTTTTCTGGGTAAATTTCATAACGCCCGTGTGCATCGACACCAAAAAAAAGTGTCATAGCGCCTACGCGCATAGATAGATAGATTTTTTGATAGATTTGGAGACTTAAATTTGTTTAAAGAATTATGGTTTTTTTATGGTGTAGGTTTTTGACGAAATTTTTAAAAATCTGGTATTTTTTCAGAGGTAGTTCTTTTATTTTTTACATAACATCAGTTTCTTATAAGTGATTGTATTGAACTTAGCAGTTCTGACAGAATTTTGTAGTTGCAACGTCTGGAAGACATTAAGCTTTCAAATTCAAATTTCACAATTTTTTGCGGTATTTTTTCTCGAAATTTGGACGTTAAAACTCATCAAAAGTCGAACAAAAAATATTTATTTTAGATAGAAGCATTAATTGGGCGTCGTTTAAGGTATCTTTTGTAAAAATCAATGAATAAACGGCTAAGTTGCAGACGTTTGACCAAAACTTTATATACCGTTTGGCACCACCCCAAATGTCATTTTACCGTTAAAAACTGTTACAAACACAGCTTTTTTGGTGTTTTTGTAAGACAAAAAAAACGGTTATATGTCGGCTATCGGATTTTAATTAGGCGTCGCATCGTGACCTCAATTTTTGAATTTTTTTAACTTTCGTGAAATATATCTAAAAAGTATATCAAAAAGTCAACGCGGGACCAAAAACACGTGATAGCTATAATATATATATTACATTTCATATGTACATATATATACTATAAATTGCCGAAACTCTGCATTTTTGAAACATAAGCTAAAAAACTAGAGATACCTCGCGTTAAAAACACGCGGCAGGTATACGGGAGAAGAGAGCACACAAATTTGGCTGTTGCGTATGTGTTGATAACATTACTCGACAAATTTCAACTTTTTTTCCGCTGTCGTTTTTTAAAGAATTATGGTTTTTTTCATAGAGTAGTTTTTTTTAAGAATTTTTAAAAAATCTTTTTGTCATAGGTAGTGTTTCTATTTCGCACATAACTCACGTTCCATACAACTGGTTGTATTGAACTTTGCAGTTAAAAAAGCTGATAAATGCAGCTGTAAATCCGACTCAGACACTTTGTAGCAGCAACTTAACGTCTGGCAGATATTAAGCTTCCAAATTGAAATTTCATAATTTTTTTCGGTATTTTTCCCCCGAAATTTTGACTTTGAAACCCCAGGAATAGTCGAAAAAAATATATTAGAATGCCTTGATTTTTGGTTTTAGATAGACACATTAATTAGGCGTCGTTTAAGGTATCGCTTATAAAAATATAAAAATAAACGGCTTAGTTATAACCGTTTGACCAAAACCTGAAAAACACCGTCCATTACGTTGCTAGTCCAACTTCCAAAATGGGATTGCAAAAAACAAAAAGCACCTGTAATTTTGGTTTTACCGAGTCTCAGGTATTGATATATATATCGAATATATATCCTACCTGGTCATATTTATTTGGGGTTTAAATGTTGTGGACAGTTTTATTCCTTAAACCTAAGCCTTGGTGAGGATAAATAAACATAAATACCTGTTAGGGTCAAATTTTGACCTTTTTCCTTCACAGGTGCTGACCTGTGACCTGCTGACTTTGACCTTTCTCCTTCAAGCTATTCATAAAAAAGGATATATAACTCTGTACCTATAGTATCCCTGCCTCAGTGTAGTTCTGACTTCCAGCAGAATACGATCGTGTGTTTTCGAAAAACACCACTTGTTTCTAATTGAAATGGACAACTCAAGCCGGTCAACTTCATGTGCTTACCGAGCAGACTCATTTCGCTACATATGTGGAAAGTATATGACCAGCAAAGAAGAAAAAATCGTTTTTACCGAAAAGTTCCAAGAACAGTATAAGGAAAACTATAAGATGTGGCCCAAAAGTATTGGCGAAGAGTGGGCTCCAAGCTGTATATGGGCATTTCTCTGACGAGGTCTACCGAGGCCAAAAAATGTAAATTCAATAAAAACGCATTTAAATATAGTTTTCTCGGGGTTTTCTTTTTAAAAGATATTGAAAATCCACCAATTTAATTAATTGACATATAATTTCATTAACTTTTATCTGAAAACCTATTCAAATTAGCAAAAGTTCTCTTTTTTGGTATTTTTTGTCATGTTTGCCATTGTTTTTTTCGCCTATAAGAAAGATGATTCTTGATAAAAGTTTTTCCTCAAAGTCTCCTTTACATATCGAACTATCTAAAAAAAATTCCAGAAAATTTTCTTAATATCGGTTAACGGAATTTTTGTAACATTTATAAAGCCAAGAAATTTTTGTCCCGTGCGACAGAGGCTTAAATTGAATTTTAAAAAAACTACAAACCATACATGCTAAAAATTATAACCATTTTAAAGAATTATCAATGCAAAACATTAATCAGAAATTCGCATAAATATATCGCCAAAACTTTCGCTGAAATCTGAGTTTGAATTTATCGCCGCCAAAACCACTTCTATATTTGTCCCGTGCTTTTTTGCAAATATTTGGAAACGAACAGTAGTCCAAAATCGCCCTTAGCACCAGCTATGGAGCTAGTCAAGTGGCGAATCATAACGGTAAAACAATTTTGAAAATCGGTTTTTTTTAACATTTTTACAACTTGAAATGCGTACGAACGTCCCGTGCGACATCAGAGAAGTGCCCATATGCTAAACGTGCAAATTGAATTTAACAGCATTTAATAAAGAGGAAAATTGCAAATTGAATTTAACAACATTTAATAAATAGGAAAAGTAAGTTACCCTAAATCAGAAGCTATGAAGTGTACACAAAATACTAAGCATTACTTTTTTTCTTGCACATTTTTTTTTAGAAAACAATTTCGATTTGGAACTCCAATGCAATGGAGAAAAACAAAAAATCACAGCTCTTTTGTTAATTCGAAAAAAACTGGGTATGGGGTAGGTGAGAATATAAATACCCGCAAGAGTCTCGTCAAGGCTTTACGCTTCCTGCTCCTCCTTTGAAGGAAATATCGCCATTAAAACGCAAAAAAGAGGAGATGTCTTCTTCGTCGAATGGAACAACGGATTCAAGTAATGACCAAACAGGAGAATATAAATTTTGCAAGCCACTTTCACAGGAACAACTAAACGATTTGGTGAGGATCCTGGAACTTCCTAAAAGTAAAGTTCAGATTCTTGGATCTATTTTAAAGAATGCCCGTTTATTGAAGGAAGATGTCAAAACAACTCATTTCCGGACGCGTCACTTGGTTCACGCACAGTTTTATATGACGAAGGATGACATGTGCGTTTGTCACGACATTTTCGGCCTCTTCAAGGAACTGGGTGAAGATTACGACCCAAACGATTGGAGGTTATTTGTTGACAGCAGTAAAGAAAGTTTAAAGGCTGTTTTGCTACACAATGGAAATCAAAAGCCGTCTATTCCCATCGCCCATGCTGTTAATATGAAAGAGTCCTATCAAACAATGACTAAATTGTTTGAAAATATTAAATATAAAACAACACAAGTGAAAGGTCGCGTGTGACTTTAAATTTGTAGCCATGTTAACTGGATTGCAAGGCGGTTATACAAAATACTGTTGCTGCCTGTGCCTATGGGATAGCCGAGATAGAAAAGAGCATTACTCAAGAAAGAACTGGGAAAAACGGAACGAAAATACTTTGGGACATCACAACGTACAAAATGTACAAAATATTATTGCATTAAGCTAGGACTGATAAAATATTTTGTTAAAGTTTTTGTTGGATAACGAAGGTGAATCGATGAATTATCTCAAAACTGTTTTTCCACGTCTGTCGCTGGCAAAAGTTAAAGAAGGCGTATTTGATGGCCCCCAAATTCGATAACTACTAAAAGATGATGGATTTGAAAATATTTTATCTACGAATGAGAAAGCAGCCTGGAACTCATTCCGACTGGTTACAACAAATTTTCTTGGTAACAGAAAAAGTGATGATTACGTTAATATCGTTCAAGTCTACTTAAGAATTATGAACAAATTGGAGCCAACATGTCACTCAAAATCCATTTCCTGCACTCCCACTTAGACTTTTTTCCGCCAAACCTTGGGGATATTAGTGATGAGCACGGAGAGAGATTTCACCAACAATTAAAAGCTATGGAACGACGGTATCAAGGTGTTTGGAATGAGAATATGTTGGGCGACTATGTGTGGACTCTCATAAAAGAATCTGACTCAAATGACAAGAGAAGACAGACAAACCTTTTTAAAAATAGTAACAAGCAATAACAATAAAAATATTTAAGTATTATAACACTTTAATAAATTCAAGTATTTTTCGGTATTTTTTCAGATAAAATGAGTTTTGAGTCGTTTTGGTCAAACGGTTATAACTTAGCCGTTTATTTTTATATTTTTTATAAGCGGTACCTTAAACGACGCCTAATTAATGTGTCTATCTAAAACCAAAAATCAAGGTATCATATATTTTTTTTCGACTTTTCCTGAGGTTTCAAACTCAAAATTTCGGGGAAAAAATACCGAAAAAAATTATGAAATTTCAATTTGGAAGCTTAATATTTGCCAGACGTTAAGTTGCTGCTGCAAAGTGCCTGAGTCGGATTTATAACTGCATTTATCTGGTTTTTTTTAAACTGCAAAGTTCAATACAACCAATTGTATGAAACGTGAGTTATGTGAAAAATAGAAGCACTACCTATGACAAAAAATACCAGATTTTTTTAAAATTCTTTAAAAAAAAAGTACTTCATGAAAAAAAAAACATTCTTTACAAATTTTTAAATATCCAAATCTATCAGAAAAAGTCATTTTTGGAGACAACGGAAAAGTCGTGCCGACTAGTGTAATTGATAACATTGCTAAATGTTATATTATAAGTACTACCTGACTATATATTGTATATCTTTTAAAGAAATGTTAAAACTATTTCTGATGAAAATATGTTTATGGCTTCTGTAGTTTCCTTACGACTAAGGAGTGAAACTTCTGAACATTGGAGAAATCTTCGATCATCATCGATTCATTATTGTCGTCCTATTTTCTTCACAAATACGAACGAGTCCTCTGAATTTATTAAATCAATTGTAAGCGACATACAAAATCAAATTAGCCAACTGAAACCTATTGATTTTCAAACCACGAGTGGAAAAACATTTACGGTTAAGTTGGATTTCTTCCTGAAAATGATTGATGGAAAAGTCTTAAATTAAATTACACACACCTCTTCAACTTTGAGGTGTTCCATTTAAAAGAAAAAAATTAAAAAAACCTTTAAAGTTTAGACGACTCAACGGGTGAGGAGAACTGCTACGAATATAGAATTTCTCCGTTGAATTGCAGAATAATGTGTGGAATTTATTCAGAGGAAAAACAAAAACGGATAATACACCTCGTGAGGATATACAGAGTAGAAAGGAAGTTATACAAGCTGAATTCTCTCGGAAGCTAGGATTAAAAGTTGACTGCCGAAGTACGGAAATACAAATTATGAAAATACTTCGAGGAGATTTTTTGAAAATGATAAAATTAAATCTTTGATCACAGGTGTTAATCATGAGATTATTAAAAGGTTGGCTGTTATCCTAAATGTGATAAACTGCAAAGAAATGATAAATGGTGCAAAATTTGCCGAGTACGCATCCAAAACAGCTCAACTTTTGACTGAATTGTAAAAAAGAAAAAACGTACCCCACGGTACATAGGATTTTGGCTTATGGAAATGGCTTAATAGAGTATCAGTGCTTAAAAATTGAAGAACTGTCCGAAGAAGCACACAAATGTAAAAACAAGGACTACCAAAGGTTCAGATACACTAAAACGTGCAATATTTCTCGGGTTCGACAAAATAAAGACCTTTTTAACATGCTGGAAGCCTGCATCGCTGAGAAATGTGCGATCACGAAAGGATTTGGAAGATAACAACTATAGTTTCGAAATTTTAAGTTTATTAGATATTAACCTTAAGTTTGATGATTATTTTGTTGAAAAATAGCCATCAATAGCAAATATTAAAAATTAACCTACAAAATTATAAAAAAATGTCAGTTATGATTAAAATAATCGTAAATATGCTCGAAAATATTTCTTAAATTTAACGTTGAATATTAAAGCACCACGGATACCTAGCACTCTGGACATTCATTTTAAAACTTGAGAAGTTTTTCATTAATTGCTTTTTAAATTTTTTATATCGCTTCATTAGTTTGGAAGTTATGATTTTTGAAAAGTAAAATGAGCAAAGGCCACATTGTGCGTTGTACCGCGTGCTATTTCGGAAGCCTTGAGTTACCTGGTGCTGGACTGTCGGGGCCTAATTAATGTACTAATCTTAAAATAAAACGGGGGGGAACGTTGTAAGCTGCGGCAAAGGCCGCGGTTCTACTTTATACACGGTACTTAGTAAGAATATATGTGATCTTACGATTTATGTAATTTATTATATGTTCGCAATTTTGGCCAAAATGGAACATTTAAAAAAAATTAAGTCGAACGCTATGCTTGATTTTTATATATTAAAAGTTATCTGTTTCCATTTTTGTTTACATATACATTTTGCATCAATTTCTACATGGACATGTAGAACTACTCATACGAGACGTGTAAGTGTGTGCGAGAGAGAGAGAGAGAATGAGTAAGCGCTTGGCAGGCGTTGCGTAGCGACTGCAATTTTCCTTCTGTCCATAATAATGATCCGGCCTGATCCAGACCGGCAGTCTGTTAGACACGGCTATTGATTATGCGTTTTTGATTTGCTCTTATCTTAGAAATTGTGCATTCCACAGATTTTCGTCTTTTGTGGAGGCGGAAGGGGGAGTGTCAAAATTTTGAAATAAACTTGTGCTGAATTGATATCACAAGAGCTTGGATAGAAAGTTTGGTTGCTCTAGCTCTTATAGTTTCTGAGATGTAGGCGCTCATTTGGACGAATAGGCAAAGCAGATAGGGTCGCGTGTGAGAAAGAGCGAGAGGGAACGATGACTTTCGAAATGGTTTTCTTCATAGTGGCTATATTATATTCCGTGTTTATTATGCGTTTTTTATTTTCTCTTATCTTAAAAATTGTGGATTCCACAGATTTTCGTCTTTTGTGGGGGCGGAAGGGAGCTTCGAGAGAAAGTTTTGTTGCTCTAGCTCTTAGTCTCTGAGATCTAGACGCTCATTTGGACGAACGCGCAAAGCAGACAGGGTCGCGTATGAGAGAGAGCGAGAGGGAACGATGCCTTTCGAAATGGTTTTCTTCATCGTGGCTGTGTTAATACTCCCATCTTATCCAGATTCAACACTCTGATAGAAATGGTCATCCTTTATGATTCTGCGTTTTTAGTTTTATCGTATATTCAAAATTGTGAATGCCACAGACTTTCGTCTTCTGTGGGGGCGGAAGGGGGCGGGGCGAAATTTTGAAATAAAATTTGGTTGCTCTAGCTTTAATAGTGACTGAGATATAGTCGATAATGAAGACGGACGGACGGACGGACAGACAGACATAGCTATGTCGACTCGGCTATTGATGCTGATCAAGAATATATATACTTTATAGGGTCGAAAACGCTGCCTTCTGGGCGTTACACACATCCGTTAACACCATAAATCTAATATAGCCTATCTAAATCTATATATATACTCTTCGAGTACCGGGTATAAAAAATATTTTATGACTAACATTTTCAGTTTAAGATAGAGACATTAATTAGGCTTTGTTTAAGGTATCGTTCGTAAGAATCGATGAAAAAACTAATTTGCAGGACTGCAAAGCTCAATACACCCAGGTATAAGAAACTTAAGGTCTGTGGAAAATAAAAGCACCAGATCTGAAGAACAATACCAAACTTTTAAAAACTTCTTAGTAAAAACAAAACTTAACCATAAAAAACCATAATTCTTTTAAATTTTGAAATCTCCAAATCTATCAGAAAAAGTTATTTTGGGAGACAGCGGAAATGTCGTGTTGACTAGTGTAATTAGACGAAAACTAATCTATGGAGTTACAACGTGGTGGCCGGTTCTATCAAAAAGGATAGCAATACTTCTGAGAGACTCCGACCAATGGACACCTCAGCACATACATATGTATGTAGCTCACTCTTTCAGATGAAATCGTATTTACATTGTCCTAATAAAAACGGACTAATGCGTTCCAAGGGAGTACACATATATTCATCCGTCACAGAGACAAACGAACATCTTCACAAAGGGATCGAAGCCGAATTAGCTCCCTTTAGCGTCTTCCCAGCGGAGGTAATAGCAATCAGGGAAACTCTTAACTGCCTTCAATCAGTTACCGTTATGACAGTCAAGCTGCCCTCAAACGCTAAATGCGATTTCCTCGAACTCGGACTACCACAAATCTCTTCACGAGACGGCTAAAGTGACTTTTGCTGCAGCTGTAGAGACGAGGAAGAGGAAAAGACGGTGGAGCACCTGTTTGGCTCCAGTCCAGCTCTCAACAAAAGAAGCCTACAAAACTTGGGCTTACCCTTCATACCCTTTTGAAATGTCAAAAATTCCACATGTCCCAGAAGGATACCAAAATTAGCTAAAGCATACGGATGGGATCAGTCTACGGGGCGTCATAAAAAACAGAACCGTTTTTTGACCCATATTGGAACATCTTGGTGTTGTATAGTCTTTTATGTAACTTATCACGGTTTAACTTAATTGGGATTTGGGCGAGAAAACGCTTAATAAAGGGATTGCAACATTAATAAATCAGACGAATCACAAATTCTATAACCATTCCTAAACAAAACATTTTTTTTATGAATGAAATAAGTGGGTTATCTCAGCAGTCAATTCTAATACGAAAATAACACTTACAACACTTTTTATATTTCATGTATCGTTTACATGCTAATTGTGTTTAATGTACTATAAACGAATATAATGAACGAATGCACATTTAATATGCATAATATATGTCATACGTAACTTCAGATTTGAATAATTTCAGAAATATCTTTCTTCAGCCTGCAGCTGGGGCAATAGCTGCAGCTGAGGCTTGACGAATGGTCTTTATTAATGACACAATGGACAACAATATGTACATATGGACAATTCTCTAATATCGAATGCAACTTTCGTACGCTTTCAAAGTAAAAAGAAAATCATGCGCCAAGACTTTATTTCATATTGACAAAAGGTATTGAAGCCAGGTATTGAAGACTCCAACATTTCCAGGACCCTTGAACCTTGGCTTGAAGTTGTCTCCAACGCTGCAGTCTGTTAATGTTGACGTTTAAGAAAGACGGCTTTGGCACCGACATGAGAGGTTGACCTGTAAGAAAATGAGGGGGGGTAAGCGGATCCAAACTGTGATCGCTGGGCGCGCACAGTGGGCGAGGTGAATAGACCTTCAATCTGGGTTAAAATTGTAGTGTTTTCCTCGAATGTTAACTCACTGCTACCAATTACTCGGCGAAGGTGAAGCTTGATTGATCGTACACCAGTCTCCCAACTACTTTCAAAATGCGGGGCAGATTGCGGAATAAAGTGCCAGTTGATTTCCTGACTCGTCAGAAAACTCGCAATCTCCTCGTCTTGACTTTTAGATACGGGATCCGTTGCATTTCCGTTAGTTCCTTTCTATCTCCATGAAATGTTGCACCACTGTCTGAGTATAAATAAGATATAGGGCCACGTCAAGACCAGAAACGTCAAGTCAATATGAATTGCTTTGGTGGACAGACAAACGAAGATAGCAAGCCAAGCTTTGCCAAACTTCGGTGTCCGACCTGCCGATTTCTTGATGGCAACTGGTCCAGCGTAATCCAATCTAGAATGTAAAAAACAGCGGGTGGGCTGAACTCGAAAAGCGGATCAGACATGAGTTGTGAACTCGTACCTTTGCGCTGGAGGAAACTAATCTTGCAGTTGAATACAATCTTCCGGATTATGTTGCAGGCCCCGAGAATCCAATATTTTTGTCTTAAAGTGTGGAGCATAAAATCAATTCCAGCGTGTAGCGATATGAAGTGCTGGTGTCTAGCTAGTAAAACAGCGACTGGTGATTCCTTTAAGTATTGGATGCTTTGCATCGAAAGTTGCCATCGAATTGCCAATGCGTCCTCTTACGCGCATTATTCCTTGGTCGTCAAAAAATGAAGAGTAGCGAATCAACTTGGATTTTGGGGAAATTGGTTGTCCCGTGCTCAGCTGCTTGTGCTCCACTGAAACCAGGATGCCTCTGAACATCTTCTCAATGTCCGTACAGAACCCATAGCGATGCTGACGGAAGCGTAGACATACTCCAAGTAAATCCCTTTGAATAGGTGGTCCAATGTGTAGTCGTGAATTGAGTGAGTATCCCTTGCAGTCCCCCCCAGAGCCATCGAATACAACTCGTCATTGCGCGGTGGTGCTATCTGGTTTAAATACTGCGTGGTGGGCTAAGTAGTTGTGATTGGCGGGATCCTCGTCTTTGCTAATAGACGGAATCAACTCCATATGTCCTCGTTGTATGAATCCTCCATCAATTCGACATATTGTTGTTTGAGTGCCGGAAACTTTCGGAATTTCCGTTCGACAGAAGAAAAGCGGCGTAGGGATAGTGGCAATGTGGACCCCATCGGCGGGGCAGAATCCTTGAACGGTTATTGGACGATGTACACGCTATCGCCACTGCGGGTATGCATTCGAACGAAGTGCTGCTGAGCGGGATCACTAGCGTCAATAGTTGCGTTACTTGGTTGAACTCGTTCCATGTCCATGAACGATCGAACTGAGGTATCCAGATCCTCGTGAGCGTGATGTGCTAATGCGTGGGTGCGAGCATCATTACAGGGATGGTAGGTGCCTGTAATGACCCAACCAAAATTAGTATGAAGTGCAATAGGATATTCTGAACCAAACTCTTTGCGTTGTCCAGTGTAAATGCTCCAAAGTTGATCACGTCGATTTCGCCTGGTTTCCCAAATGTAGGGTCCGCCAAGGGTAGGTCACAAATCTTTTCCCACATCGGAGTATTCGACTCGATCCTTTGGGCTGGAATCGAGGAGGTTAAAGTATGCATAATCAGACCTGTTACCGCCTCTGATGCAGCGCGTGTGCGGAGAGCAGCGTGAACGTGGTGCGACCTCGAGTAACCCTAGCAGGGTTTGCACCCAGGCCAACTACCGGTATACGAGCATGCGTGCGTGGCAATCCAGTCCGTTGAATAAACGACTCGGCGACCATTGTTATTGTTGAACCAGTATGCAGTAGTATCCTGCAGCTTGTCTCGTTGCCCCAGGCGTCGATTATAGTGGTTAAAATCGTAGGCAGTATGGTTTGACTATTGGCCAAGAATCCCCTCTCCAATGTATGATGGCTGACAACGGCAGGATCAGCATCAGCAGAATGTATGGGCGAGCGCAGATTTGGATCAGCAGATGTACTGACGGCAGCACTCGAAGTTGTGCGTATCTCCTCTGGATGGACAAGTGGTGTGTGGTGTCTCGATTTGCACAGACGACACGTGTTTGTGGAATTACAATCCTTTACTTGATGAGACCGACTCAGGCAATTGAAGCACAAATTACCCCCCCCTCGTAAGTGTGCGACGATCCCCAATGTTCATAGCTTTAAATTGAATGCACGCATGAAGACTGTGTGGCCCGTGACAATATACGCACTCACGAACAGACGTTGTTGGCACGTCAACATGATGAGAAACTGCACGACGTCTATTCAGCACAGTGGGGGAATCCTGATCTTGACAATACTCAAGTGCATCAAAACGGGCGAAAAGAAAGACAAACATGTCATTTATGGTCACATTTTCCTTGCACGATTCACTCGATGTAGCCCAAGCTTCCTTGCATTCAGGGTTTAGCTTTGATAACAAGATATGAATCAGCCGCACATCGTGGTTGTCGCACTTCCGCGCGTGTAGACCGCGTATACTCTCGTCTGCGGTGTTGACTATTTTACGCTACTCGATTATGCTTGAACCTTGCATTTGGCAACGAAAGAAAGTTTTGAATGAATGACCGAGCAATCAGTGATTTTTTGTTATAACGGTTTTGGAGCCTCTCCCATGCGTCCTCGTAATTATCATCAGTAATGGGAATATGTTTGAACAGAGACAAAGCTTCACCATATAGATAGGATTTCAAATAATGGAATTTTTGACATTTGGAAAGACTGCTCTTCTTGTCGACTAAGCCAATCCTTGTATCTTCCGGAAAACGTTGGAGTGCGTATTTTCTCAAAATGCAGCTCAGTGGGGCCCGCTGAATCTCGAATCTTCTCCAGAAGTTGGGTACTAGATGACAATATATTTGAAGTTTCATGACCATTATCGTTACTGCTCTGCTCACTTATGGCTCCAGTGGCATGGGCGCTAAAGAACTTTCCCTCATATTCTGCGATATCCACATTCGGGTCGACAAATTCGTCTTCCTTATTATATGGGACGAGGTCTTCAGAGAGCTCCACAAAGCGGTTGAAATTTGCAACCAATCGGTCCAACTTTTTTTCTAATGTTTGCACAGAAGTACAAATTCCGAAGCCTCCGTAAATGCGCGAGTAAGTTGGTAAGCACCACGCTGATGAATTATGCGATGTACGTAGGCCTTCATGATGAACAGCGGCCAGCGATATTACTCAGTATAATTAATTAATTTAATTAATTAAAACCAGACGCGGCGATCCGGCTCGAAGTACCAAAATTTGCTATGGTGATGAATGAGTGGACTGCATAGTTTTATAGGGGGTTTTTTTGATATAGATATACATATGTATTGTGATTATGTAATATTGGCGGTATAGCGAGATAGATGTGCGGTTCTTTGCGACTAGAAATTTCTACTAAATCAACTCCACGAAAAGAAGACGAACAAAACGAATGCAAAACATTGTTAAATTAACTGCCTCAAAATATTCGTTCACGTTTGGATTAAATCAGTGTTTGACTACTGTATGTGTTGAGAAATTAGCCGCTTAATGACTTTTAATTTTTTGGTCTCGGTAGACTTTTTTCGAGAAATGCCCATATGCACATATTTTCAGCAAAAATTTACCTTTAAGTGCCATTCAACTTGGTTTTGTCTTGATGACATTCTGGTTCTAATAACACAATGACCGAAAACATACGTCCTATTTGGTTAAAGAATGATATCTTGTGTTTGCGAATCCTTTTTTTTTTCAAAAATCCTCAAATGTGTTTAATGGGATTGATGTCTAGTGAAATGGGTGATTAATTTACAATTGGATGAAGCTAAAAACATAGACTCATTGTAAATGAGTCATTTACAATTGCATAAAAACTCCACAAGATTTGAAAAAAAAAAAATTATCGAAATAGAATACTGAAAAACAACTTCTCTTGCTGGATGGGACAAAATAAAATCTTGACAAAAGTGAATGGAAACATGTTTTTATTGCCTTTTAATTTGTTGGCCTCGGTAGACTTTTCGTGGAAAATGCCTATTCAAATACTAGTTCGAGATACGAATGATTTCTGTGCGAAAAAGGGTACTCTTATCTTTAATTAATTTTTAAAGGGATACCAATGATGAAACCCTGAAATGCAACCGCTGCTGGGAAAGTCGCAATTTAAGTATTTTCTTATGAATATTTTAAAAAGTTGGCTTTCCAAACGTGTCATATGCCACGAACAAGATAATATTTAACGCACGAGAAGAAATGCATTAAGGGATGATTTTTATCGAGCAACGTTTCTTACTATCTTTGGTATTAATTAAAAGGACGTTGCTTGGGGTCATTGGAGCGTATTATAGTGTACCGAAGAAACGCCTGAATTATGCAGCTTTAATGGGAAAATGCATCCAACGAAAATGGTAGTTACGTGCGGATTACGTGGCACAAAAAATCGTTCCCGTGTGCAACCAGGAAAGGTGGAACACGTTTAAATAAAACAAAAAGATTCTTAGGAGCAGCCTTAAACTTTAAAAAATCGGTCAGGATATGTATTCAAGTCGCAAGTAGGCAAATGAATACCAAATAAATACCAGAAGAAAGATTACCAAATAAATGCTTTGCAGAGAAACAAATTTTAAGAAATGGCACGACCGACAGAAAATGATCGAGGAACAGAGTATTCATCCTGAGGCTTAGCGGGAGACGATCAGTTGAAAATTAAGAGAATTAAGCAAACGGCGAGAACGGGAGAAGATGAACTGAAGATGGCGGAAACGGAAAAGTCGTGTTTCCGTGTTGGAAAACCACAAGTACTGCAAAATTATACTTATATTAAAGGCTTGCTTTATTTTGTTCCGCATTTCTTATCCGTGCAACCAGAACGTGCGCCACAGCACAACTTGTCCCGGCACGATAGTTTTTAATGAAATAACCAAATTTTATTTAATTAACTGTACAAAAATTTGTAAGAAATCCGTTATCTAAACCCACCACGAGGGTGCCAGATGGCTAAGGAGCACAGAATTAATCCAGTGAAGGGGTAATTCAGTGTCTAGCTAATGCAATCGTTCAGAGTCTTCACGATCTCAAGTCGAGGAAACTGAACAAGGGCACTGGCTATAAGTACCTGTATGGTAGGTATGCAAAATGTATGTATGTAAATATAGAGTGGTTTCCACAAAAACATTAACTACATATGAGCATATGAGCAAAGTTTGGAGGAAGATAATAAATGTCAGAATGCCAACTGAAATTATAATTGTTGTATGGTTTTTGGCCTAAATCGCAAGAATGGACATTTTTCTAATATCTAAGCATACGGATTTTAACATTTTCGATGTCAACAACAAATTTTGGGGGTATTTCGAAATTGCTCGTTTTTTTTTCAAGTTTTAAAAAATGGTGAAGTGAAGCGGTTCCCCACAAAGTTTTCCGTTTTCATATATAAAGCTGGGTATCCAGCACCGCGGAAACTAAAAATTACTGCCAAACTTCATATAAAAAAAACGGGGTCAGTAATTATACCCGGTACTCGAAGAGTATAGGGGTATATTAGATTTGTGGGGATAACGGTTGTGTGTAACGCCCAGAAGGAGGCGTTTCCGACCCCATAAAGTATATATATTCTTGATCAGCATCAATAGCCGAGTCGATATAGCCATGTCTGTCTGTCCGTCCGTCTGTCCGTCCGTCTTCATTTGCGCCTATATCTCAAAGACTATTAAAGCTAGAGCAACCAAATTTTGTATCCAGTCTCCTGTGTGATCACACTACTCCAAATGTAATTCAAAATTTCGCCCCGCCCCTTATCGCCCACACAAAGGACGAAAGTCTGTGGCATACACAATGTTGAAGATACTAGAAAACTAAAAACGCAGAGTCATAGAGAATGCCCATTTCTATCAGAGTGTTGAATCTGGATCAGACCGGATCATTATTATAGCTAAGATGAAGAAAACCATTTCGAAAGTCATCATTCCCTCTCGCTCTCTCTCACACGCGACCCCAACTGCTTTGCTTATTCGTATAAATGAGCGCCTAGTTCTCAGAGACTATAAGAGCTAGAACAACCAAACTTTCTATCCAAGCTCCTGTGATACCGAACCAGTGCAAGTTTGTTTTAAAATTTTGCCACGCCCCCTTCCGCCCCCACAAAAGACGAAAATCTGTGGAACCCACAATTTTTAAGATAAATGAAAACCAAAAACGCAGAATCATGAAAAATTACCATATCTACCAGATTACCGAATCTGGATCAGATCGGATCAATATTATGGCCAGAAGAAACAAATTAAATTTCAGTGGCTACGCAACGCCTGCCACGCGCTGACTCATGCCCTCTCTCTCTCTGTCGTAAACACTTGTACGTCTCAAATATGTATTTATACATGTCATGTAGAAATGTAGGCGCAGATATACAAAGCATATGTAAACAACGAGAGGGAACGTTGTGAGTCGCGGCAAAGGCCGCGGCTCTACCTTATACCCGGTACTCAGTCAGTATATACATATGTACATACACTTATGAGCCTACGATTTATGAAATTTATTATATGTTCTCAAAGGGACAAAAAAATTTAAATTAAAAAAATGAATTTTTTGGAATTTTTATACATGTTTCCATTTTTGTTTACATATGCTTTGTATATCTGCGCCTACATTTCTACATGACATGTATAACTACATATTTGAGACGTACAAGTGTTTGCGACAGAGAGAGAGGGCATGAGTCAGCGCTTGGCAGGCGTTGCGTAGCCACTGAAATTTAATTTGTTTCTTCTGGCCATAATATTGTTCCGATCTGATCCAGATTCGGTAATCTGGTAGATTTGGTAATTTTTCATGATTGTGCGTTTTTGGTTTTCATTTATCTTAAAAATTGTGGATTCCACAGATTTTGGTCCTTTGTGGGGGCGGAAGGGGGCGTGTCAAAATTTTGAAATACACTTGTACTGAAGTGATATCACAGGAGCTTGGATAGAAAGTTTGGATGCTCTAGCTCTTATAGTCTCTGAGATCTAGGCGCTCATTTAAACGAATAAGGAAAGCAGATGGGGCCGCGTGTGAGAGAGAGCGAGAAGGAATGATGACTTTCGAAATGGTTTTCTTTATTGTAGCTATAATAATGATCCGATCTGATCCAGATTCAACACTCTGATAGAAATGGTCTTTCTCTATGATTCTGCGTATTTAGTTTTCTTGTATCTTCAAAATTGTGTGTGCCACAGACTTTCGTCCTTTGTGTGGGCGGAAAGGGGCGGGCGAAATTTTTCAACATATTTGGAGTAGTGTGATCACAAAGCAGACTGGATACAAAATTTGGTTACTCTAGCTTTAATAGTCTCTGAGATATAGGCACAAATGAAGACGGACAGACGGACAGACGGACGGACGGACAGACAGACATGGCTATATCGACTCGGCTATTGATGCTGATCAAGAATATATATACTTTATGGGGTCGGAAACGCTTCCTTCTGTGCGTTACACACAACCGTTATCCCCACAAATCTAATATACCCCTATACTCTTCGAGTACCGGGTATAAAAAAATGGAAACATGTAAAAAAATTCAAAAAAATTAATATTTTTAATTTAAATATTATTTTTGTCCCTTTTGAGAACATATAATAAATTTCATAAGTCGTAGGCTCATATATGTATGTATATATGTATATACTAACTGAGTACCGAGTATAAGGTAGAGCCGCGGCCTTTGCCGCGGCTCACAACGTTCCCTCTCGTTTTTCGTTTGAATTTTTATATCGATAGTATCGATATCCATACGAATGCGGACTGTGAGAACAGCTGATATGGGCGCCAGGAAAATATATGTGCATATTATTACTGAAGTCAAAGTGAAAGGTGGGGGCAAATATGTGCGCAAAACCAAAAAGAGATATGCAAATGTTTAAAGTGAGGAGAGGATTGCTTTAATAAAAGCAGTTGAAGCAAGACCATGTCTTTAGCGGATCACGGAAAATGAGCATTTTGATAATTTTGACATTTTGGCGCCTCCAACTGTGCTGTACTTCTTCTTACAACAATATGTGCCGCTACCAACACAATCACTTCAACGTCAGAATTACTTTTCTTCCTATTTTTAATTTTAGTTTAATTTTCAAAATTGGCGCTGTTTACAAAACACAGCTGATTCAAGAGAGTGGCAAATCACTTTTTAGGTTCTTGGTCACATTACATAAGTTGAGTTCCACACATCCGAAATAATGAGCAGATTCCTTTCAGTAAAATTCCGCGGTGCTGGATACAGGCCTTAAACATCAACATAAATCGGCTTAATGGCTTCGGGCAAGTTCCAAAGTCAGCAAGAAACTAAAATACTGAATATAAGTCATAGAATCCAATACCAAATTCTTTTATTTACGGCAAATAAATTAATTCGAAAATATAAAGCAAAATTAGTGCAAAAAACTGGATACTTGGTTATTAATCGCTAATTTCAAGGCCAAAGTCGCAGTTTCGACAGGTGTAGTAAGTACGGTTACATTTGAAGTGTTTGTGTAACCGTTAAATTTTTTGGTGTAGATTGCATGTTTCAAATTAAATTTTTTTGAAATCAATTCCAAACACAGCAAGCAGAAATCTCGGTCTTCTTCTTTGGAGGAGTATTCCTTACGACGACGCTGTTGCTTGGATTTTATGAATGTTGGATTTTGCGATGATCTTCTCTTTTTCCTCTCAGCACTTTTCTTTCCTGCTTCAAGAACATCCAAACATTTTTTGGGGGGAAGTTAAGATTGCTAACTTTATCGCCTTTCTGCCATGATTAAACTTCGGCTTTTCTGCAGCAAATTTGATCTCTTCCACACAAAGCGCAAAACCACTTCACCTTACTACAAGTGAACCAATTTACCCCACTATGGGTATTTTAAAAAAACGGCTGCCATAACTTGAATAGTCGATAGATATTACACAAACACTTCATATATTTGACGAAAAACATTAAACCAAAACGACCGATATTGTGTTGAGTAGTTCCCATTAAACACAATGAATTTACTGCATCAAAAAACTTTTAGAAAAAAACTTTCACCACGGTTTTTCAAAAGCAACACAAATTAAGTATGTATGTTTGAACGCTTCGCCGTATCATGTAAATCTTTGCGGCAAAGAAAGCATCACGTGACAGTATGAGATTTGACAATACATTTGTAAGCGCACTGACAGTCTATAAAAACCCCCGCCATACAACCTGCGAATTATTGGATTATTCAAGAAATTATTGGATGTTTACCGCGAATCTGGCTCACCCTTGAGAACAAACTAGGGGGAACGTTGTAAGCAGCGGCAGAGCTACAGTTCTACTCTATACTATTCTACAGTTCCGCCAAAAGCTCCAAAAGCTCCACATTGACAAAAACATTAAAAGTCAATCAAATCTTATTTCCATACATTTTTGTCCTGTTATAACTTTCTCTGAATATTAAAAACTAAGCCAATAATATCATTAACTTAGATCTGAAAACATTTTTACCCATTTTTTAAATATATGTAGTTTTCTCGGGATGTTATTTTGTAAAGATATTGAAACTCCACCAATTTAATAAATGCCATATAATTTCGTTAATTTTAATTTGATAACCTATTAAAAAAAAAAAATTTTCTTTTTTCGTGTTTTTTTTAACATGTTTTCCATTATTATCTCCGCCTATAAGAAAGATGATTCTTGATAAAAGTTTTTCCTCAAAGTCTTTCTTACATATTGAACTATCTAAAAAAATCCCAGAAAATGTTCTTAATATCCATTAAAGGAATTTTTGTAGCCTTTATAAAGCCAAGCAATTTTTTTCCCGTGCGACAGAGGCTTAAATTAAATTAAAAAAAAAAAGGCATACATGCTTAAAATTATTGTTTAGTTTAGAGTTAAGTAAGCCAGACAAGGATTAATCCATTGGCGGAATAAATAAATCAAATCATAACCATTTTAAAGAGTCATCAATACATAACATTAATCAGAAATTCGCATAAATATATCGCCCCAACTTTTTCTGAAATCTGGGTTTTAATCGGTCGCGGCGAAAACCACTTCTATATTTTTCCCGTATCGCTGAAAAGAACAGTAGTCCAAAATCGCCCTTAGCACCAGTTATAGGACTAGTGAAGTGGTGAATCATAGCGGTAAAATAATTTTGAAAATTGGTTTTTTTTTGTCATTTTTACCACTTGACGTACGACGAACGTCCAGTTCGACATCAGAGAAATGGGCATTTGTATTTTATTTGACAATTGGAATCTCAAAAAAAAAAAACGAGTTGATTTAAAAAAAAAAAAAAACGAGGACGAAAGTTTTGAGCAGCGGCAAAGAAGAACCCAGTACTCAGTCAGTATATATGTGAGCTAACGATTTATGTAATTTATTATATGTGCGCAAATGGAACAAATTGAACTTTAGCCAAAAAAGAAATTTCAAAAAATTTAAATCCTTTTGGGAGATTTTAAAATATTACAAGTTATCTGTGTTTCCATTTTTGTTTCCATATGTTTTTAACAATTTTTGAAATACACTTGTAACAATGTGATATCACAGGAGTCTGGATACAAAATTTAGTTGATCTAGCTTTTAGAGTCTCGTGTGTTCTAGGCGCTAATGAAGACAGACAAACAGACAGACAGACAGACGGACGGACGGCAGACATGGCTATATCGACTCGGCTATTGATGCTGATCAGGATATACATATATACTTTATGGGTTCGGAAACGCTTTCTTCTGGGTTTTGCACATATCCACTATCACCAAAAATCTAATATACTCATCTACCAAAGACAATATAAATACTAAGATGTGTAACATTCATACAATTCTGTTTTGTAGAGAGCGACATTTTGTGCAAAGAAACGAAAAACGCGCTGTCTCGCTCGTACGAACTCCAGTGTACTCGCAGATCTAAAACTAGAATGAACTTGCTTGTGTGCGTATGTTTTCTTCAACAGCGGCGTGGTAAACAACCAATACAAACAAGCAAACCTACAATATGTGCACACATACAGCTAAAGCTCAGCCTCACGTACAGAGCGCTTGCCACTAGAGCGCTCTCTGTCTCTTTGTCTATCTGTCTCTCTCTTTCTCAGTCAGGAATTCTATAAAATGCATGACCAAAAAAATCGAGCTGAACATCTTGAATAGCGTGACGCATCTTAGTGTTTATATTGTCTTTGCCTATACTATTCGAGTACCGGGTATAAACCAAAAATCATAAAATTGGTCGTACCGTTTGGGAGATATCATTTCATCTGAAAACCTACTAAAATAAACAAAAGATCACAATTTGGATATTTTTTGTGTATTTTTGAAGTCATTTTTTCATTACGATTTTTTCCTATAAGAAAAGATTCAGGGTGAACGTTTTTTCTCAAAGTCTCCCTAAAAACCTACAAAATTGTTTATTAAGGAAATATGAATTGATTAATGGGAAAATGTGAGGTTAAAAAAACATGGAAAAATCATACGCTTGCGACCGGTCTTTAACTCAATTTTAAAAAAGCCAATAGAGATAAATTATTGTGTAAGTACTCAATAGAAAACTACATCATTTCTCTACTTAACTAAATTAATTTATATTCCTTTCCATATCGCAGATTTTTGCATTTTATTAGATTAAGTCAAAGTCGATTTCTATTTCGGTACGTTCGCGACCATATGTTTATTGCTACCCTTATGAAAACTAAAACTTGTTGAATCTCATCTTTTGTAATAAAAGTCTATCGAATCACAAAAAAAAAAAAAATTTTTGGGTTTTGTCTTTTTTGTGCATTAAAAGCGTACTAGCGTACGTTACGTTCGTGACCCTGGGTAATGCCCACATTCGACCATTTCAGTTTCTATTTGGTCTTTAAATCTGTCTTCTCTACCTCCAAATGTTTAATTACACTACTCAACAAAATTTAACTTTTTATTTCCGCTGTCGCCCAAAATGACCTTTTTGAATAGATTATAAATTAAAATTTTTTTGTAAAAATTATGGTTTTTTTATAGTACAGTTTTTTTAAGAATTATTTAAAAATCTATTTTTTTTCAGAGATAGCGATTCCATTTTCAACATAGCTTAAGTTTCTTATAGCTGGTTGTATTGGACTTTTCAATTCTGAAAAGCTGATAAATGCAGCTAATGCTAATGCAAATGCAGCTTTGAAATCTCAGGAAAAGTCCAAAAAAATTATTTCATGGCTAACATTTTTTGGTTTTAGATAAACACATAATAAGGCGTCGTTTAAGGAATTGCTTCTAAGAATCTATGAATAAACGGCTATGTTACAGCCGTTTGACCAAACCTTTAAATGACAAATTTTGCCAATAAATTCCATGAGCTGACGTATAACCGTTTTTATTTTCGTTCAAAAATAACAAAAATCTGTGTTTGTAACAGTTTGTAACAGTAAAATAACATTTGAGGTGGTGCTAAACGGCATATGAAGGTTTGGTCAAACGGCTGAAACTTAGCAGTTTATTCATCGATTCTTACAAACGATACCTTAAACGACACCCAATTAATATCTAAAAAAAAAAAAAATTAGCCATAAAATATTTTTTTTTTCGAATTTTTATGAGTTTTCAAAGTCAAAATTTCGAGAGAGAGAGAGAGAAAAAAAAAATACCGCAAAAAATTATGAAATTTTAATTAAGCTGCAGCTACAAAATGTCTAAATCGGCGTATTGTTGTATTTGCCAGCTTTTTATACCCGGTATAAAAAGGGGTATATTAGATTTGTAGTGATAACGGATGTGTGTGACGCCCAGAGGGAAGCGTTTCCGACCCCAAAAAGAACATATATTCTTGATCAGCATCAATAGCCGAGTCGATATAGCCATGTCTGACTGTCTGACTGTCTGTCTGTCTGTCCGTCCGTCCGTCTGTCCGTCTTCATTAGCGCCTATATCTCAGAGACTATTAAAGCTAGAGCAACCAAATTTTGTATCCAGTCTCCCTCTGCTATCACACTACTACAAGTGTATTTAAAAATTTCGCCCCACCCCCTTCCGCCCGCCCAAAGGACGAAAGTCTGGACGAAAGTCTGCATACACAATTTTAAAGATACGATAAAACTAAAAACGCAGAATCATAGATGATGACCATTTCTATCAGAGTGTTGAATCTCTGATCCAGAATCCAGAATCTCTGATCCAGATCGCATCATTAATATAGCCACAATGAAGAAAACCATTTCGAAAGTCATCGTTACGTCTCGCTCTCTCTCACGCGCGACCCTGTCTGCTTTGCCCATTCGTCTTTTTTGACGCCTAGTTCTCAGAGACTATAAGAGCTAGTGCAACCAAACTTTCTATCCAAACTCTTGTGATATCAATCCAGCACAAGTTTATTTCAAAATATAGCCACGCCCCATTCCGCCCCCACAAAGGACGAAAATCTTTGGAATCCACAATTTTTAAGATAAAAGGAAACCAAAAACGCAGAATCATTGAAAATGACCGTGTCACCAGACTGCCGAATCTGGATCAGGTCGGATCATTATTATGGCCAGAAGAAACGAATGTTAGCGGCTACGCAACACCTGCTAAGCGGTTACTCATTCTCTCTCTCTCTTTCGCAAACACTTGCACATCTCAAATATGTAGTTATACATGTACATGTAGAAATTTAGAAGCAGATGTAAAAAGCATATGCAAACAAAAATGGAAATATGTATAAAAATACAACTGTTAGAATAGAATACGTTAGAACTGTAAAGTTCAATACAACCAGCTATAAGAAACTTTAGTTATGTGAAAAATGGAAGCATTACCTCTGAAGAAAAATATGAAATTTTAAAAAAATTCTTAAAAAAAAACTAAACCATAAAAAAAAACATAATTCTTAAAAAAAAAAATAAGTCTTCAAATCTATCAGAGAAAGTAATTTTGGGTGACAGCTGAAATGTCAGGTTGACTAGCGTTATCAAAACGCACGCATGTGTTGGCGACCCAAGAATACGAACTCAAGTAAATGCCGATTGTGGACGCTGTGTGGGAACGAGAATGCAAAAACAAAACGTCTGAGAACGCAGTGTGTTATCACTGCTTTACATAAGCCTCGCTTATAAGGTTTTTTTTTTTTTTTTTACGGTTTCTAAACTAAACTATTGGTCTCACCGGCGATAATATAATTTTCCACAACTAAACTGGATTCAGCTAAACTGGATCAAAATTAAATAACTATAGAATATTGTCTATATATTTAACATCTTATAGAACCAATATACATGGCAATCCTAAGCATTTAAAAATATTTATAAATATATGTAACTTACCTCCAAGCGTCTATATGTCCGCCGAAATGCGTCAGACCCGTGAACCCAAATGGAGCTACATAGCGTCCAAAAGGAGAAACAGCCGTACCTGTCAAAATGTAGTCAGTTATTGACTTAATTTAGCTTATTACAATTTGTACAGTTTACCAATATGACTAGGTGGTGCCCCAATGAAACTCGCCGCCAAAGGAGACGTTTCAAATGAAGAACGTCCTGGTAATGTATTTGTAAACGCTGCAGGTGGTGGAAGTTCATTCGTTCGTTGCAAAAGATGCTGTGGTGTTGTATTCATTGCAATAGCTGTTGACGATTTAATACTAATTGACGGAGTTGGCCCACTTGCACTCACGATACCGCCTCCAACAGCCGAGGCAGTACCAACATTATTAATTGTGCTGGCAGTGCTAACAACGCTGCTTCCACCGACTCCGGTTATCAAGTTACTTGCAGTGATTGACGAATTGTTGGAGATCAAATTTCCATTTGCACTACCTCCGCCTGTAGGACATCCTGTCTTATCAGAACATTGCTTGTTTTGGTGGTAATAAATTTCCCACGCAATACGAACATGCATGGCATTCCAACGACCGGTTTTCTGTTTAAAATTATTATGTGTTCTCAATAAATAACAATGCTAAGATAGTTGTTTTGAGAAAAATGAATCATAAATCAATGTTTGATGTTGTTTAAAAACCTTTTTAAATTTGGTTGTTTATATTTGCTATTCAGAGTTTTGTATACATAGTATGTACACACCTGATCATAATAATAGGTACACCCATCGACGTAAAGTTTAACTTAACAGAACATTTTTGTTTTCAATATTTTAAATATAAAATTTGTTCTCAGTTATTCTTTCAGTATTTGTTTTCAATATAATAAACTTAAATATAATGTAGGATCATGCTAATTTAAGAAATAGATAAATTTCTTACTCAGAGTCAGTGTCAGGCTGATCAAAATAATAGGTACAGTTACAGTATCTCTTCTATATTAAGTGAATAATTTGGAAATTCTTTCTTTTTTAGCTATTTAAGGAACATTTCATTTAGCTATAGTCAAAATATAAACAAATAATTTTTTTTTTCTTGCAAGAATGGGCCTAAAGTCTCATTGTAAAAAGGAAGAAGCACGATTGGCTCTTAGTCTGTAAAAAGAAGGCAAATCTCTTCGGGTCGTTTGGCAAACTAATGCAAATATCTCATAATTTTGTTAGAAATGTGTTAAAATGGAAATATAGTCAGGAAACTCGGGTAAGGCCACAGAAAGCAATCCAAACACTTGACCACTACATGGTGTCCTTGAGCAAAAATAACCGATATAAGTTGTCAAAGAGTATTGCCGCAGAAATTGGACAAGAAGTTGAGGCTCCAACAATTCGTAGACGGCTAGAACAAGTCAGCCTTCTAAGGGGAACAGCACGGAAGGTCCCACATATGTGCCAAAAAAATATAACGATGGGTCAAACTTTTGCTAATGCTCCCAAAGACTCCGGCAGGATGAGCCGGAGAGTTATAGTGGAGAAGCATTTTATGGAGCGACGAAACTAAAATACATTTAATTGGGAATGATTATGAAAACAATGTACGACGCCCTAAATGAAAGAAATTTGATCCACGTTTCACAAGAAAATATGTCAAACATTGAGGTGGCAATGTAATGCTATGTGGCTGCTTCTCCTGGTGCGGCGTACGTCCAATTTTCGAAAAATACGAACAAACTGAACGCTGTGGTGTTCAAATCTATATTGGATAGTGCTATATTACCATATGCTTCAAATATTTTGCCCTTTCGTTGGTTATTTCAGCAAATAAACGGCCTAAAGCACACATGGATGCTTTTGACCAAATTTTTTGAAGACTCAAAAAATGACGTTTTGAAGAGAACTAGTCAATCTCCTGACTTAAATTCAATCAAAAGCTTGTAGGGAGATTAAAGAAGGACATTGGCTAAGTTTTCGTTTTTAAATAAGCAAATATTATGCGAGGGCGTCCAAGAATTGTGGTATGAGACACCCATAGTAACCTGCCATACGTTTATTAAAAGCATGACAAAAAAATGTAGTAAAGGTAGGCAGAAATAGAGCTGGACACATAAGATATTTACTAGTAAATACTAATTTAGCAAAGAATAAATATAAATAAGCAGTTAGTAGATTTTTTTCATACCAACACTTGAAGTGTACCTATTATTTTGATCAGCCTGACACTGACTCTGAGTAAGAAATTTATCTATTTATTAAATTAGCATGATCCTACATTATATTTAAGTTTATTATATTGAAAACAAATACTGAAAGAATAACTGAGAACAAATTTTATATTTAAAATATTGAAAACAAAAATGTTCTGTTAAGTTAAACTTTACGTCGATGGGTGTACCTATTATTATGATCAGGTGTGTATATCAACTTTCATGAATGTTGCAACATTTTTAATCAACATACTTTTATCTTAGAGATGTACATACACTTATACACTGAATCGTATTGTAAAGTTAATTTTTTGTAAGAACAGGCCTGTGCCAAAGGTAAAAAAAAAAAAAAGGAAATGTGTTCCTATGCACATGAGGGGGAGTATATGTATGTACATTGGTGTGAAAAATAGGGACACTTGGCTTTGTTGAGCAAAAGCTCTATAACATTACTATTTTAAGTCATTTTCAAGTAATCTTAAGGGCGGGGAACTGAATTATATGTTTAAAAATATAAATTTTTTATAGCATAAGTTGTTAATCCAACTATTCAAGAATATGTGGTTTAAGTTTCAAAACCATGCTCCAACTAGTTTCGCATATATTCATGAGCACTAAGGTAAACACCGGTACATTCAGTGTCAAAACGCGCGGTCGTTTTTAATTGCGATTTTTTTAAACTTGCGGGAATCCTAGCTCGAAGAGTTATTGACAATCGATCTGAAAATTTTTGTGAATTTTTAAGGAGGAGGATGGAGAAGATGAGCAGGACATGCCGACACTTAGTGTAGAATGTGATTCAATTACTTAATTAGCTATTGCAAATAGCACCAAACAGTCTTCCTCAGCGTTAAACGCATAAGAATGTGAATTGGTAGAATAGGACTACTTTTGGGGTAGCACATTAAAAAAAAAAAGCGCACCATGAATTTAACCTCGATAATGTGGTGTGGAAAGAATTTCAAACTAAGCCTTTCCTATTTCTTTACAATGTAAAGTAACATACATAACTGCATATGGTTAACACTGGTTAAAAACTCAGTACAGAATTTTTTCTTTTTTCAATCTCTACGTCGATCTGTCGAACTCGCCCTCAGGAAGTTTTATGGCCTCCTTTACCGGTGTTGAAAAATAAAACAAAAATAAAAACAACAACAACAACAAAAGTACACTTGGAGAGACAACAAAAAAACACACGCATTTACATATCCGGCTGCATTTTGTTGCCATTTATATGAGAGACTACAACCAAAAGACAGTATATGAAGAGAGTGTGTGTTACACAGGCTCCCAAACCACCAGTATCTGATCAATGTGGCATTTTTTTTGCTACGATCAAAGCCCGGTCATCCTTGAGATACGATCAAATTATCGACTCACTTTAGTTATTCATTCCATTTTTACGTAAATGGATTATGCTACAATCAATTTGGGAGCATAACCGTAGAGTAGTCCGCTCACCCCTAAATACGTTCAAATAATTCAAAATTAAGGGCGTGAGAATGGCTAAACACAATTTTTATACGAAAAAAAAAAAGGAACAAGAGACCTAAGAAAACTATTTTTTTCTGAGCTTATAGTTGATTGGATCATTTTTATATTTTGTCATAACGCCACTATTTATTCCAACATTGTTTTACAGATTTGCAGATGAGATCACAGAGACTATAAAAGAAAATCTGTAGAATGCACAATTTTAAAGATACGAGAAAACTAAAAACGCAGAGTCATAGAGAATGCCCATTTCTATCAGAGTGTTGAATCTGGATCAGATCGGATCATTATTATAGCTATAATGAAGAAAACCATTTCGAAAGTCATCATTCCCTCTCGCTCTCTCTCACACGCGACCCCATCTGCTTTGCTTATTCGTATAAACGAGCGCCTAGTTCTCAGAGACTATAAGAGCTAGAGCAACCAAACTTTCTATCCAAGCTCCTGTGATACCGAACCAGCACAAGTTTGTTTTAAAATTTTGCCACGCCCCCTTCCGCCCGCACAAAGAACGAAAATCTGTGGAATCCACAATTTTTAAGATAAATGAAAACCAAAAACGCAGAATAATGAAAAATTACCATATCTACCAGATTACCGAATCTGGATCAGATCGGATCAATATTATGGCCAGAAGAAACAAATTAAATTTCAGTGGCTACGCAACGCCTGCCAAGACTCATTCCCTCTCTCTCTCTCTCTGTCGTAAACACTTGTACGTCTCAAATATGTATTTATACATGTCATGTAGAAATGTAGGCGCAGATGTACAAAGCATATGTAAACAAAAATGGAAAAATGTAGAAAAATTCCAAAAAATTAATTTTTTTAATTTAAATATTATTTTCGTCCCTTTTGAGAACATATAGTAAATTTCATAAATCGTAGGCTCATAAATGTATGTATGTATATACTGACTGAGTACCGGGTATAAGGTAGAGCCGCGGCCTTTGCCGCGGCTCACAACGTTTCCTCTCGTTTGCTGAATCTATTTTGCATTTTGCCGGAATTTTACCAAAATGGAGAATAAGCGCAAAGAATCCAATGTAGCTCAGCGAAAAATTGTGCTTCACCTGCACAATGAAGGCAAATCGTATGGGGAAATAGCCAAAATTATGGAGATGAGCCGTTTTTCGATAAGAAGTATTGTAAAGCGCTTTGAAGGAGAAGAAAGTTTGGAAAATGCACCCAGATCTGGACGTCCAAGGACTTTAACTGACCGTGAACGGAACCAGGTGATCCGAAAAGTCAAGGTGGTCCCCAAAATTTCTTCCTCCCAGATTGCCGCTGAGGTCAAGACCGAGCTTGGGAAGGAAATCCACCCAACGACTGTTAGAAGGGCCCTGCATGAAGCTAACTATCATTTTCGTGCTGCTTGACGAAAGCCTTTGATCTCGAAGGTCAATCAAAAAAGCGTTTAGCTTATGCTAGAGAGTACCTGGGCAAGGAAAGTACATTCTGGGATACGGTGATCTTTTCTGATGAGAGCAAGTTCAACATTTTTCGATCCGATGGCCGTCAACACGTATGGAGAAAGCCTAACACTGAATTGGAAAAAAAGAACTTGGCGCCCACAGTGAAACACGGCGGCGGGGGAGTCATGGTGTGGGGATGCATGTCATCGGCGGGTGTAGGAGAACTCGTGTTCATCGAGGGCATAATGAACAAGGAGTATTACCTCAAAATATTGAAGCAAAACCTTAAAAAAAGTGCCTCAAAGCTTAAGATGCCGAGCTCTTTCACTTTTATGCAGGACAATGATCCCAAGCATTCAGCCAAAGATGTGAAAACGTGGATCACGTGGAATATCGCTCATTTGCTACCACATCCACCACAGTCCCCTGACCTAAATCCGATCGAGTACCTGTGGGATGAATTGGAGAGAAGATTGAAAAAACATAAAATTTCGTCCAAAAATGACCTAAAAAAGGCATTATTGGACGAATGGACCAATATTTCGGATGAAACAACAAAAAAGTTGGTTCATTCCATGCCTAGACGTTTGGAAGCTGTAATCCAGCAAAAAGGATTACCTACTAAATATTAATTTTAAATATTAAAATAAAACATTATTAGGTTAAGTGTGCCAAGACTTTTGTTCCACGAAATAAGTTCCTTTTTTTTTAAGTTTAAATATTTTGAAGTTTGATATAGAAAATAAAAAAAAGAAAGTGCCTTACAATAAACAAATGCTTACTCTAAATATATACAAAAAAATTTAATCATTAACATGCAGCATTAGCCTGGAAATAGCATTTAAAGTTCAAATTTGCAGCTGTGCCATCACTTAAGTGCGTCACTGTACCTAGCGGTCAACAATGGCACAATGGCGCGAAAATGAAATACATAGGTTTACTATATTACAATTGTGTTTTAATTCAAGGCTTTTTCGATTTGATTAAAATGAAAATCCTATAAGAATAACTTTTTCAGATGTTTGAAACAGAAAACAAGTTCTTTTTTGTCGACCAGTGGTTCCGTATATAATTTTTATACCCGGTACTCAAAGAGTATAAAGGTATATAAATCTGTGGTGATAACGAATGTGTGTAACGCCCAGAAGAAAGCGTTTCCGACCCCATAAGGAACATATATTCTTGATCAGCATCAATAGCCGAGTCGATATAGCCATGTCTGTCTGTCCGTCTTCATTAGCGCCTATATCTCAGAGACTATTAAAGTTAGAGCAATCAAGTTTTGTATCCAGTCTACTGACCATTTCTATCAGAGTGTTGAATCTCTGATCCAGAATCCAGAATCTCTGATCCAGATCGCATCATTAATATAGCCACAATGAAGAAAACCATTTCGAAAGTCATCGTTACGTCTCGCTCTCTCTCACGCGCGACCCTGTCTGCTTTGCCCATTCGTCTTTTTTGACGCCTAGTTCTCAGAGACTATAAGAGCTAGTGCAACCAAACTTTCTATCCAAACTCTTGTGATATCAATCCAGCACAAGTTTATTTCAAAATATAGCCACGCCCCATTCCGCCCCCACAAAGGACGAAAATCTTTGGAATCCACAATTTTTAAGATAAAAGGAAACCAAAAACGCAGAATCATTGAAAATGACCGTGTCACCAGACTGCCGAATCTGGATCAGGTCGGATCATTATTATGGCCAGAAGAAACGAATGTTAGCGGCTACGCAACACCTGCTAAGCGCTTACTCATTCTCTCTCTCTCTCTTTCGCAAACACTTGCACATCTCAAATACGTAGTTATACATGTACATGTAGAAATTTAGAAGCAGATGTAAAAAGCATATGCAAACAAAAATGGAAATATGTATAAAAATTCCGAAAATGTGACTTCATTTTTTGAAAAATTATATTTTGCCCAAAATTTAATTCATCCCTTTTGCGAACATATAATAAATTGCATAAATCGCAAGCTTATATTTGTATGTACATATATACTGACTGAGTACCGGGTATAAAGTACAGCCGCGGCTCGCAACGGTCCCCCTCATTTGGTTTAATAATTATTAATCTTGTTTAATTTTTAAAAAATATGTAGTTCATAATGATTACAGTCCCTGCTTAAAATAGTTTTAGTTTTTAAATGCAATCTTTTCTTTTATTTGTTCTTTCACTGTTCTATTTTAATTTAAAACTCTAAACGACCTCTAAACGAATGAAAGTTGTATGTATGGACAAAGCCAATGAAAATTGGCTTTTCATTTCTTTGGTTAAATGCTTTCTATTAGATATAGAAGGTACATTGCTTTTTTCTTACCTTGGGAGCAAAAGCGGTCAAATGGTTCGGGGGCATGAACGGTGTTGCTCCCCCCAAACCAGTGTGTAAAAGACCTGCCGAACTGTATCCCGTATAGCCGCCAGGAGGTAATCCAATACCAGCACGATAAAACTGAGGGTCAACAGTCGTAAGTTTGGGAATGTCTTTAAATAATGGCGGCGGAAAAATTTGTGATGGAGTTGTTGGGCCTGTATGCAAGGGCGTTGCTGTAGCTGATACGGAGGCAGCTGGCAACAACTGCTGATGCTGGTGCAAGTGAGTATGCTGGTGCTGATGATGGTGAAGCTCTTGTCGTAGATATGTTGACGATGGTGGTGTGGGAGGGACAGACAAACCAGAACGATCCAAAAACCTGCTGTCTAGTTCACGACGTAGCAAATCCGCTTGGTCATCTATGCAAATAATAAAAATTTCCACGTAAACTTTTGTTTAATTGTTCTATGCATATTAATCCACATACTTTTACTTGGTTGAAAAAGAGATTCTGCAGAAAACGGATGCGGTGTGGATGTAATTGTGTTTGCGCCTGTAGGTTGAGTTATGCCTTGTATGTTGGACGATGACGTGGTAGCGGAAACGGCTGCCGTTGTTGAAATAGTTGTCAATGTGTGTGATACCAATGAAATTTGCGGAACAGAGTTGTTAATAGCTGTAGCAGAGTTTTGAGCTGCTGGAGAAGAAGTTGGTTGTCCTAAATGTGCAGGGAAGTAACAGGTAGGCTGAAAGTTTGTGGTTGTCACATGACCACTAACGCCAGAAGAAGACACATCATGCGGTGATATTGAATTTGATGGGGTTCTTGTCGTCGGAGCCACTGTCGCCACCATACCGATTCCTGCTCCTATATTTAATGGCGGTGGAGTTGGACGAGCACTACCACTGAATATAACAGATGTGGATGAGATAGGTGTTGATATCATAGCAGAAGGGGTAGAGCTGTAAGCAAGGTATAAAGTTATTTCAATATTAAATGTTTTATGTGAGACATTACTTTAACCACAGCCCAGTCTTTGGAGAATATGATGATAGACCCGTCCCTGGTCCTGTCATTGATGAATTTGATGATGAAATGGTTAAACCAACGTATGGACTCGGCGCGATGGCACAAAATGTTGTACTTATGCTGACACCCTGGGATACCCCAGTCGATGATGTGGCCGATATATTCGATCTGGAATTTGTAGTGCTATGGAAAAATATTAACTATGATTAGAAAAATTATTTAAAAGTACCGTGGACAATCGTGCCGAATTCTATCTATCAAAAGTAAGTATCCACAAGTCAACATCAAAGATAGAGATACATTTAATCTAATTTTAATAGAATCCTTTAGTGCAAGGGAACTCTTTTTAAGAATATATTTAATTCGTATCCTTGTGATTTTAGTCAAAATATATTTAAATACATTTTTGAAGATGTATTTCCAATTTTCCAATTTGAACTTCGAAATAAAAGGTTATTTAATTATAAAATATATTTTATGTATAATGTAATCCATCTATCCTTGTCGCAACCTTTACCAAAACTTATGTACATGTAAAAAACACATGTGTAATACTATCCTTGTCTTTCAGCTATTACCAAAACCTATACGCAAATAAACGAGTCCATGATTCGTATTATTTATTATTGTTAAACTTAAAAATTCTTTTCATATTTATTTCATAGACTTCAGTTTCTTTTCTATTATTTTTTACAGCACTCTATGTGAATTTATTTATTTAATGTATGTATACAATATATTTTATATGTCGTTAGGCATCACCGTTTGGGTGATTTTTATACATTCGATTTTATGTTGCACATCGGTCTTTTTTTTATATTCTCACACCAACATCACACCAGCTGTTTTCCCTCGCTTCTGCCAGAGGACGCACACTAAACGAGTAATATAGTGTGAGAGAGAAAGAATGAATAAGCGCGTGGATACGCTACCCTAGCCACTGCAATTTCATTTGTTTCTTCTGGCTATTATAATGATCCAATCTGATCTAATATAGTAGATATGGTAATTTTCTATGATTCTATTTGGTTTTCTTGTTTCTTTAATATTGTGGATGTTCGTCCTTTTGTAGAGGAAAAGGGGGCGTAGTCAAATTTTGAAATGCACAGTGTTATATCACAGGATTCTAGATACAACACTTAGCTTCTCTACCTATAATAGTCTCTGAGATCTAGGCGCTCATCGAGACGGACAGACAGACATGGCTCTATCCACTCGACTATTGATTTTGATCAAGAATGGGTATAAAAATCGTAAATAAAAGTATGGAAGGAAGTAGTTCAATTATGAAAAAATTAATGGCCGAACCATAACTGCTATTTCCGAAACCGCTATGCGATCTATTATGCGAACAGCATTAAACACACGGGGCTTAAAATCAATTATAGAATCTAAATCTAATTATTTTAAAGTCTCCAAACTATAAGAGACTGTAATGATTAAATTGACTTAATGAAGGACACCAATGCTTTTATTATGAAAACCCATATTTTTGTCTTATTATTAGGACACTCCTATTGATACTTGACAAAATTTTCTATGTCCGCTCGACCACAGCCATATAAAAACTAATTCTTTTTTTTTGTATTCGTATTCATCGTATTTAAGTGTCGGAAGTGTTTAAGAACTGAATTTTGAGATCTCAATTTAATTTTTTTCCTTTAATGGATATTAGTTTTTCTAAAATATAAGCTAAATTAAATAAAGATTTGGAAAAAAAAAATCAAATTTTGTGGTATCTGTTGAATTTTCAAAATTGGCGCTGTTTGGTCCTTGGTCACAATATTTTAGTTACTTTCCACGCAAACGAAATAAATAGCAGATTCATGTCAGTAATTTTCCGCAGTGCTGAATACAGCCCTTAACCGTTAAAAACTGTTACAAAGATTTTTAGTATTTTTTGTAAGAAAAAAATTTCGGCTAACGGAATTTTGCAAAATTCAACATATGAAGGTTTGATCAAACGACTGCAACTTAGCCATCGATTCTTACAAGCTGTACCTTACACGACGGCTAATTAATGTGTCTATAAAAAAAATTTTTAGCCAAAAATATTTTTTTTTTTTCAATTTATCAGAGTTTTCAAAGTCAAAATTTCATGATAAAATACAGCAAAAATTATTAAATTTGAATTAGAAAGTTAATATATTCCAGACGTTAAGCTGCAGCTACAAAGTGTCTGGATCGGTTTTATAGCTCCATTTATCAGCTTTTCAGAACTGCAAAGTTCAATACACCCATATAAGAAACTTAGGTTAAGGTATGCGGAATGAAATACGAACAAAATTGAACATGTTCTCAAAAAGTTCCAAGAATTGACAGAGCACAACAAAAAGCACGATAATAAACGGTACTATTCCAGCATGCATTGCAGCAAAAATTAGCTTTCTAGATAATGCATAGTTGCTGAAATGTCTCTGAGCACAGAAGAGCGTCGAAAATTGATTCGCACATATTGCGCAAATAACCCATCTCAGCCGAAAAATGAAATTTTTCATTACTTTTCGGCTATGGGCTTTAAGAAAAATTTTATTTATAAAGTAATTTCTGATGTTCCGAGTGGAAAAAAAAATGGATAGAGCCCCTGGGTCTGGAAGAAAATGTCCATTGCAGCAGTCTGAAGTTAGAGCCAAATTAAAGGCTGAAATTGTGGGTCGCACAGCTAAATCGTATACGTACGCTTGCCAAAAAATACAATGTGAGCGATAAAACGGTTAAAAAGTATGTAAAAGACATAAGAGTTATGAAATTTTCAAAAAAAAAAACCGTACCTAAAGTCACAGAAGTGCAGAGAAAAACAATAAAAATTCGGCTGCGTGCGCTTTCTAGAAATTTGTTTTCTGCAAGCTGCTCAAAGGTTTGCATAATGGATGATGAGACATATTTCACAGTGGAAGGTCAAGTCAGTGGACTCCAAAATATTACTTTAAGTTTCCCAATACTCAACCACCTAAAAATGGCACTGAAATTACAAAAACAAAGTTTCCTGAAAAGGTTTTATTGTGGCTGGCCATAAGCGAGCGTGGAATCAGTGATCCTGTGTTTTTTAAGGCAGGATTAGCTGTGAATGCGCAAAATTACATAGACAATTGTCTTCCGGCGCTTAAAAAATTTGTTGATAAATATCATTCAAATGATAATACGGTGTTTTGGCCCGACTTAGCGTCTGCTTATTATGACAAATCCACTCTAAGGGCTCTTGACCATTTGAGCATTGAGTTCGTGCCTAAGCTGCAAAACCCTCCAAATGTGCCTCAGTTAGCGCCAATTGAAAAGTTTTCGGCAAATTTGAAAAGAAATGTTTACAGCAAGGGATATAATCCAAAAAACATTGACTGTTTAATATTATAAATCAAAAGAGAGCTTGCTAAAATGGATACAAAAGGAATTCAGGAGGCTATGCGCAAGGTACCCGAAAATATAAGGAAGGCTGATCGCTATTGTCATGAACATTTTTTGTAAAAATAGCTTATAGTCTAATTAAAAACATATACAACATTTAAGTTAGTCGGACTTGGAATAAATTTGTTATTTGTGTTAGAACAGTTGTTCGTATTTCATTCCGCATACCTTATGTGAAAAATAGAAGCACTACCTCAGGACAAAACATGACAAATTTTAAACAATACTTAAAAAAAAAAAACAAAACCATAAGAGAAATTCATTCTTTAAAAATTGTAAATTTCAAAATATATCAGAAAAGGTTATTTTAGGCTACAGCAGAAATCAAAAGTTTTCTTGGGTGTTATTAACCGGCTTTTGAGAAACTCGAATTGTTTTTCTATACACCCAGCGAAAAAAAAGCCGCACTCCAAAATTTAATGAATTTTTTCCGGAAATGTTATTCGATTTGTCTAATTTTTATTTGTGAGTTCTGTGAATGTTTTTTTTTTTTTGCGTGCGCTTCCTGCCGTCTCAGTTTCTGGAAACATTTTTAGCAAAACATTTTACTTAGGAGTCTTTAAGAAGTATGCCTAAAGGAAAACAGATGACGGTGATTGAAAAGTCAAAAATTATTGCCTCGGCTAAACAAAATGTCCCCATTCGAAAAATAGTGGATCGAACTACGTTCAATGAAAGTTCAGTGCGACGATTTTTTAAAAAATTTCGTGAAATTGGACAAGTGGAGAGGACGAAAGGATCGGGAAGAAAAAAGTGTACATGTGCAAGGGAAAATCGGATTATTAAGAAAACGAACCGACATGATCAATTTAAAAATGCTGTAAAGATAGCTTTAGAAGTTCAGCAACGATTTGCGAAAGAAAATTTAGCTCGAACTATACAGCGTCGTTTAAAGGAGATGGGATTAATGGCAAGGACACCTGTCAAAAAACCACTTCTTAATAGTCGAATGAAGAAAGCACGCCTAAATTGGGCTAAAGAAAAAGCAAATTGGGGTGAGTCTCAGTGGTCAAGAATTATATTCTCGGATGAGTTAAAATTTAACCTCATTAAAACCTATGGTTCCCGCACAATTCGACGCAGAAAAGGGGAACGCTATTCCGAAAATAGTTTCATTGCCAAATTGATGCATTATCCTTATATTATGATACGGGGATGCATATCTAAATATAAAGCAGAGTCCCTAATAACACTAGTCGACACGACTTTTCCGCCGTCGCCAAAAATGGCTTTTTCTGATAGATTTGAATGTTTAAAAATTTGTAAAGAATGGTTTTTTTCCAGGTTTAGTTTTTTTTTTTTAAGAATTTAAAAAAATTTGATATTTTTTGTCATAGGTAGTGCTTCTATTTTTCACATAACTTAAGTTTCTTGTAACTGGTTGTATTGAACTGCAGTTCTAAAAACCTGACAAATGCAGCTAAAAGTCCGACGCAGACACTTTGTAGCTGTAACCTAACGTCTGGAAGATACTAAGCTTCCAAATTAAATTTCATAATTTTTTTTGGTATTTTTCCCCGAAATTTTGACTTTGAAAGCTCAGGAAAAGTCGATAAAAAAATATTTGAATGCCTTGATTTTTGGTTTTAGATAGACACATTAATTAGGCGTCGTTTAAGGTATCGCTTATAAAAATAAACGGCTAAGTTATAACCGCTTGACCAAATTTTCATATGCCATTTGGCACTATTCCAAATGCCATTTTACCGTTAAAAACTGTTACAAACACAGATTTTTGGTATTTTTGTAAGAAAAAAAAACGGTTATACGTCGGCTAACGGAATTTATCGGCGAAATTCGGCATATGAAAATTTGGTCAAACGGTTGTAACTTAGCCGTTTATTCATAGATTCTTAAGAGCAATGCCTTAAATGACGCCTTATTATGTGTTGATCTAAAACCAAAAAATGTTAGCCATCAAATGATTTTTTTCTACTTTTTCTGAGATTTCAAAGCTGCATTTGCATTAGCATTAGCTGCATTTATCAGCTTTTCAGAATTGAAAAGTCCAATACAACCAGTTATAAGAAACGTAAGTTATGTTGAAAATGGAAGCACTATCTCTGAAAAAAATACCAGATCTGTAACAGATTTTAACGGTAAAGTGTTTTTGGTCAAACGGCTGCAGCTTGGCCGTTTATCCATCGATTTTTAAAAACGATACCTTAAACGACGCCCAATTAATGTGGCTTCCTGTGTTTGGTCAAAATACTAAATGACCGTTGAGAAAAGTGTGATTGAAAAAAATATTTGTTTTTAATTATATGAGTATGATATCAATAAACGTAGTATGCATGTTAGAAATTGATTTACTGACTCAAAAATTATTCCTAATTTTATTCATAATCGTTATCTGCCAACTCGTAATTTTTTCATTAAATTTATAACGTCTTTAATTAATAATATTTTATATATGCTTTCATAAATTTACATTACCTGTATGCGGGATCCCGATCTTTGCTGCAGGGACTTTCACCTTTGGGTGTAATTATTTTTTGGATCACAGATGATGATGACGCAGATACAGATGAAGAGCACGACGTTGTTGCTGTCGTTAAACTTTGGACGGTGAGAACTGGAGCGCTTAAGTTGGAGGCAGGAACAGTTGATGTGTAAGGTGCACCTCTGCAACGCACAAACTGTTGGTGTTGCGATTGCATTGGTGTCGCTAACTGTGGATGCGTTGTTAGCAAATGAGAAACATTTGGAAACTGCCCAGACTGTGGAAGCATTGGTGATGGAGAGGGATGTGCTTGTGGCGTAGAAGCTGCAAGCGAAGTTACGGCGGGAGTAGACGGTACCGAAGTTTTGGTATTTGGCCCAGAAGTTGCATTGCCAAAGGCACCACTGGCATATACAGGCACATGATGGGAATGAGATACATGCAAATGGCTCAGCGAATGAGCAGCATTGGAGTTAGCCGAAAGGAAACTTGTTGTCGCTGCAACCGACTGTGAAACGGGTTGTGAAACGCTGATGTTGTTAAGTGGGGTGATAGGTCGCATCGCCGGTGTCGATGGGACACTCTGTTGTACAGTGAAACTTGAAGATGTAGCTTTCAAAGATGCCGGAACTACTGGGGACTCTCGACTGCTACGTGAATCTGAAATACGAAGCGGAGAGGATGATATGTTGGACGATGCAGTCGGCATTGTTGGGGGCAGGTACGGTCCGTGCGTTATGTTGTTGTATGGTGTGTACAAAGAGTAATTAGAATAAGGTGTACGGTATGGAGGTGCCTGAATTAGCATAGGCAAGCCCGCAGCCACATGAGACATAGGAGGGGGTGGGACACCGGGAAAAAGTAAAGGGGGTCCTGTAGTCCCAAGTGCACTTGCCCCTACTCCAAAAATTACTTTGCCCAACCCGGAAGCGCTAGAAGTTTCACTACTACAAACCGAGCCAGAATTTCCACCTGTGCTATTGCTGATCGATATTGTTGTAGAAACTCCCGACATTAATTTAGTAGTAACATGAGGAGAAACACGTGGCTGTATACTAATTGGGGTTTTTGCCGTACTATTGATTGTCGGAAAATCACTAAGAAAACCATTGACAACTGGATTGCTCGACGTAGGTGTTGAACTATTTGTGATTTTTAATGTTTCTACGGAAGCTGTTGATATCGAAGATGATAACAATCCAGTGGAACTTGCTGTAACATTATTGTGGGTTATACTTCTTGTAACGGCATCGTCTAATTTCAGGTTGTTTGCTAGCACTACACTTGAAGCCGGCGACGAAATCGGTAATCCAGAACTTGAAGTTGAGATGCGCGCACTAAATTGACAACCAAGTCCCAAACTACCAGGAGCTTTTTGACTACATGGTAATATTGGAACAAGTGGCCGTTGGCCCGCTGATGGTACTCCGTTTGATGCAGAAATCTTTGTAGCAAAAATAATTGATTGATCATTATGAGTTGAAGCAGTCACAATTGATTCATTCCTAACAGATAATCCAGAATTGGGATGCTATTACAAATAAAGAAAAAAAAATGTTGTAAATAATATAAAATAAAAGAACTAAAAAATAAATTTTAACGATATGGCAACGCAAAATAAACTTACTTGCGGTCGAGAAGCAGATGAAGCAACGCACAAAATGGGATACAGCTGTTTTTCTTGAACACATTTGTGTATTAGATTACATTCCTTACTGCCACTGTCGTCAAGCACTACTGCAGATGTAGTCACGGAGGCACCGGTAATCACAGCAACAACTTGTGAACTTGCGATCGTGTTCTCCTTGGTAATACCACGTGCATCACCGTCTGATCCCCCTAAGGACCCAGGGATTAATGTTGGTGTTAAAGGCACGGCCGGTCCAATTATTTGTAAGAGCGAAAGATCCGAAGGCTTACTATGACCATTCCTGTCTTGGTTCGGTGAAGCCTTCGAAACATGCATTGCTACCGAGGGGTAATCTATACCCACCAAGCTTGTAGAATTCTGTAAAACATATAAGGTAAAATATATTCATTTTAAAAATCTATACCGATAACACGCTCGTTAATATTATATTGAAAATTTCAATATTTTTTGTTATATCCAGTGCTCAAAGAATATAGGGGTATATTAGATTCGTGCATATGTATTTATGTAACAGCCAAAAGTTAGCGTTTTAATAGCCGAGTTGGTATAGCCACGTTTTCCTGTCCGTACGCCTGTCGGCCCCGTTTCCCTTCTGGATCTTAAACACTATAAAAGCTTATTGATAAACAAATGTTTTTTTTTCTTTTGTAATGTTATAGAAGTATTTGATTTATATGAATGAGTTTGCAGCATATTTTTTTTTTGTTGTAAAATATTTGCACATAAAGAGAAAAATATTTTTTTCATTTTTAGCTACTTTTAATACTAGTTTTACTTTTCGTTGTTATCTATTATACATTAATTTTATAGTTGCAGTCTTATTTCAAAATTTTAATACTAAAAACCAACTATTACAAGAATAGAACAAGAAATAAGGCATTGACAAACGGTACATTTTTGAGTTTCTTTCCCCTGCTACGTCTGTGTCACGTTAGCGGGACCAAAAATGAATTTTTCTTGAGTACTGCCCATCCAGTCTATCGTAGTAGATTAAAATTAATATTCAAAGAAATTAAATTGCGCTTAACTTAACTAAATGTTTCGCTTTCGCAGCTGAGCAAGTTTTAATTTGTATCAAAAGTTTGTCGCAATCGTAAGTTTGACATATTAGAACAAAGTAGTATCGTTTTCCATATATGCTTACTTTTTATGCAGATGAGTAAGAGTAATATTGCTTCATAATGCATTTTGCTTTGCGCGAAATTCGGAATTTTGGAATTTGTATTATGTATGTTGAGGAAGGTGACAGTGTAATTTTATCAATCTTAAGCCGTTTTCATCTACATTTAACAAAATTTGAAATTAAAACCACATATTTTTAGAATATGTGTGTGAAAGAATTTATTGATCCGTTACATATTTCTCGAGTTAGAGCGTTTTGAACGAACCTACCTCGGACGCAACTACAAACTTTAAACACGTTTTTCTGGACACCATGTTTTGCGTCCGAACCATAATCATGGGGCTCTATCTACTCATCCGATTCTCTTAACATAAATTGTACCTGGCAGTAAAACTTTTCTGTATGGCTTATACCAACAATACCTAACAAAATATAAAAGTGTATTTTTTAAACGAGGTCCACAGGCATATAATCTCAAAAACGGTTAGACCAATTCTTTTGCAATTTTTTTTTGACAAAAATTTAATTTAGCCTTTTTTCGAACAGATATTGGAGATATGGGAATTTCCCTTAAAAGGTCCACCGAAGCCAAAAAGTTAAAAGTCAATAAAATCACATTTCCATTTATTTTTGTTCCGATGTTTTCTCAGAATATTGAAACTCAGCCAAACCAATTAACATATGCATAATTTCATTAACTTTGATTTGAAAACCTATTAAGGGGTTACCCCCAGCTGCAACGCAAACAAATAGGCTATTTTCGATAATTTTTACAACGAAAACTACTAATTACTTATATTATCTAAAATTACATACATATATTAAATACATTTTAGTAATTTTTGTATAAACATTTTGTAATAATTATGTTAAAAAAGATCTGCTAAGTAGATATTCTTTCTATGATTTTGTTTTGCGGTGACCAAAATTGTAGTGAACTGGATCATCTCAAAGAGAAAATTTCAATGGAGTTAGTTAAATATCACAATAAACTAGTCTTTAATCGAATGACAAAATGGATGACATTCAAAATGTCTGTTTCATCACTAAGTTGTGTGAAAATCGTTTCATTAAAAAAAGCGGTCGTTTTATGGTTTAAAAAGATTAATTTTATTGAAAAAATCGAATTCAATATTTATATATTAAATAGGACTGCAGGAAAGAAAGATCGGTTTGGTCATTATTATTGTATTATCGGTATTATCTTCTCAATGATGATTCTTGATATGTTTTCGACAAGTCTCCCTAGCGTATTACACTATCTAAAAAAAAATAGCAGAAAATGTTGTTGATATCGGTTAACTGGTTTTTTTTCACCTTTATTAAGCCAAGAATTTACGTGCTTTGCGACATGTCTTTCGCGATAGAAGCTTAAATTCAACTTTGAAAAAGCTAAAATATCATTTGCCTAAAATTTTAACTATTTTAAAGGAAATCAATGCACAATATTTATTAGAAATGGAATATATTGCCTCAGTTTTCGCTGAAACCTGAGTTTCAAATCATCGCCGCGAAAACCACTTCCATTTTGTTTTCCGTGTGAATTTCTTGGAATTTCTTTCTTCTTGAATTATAGGACTAAACACAGGTAGAAAACCAAAGCTCTCAGACCGCAATAAACGTCGCATAATATCAAAGACGAGCAATTTGTCTTAGTCGTGCACCACACTTGCTGCATGTTGCAGTCAGCCTGTGTCCCGGATTATTGTTTGGCGGACGCTGCAGTCGTCAAAAAATAAAGAAGGCTCCTTTCCTTAAACCCCACAACCAAATAACTCAACTTTGCAAAAAATAACTTAAAGAGAAACGGCCTCGGTAAGAAATTTTAATATTATTTTGTTTATAAAGCTTTTTTCAACATTTTTCATTTAGATCATTTTTTCTGATGAGAACAAATTTAATCTTGACGGTCCAGATGGCTACGTCACTATTGGCGAGATCTGCGTAAGGAACCATTGATGTTTTCCAAACGCAATTTCGGAGGTGGATCCGCAAAGGATTGGGGCGCTTTTCACAAATCTGGAACGCATCATTTGAGCTTCACCAGCTCGCGGATGAACAGTGGAGAATACAAAAAAGTATTGAAAGATCATCTTTTACCATTTTGAGAAGAAAATGGAAAAAGAGGGACTATTTTTATGCAAGACAATGCATCTATCCATACCAGCAGAGAGAGACACAGCACTTTTTAAATGAGCACTCCGTTAGGGTTTTAAATTGGCGAGCTTGGTCCCCTGAACTTAATCCAATAGAAAACATTTGGGGTATCTTAGCCAGCCAAAATTTGATAATATTGCAAATCTTAAAAGCGAAATTTTGACACAATAGTCCCTTTTTGACCAAGATCTTATCAAAAAGTTGATTATTTCGATGCCCAAAAGGATTTTTGAGGTAGCGAAAGCCCAAGGGGGCTCTATTACCTATTAAATAGTATTAAAGTACCACAATTTAATCAAAATAATAAGTAAATACAAAAAAATTAAAATGTTTGGTATAGTTTTGATACACTTGCAGTCAAGCTTAAAATATAACATCTGTGCTTTTTTTACCGTTACTCGAAAATGCGAAATGCAATGAGAGATAAGAACATCAGTTTTTGTTCATAGCTCTTTCTGCTTTTAATCTGCTTACTTTGTTTTGTCTCTTTATGCTTTTCCCTTCTCCTACGAAAGTCGAAAATGAAATTATAGAGGTGTCGTATAGTTTTGGGCAGGAGTGTATGTATATACGTTATGGGGTCGGAAACGCTTTCTTCTGGGCGTTACACACATCCACTATCACCACAAATCTAATATACCCCTATACTCTTCGATAACCGGGTATAACAAGAAGATGGATTGCAAATGTTACAAATGTATGTATGTATGTACAGTGGCTCAAAGCCAAAACAATGCAGTGTCAAATAAACTGTCTAACTGTGGTACTGATTTTAAACTAGAGGAATAACAAAAAATGTTTAAACGCCGAACCGGAAATCAAGTCGGATTCCAAGTTTTTAGATGCTTTGGTGCATTTAAACCTTTTTTTTCCTCTAGTTTAAAATCTGTACCACAGTTAAACAGTTTATTTTACACTGCATTGTTTCGGCTTTGAGCCACTGTATATACTTCATGGGGTCGGAAACAAGTCCTATGGCTCTTACATTTACGCGAATTTAATATATCTCTGTTCTGTTTGTTTGCGATTTACAGCTGCATTTATCAGCTTTTCAGAGTTTCAGTTTTCAATACAACTAGATGTAAAAGGCTTAAGGTATGTGAAAAATAGAAGCACTACCTCTGAAAAACAAATTAAAATAAGATAACATTTTTTAAACATTTTTTATAAAAAAAAAACAAACCATAAAAAGACGATAATTCAGTATAAATGTTAAAAACCCCAAATCTATCATCAAAAGTCGGCTTGGTTCACAGCGGGAAAATAAAGTTTAATGTTGCTGACTAGTGACCACTTAGAATCATTCCAATTTGATTTTACCTAGATCGATTTAAGCGATTTTTTCATTACAAAATTTTGAAGGGGATATTTGGCAGGTGCTCTTACCATTGCCACCTTTTTTGGTAGGCAAAAATTAGAGCGGAAATATAATTTGCAAAACGATGCTGCTCCTCTGATGCGATCTCAACATAATTTTTTAATGGATCCTAAGGATCCTAAGAACACGATGTTTCCTATTTGTAGGAAACAAGATAAACTATTTAAAAAATGTAGTTCTTTAAAAAAAAAATCGTTTTTATAATTTTACTGAATTTTTTTCCTTCGTTAGACGTTAAAATAGTGTGATTTCGGAAAATATTTGTTTTGAATTTAATAAATGACATAAAAAAATGTAGTATGTACTAGGAATTATGTTAGAACATTATGTTATTCTTTATGATTCTGCATTTTTTTTTTCCATTATTTCGTTGCTAATTTTTTATTACGGTTTATATGGTCGTACGTCTCAAATTTAATTATTTTGATCATATGTTTTCCCAAAACTCCAAAATTTATCTTTATTTTCTTTATTTTCCAAGCTATGTGTTGTTACGGCTCATTTTTTGAGGAATATAAAATATTTACTTCTAATGGTCTTGAACCTAGCTACAGTGCTATGCATAGGTTCTAAATTTTGTAGTGATTTAAAAAAAAATATAGGGGAATGTAAGGTATAGTTGCGGACAGTTTGATTTTTGCATCTCCCTCTCTCAAAAATCAATATTTTTCAAAATTTCAAAGGCAGGCAGTTTTTGACATCTATTGAGCATATTTCTGACAGAAGCGGTTGCTTAAATTTAAATGGAATGCAATTTTGAAGCTCTTCGCGCAATCCATTAATTTTTTGCATTTTTGAAAATTGTAAGGTATGGTGGCGGATCAACTAAACCATTATGTCGATCTAAAAATCATTTATTTAAACTATTGGAAATAATGAAAAATAACAACAAGAAAGAACTTATATTGAAAATCTCGATCAGCATCTTCGTCTTCTTTTTCGAGCTTCACTCTTTTGCCTGTGGATTGCTCCGATGCTGTTCTGCTTTTAGACGCTTTTTTTTTTCTTTCTTGTCTAAAGACAAAAACCCGGTGCCTAAATTGCAAATCTCCACTACTGAGTTGACGTTGTCACTGTCATACTTCGCAAATAAAAAAAAAATTTAAATATAAAAAACAGTTGGCAAAGGACTTAACTTAACTCTGGCACTGTCAAAACACATATCCAAAAAAAATGTATGTATATTTTTTCCCTAAATTTTTATAAAAAATCATTTAGAGTTTTAAGCACACGTCCTCTCATTAATACTACTGCATATAAAATGTCAGCACGATAAAAGACATCAAACACAGTGATCAAAAGTTTTAGATGTGACGTTCCATGCCAGATATGAAAATTCCGCCACCATACCTTACACGAAAAGCTTTCAATATCTATTGATCAAAATTACAAGTGAACTAATTTTACCGTAAGGAGAAGAATTTATAACGCATAATGTAGTTACGTTGAGAATTTGGGATGTTCTACAGGTTTGGTCATTTCTGGTTGGAAATATTTCCTTCTGACTGTTACATATATATATCTACAAACATCTAAACGAATCGAAAATATCTCTATACTTTTTGAGTACCTTGTATAAAAACTTTAACAAATTAGGCTTTACCGTAAAACTACATAATTCTGGTCAAAAAACTCACCTTATTCTCTCCGCAATCATTATCACACTAAAAAGAGGGAAGAAAATGATTAATATTTACGTATGTAAAAATAAAAGTATATGTCTTTCACTTTAAAAGTACATACGTTATTATCTCCCTTGCTATTGCATCTTGGAGCCTGGCGGTACATAATTGAATATTCATGTTATATTTGCAGATTTGTATATCTTGAAACTTACTTCAATAAAAATATCATTTTGTTCGTTGTCCTTTTTATTATTATTAGTGGGAACAACGTCCTGCGCTGCACCGTTAGTTAAATCTTGAATATTCAGCGTGTGACACGCTGCCGATGTGGGTCCTTCTAAATCCTTAGCGTGGTTTGATTTCTATAAGTGTATTAAAGTTGTATGTATTTAGTTTATCTAAAAATATAGTAGAGACGAAACATACTTCAATAGCTTCCGTCGGCTGCGATGATATCTTACACACAACCTTGTGTTTACTGGTGGCCGTTAGTGCAGTAGCATCATTTGATTTTATGCCTTTTTTTCCAATATATTCCATGCTGTTGTTTAGGACATCGACAGATGTTACAACATTACTAGGTAACTCAACAGTGCTATTAATGCTGACAGGAGGATTGTGAGATTTATTGGCGTCGATCTTACAGTTTTCGCTAATAATGCCCATCTTCCTGCAATCTTTTGTATTTTCATTAACTCCAACAGTTACCGTTGAGCGGCTGATATCCAACATCAGAGCATCGTTACCGTTTTCTAGAAAATTAGTTGTACTGTTCATAAGACTAGCTACTGTACCAGCGTCATCCGATTGTTTGCCTGATTGCTTGGAGTGATTCACTTGCTGACTACAACTATTACTAATTTGATTCTCATTGCTGATGTTACTTTTAATATTGACACTATTGCCGCATTGCATTTGGTCTTGCTGTTGTCGGTATTCAGATCGCCAATGTGCTACACATTCCGATTGCGTATCGGAAACTGCGCTTGCTGAAGGCAACATGTATATCGCACTACAACTGCTGTTGTTATGGCTGTTAGATGTGGTACAATTGTTGTTAATAACACTTGCATTGCGATGATGAAGCTGAGTGTTTTCCTTTTGATTGCTGTTACTAACAACAGAAAGCGTAGATAAGCTAGTAGCACGCAGCGGATGTGGTTGACCAGTATCAATGATCTTTGGAATTTTCATTTCCTCAATACAATAGGCTGACGTTAGCTCTTCAAGTGCGGATAGACGCTTCTCCTTGCGTTTTTGACCCAATTTAATGGCGAACTGTGTTTTTTTGTATAAATAAGTGATATATATTTATATTGGAATGGTGTAAACATTTGCAATCAACTTACCTCGAGATCTTCATATGTTTTAAACTCCAATATGGCAAAACCATCGATGATTTCCTCTTCGAGTACTGGAGACCGAGGTAATTTTCTGCGAACAGGAGGTGGAGGACGAGGTGGTGGTTTGTCCCGTGGAAGCAACAGCGTTGATGATGATGACGTTGAAAGAAGATCTTCATCAAGGGATTCGCCTTCGCTGTCACTAGGCGTGGCCATTAGTCCGGAATTACACTCGGGGGAATGTGGCGGATTTAACAATAATGATGCAATACTATCTGTCGGAGGCAGAAGGTTGTTGCTGCCATTACTACTGCTGGTAAAATTTCCGTTGGAATTATTGCTGTCCTCGCCCATGCTGCCCGCGCTATTTATGTGGTATATCATGCCATTGCCTGGTCCTACCCCCGGTCCACTACCCATCAGAACAGTTGATGAGGATCCAGTAGCTATGGCTCCGATTCCTTGACCTGCAGCTCCTGCAACAGCTACATTGATATTAGCACTACATCCACTGATTCCCATAGAGCCAGCAATATATGTGCCATTTAAGGTACTTGAGCTACACCGACTATCGCGTTCCGCTTGCAGACGCTGGGCACGCTCACGTCTTCGCTTTTGCTGACGCTGTTGTTTTGCGTTAAGACTTAGGTGAGCACTGCTGGATGTGTTGTTATTGGCATTGTATCCATTTGTGCTGACAGCACCCGCTCCTAATCCTGATCCGATTTGAGTACTTGCTAAAGATACTGCACCACCAGAACCCAGTGTAGATACTGTTGTTGATGAGGATGGTGACCTTAAATCTATATCCGTTGAAGCTGCAGCTGCCGCAGCCGCAGCAGCTACTATCGAGAGTTCCGTATCGGAGTCGAAATCACTTGCACTTGGCCCAATTGAAACAGATACTGGACAGGCTGAAACTGACAAGGAAGCGCATCCTGATGTGTATGCTTCTGTTTCAATCGACGCAGTCGACTCTTGTGTTGAAGGTGTAACCGTAGATTCAGCTTCTGGGGAAAGCTTTACTGCTTCAGAGATAACCACGTTTCCTTGTTCTGAGAGAGTAGCAGAAGGTGGAGGAAGGTCTAAGACTGCTGTTGCAAGTCCAGTCGCAAGTGTTGGTATAACTGTCGCCACACCAAGAGCCGTAATATTTGTATCATCTTGGTATTGGGGCGCTGTTGCTTTAGCCCCAACTACTGATGTAGCGGTTGCACCGTCATGTAATGACAGCTGCTGATTCTGTGATCCAGATCCATTAATGCCGCTTCCAGTCGGTGACGCCTTTAATTTAGCGCTGGTATTGGTATTTTCCAGATCCATGACGATGTGGCTTAGGGATCGGGTTCAGAGTCCTACAATTTAAATTGTTCTTATTTTTCTGTTCCGTTTTAGGGAGAACTATCTATATCCATTAGATGTATTCTGATAAAAGGCAAAACAAAAACCAACACCGCTGAAAACAACAGTTTCCAAGTCGTCCGGTTCCGATATCTCTAAGCCGGTAGCGACAATTCTCAACTAAAACGCGTTTAATTTGCAAAAATCGATTAGTCGTGTCTATTTTTATGTTTTGCTTTGCATTAGACAATTGGTATATGCAGTAACTACCTAACAAACGTTCAACATGCACGATGAATTGTTTGATATTGGACTCCGACTTTTTGTATTTATAGGGGACACAAGTAAATTTAGTATCTTTATATTATTATCATTTATTGGAATACTTTTGCTTCATAAAAATTAATTTATATGTAGCATTTGAGTTCCCTAGTCACAATCATGTTAGACGTATTATATACATATGAATGTAAAATATAAATGACTTGTAAATAATTTGCTCTATCTCAAATTTATTACACAAAACAAAAAATCTAATAAACTGTAGTCAATTAGACGTCACAACTTCAGCGTATGCACTATTTCAAAAATGTTCTTCAAAAGGTCTAATTTATTTATTTTTGTGGTTCATATACATATGTATTTATAAATGGAATATTTTGCACTACTTCTTTATCATATACTCATTCTACATATGTATGGCCACTCTTTTTTTTATCTATGCGTGTGTCGTCTATGGTCATAGTCGGCTGCTAGAGCGCTCGCGCGCTAGTCACATTGTATTTGTGAGACTGTATAAAACGTCTCTAGTAACAATAGTCATCTCGCTTACACTTGAGATTGCAGTCAACATACATAGTTGTCGTCCCGACGTGTTGTGTACGCAGCGCCGCCAACAGCAATACACAACACGTACATACATACATACAAGAGACTTTGTAATATGAACACAATTGCGTATGTATATTTTGAACTTAAAACACATATCATTGCAGACAGCACATAGCTTAGCTTTTACGTATACGACGTACAGCTATATGCCTATTCTATATTAAATGTTGCATTAAAACCAATTATTTATATCCCGAAACGTTTTTAACCACGAAGAACCAGCACGAAGAGTCAGAGAAGGGCGGCTTGTCCGATAAAAGTAGCAAGTATTTTTACAGTCGAAAAAATATCGAACTGTTTCACCCGTGTCCACTTGATAATTCTGTATTTCGTAAACTATTGCGATTACGATTTCAGAAATTTGAGTACGCACTAAAATTTTTGTACTTCTGTTTTCGAAATTGTTTTGCTATCGATCGTGTTTTCATTTCAAAATTTTGAAATATTTTATTTACATATAACAGCTGCCTCTCTGTTGATTTATTAACGTTTCGTAACAAAAGGAACATCCCCGTTGTAATCTATCGATATTGATATTTTATTAGTATACTGGATTTTGCAATTTTTAATATATTTTTGCTTAATTTTAAAAATATATTTTAAAAACATTAAATTACATGAATTAAAAAACAAAAAACAAAAAATAAGATGGTATTACATCCTTGAGAACAGCTGGGCCGATTTGGCTAACATTTATATAGCTGTCCGTATTTGCTAGGGGAAGGTTTTAACGCAAGAGAATTTTGGGAAAGTATATCACTTTGTCATCATCCAGTATACATGTTATTAACAGCCTGTTCGCACAAGCCTGTTCCACCATCCATCTCGGGGATGGTTCGCTCGGTTTGTTCCCACAGACGACCAGACACCATCCATTTCAGAGATGATCCACAATGATCTGCCGTTCCAAAACTACTCAGTTAGTACCACCATCCATTTTGAATATTCCTTAACCGCACGTTTCTATGCGATGGTTTTCAAATACAAATCTGAAAAAAATTCATTCACAACGAAAACATGAAATTCACTGCGAATATGTAAGCAACGACTGACAAATATAACTGATATTATCCATCACATGGCAAGGGGCCAAAATGTTTTTCAATAGCAGACGCTAAATTTTCAGAAAGAGATGCTTTTATTCCTTCGGAAGAAGAAGGCGAATAAATTAAAGTAATCAAATGTAGTTTCATTTTTTTATTTGTTTTATTTTTGTTTCAATGGCAGATTTGAATATATCTGCCAAAAAAAATGCAGATCGCGATGTTCAACTTGCTTACTTTAATTAAGCAGAGCCCCATTCTCATTAATGAAACTGCTGTGTTTTTCCTAAAACATTGCCGACGCTTCGATGTGTTGTGGAAGGCTCGAGTTTTAATATATTGGCATCGTTGCAACTTTCTGATGTTCACATACGCAAATTTATATCTGAAGTAAATTTAAACGGAATAAATTAAGTTAACTATGACAAAGACAAGTTCCGTACCGCTTCTAAAACACATAAAACATAGTCTTGTATATAACATTTTACTTGGATTGAAAATTACTTACAAACATACACACTTTTCTTTGCATACTTTCATTAAAATAGTTAAACATTGCAAAATATTCTACCTCATCGAATTCATTCATTTGTCGAACATCACCATCAATTTTTGCTACTGTTGATACACAGTCTAAAAAATAATTACATATTGTTGTTAAATTTCGACAAATCTCAGAGCAGACATTTTGCTGTTTCTTGTTGTCATGGTGGACGGATTCCATTGATGGTGGCCTGTGGGAATCGAGGCTTCACTTTTTTTTTTAATTCCACTGTTCCCCGTGTGCTGTGTGCGAAAAGGCTTTTAGTATCCAGCATGCTAAACGAAATCCTCAGATTCTGATCGGTATTAGTTGCCCTATCGACACGATATCCCGGCCAGGAATATAAATGTGAATATTATTAATGAAATATAAGTGAAACGTAAAAAAAACTGTGCAAAACGAAGAAGAGAGATGCAAAATTTCAACGTGAGGGGAAGATTGCTTTAATAAAAGCAGTTGAGGCAAGACCATGTCTTAGGAAATAATGGGCCTTTTGATAATTCTAACATTTTGGCACCTCCTGGGCTGTACATCTTCTTCGTTCTTTTCAACGATAAATGTCACCACCAACAAAATCATTTCATCACGCTGTTTAAAAAACACAGCTGAATCATGAGAGTGGCCAAGCACGTGTTAGGTTCTTGGTCAAATTTTTTTAGTAACGTTGCACACAAAAGAAATAAATATCAGATTCTTTACAGTCATTTTTATGTAGCATTTGAATTCCCTAGTCTTTATCATGTTAGACGTATTATATCTATATATATAAAATTCTCGTGTCACAATTTTCGTTCCCATACTCCTCTAAAACGGCTAGACCGTTTCTCATGAAATTTTGTGACCATATTGAGTAGGTCTGAGAATCGACCAACATCTATTTTCTTACCCCTTAGTGATAAGGTTTGTCCACCATAAGCATTTTACAATTAATTCTGTCAAGTTTTTGACGCACTTTTTATACCCGGTACTCGAAGAGTATAGGGGTATATAAGATTTGTGGGGATAACGGTTGTGTGTAACGCACAGAAGGAAGCGTTTCCGACCCTATAAAGTATATATATTCTTGATCAGCATCAATAGCCGAGTCGATATAGCCATGTCTTACTGTCCGTCCGTCCGTCCGTCCGTCCGTCCGTCCGTCTTCATTTGCTCCTATATCTCATAGACTATTAAAGCTAGAGTAACCAAGTTTTGTATTCAGTCTTTTCTGTTATCACTCTACTCAAAGTATATTTCAAAATTTCGCCCCGCCACCTTCCGCCCCACAAAGGACGAAAGTCTGTGGCATACACAATTTTAAAGATACAAGAAAACTAAATACGCAGAATCATAGAGAAAGACCAAGAGACGAGTGGGAATGATGACTTTCTACTTGGTTTTCTTCATTGTAGCTATAATAATAATCCGATCTGATTCAGATTCAACACTCTGATAGAAATGTTTATTTTTTATGATTCTGCGTTTTTAGTTTTTTCGTATTTTCAAAATTGTGTATGCCACAGACTTTCGTCTTTTATGCGGGCGGAAAGGGGCGGGGCGAAATTTTTCAACACATTTGGAGTAGTGTGATCACAAAGGAGACTGGATACAAAATTTGGTTGCTCTAGCTTTAATAGTCTCTGAGATATAGGCGCTAATGAAGACGGACAGACGGACGGACGGACAGACAGATATGGCTGTATCGACTCGGCTATTGATGCTGATCAAGAATATATTTACTTTATTGGGTCGGAATCGCTTCCTTCTGGGCGTTACACACAACCGTTATCCCCACAAATCTAATATACCCGTATACTCTTCGAGTACCGGGTATAAAAAAACTATTCCCGCTATAGCATCAAGAGATTGCTATTGCTTGTTAGTGTTACTGTTGTAATTAATCAATCAATTATATATAATTTTAAATAATAAATTATAATAACTTTGAAATATTGTTTGGTCTTTGTTATTTTTATATTCCCTCATCGTTTACAGTGCTCCACGCATTTTTCACGCATATACCAAATCCTAACACACTTACAATAAGTTAGTTATTTTGTGTCTACACTAGAAATTACTTAAAAAAAATGTATATGGCAAATTAATGTTTGACTGTTCAGCTAATATATATGTACATATGTATATATCAGATTCCTAAGAGTAATTTTCCGCATTGTTGGAAACAGACCTTAAAGCTGAAAAGCGGCTCACCCCCTTCGTTTGTGTCTGAGCTCCCCATTGAGTGGGGTTAGCGTTGGCGTCGCAGTTTATAAGTAGACCTTCATCAGACCTCATGCTGTCACTGGCATGTAGGACGATATCAGTCTTACATATGTCCCCTGCAGCTCTAGGCTAGCTGCCGAGCTGTCGCAATTGCTAAAGTTATGGAGCAGAGAGATATTAATGTGCTTATTTGCAAGAATGTTGGTTCGGATTTTATTTTCGTTTTGAGCTACAATCAGCTTGAACTCCGTGACTTATGCATAGACCTTGTCTTCTCCTCTTCAAGGCTCCTGGATTAAGAAAACTTCTGCTCCGCTCGCGTCCAAGCGGAGTATAAACGCCTGACTTGCCTTTAGATGATATACATACAGATTTACATTCTATTTTACTTGGATTTCAATTTTTTCACAACTATCCAAACCCTTCTTGGCATATCTTCATTAAAATAATTTAGCATTCCAAAATTTTTTATCATCGATTTTATTTATTTGGTTTTCCCTTCTGTCGAACGCCACCATCAATAGTTGCTGTTGGAAAACAGTCAAAGTAATTTATGTGTGTTTCATATTTGTTGTTTCAAATTCACTATTTTCAAACAACTTGGAGATCACATCTTTCTTATTTGTAAATGTAGTCAGCTGTTTTTTGAATGGATGGTGGGAAGGCCACAGACCTTTAGGCCATAACTCAACCCAATTAGTCTATACTAGCCCCTTCCCATACAGCAGTCCTCGATTCCTATAAGGCAAAAGGCACCAGAAAGGCACCTGATAAGCACCTGAATATGTTCGCGCGAACATATTCGTTGAAATGTTCATCGTTGGTGATAGTGTCCACATCTCATGTTCGACGCTTGGTTCGACAAAGATAGAACCGATTCTAACATGGCTGTGTTCGCGCGAATAAATTCAACTGTGGATGGCCTGATTAAAAGAACAAAATTTTGGTCTGAATTGTAAAATTTAAAGAGTGAAAAATATTGAATTCTAACTGACTCGCGGTCTTCGCCGCTCACTAAATGATTTTAATGTTTAGGAATTCATCGTATTTTATTTATCACAATGCTTTGTGATAAAAAATATTCTTTATTGTTCCGTCGGTACAATGAATGATTGATCGTCTTGACACTTAACTTGAAAAACCACACAAAATCTATCATAAAATGATCCGTTTTATAGAACGACAAAAAATTAAACACATTTTAATATAATATTAATATTATATTAATAGAAACGTAAACAATTCTTTTAATAAAAACCATGCGACATACTCTGGCTCTCATTTAAAAATGCACACGTTGCAGAAATAGCCCATTACACAAAAATTTTGTCAACAATTTTAATTTATAGATATATTTGTAAAAATATGTTGGGGAATAAATTTAGTTTGTTAATTTACACTTGTCGACACGACTTTTCCGCTGTCGCCAAAAATAACTTTTTCTTATAGATTTGGATGTATAAAATTTTTTAAAGAATATTTTTTTTTTTTCATGGAGTAGTTTTTTTTTAAGAATTTTTAAAAAATGTTGTATTTTTTGTCATAGGTAGTGCTTCTATTTTTCACAAAACTTAAGTTTCCTACAACTGGTTGTACTGAACTTTGCAGTATAAAAAAGCTGACAACTGCAGCTATAAATCCGACTGAGACACTTTGTAGCTGCAACTAAACGTCTGGAAGTTATTAAGCTTCCAAATTTAAATTTCATAATTTATTCGGTATTTTTCCTCGAAATTTTGACTTTGAAAGCCCAGGAAAAGTCGAAAAAAACAATATTTGAATGCCTTCATTTTTGCTTTTAGATAGACACATTAATTAGGCGTCGTTTATAAGAATCGATGGATAAACGGCTATGTTACAACCGTTTGACCAAAACTTCATAACTGCACAGTTCAATACAACCAGTTGTAGGAAACTTAAGTTATGTGAAAAATAGAAGCACTACACATGACAAAAAATACCAAATTTTTTAATAATTCTTTAAAAAACCTACACCTGGAAAAAATACCATAATTCTTAAAAAAATGTTAAATCTCCCTGTTCGGGGCAGATCCCCACCGAATAGCGGCTGACCAAACAGCAGCTATTTATTGAACATTCGTAATTTTATTTCTGCTCCGCGTTTTATTTATTGTAAATAATTATTCGGCCGATCGGGGATAAAAAGCATTATCCCCACACTCCCAATCTATCAGAAAAAGTCATTTTTGGCGACAGCGGCAAAAAAAGTTGAATTTTGTCCAATAGTGTAATTGGAATAAAAAGAGCTTCTCTATATCAGAACTCTTTAAAAAGTATCAGAAAACTGGCTCCTTGCTTGTCTTTGTACAATATTCTAACGCCCGTTCTCAAGTCCTAACTGCTAATAGTCTCTGCTATAATATTGTAATGCTCCTATTTCAGGCTGAGGTAAGCTCAGTCTTCTCCAGGATCCTACTACAAGAAATTTGTAGTTTGCAGGAACCTCTACAGGAAACGGGGTCGGCCCTAAGTAGGCTAGAAACAAGAGTGGAGGAGAATGAGGCGTAACCGTGCCCGTATGAGTTGGATCGAGAAGATAGTGAAGGGCACGAGGCGTTGTCACACTCGTGGGGTCGAGAAGGATGAGGGATACGAGGCGTTGTCACACTCGTGTGGTCGAGAAGGATAAGGAATACGAGGCGTTGTCACACTCGTGGGACCTATCAGAGGATCAGGAGTAATTTGAGGATTGGATTGACCCTTGCCGCGATATTCTTGGTTGCGAATTGATGTCGCAGCTCTCACCCGGAAAATAGACTTACTCGATGGGTTTATTTTTGTTAAAATGCTCATTTATTGGACACTGGATAATTATTGTTTGGCTTAACGTACGGCGTATATAATTTTATTGTAAGTTGCTGCGCGGAGCAACGTCTATCTCGCGGCCGGGTTCCCGAGTAAGTGTCTTGCACTTCTTTCGCTAGAACGCTCGGAACCTAACATCCGCGGATCGAACTAGCTAGCTTAATATTATGGGTGGGGGGATATATGCTGACGGTGCGCCGATGGGCAATTTCTTTTGTCGAAAAGAAAACCGTCGCATCGAACCTTAGTGGGAGGGGAAAGTTTTTGGGTCACAGTTGAGGTATTGGTAGGAGAGTTATGGACGGGTGTAGGAGGGGTAGTCACGTGGCCGAACGGCGCGCGTGTGATGGGAGAACAGTGGGTGGTTCGAAGAGTTTTCGTGTGTTGTAGAAGGTAGTTTATTTGTAGACAAAGGTAACTCTTAAACTCGAACTTATTACTCCTCAATTGCCGGTGCGGCGTGGTGAAATGTAACGGCGCCTTGGGGTTCGTTACACCCCCCCCTTTCTTCCGGGAGGAGGCGGACGCAGACCGGTCCGGCGAGTGATCGCTTGTGGACCTGGTATTTCCGATCCCAGAACCAAACGCTGCAGCGGATCCTGTCCGCCCGTTTTATGCGGCACTGCACCTCCTCGACCAAGCCAGTAGGCACTACTCGGCCCGGGGTGTTGACCTGCCAATCGGGCGGAGCGACTATCCCGTCGGCGTCCCTTCCGACTTCTTCGACCAGGCTGTCATCTTCTGGTTGGAAGTCTTTCGGTAAGAAGCTTAGCAGCCTCTCGAGCTCTTCGTCGTCCGTTTCGGGTTGGTCTCCGGTAGCTACCGTCAGTAGCTCCTCGATGGATATATCGTCGAACCCTCTGGTCGCTACCGGGGGCGAGAGGCTTTCCGGTGTGTCTGGTATGGTTGGCAGCTCTAGCCCCAGTAGGGTTGGGGTAGCGTAGTCACTCTTCTGCCCCGTTTCCCACCTCTCCATATGTTCGGTCAGCTCCGCTTGTTGAACTGGAGGGACGTCTTCGGTTCCTGACGTGGAGTCGGGGGGGAGGGTCTTCTTTTACCGACCCCCGAGCCGGGCTCGGGTCAGTACGGAGTACTTTGGCGTGTTTTGCCGTAGTCACCGCCGGTTCGCGCGGGGTGTGCGCCGTTGCTGGGGGGTCAGGGTTTTTACGTCGTTCCGGTGCCCCTTCGCCCGTTTTCGGGTAATAGTTCATCCCACGTGTTCTGGTGGTCGTCGATGAATTGGGCGATCATTGTTTTCACAGTTCTGTTCGCTCTTTCTGTGGGATTTTCCTGGGGACAATATGGAGCGGTGTGCTGCAGTTTGACGCCTGCGATTTGGAGGAACGTTCGGAACGAGCGACTGGTGAACTGGGTGCCGTTATCGCAGACGAATAATTTCGGTACCCCAAAACTGCTGAGGATTCGTTCGCGGAACGCTCGTTCGAGGTTAGCCGTGGTTGCCTTTTTGAGGGGTATTAGTTCGACCCACTTGGAGAAGGTGTCGAAAAATACTAGCAGCATCGTATTCCCTCGTTTGGACCGTGGCAGTGGTCCGACGAAATCTGCGCACAAGGTAACAAACGGCTCCTCCGCCTTGCGAGTGAGCATCTTGCCCACTGGTTTGCGTTGCAAGGCAAGGCCTTGAACTTCTGACAACTTACGCAGTTGCGAATGTAACGTCTGAAGTCTCGATAGAACCCGGGCCAATAATACCGTTGGGAAACCCTGGCGATGGTCTGCCAAATGCCGAGGTGACCAGCTGTTGGTTGATCGTGGCATTCGTGGAGTACCCTCGTCCGGCGATCTTTTGGGACGCAGAGTTTCCAAGACTCCGTTCCGACAGGTCCGTGGCCGAGATTTCGGTAAAGTCGACCGTTCTCGTGTAGTCCGGATATTTTTGGGGCTCGTCGTGGACTTGTTGTACCCTTCCCGGCGCGATAATGCACGTCGTATTGGTATTGTTGTAGCTTGAGTGCCCAACGTGCCACTCTGCCGTATGGACTTTCCAGGGTGTTTAACCATTTAAGCGCGAGATGGTCAGTTACCACGTCAAAGCGGTAGCCCTCTAGGTAGCATCGTAGTTTTCGTATTGCCCATTTGACGGCTAGGCATTCTTTGTCGGTGGCAGAGTAGTTCTCTTCCGCCTTGTTGAGTCGTCGGCTGACGTACGCGATGACGCGCTCTTTCCCTTCAATCTCCTGGGTGTGGACTGCGCCCGTGCCTACGTTACTGGCGTCCGTTTGTAAAGAGAATTTGACGTTGAAATCGGGGCAGGCGAGTACGGGGGCGGTAGTGAGTAACTCTTTTAGCTTTCCGAAGGCGTCTTGTTGTTCCTGTTCCCATGTCCATGTTTGTCCCTTCTTTAACAGTTGTGACATTGGTTATACCACAGTGGCGAAATTGGGAACAAACCTGCGGTACCATGACGCCATCCCTATGCATTGTCGGAGTTCCTTCAAGTTGGTGGGCGGTGTCAAATCTCTTTCGGCGGCTACCTTGTCGGGGTCGGTATGGATACCTTCCTCACTGATCATGTGTCCCAGGTTTGCCTTGAGAAGTCGAGAGAAGACCTCTTTTACGTTGCGGAGGTGTTCCGTGTAATCCTTCCCGATGATGACAATGTCATCTAAGTACGCGAATGCGTAGGGTTCCATATCTGCGCTGATGACCGTGTCTAACGTCCGTTGAAACGTTGCCCCTGCGGAGTGTAATCCGAAGGGCATTACTTACCATTGATAAAGACCTCTTCCTGGACCGTGAAAGCGGTGGCTTCCCTACTGTCGAGGGCCATAGGTATTTGCCAATACCCGTTCTTTAGATCTAGCGTGGTGATAAAACGTGCATTCTTCAGGCGTTCTAGGATGTAATTGATCCTCGGTAATGGATAGGCGTCCGGGATAGAGCGTTCGTTGAGCTGGCGATAGTCTACGCACATACGCCATTTGTCGTTCTTTTTGCGCACGAGAACAATTGGTGCGCTGTGAGGGCTTCGAGAAGGTTCGATGAGTCCTTCGGCTATTAGTTGGTCGACTTGCTCGTCGATAATTCGCCTCATGGCGGGGTTCTTGGGGTAATACCTCTGTTTTATTGGCCGGTTGTCCCGCATGACGATGGTGTGCTCCGTTAGGTCTGTGGTACCTTGAAGCTTTTCGAACTTCGGCAGTTCCTCATCCAGGAATTCCTGGATCTGTGACGCAAGTTCGGGGGGCCAGGGGTCGTTGGTTCGTTCTGGCTCGTCTTCAAGTTGTTCGTCCCTCTCTAAGCTGAAAGCTCGATTCGGGTCTTCCGGCAGGAGGGTCGTGTCGAACGCGCTCGGTGGTTCCGCCCCTAGAGGGTGTTCCCTCATGTTGGCGACGACTGAGGTGGTATCGTTTAGAGAAGGGGTGCTTGCGGGGGCTTGGTTGGGTACCTGGGCCAGGGGTTGGGACGCTAGTTGAGGAGTCATTTGTGTTGGGGGGATAGCGTGGATGCTATTGTTGACCCCGGTGTCTACGTCGATCACCCGTCTGGGCGCATGGTCGTCAGGCGAAGACCTCGGTTGTGAAGGAACGATTGCCTGTGGGGAGGCAGCTCTGGTTTCCTTAGTCTTTATGGGGATTACCGCGCCGTGGGCTTCGGTTGATCTCCTTACATTCTGCACCGCTGCGTGGGAGCTCGTGTCACCTATCGTTGGCCTAGGAATCGTGCGTTCCGTGGCGGGCCTAAGGTGTGTGCTTTTCGTATTTGGCCTGGGAATCGTGCGTTCCGTTGGGGCCTTAGAATTTTTGCTGGGCGCTCGTTGCTTGGACATGGTGTCCGTCGTAGTTTTCCTCGTACGCGAGTTTTCGGGGGCTGCCCTAGATCTCGGTTTTTCCGTTCCTGTGGTCGGAACTGGACTGGCAGTGACCACCGGGGGGTTTGCCATTGGGCGACGGCTTCGGAGTTGTAGGAGGGTGGTGCCGCACTTGATCGTTGTTTCGATCGCGCATAAGAAATCCAGACCCACAATGACTTGTTCCAACATGTTGGGTAAGACTAAGAGAGGTATCTGGACTTCCCGTCTGTCTAACCGGATGTACGCCAGGAGGATTTGCGTGATCTCGCGCACTGAGCCGTCGGCCAGTCGGATCTGCACGCATGCCTCCCGAAGATTGTTGTTATTGTCCAGTTGTCGGGCGAGGTCAGCACTGACGAAGCTCCGGGACGCCCAGGTGTCAATAGTGGCCTCCGCGTCTTGTCGTCCTATGGTCACTCCCGCCACTATCCGGCCATCGTGTGGGTGTAGGGGGCTAGTTAGTTCCGGGTTTGGGAGGGCGTCGTTCCCGACTGTTCCCGTGTCAATCGAGGACGCGTGTCGTTTCCCGACGTGTCCCGGCGACAACACTCGATCGTCCGTACACCGCGCTTACCGCATTCCCAGCAGAACAGAATCGAAGGGTTGGTGCAGTTCGGAGAAGCGTGGCCAGTTTCGCCACAGCGGCGGCATGCCATGCGCGGATTCACGATGGGGGTGGTTACCATGCGATGCGCGACTTCCTGCACCGGAGCGTTGCTTCGGTTCATAGGTTGTCTCCTTGCTAATTCGGTTGAGTCCCACGGGGGTCTCCGGAATGGTGTCCGGTTGGATTCACCTTCCTTGGGGGCCTGATTCGCCGTCGGCCTAGTGTAACGCGGCATGTTCCGCGGGGGAAGTGGAATTACCGGTGCATTCCGTTCCTGGATGCTCTCGAACTCCGTGGCCAATGTCGTGAGCTGCGTCAGGCTTCGTAGTTCGTGTCTCCGCACGTACAGCTGGTACGCCGGCAAAATGTTGTCGTAGATCCGGTAGAGTTCCTTGGTGGTGTCGTATCCGGCATGGTGCATGAGTAACCGGAGCTCGATAACGAAGTCTTTAAAGGGTTCGCCTACCGCTTGCTTGCGGTCCCGGATCTGATCCTCCAATTGTTCAAAATACCGCGGTGGCAAGAAGAACGCCAAGAATTCCCTGCGGAAATCGGCCCATGGGACGCTTTGTAGTCGGCTGGTCCGGAACCAGCGACTGGCTCTGTCCGTGAGGATTTCTGCCATGGCGCGGGGTAAATGGTTCATGTCTACCCCGTATAAGAGCGCGCGCTCTTCGAGAAGGTCGATGAATGATAATGGATCGTCCTGTCCGTTGAACTGGATCCCCCACTTCCGTATGCGTTCCGCCATTTGGGCGGCGTGGCTACATTGGTATCCCCCTGCGGGTTCGCTTCCCGCCAGGGGTCCCTCGCTCGCAGTTCGGATTCTTCTCGCGGCTGAAGTACGTTGTTCTGGAGACGGAGGTCTTGGTGGCTCGGCCACTATCCCGACGCTGGAGGGAACGCCGGTTTGATTTTCTGGGTTTTCGGGGACTTTTAACCAGAGCTTGGGTGTTTCCGTACGCCCTTCCGCCTTTGTGGAAGTACTCGGTTGAGGTGACTTGGATCGCGCTGGGGACTTGGCATATTGTCGTTCGAGCTCGGCGAGTCGAACCCAGGCTTCTTGTTCGAGGGTCCCCTCAAACAATGCGGCGAAGCTTCTCCGCATGTCTTCGACAGTGCCCTCAATGCTGAACCCGAATTCCACCGCGACCCTTTCTAACTCTTCTCGTCGGCGCTTGTGGACCCAGCCGGTGCCTACCCCTGGATTAGCGACAAACTCCCCAGAGTAGTACTCACCTGAAGTTTTCTCAGTGTTGGGATCCATGGTAGCGTATGGTTTTGTGTTTTCCTTTTTTACCTTTTGGAGTCACTCGCGTATTATGAAAGGGATCGTCCCTTGTGCGAACCGACACTCCGTGTGTATTTATGTCGATAACGCGACCCGCACCGTTGGAGTTGTAGGGTTTTCGTCGAGGCTTTGCGCGGCGCAATACTGTTTTATCGCGCTCGGAGTTTGAGTTCGAGGGTACGCGGAGATCGTGAGATGGATCGGTCCAGCCTATGCCTTAGATTTTAGTGGCCGTGGGTTTTTAATCCACACCCCTTGCTAAAGTTTCCTACGGGTCCCTGCTCGGGCGCCACTTGTAATGCTCCTATTTCAGGCTGAGGTAAGCTCAGTCTTCTCCAGAATCCTACTACAAGAAATTTGTAGTTTGCAGGAACCTCTACAGGAAACGGGGTCGGCCCTATGTAGGCTAGAAACAAGAGTGGAGGAGAATGAGGCGTAACCGTGCCCGTATGAGTTGGATCGAGAAGATAGTGAAGGGCACGAGGCCTTGTCACACTCGTGGGGTCGAGAAGGATGAGGGATACGAGGCGTTGTCACACTCGTGTGGTCGAGAAGGATAAGGAATACGAGGCGTTGTCACACTCGTGGGACCTATCAGAGGATCAGGAGTAATTTGAGGATTGGATTGACCCTTGCCGCGATATTCTTGGTTGCGAATTGATGTCGCAGTTCTCACCCGGAAAATTGACTTACTCGATGGGTTTATTTTTGTTAAAATGCTCATTTATTGGACACTGGATAATTATTGTTTGGCTTAACGTACGGCGTATATAATTTTATTGTAAGTTGCTGCGCGGAGCAACGTCTATCTCGCGGCCGGGTTCCCAAGTAAGTGTCTTGCACTTCTTTCGCTAGAACGCTCGGAACCTAACATCCGCGGATCGAACTAGCTAGCTTAATATTATGGGTGGGGGGATATATGCTGACGGTGGACCGATGGGCAATTTCTTTTGTCGAAAAGAAAACCGTCGCATCGAACCTTAGTGGGAGGGGAAAGTTTTTGGGTCACAGTTGAGGTATTGGTAGGAGAGTTATGGATGGGTGTAGGAGGGGTAGTCACGTGGCCGAACGGCGCGCGTGTGATGGGAGAAAAGTGGGTGGTTCGGAGAGTTTTCGTGTATTGTAGAAGGTAGTTTATTTGTAGACAAAGGTAACTCTTAAACTCAAACTTATTACTCCTCAATTGCTGGTGCGGCGTGGTGAAATGTAACGGCGCCTTGGGGTTCGTTACAATCTTTACCTCTCTTCTTGTAGTAGAAACTTCCGCAATGATCCTAAAAAATTCTTTTCTTTTCTCAATTCTTAACGTAAGTGCAAAGCATTTCCTCCGTCCCTTTAACATCTAACAATCTGCTCGAGCTGTTCTCCATAACACTAGTCGACACGACTTTTCCGCTGTCGCCAAAAATGACTTTTTCTGATAGATTTGGATGTATAAAATTTTTTAAGGAATGTTTTCTTTTTCATGGAGTAGTTTTTTTTTTTAAGAATTTTTAAAAAAATGTTGTATTTTTTGTCATAGGTAGTGCTTCTATTTTTCACAAAACTTAAGTTTCCTACAACTGGTTGTACTGAACTTTGCAATCTAAAAAAGCTGACATCTGCAGCTATAAATCCGACTCAGACACTTTGTAGCTGCAACTAAACGTCTGGAAGATAGTAAGCTTCCAAATTTAAATTTCATAATTTTTTCGGTATTTTTCCTCGAAATTTTGATTTTAAAAGCTCAGGAAAAGTCGAAAAAAAACAATATTTGAATGCCTTCATTTTTGCTTTTAGATAGACACATTAATTAGGCGCCGTTTATAAGAATCGATGGATAAACGGCTATGTTACAACCGTTTGACCAAAACTTTATAACTGCACAGTTCAATACAACCAGTTGTAGGAAACTTAAGTTATGTGAAAAATAGAAGCACTACACATGACAAAAAATACCAAATTTTTTAAAAATTCTTTAAAAAACCTACACCTGGAAAAAATACCATAATTCTTAAAAAAATGTTAAATCTCCCTGTTCGGGGCAGATCCCCACCGAATAGCGGCTGACCAAACAGCAGCTATTTATTGGCCTTCAGCCGCATATTTGCATTGCTACATATTCATACATACAGTGGCTCAAAGCCAAAACAATGCAGTGTCAAATAAACTGTTTAACTGTGGTACAGACTTTAAACTAGAAGAAAACCCCATGGGGGGGGGGGCGTGGGGGGGTGTTAGAACAGAGGTGAATACTCTCTGGGGATACGAATAGTGGCAGAGGTAAATACTCTCTGTAGAGACGTGTTAGGACATAAGTGAATTCTCTGGGGAGACGAATAGTTGCAGAGGTAAATACTCTCTGTAAAGACGTGTTATGACAGAGGTTAATTCTCTGGGGAGACGAATAGTTGCAGAGGTAAATACTCTCTGTAGAGACGGGTTATGGCAGAGGTGACTACTCTGGGGCGACGAATAGTGGCAGAGGTAAATACTCTCTGTAGAGAAAGATAGTGCAGAGGTAAATACTCTCTGTGAAGAAAAAAACTAGGAATAGGATAATATAATAGGAAGTTAATCCCAGGCTGTTCCGAGTTGGACTGCCCCGATTTGAGCCGGCGGGGCTTCTTTTATTGCCGAAAGTCAGCTGTTGGTCGGCGGCTTTTGGCTAGTGCGTGCCCCTGGCATGCCTAACGCCTACTGGGTCCCAGCTGATGGTGTGCCCGTTGGTGATCGTGCCCTGGTTACACTGGCCCGTATGCAGTGTGACCGTTTACGGCCCGGTGATGGTCCCACTGTTTTGGCGCGTGTTTTGAATATGCCGGTTTTTTGTTTTGTGTCTTTTATTTCATCATTTAATACTTCATAATAATACTTCAATATTCAGTCTTTAGTTTACTATATTGTGGCGACGGCGCCGTTGCGTATGGCGCTGGGCGTCACAATTTCTTAATTTAAATAGCATTATTAGCAGATAATTGTTAATAATAATTAAACACACTTATGTATATCAACTCGAACTGCAAAATAAACTAGAATTAACATATAGTGAAGAAAGTCAAAGTGTTGTCTTTATTTGGTGACTATTTTGTGATTGTGATACCTCGCGAATGTACTTCTCACTCACACTTGTTCCTAGCATATGCTAAGGGACAGCTTTTGCCGACGAGATCACCTTATATAATTGCATCATGATCGCAGATATGTTGTCCAGATCAATCAATGGGTAAAAGCAGAAACGCCAGCAGCGACATGTTATCATGCTCAACAGTTGCCCGAATACCGACAAGAGCCCATTTCTATATGCAAGTCGTTTGATAACGTCACTTTGCACGAAATGGCGTAAGATAGATGCTGAGTTAATTGCAGTGGCTGTCGTGCTAAGCCACTTGACGAACACTGATCGGTGGTTGCAAAAAATTGTGTACACCTCAGAAATTCAGAGCAGACATGATTTACAATCCGAACTTCACGCGCTTGCGTTGGCGAAAGTGGGAAAATATTCACCAAACGGGGAAGTAGAAGTGAAGCGGCATACCGTTGTTAAAAACTGCGACACAAACAGCTGGATTGCAATGCTACCAGTGTCTTCAGAATATTCTCTGCGAATTTTTCCGATAATTTCCGTAATCCGATATGTAGCCGTTTTTTTTTTCTTTAAAAATATCTGTGTTCGTAACAGTTTTTAAGTTGGAGTCAAACGGCATATGAATGTTTGCTCAAACGGCTGCAACAGCCGTTTATCCATCGATTCTTACAAACCATGCCTTAAACGACGCCTAAATAATGTTAATTAATTCCATCTAAATCTCAGTCGCTACGCAAAGCCTGCCAAGCGCTCACTCATTCCCTCTCTGTCTCTCTCGCAAACACTTGTACATCTCGAATATGTAGTTAGACATGTAGAAATGTAGAAGCAGATGTAAAAAGCATATGTTAACAAAAATGGAAACATGTATAATATTCCAAAAATGGTTTGACTTCATTTTTTGAATTATTATTTTTTGCCCAAAATTTAATTCGTCCCTTTTGCGAACGTATAATAAATTGCATAAGTCGTAAGATCATATATGTATGTATATGCTGCTTGAGTACCGGGTATAAAGTAGAGCCGCGGCCTTTGCCGCGGTTCACAACGTTCCCTCTCGTTTATTATAATCACGATCGTTCCTGAATTCAAGAGGGGAATGAGAGGGAGCGCCGCAAAGACCGCGGCTCTTTTTTATCCCCGGCACTCAGTTAGTATATATGTAAGTTTACGATTTATGTTATTTATTATATAGTTCACAAAAGGGACTCTTTGTAGATTTCTCCAAATCTTTCATACCAGGCTGTGACAGACAGAAAACTGACAGCTCACAAATGCCGGAAGGAAAGAAACGAACCGTACCACCGTAGCACAAATAACGACAACCACTTATAATTTTGATTTATTTAAATTTAATAATAAATCTGCGACACGGCCTTCCTGACCTACACACGTCCTCATGTATTTAAAAATCAAACCTCTTTTCTTACCTTCTTTTTCATTTTGTTTTTGTTTTATTTTACACCTTCGACTCAAAAAACTATTAATCTTAAAAAATGTATTACTCATTTCATGAAAATAAAAATTTTTCCTAAAACTCGCTTTAATTTTAAATTAATCTAACTATGCTGCACTGGGATACGGATACGGATTACCACAAGTTCGTCCAATTGAATTCATAAACAACCATTAGCCCTCAGTTTATACCACAATAAATCGGCCAACAACAAACAACTTTACCTACTTGACCGCATTTAGCTGACAATCAAACAACCATAGCTCAGAGTCTTAAATCATATTAAACTGTCCATTAAACGGATATAGCCAAAGTCTAAGCACTTAAAACTGGCCATCAAACAAATATAGCTCACAGTCTAAGCACCTCAAACTGGCCATCAAACAAATATAGCTCACAGTCCAAAAATCATAAAACTACCATTTTGATATTTATTCTCAGTAACATCCAAGCTCTTACTAGCTGGACCAATATCATTTCCATTATATTGATCTTTATACTCTTCCAAGCTCTCACTAGCATGACCATCCATAATTTCATCTTCACTTTCTTTCCCGAACTCTGTGGTAATCTCCTTTCTACTCTTTAATTTCTCTTCTCTCCTTTCGCATGCATCGCAAAAATTCATGCGAATACTTATAAGTTCTGTTATTAGTTATTGCTTTAAGCTTATATCGATCCCCATCTAAACCTTCGGTCACTAAAATAGTTTCGTTTGGTGCCTCTTAAGCAACACATAGTTGCTTTGTTCTTATCAAATCTATGTTTTTCATAATTGGCGTTTTTTCCATGTTATATTACTAGTCGACACGACTTTACCGCTGTCGCCCAAAATGACTTTTTCTGATAGATTTTGATTGTTAGAGGTAGATATCGAATATATCACCTTTGTTCCAATATTTAAATTAATAAAGCACTAATTTTGTTTTTACTAAATTTATCGTAATGCTTTATTGTATGTTGGTGATCGGAGCTGCACTGAACGTCTTCGTCATAGCAGCCCCGCTGCAGCGTCCGAAAGCTCTGATCTCAAGAAAGAGTGCAAGCAGATAAAATCAGATCGCGAGCGGGGAGAGCGCTTATGGAGGCAGATAAAAGACAAATCAAAACAAACAAACAATTGTGCTCGATGGCATTTACTTTAATTTAATTTACGTCGTTCTGCTCCGAACATCCTCCCCCCGTTGAAAGAACATGGCTTTCAATTAATCCAATATCGACGGGCAGGACGGCTAGCTTCGCAACGGCTCTCTTCATTAGAGCCGTCGCTGTTCGAACCATTGCGACTCTGATGATTCCATCCTTGCCTGGTATTGCCTCCTCGATACGGCCAAGAAGCCATTTGAGGGGTGAAAAGTTTTCATCCTTTAAGAGGACGACGCTTCCAATCCAATATGTTTGACGTACAGTCTCTCCACTTGCTCCTCTTTTGCAAGAAAGACAGATACTCCATGCTCAGAAGTTCTGTTGCATTTAAGATACCTGCTGCCAACGATTTAGACGGCTAGCATTGGGATGTGTGATTTCCGGTTCTGGAAACGTTTTGAAGCTCGAGCCTTTTAGAAAGTGAGCTGGAGTAAGCACATCTAGACTATCAGGGTCTTCTGAAATTGGATAAAGTGGTCGAGAGTTAGGAATGGCAGAAATCTCATATACGAGGGTGCGAAGCTCTTCAAGAGTCAGCACTGTTGCGTCAACGACTCGATAGAAGTGGTGCTTTGCCGACTTGACAGCCGCTTCCCATAGCCCGCCAAAGTGAGGAGAAGAGGGATAAATTTCCAGTCGATTCCATCGTTTATGCAAGATGATGCGATGACGGAGACGGTTGGCTCGCTGTTGAAAAGCTCCTTGAGCTCCAGCAGCTAACTTCTTGCACCCACGAAATTGGTTGCGGTATCCGTCCACAAGGTCTGCGGCTGGCAATGCAGCATTTGCAGGGTGGCCTGTTCCGAACATCGGCCTTATGATAGAAAGGCCGACAAAAATCGATTCCAGTTGTGTGGAATGCGGGGTTTGGTCGGACGCTATCCGTTGGCAAGTCGCCCATCACGTGCTCAGCCAAGCTTGGCTTTGCCCGAAAGCACCGTACGCATTTGTTTGTTACGCTTGCAACTAGTCTTCGCCCTCCAACGGGCCAATATTTTTGACGAAGCGATGCAAGTAAAGCCTGTGGACCAGCATGCAAAAACCTTTCATGGTAGAAAGTTATAATTGCCTTCGTAACCGGATGACTCTTTGGCAGCAATATTGGATGCTTTGCATCGTAAACCATATTTTCATTTTGTAGCCTTCCACCTACACGAAGCAGTCCGTCACCACCGAGCATCGGGCGCAATGAAAGCAACTTGCTCTTGGCAGGAAGTGCCTTGTTGGCTTTGAGTGCAGTGAGCTCCTCAGCGAAATTAACTTGCTGGATACTTTTTATCAAAAGACGAGTGCCGCCGGTAAGGTCCTGCACAGTGAGCCATCACCAGACCGAACGTACTCCTTGCTTCGAAGGAATATAAAACGATAAATATAACCAAAGACACGTTGTAGCTTGCCAAACGAGTTTGTGTACTTGCTGTCACATGAGAGGTGTTTTTAAAGGCGCTACCTTGGACTTTGAGCAAAACAAGCGAGATGCTACATTCTCATGGACATTCGATCTTATGTAAACGCAAGCTCCATATGCGGCCATGCTAGCATCACAGAAGGCGTGCAATTGTATGGCTGAGTTTTGCAGCATGACATAACGAGGAAACTTAAAATTTTGCACGATGCGTAATTGCAACATAAAGTGCGTCAGAGGCTCAGGCAGAGCATCATCCCATCCTAAGTCTACCTTCCACAAACCTTGTGAGAATATTTTGGCCTTGGCTAGAATAGGTGCTATCAAACCGAGCGGATCATAAAATCTGGCTATAGAAGACAGGACAGTACGCTTGGTGGGCGGGCCTTCTGGCATGATTTTCGAAAAATTGAACTGTAGGTTATCCGAGTTGGGATCCCATACGAGCCCCAAGGTCTTTGCTACGTCGGTTCCATCATGAAACTTAAGCAGCTTTTCCCTGTCCTCCGCAGGCTCCTCTTCAAGCACTTCAGGCTCATTGGAGCACCATTTGCGTATAGGAAAGTGTCCTCTTTGCAGTAGCCCTTTTACTTGACGATGGACCACATTAACTTTCCAATGGTGTCCCCGCCGGATATAAGATCGTCGTACATCGTACCTTCTCACGACTGAGGCTCCTATAGGAAATGACGCTTACTCATCGTACGATAGTTGGTGCATGGCACGAATTGCTAAAAAAGCAGTGGGCTTTGTTCCATACGTAACGGTCTCTAGCTTTTAAATCTTGATTTCATCAGTAAGCTTTTCGTGCCAAAGAATGCATGGCAAATATTCATCCGGGTGTGAAATCCGTACACAGCGATACATCTTGCGGATATCTCCACAAAGTGCAATCCTGAAGAACCTAAACCGAAGCAGTATTTTAAATATTTTGGCTGAATCGTTGGGCCAGCCAGCAATAAGTCATTGAGGGAGCGCCCAGATGTGGTCTTTGCAGATCCATTAAAAAAAAACACATAGTTTCGTACTGCTGCTATCGAGTTTTTGAATAAACGCTCACAAAGTAGATCCTCACTCGATGCAGCTGTCTCTGATGAGTAACAATTTTCAAGCTCCCAAAAACGCTTTACAGCATCCGACAAAGAATCCTCGTCTTCCTTTGGTGCGTAGATAGAGTGACTCGATTGTTAGTGGTGTGAGCCATCCCTCCAGAGACAATCCAACCAAGTTTGGTGTTCTGGAGTGATGGCAGCGTATCAGCCAAATGTAGCTGCCTAGCACTGAGCAAATCAAAAAATATACCAGCGCCTAACAGCATATCGATTCGCTGAGATCTAAAAAAGCAAGGATCAGCTAAATTTATATTCATCGGTACGTCCCATTCTGCAGCATTAGGAACATGCTGCAATTGGTTATGATGTGGTCCCTTCCGCTGCAAAGTCTACATCCAGAAATAGTTTCGTTATTATTAGGAGGGCAATGAGGACATTCTGACTACGCTTGTGTGTTTTTCCTCCCACCTGATGGCTTGGTGTTTCGATTACCAAGTCATTTTCCTGATTCTCCATCATCCTGCATCCAGAAACGAAGCAAGAGATTTCCATGCCAACAGCTTGTGGGACGGCAAGTCTTCTTCCCATTTTTCCCGGCTCCTGGTGTCCAGCCTATGCGTCACAATGTGAATGAGAAATCCATCTAAAATTTCCTCAGTTGATGCCAAATCGGTCGCAGGTGAGCATTGATCTTATCGCTGAGTTGCCAAAGACTCCGCGCAGATCCCATCTCAACACCTTGCAACCCAAATATCGCCTTTACGTGTCCCTGAAAATTATGGTATTTATTGTCGAAAGCAGTTCGAAAGCAATCCCATAGTTCAAATCAGATATTTCGATTGAACGTATGGTTTCTAGTGCTACGCCGTCTAGGCTAGCACGAAGATACTGGAACTTTTCCAAGTTACGTAGCTCTTGCTCGTTGTCCACCACCGTCTTAAACATCACGACGAAGTTTGGCCAGTCCGCGTAATTTCCTCCAAAACGAGCCAATTATATATGAGGCAGCCTCGACCTCCGAGTTGATGTGCTGAGCGAACCTTCTCCAGCGAATTGATGAGGCATGCTGGTTGAGTTTGCGCTGATCACCTTCTGCTGTGCTGCTAGCTCGCAATTTAGTTTTGCATCGATCTGCATAAAAACGTTCGAGAACTCGGACCGCGCGTCTCCGTCGAGCTCCGTGAGATCGAGCCTTTCCAAGTTGCTCTGTGCAGCGTTGAATTCGGAGTACATTGCTTCGTGGTGCTTTAATCGCGCACGCAGGTCAGCTTCGTCAAACTGAAGGATGGACTCCTCCGTTAAGCATTTGTTCATCTCGATGAGCTGCCGCTGGATAGACCTTGTTTTGGCCCTAAAAATGTCCACATCACTAGGTGCAGCCGTCAGAGAATGTCATGATTTTCAGCCATTTTCAACGCCACAAGATCAGGGCTTATACACAAAAAAAAGGGGAGGCACTATAAGAAGGTTTGCGAGGGGAACAATACAACACCCTGTATGCGCCGGCAAGCCGCAAAACCAAGCGACGACAAACAAACGGTTCTATTTCGTTCTGCCTTTGCCTCAACTTGCACTAATACACGCGCAATAAAACCGTTTCTTGGTGGGCTCTTTCACTCAGTGGTGAGACCGATTTTGTCTGCATATAAACACATATGTATATGAAAAGAACTTTGCACCCAAATGCCGGCAATGCACAATGTCACTGGATATCACTGCAGTTCGTTTTGCATGTATTTGTTGTATTTGTTGTATTTGTTTTATGAGTTTGGCACCGATATTTTGCACAAACAGCTTGATCGAATATAAAATTGCCCAACGATATCGACAATTTAATTATTAAATCGCGGTACAGGCTCCAGATCACGTCGGTGTCACCACAATGTTAGAGGTAGATATCGAATATATCACCTGTGTTCCAATATTTAAATTAATAAAGCACTAATTTTGTTTTTAATAAATTTATCGTAATGCCTTATTGTTTGTTGGTGATCGGAGCGGCCGAAAGCTCTGATCTCCAGAAAGAGTGCAAGCAGATAAAATCAGAGCGCGAGCGGGGAGAGCGCTTATGGAGGCAGATAAAATACAAATCAAAACAAACAAAAAATTCATTCATTCATAATTTTTTTTTGGTATTTTTCCCGAAATTTTGACTTTGAAAACTCAGAAAAAGTCGACAAAATAAATTTGAATGCCTACATTTTCGCTTTTAGATAGACACATTAATTAGGAGTCGTTTAAACTATCGTTTTTTTTTTTGTGAAAAATAGAAGCACTACTCATAGGTATATAAATACCAAATTTTTTAAAAATTAAAAAAAAAACTAAACCTGGAAAAAAAAAAATTCTTTAAAAAATTTAAATCTCCAAATTTATCAGAAAAAGTCATTTTGGTCTACAGCGGAAAAAAAAGTTGAATTTTGTCGAGTAGTGAATTTAGACATTTTTTCTAATTAATTGTACGTCAACAGTACTTTCGTTTTCAACAACAGGCATAAGACCAAATGGTCTCTCTTCTTTTCCAATAAGTAATTCTAAGGGACTAACTTTGATCACTCTATTGGTCGTACAATTCAAAGCCAGTTGTTCCTCTTCCAAAGCATCCTGATAAGAACACTGGCTCATTTCGACCTCAGATAACATAGACTTAAGAGTACCTCTTACTCGCTACACCTGGCCTTTGGCCGACTAGCCTCTGTTGCAATTAAATGTAAATCTATCTTTTGCGCAGAGCAGATGTCAAGAAATACTGTACTAGAAAAACTACGACGTTGATCTGTGCGATCAAGCACAAAGGGAAACGATAAATTGAGCTTGACGCCCTAACAGCGTTGATACAGTTATCAGTATCCAGCTTTACTGTATAGCTCAAAAAAAAAAACTTGGTAAAGGCATCTACTTGCACAATTTCGTACTCCTTTTGGACGTTTTTACCACTTAGTTTCCCCATTAATATCGATATGAACAGTATGCCACGGGATATCAATCTTCGGGCTAGGATGTAACTCTGCTTGAATTTTGACAGAAGTTGTTTTAGACAACTTGCAGGTAATACAATTATCGACGAATTTTCTGACATATTTAGACATTTTCTCAAACCAATAAAATTCATAAAACATATCGCTTTTTTCCCGAACCATGCATTATGATTGTCTCATGAACATTATTAACTACGGACCACATAAGCGTCTTTGGGATAACAGGCAGACAAAGAGTTTTTCCATTCCTTTGAATCCATCTATAGAGCGTTTCAGTTCGCAACACATACATAGGTCTTAGCCATAATCTCTCAACACATTGTTACTCAACTTAGAAGCAATTGACGATGTTTCTTTATCTCTCTGCTGATCAGCTAGCAACCAATTACACTAGTCGACACGACTTTTCCGCTGTCGCCCAAAATGACTTTTTCTGATAGATTTGGATGTTTAAAAATTTGTAAGGAATTTTTTTTTTCCAAGTTTAGTTTTTTTGACAGATTTTTTTTTAAATTTGGAATTTTTTATAATAGGTAGTGCTTCTGTAGTTCATATAACTGATGTTTCCTTCAACTGGTTGAATTAAACTTTGAAGTTTTGAAAAGCTGACAAATGCATCTATAAATCCGACTCAGACACTTTGTAGCTGCAACTTAACGTCTGGAAAAAATTAAAATTTCAAATTCAAATTTCATAATTTTTTGCGGTATTTTGTCTCGAGATGTTGACATTTAAGGTGCCGTTTACACTGAGGCTGCTGGGTCTTGATTCTTTGCGTCTTCCCAGAAACGCAGTTTTTTTTACATAGGTTTAGAATAGGGTCCTAGTGATGGCAAAAAGTTACGTCGATGTAACCTTGTATTCAGTTCGAGCTTTGTGCGAAAGGATTTAAGAGAATTGCAATCTGTAAAAACCACAAATTTGCGGCCATGCTAATAATAGCGAAAATGCTTTATTGAATTGTAAACAGCGAGGTTCTCTAACTCGTATGAGTGGTATCTAGCTTCTGCAGGTGATGTTCGTTTGCTGTGATACTCAATTACCAATTACCAAACTGCTGAAAGTACGAAACCAGATCAATGAATTGCCACAATTGAGACGCCGACTGCGGAGGAGTTAAATGTACAAGGCTTGTATTTTCCGCGGATTTGGTCGAACTTCGCCCTCACTTACTTCGAATTCTAAATATTCAGCTGGTTTTAAGAAAGGAACATTTTGAGAAATTAAAATTCTGGTGGGGAAATCTTAAGCCCCATTGGTATGCTCAAAAACTCGAATTGTCACTCAGGTGTCACAAAAGCGATGCAGTCGATTGAGTTTGGATGAACTGGAATTTGGTGTAATCCACTTGCCATATCAAGGCAAGTAAAGGCCAGGACTCGCAAACGGGGAACAATAAGCGCGTATAATATGTGCATATAACAACTTATTAACTATAAGTCGAACTTGTTCCTTTTCTTCCACACTCAACTTGAAGGGACTGTCTTATTTTTATCAATCAAACATATCCCCAGTTGACCCGTAGTCACGCGGCTCTGTAGAAATTCATTAATAAAGGATTCACAATAATCCCCCAATATTGTTTACAGTCGGTTTCCATTAGGTCCATTTAACTCAGTATAAAAGTCTGTCAGGTGAGGACTGCTTTGTGACACTAACACGGAACATATTGATTTGGCTTTAAATATAACAAGCGAATTGGACGTAATTGTTACACCGATACCCTGGCCCAAAATCTCTCGACCAATCATGACCTCGTACTTCATGTAATTATCCAGAACAACATGAAACAGAATCACCCCACAGGATGTTTGCTTATCTTAACATTTGAAAGTATTTGTAAAGTGCTACATAAAGTGTTATTACCAATACCTCTTAGTGATACTAGATTGTTAATTCTGGTCCCGAAAAGTCTTTGCGACGCAGCTTCCTTGATGAGTGAACATTCGGCTCCGGAATCAAAACAAAATGGAAAAGACTCACCAAATTTCATCAGGGTACCAATGTGCTCGACGACAGTACACACATTGATATGTTTGACATTGTTGTTTCTGACCAGTGTGCCACGATCTGGGCACTCTGTAGACACGTGCACAATCTTTCCACACTTGTAGCAAGTCAAAGTTGCCCGATCCAATCCACCTGTGTTGAGAGCGTACTACTGATTTGAAGTTTGTTGATAACGAGCTGTTTCCCTTTTAAAACGACAGTCAACCATCTTGTGCCCGAGTTTTCCACATTATGGCACTTTATTTGAAGATCCTTGATGCTTGATGCTTGATCCTTTTTCCCGGCGGAGCAAAAGGATTACACTACTCGACAAAATTCAACTTTTTTTTCCGCTGTCGCCAAAAATGATTTTTTCTGATAGATTTGAAGTTTTAAATTTTTTTAAAGAATTATGGTTTTTTTTTTCATGGTGTAGTTTTTTTTTTTAAATTGAAAAAAAATGTGGAATTTTTTGTCATAGGTAGTGCTTCTATTTTTTACATAACTTCAGTTTCCTGCAACTGGTTGTATTGATCTTTCCAATTAAAAAAAGCCGACAAATGCAGTTATAAGTCCGATCAAGACACTTTGTAGTTGCAACTTAACGTCTGGCAGACATTTTCAAATTTCAAGCTTTCAAATTGAAATTTCATAATTTTTTTCGGTATTTTTTCCTAAAATTTTGACTTTGAAATGGAGTTCCCGGCTGTGTACTCAGGTACTGTGCCGAGTTTCTGTGGGCCGTTGCTTAAACTATTCAACCTGTCCATAAATTCTTCATGCTTTCCACCGATATGGAAGGAGTTTACTTGTATACAGATCACTTGTATCTCCAGGTCAACATGGATTTATAAGGCGGAGAATATAAAGTAGAGAACCATTACTAATTTATTGGAGTTTACCTCCTTTATAATTAAAGGCTTTCAAGGTAATTTTATATTTTAATAATAATTTTAATTAATTTTATTTATAGACGGATGTTGTTTACACCGATTTTAGTAAAGCGTTCGGCTCTTTAAACCATTCTCTCCTAGCACAAAAACTTGACCTTCTAGGGTTCCCGCCCAATCTCCTGAGATGGATCTCTAGCTACCTTTGTACTAGGTATCAAAGATTCCTTTTTAAAAACTCCCTGTCCTCACCAATTATGGTGACTTCGGGTGTACCACAGGGCAGCCGTCTAGGCCCCTTACTCTTTACATTCTTTATAAATGACCTGCCTTCTGTATTAACATACTCTCGAGTACTTATGTATGCGAATGATGTCAAGCTCTGTGTCCAGTATAGGTTGCAATCCGATCTCGATAGATTTCAGTATTGGTGTTCTGCAAATTTATTAAACCTTAATGCTTCAAAATGTAAAGTAATGACTTTTCATCGCTCCAGCGCCTTTCTGGTTCCTTACACCCTTTGTGGTGGTTCTCTTGAGAAAATTAACCGGGTTGATGATCTTGGTATTCTATTAGATCCCAAGTAAAGGTTTTCATAAAGCTTGGGTTTATAAAGAGGTGGTCAAAGGAATTTGACGAACCCTATATAACAAAGACTCTCTACACCTCTCTGGTTCGTCCAATTTTAGAATACAGCTCTTGTGTATGGTGCCCCCAGTACAACTTACACCAGGACCGTATAGAATCAGTTTAGAAAAACTTTTTACTTTTTGTTCTACGCGGCCTCAGCTGGGATGCAAGTGTGAGACTGCCGTCTTACCCTAATAGATTACTTTTAATAAACCTTCCAACCTTAGCTAATCGTAGGAAAAAGCTTGGTGTGATTTTTGTGCACAACTTGATCAAGGGTGACGTAGATAGCCCTGACCTGTTGAGTCGCATAAACTTCACGATTTCTTTTAGAAGCACTAGGAATTATACACCGTTGTTTTTTCCGCTTTGTAGATCGAAGTATTCCTTGCATGAATCATTTAGGGTCCAGTGATCAGATTATAATTCCCTCTACCATATTATATCTACTACTAACTCCCATCCTAGTCTTAAATTATTGATACTCTTATATCTTTCCCATAATTAGTAATTACTTTGCTTCTTTAGTTAGATTAGTTCTACTTTTCCTCGAACACTAGTCTAACACCTATCTTTTCTCCATGTCTGCGATCGGTTCGGTTAACGAGTCGCGCGTTATGCGGTAGCGCCCCTCGGTCGGTTGGGCGGGAGGTTAGCTGCGTTCTTGCCTGGGATCCGCGCGTAACAGCCATCGGCTGGTGTCGCTGGGGCCACTTGATGGTGCAGTCATTGCATATAAACGTCCTAAAGAAAACGAGAGGGAACGCTGTGAGCCGTGGCTCTACTTTATACCCGGTACTCAGTCAGAATATATGTGATCTTATGATTTATGTAGTTTATTATATGTTTGCAAAAGGGACGAATTAAATTTAGGCCTAAATATAAAAATTAAAACAAGGGAGAACGTTGTGAGCCGCGGCAAACGCTCGGCTCTACTTTATACCCGATACTCAGTCAGTATATACATACATATGTACATATACGAGCTTGCGATTATGCAATTTATTATATGTTCGCAAAAGGAAAAAATTAAATTTTGGGCAAAAAAAATATTTTAAAAAATTATATCAAATGGAATTTTTATACATGCTTCCATTTTTGTTTACATATGCTACTACATTTCTACATGTATATATATGTATAACTACATATTCGTGACGTGGAAATGCTTGCGAGAGAGAGAGATAGTAGCTACTGAAATTTAATTTGTTCCTTCTGGCTATAATAGTAGTTCAACCTGATCAAGATTCGGCAATCTGTAGATACGGTAGATACGGTTATTTTCTATGATAATGCGTTTTTGATTTTCTTTTATCTTAAAAATTGTGGATTCTACAGAATTTCGTCCTTTGTAGGGGCGGAAGGGGGCGGTGTCAAAATTTTGAAATACACTTGTATTGAAGTGATATTACAGGGGCTTGGATAGAAAGTTTGGTTGCTCTAGCTTTTATAGTCTCTGAGATCTAGGCGCTTATCTGAACGAATAGGCAAAATAGATAGGGTCGCGTGTGAAAGAGAGCGAGAGGCAACGATGACTTTCGACATGGTTTTCTTCATTGTGGCTATATTAATAATCAGATCTGATCAAAATTCAAAGCTCTGATAGAAATTGTAAGCCTCTAGGATTCTGCGTTTTTATTTTTCTCATATCTTCAAAATTGTGTATGGGCGGGGCGAAATTTCGGAATACACTTGAAGTAGTGTGATAACTGACTGAATACAAAACTTGGTTGCTCTAGCTTTAATAGTTTTTGAGATATAGGCTCTAATGAAGACGGACGGACGGACAGACGGACAGACAGACATGGCTATATTGACTCGGCTATTGATGGTGATCAAGAATATATATACTTTATAGGGTCGGAAACGCTTCCTTCTGGGCGTTACACACAACCTTTATCCCCACAAATCTAATATACCCCTATACTCTTCGAGTACCGGGTATAAAAAATTAGGTTGAAACCTATGCTAGATTTTCATATATTGAAAGTTATCTGTTTTAATTTTTCCTAACATATAATTTTTACATCAGCTTCTACATTTCTACATGTACATGCAGAACTACTCATACGAGACATGTAAGTGTGTGCGAGAGAGAGAGGGGGAATGAGTTAGCGCTTGGCAGGCGTTGAATAGCGACTGAAATTTAATTTGTTCCTTTTTGGCTATGATATTAGATCGACCTGATCCATATTCGGCAATCTGGTAGATACGGGTATTTTCAATGACTATGCGTTTTTGGTTTTCTTTTATCTTAAAAATTGTGGATTCCATAGATTGTTGTACTTTGTGGTGGCGGAACACGCGCGGCAAAATTTTGAAATAAGCTCGTGCTGGTTTGATATCACAGGAGCTTGGAGAGAAAGTCTGGTTGCTCTCGCTCTTAGAGTCTCTGAGATCTAGGCGCTCATTTAGACATAGAGGCAAAATAGACAGGGTCGTGTGTGAGAGAGAGCGAGAGGCAACGATGACTTTCGAAATGGTTTTCTTCATTGTAGCTATATTAATAGTCCGATCTGATCTAGGATTACACTACTCGATAAAATTCAACTTTTTTTTCCGCTGTCGCCAAAAATGACTTTTTCTGATAGATTTGGAGTTTTACATTTTTTTAAAGAATTATGGTTTTTTTACATGGTGTAGTTTTTTTTTAAGAATTTTTAAAAAATTTGGTATTTTTTGTCATAGGTAGTGCTTCTATTTTTTACTTAACTTCAGTTTCCTACAACTAGTTGTATTGATTTTTGCAATTAAAAAAAAGCCGACAAATGCAGTTATAAGTCCGATCAAGACACTTTGTAGCTGCAACTTAACGTCTGGAAGATATTAAGCTTTCAAATTGAAATTTCGTCATTTTTTTTCGGTATTTTTTCCCGAAATTTTGACTTTGAAAACGGAGTTCCCCGCTGTGTACTCACGTACTGTGCCGAGTTTCTGTGTGGGCCGTTGCTTAAACTATTCAACCTGTCCATAAATTCTTCATGCTTTCCCCCGATATGGAAGGAGTTCTTTATAATTCCCCCCCATAAGAAAGGTAGCAAGTCTGACGCAATGAACTATAGAGGTATATCTAAGTTATCAGCTATTCCTAAAGTGTTTGAGAAAATTTTTACTCCGCACCTGCAGCACCTATGCAGATCACTTGTATCTCCAGGTCAACATGGATTTACAAGGCGGAGAATATAAAGTAGAGAATTACTAATTACTAATTAATTACTAATTACCATTACTAAATTATTGGAGTTTACCTCCTTTATAATTAAAGGCTTTCAAGGTAATTTTATATTTTAATAATAATTTTAATTAATTTTATTTATAGACGGATGTTGTTTATACCGATTTTAGTAAAGCGTTCGGCTCTTTAAACCATTCTCTCCTAGCACAAAAACTTGACCTTCTAGGGTTCCCGCCCAATCTCCTGAGATGGATCTCTAGCTTCCTTTGTACTAGGTATCAAAGATTCCTTTTTAAAAACTCCCTGTCCTCACCAATTATGGTGACTTCGGGTGTACCACAGGGCAGCCGTCTAGGCCCCTTACTCTTTACATTCTTTATAAATGACCTGCCTTCTGTATTAACATACTCTCGAGTACTTATGTATGCGAATGATGTCAAGCTCTGTGTCCAGTATAGGTTGCAATCCGATCTCGATAGATTTCAGTATTGGTGTTCTGCAAATTTATTAAACCTTAATGCTTCAAAATGTAAAGTAATGACTTTTCATCGCTCCAGCGCCTTTCTGGTTCCTTACACCCTTTGTGGTGGTTCTCTTGAGAAAATTAACCGGGTTGATGATCTTGGTATTCTATTAGATCCCAAGTAAAGGTTTTCATAAAGCTTGGGTTTATAAAGAGGTGGTCAAAGGAATTTGACGAACCCTATATAACAAAGACTCTCTACACCTCTCTGGTTCGTCCAATTTTAGAATACAGCTCTTGTGTATGGTGCCCCCAGTACAACTTACACCAGGACCGTATAGAATCAGTTTAGAAAAACTTTTTACTTTTTGTTCTACGCGGCCTCAGCTGGGATGCAAGTGTGAGACTGCCGTCTTACCCTAATAGATTACTTTTAATAAACCTTCCAACCTTAGCTAATCGTAGGAAAAAGCTTGGTGTGATTTTTGTGCACAACTTGATCAAGGGTGACGTAGATAGCCCTGACCTGTTGAGTCGCATAAACTTCACGATTTCTTTTAGAAGCACTAGGAATTATACACCGTTGTTTTTTCCGCTTTGTAGATCGAAGTATTCCTTGCATGAATCATTTAGGGTCCAGTGATCAGATTATAATTCCCTCTACCATATTATATCTACTACTAACTCCCATCCTAGTCTTAAATTATTGATACTCTTATATCTTTCCCATAATTAGTAATTACTTTGCTTCTTTAGTTAGATTAGTTCTACTTTTCCTCGAACACTAGTCTAACACCTATCTTTTCTCCATGTCTGCGATCGGTTCGGTTAACGAGTCGCGCGTTATGCGGTAGCGCCCCTCGGTCGGTTGGGCGGGAGGTTAGCTGCGTTCTTGCCTGGGATCCGCGCGTAACAGCCATCGGCTGGTGTCGCTGGGGCCACTTGATGGTGCAGTCATTGCATATAAACGTCCTAAAGAAAACGAGAGGGAACGCTGTGAGCCGTGGCTCTACTTTATACCCGGTACTCAGTCAGAATATATGTGATCTTATGATTTATGTAGTTTATTATATGTTTGCAAAAGGGACGAATTAAATTTAGGCCTAAATATAAAAATTAAAACAAGGGAGAACGTTGTGAGCCGCGGCAAACGCTCGGCTCTACTTTATACCCGATACTCAGTCAGTATATACATACATATGTACATATACGAGCTTGCGATTATGCAATTTATTATATGTTCGCAAAAGGAAAAAATTAAATTTTGGGCAAAAAAAATATTTTAAAAAATTATATCAAATGGAATTTTTATACATGCTTCCATTTTTGTTTACATATGCTACTACATTTCTACATGTATATATATGTATAACTACATATTCGTGACGTGGAAATGCTTGCGAGAAAGAGAGAGGTAGTAGCTACTGAAATTTAATTTGTTCCTTCTGGCTATAATAGTAGTTCAACCTGATCAAGATTCGGCAATCTGTAGATACGGTAGATACGGTTATTTTCTATGATAATGCGTTTTTGATTTTCTTTTATCTTAAAAATTGTGGATTCTACAGAATTTCGTCCTTTGTATGGGCGGAAGGGGGCGGTGTCAAAATTTTGAAATACACTTGTATTGAAGTGATATTACAGGAGCTTGGATAGAAAGTTTGGTTGCTCTAGCTTTTATAGTCTCTGAGATCTAGGCGCTTATCTGAACGAATAGGCAAAATAGATAGGGTCGCGTGTGAAAGAGAGCGAGAGGCAACGATGACTTTCGACATGGTTTTCTTCATTGTGGCTATATTAATAATCAGATCTGATCAAAATTCAAAACTCTGAGAGAAATTGTAAGCCTCTAGGATTCTGCGTTTTTATTTTTCTCATATCTTCAAAATTGTGTATGGGCGGGGCGAAATTTCGGAATACACTTGAAGTAGTGTGATAACTGACTGAATACAAAACTTGGTTGCTCTACCTTTAATAGTTTTTGAGATATAGGCTCTAATGAAGACGGACGGACGGACAGACGGACAGACAGACATGGCTATATTGACTCGGCTATTGATGGTGATCAAGAATATATATACTTTATAGGGTCGGAAACGCTTCCTTCTGGGCGTTACACACAACCTTTATCCCCACAAATCTAATATACCCCTATACTCTTCGAGTACCGGGTATAAAAAATTAGGTTGAAACCTATGCTAGATTTTCATATATTGAAAGTTATCTGTTTTAATTTTTCCTAACATATAATTTTTACATCAGCTTCTACATTTCTACATGTACATGCAGAACTACTCATACGAGACATGTAAGTGTGTGCGAGAGAGAGAGGGGGAATGAGTTAGCGCTTGGCAGGCGTTGAATAGCGACTGAAATTTAATTTGTTCCTTTTTGGCTATGATATTAGATCGACCTGATCCATATTCGGCAATCTGGTAGATACGGGTATTTTCAATGACTATGCGTTTTTGGTTTTCTTTTATCTTAAAAATTGTGGATTCCATAGATTGTTGTACTTTGTGGTGGCGGAACACGCGCGGCAAAATTTTGAAATAAGCTCGTGCTGGTTTGATATCACAGGAGCTTGGAGAGAAAGTCTGGTTGCTCTCGCTCTTAGAGTCTCTGAGATCTAGGCGCTCATTTAGACATAGAGGCAAAATAGACAGGGTCGTGTGTGAGAGAGAGCGAGAGGCAACGATGACTTTCGAAATGGTTTTCTTCATTGTAGCTATATTAATAGTCCGATCTGATCTAGGATTACACTACTCGATAAAATTCAACTTTTTTTTCCGCTGTCGCCAAAAATGACTTTTTCTGATAGATTTGGAGTTTTACATTTTTTTAAAGAATTATGGTTTTTTTACATGGTGTAGTTTTTTTTTAAGAATTTTTAAAAAATTTGGTATTTTTTGTCATAGGTAGTGCTTCTATTTTTTACTTAACTTCAGTTTCCTACAACTAGTTGTATTGATTTTTGCAATTAAAAAAAAGCCGACAAATGCAGTTATAAGTCCGATCAAGACACTTTGTAGCTGCAACTTAACGTCTGGAAGATATTAAGCTTTCAAATTGAAATTTCGTCATTTTTTTCGGTATTTTTTCCCGATATTTTGACTTTGAAAACGGAGTTCCCCGCTGTGTACTCACGTACTGTGCCGAGTTTCTGTGTGGGCCGTTGCTTAAACTATTCAACCTGTCCATAAATTCTTCATGCTTTCCCCCGATATGGAAGGAGTTCTTTATAATTCCCCCCCATAAGAAAGGTAGCAAGTCTGACGCAATGAACTATAGAGGTATATCTAAGTTATCAGCTATTCCTAAAGTGTTTGAGAAAATTTTTACTCCGCACCTGCAGCACCTATGCAGATCACTTGTATCTCCAGGTCAACATGGATTTACAAGGCGGAGAATATAAAGTAGAGAACCATTACTAAATTATTGGAGTTTACCTCCTTTATAATTAAAGGCTTTCAAGGTAATTTTATATTTTAATAATAATTTTAATTTTATTTATAGACGGATGTTGTTTATACCGATTTTAGTAAAGCGTTCGGCTCTTTAAACCATTCTCTCCTAGCACAAAAACTTGACCTTCTAGGGTTCCCGCCCAATCTCCTGAGATGGATCTCTAGCTACCTTTGTACTAGGTATCAAAGATTCCTTTTTAAAAACTCCCTGTCCTCACCAATTATGGTGACTTCGGGTGTACCACAGGGCAGCCGTCTAGGCCCCTTACTCTTTACATTCTTTATAAATGACCTGCCTTCTGTATTAACATACTTTCGAGTACTTATGTATGCGAATGATGTCAAGCTCTGTGTCCAGTATAAGGACATTTCTTTCCAATCCAGGTTGCAATCCGATCTCGATAGATTTCAGTATTGGTGTTCTGCAAATTTATTAAACCTTAATGCTTCAAAATGTAAAGTAATGACTTTTCATCGCTCCAGCGCCTTTCTGGTTCCTTACACCCTTTGTGGTGGTTCTCTTGAGAAAATTAACCGGGTTGATGATCTTGGTATTCTATTAGATCCCAAGTAAAGGCTTTCATAAAGCTTGGGTTTATAAAGAGGTGGTCAAAGGAATTTGACGAACCCTATATAACAAAGACTCTCTACACCTCTCTGGTTCGTCCAATTTTAGAATACGGCTCTTGTGTATGGTGCCCCCAGTACAACTTACACCAGGACCGTATAGAATCAGTTTAGAAAAACTTTTTACTTTTTGTTCTACGCGGTCTCAGCTGGGATGCAAGTGTGAGACTGCCGTCTTACCCTAATAGATTGCTTTTAATAAACCTTCCAACCTTAGCTAATCGTAGGAAAAAGCTTGGTGTGATTTTTGTGCACAACTTGATCAAGGGTGACGTAGATAGCCCTGACCTGTTGAGTCGCATAAACTTCACGATTTCTTTTAGAAGCACTAGGAATTATACACCGTTGTTTTTTCCGCTTTGTAGATCGAAGTATTCCTTGCATGAATCATTTAGGGTCCAGTGATCAGATTATAATTCCCTCTACCATATTATATCTACTACTAACTCCCATCCTAGTCTTAAATTATTGATACTCGTATATCTTTCCCGTAATTAGTAATTACTTTGCTTCTTTAGTTAGATTAGTTCTACTTTTCCTCGAACACTAGTCTAACACCTATCTTTCCTCCATGTCCGCGATCGGTTCGGTTAACGAGTCGCGCGTTATGCGGTAGCGCCCCTCGGTCGGTTGGGCGGGAGGTTAGCTGCGTTCTTGCCTGGGATCCGCGCGTAACAGCCATCGGCTGGTGTCGCTGGGGCCACTTGATGGTGCAGTCATTGCATATAAACGTCCTAAAGAAAACGAGAGGGAAAGCTGTGAGCCGTGGCTCTACTTTATACCCGGTACTCGGTCAGAATATATGTGATCTTATGATTTATGTAGTTTATTATATGTTTGCAAAAGGGACGAATTAAATTTAGGCCTAAATATAAAAATTAAAACAAGCGAGAACGTTGTGAGCCGCGGCAAACGCTCGGCTCTACTTTATACCCGATACTCAGTCAGTATATACATACATATGTACATATACGAGCTTGCGATTAATGCAATTTATTATACAGTGGCTCAAAGCAAAAAACAATGCAGTGTCAAATAAACTGTTTAACTGTGGTACAGATTTTAAGTTATAGGAAAAACAAAATGTTTAAATGCACCAAAGCATTTAGAAACTAGGAATCCGACTTGATTTCCGGTTTGGCGTTTAAACATTTTTTGTTTTTCTTCTAGTTTAAAATCTGTACCACAGTAAAACAGTTTATTTGACACTGCATTGTTTTGGCTTTGAGCCACTGTATGTTCGCAAAAGGAAAAAATTAAATTTTGGGCAAAAAAAATATTTAAAAAAAGTATATCAAACCATTTTTGGAATTTTTATACATGCTTCCATTTTTGTTTACATATGCTACTACATTTCTACATGTATATATATGTATAACTACATATTCGTGACGTGGAAATGCTTGCGAGAGAGAGAGGTAGTAGCTACTGAAATTTAATTTGTTCCTTCTGGCTATAATAGTAGTTCAACCTGATCAAGATTCGGCAATCTGTAGATACGGTAGATACGGTTATTTTCTATGATAATGCGTTTTTGATTTTCTTTTATCTTAAAAATTGTGGATTCTACAGAATTTCGTCCTTTGTATGGGCGGAAGGGGGCGGTGTCAAAATTTTGAAATACACTTGTATTGAAGTGATATTACCGGAGCTTGGATAGAAAGTTTGGTTGCTCTAGCTTTTATAGTCTCTGAGATCTAGGCGCTTATCTGAACGAATAGGCAAAATAGATAGGGTCGTGTGTGAAAGAGAGCGAGAGGCAACGATGACTTTCGACTTGGTTTTCTTCATTGTGGCTATATTAATAATCAGATCTGGTCATCCGGGTCCGGGAATTCGGAATCGAGGACACGGGAACTGTGGAGGAATTTCGCAGCCGCATTGCCGGGTTCATATCCCGCGGTGGCCACTCAGAAACCGTGCAGGCAAGGATCGAGAAATTCGACGCTCATTTCGGCAACATTCCCAGCCCAAGGAGCCCAGCCGTGTCTCCGGGAGCTACAGGAATAGTTAAAGAGAAAGCGAGCGTCGAAGGGCAGCCGTCCTTGTTGGAGATCCCCAAACTAGCTAGAACCACCCGAATGACATGCCCCAAGTCACCCGGACGCCCGGAATAGACAGGTTCCATATCACAGACCACCGAATAACAGAAGTCACAGCGTCCATCGCAGAGTCAGCGCCGGTTGACGATCCCGAAATACCCTACCATGAGTCACGGATCTCTTTAGGAGCCCTTGCAGGTGATCATCCCGGAGCCATACAACATACCTCGACGACCAGGCCCCAGTGCCATCGTGTCCCACACCCTCGGAAGCGACTCGAGGAACGCGTCGAGTCATATGGAGGTAGCCCCGAGCAACTGCCGCGTGCCATATCAGTCCTCCTGAAAAGCTGAGGGCTGGTTCAGGACTTTTCACATGCAGGATCAGAACTGGAACGACTTCCTCAAGGAATTCCTGGAGTTCAATATATTAAGAATCAGGAACTAGATGGGATCTACGAGAACCTTCGTCCAGAGTACCAGATGTACACACGGCGACAGGATTTTCGTTTCCTCAGGGAGATGACACAGCTCGTGTCCGCATACGAGACCGCCAAGGATCGTGACGCACCACGCACAAACGGATCTATGCAGGCCAACAGGTTCCGAACGCAGTATTCAGACAACGGAACAACGACTCACAGCACCACAGTGCCCGGGGCACCCGAGAAACCGGACGTCTTCCACAGCCCTAACTGGTGTCACCACTTCGACCCTCAGAAAACTTCAACCAACCACGAATACCAAGAAGCGACCAGCGTCAACAGGAATCAGCGCTGGTAACAACAGAGAAAAACATACGTCGACAAGAAAACCAACAAAGCTTCACTCTAACATACCGGAGAAAACCGAGCCAGGCGAACCAGCCAAGAGACGCAGAGCCTCGTCGCGATCAGTCAATCTTCGCGGAAACACAACTCCAGACTACCGGTTAAAGCCCCTCGCCGACGCCGCAATAGCACGGGAACGGAACTCATTCCCAACAGTGATATCTGGGGACTTCGAGCAAGTAATTCTGGCCCACATCACTGTAATGCTCCTATTTCAGGCTGAGGTAAGCCCAGTCTTCTCCAGGATCCTACTACAAGAAATTTGTAGTTTGCAGGAACCTCTACAGGAAACGGGGTCGGCCCTAAGTAGGCTAGAAACAAGAGTGGAGGAGAATGAGGCGTAACCGTGCCCGTATGAGTTGGATCGAGAAGATAGTGAAGGGCACGAGGCGTTGTCACACTCGTGGGGTCGAGAAGGATGAGAAATACGAGGCGTTGTCACACTCGTGTGGTCGAGAAGGATAAGGAATACGAGGCGTTGTCACACTCGTGGGACCTATCAGAGGATCAGGAGTAATTTGAGGATTGGATTGACCCTTGCCGCGATATTCTTGGTTGCGAATTGATGTCGCAGTTCTCACCCGGAAAATTGACTTACTCGATGGGTTTATTTTTGTTAAAATGCTCATTTATTGGACACTGGATAATTATTGTTTGGCTTAACGTACGGCGTATATAATTTTATTGTAAGTTGCTGCGCGGAGCAACGTCTATCTCGCGGCCGGGTTCCCGAGTAAGTGTCTTGCACTTCTTTCGCTAGAACGCTCGGAACCTAGCATCCGCGGATCGAACTAGCTAGCTTAATATTATGGGTTGGGGGATATATGCTGACGGTGCGCCGATGGGCAATTTCTTTTGTCGAAAAGAAAACCGTCGCATCGAACCTTAGTGGGAGGGGAAAGTTTTTGGGTCACAGTTGAGGTATTGGTAGGAGAGTTATGGACGGGTGTAGGAGGGGTAGTCACGTGGCCGAACGGCGCGAGTGTGATGGGAGAACAGTGGGTGGTTCGGAGAGATTTCGTGTGTTGTAGAAGGTAGTTTATTTTTAGACAAAGGTAACTCTTAAACTCGAACTCATTACTCCTCAATTGCCGGTGCGGCGTGGTGAAATGTAACGGCGCCTTGGGGTTCGTTACACCCCCCCCCTTTCTTCCGGGAGGAGGCGGACGCAGACCGGTCCGGCGAGTGATCGCTTGTGGACCTGGTATTTCCGATCCCAGAACCAAACGCTGCAGCGGATCCTGTCCGCCCGTTTTATGCGGCACTGCACCTCCTCGACCAAGCCAGTAGGCACTACTCGGCCCGGGGTGTTGACCTGCCAATCGGGCGGAGCGACTATCCCGTCGGCGTCCCTTCCGACTTCTTCGACCAGGCTGTCATCTTCTGTTTGGAAGTCTTTCGGTAAGAAGCTTAGCAGCCTCTCGAGCTCTTCGTCGTCCGTTTCGGGTTGGTCTCCGGTAGCTACCGTCAGTAGCTCCTCGATGGATATATCGTCGAACCCTCTGGTCGCTACCGGGGGCGAGAGGCTTTCCGGTGTGTCTGGTATGGTTGGCAGCTCTAGCCCCAGTAGGGTTGGGGTAGCGTAGTCACTCTTCTGCCCCGTTTCCCACCTCTCCATATGTTCGGTCAGCTCCGCTTGTTGAACTGGAGGGACGTCTTCGGTTCCTGACGTGGAGTCGGGGGGGAGGGTCTTCTTTTACCGACCCCCGAGCCGGGCTCGGGTCAGTACGGAGTACTTTGGCCTGTTTTGGCGTAGTCACCGCCGGTTCGCGCTGGGTGTGCGCCGTTGCTGGGGGATCATTATGACGATACGCGTGTTGTTCGAACATCGGTTCGAACGATGGAGGTTCGGGGCTCGGCGAGTAGTAGGTCCGGGGGTCTCGGCGGCGGAATAGTGGTGGCGACCACAGATTTTCGCGTCGAAATCTGGATTGTCGTCGCGAAAACAGTGGAGAGCTATTCCGCGGGCCTTCGGAGGTCTCTATGCCCGAGAGTTCGTCGTCTGATTCGCCGCTTGACTCGGCCGTATCGTTGCAGTTTGGCCGCTCTGGGGGGGCGTCCCGCCTTATGTCGGCGTATGCGCCTCCGTTGGAGATTGGGACGTCGTCTTGCTCTTCGTCGCGGATAGGGGTGCTGGCGGTTGACCACGACGGTTCACATTTGGGTTCTGGGATGTCGTGGGGCGGACGATGGTCTCCGTTCTTGGACTGCGGCGGGGCTTTGGTTCTCCCGAATGTGGGTGCGCCAGACTCTGAGTCTTCAGAGTCGGTAGAGTCATCGATATAGATGATCTCGGGTGCCTCTGCGGGAGTTGCGGCTTCTTGGTGATCCATGGTGGGTTGGCTTAATGAAGTTTTGGGTGTTGAGGGTAGCGGTGCTAGTTCTCGTTTGAGTTATAATACGGATATTACTTAGGCTTTTAAAGGGTTCGATGCCTTAGGTCGGCACAGTTACAGAAATATAGTGTCAGCAAGTGTAGATTACGTGAACTTAGGTATAAGTGTAAGCGGAAAAGAATTGAATAAGAAATATATGTTTTTTTTGTTTTCTGAGCTTTAAAGGGTTCGATGCCTTAGGTCGGCACAGTTACAGAAATATAGTGTCAGCAAGTGTAGATTACGTGAACTTAGGTATAAGTGTAAGCGGAAAAGAATTGAATAAGAAATATATGTTTTTTTTTTGTTTTTTTTAAGCTTTTGCAATATATTTAAATTTTTTTTTTTTTTATATTTTTTTTTGCTGAGTCCAGTTTGCTTTCTTCACTCGTCACCCGATCCGTATTCCCGTGGACGAGGTATGGGGTAGGTACGGGTGGCTTGAGTTCGCCGAATTTTAGGGGGGGCGACGGTGGCATACATGGGGGCCTTACCGCTGGTCGGTGTCGATACCTCGGCCGGGCGTGCGTCGGTAGGAAGGTGGGGCGACACGGCCTCTACGTCTTGGGACGCATTTTGTTCACCTTGGATTTTAAGGCGGCGGTATAATATCCATATAATGGAGCAGAGAGGTAATGCTACGGCGAGCGTGAGGAGGTAGGAAGCGGTACTTTTTACCGTCAGCATTTCGTTTAAGCTGTCGATTTGATTGAGATTATTCATGCTTAGTTCCCGTAGAAATGGTAGACTAAGTTTTTCTTTGTGGGCCGTTATGTTGACTTGCGTCATTGCGGACACCACTGCTTTCCTCTTAGAGTCGCCGAGGTGGTTAATGTACCAGGTCCCGTTAAGAGAGACCCGGTGGGAGTACGTCACTAAGTACGATCCTGAAATCTTTTGGCTGGCCCCGGCATCATCAACAACGGTCATGTTCGCGTCGTTGATGACGAGAGTGCCGTGGTCGACGATAGTTACAGGGTCTAGGTGTCCCGGTAGGGTAGCACAGTGTGCGATAGACCCAGCTACCATTTGTTGGGTGCAGGTACTTCCCCCTCGTTCCTTGCAGAACGTAGCCCCGACGGTTGTCTCACAGGCCCCGATGTTGAGGGTCTGTGTACCGCAGTCCGCCACTATGTCTCCCTGAGTGAAATCCAATATTCTGTGGTGGCGTTGAACCGGGAATATGAGCAACTTCCTACAATTTAATTTGGGTTGAGGGAACTTTATAAGAAAGTGGAGTAGGTCGGGAGTTTGGAAAACGCTGATGTTCGAGACCTCTAATAGCTCCACCAAGGTTATGTTGACTAACTGTTGCTCGTTGAATTCGTTTATATCGGCGCCATCTAAGAGGGCCGGACTGATCATGTTTATTTTGGCTAAAGTTAGTCCAAGGATAAGACTTTCTGGGTCCGTTATGATTATTCTATTTTTGGCGAGGACTGTCTCTACTATCTGGGCCTTCTCAGCCTCGTCTGACTTCTGGATCGTGTTGAAAAAGTGCGTCAGTTCGTTAAGTCGGTTTTGCAATCTGGACGGTGTGCATTCCATCTGACGGTGTTCGGATTCTATCAGTTGCCCCTGTTTAAATCTAATCTGCTCCCGGTCATTGAAATCGGGCGTTCCTGCTACTACTTTCAACGCTGTACCGAGCAGGTTTATGCTCCTGGCTTCCCTACGGTGGACTTTTAGCATGGCTATTAAATTGCAGATGTGGTCCAAGTCGGTTGCTAATACCTGGGCCAGGCGGGTGTCCGTGAACATCTCAGCAGTGCGCTCGGTCTGGGCGACGTAGACCTCATAAGAAGTGACGTTGGTGGTATGGTGGAGGTATCCTGGCTTCTCCCAGATTACTGCGTCTCCGTCCACGATCGGGATATAGTCGGCGTTGGTGTAGTCATTTACTCTTACGGCGGCCTGTGCAGAGGTGACTAGGGCAAGTAGGACCAGCAGGGGTGACATGGTGTAGGGGGGAATTATTGTTGGCGGCGGCAGGATTAAAGGTGATTGTTTTCTTCTTAATTGTCTTGGTTATTGTTGTCCTTTAACTCCGATTGGTTGAGTTTGATTCGTAGTCCTTGATGCACTTTGGGGTGGGGTTATCCTTGATAGGAGTCGGAATTTAATTTTGGGTTTTAATTGTTTTATTTTTATTTAATTCAGTTCTTTTTGAGTTGGTTGATTTAGTCTGGTCCGTTCCGTGGGTAGTGGCGTACTGATCGACGAAGGCCACGGCATCGATTAATATAGGTGTCGATCCCCGGTCAAACTCGGTATTTTGCCGCCATGGCATCCATGTCGGCGGCTGGATTATCTAGTTCGGGGTCGTTGAACTCTTTCAGATCGTTGACATTGGCGACCTTGTGCTTCCGGCTGCTTGTGTGTTGCAATTTCCCGATGTTTGGCGATGGAAAACCTTTTACCCGGTATGGTCCGTCAAACTTTGGGGCCAGTTTGGCTGCAAAACCTTCGGCTGCGTTTGACAGGTGGTGTTGTCGTACGAGGACCAATGAGCCGATCGTAGGGCGCCATTGCCTGCGACGGAGATTGTAGTGTCGCGCTTGCTCTTGACTTGCCCTTTGGATGTTACTTCGGACGATGGAAAAGATCTCTTTCAGTCTCGACGCTTTGTCAGTAGCCGTCTCCGGGGTGCTCCCTGTCCCTGGTGTGACTTCATCGTATAGAGCGCCGGGCAGCCTAGGCTCTCTTCCGTGTAAAAGGAACGCAGGGCTGAATCCGGTGGTCTCGGAGACGCTAGAATTTATGGCCAACGACATTTCGGGTAATAGTTCGTCCCTTGTGTTCTGGTGGTCGTCGATGAATTGGGCGATCATTGTTTTCACAGTTCTGTTCGCTCTTTCTGTGGGATTTTCCTGGGGACAATATGGAGCGGTGTGCTGCAGTTTGACGCCTGCGATTTGGAGGAACGTTCGGAACGAGCGACTGGTGAACTGGGTGCCGTTATCGCAGACGAATAATTTCGGTACCCCAAAACTGCTGAGGATTCGTTCGCGGAACGCTCGTTCGAGGTTAGCCGTGGTTGCCTTTTTGAGGGGTATTAGTTCGACCCACTTGGAGAAGGTGTCGAAAAATACTAGCAGCATCGTATTCCCTCGTTTGGACCGTGGCAGTGGTCCGACGAAATCTGCGCACAAGGTAACGAACGGCTCCTCCGCCTTGCGAGTGAGCATCTTGCCCACTGGTTTGCGTTGCAAGGCAAGGCCTTGAACTTCTGACAACTTACGCAGTTGCGAATGTAACGTCTGAAGTCTCGATAGAACCCGGGCCAATAATACCGTTGGGAAACCCTGGCGATGGTCTGCCAAATGCCGAGGTGACCAGCTGTTGGTTGATCGTGGCATTCGTGGAGTACCCTCGTCCGGCGATCTTTTGGGACGCAGAGTTTCCAAGACTCCGTTCCGACAGGTCCGTGGCCGAGATTTCGGTAAAGTTGACCGTTCTCGTAGGTGTAGTCCGGATATTTTTGGGGCTCGTCGTGGACTTGTTGTACCCTTCCCGGCGCGATAATGCACGTCGTATTGGTATTGTTGTAGCTTGAGTGCCCAACGTGCCACTCTGCCGTATGGACTTTCCAGGGTGTTTAACCATTTAAGCGCGAGATGGTCAGTTACCACGTCAAAGCGGTAGCCCTCTAGGTAGCATCGTAGTTTTCGTATTGCCCATTTGACGGCTAGGCATTCTTTGTCGGTGGCAGAGTAGTTCTCTTCCGCCTTGTTGAGTCGTCGGCTGACGTACGCGATGACGCGCTCTTTCCCTTCAATCTCCTGGGTGTGGACTGCGCCCGTGCCTACGTTACTGGCGTCCGTTTGTAAAGAGAATTTGACGTTGAAATCGGGGCAGGCGAGTACGGGGGCGGTAGTGAGTAACTCTTTTAGCTTTCCGAAGGCGTCTTGTTGTTCCTGTTCCCATGTCCATGTTTGTCCCTTCTTTAACAGTTGTGACATTGGTTATACCACAGTGGCGAAATTGGGAACAAACCTGCGGTACCATGACGCCATCCCTATGCATTGTCGGAGTTCCTTCAAGTTGGTGGGCGGTCTCAAATCTCTTACGGCGGCTACCTTGTCGGGGTCGGTATGGATACCTTCCTCACTGATCATGTGTCCCAAATATTTGATGCGTCGTTGGAAGAAAGTACATTTTTCTGCGTTGATTCGCAGGTTTGCCTTGAGAAGTCGAGAGAAGACCTCTTTTACGTTGCGGAGGTGTTCCGTGTAATCCTTCCCGATGATGGCAATGTCATCTAAGTACGCGAATGCGTAGGGTTCCATATCTGCGCTGATGACCGTGTCTAACGTCCGTTGAAACGTTGCCCCTGCGGAGTGTAATCCGAAGGGCATTACCTTCCATTGGTACAGACCTCTTCCTGGCACCGTGAAAGCGGTGGCTTCCCTACTGTCGAGGGCCATAGGTATTTGCCAATACCCGTTCTTCAGATCTAGCGTGGTGATAAAACGTGCATTCTTCAGGCGTTCTAGGATGTAATTGATCCTCGGTAATGGATAGGCGTCCGGGATAGAGCGTTCGTTGAGCTGGCGATAGTCTACGCACATACGCCATTTGTCGTTCTTTTTGCGCACGAGAACAATTGGTGCGCTGTGAGGGCTTCGAGAAGGTTCGATGAGTCCTTCGGCTATTAGTTGGTCGACTTGCTCGTCGATAATTCGCCTCATGGCGGGGTTCTTGGGGTAATACCTCTGTTTTATTGGCCGGTTGTCCCGCATGACGATGGTGTGCTCCGTTAGGTCTGTGGTACCTTGAAGCTTTTCGAACTTCGGCAGTTCCTCATCCAGGAATTCCTGGATCTGTGACGCAAGTTCGGGGGGCCAGGGGTCGTTGGTTCGTTCTGGCTCGTCTTCAAGTTGTTCGTCCCTCTCTAAGCTGAAAGCTCGATTCGGGTCTTCCGGCAGGAGGGTCGTGTCGAACGCGCTCGGTGGTTCCGCCCCTAGAGGGTGTTCCCTCATGTTGGCGACGACTGAGGTGGTATCGTTTAGAGAAGGGGTGCTTGGTTGGGTACCTGGGCCAGGGGTTGGGACGCTAGTTGAGGAGTCATTTGTGTTGGGGGGATAGCGTGGATGCTATTGTTGACCCCGGTGTCTACGTCGATCACCCGTCTGGGCGCATGGTCGTCAGGCGAAGACCTCGGTTGTGAAGGAACGATTGCCTGTGGGGAGGCAGCTCTGGTTTCCTTAGTCTTTATGGGGATTACCGCGCCGTGGGCTTCGGTTGATCTCCTTACATTCTGCACCGCTGCGTGGGAGCTCGTGTCACCTATCGTTGGCCTAGGAATCGTGCGTTCCGTGGCGGGCCTAAGGTGTGTGCTTTTCGTATTTGGCCTGGGAATCGTGCGTTCCGTTGGGGCCTTAGAATTTTTGCTGGGCGCTCGTTGTTTGGACATGGTGTCCGTCGTAGATTTCCTCGAACGCGAGTTTTCGGGGGTTGCCCTGGATCTCGGGTTTTCCGTTCCTGTGGTGGGAACTTGACTGGCAGTGACCGCGGGGGGGTTTGCCATGGGGCGACGGCTTCGGAGTTGTAGGAGGGTGGTGCCGCATTTGATCGTTGTTTCGATCGCGCATAAGAAATCCAGACCCACAATGACTTGTTCCAACATGTTGGGTAAGACTAAGAGAGGTATCTGGACTTCCCGTCTGTCTAACCGGATGTACGCCAGGAGGATTTGCGTGATCTCGCGCACTGAGCCGTCGGCCAGTCGGATCTGCACGCATGCCTCCCGAAGATTGTTGTTATTGTCCAGTTGTCGGGCGAGGTCAGCACTGACGAAGCTCCGGGACGCCCAGGTGTCAATAGTGGCCTCCGCGTCTTGTCGTCCTATGGTCACTCCCGCCACTATCCGGCCATCGTGTGGGTGTAGGGGGCTAGTTAGTTCCGGGTTTGGGAGGGCGTCGTTCCCGACTGTTCCCGTGTCAGTCGAGGACGCGTGTCGTTTCCCGACGTGTCCCGGCGACAACACTCGATCGTCCGTACACCGCGCTTACCGCATTCCCAGCAGAACAGAATCGAAGGGTTGGTGCAGTTCGGAGAAGCGTGGCCAGTTTCGCCACAGCGGCGGCATGCCATGCGCGGATTCACGATGGGGGTGGTTACCATGCGATGCGCGACTTCCTGCGCCGGAGCGTTGCTTCGGTTCATAGGTTGTCTCCTTGCTAATTCGGTTGAGTCCCACGGGGGTCTCCGGAATGGTGTCCGGTTGGATTCACCTTCCTTGGGGGCCTGATTCGCCGTCGGCCTAGTGTACCGCGGCATGTTCCGTGGGGGAGGTGGAATTACCGGTGCATTCCGTTCCTGGATGCTCTCGAACTCCGTGGCCAATGTCGTGAGCTGCGTCAGGCTTCGTAGTTCGTGTCTCCGCACGTACAGCTGGTACGCCGGCAAAATGTTGTCGTAGATCCGGTAGAGTTCCTTGGTGGTGTCGTATCCGGCATGGTGCATGAGTAACCGGAACTCGATAACGAAGTCTTTAAAGGGTTCGCCTACCGCTTGCTTGCGGTCCCGGATCTGATCCTCCAATTGTTCAAAATACCGCGGTGGCAAGAAGAACGACAAGAATTTCCTGCGGAAATCGGCCCATGGGACGCTTTGTAGTCGGCTGGTCCGGAACCAGCGACTGGCTCTGTCCGTGAGGATTTCTGCCATGGCGCGGGGTAAATGGTTCATGTCTACCCCGTATAAGAGCGCGCGCTCTTCGAGAAGGTCGATGAATGATAATGGATCGTCCTGTCCGTTGAACTGGATCCCCCACTTCCGTATGCGTTCCGCCATTTGGGCGGCGTGGCTACATTGGTATCCCCCTGCGGGTTCGCTTCCCGCCAGGGGTCCCTCGCTCGCAGTTCGGATTCTTCTCGCGGCTGAAGTACGTTGTTCTGGAGACGGAGGTCTTGGTGGCTCGGCCACTATCCCGACGCTGGAGGGAACGCCGGTTTAATTTTCTGGGTTTTCGGGGACTTTTAACCAGAGCTTGGGTGTTTCCGTACGCCCTTCCGCCTTTGTGGAAGTACTCGGTTGAGGTGACTTGGATCGCGCTGGGGACTTGGCATATTGTCGTTCGAGCTCGGCGAGTCGAACCCAGGCTTCTTGTTCGAGGGTCCCCTCAAACAATGCGGCGAAGTTTCTCCGCATGTCTTCGACAGTGCCCTCACTGCTGAACCCGAATTCCACCGCGAACCTTTCTAACTCTTCTCGTCGGCGCTTGTGGACCCAGCCGGTGCCTACCCCTGGATTAGCGACAAACTCCCCAGAGTAGTACTCACCTGAAGATTTCTCAGTGTTGGGATCCATGGTAGCGTATGGTTTTGTGTTTTCCTTTTTTACCTTTTGGAGTCACTCGCGTATTATGAAAGGAATCGTCCCTTGTGCGAACCGACACTCCGTGTGTATTTATGTCGATAACGCGACCCGCACCGTTGGAGTTGTGGGGTTTTCGTCGAGGCTTTGCGCGGCGCAATACTGTTTTATCGCGCTCGGAGTTTGAGTTCGAGGGTACGCGGAGATCGTGAGATGGATCGGTCCAGCCTATGCCTTAGATTTTAGTGGCCGTGGGTTTTTAATTCACACCCCTTGCTAAAGTTTCCTACGGGTCCCTGCTCGGGCGCCACTTGTAATGCTCCTATTTCAGGCTGAGGTAAGCTCAGTCTTCTCCAGAATCCTACTACAAGAAATTTGTAGTTTGCAGGAACCTCTACAGGAAACGGGGTCGGCCCTAAGTAGGCTAGAAACAAGAGTGGAGGAGAATGAGGCGTAACCGTGCCCGTATGAGTTGGATCGAGAAGATAGTGAAGGGCACGAGGCGTTGTCACACTCGTGGGACCTATCAGAGGATCAGGAGTAATTTGAGGATTGGATTGACCCTTGCCGCGATATTCTTGGTTGCGAATTGATGTCGCCGTTCTCACCCGGAAAATAGACTTACTCGATGGGTTTATTTTTGTTGAAATGCTCATTTATTGGACACTGGATAATTATTGTTTGGCTTAACGTACGGCGTATATAATTTTATTGTAAGTTGCTGCGCGGAGCAACGTCTATCTCGCGGCCGGGTTCCCGAGTAAGTGTCTTGCACTTCTTTCGCTAGAACGCTCGGAACCTAGCATCCGCGGATCGAACTAGCTAGCTTAATATTATGGGTGGGGGGATATATTCTGACGGTGCGCCGATGGGCAATTTCTTTTGTCGAAAAGAAAACCGTCGCATCGAACCTTAGTGGGAGGGGAAAGTTTTTGGGTCACAGTTGAGGTATTGGTAGGAGAGTTATGGATGGGTGTAGGAGGGGTAGTCACGTGGCCGAACGGCGCGCGTGTGATGGGAGAACAGTGGGTGGTTCGGAGAGTTTTCGTGTGTTGTAGAAGGTAGTTTATTTTTAGACAAAGGTAACTCTTAAACTCGAACTTATTACTCCTCAATTGCCGGTGCGGCGTGGTGAAATGTAACGGCGCCTTGGGGTTCGTTACATCACAGCTTCCCAGTTGGAGGAGATCTCGCCCCTACAACCATCCTCGAATTACAGAGAAGCTTCTACACCCTGAGCGTCAGAATTCTTAGAAAAAGAACTTGGCAAGTTCCAGGGACTAGCAGGAGTCTCGCACATCGCCAGATACAACATTACCATGAGGGATGACAAACCAATAACGTAGCGGTAGTTCCCTAAGAACCCAGCGATGCAAAGTATCATCGACGCTCAGGTAAATGAACTTCTACGAGCCGGACAGATTGAGCCCTCGAAGATCCCAAACAGCGCACCTGTCGTACTAGTGGGGAAAAAACAGGAGGAATGAGGATGTGCGTGGACTTTAGCCTACTCAATGCCAAAACAATTCCCGACGCCTATTCACTGCCGAGGATAAACCACATCCTCGAGAAACTCCGCAATGCTAGCAACATCTCGACGTTAGACCTGAAGAACGGCTACTGGCAGATCTCCATTGCCCATGGAATGAGTACACGGCGTTTACTGTTCCAGGCAGGGGACTTTTCCAATGGACGGTGATGCCGTTCGGCCTACACTCAGCATCGGCAACATTCCAGCGAGCACTCGACAGCATCATAGGGTCGGTCATGGAACCTTACGCCTTTGCTTATCTAGACGACATCATCATCATCGGATCAACATTGGAAGGGTACATCGAGAACCTACGAGAGGTGTTCCATCGCTAACGGATGGCCAATCTCCGTCTGAACAGAAGCAAGTGTATTTTTTTTTCAGAAAAGCTTTGCCTACTTTGGGCACGTCATCAGCGAGAAAACGAATTTCGCCACGATGGTTCAGCCTATGACCAGTCTTCTCAAAAAGGACAAGAAATGGGAATGGACTGAAAAGCAGCAGCAAGCGTTTGAGAATCTAAAAGAGAAATTGACCCAAGCTGCAGTATTAGCATGCCTTGACTTCTCTGAGAACTTCACCCTGCAGACAGACGCATCGCCTAAGGTATCGAAGCCGTACTGACTCAACAGATCGTCGGAGAAGTGAGAGTCATCGCCTACGTCAGTCGCCGCCTGTTGAAAGCTGAGGAGAATTATTCCGCCACGGAGAAAGCAATAGTCTGGGCGATCAGGAACTACGCTGCTACCTAGAGGGATATCACTTCGATGTCATCACGGATAATCTAGCCCTAAAATAGCTCAACACAATCAACAATCTAATTGGTGGAATCGCGCGCTGGGCGATGGAGCTCCAGCAATATCGTTTCGATATCCACTATGGACGCGGAAGTCAAAACGTCGTCGGACGCGCCGTCACGTCAACCTATAGACGCGCTGCAACGAGTCCACGGGGCTACATATCCGTGCTCCTGGCTACGCCGCTTGCTACAACGGATTCAGGTACAAGCGGAGAGGAGTTCAGAGTTCATCATCGAGATCGGTCTACAGGAAGGAAGAAGACCCAATACAATGGGAGCTCTATGTAGACAGCGACCGACGTCAAAGAATATTCCAGGAGTGTCACTATCACCCCACGGCAGGGCATCTCGGGATTTGAAAAACCGCGACCCGTGTGACACAACGGTACTATTGGCCAGGACTTTACAGGGACGTGACCAAGTATGTCCAACGTTGCGAGGAGTGCCAAAAGTTCAAGGTGAGCCAGAAGAAATCCGCTGGATACATGCACACTCGCCAAGCCAAGGGTCCCTTCGATATTTTGTGTGCGGACTTTGTAGGACCCATACGTAAAGCCACCTCTGCCCAGCTGGAGAAGGCCTTAAGCGAGCACATCTTGAGCCGGTTCGGGACACCCTGAAAGTTCGAATGTGACAAGGGGACTCAATTCACCAGTAAATCCTTCAGGAACTTCCGCAAGTTAGCTGGGATGGAACTCGACCGTCCACCGACACCGCCCCCTATACTTCGCAGCAGAATCCTACCGAGCGGGCAAACCGAACCATTAAAACTATGATCGCCCAGTACTGTACGCCCAGCGGACATGGGACTTTTTTTTGCCAGAGTTGAAGCTAGCAATAAACACGAGTACTTCCGATACCACAGGTTTCAGCATAGCTTTCTTGGTATTGGGCCGGGAACCACGACTCCCAGGAGCACTCTACGATGAAGTAACCACGGGACCAGGAGAGGAGACCGAAGCAGCCAAAGACGAAGCAACACGACTCAAGGAAATCACCAAGGTAGTCCAGGAAAACTCGCAACGAGCTATGCAGGCACAACAAGAGACTTACAACCTTAGAAGACGCGAATGGCAACCACACATTGGAGAGCTGGTTCTGTTAAGGCAGCATCACTTGTCCAGGGCGACAGATAATTTCGCCGCCAAGCTCGCTCCCAAGAACGAGGGACCATGCACGGTAACCAAATTTCTCTCACCCAACATAGTTCGCCTTCAAAAGCTCCACGGAAGACGGCCAGCCTAGCCGATCTCAAGGCGATTATGCCGTGACTACGACCCCGACGACTTCCAACCAGTGGCCAACGATGAGGATACCAGTCCGACGGCCCTGTCAGGATAAATTCGAATTCACAAGGGCCACTTAAGTCAATGTGCCATCATAACGTCCTGGAAGGGATATAAAAACAACATTTTACAACGATGTAAGCTACACCTTAATAGATCCCCTTACGGGATTAGTTTTAAGTCTTTACCTACTAATGTAAATTTCACCATCAGGCAGGATAGGTAAAACGTAGGAAAGCCCATAGGCAGGAGTTAATTTTTTGAGGGCTCATCATCCACAGATTATCGACGATGAACCTGGCACCGACCGACGGCGTCCCATCTCTGGGGGCCAAAGGGAAACGGGAAGGCCACTTCGGGGGAATAACGTCAACACCCACGTAGACTACAGCCAAATCATCGCCACGAGCCCCACCACCGATCACGTCATCGTCGACAACGCCGCCGTCAGCCAAGTCGTCACCAATCACGTCGATGCCTCTAACAACACTCACGTCCACGAGGCTCCCGGCCAACGCCAGGGACAGTTGTCCTACTTCTGGAGCAGGACCATCCATACAACGAGTCGCACCAACAGCGGATCCGCGAGCTGGCTGTATAGAGCACGATCAGCCGTCAACGTCCCAAGCAGCGCTGAGACGTCTGCTCAACGCCAGGTCAACCCGATCGCCGGCACGCCCCGTCGTACCACCTTGACTGAAGGTACCCTTCTGCCAGAAATCACCGCCAACCAAAGTAGATGCTCGGCGACAGCGTCAACTCCTCTTCAGGCAAATTGAAGACCAATCCAGCAGCGACGAGGGCTTCAATGACGTCCGTCTCTTGGGCGCTGATTATCGTTGGGACCAGGACACCACGGAAGGGACCGAAAAAAGCGAGGAAGAGTGCCTGTACGTCGGAAGATTCGGCAAACTGCCGAGTATAGCCCCAACACAGCACGATATTGGGGCACTCAACGAGGCCCTAAGAGCTCCTCCCACACTCCCACACATCAGCTGTGACGAAGAAGCCGCCGGTACTTCGCTGGATGCTGAGAAGGCGAACCCAAGGCCCTCAGCAGGACCTAGGCGGAGCGAAAGGGCTAAGGACGTGTCGCCACTGGCACCGTGGATCGCGGCGGCCGAAGCCTTCCAGGTGTTACTCGTGGTGCGTGCCCGACAAGAGGCTCCAGCGGCACCGGACGCACCCGCTATAGAGTCAGATGGTGCTAGCTCCGGGGTCAGCTCAGACGGCACATAGGACTCCCTTTCTGAGGTCAATTCAAGTGAGCTGGGATTCTCGTGGTCCGAGGAAGACTCCAGAGAGGACTTCGACAGCGGACTAGATGCAGCTGAGGGAGAGCAGCAACGGGAGGAGGCCCGATGGAAGAGACGCAGTGGAAAGAGGTGGAGGAGAGATCAGTGACGCCTTCGCCGATACTGGTGGACTGCAGACTCCACCATTCAGCCCACAGGGTTGAATGTTTCCCTGGCTGCTCGTGCCGGCTCGCCGGCATAGCTACACCGAGGAGCGATGATCCGACTAAGTCATCGTCATCAGTTCCAACGAAAAAGACGAGAGCAGGCCCGCTCCAGCGGACAACCAGACCGCGTCGAGAGATCTCAGCGGAGACCTCTAGGTCATCGTCATCTCTAGCTCCAGTGACGAAGACGACAGCAGGCTTGCTCCAACGGACAACCAGACCGCGTCAAAAGATCTCAGCGGAAGCCTCGCCGTCATCGTCATCGCTAGCTCCAGCGAAGAGAAAGCCAATGGTCTCGGGTCAAACCAGAACGTCAAGCCAACGGCCGTCCAGAGTAAGCAACGGAACAGGTCGGAGAGCACGACGGTCATCATCCTCTCCAGCGACGAAGGCGAGGCCTACGAGGAAGGGATCCAGTGTCAAGAAGGAGAAAAAGCCAGACGACACGGGTAAAGAGCCGAACTTGCCGACAAACGATAGTGACCTCTCTTTCGAGCTCGAGGAGTCAGCATCCGGCACGGGGATGGCCATGCTCGACGAGTAGCGGACGTTCAGGTTGAGTCCGAATGGCCTCACACACCTGCCGATTGGCGTGTGGAAGCACCCGACGTCTCACACAGGGGATAGTAGACCAAGTCAACGCGATGGAGAGCGTCGGCACTAGGGGCAGCCAGAGGTTGACAGAGGAAAAGAGGGAGTGTGAGGGTGTGCTCCCTCACAACATAGGGAACTACCACCTTAGCCCCAGGAGGGTGCAATGGTGATGACCCAGAAAAGGGGCGAGAGGAAGCGGGCCAAAGCCCACCGATCTCAGGTTTAGTTTCATTTTTTTCAGGCTGGAGCCTAATTTCCAATAGTTTTTGTTTTTATTTTTTTTAGAACATTAGTTCCCCCATTACTTATTTTATATTTTTTTAGTAATAAGCTACGTTTCAATAAATTAGCAAGTAAGTGAAAGAAAACGCAGGTTTCATTAGAGTGAAGGGGGTGTTAGCCCAGGCGAATGCTCCAAGTCCCCTTTCAACCGCAAACAACGACGCACACGACTTATAATAAAGAGAACAACCGCAACACCACATAGCTAAAAGAACAACAGCAACGCCACAAACCTAAAAGAATGACAGCAACGCCACATAACTAAGAGAGCAACGGCAACGGTGTATAACAAAGAGAACCAAAGCAACTGCACATAGTCAAGCGAACGATAGCAGCAGCGAACCGAAAAAGGAAGATCATCCTGATCGCCGTTCTCGCTTTTGCGCCCTCGTAACGGTAGTAGCGACGACAGCGAGGCTCGAAACTATAAAACTGCAAAGGCGCCGACGGTACGAAAATGAGTGCGGAAATAGCCGAGAACCAGAGGACACGCGGCAGAGTCACCAGAGCAGGACCAGGAATACCTGAGAGACACCAGTAGGCGAAGGATAGTGGTAAGCTGAAGCCATAGGCAAGGATGAGGGAAAAGAGATGGTGCAATGCTAGGAGGCAGGGCCCTTAGTATAAGACTATAACCTAACCAGGGGTCTTTGCGGGTCTGAAGCAAGGCGTGGCGGCTTTGCGATCTGACTAGAATACTTTCCTCTTCCCTAGGGAGTCGAACGGAGCGACACTGGACGCGGGAAAGCCTAAGGCTGGCACGGTGTCCGCTACTTCGATTTCCCTTACCCCGTATTCTTACCCCATGCTAATTTCCTATACTCTGGGGATCCAGCAAACGGTGTTGTACGCGGGAAAGCCTAAGGCTGGCACTACATCGGTGAGCGGTGATCCTCCTTCCTGTAGAAATTCCTTTCCGCAAAGATCGCGTCTGACACCACGTAGGCGCTAGCTAGGACTGAGCCGTCTGTCACTCCGCGCTCCCATCCATCTCTCTGGGTCTCACTATACAAATTCTCTGTATAAGGACCGGATCCTGGCATGACTGACCGGCTGTACCCCGGCCACTATACAGGAACTTCCTTACAGAGGTTATGTTAATCCGGACGGCCCTAATGGGGGCCTCCCATACGCCAGTATAGACCTTAGTTAACCGGCTGGTTATGGACCTTTACGCTGGTGCTAGTCAGGTTTTGAAGTCATATCGAATTGAGATGTTTTTGGCGAAGGCTAGTAGTTCTTTTTGCGTCCTTTTGCATTTTGTAATGACGCCAGCGTTGGTGCGCCCAGGTATCTTCTCCTTGTCCGTGGGAATGCCGGGCAGCTGAAGATAAGATGTTAGTGGGTTTCAATAGCACCGAGCTCATTACATTTCCTACTCCTGTTTTTGTTGGTGATGTTTAGTCTTGCTGCATGTGATGCATTTTTGTTCCAATCCTTGCGTTGAAGAAATGTGTTTGTTTTGATGTCGAGGCAAGTTTGGGGGGCATGTAGTCAGTAACTGATCATGTCCTTGCCAATTGAACAATCAGGCGCCGTGCTGCCTTTGCTGCCGTCAAACGAGCATGGATGTCCAGGGGATCGATTCCAAGTATGGTCTCGAGTGCTTTTGTTGGGGTTGACCTCAGCGTCCCTGTGTTGCAGAGCAGAGCCTGTCGCTGATTCTTTTCTATAAGCTTGTGGTACGTCTTCTTACCGGTAGCTTGCCACCACACTAAAACTCTATATAGCAGAGTTGGTCGCACCACCGAGACGTAGATCAGTGCATAAGAGCAGGTGACAGGCGACATGTGCTGCTGGGCATTTGTTGGAGTAGATCGGGTTAAGAGCAAATCATTGAAGTACATATATAGCTAAGAGAAAAGTAGTGGAATCTCTCTAAGGCATCTACGGCGACGGCGAACTAGGTTGCGTGCGGCCGACTGTGGCTAGCGGGAATGGTGGTATGTGGACGCCACCCACTAGTCGAAGTACGCCCAAAGCCACTGCACTCGTTTTTTTTAACAATAAGAAGCTATTAATCGATAGAACTCCGAGTCTTTGATTTAAGTTGATTTTTGTTTGATTTTTTTGAAGATCTTAAAAATATTAGATTTTTCATTAGCGCCCGAGCAGGGACATCGGTTTTTTCTACTTTGAATTTTTTGTTTTCGCGTAGTGGTGGCTTAGGCTCGGTTATGAAAAACTCAGACATCCGTCAATAATTTGGACATTACCACGGACTTGCCATTTTGGACTCTCACCATCTTGGAGGCTGACGAAATTGAGGTGCTGATGGACCGTCAGAAAGGAAGATCACTGTCTTTAGACTTCCTAGAAAGTTTGCAGGTATTCTGTGGCAAAAATTGAGCATCACCAGTTAAATCGCGTTGTGTCGCAGTTTATACTGTTCGCTGGTTGGACGATCAAACTGTAGTGATATATATATTTGCCTGTATATGTACCAACGATCATACACAGGGAACACAGCTCAATTTCTGGCACCTTGTTTTTTTATACCTTATTGGTCAAATTAATGTGCATAATAAAGTTAAAGTGTCGCAATTATACGTATGTACAAACATAAGTTCGGTAAAATAGTTCGAACATACTTACGCCATACATACGTATACTCATGCTGACCACCACTTAATGTACAAGTTAACGAGAGTTAACTGAATCTGCCACTGGATGGAGCGGACTCTACATTATTGTCAAATAAGCAGTTTTCGTCATCTGTGGGATTGCGATCGTCGCGACCGATCGCCCGGATGCCAGCCGTCAATAAACACCACTCAAGAGACGCTGTGTCAGCACTTTGGCTGGATAGCGACCGGCGTCGTAGGCGGCAGCAAAGAGCTTGCCTATAGGAGTTTAGGATACTTAAGTTTAGTCTTTAGCGGTCAGCCGAGTGGCAGCAACATATTCGTTCTCGCCTTGCAGGCCCTATTTACTCATAATTCATATCTTTGTACTTCATTCAATATTACCAAGTTTAATATCATTAAAGATTGTGAAACAAATCTATACTTGTGTCCAATCAACAATTACTGGCGCCCAACGCGATCGGACCCAGCCCGAGAATCAATTAGCGCGGAGACAACGTCCGCTAAGCGATAAGTGCAAAGAAAAAGAACAAGTTATAGAATATCAGCATAGAGCGCGGAGACAACGCCCGCTCAAAAAGTGCAAAGGATAGATTCAATCAACTAAAAGTGAACAAAAGCACAAGTTATACAATATCAACATAGAGCGCGGAGACAACGCCCGCTTGAAAAATGCAAAGGATAGGTTCAATCAACAATAAGTGAAAAAAAAGAACAAGTTATTAAATATCAGAATAGAGCGCGGAGACAACGCCCGCTCAAAAAGTTCAAAGGATAGGTTCAACTAATAAAAACTGAAAAAAAAAAATATCGAGATACAAAATATAAACAATTGAGTGCAGAGACAAAGCCCGCTCAATATAAAAAAGTAAAAGAAAAAAGGTGAAAACATAAAACCATTCTAACAAAAGAGCGCGGAGACAACGCCCGATCCAAGATTAGAAAATCGCAAACTGCGTCCGCGGTAAATCTACAAAGAGATCGCTGCATTTAGAAACTCATAGCCCTGAGTATAAACAAAGGCAATTAATTAACCCAAAAAACTGTTACACCAAAGCGGACGGCTTTGGTCATCGGTGAAGATAGACAAGGAAGAATCAACACCAACAAAACTAGAGTGTTACGGAACAACATCCACAGGCGATAGATTAACACAACAAACAAGAGCAAAGCCAAAAAAGAGGAACATGTAAGTGAAACCCTTTTTCAATAATCGACAAATTAAAATAAAGTGAATACGTATAGAATATTACTTAGAGTGAAACATCATTCGAAAAAAAAAAAACGAAAACAAAAAGAACAAGAAAAGAAACAAACAAATAAAACGTTCATGTACCAAAACGTTCAAGCGTCAAAATTTCTCAGAATATTTTTCCTTCCCTTCCCCCTTGTGTTGCGATAAGTGTAAGTGGGAAATATAACACCGCGCCACAAATACATCGTTGGGGGCGGACAATAAAAAATCTGTGTTTGAGGGAGCTCGAATTTGACTCTTAAAATAAACAAACAATAACAGCGGCCCGGCGCAACTGAAATAAACCTAATACAAAGACAGAAATAAGTGGTAGGGGAAAAACTGAAAGAAATTTTTATGTCCATAGAAAATAACATTACCAAGTTCGAAGAACTCAATTTAGACTTTCAAATTGGACCAGAGGAAATAATAGAAACAATGAATGCGGAACAAATCAAAGCCGTCATATCTGCGGCGGTCAGCGCTGCGTTGGCTACGCAGAGAACCAACTTTGAGGAACGCTTGCAAGCGGTAACTGACCAACTGCAAGCTGTTCGAGTTCAGCCCCCGTGGCCCAGCCTTACGAGCCGATTACCTATAACAAAACATACCTTGCGAGGTGACTCTGGATGCGGTTAATACCCTCTGCACACTGAGTCCGTTAAGGGGGAACGTTGGGATTTTTGACAGACGGTGAAACTCCGATTCACACTGGCACCGTCTACCGTATACCGTCTAACAGCTGATGACATAAACAAAACTGATTTTTTGAGCGGAAGATTTTTATACCCGGTACTCGAAGAGTATAGGGGTATATTAGATTTGTGGGGATAACGGTTGTGTGTAACGCACAGAAGGAAGCGTTTCCGACCCCATAAAGTATATATATTCTTGATCAGCATCAATAGCCGAGTCGATATATCCATGTCTGTCTGTCCGTCTGTCCGTCCGTCCGTCTGTCCGTCCGTCTGTCCGTCCGTCCGTCTGTCCGTCCGTCCGTCTGTCCGTCCGTCTGTCCGTCCGTCCGTCCGTCCGTCTTCATTTGCGCCTATATCTCAGAGACTATTAAAGCTAAAGCAACCAAGTTTTGTATCCAGTCTCCTGTATGATCACACTACTCTAACTGTATTTCAAAATTTCACCCCGCCCCCTTCCGCCCACTCAAAGGACGAAAGTCTGTGGCATACACAATTTTGAAGATACGAGAAAACTAAAAACGCAGATTGATAGAGAATGACCATTTCTATCAGAGTGTTGAATCTGGATCAGATTGGATCATTATTTTAGCTACAATGAAGAAAACCATTTCGAAATTCATCATTCCCTCTCGCTCTCTCTCACACGCGACCCCATCCGCTTTGCCCATTCGTATTTTGTGTCGCCTAGTTCTCAGAGACTATAAAAGCTAGAGCAACCAAACTTTCTATCCAAGCTCCTGTGATACCGAACCAGCACGAGTTTGTTTTAAAATTTTGCCACGCCCCCTTCCGCCCCCAAAAAAGACGAAAATCTGTGGAATCCACAATTTTTAAGATAAATGAAAACCAAAAACGCACAATCATGAAAAATTACCATATCTACCAGATTACCGAAACTGGATTAGATCGGATCAATATTATGGCCAGAAGAAACAAATTAAATTTCAGTGGCTACGCAACGCCTGCCAAGCGCTGACTCATGCCCCCTTCCTCTCTCTCTATGTCCTAAACACTTGTACGTCTCAAATATGTAGTTATACATGTAGAAATGTAGGCGCAGATATACCAAGCATATGTAAACAAAAATGGAAACATGTATAAAAATTCCAAAAAATTCATTTTTTTAATTTAAATATTATTTTTGTCCCTTTTGAGAACATATAATAAATTTCATAAATCGTAGGCTCATAAATGTATGTATGTATATACTGACTGAGTACCGGGTATAAGGTAGAGCCGCGGCAAAGGCCGCGGCTCACAACGTTGCCTCTCGTTTTATTTTTGTTTGGAAAAAAATGGATATGGAAGATTTTGCAATTGTTTTAACCATGGTTCAACAGCAAAATATTTTCTTGCAACAACTAATCATGTTGCTGGACGAAAGGATAAAGATAGCGATTACAGCGGAATAATAATGTGCTGTTGCATACTGCACAATATGTTTAATAAGCACAATAACGCAATAAACTATAGTTTATTGAGCTTCTACCAGCATAGTCTTCCAAATTTATTCCATTTCAATTTACTTCAGGGATGGATGTGCGTATGTGAACATCGGATCTCCAGAAAATTACAACGATTCGACAATATATCTTAGTTCGAGCCTTGCACAACAGATCGAAGCGTCGCCAATATTGAAGGAACAACACAACAGCTCCATTAATGAGAATTGGATTCTGCTTTATTAAAGTGAGCAACATGAGCAGCGGGATCTGAAATTATCTGCAGATATATTCTGCCATTGCAAAACAAATATAAAATTTTAAAACTACATTTGATTCATTTTATTTATTTGCATTCTTCTCGCAAAGGAATCATAGCATCTTTAACTGAAAATTTTACAAATGCTATTGAAAAACCCCCTGGCTCCTTGCCATTTTCTGGAGAATATAAGTTATTTTTGGCTGTCATTGCGTACATATTCGCAGTGAAACCATTTTTTCGTTGTGAATGCTAATTTTCCAGAGTCGCATTCGAAAACCATCGGCTAAATATCGCATAGAAACGTGCGGCTTAGGAACATTTAAAATAGACGGTGGAACAAACTGGGAAATTTTCGGAACGGCAAAACCTTACGCACTGTCTAGGAAATAGACGGTAAACGGTGCTCAGTGTGAATAGGCTATAAGACGCTGCCAGAGTTCCATGGGGCCCAGGAACAGTACGTCTCCTGGCGCCAGGCAGCAAAGGCTTCCTATAAAGGAGTATGTAGGTAGCTCAAAACATAACCAAGCTGTCCTCATAATCAGGAATAAGATTAGAGGTCCCCTGACTCACTCTTATCATCATTGAACATCAGTGTTGAACTTTAAAGCATCAATCGCCTCGATTTCACGTATGCGGACAAGCGTCCACTGCACCTGCTAGAACAAGAGCTTGCCGCGCTCCGACAGGGTGGCATGTCCATAACTCAATTCTATGCAGAGGTTGAGAAGAAACTCACTCTCCTCACAAACAAGACAGTCATGTCACAAGACGCCGCACAGGCGCAATAAATTCATGAAAAGTATAGGGCCGACGCTCTACGTGTTTTCATTTCAGTCCTAAGAAGAGGCGTCACTGACACACTGTTTGCGGCGCAGCCTAAAGATTTGCCATCAGCTCTAGCCTTGACGCAAGAAATTGAGGCCAATCACGATAGGCACGACTTTGCCAGAATAGAAATAGATACAAACAGGGTGGGCAAAATGAGCCCAATCACTACAAAAGACAATCAAAAAACCCTTTCTACACGACTAATCGATAAGATAAGGTGGAAATGATGGATTTCGACCCATCTTCCTCTAAACTCCGTCAACCGACTAACTTTTAAAAGCATCTGGGATCCAATTCAGGCCCACCGGCTGGGACAAACCGTATTATTGGGCACCAACAGGGTGTGTTCAAGAGGCCGGCTGGATCCCAGAGACTCTCCGACCAACGCAGACAGCGGGTTAATCACATCGCTCAGGAGGACCCAGATCAGTATGAACAATAGTACGATCAGTAGGCATCTGAGGCGGTGGAGGAGATCGATGAGGATAACAATCCGGGATACGAAAGTGATACTGTTATTTTCTTAGGGGAGAATCCCTGCTCCCGTTCGTCAAGCGAACAGTAGCGGGGAGAGAAGCATACATTTTAATAGATACTGGGACCGCGAAAAATTACATAAAGCCACTAAAAGAATTTCAGGGAATTGTCCCTGTAGAAGCCCCATTCATTGTAAAGTCTCTACACGGCTTCAACAAAGTTGTAAGGAAGTTCCTGTCTCAGGCCGGGGTACAGCCTCTCAGTCTGTCCAAGGCCCGGTCCCCATACAGAATTAATTGTATTAGGGGACCATAGAGAGGGATCGGACGGACGAAGTGTTGGGGAGGGACGGGTGGCGCGTGCACTCCGCGCGGTGCCGACGTTTGCCGTGGTCGGGGCCTCGACCAGGGGTGTGCTATGGGATGGCGTAGTTGGTGGGGATCCGGCACGCGCGCAGCCTGCAGGAGGTAGTACCCTCCACTCGTGGCCAGCGAAGGCGGCGCCGGGTACCCCGGGCCTGGGCGTGGGCGCGTGTTGCGGCTGGTGTGGCTGTTGGGGGGGGCCGGTGTACACGGGGCACGTGGTCGGTGGTACCCCCCACTCGTAGCTAGCGAGTATGGCGCCGCATACCCCTCGGCCTGGGTACAGGCGCGGGAGGCGTGCTGCGTGTGGTGTGGCCGAGTTGGTGTGCCGGGATGGAAGGGAAAGGGGATGGAGGGGGGAGCATTCAACGGGAAGGGGCGACCACCGGCTTGGCAAATCGCGTGGCGTCCGCGTACACGATTGCCCAGCGGTGATCCCCGAGGATGAGGAAAGGCTACGAGGAGGTAGTTCTACGGGAGGGGAATCTCAGTCCGTGGAAGTCGTGGCATCCGCGTACAACTCCACTGGCTGAGTTCCCGCCATGCAAAGGGAATATTAATTCGGCACCCAATACGGGAAAAGGAGTGGGTTAAGAATCGAGGGCTTGCGGGCTATAGTATTAAATGATCGATGTATAGATATATAATATTCCAAAATCTTCTGCTAATATCTCACTTTATTGGTCTGATTCCTGTAACTATTATTTTTATTCTTAGGGGTCCCTGTCGCACCTAGCTTCCCTTCCCTAGCTCGCTTACGCAAGGCCAGCTTACCCGCTGTCTCCTCCTGGCATCCTGGCTGTCGTTGATCCTGGCTGCTGGCACTTTTAATAAAATCTTTCTCACCGCGCACTTCTGCCTTTCTTGGCTGCTCAAAATCGAACACTCCCGTATTCATTTTTCGGCCGGCCACTCCAGGCCTCCCGGCTCGAGCCTCTGCCTGTAGCCTCTGCCTGTAGCCTCTGCCAGCGTTTGTCGTTTGTCGTCGCGTAGGTGATCGACGCTCGCTCTCTGCTGTCTCTGCTCTCTCTGCCACTCTCGGCTGCGGCTCCCGTTTACCGTTATTTGGGTGTCGGGGTATTGCGTTGTGCGATTTCTCGAACGTTCTGCTGCGGTTGCTGCTCTCTCTCTCTCTCTCGGCTGCGGCTCCCGTTTACCGTTATTTGGGTGTCGGGGTATTGCGTTGTCGCTTGTCTGTTAGTGATGCTCATTCTGGTTCTAGTCGGTGATGCTCTATACGGTTCCCGTGAACCGCATGTGTTTTGTGATGGGCTCTGCCCCTTCACACTCCCTTCCTACTTCGGGGGACGGATAGAAATGAAAACCTGGCCGCCCCGGTTGATCGAGACCCTAAAGTTGCGACCTTCGTGCTCCTCGATATGCCGGGTCCGGGGTCCCAGTGTGGTGGTGGCGCTGGGCTCTGATGTTGGCCTGATACTCTCGGCACGCTTCGGCGAACGCGTTCTGGTGGGCTATGGTCCCGTGTGTACCCTGGACTGGTGTGGGCTCTGTGGCGTTGCTCGCTCTGGTCGAGGTGAGTCCTGCTGCGGTGATGTGTTGTGCCTCGGGGGGCATCTCTGTGGGGGACGTGCTTCTAGGGTGTCCTCTCTGACCACATGGTGCCTCTGGCGGCTGGGCGTCGTTTGGTCTGGCGTGGTTCTTGTCGAAGTGTCTAAGGGGAGAAACTTTTGGAGATCAGATCCTGCCTAGCTAAATGTTCCCTTGTACCTGGCCCTACCTATAGGTGCGACTTACAATTTGTGAGGGTTATCGTCATATACAATGTGATGTGTACACTTAAAATATACAATGCCATGGCTTAGGTCTAGTCCCTTAAGGGGAGTTATACTGGGCTTACTGTGACTGTTGCAGTGGTTGCCCCTTGCGGGGCGAGGACATTAGGGCAGCGCACTACTCTCAGTGGCCCTCATGAACTCGCGTGTGCGTGGGCTCGTCCGCCCGGTTTGTCTTCGGCTTCTGGATCCTCGTGGTTGTTGCGGTCATCGTCGTCTTCGTAGAAGGCCTTGAGATCGTCTCGACGCTAGTGGAGTGCCGTCGGGGCTTAGCGTTAAGGCTTTTCGTTTCCTGCCTTGGGTGAAGTCCTTGGTCAACAGGGCACGTTTTTCCCAGGTGTCCGTGTTGCTCTGTTGTCCGCAGGAGACGCCGTGGTCGACGAGGCGAGTGTGCTCGTCGACGCCAAGGTTCCTGCGCTGTGTCGTGGCGGTGTTGAGGATCCCTTGGTCAACGAGGCGTGAGTGCTCGTTGACGCCAAGGTGTCCGTGTTTCTCTGCTGCTCTGCAGGAGACGCCTTGGTCGACGAGGCGCGTGTGCTCGTCGACGCCAAGGTTCCTGCGCGGTGTCGTGGCGGTGTTGAGGATCCCTTGGTCAACGTGGCGTGAGTGCTCGTTGACGCCAAGGTGACCGTGTTTCTCTGCTGCTCTGCAGGAGACGCCTTGGTCGACGAGGCGCGTGTGCTCGTCGACGCCCAGGTTCCTGCGCGGTGTCGTGGTGGTGTTGAGGATCCCTTGGTCAACGAGGCGTGAGTGCTCGTTGACGCCAAGGTGACCGTGTTTCTCTGCTGCTCTGCAGGAGATGCCTTGGTCGACGAGGCGCGTATGCTCGTCGACGCCAAGGTTCCTGCGCTGTGTCGTGGCGGTGTTGAGGATCCCTTGGTCAACGAGGCGTGAGTGCTCGTTGACGCCAAGGTGACTGTGCTTCTCTGCTGCTCTGCAGGAGACGCCTTGGTCCGGTGCTGGATCCTCGGCTCGCACTGGGCAGATTCGGTATGACCAGTCGTTGGACTCCTTGACGTGGAGGGTTATCTTCTGTGGCCGGTGTGTTGTCCTCGGAACCCTGGGTAGTGATGTTTAGTTCCGGCACTGCCAGTTGAAGTTTCTAAACCAGCCTCGGCTGTATTTGAACCAGAGAATGAAGATTGGTGCTCTGCTCCTGTTTTCCTATGCCTGATGCTGCTGTCGCTGCTGCCGTCTGCCCACGCTTGGTTTGATGGCACAACCTTGTGGCCGGGCTACGTGGCCGCGTGATCCCGCTACTATTCTGCTGCTCTGGTTACTGTACTTTTCGGCTTTCTGACTTGCCCGGGGTTCCGCAGGGCGCGGAGGGCGTTTTTCAGCTTAGAAATTCGGGGGTGGGGGTTCGATGCTTAGTTATGCCTGCCACTCGTTACATCACTTATTTCCGAACTACCTCTTCCCCGATCCGCTCTCAGGTCCCTGGACGGGCGCCATCTGTAAGGAAGTTCCTGTCTCAGGCCGGGGTACAGCCTCTCAGTCTGTCCAAGGCCCGGTCCCCATACAGAATTAATTGTATTAGGGGACCATAGAGAGGGATCGGACGGACGAAGTGTTGGGGAGGGACGGGTGGCGCGTGCACTCCGCGCGGTGCCGACGTTTGCCGTGGTCGGGGCCTCGACCAGGGGTGTGCTATGGGATGGCGTAGTTGGTGGGGATCCGGCACGCGCGCAGCCTGCAGGAGGTAGTACCCTCCACTCGTGGCCAGCGAAGGCGGCGCCGGGTACCCCGGGCCTGGGCGTGGGCGCGTGTTGCGGCTGGTGTGGCTGTTGGGGGGGGCCGGTGTACACGGGGCACGTGGTCGGTGGTACCCCCCACTCGTAGCTAGCGAGTATGGCGCCGCATACCCCTCGGCCTGGGTACAGGCGCGGGAGGCGTGCTGCGTGTGGTGTGGCCGAGTTGGTGTGCCGGGATGGAAGGGAAAGGGGATGGAGGGGGGAGCATTCAACGGGAAGGGGCGACCACCGGCTTGGCAAATCGCGTGGCGTCCGCGTACACGATTGCCCAGCGGTGATCCCCGAGGATGAGGAAAGGCTACGAGGAGGTAGTTCTACGGGAGGGGAATCTCAGTCCGTGGAAGTCGTGGCATCCGCGTACAACTCCACTGGCTGAGTTCCCGCCATGCAAAGGGAATATTAATTCGGCACCCAATACGGGAAAAGGAGTGGGTTAAGAATCGAGGGCTTGCGGGCTATAGTATTAAATGATCGATGTATAGATATATAATATTCCAAAATCTTCTGCTAATATCTCACTTTATTGGTCTGATTCCTGTAACTATTATTTTTATTCTTAGGGGTCCCTGTCGCACCTAGCTTCCCTTCCCTAGCTCGCTTACGCAAGGCCAGCTTACCCGCTGTCTCCTCCTGGCATCCTGGCTGTCGTTGATCCTGGCTGCTGGCACTTTTAATAAAATCTTTCTCACCGCGCACTTCTGCCTTTCTTGGCTGCTCAAAATCGACTCCCGTATTCATTTTTCGGCCGGCCACTCCAGGCCTCCCGGCTCGAGCCTCTGCCTGTAGCCTCTGCCTGTAGCCTCTGCCAGCGTTTGTCGTTTGTCGTCGCGTAGGTGATCGACGCTCGCTCTCTGCTGTCTCTGCTCTCTCTGCCACTCTCGGCTGCGGCTCCCGTTTACCGTTATTTGGGTGTCGGGGTATTGCGTTGTGCGATTTCTCGAACGTTCTGCTGCGGTTGCTGCTCTCTCTCTCTCTCTCGGCTGCGGCTCCCGTTTACCGTTATTTGGGTGTCGGGGTATTGCGTTGTCGCTTGTCTGTTAGTGATGCTCATTCTGGTTCTAGTCGGTGATGCTCTATACGGTTCCCGTGAACCGCATGTGTTTTGTGATGGGCTCTGCCCCTTCACAAAGTTAATCAAAAATGTTTCCTAACCATGTTCGGCATCAAAAGCCCGTGTTTTATCTTGCCAGATCTATCAACTTTTGATGGCATCGTAGGGCTTGACACACTGACCAAAGCTGGCATCAATATAAACTTGGAAACAAAGAAACTCCACTTCAGGCATAAATCTGAAAAAATCGTATTCCACGAGTGCCCCAGCGTGAGCTTCATAAAAATAGACGATATCGAATTTCCACCAGCAGAAAGGGGCTAATTTCTCAAAATGATGTCCAACCGTATAAAGGCATTTGCAGATCCAACTGAAATGCTGCCCTTTAATATATCGATATCAACTATCGTTGCTGGCAGTCGTGTCTTCACTTCGCTCCGCCTAAATATTTTTATTTTTGTGACCAAAGGAAAGTAAATGTGTTGTATTATTGCTTATTATTTATTATTGTTCATTAATTTATTATAGCTGTGTTTTAAACTGATCGTGCAACTAAATTACTATCCGTGTTTATTCTTTTTATCGTGCATTTGTGCAGTTAATTCCAATTGCAATTGCAATTTTGCAATTTTTGTGCATTCTTTCTAGTCGAACTCGTTCTTATGCTCAGCTGATTTGTTGTTGCTATATGCATTGTATGCTGCACTCTCCCTGAGCCGCTGTATAATTTTATACGTCTACTTTGTCTATCATCTGCTTATTTTTCATACATATAAACATACATACATATACCAGGCCTGCCGAATTCTGTGTTTCTCGGTGTTATTTGTGTTCTGTTCTTTTCTCAAATTTTGTTACTTTTGTGCATTTATTTTTAATTTTCAATTTCTATTGTGCTTTCTTAACATCTCTGCACTTTCTTAATCGCAGCAGTTTTGTTGTTGCCTATTTTAGTGCGGTGCGCTTGCTCTCTCTGTACCGCTCTCTGTTTTTATCCACCCTCTGCTTATCTGTTATCTGTCTCTCCGTACACTTTCCGTTATTGTGATTGTTTTGTTCGTTCTTGCGCACGCAATTGTGTAACACAAGCTAAAATCACTATCTCTCCCCACACCGAGTTATATTTTACCTTTCTTTTTTCTTTTATTTTTACATATTTATTGTTTCTACTATCAAACAATGAGCACCTGTTGTGCTAAACGCTGTGACGGTCACCGTTCGGTAGCTACACGTCAAACATTTATTGTCTGCTGGTTGTGTCACAACACGGCTCACGCTAGCTGCGCGGGTATTAGTCATATCGGTGGTCGCGTTGTTGATCTGATTAAGATCCGCTGCGGTCTCAACTGGACTTGTTGAGATTACAGGGCAGTTGAAGCCGATATGCGAACATTTATGAGACAGACTCATAACGACTTTGCTGCTGTCCACTCTGAATTCCGGAAATTGCAGGATAAGTTTACCTCAATGGAAGCTCATTTTAACAATCTTAAAATTATAAATGAGTCTCCAAAGAGAAGAAAGGTTACACCTAGTCTGCCCAGTGCTCACAGTTCTAATTTTCTTGCATGGGATGGAGGGGGGAGCATTCAACGGGAAGGGGCGACCACCGGCTTGGCAAATCGCGTGGCGTCCGCGTACACGATTGCCCAGCGGTGATCCCCGAGGATGAGGAAAGGCTACGAGGAGGTATTTCTACGGGAGGGGAATCTCAGTCCGTGGAAGTCGTGGCATCCGCGTACAACTCCACTGGCTGAGTTCCCGCCATGCAAAGGGAATATTAATTCGGCACCCAATACGGAAAAAGGAGTGGGTTAAGAATCGAGGGCTTGCGGGCTATAGTATTAAATGATCGATGTATAGATATATAATATTCCAAAATCTTCTGCTAATATCTCACTTTATTGGTCTGATTCCTGTAACTATTATTTTTATTCTTAGGGGTCCCTGTCGCACCTAGCTTCCCTTCCCTAGCTCGCTTACGCAAGGCCAGCTTACCCGCTGTCTCCTCCTGGCATCCTGGCTGTCGTTGATCCTGGCTGCTGGCACTTTTAATAAAATCTTTCTCACCGCGCACTTCTGCCTTTCTTGGCTGCTCAAAATCGACTCCCGTATTCATTTTTCGGCCGGCCACTCCAGGCCTCCCGGCTCGAGCCTCTGCCTGTAGCCTCTGCCTGTAGCCTCTGCCAGCGTTTGTCGTTTGTCGTCGCGTAGGTGATCGACGCTCGCTCTCTGCTGTCTCTGCTCTCTCTGCCACTCTCGGCTGCGGCTCCCGTTTACCGTTATTTGGGTGTCGGGGTATTGCGTTGTGCGATTTCTCGAACGTTCTGCTGCGGTTGCTGCTCTCTCTCTCTCTCTCGGCTGCGGCTCCCGTTTACCGTTATTTGGGTGTCGGGGTATTGCGTTGTCGCTTGTCTGTTAGTGATGCTCATTCTGGTTCTAGTCGGTGATGCTCTATACGGTTCCCGTGAACCGCATGTGTTTTGTGATGGGCTCTGCCCCTTCACAAAGTTAATCAAAAATGTTTCCTAACCATGTTCGGCATCAAAAGCCCGTGTTTTATCTTGCCAGATCTATCAACTTTTGATGGCATCGTAGGGCTTGACACACTGACCAAAGCTGGCATCAATATAAACTTGGAAACAAAGAAACTCCACTTCAGGCATAAATCTGAAAAAATCGTATTCCACGAGTGCCCCAGCGTGAGCTTCATAAAAATAGACGATATCGAATTTCCACCAGCAGAAAGGGGCTAATTTCTCAAATGATGTCCAACCGTATAAAGGCATTTGCAGATCCAACTGAAATGCTGCCCTTTAATATATCGATATCAACTATCGTTGCTGGCAGTCGTGTCTTCACTTCGCTCCGCCTAAATAATTTTATTTTTGTGACCAAAGGAAAGTAATTGTGTTGTATTATTGCTTATTATTTATTATTGTTCATTAATTTATTATAGCTGTGTTTTAAACTGATCGTGCAACTAAATTACTATCCGTGTTTATTCTTTTTATCGTGCATTTGTGCAGTTAATTCCAATTGCAATTGCAATTTTGCAATTTTTGTGCATTCTTTCTAGTCGAACTCGTTCTTATGCTCAGCTGATTTGTTGTTGCTATATGCATTGTATGCTGCACTCTCCCTGAGCCGCTGTATAATTTTATACGTCTACTTTGTCTATCATCTGCTTATTTTTCATACATATAAACATACATACATATACCAGGCCTGCCGAATTCTGTGTTTCTCGGTGTTATTTGTGTTCTGTTCTTTTCTCAAATTTTGTTACTTTTGTGCATTTATTTTTAATTTTCAATTTCTATTGTGCTTTCTTAACATCTCTGCACTTTCTTAATCGCAGCAGTTTTGTTGTTGCCTATTTTAGTGCGGTGCGCTTGCTCTCTCTGTACCGCTCTCTGTTTTTATCCACCCTCTGCTTATCTGTTATCTGTCTCTCCGTACACTTTCCGTTATTGTGATTGTTTTGTTCGTTCTTGCGCACGCAATTGTGTAACACAAGCTAAAATCACTATCTCTCCCCACACCGAGTTATATTTTACCTTTCTTTTTTCTTTTATTTTTACATATTTATTGTTTCTACTATCAAACAATGAGCACCTGTTGTGCTAAACGCTGTGACGGTCACCGTTCGGTAGCTACACGTCAAACATTTATTGTCTGCTGGTTGTGTCACAACACGGCTCACGCTAGCTGCGCGGGTATTAGTCATATCGGTGGTCGCGTTGTTGATCTGATTAAGATCCGCTGCGGTCTCAACTGGACTTGTTGAGATTACAGGGCAGTTGAAGCCGATATGCGAACATTTATGAGACAGACTCATAACGAATTTGCTGCTGTCCACTCTGAATTCCGGAAATTGCAGGATAAGTTTACCTCAATGGAAGCTCATTTTAACAATCTTAAAATTATAAATGAGTCTCCAAAGAGAAGAAAGGTTACACCTAGTCTGCCCAGTGCTCACAGTTCTAATTTTCTTGCAGCTAAAGACTCTGACGTTCCTCCAATCAGTTCGCCAGCCTTGATCGACTTTGGCGCCAAGGAAATCGATGTACATGCAACTACATCGAAAAAAACGGCTGGCTCTTCACATGTTGGCTGTTCACCTGTGCCTGTGTCTGCCAAGGATGTCCAACTGGATAGTAATGATCATCCAGTGCCTGTGATTGCCCAGGTTGTCCAACCGGACAGTAATGGTCATACAGATGTCGGCATCACAGTGCCCCCTACGGAAGTCGATACTGCTGTCAGCATGGAAGTTGAAGTACTTCCCTCCCTACCGGCTCGCACTGGCTCGGAAGTCGATACTGCTGTCTGCATGGAAGTTGAAGTAGTTCCTTCCACACCGGCTCGCACTGGCTCTTCAGTCAGCGCTATCCCATCTGTTCCTCGGGTAGAACCCGCCTCTGCCTCACCCATAAACCCTGTGACCCCTTTCGACCGATCTACTCTCTTCGCTGTCGCTCCTCTAAAATCTATCTTTGTCTCACGTCTTATGGAATCGGCTACGGATGCAATGGTTCGAGAGTATAATTTCTCTAAACTACACATCAATAGCTCCTCTGACATAGTAGTTACTAAATTTTCTTTTAAAGAAGAACGTAATATTTCCTCCTTCAAAATTCTTGTTCTGGAGAAGTTTGTTAAGACTGTGTTGGAACCCTCTTTCTGGCCTGAGCACACTATCTGTCATATTTTCAATAGTCGATCACGATCTTCGCAACCCGCTCCTCGGGTAGGAATCCTTCCGATTCCTTCTACTGATTTTCATTTACTTCAAAACTTAAGTTCGTTCCGACTTAACTTCCCAACTCTTTTCCATCGATGAGCTCAACACTATTGAAATTATCGTTGTTAAAATTCGTCTGTGTTCTTTTAATTTATTCATATCATGCTCTTGCATCCCACCGTCCTCTGAATTTACAACTTATATGCTTCACGCTGCCCATCTCCAGTCCGTTTTGTCTCAGCTTTCTGATTCTGATCGTCTTATTTTCCTCGGTGACTTTAATCTCCCTAATATCACTTGGTCCCCATCCAATGACTCAAACTGAATGTTCCCATCTATGCAGTATGACTTCGTTGATTCTCTGTCCGATACATCGTTAGGCCAGGTAAATGGCATACGCAATAGCATGTGTAGGACCCTTGATCTCGTCTTCACTACCGATGCTTCGAGCACTTTGGTATGTCGAGGATCACCTCTATCATCCCCTGAAGATCCGTACCATCCCACACTTTCAATTGATTTCATGTTACCATCTTCAAGCCCTATAAAGTCGTTTATTAAGCCTTCGAATATCTATTGCTTCAAGAAGGCTGATTTCTCTCCTTGAATACTGCCCTATCTCAGATGAATTGGTCATTCCTTGACGATTTCCAGGAAATTGAGTCTGCCACGAATGCATTCTATAGCTCTATTTTTTCCATCTTTCCCATGCATGTTCCTTTAGTCACCCCCTCCAGAAATCTTTCTGGTCCTATCTGGTTCACCCCGAGATTAATAAATCTGAAGAATTTAAGATCCCGTATGTACAAGAAGTTTAAAAAATCCGGTTTGCAATCAGACTTTTCGAAGTACTCAATTGCAAAATCGAAATTTTCCTTATTTAATACATTGTGCTACAACAGATACTTGTCCAAATGCAAGCTTAACTTTAAACGCGACCCTAAACAATTCTTAAGGTTTGTTAATTCTTAACGTAAATCTTCCCGATTTCCTTCTTCGTTGCACTTAAATGGTAGTTATGCTGATAGGGATTGTGATATTGCTGATCTGTTCGCTTCCTTTTTCAACGTTGCTACTCTGTCCCGTCTATTAACTTTCTCTCTATTCTAGCTTCATCGAATGTCTTTAGTATTAGTTACTCTTATCCTATCCCTATAAATAGTTCTAACTGTACCCTTTCAGCGACTATGATGGTCTCCTAACAAATTTAAAATCGTGCAAGTTTTCGTTCTCCACTGGGCCAGACTCGGTTCCGAGTGCTGTTCTTAAACTTTGTGCAGAATCTCTTTGTGTGCCTCTCCTGAAACTTTTCAACTTGTCTCTCCAGACTGCTGACTTTCCCACCGTCTGGAAAGAATCCTATTTAGTTCCCTTTCATAAAAAGGGATCTAAGTCTGATGTCTCTAACTACCGCTGTATTTCCAATTTATCTGCCATTCCTAAACTCTTCGAAAAAATCATCACTTCTCAGCTGCAACATTTCTGTATTCTCTGAATCACAGCATGGATTCATTAAACGTCGCTCAGTTTCTACTAATCTCCTTGAATTTTCCACCTTTGTAGCTTCGGGATTTGCTAAACAGTGTCAAACTGATGTCGTTTATACTGACTTTAGTAAAGCCTTCGACTCCGTCAATCATAATCTACTTATTCATAAACTGTTTCTTCTAGGGTTTCCGACTAAGCTTCTATACTGGACTAATTCTTACCTTTGTAACCGTTCTCAACGTGTCTTCTTTAACTCCTCTCTCTCTAAACCTGTTATTGTCTCATCGGGGGTTCCTCAAGGTAGCCATCTGGGTCCCTTGCTATTTAACCTATTTATCAACGATCTTCCACAAATGTTATCTCATTCCCGCTTCCTAATGTATGCTGATGACGTTAAGCTATGTTTTTCCTACAGTGACCCCTTGTCCCCACTATCTTTGCAATCAGATCTTGATGCCCTTAACGACTGGTGCCTAATTAACATTCTACCTCTTAACATTTCTAAATGCAATATAATGACTTTTCAACGCAATAAGCCATACCTTTTCGATTACTCTATCAATAACATTATCCTTCAACGCCTTTTCTTCCTCCATAAGCTTCTCTCTGGTAAGGTCGAATCGACTGCCCTCATCAACCTTATTAGTATTGCTGTTCCTTCCCGCCCGACTAGGCATTACTCTCCTCTTCATCTCTAACTCTGTCTTTCTAACTTCTCGGATTATGAATCTTTCCGTAGGCTCTGCCGTAACTATAACCTATTTTTCCATCTGTTTTCCTTTGATACTAGTTCTAATATGGTCAAAATTATCTTACTCAATAACTTAAATTAATTTAAATAGCTTTAATTGGGAACTGTTCGGCTACCGGCTCTTCTCTTACCTAAATTTGGCTGTTGGTGGGATCTTATCGGCTACTGAGCCGATAATCAGCCCCACCGGGTCTGAGTATTGGCATTGGCCCTTTAGTTTAATTAATTGATATGTAATTTTACCCTTACAGTTTAATTGTACATTGTTAAAATTTAAACAAAAATAAACAATAAGCAATAAATAAGCAATAAATGTTTCTGAGGAACACAGAGACTTCCAACTTGTCTTGTGGAAAAAAAACACTTCACAAAACAAACAGGCATACAGGTTGAATACTATTACATATGGTACAGCGTCAGCACCCTTTCTGGCTGTACGTTGTTTCTTCGAATTGGCAAATATTTACGCACAATCACATCCCATTGATGCGGAAGTGATTCGCAATAGTTTTTATGTCGACGATATGCTGGCAGGTGCAGACAGTTTACAAGATTAAGACACAATTTGTTTGCAGCCAGGTTCGTGATATATTTCACTCAGGAGGATTTCCATTGGCCAAGTGGGCTTCCAGTTACCCGGCTCAATCTGGTAAGAGTGAGGAAATCAAAATTGATGAGCAAAGCTCAGTTAAGACGCTTGAAGTGCGCTGGGCACCTCAAGAGGATGTCTTTAAATACCATCTGGACGTGGATAGCTTTGCCTCCGTGAAACCAACAAAAGGAAATACATTGTCAAAGCCTCTTGGTTTGTTGTGTCCAATTGTCACTAAGGCAAAAATGTTATTGCAGGACTTATGGAGGCTAAAGGAAGATGGGATGAGGCTATTCCTATGAGTCTACACACTGCATGGGATAGGTTTACCACTACCTTGCGGGATTTGCACAAAATTTCAATCCTTCAGTACGTGTGTTTGACGTTGTACCAATAGGTTCAAATTCACGGCTTTGCTGACGCAACCAGTCACGCCTATGATTGCTGCATAGACGTACGAACTTGCAACAATTAAGACGTTCATGTTTCATTTCTCACGGCACGGTCTAGGGTAGCTCCGCTGAGCGTAAAAACAATACCCCGGTTAGAGCTTTGTGCTGCACTATTGCTGGCCAAACTCTGGCAACAAGTGTCGAGCACAATGACCAAATTCACGATAGAAAGCGTGAATCTTTGGTTAGATTCGCAAGTCACTTTATATTGGTTGGAGCGGGATTCGAGTACGTTGGGTACCCTGTCAACTCTAGTCGTATGGCGTTACGTTCCAACGGATGCTAATCCAGCAGATTTGGTTTCAAGGGGAACCGATGTTAGCGACATTGTGAGCTCAGTGTGGTTCTGTGGGCCAAGTTTTTTAATGGCAGAAAAGGATGGCCTCAGTTTGAGATAGCATCAGAAGTGAAAACTTCTGAAGACAAGAAAAATGCAGCGGTATCTATTACCGAATCTAATTGCATTGTGCAATTAATCAATCGTCAATCGAGAGCTTTTTAAGATGATCCATGGCTTACGTGCTTCGATTTTGTTTCAGGCAACTTAGAGGGGGTTCGCTTATTGTAGCTGCGTCAAAAAGAAAGGTGCATTCTTAAAGCTGATCGCAGTCGTACAATGCACAACATACAGCACTGAGTACAGATTGTTGAAAAAATCGGAAGTATTAACTCCGATGCTGCAGTCTTTAAATCCATTTATCAACGAATTTGATGAAAATGGCATTAAATTTAAGTTAATTCAAGTAGGAGGACGTTTGATACATGGCCCTATCTCATATGATGCTAAGTTCCATCTGTTGCTACCAAATGGAACTGAATTTGTCAGCCTTTTTGGCAGACATTTGCACCTTAGGCACAACCATGCTGGTGCGAAGGTTCTCGTGGAATTGCTGAGGCAGCAAATTTGGATGATTAATGCCCGAAGCGTATGTACAGCACGTGTTAGAAGATGCGTACACTGTTTTCGCTATAAGCCAACGTTGTTGGGTCAAATAATTGAAAATTCGCCAGCAAACCACCATCAAGAAGGTCGGCCATTCAGAGTATCTGGCGTAGATTTCTGTGGGCCGTTCTATGTTAGTTACAGAATCAGAGGTAGACCACCCGTTAAAATGTACGTTGCCGTTTTTGTTTGTTTCGCCTCAAAGGCAGTCAATCTAGAACTTCTCTCAGACCTGTCCACTGACGCTTTCTTAAATGTATTTGAATGGTTTTTTGCGAGACGATGGCTGCCGGAGAACAACGGCAGCGACAACACGACGAACTTCGTGGGAGCGAGCAACGTGCTGAGGGAGCTTCAAGCTGCGTTTCTCCAGAGCAAGGAGGAACTGCTGAAGTACGCAGCGGAGAGAGCGGTCACTTCGTGCTTTACCACTCCGAGGGCTTCTCACTTCAGCGGGCTGTAGGAAGCAGCAGTAAAGGCTGCCAAACACAGGCTGGTGCGAGGGACAGTTGACGCAAATATCACGCCGGACGAATTGAGCACGCACCTGGTGGAGGTCGAAGCGTTGCTCATCTCCAGGCCCCTCGTGGCGGACACTAGCGATCCGAACGACGGGGAGGCCATAACGCCAGGGCACTTGCTCATCGGCCAGCTTTTGCTGGGGCTGCCGCACGGATCCACGCCCAGAAAGCTCTTGAAGCGGTGGCAACTGTTGTTGAGCTTAAACTGCGCTTTTGGCGCAAGAGGTCCAGGGAGTACTTGTTCAGCCTTCAGCAGTGAGTCCAGTGGAGCAGAGGCGAGGTCAATCTGGCCGAAGGGGCGGTCGTCCTGGTGTCCGACGACAACACCCCCTCGCAACGATAGACAACAGGACGCGTAACACGCGCAATAGCTGGAAAGGACGGCAAGGTGCGGGTGGCCGAATTCAGAACGCCGGCCGGCATGATTAATCGGCCACTGCACAAGCTGGCGCCACTTCTAATTAGTTGAAGAGCGGAGCTCGTCACCCTTTCCACTACATTGGGTCTCCATGCCAGATTGCATTCTAGACTGCGACGAGATATTTGAGGTATGTTTTTCGGGAAAGCCTTGTTTGGTTGATTCTCAGGGCGGTCTATGCCGGTACCTTGTACCTCTTGGTGAAGAGGATGAGGTCCATCTTGACCGCGTTGATACTGAGTCCTACTTCGTCCTTCCACTCACATATCCCCCTGAGTGTACTTTCCATTATGGAGCAGAGGGTCGACGGACATATTATGTCATCTGCACAGACCGTTATTTTTCAGGCTTCCTTTCGAATCTCTTGATTAGGTCATCGACCAACAGATTCCACAGGAAGGGTGAGAGGACTCCACTGTTCCTCTGTTTCTCGGTCTTGTTGCGTTGCGGCATCAGTGACCTCGGTGCATCCTGGGAAGTGAACCCTCTCTGACCATTGTCTGTTATTGAACTTGAGCTGACTCTGTAAGGTAGGTTGAAAGCAGCTTTCTGAGTCTTGCCATTTCAGGCACCTTCTCGATGTTGGAGCAGAAGTTCCTCCACGAGCTGCGTTGTGCTTTGCGTAGGCATCTAGTAGATCCTTGGATAGAGACTCAAGGGACTTCTCTATGACCTCCGCAGGTTGCACTGACAACGGATTCGCGAGCTTTGAGGTAACCGTCTTTCCGTAGTTTTCCCAGTTTGTGTTCCGGGGGATTCTGTAGACTGTTACCTTCGAAGTGTGTTTAAATTCGTACTTGAATTGAATATACCTATATTCGAGAAGGATGGTTTTTTGAGGACCCTCTATTCACATATATAGGCACTCTTTCCCATTACGAGAGTAAGATTCAGCACGTTTGATGAGGTGAGACCTACGTAGGTGTATTCCTCCCCTACTTTTGCTACTTCTATGTTGGTCGATAATATAAAGTCTAGGAGTGACTCACCTCGGTCGTTGATAGCGAGGTTTCCCCAAACACTGTGGTGGGCATTTTCGTCTGTACCAATGAGCAGTTGGTAGTCTTTGGAGTTGGATTCTTCCACTAGATTCCTTAGCTCTTCGGGTGGGGAGGGCCTGTCGTGTGTCATATAGCAGGAGGCTATCAAGAGGCGCTTCTCCTCACTTTCCAACATAACTACTGGCAGGTCGTCTGTGATGTAATGAGGCACAAGATAAACGTGGACTCCCTTTCGTACAAGTACGACAGGGACTTCCTGCTTACCGGTGTTGTGTAGAATGAGCTGTAGTTGGAGAACTTTAGTTCGGCCACCAAATTGCCTGACGCAAACCAGGGCTCCTGGACCAAAGCTATGTCGACGGGCCCTTGCTCTATTGCTACAAGGAGTTCTGCCGATGCCAATTTACTTTCATGTAACTTTTATGTACTCAGCGTCATGGGTGGCTGGCTGAGCTTTACTCGACGGGCTGACAACCTGTGTCAGGTCACCGTCCTCTTCTCGTCCGAGTCATGCAGTGCACGCCCCTGGCCGACCTCCAAGATGGTCTCCAGACCTAGATCTTTCTCCACGTCGCCTGCCTGCAGGATGTACGCGTCTTTGTCCCTGGTGTGGCGTTTTTTCAGGCGCAAGCAGACACTGCCTATGCCCAATGCCATCTTCCCAAATCTGGGGCACAGGAAGTCCTCCGCCTTCTTGTTGATTTGGAGGATTACACACTGGCCCCCTCGTTGGGTAATGGGCTCCCATTGTGTAGTTCTGGCGCTGTAGGAGCTTCAACGCCCTGTCTCCTTGGATCGCCATGAGGAAAAGTACCTTCGCCTCTCGTCTGGACGGCTGATAGTTTGGGTCATCCACCTAAGCGTCGGATCGGCGATACATTTGAGTATTTTTACCGCATTCAGCCACCCACCACCATCAAATGTGGGCATGAAGTGCCTGGCTCCGGCGTGCGGAGGAGACTCTTTTCCTTCGTATTGGTAATTGACAGCACGCTTTCCAGATCCTTGTCTGCTCTGACAGTGGCATCCATGCGGCTCAACTTGGAGTGAGGGAGAAATGTTTTGGCAGTAGTTTTGCAACTGGCGTGGCCTGCTCAAGCTACGTCTGAGGTGTGACCGCTGGCGACACGCAGAGAGGATTGCTCCTCCCAGTACTTGCCGGAGGTAGCAGTCACGCATTCCGCCGACGTTTGGGGCTGATACCCCAGCCCGTGTTTCGTCTTTCTTCGCATCCATATTTGGCATGAAAGTCCATAGTGGTTGGCATTAGTTGGACCACCCCCTAGCGATTTATGCCTAGCTGCCAGGCATCTCTAGCCATGGTCTTGACCCGGCTCTCCCGACTTGATATCGAGAAGACGCCGGGTCATTGTCTTGGCTAGACACTGCATTGCCCCGGATGGGGCAAGCGACGTCTCGGATAATGCAGTGTCCATTGCCCAGCCGGTACCTTCATGGAGGGTTCAGCTAGAGAATTTTTGCCAGCCCCCAGACTAGAAATAAAATCTGGGAAATCGAAAATTTATTCAGTTCTTCGCAAGAACCACGAAATCTTTAATCCATAATTTAAAAAGAAAAGCGACAATCAAAATCGACGAGTAATATGAAATGGCTTTTGAAAAATGAAAAACCCTGACCCAATCCTGTTTTACCCTGATTTCAATAAGCCGTTTATATTAGCTACAGACGCCAGTAGCGTAGCCATTGGAGCTGAATTGTCGCAGGATGGCGCAGGGTAAGATAGACCAGTATTATTTGCTAGCAGAACCGTGTCCGATACAGAATTAAATTATTCCACTTTAGAAAAGACAATGTTAGCTATAATAAGGGCCGCAAAATACTTCAGACCATACCTTTTCAGAATTAAGTTTACCATCAGAACAGATTAATGAACTTTAAAGACCCTAACTCAAAATTACTTCGTTGGGAATTACAACTTTTAGAGTATGACTATGAAGTGGAACGCAAGAAAGGGTCACAAAACTTAGTCACCGACGCACTAATTGACAAAAGTATTTAAAAATTAGAGGATAGTCTATTATTAAATTTATATTCCAAATTATTTTGAAAACAAATCTAAATCTCTCGGTTGAAATATTTACATCTTTTAAAAACCAATTTAGACGAATATTCACAGAAAGAAATTATACTGTTGTAAATATTGCTAGGACATTAAAAAATACTCTAAAACCTAGCATAACATTCGAAATATTAGTTTTCAGCGTCGACTTCGAATTAATGAAGGCGCGACAGCAGCAACGGGGCACACAAAGATCATTTGATAAAAATTGCAAGAATTATTGCAGCGGTATTTGGCGGTGCAGGTCGACAGTGGGCTTGTGAAAGTAAAGTCTACCACCAGCGACAGGTGGACAGAGCGGTGGACTCGGCATAGTGAGACACCTGAGCTTTAGATTATGACATCGCCGCTCGGTAGCCATCGCGGCCATGGCGTCCCTTGGAGCGGAGAGGAGTCGCCATAGTCCCCGCGGACGCCGGAGCTGTCACCCGGTGGAACAGACTCGGAGGGCACCGACGAGGTGATCTGGCGATTATGGCGATCCCGTAATGCGATAAGGTAGAGCGGGCGTCGCCGCGAGGAAACGGGAACGGCGGAACTGGGCCAGCAGTGGGCCGAATGGCGGCAGACATGTAGTCGGCGGCATAAGGATGGCGCTGGAAGTTAAAGAGGCCCATGGAAAATTACCTAAGGAGTTATTCGTTGCAACTGAGTAGCGTCGCGGACGCTGAGCCGCAGACGTCTATAAGAGGAGGTCCGCCGGAGTGAAAGAAGAGAGGCAAGTGCGGGAGCTAATAGCGTAAAGAAGTGCGAGAATACCAAAGAAACATACACAGTGAACGACAAGGTTCAACAACGTGCGGCGAATAGTAAAGAACTGAAAGACAAGAGTAGCAACACAGCAATACAGGAAGACACACCGTGTAGGGGTGAAAACAGTAGCAAAGTGAACCCATTGAGTGTGGAGCTGTCTGAGTGACGGCAAGGCGGTAGCCGAGTAGTCCAACGGAACCAAACCTGAAGCTAACCTCAGCAACGGTCGAGTCGGGAATAACGCCGCCAAAAGCGTGCCAAGAACGACCTGACAGGAATGGCAGGTAATGTTCTCATGCGGAAGCGAACAGTAAGAAGGCTGATCCCTTCTGTTGCGGGGTTGTACGGCGGACGAGGCGTTAGCCGTGTCAGAACCCCTAGCCTTAGCATCAGTGGAGTAACACCTGGAGGCAGTGTTACCGCGTTGAGATCGAGAAACTACATACACCCAGCCTAGCGAATAGAATAGCCGTAAGATAGCCCTTAGATAGCAATTAAAAACAAAATGTATCTGATCTCACAGTTTTATTTAAGGTGGCATGTTCCACATATAGGGATTAAACCATCGGTGTCTATTATATAAACACAGGAATCTGGTACGTTGCGCCAATAAACGCCCAAGGATAAGGAGCTATACCTATGTACATAACGACTCATCCGAGTACCAATTGAATGTATATTTTGTCAGACATACAATCCCCCTTGGTAGGGCCAAGGTGTACCTAACACTTTTTCCGACCATTGGGCAGTCCTGAACCATTGACCAACCTGTGGACGAAATTAAGGGATCAATTGCCCTCCCTTTTTCCCTGACAAGCACCGGATAGGGAATCCATGGGGTGCCAGTTTTGAGTCTACTAGTCCGGAACGGACGGCCCATGCGCCGCCATACTGTCCAGCAGTTGTCGCTTCCTGGAAAACGCCTCACCTGCGAATCGATCAAGTAACTGCATTCTCTCTTGTGAAGCCACAACTTCGGAAAAGGTCCATTCGTCAATTGTGTGCTGCACTCCAAGTTCATCAAGGTCTCGAAAATCTGCATAGAGGGGACAGTCACATAAGAAGTGCTGCCAATCCTCGTGCTGTGCGTGTCGCTTAGCCTTCTCTGATGCAGAAATGCATTGAGCGATCCATGGCCAGTCAGCAGGAATCCAGCGCACAGCGTGAAGCCGAACCTTCGCTCGCTGTAGACGAAGCTTACGTTCGGGATGAAACGGTGCGTCACCCGTCCTAGGGAGCTACCATCATCCCATCTGCGTTGCCACTCGCACAGCAGGCACTCGTCTATTCGTGTCATCTTCTGTTTCCAGCTAAGATTTGCCAGGTCTTCGCCGTATAGCCAATCGCTCTCTTCCAACGGGTAGTCACGCTTTAGTTTAAATCTGATTGTCAGACGTTCCCAGTTAACCCGCAGCACGTGCGACAACCCTACGACTCGAGTCAGTTTATCACGCAGGCCAGCGATGTGTGGGAGAAAACTCAACCATTCGCCGACCGTGATGCCCAGGTACCGATACTTGCGCTTGTATGCTTGCTCCAGCAAACCGTATCACTGGCGGCCGTCTAAGTATGCCTTTGAGCAGCATGATCGCCGTCGTGCTATTTGAAACGGCCACGCCGACTTCAACTCCCTAAGCGCCTACGATGGGCATTTCCCTCGAAGAGGAGGAGCAAATTGTCAGCATACGCGCTGAGCGCACCGAGTGGCTCCAAGCGTTAAAGAAGCACGTCCATCAAGATGTTTCATATGAATGGACCACTTATTGACCACTGTGGGCAACCTCTTGTCACCGGCACAGTGGCTTCTTCATACCTGCTGACGATGCTCGCACTCAGGCCGGAGAAGAAACTTTACCACAAGTTTGCTTCTCGGCATCTCAGCTCAAGGAGACGGTGTAGTGCAGCATTCCACTCAACGTTGTCGAAGGCTCCCTTGAAATTCTCGCAAATTCATACTCGTGACGTGGTTCCAAGCATCCTTGACACAGCATCCTTGGCGAAATCCAAATTGCCATCTGCAGACATCCGGTATGTTGTCCTTCAGACGATTCACCATGATCCCCTCTAGCACGTTGCCCAGCACTGGTAACAGACAGATACCCCAATATGAGATAGAATCGGTCCGGACCTTATCGGGTCCCTTCAGGAGTGGAACCACTCGAGGATGCTTCCATCTCTCCAGGCAGCCGGAATACAACGCTGTCTTGTGCTGAGGGATGGCACGCCACACTGCCTTGCAAATGACACCTGTGATGTCGTCCATGCCGGGAGAGAGCCTGCTCTTCGGATCTCGGATTCAATGGCAATGTGTGCATTCGACTCCGCACCAACACGCCATGTTGTGACCAGCTCACCATTTATCCAAGGACCTCCAATCTCCGTGCTCTTTTTGCGGCCTCATAAAATCCTGTAGACGTGCCCCCATGGATCATCTCTGTTCTCTCACACTAAGCATCATCAGCTTTCCTCCTTCGTCGTTAGGATGAGCTTCTTGTATTACGCGTGATCCTCAACGCAACCACGAGCTGCTCCGCTTCATCGGTCTCGTGCCGACGAGCATTCTGGAGCTGTCGCCATAGTCTACTTTCCTAGCGGCTCTCGGCGTACTACGTCCCGGCACTTTGCCGCACACTCTGTGTACTAACGAGTGCAGTGCAGTCATCTGGTCATCCAACGGCGATTCCGCGATGTTTTCCGGTGATGTCTTCCATATCACGTTGTCCTCGCCAGTGCGCATTGGAAAGCTTTCAGGACGGTACAGGAGCAATGTGCTCGACTGCGATGGTCGCACCAGTCGTGACTTAAACATGTATAATGTTGTGGTCACTGGTGTTCCATTTCTCACTTCCCAATCGTATGTGGCCCACGTAGTCGCGTCTTGGTTGACGATTGTTACGTCGATGTCACTTTGGCATCTGCGGTTATCGAACGTAAACACCCGACTGGCTAGATTGAGCACGCCGGCTCGGTTCTCCAGTATTCACTCAGACAGCAGCTCACCCCGCGCATAGCTAGCTTGCCCCAGACAGCAGCTCACCCCGCGCATAGCTAGCTTGCCCCTGAGCATGCTCAGGAAGTGTGCTAAACCACGCTGGGGATACTGCGTTCGCGTCTAGCCCAAAAATGACGGGAGTGCGGCTGCCTAGCGTCAGCACCGCATCTAGGTACCTGAGGTACGGAGCCAAGTCGGTGTCGAATTGGTAGTATGCGAAGCATAGAAAGATTAAGCCGAATCTTCCTGTAACTCTGACGCATATTCCAAAATCCGTGATAAGGGGTTCTATTGGCATGCTGATGGCTTCCGGTTCGTCGACGATGTTGGCAGCTTTTCCGCAGCGGTCCTGGAATACTCGCATTCCATAAGGAAGGCCAGTAATCCGCTTTGGATCGAGCGAACCGAACCATCGAGACCATGATCGAACAGTACATAGAAGGAGACCAGCGGACATCTACGGACGACCTATTTCCAAAACGGAGCCGACAAAAGTCCAGCATCTCTGGTGTTGGACCGGGAACCACGACTTCCAGGAGCACGCTTCGATGAGGTGACCGCTGGATCAGAAGAAGGAGCCGAAATAGCTTACGACAAAGCGACACAGTTTCAGGAAATATTCAAAGTAGTACAGGAAAACACCCAACCGGCAACACAAAAGCAAAGCCAGACCTATAACTTATAGCATCGCAAGTGGTCACCTGCCTTTGGAGAACCGGTACTACAGCGGCAGCACCATTTGTCCAAGGCGGACGTCAACTTCGAGGCGAAGCTGTCCCCTAAGTATAAAGGACCCTACCCGGCTATTAAGTTGAAGCCACCCCTACATCCCCCACGGAATTAATCAAATGTCTTTTCCCAAAAATGTAAATTGCACCGTCTAACTGGATAAGTAACCAAGTAAGTAACTTTGCCAACCACGTCGTCAGCTAATCTGACGCTCACTTTTACGAGGCTACCAGCCGACGTGAAATGCAGCAGCAAAAATACGTCGCGTACGGGGCCCCTTATCCCAGCGCATCGTTACACCCAGCGTGGCTCCACGATCCCCACACCTGGAGGATGACCAACCATCATCGTCCCAAGAGGCGCTGCGGCGCCTGCTCGCCTGCTGTCATTACCATTCCACCTAATAAATGCTGATATCCACCCGGAATGAGATCACCACCGCCCAAAGTTGATGCCCGCCGTCGACGGTACCGCTTCGGACAACTAGACAACAAATCTAGTAGCGACGAAGACTCCGATGAAGTCTCATGTGGGATTGGGACACCACGGAGGGAGCTGGAAAGAGTGAGGAATGCCTATGAAGGACGATTCGGAAAGCTGCACCGTTGCACGATCCCAACGCTCTCAACCGCCCACTAAGAGCCACCCCCACATTGGTGTATTCGGACATTAGAAGCGATGAAGCCATCGACACCTTGCAGGATGGCGGAAAAGCAGACCCACGGCCATAGTAAGGATTCGGGCAGGTCTACGCACCCGCAAGTGCACTACCGAAGGTAACTTGGATTACAGAGTCAAAGGCCTTGCAAGTGTTGCACGCTACACGCACTTAGGGACCCACAAGTGAGGTGGCACCTGATTCACCCATACTGGTGTCCGACGATAATAGTTTTGAGGACAACCCGAGTCTCGCGGAGGACTCTAGCTCCGAGGCTGACTCAAGCTTCATAGACGACACCAAGGAGGACAGCGACGCTATCTCTTTCCCGCGAAAAGTACAAAGCCGCAGATCGAAAGAGAGTAAGAAGGAATGACCTTGATCACTGCTTTCGCTCTCCATGCAACGTCAGTAAGCTAAGCGGCAGAAAGCTTAGCGACAAAATGCCGAAGCGCTGACAGAGGCTTCAGGCAGAAATGTCGAGATAACAAAAACTACCACCAAACAATGAAAGCGCAGCAGAAGCTTTAGCGCAGGCCGAAGCCGAGCGAGATAGAGGATTACTGATTGTCGCATCTCGCACGCACTAGCGGCAGCAGCAGTGAGCAAAGCGACAAGGGCTGAAAATCAACGGCTGCAAGCTGAGGGCAGCTGACTTGCCGTCCGGCTCGAGAGTCACGGGGATAAATTTCAAGAGTCACGAATGCAGTAGTACGCAATGTATATAATCACTTTTCGCCTGTCCTCCCAGTATAAGGAGAACCACTCCGGCGTTGGAGAAGAGTCGAGATTATTCGGCGCGAAGGAATCACCACAGTAGTGAAGGAGTAGAGGCAACCTGAAGCCGTAGGCGAGGAAGAGACGCAGATGGTGCAATATTAGGAGGTAGGGTCACATGGAGAAAGAGAAAAAACGAAATAATCTACGATTTTTTCTTCCCCCTCTCAAGATACACATGTACATGTAACCCCAACTCGCTACAAAGAGTGAAACCGGGCTAAGCCATCGTTTTCTCCTACCCCTCTTGTAGTGACGCATTAAATAATAAGCAAATGGCTTGTCGGTAGCCACCGCGGACGGCCTCACGTGTATCTTGCCCCACTTTTCTTAATATTTTCGGTAGTTACGCATGCAGTTAAACGAGACCGACCATTTGATTATTCATTTTCCCCGTTCGCCTTTTGCCTTAGGTATTTACGTAATAAATATGAATGAAATTGACTTCCCTTAACTTGATTCCGTACATACGTCCAGGGGGTGACGTGTGGAGTGGCAACGACGTGATTCTTTGTATAATTTTCTTTTCCCTAGGGAGTCGAAGTGAGCGGCACTGGACGCGGGAAAGCCGAAAGCTGGCACAGTGTCCGCGACTTCGATTCTTCTTCCCTTTTAATCGTCCCACATGTTAGCCTCCTACACTTTGGGGAAACAGCAAACGGTGTCGGAAGCGGAATCTGTGAGCTGCGATCTTCCTTCCCGTAGTATTCCTTTCTTCCTTTGTGATGAAGGGTCACGTTTTCTGCCACGCGGTTGCACAGAGAAACCTGATTAGAGGGCAAACTGAATAGAGGGCAGCGACTCGCGCTGGCACTACTCTCTGTGTCATGACTACAATGACAATGTACAATGACTACAAAATCAAGTGGCCCGAGCGACACCAGCAGATACGGGAAAGATATAAGAGTATCAATAATTTAAGACTAGGAAGGGAGTAGAGGGAATTATAATCCGAGCATAGGACCCGAAATGGTTCATGCAAGGAATAATTCGATCTACAAAGTAGAAGAAACAAGGGTGTATAATTCCTAGTGCTTCTAATAAGAATCGTGAAGTTTATGCGGTCAGCAGGTCAGGGTTATCTACGTCACCCTTTATCAAGTTGTGCACAAAAATTGCATTGGCCGGATTAGTTAAAATAGCCACTGGGGGCCAATTCTTCTTGTAAGCCTTAATTTCTTTCACCACCAAATGCTCCGGCCAAAATTTAGCCGAATAAATGGTGTTAAAATAAGTTTGGGAGACACTTATTTTAAATTAAGTTATCTCTCTGGCATAAAAGAAGTAAAACTTCTCCACCTTTAAATCAACGACTTTTATTTTGCTTTGAATATAAGCAGTCACATCTTTAGTTGTGGAGTCAGGGGCTAGCCGTGAAACAAAAACTTGACGCTTTGGTGGGATCCCCACCAATCTTGGCAACCAAGGCCTATCACCTGTGATGTTAATACCCGGTGTTCAGGGACGTTTATTCGCTGATGGGATTGGAATTGAAGGGACAGCTAAAGAATTTGCGGACACTACAGACACGGAAACTACGGACGATTCTGGCTGCATGCTCTCCGAGGTGATAAATTTAAGGCCCGCGGTCAGCTCCTTAAAGCCCTTCCTTCTCAACGAGACGGCATGCCTCACAACTATAATAAAAGCTATTCCATTTGGAGATGGCATCACCCACGAGACCCGAAAACACAGTGCATTTTTCATGCATGGGTGATCTGTTTCTTCCAGGTTTTTAAGCAAAGACCACAGAGGTTTCCTTTATATACAAAAAAAAACATAAAAGTATAAAAAATTTATTTTTCTTAAAAAAATTAGATATCACACCAGATATCAACAAGCGCTGAAGGCGGAGATAGTAAAAACTGAGAGGAAAGTGGTTTCACCAGTTGCAGTAAGAGAGAGACCGCTACTGCACGGAAAGTATCGAGAGCGGGAGAGAAAGAATAACGCACTTACGAGAAGTAACAACAGAAACACACTTTTCTTAATCTTTTCGGTAGTTACGCATGCAGTTAAACGAGACCGACCATTTGATTATTCATTTTCCCCGTTCGCCTTTTGCCTTAGGTATTTACGTAATAAATATGAATGAAATTGACTTCCCTTAACTTGATTCCGTACATACGTCCAGGGGGTGACGTGTGGAGTGGCAACGACGTGATTCTTTGTATAATTTTCTTTTCCCTAGGGAGTCGAAGTGAGCGGCACTGGACGCGGGAAAGCCGAAAGCTGGCACAGTGTCCGCGACTTCGATTCTTCTTCCCTTTTAATCGTCCCACATGCTAGCCTCCTACACTTTGGGGAAACAGCAAACGGTGTCGGAAGCGGAATCTGTGAGCTGCGATCTTCCTTCCCGTAGTATTCCTTTCTTCCTTTGTGATGAAGGGTCACGTTTTCTGCCACGCGGTTGCACAGAGAAACCTGATTAGAGGGCAAACTGAATAGAGGGCAGCGACTCGCGCTGGCACTACTCTCTGTGTCATCGGAGTCTGGGCGCAGGCCGTCTGGCGTTTTTCCAACCTAAGGACGCAAATATGCAATGACTACAAAATCAAGTGGCCCGAGCGACACCAGCAGATACGGGAAAGATATAAGAGTATCAATAATTTAAGACTAGGAAGGGAGTAGAGGGAATTATAATCCGAGCATAGGACCCGAAATGGTTCATGCAAGGAATAATTCGATCTACAAAGTAGAAGAAACAAGGGTGTATAATTCCTAGTGCTTCTAATAAGAATCGTGAAGTTTATGCGGTCAGCAGGTCAGGGTTATCTACGTCACCCTTTATCAAGTTGTGCACAAAAATCACAGGTTTATTAAAAGCAATATATTAGAGTTAGACGGCAGTCTCACACCTGCATCCCAGCTGAGGGCACGAAGAGCAAAAAGTAAAAAGTTTTTCTGAACTGATTCTATACGGTCTTGGTGTACGTTGTACTGAGGGCACCATACACATGAGCCGTATTCTAAAATCGCACGAACCAGAGAGGTGTAGAAAGTCTTTGTTATATAGGGGTCGTCAAATTCCTTTGACCACCTCTTTATAAACCCAAGCACGCCCATGGCCTTATTCACCATGGTAGAAATGTGTTCTGAAAACTTTAACTTGGGATCTAATAGAACACCAAGAGCATTAACCCGGGTAATTCTCTCAAGAGAACCACTACAAAGGGTGTAAAGCGCTGGAGCGATGAAAAGTCATTACTTTACATTTCGAAGCGTTAAGGCTTAACAAATTCGCACAACACCAATACTGAAACCTATCGAGATCAGATTGCAGCCTTTATTGAAATGAAATGTACTTATACAAGACAAAGCGCTTAACAAAATCCGCTCACATAAGTACTCGAGAGTATGTTAATGCAGAAGGCAGGTCATTTATGAAGAGTGTAAAGAGTAAGGGGCCTAGATGGCTGCCCTGTGGTACGCCCAAAGTAACCATAACTGGTCCAGACAAGGTGTTTTTGAAAAGAACTCTTTGAGACCTGGAACAAAGGTAGCTAAAGATCCATCTCAGAAGATTTGGTGGGAGCTCTAGAAGGTCGAGTTTTTGTAGTAGGAGAGAATGGTTTACAAAGTCGAATTTTTTACTAAAATCGGTGTAAACAACATCCATTTGTAGATTACCCTGAAAGCCTTGAATGATGAAGGAGGTAAACTCTAATAAATTAGTAGTAGTTGAGATCCGTTTAAGCAACGGCCCAGACAGAAACTCGTCACAGTACCTAAGTACATAGCCGGCAACTCTGTCGGGAGCCGGTGAAAGCACCAAAACCACCATTTACCATAGGATTTAAAATGCCGCTCGACATCGGTAAGCCATATGGATCCGTCTGACCAAAGTAACCATCCTGCGTATATGTAGTTTCAAGAAGACGGGAAAAAACATCGGCAATTGCCTGATCATTATTTGCCATATGAAGGAAAGATAGCGAGGATAAGTGGGCGGACTTTCTACGCTTACTGTTTAAACAGTTTAGGATCCGGAGAAAAATGAATCCTGCATTACGAGCGCTACAAACTGAAAAGTTTGACCGAACCATAACATAGCGGTAGAGAAAAGAAGGAGGGCTTACTTCTTGAAGTTTTTTATAAAGTCTTGATTATAAGATTTTAAGACTGGATAGCTCCTCGGTAAACCAAAGGGGTTTTCGCGATCTAATGGACAGGAAAGCTGGATACAAAAATCAAAAAGTGCATCATAGAAAATGTTTGTGCTTATCGTTATATCAGTGCATAAAGACAAAGCGGACCTATCAATATACCCAATGAGGTTATTAAGCTTCGCAAACTCTGCCTTTCGGCTACTATAAGTGCTACTCGTAAATTGCGATATCCGTTTTACAGTTATCAGTTTTACAGAACCCTTCATGCACGTCGAGACAAACGCTGCTTCTAAAAGTTGTCCGGTTTTATCCAGGTTTCAGAATACACAACGTTAGATGCAAATGTGACACAATCCCGGAAAAGAATGCTGAGCTTACTTACTACAATAGAAGTTGTTAGTTTTTTTGACTGGTGGAATTAGAGCGGGAAGATGAAGAAGGAGCATTGGCCGGATTAGTTAAAATAGCCACTGGGGGCCAATTCTTCTTGTAAGCCTTAATTTCTTTCACCACCAAATGCTCCGGCCAAAATTTAGCCGAATAAATGGTGTTAAAATAAGTTTGGGAGACACTTATTTTAAATTAAGTTATCTCTCTGGCATAAAAGAAGTAAAACTTCTCCACCTTTAAATCAACGACTTTTATTTTGCTTTGAATATAAGCAGTCACATCTTTAGTTGTGGAGTCAGGGGCTAGCCGTGAAACAAAAACTTGACGCTTTGGTGGGATCCCCACCAATCTTGGCAACCAAGGCCTATCACCTGTGATGTTAATACCCGGTGTTCAGGGACGTTTATTCGCTGATGGGATTGGAATTGAAGGGACAGCTAAAGAATTTGCGGACACTACAGACACGGAAACTACGGACGATTCTGGCTGCATGCTCTCCGAGGTGATAAATTTAAGGCCCGCGGTCAGCTCCTTAAAGCCCTTCCTTCTCAACGAGACGGCATGCCTCACAACTATAATAAAAGCTATTCCATTTGGAGATGGCATCACCCACGAGACCCGAAAACACAGTGCATTTTTCATGCATGGGTGATCTGCTTCTTCCAGGTTTTTAAGCAAAGACCACAGAGGTTTCCTTTATATACAAAAAAAAACATAAAAGTATAAAAAATTTATTTTTCTTAAAAAAATTAGATATCACACCAGATATCAACAAGCGCTGAAGGCGGAGATAGTAAAAACTGAGAGGAAAGTGGTTTCACCAGTTGCAGTAAGAGAGAGACCGCTACTGCACGGAAAGTATCGAGAGCGGGAGAGAAAGAATAACGCACTTACGAGAAGTAACAACAGAAACACACTGATTGCAGAAAAATAATTCAATTACGTTTATACACAATTAAAAGGCATAAGCTCGCGCTTACAGTTAGAATTTAAAAAAGCAGGTAATTAGGAAGTTTATTGAGTTTATTATTTTCAAAAAAAACACCGGCTGCTTGTGTAAAATAAAAGGATGGTTATTTTTACTACGGAACAGAACGAACAATTTTTTTATAGAGTTTATCTAAAAATTTCTACAATTGTCTCAGTTGGCAATTAGCTTTGTTTTGAACTTAAAACAGTAAAATACCATTGTTCTTTGTTTGCATTTTTTTTTTGTATGAATTTTTTAAGTTTCATTGTTTGTCTCAAAACCTTCACTTTTCCCAGAATTCAAAATTTGTAAGTGTGCTTTAGGATCTAGATCTGACAAGAATCTAATTTTGGTCAATATTTTTTATATTTTGTATTTTTTTGAATTTTTGTCATTCATTAATAATTTCTGAATTATATTTTTTGACATTTGGAAAGCAAAAATAATTATTTGAAAAGTAAATAGCAAACGTTATATAATATATGTACATATGTACATACATAGGCAAGAAACCAAAGACGAAATCTTTTTTATTTTCGACGGTATTAGTTTATATAAGCTAGAGAGGCCGGGTTCGGGCCAGCCGCTGAATAATAAGACTTCAAAACATAACTAGGCTTTAAATTTGTAAATTATTAATCAATGCACTGTTAACGCGAGTTGACAGCGCTTCTGCGCTCTCTCTCTGTAAAGGGCGCTCTGCAGCCGCCGCTTCGACTCTAGCTTTGCTTTGCTGACGGAGCCAATTTAGTTCACTGCTAATCTCCCTGCTTGTACATTTATCTAGCCGGGCAAACAACGACCAATTGGCTTTAGTCAGCCGCCTGTATAAATAAACATTGTTATGGTTGAAACACTTCGTGTCACTATCTTGGAGAAAAATAGGTGCTAAAAAAGATTGGAACCTCAAACAGACCTTTTTGACATACTGTACACCGCAAAAAACCTATCCATCCCAGGAGAGGTTTTTGTAGCAACGGACCTACATGATTGAGTATGAGTTGGCTTGTGCACAACAGCTCGAAGAATAAGTCTGCTCCAAGCAACATATTTACCTTTTCTGGTCTTTAGAACGCAGGATCTGATTACTTCACGTTCCCATCAATTTTCCACTGCCCCATTGGAAGAATATTATCAGTATGCTGGTTCATAAAGCTGCTGAGAACCCAAAAATCAGCGAGAAAATTATAATTTTGTAACCTAGAGTACATTTTAGTCGACACTTCACTCTATAAGACCGAGCCTTTCTTACATGTGCTACAGTCAAACAACAGTTTACTCTTAAAAACTTGAGAGACTTTTCCAAGCTTGTAACGAACCACAAGTGGACGTAACAGTTCACCACGCCGCACCGGCAAGGTATAAGTTATAAGCTTTCATAGACTAAGAATTACATTTGTATAAAAATAAGCCATTTCATACAATACACGAATACTTTCCAAATCACTTTCCTCAATTATGACCCAAAAACTTTCCCCTCCCACTAAGGTTCGAATGCGACGGTTTTCTTTTCGACAAAAGAAATTGACCATCGGTGCATCGTCAGCACATTTCCCTCCACCCATAAGTTTAAGTTAGCAAGTTCGATCTGCGGATGCTAGGTTCCGAGCGTTCTAGCGAAAGAAGTGCAAGACACTTACTCGGGAACCCGGCCGCGAGATAGACGTTGCTCCGAGCAGCAACCTACATTTAATTATCCTACACTACACGTCGTACGCTTAAGACAATAAACATAAAAAAATTCAATAAAGTGTCAACCAATTCAAACGAACCCACTGAGTAAGTTTATTTGTCGGGCGGAAATTTATATCTTAATATACAGCCAAGAACGCTACGGTACGGGCCCACTTGAATTTTAAATTTACTCTTGACCTTCCGTTAGGCCCCACCAGTGTGAACACGCCTCGTGTCCTTTATTATCCTCATATCCTCTCAGTCCAAATTTTACTGTCGCGATTACGCCTCATTCTCCCCCACTCTTGTCTCTCATCTAGTTAGGGCCGACCCCCGTTTCCGGTAGAGGCTCCTGCAATCTACAAATTTCTTGTAGTAGGATCCTGGAAAGACTGAGCTTACCTCAGCCTGAAATACAAGTGGTGCCCGAGCAGGGACCTGTAGGAAACTTAAGCAAGGGGTGTGGATTAAAAACCCACGGCCACTAAAATTCAAGCCATAGGCGGACAGATCAGCCTCAGAATCTCCGCAGACTCGCAAACTAAAACTCCGACCGCCATAAAACAGTACTGCGCCGCGAAAAACCTCTACGAAAACCCCACAGCTCCGACGGTGCGGGTCGCGTGAACGACAGTAAACACACACGGAGAAAAATTCAGGTAAGTACTACTCTGGGGATTTTGTCGCTAATCCGGGGGTAGGCACCGGCTGGATTTACAAGCGCCGCCGGGAAGGGCTAGAAAGGTTCGCGATCGAATTCGGATTCGGAATTCGGACCTTCGCCGCATTGTTTGAGGGGACCCTCGAACAAGAAGCCTGGGTTCGACTGGCCGAGCTCGAACGACAATATGCCAAGTTACCAGCGCGTGCCAAGTCACCTCAACCCAGTACTTCCACAAAGGCGGAAGGGCGTACGGAGGAACCCAAACGCTGGTTGAAAGTCCCGGAAAACTCAGAAAATCAAACCGGTGGTCCCTCCAGCGTCGGGACAGTGGCCGAACCAAAAAAACCTCCATCTCCATAACAACGTACTCCGACCGCGAGGAGAATCCGACCTACAAACGACAGACCCCAGGCGGAAAGCGACCCCGCAGGGGGATACCAGTGTAGCCACGCCGCCCAGATGGCGGAACGCATACGGAAGTGGGGAATCCAGTTCGACGGACAGGACGATCCGCTGTCATTCATCGACCTTCTCGAAGAGCGCGCGCTCTTATACGGGGTAGACATGAACCATTTACCCCGCGCCATGGCAGAAATCCTCACGGACAGAGCCAGTCGCTGGTTCCGGACCAGCCGACTACAAAGCGTCCCATGGGCCGATTTCCGCAGGGAATTCTTGGCGTTCTTCTTGCCACCGCGGTATTTTGAACAATTGGAGGATCAGATCCGGGACCGCAAGCAAGCGGTAGGCGAACCCTTTAAAGACTTCGTTATCGAGCTCCGGTTACTCATGCACCATGCCGGATACGACACCACCAAGGAACTCTACCGGATCTACGACAACATTTTGCCGGCGTACCAGCTGTACGTGCGGAGACACGAACTACGAAGCCTGACGCAGCTCACGACATTGGCCACGGAGTTCGAGAGCATCCAGGAACGGAATGCACCGGTAATTCCACTTCCCCCGCGGAACATGCCGCGTTACACTAGGCCGACGGCGAATCAGGCCCCCAAGGAAGGTGAATCCAACCGGACACCATTCCGGAGACCCCCGTGGGACTCAACCGAATTAGCAAGGAGACAACCTATGAACCGAAGCAACGCTCCGGCGCAGGAAGTCGCGCATCGCATGGTAACCACCCCCATCGTGAATCCGCGCATGGCATGCCGCCGCTGTGGCGAAACTGGCCACGCTTCTCCGAACTGCACCAACCCTTCGATTCTGTTCTGCTGGGAATGCGGTAAGCGCGGTGTACGGACGATCGAGTGTTGTCGCCGGGACACGTCGGGAAACGACACGCGTCCTCGACTGACACGGGAACAGTCGGGAACGTCGCCCTCCCAAACCCGGAACTAACTAGCCCCCTACACCCACACGATGGCCGGATAGTGGCGGGAGTGACCATAGGAGGACAAGACGCGGAGGCCACTATTGACACCTGGGCGTCCCGAAGCTTCGTCAGTGCTGACCTCGCCCGATAACTGGACAATAACACCAATCTTCGGGAGGCATGCGTGCAGATCCGACTGGCCGACGGCTCAGTGCGCGAGATCACGCAAATCCTCCTTGCATACATCCGGACAGACGGGAAGTCCAGATACCTCTCCTAGTCTTACCCAACATGTTGGAACAAGTCATTGTGGGTCTGGATTTCTTATGCGCGATCGAAACAACGATCAAGTGTGGCACCACCCTCCTACAACTCCGAAGCCGTCGCCCAATGGCAAACCCCCCGGTGGTCACTGCCAGTCCAGTTCCGACCACAGGAACGGAAAAACCGAGATCTAGGGCAGCCCCGGAAAACTCGCGTACGAGGAAAACTACGACGGACACCATGTCCAAGCAACGAGCGCCCAGCACTAATTCTAAGGCCGCAACGGAACGTACGATTCCCAGGCCAAATACGAATAACACAAACCTTAGGCCCGCCACGGAACGCTCGATTCCCAGGTCAACGATAGGTGACACGAGCTCCCACGCAGCGGCGCAGAATGTAAGGAGATAAACCGAAGCCCATGGTGCGGGGATCCCCATAAAGACTAAGGAAACTAAATCAGCCTCCCCAAAGGCAATCGTTCCTTCACAACCAAGGTCTTCGCCTAACGACCAAGCGCCCAGACGGGTGATCGACGTAGACACCGGGGTCAACATGAGCAACCACGCTACCTCCCCAACACAAATAACTCCTCAGCTAGCGTTCCAACCACTGGCCCAGGTATCCGACCAAACCCACGCCCGTACCCTTCCCCTAACCGATACCACCCCAGTTGTCGCCAACATAAGGGAACGCCCTCGGAAGACGGAACCACCGAGCGCGTTTCACAAGACCATCCTCCCGGAAGACCCGGGTCGAGCTTTCAGCTTAGGTACGGACGAAGAACTGGAAGACGGGCTGGAATGAACCAGCGATCCCTGGCCACCCGAACTTGCGGCACAGATCCAGGAATTCCTGGATGAGGAATTTCCAAAGTTCGAAAATCTTCGAGGTACAACAGACCTAACGGAGCACACCATCGTCATGCGGGACAACCGGCCAATAAAACAGAGGTATTACCCCAAGAACCCCGCCATGAAGGGAATTATCGACGAGCAAGTCGACCAACTAATAGCCGAAGGACGCATAGAACCTTCTCGAAGCCCTCACAGCGCACCAATTGTCCTCGTGCGCAAAAAGAACGACAAATGACAGATGTGCGTAGACTATCGGCAGCTCAATGAACGTTCCATTCCGGACGCCAATCCGTTACCGAGGATTAATTATATCCTAGAACGCCTGAAGAATGCACGTTTTATCACCACGCTAGATCTAAAGAATGGGTATTGGTAAATACCTATGGCCCTCGACAGTAGGGAAGCCACCGCTTTCACGGTCCAGGAAGAGGTCTTTATCAATGGTAAGTAATGCCCTTCGGACTACACTCCGCAGGGGCAACGTTTCAACGGACGTTAGACACGATCATCAGCGCAGATATGGAACCTTACGCATTCGCGTACTTAGACGACATTGTCATCATCAGAAGGGATTATACGGAACACCTTAACAACGTAAAAGAGGTCTTCTCTCGACTTCTCAAGGCAAACCTACGAATCAACGCAGAAAAGTGTACTTTCTTCCAACGACACATAAAATATTTGGGACACATGATCAGCGAAGAAGGTATCCATACCGACCCCGACAAGGTAGCCGCCGTAAGAGACTTGAGACCGCCCACCAACTTGAAGGAACTCCGACAATGCATAGGGATGGCGTCATGGTACCGAAGGTTTGTTCCCAACTTCGCCACAGTGGTCCAACCAATGTCACAATTGCTAAAGAAGGGACAAACATGGACATGGGAACAGGAACAACAAGACGCCTTCGTAAAGCTAAAAGTGTTACTTACTACCGCCCCCGTACTCGCCTGCCCAGATTTCAACGTCAAATTCTCTTTACAAACGGACGCCAGTAACGTAGGCGTGGGCGCAGTCCTCACTGAGGAGATGGAAGGGAAAGTGCGAGTCATCGCGTACGTCAGCCGACGACTTAACAAGGCGGAAGAAAACTACTCTTTCACTGACAAAGAATGCCTAGCCGTCATATGGGCAATACGAAAACTAAGATGCTATCTAGGGGGCTACCGCTTTGACGTGGTAACTGACCATCTCGCGCTGAAATGGGTGAACACCCTGGAAAGTCCATACAGTAGAGTGGCACGTTGGGCACTCGAGCTACAACAATATCAATACGACGTACATTTTCGAGCCGGGAAACAGAACGTAGTAGCGGACGCATTAACCAGGCAGCCCTTGGAAACACTCGGCCACGGACCCGTCGGAACGGAGTCTTGGAAGCTCTGCATCCCGAAAGATCGCCGGACGAGGGCTCTCCACGAGTGCCACGATCAACCAACAGCTGGGCACCTCGGCATACGGAAGACCATTGCCAGGGTTTCCCAACGGTATTATTGGCCCGGGTTCTATCGAGACTTCAGACGTTACATTCGCAACTGCGTAAGTTGTCAGAAGTTCAAGGCCTTGCAACGCAAACCAGTGGGCAAGATGCTCACTCGCAAGGCGGAGGAGCCGTTCGTTACCTTGTGCGCAGATTTCGTCGGACCACTGCCACGGTCCAAACGAGGGAATACGATGCTGCTAGTATTTTTCGACACCTTCTCCAAGTGGGTCGAACTAATACCCCTCAAAAAGGCAACCACGGCTAACCTCGAACGAGCGTTCCGCGAACGAATCCCCAGCAGTTTTGGAGTACCGAAAGTATTCGTCTGCGATAACGGCACCCAGTTCACCAGCTGCTCATTCTGAACGTTCCTCCAAGCCGCAGGCGTCAAACTGCAGCACTCCGCTCCATATTGTCCCCAGGAAAATCTCACAGAAAGGGCGAACAGGACTGTGAAGACAATGATCGCCCAATTCATCGACGACCACCAGAACACGTGGGACGAGCTATTACCCGAAATGTCGTTGGCCATAAATTCTAGCGTCTCCGAGACCACCGGATTCAGCCCTGCGTTCCTTTTACACGGAAGAGAGCCTAGGCTGCCCGGCGCTCTATAAGACGAAGTCACACCAGGGACATCCATCGTTCGAAGTAACATCCAAAGGGCAAGTCAAGAGCAAGCGCGACACTACAATCTCCGTCACAGACAATGGCGCCCTACGATCGGCTCATTGGTCCTCGTACGACAGCACCACCTGTCAAACGCAGCCGACGGTTTTGCAGCCAAACTGGCCCCAAAATTTGACGGACCCTATCGGGTAAAAGGTTTCCCATCACCAAACATCGTGAAATTACAACACACAAGCAGCCGGAAACAAAAGGTCGCCAATATCAACGATCTGAAAGAGTTCAACGAACCCGAACTCGATAATCCAGCCGACGACCCAGACGCCACGGCGAAATAATACCGAGCTTGACCGTGGATCGACACCTACATTAATCGATGCCCTGGCCTTCTTCGATCAGCACGCCACTACCCACGAAATGAACCGGACCAAATCAACCCAACTCAAAAAAAAAAAAAAATAAATAAAATAAAATAAAACCAAAGCGGTCAAAACAAAACCAAATCTCGACTCCTATCAAGGATAAACCCACCAAACCCACAAAGTGTATCAAAAACTACAACGCTAACTTAACCAACCGGAAATCCAAAGTAAAAGTTAAAGGACAACAATAACCAAGGCAATTGAGTGCAAAACAATCACCTTTAATCCTGCCGCCGCCAACAATAATCCCTCCACACCATGTCACCCCTGCTGGTTCTACTCGACCTAGTCACCGCTGCACAGGCCGCCGTGAAAGTGAATGACTACACCAATGCCGACTACATCCCGATCATGGACGGAGACGCCGTGATCTGGGAGAAGCCAGGATACCTCCACTACACCACCAACGTCACTTCTTATGAGGTATACGTTGACCAGACCGAGCGCACTGCTGAGATGTTCACGGACACCCGCATGGCACAGGTATTAGCAACCGACTTGGAGCACATCCGTAATTTAATAGCTATGCTAAAAGTCCACCGTAGGGAAGCCAGGAGCGGAAACGCCCGACTTCAACGACTGGGAGCAGATTAGATTTAAACAGGGGCAACTGATAGAATCCGAACACCGTCAGATGGACATTAACTCCAGAATGCAAAACCGACTCAACGAACTGACGCACTTTGTTAACACGATCCATAAGTCGGACGAGGCCGAGAAAACCCAGATAATAGAAACAATCCTCGCCATAAATAAGATAGTCATAATAGATCTAGAAAACCTTATCCTTGGGCTAACGTTAGCCAAAGTAAACATGATCAGTCCAGCCCTCTTAGATGGAGCCGATAAAAGCTAATTCAATGAGCAAAAATTAGTTAACATAACCTTGGTAGAGCTTTTATAGGTCTCCAACATCAGCGCTTTTCAAACTCCTGACCTACTCCACTTTCTTATAAAGTTCCCTCAACCTAAATTAAATTGTATGAAGTTGCTCATATGTCCGGTTCAACGCCACAACAGAATATTGGATTTCAGTCAGGGAGACATAGTAGCGGACTGCGGATCCCTGACCCTTAACATCGGGGCCTGCGAGACAACCGACTGGGCAACGTTCTGTAGGGAACGAAGGGAAAGCACTTGCGCCCAACAATTGCGCTACCTTACCAGGACACTTAGATCCCATAACAATCGTCGACCACGGCACTCTCGTCATCAACGACGCGAACATGACCGTTGTTGATGATGCCGGGGCCAGCCAAAAGATTTCGGGATCATACTTAGTGACTTATTCCCACCGGGCCTCTCTTAACGGGACCTGGTACATTACATTACCATCTCTGCGACTCTAAGAGGAAGGCAGTGGTGTCCGCAATGATGCAAGTCAATATAACGGCCCATAAAGAAAAACTTAGTCTACCATTTCTGCGCGAACTAAGTATGAAAAATCTTAATCAGATCGAAAACTTAAACGAAATGCTGACGGTAAAAAGTACCGCTTCCTACCTCCTCACGCTCGCCGTTGCGTTACCTCTCTGCTATATTATATGGGTATTATACCGCCGCCTTAAAATCCAAGGTGAACGAAATGCGTCCCAAGACGTAGGGGCCGTGTCGTCCCACCTTCCTACTGACGCCCACCCGGCCGAGGTATCGACACCGACCAGCAGTAAGGCCCCCATGTATGCCACCGTCGCCCCTCCTAAAATTCGACGAACTCAAGCCACACGTACCCACCCCATACCGCGTTCACGGGAGTACGGATCAGGTGACGAGTGAAGAAAGCAAACTGGACTCAGCCAAAAAGAAAAAAAAAACAAAATATATGTATATATATAATAAAAATAAATATATTGCAAACACACACAAAAAAAAAAACATATATCCCTTATTTAATTCTTTTCCGCTTACACTTATGCATAAGTTTACGTAACCCACACTTGCTGACACTATATTTTTGTAACTGTGCCGACCTAAGGCATCGAACCCTTTAAAAGCTTAAGTAATATCCATATTGTAACTGAAACGATAACTAGCAACGCTCCCCTCAACACCCAATATTTGTAAGCAACACTTAATAATACAGTTAAGACATATTTTTTAATCGTACGCCCAAAATTTAGCATTAAGACAACCCACCATGGATCATCAAGAAGCCTTAACACCCGCAGAGGCACCCGAGATCATCTATATCGATGACTCTACCGACTCTTACGGCTCAGAGTCTGGGGCACCCACGTTCAGGAGAACAAAAGCCCCGCCGCAGTCCAAGAACGGAGACCATCGTCCGCCCCCTTACATCCCAGAACCCGACTACGAACCGTCGGGGTCAACCGCCAGCACCCCTAGCCGCGACGAAGAGCAAGACGACGTCCTGATCTCTAACGGAGACGCATACGCCAACATAAGGTGGGACGCCCACCAAGAGCGGCCAAACTGCAACGATGCGGCCGAGTCAAGCGGCGAATCGGACGACAAACTCTCAAACGCAGAGAACTCTGAAGGCCCTCGGAATAGCCCTCCAGCCCTCGCGACGACCATCCAGATTTCGGCGCGAAAATCAGTGGTCGCCACCACTATTCTGCCGCCGAGACTCCGGACCTACTACTCGCCGAGCCCCGAACCTCCATCGTAAGAACCGATGTTCGAACAACACGCGTATCGTCATTACGACCCCCTAGACTGTGACCACCAGGACAGGACCCTGGAACACTACTACCCGGAGTACACGCACACGTACTCTGACGTCGAGGAGAACGAGGAGGAGGAGCCCTTTGCCCGCCGGATCGTGGCCGATGAGGAGACGTTCCACTATACGGTCACACCGTGGGGCCTGCGCGTCACACGGGTCCATCTCATAACGGTGGACCTGCTCGTCCCGCCAGGCCGGAACGTCCATGCGTTCTTCCCTACGTTCCGGGAGCCCGCGGAAGGCCTCGACAACCGGCCCGCCTTCTCCGTCCCAGACGCGGTTGAACATCCCCCGAGGAGGTAGAGACGCCGACGCCAACATCAACAACATCAGAAACGTCAGCAACATCGCCACTGACGTACTCTTGACCTTCCGTTAGGCCCCACGAGTGTGACAACGCCTCGTATCCTTTATCTTTCTCGACCCCACGAGTGTGAACACGCCTCGTGTCCTTTATTATCCTCATATCCTCTCAGTCCAAATCTTACTGGCGCGATTACACCTCATTCTCCCCCACTCTTGTCTCTCATCTAGTTAGGGCCGACCCCCGTTTCCGGTAGAGGTTCCTGCAATCCACAAATTTCTTGTAGTAGGATCCTGGAAAGACTGAGCTTACCTCAGCCTGAAATAGGAACATTACAAGCTTTCCATCATGAAATTAACTTGCGATCCTAAGTTTAAGAGTGCTCTTGCGTATGTGATGACCCTGTGAATAAACTCTGCACACAGGGGGCGCGTACTGAGAAACCCTATGACCAGATTGAAGGCAATTAATGTACAGTTGCTTGCATTTTGCGAAATCTAATCGCGCCGACAATCGCCTTAAATCTATGAACATTTCCAATGGAATGGTTGAAGCCTCAAAATTCAATTCAAAATTCGGCCCTTCCGCAAGCAAACGATGATTTTATGTTTTTGGTCTGGATTTGGATTTGATTTGGCTGGACGAAGACTTGTCAAACTTCGACTTCTCTATTGTTTTGAATGACTCCTCTGCTGAAAGGTGTTGGTAAATTCAATTTTATGTTTTAGCACAATTTGGCAGCGCATCATAATTCAGCTGTTCCCTATATTTATATTTTGTATATGGGTCAACCTTTGATAACGCCATATGAAAAACGCCGCAAAAAAATTATCCAAAGGCGTTAACAACCTCTCGCTCATCTCCCAACGATAAAAGCGACTCAAAAAATGTTGAAAAATTGTCGATCGCAGAGAAGACGCGGATGGCTTAGTCATGGCCGGGATATCAAGCTACTGGGAATATGTATCGAAATGTTATAAACCCTTGTTGTCATATACTCCCTTTAAAATAGGTTAGGTTAGGTTATCCCGGACGGCCCTCGACGGGGCCTCCCATAGGCCAAAAATGCCCTTAGTAATCCCGATCTTTGTATGGACCTTACGAGGGTGTTTCTGAGGTTCCGAAGTCCCCCAGAGTCGAAGTGTTTTTAGCAAAGGCAAGCAGTTTCCCTGGCGACCTCTTGGAGGCATCCTCCAGTGATACCAGCATCGGTGCGCCCAGGGACATTCTCCTTGCCCTTGAGAGAGCCGGACACCGGCAGATGAGATGTTCCAGGGTTTGGACAGCCCCGGGTTCATTGCATTTCCTGCAGGTGTCACTGTTAGTGATGCTTAGCCTAGTCGCATGCGACGCAGCCAGGCAGTGGCCTGTTAGTATGCCCACTAACAGTCTGCAATCCTTCCGTGGAAGATGCAGCAGATAGTGGCTGAGATTATCATTGCGTTCCTTGCACATGATTTTCGAGATTCTGCAGGTGGTGGTGTTCTTCCACCTGCTGTCTGTCCTCATTTTGGCCTGCTTCTCCAGGTCGCTTTGTAGCGTCCTTAGGGAGACCGGCACGCTTTCTGTCCTCTCGTTTGCTAACCCGACGCCTTCCTTAGCCAGAACGTCCTCCTCTTCGTTTCCTTCGATGCCTTGGAGACTGGGAACCCAATAGATCTGCACTGACTTAGTCGTGCTTAGTGATTCTAGTGCCTCCCTGCTTGCCAGGACACTTCTAGAGGTTCTCCATTGGATCGGGATATAGCCTGTTCTTAGGCATGCTGCGTATATTGCGAGAAGCCATGGGGTGATCACCTCTTTGGTCACTTGCAGCATGGCTGGGAATATTCCGTCCAGTCCAGGTGCTTTTATGTCCGTGAAGGAATCTATAGCCCATTTGATTTTTTTGGGGGTTATTAGGTCTGTTGGGGGTGTTTGTTCCTCAGTTGCTAGGTCCTGATGCGTTTCGGCATCGGAAACCTCGGTGCATCCTGGGAAATGGGCCTCCATTAGTTCCGTCAGGGTTTCTTTGCTGCCTTCCGACCACTGTCCGTTGTGTGGTTTGAGTTGACTTTGTACTGTGGGTTGCTTTGACAGCAGCTTTCTCAGCATAGCCGTTTCAGGCACTTTCTCAATGCCTCTTATATTCCCTTAATAGCGTCTTGTACTGCCGTTGATGTTCTTGTCGTTCGCTAGTTTAGCGAGCTTGAAAAATTCCATGAGGTTGTCTCTTTGCAGAGAGAGGTCTCGATTCCACCAGAGTGGTTTGGACTTCTTCCTTGTTCTAGAGGGTGGGCATGCTGTGTGGTATGCCTCTAGCAGTTCCATAGATAAGTTCTCTAGGGACTTCGCTATATCCTCCGCAGATTTCACTGAGCCCAGGCTCGCGACCACGTTGCCGCTTGCTCGCCGGAATGACGGCACTGTCGGTCGAGCGCTGCCTTTTGGTAGCTAGCAACTCTTCCACCTTGTTGCCATGCTGGCTCGTCGATGCCTTCATTTGAGGCACCTGAGCGTAGTGCTTACGGCCCTTCTCTACCTTCAGCTCAGCCCAAGCTAGCTTGGATTTCTCCTCCTGGGAAATATCCGCCTTGCCTTGGAGCCTGCCTACTATTTTGAGGGCCGCCTTGTATTGGGCTTTGGCCTTCATTCCCTCCCTCGAACGCTTTGGCCCTTCCCTGCGCAGGGAGCTGGTGCCTGGTTCAGGCGAGCGAAGAAGGCTGTCCTCTTATGTTCTGCTGACGGACAGCACGCTCTCCAGGTCCGAGTCTGCCTCGACAACGGCACCTGCGCGGCTCATCCCACAGCGGGGGGTTGTGGCAGTAGTGTTGCAACTGACGTGACCTGCTCCCGTCACGTCCGAGGTGTGGCCATTGGCGACACGCAGAGAGGATTGCTCCTCCCCGTGCCCGCCGGTGGTAGCAGCCACGCTTCCCACCGACGTTTGGGTTGACATCCCAACCCTTGTTTGATCATCCTTCCGCTCCATACTTGGCATGAAGGTCCATACGGCTTTTTTCGGGGGAACCACCTCCTAGCGTTTTAGGCCTACCGCCAGGCACCTCTAGCCATGGCCCTGCCCCCGCTCCCTCGACTCGAGGTCGAGAAGACGCTGGGCCATTGCCTTAGCTAGACACTGCATTGCCCCGGACTGAGCAAGCTACAATGCATTACCCTTGTCCGGAATAATGCAGTGCCCATTGCCCAGCCGGCACCCTCGTGGAGGGTTCAGCTAGATGATTTTCGCCAGCCCCCTTTAAAATACCTTAGGATATTTTTTTTTCGGAAATTTGGCAAATTCGAGTGCACGAAAACGGAAATTCCGGTTAGTTGCGCGGAACCATTGGGAGCTAAAGACGTGTACAACGGCTCACACTGGTCTATTCTAACTTAAACCCATACGAAGTATCCGAATTTAAAAAGATTCTTCGGACGGCAGGCCTATTGCTTTGGCAATACGGCTATTTTCCACGATTCTCCATTTTTATTTTCTCGTATATTACAAATTGATTGTGGGCGAGAGGGAACGATGCCTTTTGAAATGGTCTTCTTCATTGTGGCTATATGAATGATGTAATCTTATCCAGATTCAACACACTGATAGGTATAGAGGTATATTAGATTTGTGGGGATAACGGTTGTGTGTAACGCCCAGAAGGAAGCGTTTCCGACCCCATTAAAAATATATATATTCTTAATCAGCATCAATAGCCGAGTCTATACAGCCATGTCCGTCTGTCCGTCTCAGAAACTATTAAAGCTAGAGCAACCTACGCTTGTATCCAGTCTACTGTGTTATCACACTACTCCAAGTGTATTTCAAAATTTCGCCCCGCCCCTTTTCGCCCGCACAAAGAACGAAAATCTGTGGCGTGCACAATTTTGATAGTACGAGAAAACTAAAAACGCAGAATCATGGGAAATGACCGTGTCTAACAGATTGTCGAATCTAGATCAGGTCTAATCATTATTATGGACAGAAGGAACAAATTAAATTTCAGTGGCTACGCAACGCCTGTCAAGAGCTTATTCATTACCTCTCTTTCGTACACACTTGTACGTCTCGAATATGTAGTTATACATGTACATTATGAAATGTAGAAGCAGACGAAAAAGCATATGTAAACAAAAATGGAAACATGTATAAAAACTCCAAAAATGTTTTGACATAATTTTTTTCTTTTAAATATTATTTTTTGCTTAAAATTTAATTCGTCCCTTTTGCGAACATATAATACATTTCATAAATCGTAAGCTCATAAATATATACTGACGGAGTACCGGGTGCAACGTTCCCCTTCGTTTACTTTTTAATTTTCTTTAACTATTAAAATTGTGCGTGCCACAGATTTTCGCTTTTTGTGTGGGCGGAAAGAGATGGGCGAAATTTTGACATATATATACAACAGTGTGATGTCAAAGCAGTCTGGACATAAAATTTAAGTGCAGCATCAGTAAATACGCGGCAGGTGAAAATCCTCTAGCTGAACCCTCCACGAGGGTGCCGCCTGAGCAATGAACACTGTATTATCCCGGACAAGGGTAAAACTACTAAAATGTATCGACGATCCGACGCTTAGGTGGATGATCCAAATTTTCGGCCGACCGGACGAGATATGGAAGGGGGCCAAGCTCCTACAGCGCCAGAACTACACAATGGGAGCCCATTACCCAACGAGGGGGCCAGTGTGCCATTCTGGTTCGATTCATTTACATGCGGCTTGATCCTATAGAGGAAATCCGTTCGAGCATCATGTGGAAAGCAATCAAACCAAGTCGGTTCGGGCTGCATATTGCGTACTGCAATTGATAAGCTATATGGGTCCGACTGTGAATAGTACGTTTCAATCACATGCGGCTAGACATATTGCGTGTTGGAATTGAATAGCTATACGGTTCCGACTGTATCTGGTTTGATTCATTTACATGCGGCTTGACCCCATATAGGAAATCCGTTTATGCAGTACGCTGGGAACAATCAAACCAACTGGCACAGTCTGCCTGTTATGTGTTGAAATTGAATAGCTATAGGGTTCTGACTGTGGCTGGATCGATTCATTTACATGCAACTTGACCCTCCGTTTAAGCATCACGCGAAGAGTGATCAAGGAAAGTCTTTTGATTGAACATACGGACTACTCCAAAAGCAATTGTCAATTCAAATTCAGCTCTTCGACCAAATTACCGAAATCAAATCGGCACTATTTAAATACGCGGACTCTTAATGGACTGACCCTAACCTGATAAAAGCAACAAAATCTATATTCGCAGGAAGCTGCCTCAAGTCCTTTTAATCGGGCATGAGAGGACAACTAGGCGGGACAATTCAAGCTATAAAAGCGACTTACCTTAAAAAAGCTTATAAATGGGCTATTAAAGAGAGGAATATATTTTTACAAGGGAGTAACCTAAAACAAGAGAATAACGACCCGACGTTACGTCACTTACTATTACAATAGAAATGGTAGACCCCAAAAATAGTAAAAGCAGATCAGCAATTATTCCCAATCCAGAAGCTTCACCTCAGAAAGGTAACTCTAACAACAGATTTAGATACAACAGAAATAACGCTCAAACTGCTACCAACCATCTACACAATATAGATGAAACAGCAAATTTTCACGAAGAAGCCTCAATTCCCAGACAGGATACATAAACAACGAGGGGGAACATTGTGCGTCGCGCCAAAGACCACGGCAAAGACCGCGTCTATACTTTATATCCGGTAATCAGTTAGTATATATATGAGCTTACGATTTATGTAATTTATTATATGTTCGCAAAAGGGATGATTTAAATTTTGGCCCAAATGGAAAATTTTAAAAAATTAGGTCGAACCCTATGCCAGATTTTTATATATTAAAAGTTCTCTGTTTCCATTTTTGTTTACATATAATTTTTACATCAGCTTCTACATTTCTACATGTACATGTATAACTACATATTCGAGACGTGGAAAAATTTGCAAGAGAGGGAGGGAATGAGTAAGCGCTTGGCAGGCGCTGCGTAGCGACTGCAACTAAATTTGTTCCTTCTGACTATAATAGTAGTTCAACCTGATTGAGATTCGGCTAACTGGTAGATACCGTTATTTTCCATGATTATGCGTTTTTGGTTTCCTTTTATCTTAAAAAATGTAGATTCAACATATTTTCGTCCTTTGTGCGGGCGGAAGGGGGTGTATCAAATTTTTGAAATACACTTGTATTAAAGTGATTCCACAGGAGTGTGATAACACAGGAGACTGAATACAAAATGTGGCTGCTCTAGCTTTCATAGTCTCTGAGATCTAGGCGCTAATGCGGACGGTCGGACGGACAGACGGACGGACAGACGGACGGACAGACGGACGGACAGACGGACGGACAGACGGACGGACAGACAGACATGGCTATAACGACTCGACTATTGATGCTGATCAAGAATATATATACTTCATGGGGTCGGAAACGTTTCCTTCTGGCGGTATACACATCCATTATCACCACAAATCTAATATACCCCTATATTCTTCGAGTCACGGGTATAATGACAATCGACAATTTTAACTAATGTTGTTTCACTTTCACAAATATTTCCATGGATTAGATATTTTAAGGCAAGTGGAAGCTATCGTTAATATTCCAAAGCTCACCTTATAAACAAGAAATTACGAAAGAACATTTTATCAGGAACATAATTCAGCTACCGAATACGTCATCGAAGAAGAATCGAAAACTTTCGTTCCATTACCCTACTCCCCAAAATTCAACTTACTATTTCTGCTGTCGCCTAAAATGCTTTTTTTATTGATTTGGAGATTTACAAATTTTTAAAGATTTTTTTGCTAGGTTTAGTTTTTTTTAAGAATTTAAAAAAAAATTTGATATTTTTTTTCAAAGGTAGCCTTTTTATTTTTCACATAACTTAAGTTTCTTATAACTGGTTGTATTGAACTTTAATGTGCCGTTAACACTGAGTCTTGATTCTTTGCGTCTTCCCAGAAACGCAGTTCTTATACCCGATACTCAAAGAGGGGTATATTTGTGGTGATAACGGATGTGTGTAACGCCCAGAAGCAAGCATTTTCGACCCCATAAAGTATATATATTCTTGATCAGCATCAATAGCCGAGTCGATATAGCCATATCTGTCTGTCCGTCCGTCCATCCGTCTGTCTTTCCGTCTGCCCATCCGTCTTTATAAGCCTCTATATCTCACAAACTATTAAGACTAGAGCAACCAAATTTTGTATCCAGTCTTCTGTGTTATCAAACTACTCAAAGTGTATTTCAAAATTTCGCTCCGCTCCTTTTCACCCCCACAAAGAACGAAAGTCTGTGGCACACACAATTTGTAAGATACAAAAAACGCAATACGCAGAATCATAGAGAATGACCATTTCTATCAGAGTGTTGAATCTGAATCAAATCGGTTCATTATTATAGCTATAATGAAGAAAACCATTCCGAAAGTCATCGTTCCCTCTCGCTCTCTCTCAAACGCGACCTTGTCTGTTTTGCCTATTCGTCCAAATGAGCGCTTAGTTCTCAGAGACTACGAAAGAAAGAGCAGCCACATTTTGTATTCAGTCTCCTGTGTTACCACACTCCTGTGATATCAATTCTGCACAAGTTTATTTCAAAATTCTGCCACGCCCCCTTCCGCCCCCACAAAGGACGAAAATCTGTGGAATCCACATTTTTTAAGATAAAAGAAAACCAAAAACGCAAAATCCTGGAAAATTACCGTGTCTACCAGTCTGCCGAATCTGGATCAGGTCGGATCATTATTATGGAGAAGGAACAAATTAAATTTCAGTGGCTACGCAACGCCTTCTAAGCGCTTAATCATTCCTTCTCTCTCTCTCGCAAACACTTCTACGTCCCGAATATGTAGTTATACATATACATTTAGAAATGTAAAGGAGATGTAAAAATCATATGTAAACCAAAATGGAAACATGTATAAAAATTCCAAAAATGGTTTGACCTTATTTTTTTATTTCAAATATTATTTTTTGCCCAACATTTAATTTGTCCTGTTGGCGAACATATAATAAATTGCATAAATCGTAAGCTCTTATATGTATGTATATACTGACTGAATACCAAGTATAAAGTATAGTGGCGACCTGTGCCGCGGCTCATAACGTTCCCCCTCGTTTTTATATAGGCTGCGCATAGGGTTCTAGTGGTGGCAAAAAGTTGCGTCGTTTTCCAACGCAGGTGCGTTTTCGTATTTCTGTGCGCATAACAGCAATTTTCGTACTTTTCTGCCTGTCAGCGGAACTATCACCCCTAATAACAACAAAAAACAGCTGATTAAACTTTAAATTTTGCCGCGTTCAATTTTTAACTAAGTAAAAAGGGGCAAAAATACATGTATTGCTTAGAACAAATTGTTTAAACTAATGTTATTCTTAAATCAAGCATTTCAACAATATGGTTGATTTCAAAATGTTTATGCAGAAAGTCCCATGTCTTTGAATCCTTTCACTGTTTCCGTGATCTTCTCAGAATAAGAAAGTGTGCTGGCATGTACTTATTAGCGAGTTCAGCAATCACTTCCGGACAAAATTTCATCAAAATCCTACACACCATGGCTTTGGACACACCAAATAACTCCCTATTGTGCGATATTCCGCAGACGATCCAAGGCAATAAAGCGCTATGTCTATCCTGTTCACAAAATGGATTGCCTGTCGAAAATTAGTGTCCCGTTTTCTGAGATTAGGCAGCAGTCCCACTAGAATGCAGAACGCACTCCTCTTCATGCGGAAGTTGTCCTTGAAAAATGCGTCGGAGTTGTTTACCACAGCTTCCTCTCGAAATGAACCAAATCGTGGCTATTGCAATTTCGAATACATTATTTAATTGATAAGAGAACATTTTACTCTTACAAGAGTCCAAACACGATGGGGACGTTGCAGTTGCAAGACGCACCCAGCTAACCCAGCCGCTTCCATCCACTTCAAAAGAATCTTCTCACTTTACGCCACCGCAGTTAAAAGAATCAAAACCTTTTCTGACATATTTCGTTGATTTTCGCACATTATTTACCCTCGGGTTCCACAGCCCAGTATCAAGCGTAGACAGAGAATATAGCCAGCGGTGCAGCAGTAAAGTAAATCTCTATTATCATTGTTCATTGTTTGCACAGTCCACTGTATCACATTGTTATTCAGACGGCTTATGCAGCCGCGCTCTCGCATTTTCTTTCTTTCTTTTGACTTCTCTATTACTCTCGTCTTTCCTCTTCGCTATTTCTCTCTCCTCTGGATCTGTGGCACTCTCCGTTACGGTAGGGCACGGGCATTTCGGCCCCTGCCTTTGCAACGTCTGGACTCTTCAATCGTCGCGCTTGCATTAGAGAACGGGCAATTCGGCCCACCTCTACTTGCAGCGTTGGGACTCTTGAACTGACACTGACCTAATTCTACATCGCTAATCTCGCTTTCGCTATCCTATCCGCACAATTTTCGCTATTGACAATAAATCGTATCAAAATAAACTGTCGTTTTTTAATATATCACAAACAACGCTGCCGAAAAAGTTCGGTAGTTCAATTTTCATTTTGTTTACAACATTTTTCTTCCTCTTTCAAAGACTCTCTGGTGTAAACGCTTCTTCTGCTTCTGTGCGTCTTTTCCGATATCGATAGGTAACGCACACAGTGTAAAATGCTTATTAATTTGAAAACTCAGGAAAAGTCGGAAAAAAAATATTTTATGGATAATAGCGACGCGCACACAGTGTAAAAAGCCTATAAATTTGAAAATTCAGGAAAAGTCGGAAAAAAAATATTTTAAGGATAATGGCGTTTTCCCACACAGCACATTTACGGGGAACGGTGGAATTTTTTAAATATCTGTAACCTCGGTTCCCACAGGCTGCCGTCCACCATCCATGGAAAACATAGTTGACAAAAACAAACCAAAAATTTGTGCTCCTAATTTTGTCAAAATTGAAGAAAAAAAATATGAAAAATGTAGTAAATGAATTCGTTTACGAAGAATTTTTTTCAATGAAAAAAAATTCTAATGAAAGTATGCCAAGAAGGTTGTGGATAGCAGTAAGTTAAATGAAATCAAAGTAAAATTGTATGTACAAGACTATGTTTTATCTGTTTTAGAAGCGATTTGCGAATGTAAACATCGGGTCTCCAGAAAGTTGCAACGATTCGACAATATATCACAATTCGAGCCTTGCACAACAGATCGAAGCTTCGGCAATATTGGAGGAAAAACTGAACAGCCCCATTAATGAGAATTGGGTTCTGCTTAGTTAAAGTGAGCAACACGAACAGCGGGATGTGCATTTATATGCAGATATATTCAGATCTGCCATTGCAATAAATACAAATATTAAATGTTTACAACTACATTTGATTCTTTTTATTTTGTCGCATTCTTCTCCCAAAGGAATTATAGCATCTCTAACTGAAAATTGAGCAACTGCTACAACAATACGGACCATCCCCGAAAAGATCGTCTGTGGGAAAAGTCTATACCATTTTTAATACCCGGTACTCGAAGAGTATAGGGGTATATTAGATTTGTGGGGATAACGGTTGTGTGTAACGCACAGAAGGAAACGTTTCCGACTCCATAAAGTATATATATTCTTGATCAGCATCAATAGCCGAGTCGATATAGCCATGTCTGTCTGTCCGTCCGTCTAACCGTCTGTCCGTCCGTCTGTCCGTCCGTCTGTCCGTCCGTCCGTCCGTCTGTCCGTCTGTCCGTCTTCATTTGCGACTATATCTCAGAGACTATTAAAGCTAGAGCAACCAAGTATTGTATCCAGTCTCCTGTGTGATCACACTAGTCCAAATGTAATTCGAAATTTCGCCCCGCCCCTTTCCGCCCACACAAAGGACAAAAGTCTGTGGCGTACACAATGATGAAGATACGAGAAAACTAAGAACGCAGTGTCATAGAAAATGCCCATTTCTATCAGAGTGTTGAATCTGGATCAGATCGGATCATTATTATAGCTACAATGAAGAAAACCATTTCGAAAGTCATCATTCCCTCTCGCTCTCTCTCACACGCGACCCCATCTGCTTTGCTTATTCGTATAAATGAGCGCCTAGTTCTCAGAGACTATAAGAGCTAGAGCAACCAAACTTTCTATCCAAGCTCCTGTGATACCGAAACAGCACAAGTTTGTTTTAAAATTTTGCCACGCCCCCTTCCGCCCCCAAAAAAGACGAAAATCTGTGGAATCCACAATTTTTAAGATAAATGAAAACCAAAAACGCACAATCATGAAAAATTACCATATCTACCAGATTACCGAATCTGGATAAGATCGGATCAATATTATGGCCAGAAGAAACAAATTAAATTTCAGTGGCTACGCAACGCCTGCCAAGCGCTGACTCATGCCCTTTCTCTCTCTGTCGTAAACACTTGTACGTCTCAAATATGTAGTTATACATGTCATGTAGAAATGTAGGCGCAGATATACAAAGCATATGTAAACAAAAATGGAAACATGTATAAAAATTCCAAAAAATTAATTTTTTTAATTTAAATATTATTTTTGTCCCTTTTGAGAACATATAATAAATTTCATAAATCGTAGGCTCATATATGTATGTATGTATATACTGACTGAGTACCGGGTATAAGGTAGAGCCGCGGCCTTTACCGCGGCTCACAACGTTCCCTCTCGTTAATTTTAGATAGATACATTAATTAGGCGTCGTTTAAGGTATCGCTTATAAAAATCGATGAATAAACGGCAAAGCTACAACCGTTTGAACAACCTTCATATGCCGAATTTCGCCGATAAATTCCGTTAGCCGACATAAGATCTTTTTTTTTCTTATATAAAATACCAAACATCCGTGTTTGTAACCGTTTTAACAGTTATTGACTTTTTACACTACTGCATCATTGTCGAAGGTGCGGAAAAATTATGCGAGGCGGTTACACTTAAGCTGCATTGTTTTGCAAGCTATTGTTGACTCCACTGAACAAAAATGACGTGCTGCTTACATTAATTTTCAAGTGGCACTTTTAAAGTCGGAATCAGTGCGTCCCAAACTTCTGCAGCGCACTGTGGAGAGCGCTCTGGAGAGCGCTCCGCGCCCAACTCACTCTCGCACGCTCTTGCACACGACACTCAGGAGAGCTGCTCGGCGCTCGGGCGGCCACTAGTTGAGCGGGAGTTTGCAGTGCTCGCTCCCACCCCCGTTACGATCGGTCAACGTCTGTGCGAACGACATACCCACGGCTTCTTGTTCCTGTACATATTACATATGTAAGTTAACAAGTAACATTCTCGGGCCACCCTAATATGTTTGGCACCACCCTAACATTCTCGGGTGACTCTATTATGTTTGGATCCGACCTAACATTCTTGGGTCAACTTCTGCACTCAGAGCGCTGATGCAGCAAATGTCGCTTAAGTGGGCTGCGCCCCAACACCATTGGCTACCAGCGATCGCCTGACTTTTGGACCTGTTGCATGGTCAGCACTTTTCGAATATGTGTGGCCGGCTCGCCGGCTATGTTTCTAGATATTAGTTTTTAGTTTTGTATGAACATTGATTCCGAGCACTTGGCTCCAATAAATACTACTCCGGCTTAAGCCGTTAAAATATCATTGATTTACTTTGCCGAGCCACAAGGCCAGTAAAAGGGAAGGTAGTTCCTTCCACCATAATCTCCTAATAAAAAGCAGCGGACTCGCCGACCGGCCGACAAGTTTTTTTATGCAAGTTTGTGTTTTAAAATCAACTTAACGATTTGTTGCTTCTGTTCTGATTCCCCATGAGCTGGGAATGTAGAGATCCAAATATTGCCTGCGATAGTGACGATAGCGAAGGGTTAGGATATCACCCCCAAGTTCCGACGCATAATCAGATATAGATGGATGCCAACCAAGCAAAAGAATTAGTAGGAGGCGTAGAGAACCGTTTAAAAAGAACGTTTGATCAACAAATCCAAAGTTTAAAAGATCAAGTTAGTGCTTTAAAGTTAGAGGCCCCTGAGGTAGAGGTTTATAAAAGAGCGACCATCGACCCCAATATAAAATGTGAAGTGAAATTAGATATCGTGAAATCCATGCCAATGTTTGATGGCAATCACGAGGATTATGTGTCCTGGCGACAAGCAGCCATAGATTCATACGAAGTTTTCAAGAAATACAAAGGTAGTCAGGCACATTATGAAGCCGTAGCCATTTTAAAAAATAAAATCTGCGGAACAGCGCGAGCACTGCTTACGTCACACAACACGGTGCTCAATTTTGACGCAATCATAGCCAGGCTGGCCAGGCGTATGCAGACAAAACATCCCTACGGGTCCTGCGACAGAACTTAGAACTGGTTAGGCAGGGTGAAACCGACCCGATGGAAAACTCGTCACCAACAAGGTAGTCATGACCCACAATGAACAGGCAGCAGTCATTTTTAATGAGGAAATAAGGAACGATGCCTTGCACGCCTTCATAGCGGGCCTCAAGAGGCCACTGAAAATGTTGGTTCCCCCGGCACAGCCCAAGGATTTGCCATCTGCCTTAGCGCTGGCACGCGAGGACGATAATAGCATGGAAAGAAGCGCATTTGCGGCAACCTACGCAAAAGTATTTAAAGACAAAAACCAATCAAGCGACGGTAACAGGCAGAGTAACCGCCCTCAGGCTAGACAGGGAAGGAACCAAGGAAGAAATCCGTATTTCGTAGGAAGACAAAACCAGACCAGGCCACAACACGGCAACGCGTGGCCTAAGTCCGACAAAGAATCCCCAATACAAAGCCAGGTGCAGCCTATGGACGTTGATCCATCGACGTCTAGGTTTAGGCAGCAGACCAATTGGGGGCAGCCTCAAGATTACGTCAAACAGTGCGAAGCTCAGAAAAGGCGAAACACGTCAGAACGTGTATCTGGGCAAAGGCGTCAGCGAATAAATCACACTGCCCAACAATCCTCTAACCGAGAGGAGCAGGAATATGCAAATGCAGCCGAAGCTGCAGTTGCCGAGATCGAAGAAGAAAGCGACTCGACCGGCGGCAACGATCTTTTGAATTTTTCAGGGAGCGCTCCCAATTGCCGTTCGTCGAGCGACAGTTGGCTGGCAGACCACTAAAGATACTAATCGACACCGGTGCGGCAAAAAATTACGTTAAGCCCGTAAAGGAGCTGAAAAACGTAGCCCCTGTCGAAATTCTTTTACTGTGAGTTCCATACACGGCTCCAGTGAAATAAAAAGCAAATGCCTAATGCGCATCTTTGGGCTAAACGCCCCATTCTTTTTGTTAGACACACTAAGTACATTTGACGCCATTATAGGTTCCGATTTGCTAACGCAAGCGGGAGCGGCATTAAATCTGAGAAACAGCACAATCAAATAGGGAAACGTAACTGAACAGCTTAGGTTCCACGACTGTGACAATGTAAATTTCATCAAAGTCGATGACCTGGTGGTTCCAAGTTCGGTCAAAGCCGAATTTAAAAAGATGATACTGAAGAGAATTAAAGCCTTTTCGACCTCTAACGAGGCCCTTCCCTTTAACACCTCAGTCATCGCCACCATCCGAACGGAGAATGACGAACCAGTCTACTCCAAATTATACCCCTATCCTATGGGAGCAGCTGACTTTGTGAACAAAGAAATCAAAGAACTGCTGAAGGACGGTATAATCAGGCCTTCGAGGTCGCCATACAACAGCCCAATATGGGTTGTAGACAAAAAGAAATCTGACGACGACGGAAACAGAAAAAAGCGGCTGGTAATCGACTTCAGGAAACTGAATGAGCGAACCATCGCCGATCGATACCCCATACCAAGCATACCCATGATCCTAGCGAATTTGGGAAAGGCAACATTTTTTACTACCCTGGACTTAAAATCGGGGTACCACCAGATATACTTGGCCGAAAAAGATCGCGAAAAAACCTCGTTCTCAATAAACGGAGAAAAATATGAGTTCTGCCGCCTACCTTTTGGACTTAAAATTGCGGGAAGCATTTTCCAAAGGGCAATTGACGATGTGCTACGAGAACAGATCGGGAAAACGTGTTACGTGTACGTGGACGATGTAATCATTTTTTCCGAAAACGAAGATGACCATGTCAGAGACATCGATACGGTTCTCAAATGCTTGTGCGAAGCAAACATGAGAGTGGCCAAAGAAAAGACCAAATTCTTTAAAGAAAGTGTAGAATTCTTAGGTTTCATGGTCACCAGGGGCGGAGCAAAGACCGACCCAGAAAAAGTAAAAGCAATAAAAGAATACAACGAGCCAAAAACCCTCTTCAGCCTCAGGTCCTTCCTTGGCCTTGCAAGCTATAATAGAAGTTTTGTGAAAGACTTCGCGGCAATCGCACGACCACTAACCACCATACTCAAGGGAGAAAATGGTACGGTCAGTAAACACCTGTCAAAGAAAGTTGCGGTTGAGTTAGACGAAGCACAACGCAACGCATTTGACCGTTTGCGAATTATCTTGGCATCGGAAGATATCATACTCACATACCCAGACTTTAAACTACCATTCGATTTAACCACCGATGCTTCGGCAAGCGGCATTGGGGCGGTCCTCTCACAAAATGGCACACCAATCACCATGATATTGCGCACACTAAAAGATTGCGAACTTAATTACGCTACAAACGAGAGGGAGTTGTTATCCATAGTTTGGGCTTTAGGGAAACTGCAGAACTACTTGTATGGCACTAAGGAAATAAGGATCTTTACCGACCACCAACCATTGTCCTTCGCGGTGTCTGATAGAAACACCAATGCAAAAATCAAACGGTGGAAAGCCTTTATAGAAGAGCACAACGCAAAAGTGTTCTACAAACCAGGGAAAGAGAACTTCGTGGCCGATGCCGTGTCCCGACAGAATATAAATAACCTGATTGACGAACCTCAATCAGACGTTGCCACTATGCACAGCGAACTCTCGCTGTCCTACACAGTGGAGACCACCGACAAACCCCTGAACTGCTTCAGAAATCAAATAATTCTTGAAGAAGCAGGTCAACCCCTACAGCGAAATTTTATTATTTTCGGCAGCAAAACTCGCCACATAATTCATTTCAACAACAAAGATTCCCTATTCGAGTGGTTAAGGTGGTGGTTAATTCCAACGTCGTGAACGCAATACACTGCGATCTTCCGACCTTAGCCACTCTTCAACACGCCCTAGTGATGGAGTTTCCGGCAACCAAATTCTGGCATTGCAAAAACTTCGTGAATGACATCACGGATGCAAGCGAACAAGTTGAAATAATTACAGCCGAACACAATCGCGCCCACAGGGCTGCCAAAGAGAACGTGAAACAGGTTCTTCGGGATTACTATTTCCCAAGAATGACCAAAATTGCAAATGAAGTGGTCATAAACTGCAAAGTTTGTATCAGAGTGAAATATGACAGACATCCCAAAAGACAAGAATTGGGAGTCACACCAATTCCGTCATACGCGGGAGAAATGCATATCGACATTTTCTCCACAGACAAGAAATTATTTTTGACTTGCATTGACAAGTTCTCAAAATTCGCAATCGTACAGCCCATATCTTCTAGGGCCATTGTAGAAGTACGAGCCCCAATCATACAGTTGGTAAACTTTTACCCGAACACCAAAACCATATATTGCGACAATGAACCCTCTTTCAATTCGGAGACAATTACCTCCTTGCTGAAAAATCAGTATGGCATCGATGTGGTCAACGCCCCACCTCTGCATAGTAGCTCCAACGGCCAGGTGGAAAGATTCCACAGCACCTTGGCAGAGATCGCAAGGTGTATCAGAATCGACAAAAAAATCGATGATACCGTAGAGTTAATCATGCGAGCCACAGTAGAGTATAACAAAACACTACACTCGGTCATAGACCAGAGGCCTATAGAGGCGATTTTCGCGAACAACGACGAACTTAAACTGGCGATTAAAGCAAAAATCGACAAGGCACAGAACAACAGTCTAAGCCGGAATAACCCTTCAGGACAGAACAGAGTATTCGAAGTGGGCGGAAAAGTATTCCCAAAAAACCACAAGAGGTTAGGAAACAAACTAACTCCACTGTACGCAGTAGCCACAGTAGAGTATAACAGGACACTACACTCGGTCATAGACCAGAGGCCCATAGAGGCGATTTTCGCGAACAACGACGAACTTAAACTGGCGATTAAAGCAAAAATCGACAAGGCACAGAACAACAGTCTAAGCCGGAATAGCCCCTCAGGACAGAACAGAGTATTCGAAGTGGGCGGAAAAGTATTCCCAAAAAACCACAAGAGGTTAGGAAACAAACTAACTCCACTGTACGCAGAAGAGCGCGTACAAGCAGACCTAGGAACGTCTGTTCTCATTAGGGGGAGGGTGGTCCACAAGGACAACTTAAGATAATCGAAAAACCATAACAGCAACCATTGCAGAGCTAGCCGTCCTATACCCGCACGTTGCTCTGAATAATCCTCATACTCCTCCCCACGACAAATACGCGAGTCACCGATCTTCCCCACGCAAACTATATTCCCATACTGGATGGGAGCGTGATGGTATGGGAACAGCGTAATTACGTGAATTTGTCCGAATTCATAAACATTCTAGACGATACCACCAAAATGTCCGAGTTATTTCCCCATTCGCACATGCGAGAATTACTAAAAGTAGATATAGAACGCGCCCGAAACTTATGGTCAACTTTTACAATACACCAGAGGATGGCTAGAAGCCTAAACTTTTTAGGAACAATACTTCAGTAGTGGCAGGTACCCCGGACGCGTCGAACTTCGAAAGGAATTAAAATAGCCGAAGCCCAGCTCATAGGATAAAAAAACAGACTTATTATTAATTAATTCAGAAACAAATTAATTTGCTAACGAGCACAGTTAACAAAATACTCAAAGAGAAAAAAGGTAACCTAGTAGACACAAAACTTCTGTATGAAACACTTTTGGCAAGAAACAGAATGCTAATCTCAGAAATTCAGAACCTCATTCTCTCTCGCGAAGTCTAATATAATAAATCCTATAATTCTTGACCATAATGATTTGAAGTCCATTTTCATCGAACAGTTCACAGAGGTCCCCATAGTTAGCATAATGGAGGTATCCAACATTGAAGTTTTCCAATACAGTAACATTATCCATATTTTAATCGATTATCCTAGAGTTAGGACTATTTATAAGAATGTCCTCATTTTTCCCGTGGCGCACAAACACCACCGTTCTACAAATGAATGACAGCGTCGTAGCAGAATGCGACGACGGGGTACTGGTCGTCACCGAATGCGCCACAACGAACTCCGCAACATTCTGCAAGAGGGCAGCGCACGATTCGTGTGTGCGCGAAGTGCACGCAGGCGGCCCAGCTTCATGCCGTACGCAGCCCAGCCACCTGGACTCCATCACACGGGTGGATGAGGGAATAATCATCACCAACGGACAGCCGGCAATGATCAGTATAGCTGACGGGCCATGATGACAACAAAAGAGGGCCTCCCTGTCACCTACTTGAACCTCAAGAAAAGTGTGAACAAGGTTCCAGCCATAGCGACCTCGCCCCTGCTAAACATAACGGGACATGACTACAGCCTAAGCCTACTGCTACTACAACGAATGAATGAGCGTAACCTACAACCCATACAGGAGCTCAGAAACGACGTGGCATCCGGTGGGTCCCCTAAGACCTGGTTCGCTGCAGGAGTGGCGGTCAGCCTTATGTAGTAAACACAAAAGGTCATCGGGGAGATGCGTACCGCCGAGGACGGCGATAACTCAAGGGGGGAATAGTTAACAAGTAACATTCTCGGGCCACCCTAATATGTTTGGCACCACCCTAACATTCTCGGGTGACTCTATTATGTTTGGATCCGACCTAACATTCTTGGGTCAACTTCTGCACTCAGAGCGCTGATGCAGCAAATGTCGCTTAAGTGGGCTGCGCCCCAACACCATTGGCTACCAGCGATCGCCTGACTTTTGGACCTGTTGCATGGTCAGCACTTTTCGAATATGTGTGGCCGGCTCGCCGGCTATGTTTCTAGATATTAGTTTTTAGTTTTGTATGAACATTGATTCCGAGCACTTGGCTCCAATAAATACTAGTCCGGCTTAAGCCGTTAAAATATCATTGATTTACTTTGCCGAGCCACAAGGCCAGTAAAAGGGAAGGTAGTTCCTTCCACCATAATCTCCTAATAAAAAGCAGCGGACTCGCCGACCGGCCGACACGCACCCCTCCTACAACGGAGCAACAACCGCACTGCCGCCGACACCCCTCTGCGTGCAGCAGACTGACGCCGGCCCATCGCAGCAGCCGTCGCCCCCCGCCAACGCAATCGGGAACGCAGTGCCCCTCAACTTCAGCCGCCTGTCCCCGTCCAACACGAGGGACACCGCCGCGAGGCACACCACTTAATCATAATTTGTACATACCTTAAATTACTTAAAATAGTTATAAATAAACTTCAGCGAACAACCGTGAAATACATCATTAGAAACCACACTACTGCTGCCATACTGTTTCGTGAAAGTGAAGGCAAGGTGATTCGCCCCCTACAAACATTGGTCCTTCGAGCCGGATCTTCCCCAACACGGAGAGCGCACCCCAGCAAGCTTAGGCGGATCGCTCTACCAGGAGAACCAAGATAAGTACCACGTACAAAACCCCAGTGAAGTGCCGTGATCTTGTTTTTTTCCATCCCCTTCCAAGCGGCTATTCTGTCCGTTTTCCGATCTTCCGCTCCTCCTAACTACGTACATCAGTACACCCACACACAACATTTAACGGCATATTCTTGTCCGCATTCGTCTATATCCGCATACATACTATATATGTACATATATATTGGCTGCATATTCTTGCGTCTATATATATATGTACATACATACATATATGTATATGTCCCAATCCGCTCTTAAACGCACCTACGTCCATATATATTTAACTGCATATTCTTGCCCGGTTTTATCCATATCCGCATACGTATCCGCATACATATATACATACATACATAAGGGCTGCATATTCTTGCGTCTATATACATATGTACATACATGTACTAGTCCGCGATTAAACGCACCTACATCCATATATATCCCAACCGCATATCCTTGCGCATCAAATATATATATATATATGTATATCCGAACAATATACACATAAAACGGCATATTCTTGCACATCCGTAAAACTGCATATTCTTGCACATCCGAACATACATATTTTACCCATCTACATACGCAGCCCAACATATATAAACCATCTATCCGAATCGACACTTATTTTTTCCATACCCTCATACATACATATATATATATTAGCTGCATATTCTTGCGTCTGTATATCCATACCTCCCCGCACCGACATCCATACATACAAGCAGCAATAGCGGTGCCTGCTTTTGCTCGTTTTCGCGTTCGCCTCTCCACCGTTGCGCGCGTTGTTTTTGTTGGGAGAACAGATTACCGGCGCCGCTCTTGCGCATAACGGAGCGCCGAGCGACTCGCTACCCTGTATTTTGAGGGTGTATCGTTTTCGGTGGTGGCTTGTCCGGTGACGCGCTACCCTACTTTCGGCGGGTATATTGTTTTTGGGTGTCACTTGCCACCGACTCCCAATATTAGGGCCCGATCGCCTTAGTATACCCAAGCGCCTCCCAGAGAGACTTGCTGAGAGACTTGCCTAGCCTTCCGTTGGCGGATCTTACCTTTTTTGAGAGCTCACCAATCGATGTCCTGATTGGAGCTGACATCCTACCATCCGTACTGTTATGCGGCTTACAGACAAACATATGTGGCTCTCTCCTCGGGCAATTAACAGTTTTCGGTTGGGTGCTCTCTGGGCCAGTGTGTAATACGGCCGTTCAGAGAGCCCAACAAGTTGCATCCTTTTCGAGTAAGGTGTCTAGAGTACCTATCCAAAGGGTAAGAGACGCGGGCTCTCGAGTCTACAAAAGCAATCCACTTCCGGCCTTCTCCGCAGAATCGCTAGGACGGTCTCCTACGGTTGACCGACGGGAGGATATCCGTAATAATCAGAACTCCGTGCCAAGTTCAAGCCCAAACTTGAACTTGGTTCAATGTGACCACGTCACAATGTCCAATGCCCAAGGTGGGCCTTTAACCCGTTACAACTTTCATACTAATGCTTCGTCGACACCTTCATCTCATCCTAGATTTCCGCATCCAGCCTCCAGCCCACAGTCCCACGCCGACCGTATCATTGAGAGCCGACGCGCTTGCGGTCTGAACTCCTACCGATGCCGAGTCTGCCCAGGAGTGCATCCGCTACGGACCTGCCACCACTTCCTACGGTTGAGCCCTGTGAAGAGGCTCCAAGCCGTACTTATAAATAAGTATTGCACGAACTGCCTGGCTCATCAGCATTCCGGCGATGATTGTCGCAGTGGCGGGATGTGCAGGGAGTGTGGCAAGAAGAGCTGAACGCCGCCCTCGTAGTCCCACCAGCCGGCCTGTTGGAGGAACTGTAGCACCTTCGCCGTCGAGTTCAGCATCCCGAGCTGAACGCCGCCCTCGGCGCCCCGACAGCCAGCCTTTCGGTGGAATTGCAGCAGCGTCGCCCTTGGTTTCAGCATCCCAGCATACAGGGATACCGCCGCCATCCGTAGACTCTCTTCTATTGTAAAAAACCCTCAAATATACTTTGTAATCCTGCAAGGGGGGGGGGGGGGGGGAGGATGTTCAGGGCAGCCACAAACTTATGCAGCGCACTGTGGAGAGCGCTCTGGAGAGCGCTCTGGAGAGCGCTCCGCACCCGACTCGCCCTCGCACGCTCTTGCACACGGCACTCAGGAGAGCCGCCTTGCGCTCGGGCGGCCACTAGCTTGAGCGGGAGTTTGCAGTGCTCGCTCCCACCCCCGTTACGATCGATCAACGTCTGTGCGAACGACATACCCGCGGCTTCTTGTTCCTGTACATATTACATATGTACATACCTTAAATTACTTAAAATAGTTATAAATAACTTTCAGCGAACAACCGTGAAATACATCATTTGAAACCACACTACTGCTGCCATACTGTTTCGTGAAAGTGAAGGCAAGGTGATCCGCCCCCTACAAACAATGAGGACTAATGTAAAAAGGGTGTAAGATGACATTTGGGATGGTGCTAAACGACATTTGAGGTCTTGGTCAAAATTTCGAAAAAAAATACCTACAAAAATTATGAAATTTGAATTTGAAAGCTTAATATCTTCCAGACGTTAAGCTGCAGTTACAAAGTGTTTGGGTTGAATTTATAGCTTCATTTGTCAGCTTTTCAGAACTGCAAAAATCAATACAACCAGCTATAAGCACTACCTCTGGGAAAAATATGACAAATTTTTTAAATATTCTTAAAAAAAACTAAACCATAAAAGAAAAACCATAATTCTTTAAAAAATTTTAAATCTCCCCAAATCTATAAAAAAAATCATTTTGGGAAACGGCAGAAATGTGTTAGTGTTATCAATAATTGTGCCTAATGGCATTTTTCTCTGAGACAGCATACAAATTAATGAGAATTTAATCATCAATGGAGGGTTATGTAAAGCAAAGTCTGGTCTGACGAGCATGTGAGATGGCTCGGAGTGGGCCTAGCTGAGTCCATCGGACGGGTCGCAGGTTGCGGATAGCGAATGACCTACCTGTGGAGGTAGGCCAGCTGCGAATAAGCGGTCATCCCTAGGGAAGGCACCGAAATAAGCAGTCCCGGACAGCCAGCGGGTGTTCGCGAAGTAGCAACACTGACGATGCACTTGTGGTGCCGCCTCATTTAAGTAGCTCACACACACCCCATCCCTACACATTACCTACCCACATCCCTACCCCCACACTCATCTCACACCGGGCCGAACTAAGCGTGTTATTCGACCCGTGCCGAGAGTCAGCCTGGCTGGGGGCCCGGTATAAAAACTAGCCCAGTCGCTAACGGAGGGCTCACGGAGGCCAAGTCCCTGGCAGCAACGTGAATCTCTGCCCGGATGGACCGCCCTTTTCTTTGCAAGTCGTGGGATCAAATATGCAATACAACAAAAACAAAACCAACAACAACAACGAGTCTGACGCTCCCCAACTGCCATCGGCCCAAAGGCCTGGCCTGACCCGCGATATAGCTGGTAAAACCAGCGCGGCGGAAAACGCTAGGGCGAACCTGAAGGGGTCCCATCCCAGTGCTGATACCTTGGTAGAGTGGCTCTGCAACCCTGCGGCTGCTCTGCCTGCTGGCAAAGCGGCGGGGGTTGAGTTGCCATCGATTAGCGACCAAGCCAAAGCTTACACGTATGCTGAGAGGAGGAGTGCTGGCAACATACTCCGTCGGCAAAATGCAAGCACGATGTCCAGCCCGACCGACCAGTGGCGGAAAAAGGTCGAATGGGCATCAAAGGCCCAACTTTGGCAAAGAGGCACCGAAGAGGGTTGCCCCGCCGAAGACGACAGCCCCGCAAACCAAAAGGCAGCGCTCACAGGAGACTCCTGGACCGGCTCCAAAGCGCTCCAGAGTGCTGCCGAACGTGTCGTTCGCGCAAATTGCCAAAGACGCTGATCGACGTCCTGGATAAAGGCAGAGCGGACTGGAAGATCCCCAGGAACCAGTGGAAGTGGGTGGAAGCGGCACTGGCCGACCGCTGCTTCGAAGTACTGGACAAGCAACCCGGCCCCCCTCCAGTCTGTAAAGACATGGGGTGGTATTAGGGCTGTATTAAGATATTAAGCTGTATTAAGCCTGCGAAAACGAGCGCTCCGTCCAGCTCTATAAAGCAGCGGTAGCGCAAGTCGGAGAGGTGTATCCAGGGGCGAAGCTTGTCGCAGTCGACTGGAGCGAGGTGCCCAGTAGGCCTAGAGCGCGAGTTTGGGTGCCCGCCTCCATAAAGGAGCCTGAGCGCATCCTCAAAATGCTGCAGCGGTGCAACCCGAAGCTACCAACCTCCTATTGGAGGGTAGTTAAGGTGGAGGCGACTCAAGGCCCGATGCACCAGGTGGTTCTCGCCCTCAATAAGGAATCCTTAGCTCCAATTGAGGCCAAAAAAGGAGAGCTCAACTTTGGCTTCAGTGCGGTGAGCATCAGGGTATACAAGTCGGATGCAGCGGCCGAGGCGCGTCCTGTCGACAACCCAGTCGAGCAGGACGTTGCCTCGGAGATCGAAGCACCCGATGACGACCCAGAGCCTGCCCACGACGGCTACTCTTCCGACACGGCTCTTATGCGAGAGTTCGAGGCGATGTGTCGCGATGACACTATCGAGGACGACTCGGACGCTGACAATACAGTGGTGGAGAACTCTGTCGATGTCTCTAAGACTCCTTCAGATAAATCTCCACCACTGTAAAGCAGCATCCGCTGCCCTCATACTCCGCTTGGAAGCAAGCGGAGCAGACGTAGTCCTGATCCAAGAGCCTTGGGTAGTAGGAGACAAGGTCTGTGGATTAGCGACGAAGGAGCACAAGCTTATTGTAGCTCAGAAAGAAGGTAAAATACGTACCTGCATTCTTGCAAGGAAGCACTTAAATATCTTTCTGCACCACAACTTTAGCAATGGTGACAACACAGCGGCAAGCCTTGAACTACAAGGTTCCCAAATAAGGCTGATGTCGACATACATGGCTCATGAGGAAAGCGATCATCCCGGTGACCTAGTTCGCAAGCTCACCAGAGATAGCGAAAGGTCGGATATAGACCTTGTAATAGGCTGCGACGCCAACGCCCACCACATCCAATGGGGGAGTTCGGACACAAATGTAAGGGGTGAGTCATTATTCAGCTTCATCCTAAGCTCTAATCTTCTTATCTGCAATCGGGGCAATGATCCTACGTTTATAATTAAGAATAGACAAGAGGTAATTGACCTAACTTTAGTGTCTCACAAACTGTCTGACTTAGTAACGAACTGGAAAGTTCTGGGAGACCACTCCTTTTCGGACCACAGGTATATCGAGACCACACTATCTCTCGAGAACCCAAAACCCACTGTCTTTGCTAACCCTAGGAAAGCCAACTGGGAAAAATATGTCACAGTCATGGAGGGACTTCTTCCCTCCAAGGCACCAATCTGCCTGAACACAGAGCACGATCTAAATCATCTAGTGGACAGGCTTACTAAAGCATGCAACACGGCTTTCACGGCAGCATGCCCATCAAACCAACACAAGGGGAAAAAGAAACCCCCTTGGTGGTCAAAACAAATAGATACCCTACGAAAAAGCTGCAGGTCCCTCTTCAACAGGGACAAACGCGCTAACGAGGAGCAACACTGGGCAGATTATAAAAATAGTCTGGCCCTATACAAGAAAGAAAACAGACAGGCAAAAAGGGCCTCTTGGCAAAGATTTTGTTCTGAAATCGAGGAAACGTCGGAAGCTGCAAGACGCAAGATCCTCTCCAAAACGACCCCCTTGGTGGGATACCTTAAGAGAAGCGATGGTACGTGGGCTAACTCCAGTGAGGAGTCCCTACACATTCTTCTCGACACTCATTTTCCAGGGTGCTCCATCAATGGACCGACTCACCTCCCTAGTGAGGGTTCGATCACCTCAATGGAGCATATTTTCTCAAAACGGAACATAGGCTGGGCAATAAACAGCTTCCATCCGTTCAAATCCCCTGGTCCGGACCAGATCATTCCGGCACAATTACAAAAAGCCGGAGACACGGCCATCAACTGGCTGCGATGTATCTTTAAGAAGATACTGGCAGTGGGGAGAATACCACACGCTTGGCTTAAGGCAAAAATAGTCTTCATCCCTAAAGCAGGTAAAGCCTCCCATTCTACACCAAAGGACTTTAGACCAATCAGTCTATCATCCTTCCTTCTCAAAAGCTTTGAGAGACGCGTCGGGCTACACTTGAGAACTACTATAAATTCTCAATTGTTGTCAGGAGCACAGCATGCCTACCGGAAAGGAAAATCTACGGAAACGGCACTTCACGAAGTAATTTCGGGGATAGAGAAATCACTATACCTCAAAGAATACTGTCTAATCGCTTTTCTAGATATCGAGGGAGCTTTCAACAACGTCATACCTGGTGCCATTACGGAAGCGCTGACTGACCTTGGGGTGGATCGTCACTTGGTGATGCTCATTGATCAATTGCTCACATGCAGGACGGTGACATCATCGATGGGATCGTCCGCTCAGTCAAGGTATGTCAGTAGAGGCACACCGCAAGGTGGTGTCCTATCCCCCCTTCTATGGAACATAGCAGTCAACAAGATTCTATGTGACCTGGAAGGGGGGGCTGCAAAGTCGTGGCATACGCGGACGACGTAGCAATTATCTTCTCGGGCAAATACCCTCAAACCCTCTGCGACTGAATGACCGCAAAGCTCGCGAAACTGTCAAGGTGGACAGAATCGCGTGGTCTTGGAGTTAATCCCTCAAAGACAGAACTTTTGCTATTTACAAGCAAATACAAGATTCCGTCTCTAAACCCCCCCACACTAAACGGATGCAGGCTCTCCTTTAGCGACAGTGCCAGTTACTTAGGGTTAATAATCGACAAAAAGCTAAACTGGAACCTGAACATCAAAGACAGAGTGAAGAAGGCCACGATAGCCCTCTACACTTGCAAAAAAGCTATTGGCTTGAAATGGGTCATGAACCCAAGTATAGTCCAATGGATATACCAAGCCATAGTCAGACCGATAATACTTTATGGAGTTACTGTATGGTGGCCGGCCTTATCAAAAAGGACGATCACCAGACAACTCGACAAAGTTCAGCGAACAGCCGCCCTTTGCATCAGCGGAGCTCTTCGTACCACTCCAAATTATGCGCTAGATGCCATTCTGTGCCTCCAAAGCCTTGCCCTCGCAGGAAAAGAAAGGGCACTAATGGCAGCAATACGACTGAGAGACTCCGACCAATGGGCACCACAGCACACAGGCCACTCCTCAATACTAAACGGCAGTTCCGTCCCTACTAAAACGGACTACTGTGTTCCAAGGGAATACACAGATACCCCCTTCTATGCAATTATCCCCCACAGAGACGAGTGGAGTGAGGGACCCCCAGGCCCAAAAGGGGCCCTAAATATCTTCACAGATGGATCAAAGCTGAACAATAGGGTCGGAGGAGGTATATACTCCGAACAGCTAAACATTAAGCACACCTTTAGACTCCCTGATCACTGCAGCGTCTTCCAAGCGGAGGTCATTGCAATCAAAGAAGCCCTAAGCTGCCTTCAGGAAACTACCGCCATGGTAACCCGCGTAAATATCTACAGTGATAGCCAAGCTGCAATCAAATCGCTTAATGCGATCTCCGCAAACTCGGCCACCGTTGCAGATTGCCGCAAATCTCTTCACGAGATGGCTCAGCAATTTGTTATCAGCCTTATATGGGTCCCGGGCCACCGGGACATCGAGGGCAACTGTATTGCAGACGAGCTGGCCAGACATGGCACTACAACCCCCTTCTCCAAGACAAGAAGGGGACTCGTATGCCGATGGCCACATGTAGGCTCATAATAAAGGAGCAATATAAGCAACTAACAGACAAGTGGCAATCAGTACCACGTTGTCTTATAACTCGGCAAACATGGCCAACCATAGATAGGAAGCGCACCTCTGAGCTATGAAGGCTCGGCAGACGAAGGTGCAGCACAGTCATACGCTCCCTAACGGGGCACTGGTTAATAGGTACCCATGCTAATAGACTGGGCGCCCCATACAATGATTTTTGCCGTAGCTGCAGAGACGAGGAAGAGGAGGAAACGGTGGAACACCTGTTCTGCTCTTGCCCAGCTCTCAGCAGAAGAAGGCTACAGCACTTGGGCTCGCCCATCATTTCAAACATTTCGGTAATGTCCACCATATGTCCCAGGAAGATAGCTAACTTCATAAAAGCTGCAGGCTGGGACAACTGTTGACCTTAGGTCTCGCAATGCGAGAAGGGGCAGATTCCCCCGCGGTATTACAACGGGCCGGAAACGGCCTAAGTGTGCTGGGCTCCCAGTGAGTCGGGCAGACGCTGTAACCTAACCTAACCTAACCTATGTAAAGCAATGAATGGCTATAGCCTAATGCAAGTAGTCAACTATATGGAGCAAAAGCACGACTCCCAATTAAAAGTTGAGGAATTCTTCGAATGTGACTACTTAGAATCGGATCCCATATCAAATAATAGCCTATTTACACTACGGTTGAGTTATTGAGTTTCGGGCAAAACTCGAGTTTCGTTTACATAGGGAATCATAGGGGACCTTGTGGTGACAAAAAAGTTGAGTTTTGGTTGCGTTTAGTTCAGTTTGTCCGATTTTCTGAATATTTCAACCCTGATCCGTCGTGGAATTATCACCACTAGTTACAACAAAAATTGACATCTCAAAATTTAAATTTTGGCGCGTAAAAAATATGGCTGGGGAAAAAGGTGCAAATATACATAAAATTGTTAAAACCAATACTTTAAGCCAATTTTATTATTAATGAAGGGGAACGTAATGAGCCGCGGCAAAGGCCGCGGCTCAACTTTATACCCGATACTCAGTCAGTATATACATATACACATATATGAGCTAACGATGTACGCTATTTATTATATGTTGGCAAAAGAGACAAATTAAGTTTTGGGCAAAACGAATATTTCTAAACATTTTTGTGTACATATGCTTTTATATCTGCTACTACATTTCTACATGTACATGTATAACTACATATTCGAGACGTGGAAGTGTTTGCGAGAGAGAGAGAGGGAATGAGTAAGCGCTTGGCAGGCGTTGCGTAGCGACTGAAATTTACTATGTTCCTTCTGGCTATAATAGTGGTTCGACCTGATCAAGATTCGGCAATCTGGTAGATACGGCTATTTTCCATGATAATGCGTTTTTGGTTTTCTTTTATCTTAAAAATTGTGGATTCCACAGATTTTTGTTCTTTGTGTGGGCTGAAGGGAGCGTGGCAATGGTTATTCTCTATGATTCTGCGTTGTTAGTTACCTCGAATCTTTAAAATTGTGTATGCCACAGACTTTCATTCTTTGTGGGGGTGAAAAGGAGCGGAGCGAAATTTTGAAATACAATTGGAGTAGTGTGATAACACAGGAGACTAGATACAAAATTTGGTTGGTCTAGCTTTAATAGTCTCTGAGATATAGGAGGGAATGAAGACGGACGGACGGACAGACAGACAGACATGGCTATATCGACTCGGCTATTGATTCTGATCAAGAATATATATGTATACTTTATGGGGTCAAAAATGCTTCCTTCTGGGCGTTACACACATCGGCTATCACCACAAATCTAATATACCCTTATACTCTTCGAGTACCGGGTATAAAAAGCACATTGAGCACAATATTATCAAATACAGCCACAGTGGAATTCTCCAGTGTTTCTCGTATAAAAAGAAAAACCATATGCATCCAACAAGAAGAAAAGAAGGTTAGTGGTAGATTATAGTTAATTAAATGAAAAAACTATTAAAGATAAATATTCAATGCCTATATTTTACTGCACTGGACCTAGCTAGCGGCTATCATCAGGTGGAAATGGAGCCCACAGATACGTTAAAAACCTCCTTCTCAGCAGAACTCTCAGCAGGACACTTCGTCTTCATTCGGATGCTATTCTGCTTGACTAATGCTCCAGCCACGTTTCAGAGAGTAATTGACAATGTCTTAGTAGATCTAAACGGAAAGCGTTGTCTAATTTATCTAGACAATATAATCGTTTTTTTTTTCACCTTCGCTACAGGAACACACTATACATTTGGGACAAAAATTCGAGAAATTATAAACGGCCAGGTTGAAATTGCAACCAGAAAAGTCAGAATTTTTTAAGAAAGTTATTCTTATTCGTCTTTAACCAAATCCAAAAAAAAATTGATACCATTAAATCTTTTTCAATCCCAACGACTAGGTTAGGTCAGAATTACCCAGATGGCCCTCAGTAAGGGTCTCTAATAGGCCAGAATGGCCCTTAGTTATTCGGATGGTTATTGAAATTTACGAGGGTGATAGTGATTTTTTGAAGTCCGAGGTGTTTCGAGGTGTTTTTGGCGAAGGGTAGACGTTCCTTTGACGTTCTCTTGGAGGCATTTTTCAGTGATTCCAGCGTCCGTGCGCCCAGGTATCTTCTCCTTCTCCATGAGAGAGCCGGGCAGCTGCAGATACGATGTTCCAGGGTTTCAATAGCCCCAAGCTCATCACATTTCCAACACCTTTTGTTGGTGATGTTTAGTTTTTCTGCATATGATGCATTTTTGTTCCAACCCTCGCGTTGAAGAAATGTGTTTGTTTTGATGTCTAGGCAAGTTTGGGGGGCATGTAGTTAGTATAACTGATCATGTCCTTGCCAATTGAACAATCAGACGCCGTGCTGCCTTTCCTGCCGTCAGACGAGCATGGATGTCCAGGGGATCGATTCCAAGTATGGTCTCGAGTGCTTTTGTTGGGGTTGACCTCAGCGTCCCTGTGTTGCAGAGCAGAGCCTGTCGCTGATTCTTTTCCATAAGCTTGTGGTATGTTTTCGTCCCGGTAGCTTGCTACTAGACTAAAACTCCATATAGCAGAGTTGGTCGCATCACCGAGACGTAGATCCAGTGCATAAGAGCAGGTCACAGGCAACATGTGCTGCTGGGCATCTGTTGGAGTAGATCGTGTTAAGAGCAAATCATTGAAGTACATATATAGCTAAGAGAAAAGTAGTGGAATCTCTCTAAGGCATCTACGGCGACGGCGAACTAGGTTGCGTGCGGCCGACTGTGGCTAGCGGGAATGGTGGTATGTGAACGCCACCCACTAGTCGAAGTACGCCCAAAGCCACTGCACTCGTTTTTTTAACAATAAGAAGCTATTAATCGATAGAACTCCGAGTCTTTGATTTAAGTTGATTTTTGTTTGATTTTTTTGAAGATCTTAAAAATATTAGATTTTTCATTGGCGCCCGAGCAGGAACATCGGTTTTTTCTACTTTGAATTTTTTGTTTTCGCGTAGTGGTGGCTTAGGCTCGGTTATGAAAAACTCAGACATCCGTCAATAATTTGGACATTACCACGGACTTGCCATTTTGGACTCTCACCATCTTGGAGGCTGACGAAATTGAGGTGCTGATGGACCGTCAGAATGGAAGATCACTGTCTTTAGACTTCCTAGAAAGTTTGCAGGTATTCTGTGGCAAAAATTGAGCATCACCAGTTAAATCGCGTTGTGTCGCAGTTTATATTGTTCGTTCGATCGAACTGTAGTAATATACATATGTGCGTGTGTTGGTACGTTGGTACATAACGGTCATACACAGAGAACACAGCTCAATTTCTGGCACCTTGTTTTTTTATACCTTATACGTATGTACAAACATAAGTTCGGTAAAATAGTTCGAAAATACTTACGCCATACATACGTATACTCATGCTGACCACCACTTAATGTACATATATAACTAAAACGGCAACATATACATATTTGATAAGAACAACCAGAAAAAAACATAAATATATATCAAAATATAAAAGAATAAATGGTGGTCTATCTATTTCATTTTAATAAAACTGTTCGTGTGTTTGTGCAATCGCAAAGCGTCGCAGTGCATACATACGTACAGAAATATGGCTGCAATTGCACATACACACAACACTTGGTAAAGGTTAACCTTCTTCGCTCTGTGCTTGCATCAGTTACATATATTAGTTTGTGGGCGTGCGCTCGCGCCAAATTTTCTTTCTTGCTCTTTTAAATCCCCGCACCCCGAATTCTACACCTGTTGTCCACAAAGTGGCTGCCGCGAACATCTGACTTGCTTACTTTCGGTCGTTTGGACCGCTTTCGTTTGTTTGTTCCCATATTGCGCCAGGGCGTGTGTGTGTTCGAGTAAGCAAGCTTGACGTTAAACTTTTGGGTGCGATTTTGAAGGTAGTTTTTTTTTCTCAGCTTAATCATGTCTGAGTCCGATAAGCAGGTATTGGAAAGGGCAACAGTGTTTAGTGGCAAACATTCGGAGTATACAAATTTTATGTTCCTGTTCCAAAGTCTTATTGACGACGATGCTTCTCTGACAAACGTAGAAAAATTCAATCATTTAGTATTGTGTTTGTCAGATGAAGCATTGAGTGTAGTTAAGCCGTATCAAATGTCAGACTGTAACTACCATAAGGCCCTTGTCAGTCTGAAGTCAGTGTATGACAATAAATGCCTGATAATTTTCGATACTGTTGCTCAGTTATTCGATTCAGTTATTATTCATGACCAAGCCACCTGCTTCGAGTTTTAGGTCGATGTTAGATACGGTGTCTGTGATATATGTATCGCTGTCGTCTGTAGGTGATGACAAAGATATTGGGAATGCAATGATTATTCATATGGCCATGGGAAAAGTTGACCATGAGACCAAATCTCGGTTTGAGGACCAGCTTGACTATGATAAGCTGCCTTCTTGGGAATACTGTGCTAATCAACTGAATAGGAGGTATCAATACTTGGCAGCAGAAGAGTCATCTCGTGACAAGTCAAGGTTGCGTAATGAGGTGAGGAAACCGCAACGGATATCGTCCTTTGCCTGTGCTAATGCAGGGCAAAAGTCGTCGTCTGCATGTACCTATTGCAAGTCTGCAGACCACAATATATATTCTATGCAACGTTTTGAGTATGCTTAAACCCAAAAACTGTGTCTCAATTGTTTGACCATGGGACATACAGTGTCAAGTTACAATGCGGCGAAGTGTCGAGTGTGTTCAAAGCCTCACCATTCTCTCCTTCATAGGTATAATCAGTAGCATCAGTACATGGTGAAGCAGTGGCATTTCAAGCCTCAACGTCGGAGGCATATGTAGGTCACGTGCTCAATGCGGACCAAGTCGTTTTGGCTACCGCGATCCTAAACATTAAAGATAGATTCGGACAGTTGCATCCAACAAGAGTTTTGCTCGATAGTGGCTCACAAATAAATTTGATGTCTAAGAGCCTGGCACAGAGGCTTCGGCTTAAGCGTGAGCCAACTTTTCTTGCTATCGCAATGGTAGGTGGTACAACCACCGATAGTAAAAATAAGGTTTGCGCATCGATTCAATCTCGTTTGAATTCCCACACGTTTTCCGCTAAGTGTTGGGTATTAAAGTCAATTTCCACATCTCAGCCTGGGCAATCTCTTTACACATCGAGCTGGAAAATCCCAAAAAATATTAAGCATTGCTCGGTTGGATTGTTGCAGGCAAAAATACTGGACAGGCGCCTAGGCAACAGTGTAGAGAGAGTTCGGTAGCTCAAGTGTATAGTTGTTCTCTCGTCTCGTTAGTAAACCGTTTTTGGGAATTGGATCAATGTCCATTTGAGTCAAAGGCTGTTCGCCAAACAGCTGAACAATAGACCTGTGAGTTGTGCTCTGCAAGAACTGTACAACGATTGTCTTCCGGTCGCTTCCAAGTCAAACTTATCTTTAAGACAGACGTTAAAGTTCTTGACCTGTCCTTTCAAGCTGCTGAAAGGAGTTTTTTGCAACTTGAGCGCAAGCTGTCAAAGGATGACACTCTCAGAAATATGTGCCATGACTTCATGAAAGAGTATTTGGATTTGGGGCATATGTCCATTCCAAAGTCTGCTCCTCTAGAACAGCATTACTACATTTCTCATCAATGCGTTCTCAGACCTGAAAGTTGTTGTATTCAACATTGGTCAACATTCGGTTGAACAAATATACCGTAACTGCCGACATTTCGAAAATGTACAGGCAGATAAATGTTTCTGAGGAAGACAGAGACTTCCAACTTGTCTTTTGGAGAAAAAACACTTCACAAAACAAACAGGCATACAGGTTGAATACTATTACATATGGTACAGAGTCAGCACCCTTTCTGGCAGTACGTTGTTTCTTCGAATTGGCAAATATTTACGCACAATCACATACCATTGATGCGGAAGTGATTCGCAATAGTTTTTATGTCGACGATATGCTGGCAGGTGCAGACAGTTTACAAGATTAAGACACAATTTGTTTGCAGCCAGGTTCGTGATATATTTCACTCAGGAGGATTTCCATTGGCCAAATGGGCTTTCAGTTACCCGGCTCAAGCTGGTAAAAGTGAGGAAATCAAAATCAAAATTGATGAGCAAAGCTCAGTTAGGACGCTTGAAATGCGCTGGGCACCTCAAGAGGATGTCTTTAAATACCATCTGGACGTGAATAGCTTTGCCTCCGTGAAACCAACAAAAGGGAATATATTGTCAAAGCCTCTCGATTGTTCGACCCTCTTGGTTTGTTGTGTCCAATTGTCACTAAGGAAAAAATGTTATTGCAGGACTTATGGAGGCTAAAAGTAGATAGGATGAGGCTATTCCTATGAGTCCACACACTGCATGGGATAACTGCGTGGATTAAGTTTACCTTGCAGGATTTGCACAAAATTTCAATCCTTCAGTACGTGTGTTTGACGTTGTACCGATAGGTTCAAATTCACGGCTTTGCTGACGCAACCAGTCACGCCTATGATTGCTGCATATACGTACGAACTTGCAACAATTAAGACGTTCATGTTTCATTTCTCACGGCACGGTCTAGGGTAGCTCCGCTGAGCGTAAAAACAATACCCCGGTTAGAGCTTTGTGCTGCACTATTGCTGGCCAAACTCTGGCAACAAGTGTCGAGCACAATGACCAAATTCACGATAGAAAGCGTGAATTTTTGGTTAGATTCGCAAGTCACTTTATATTGGTTGGAGCGGGATTCGGGTACGTTGGGTACCCTGTCAACTCTAGTCGTATGGCGTTACGTTCCCACGGATGCTAATCCAGCAGATTTGGTTTCAAGGGGAACCGATGTTAGCGACATTGTGAGCTCAGTGTGGTTCTATGGGCCAAGTTTTTTAATGGCAGAAAAGGATGGCCTCAGTTTGAGATAGCATCAGAAGTGAAAACTTCTGAAGACAAGAAAAATGCAGCGGTATCTATTACCGAATCTAATTGCATTGTGCAATTAATCAATCGTCAATCGAGAGCTTTTTAAGATGATCCATGGCTTACGTGCTTCGATTTTGTTTCAGGCAGCTTAGAGGGGGTTCGCTTATTGTAGCTGCGTCAAAAAGAAAGGTGCATTCTTAAAGCTGATCGCAGTCGTACAATGCACAACATACAGCACTGAGTACAGATTGTTGACAAAATCGGAAGTATTAACTCCGATGCTGCAGTCTTTAAATCCATTTATCAACGAATTTGATGAAAATGGCATTAAATTTAAGTTAATTCAAGTAGGAGGACGTTTGATACATGGCCCTATCTCATATGATGCTAAGTTCCATCTGTTGCTACCAAATGGAACTGAATTTGTCAGCCTTTTTGGCAGACATTTGCACCTTAGGCACAACCATGCTGGTGCGAAGGTTCTTGTGGAATTGCTGAGGCAGTAAGTTTGGATAATTAATGCCCGAAGCGTATGTACAGCACATGTTAGAAGATGCGTACACTGTTTTCGCGTTAAGCCAAAGTTGTTGGGTCAAATAATTGGAAATTCGCCTGCAAACCGCCTTCAAGAAGGTCGGCCATTCAGAGTATCTGGCGTAGATTTCTGTGGGCCGTTTTATGTTAGTTACAGAATCAGAGGTAGACCACGATAGACCAAATGGACGTTGCCGTTTTTGTTTGTTTCGCCTCAAAGGCAGTTAAAATGTACATTGCCGTTTTTGTTTGTTTCGTCTCATAGGCAGTCCATCTAGAACTTCTCTCAGACCTGTTCACTGACGCTGCTTTCTTAAATGTATTTGAAAGGTTCGTTGCGAGACGATGGCTGCCGGAGAACAACGACAGCGACAACACGACGAACTTCGTGGGAGCGAGCAACGTGCTGAGGGAAGTCCAAGCGGCATTTCTCCAGAGCAAAGAGAAAATGCAGAAGTACGAAGAGGAGAGAGCGGGTACACAGGAGCTTTATCCCTCCGAGCACACCACAATTCGGCGGGCTGTGGGAAGCAGCAGTAAAGGCTGCCAAACACAGGCTGGTGCGAGGGGCAGTTGACGCAAACCTCACGCCGGACGAATTGAGCACGCACCTGGAGGAGGTCGAAGTGTTGCTCAACTCCAGGCCTCTCGTGGCGGACACCAGCTATCCAAACGATGGGAATATTCATAGCGCCAGGGCACCTGCTCATTGGCCAGCCTTTGCTGGGGCTGCCGCACGGATCCACGCCCAAAGAGCCCAACAACAAGCCCTCACCCGCATACTTGAAACGGTGAAAGCACTTGTTGGGGCTCAAACTGCGTTTTCGGCGCAAGTGGTCTAGGGACTACCTCCTCAGTCTGCGGTAGCGAGCACAGTGGAACAGAGGCGAGGCCAACCTGGCCGAAGGGGCGGTCGTCCTGGTGCACGACGATAACACCCCCCCGCAACGATAGACAACAGGGCGCACTTGTGGAATTACGCCCAAAGCCCCTGCACTCGCTTTCACTCGATCACATCGAATAAATACAATATTAATTACAAGAAAACCGCGTCTTTTCGTTTGATCTTGAATTGTTTATTATTATTTATTATTATATTTCATACCTATATTATTTTTCATACCTTTTTTGGAGACATTTTGCTTGTTTTGCTCACTTTCTGAATCTCAGTAGCTGAGCGAAGAACGGTTCTGCTCGTATCGAGCGGTCAGTAAGTGACCGATTCGTGTGTTACGCTCAATCCGAAACCTTAGAGCGAGAATACAAACGAAGGGAAAAACAGTGTTCCTGCTCAGACGCTGAGCGCTTCCGTCTTATTTTTTTGGTAAACATTAGTAAATAAGACCCGTTGTGTACGATTAGCAAGATACGACGAAATCCAACATAGAAGATTACTAGGGAAACCTAATAAGGACAGCTTATGAATTAGCAGAGTTTGGTTAACCGAATCAAATGCCTTGCTAAAATCTGTAAAAATAACGTCAGTTTGCAGACCGCTCTGAAATCCACGGTTGATTACACTAGTCGACACGACTTTTTCGCTGTCGTCAAAAATTACTTTTTCTGATAGATTTGGATGTTTACAAATTTTTAAAGAATGTTTTTTTTTTTCAGGAAGTATTTTTTTAAAAGAATTTTAAAAAAATTTGATATTTTTTGTCATAAGTAGTGCCTCTATTTTTCACATAACTTAAGTTTCCTACAACTGGTTGTATTGAACTTTGCAGTTTTAGCTGACAAATGCAGCTATAAATTCGACTCAGACACTTTGTAGCTTTAAAAGTTGAATTTATGAAATTTCAATTTGGAAGCTTAATATCTTCCAGACGTTAAGTTGCAGCTTTGCAATGCCTCGGTAATTTTCTATGTTGGATCTGGAGCCCTTCTTGTGAAGCGGAATTATGTAGGACTCATTCCAAACTACGGGGAGACAAGACTGTTCCAAAGATAGATTGAAAAGAAAGGCTATGGGTTGGCATTGGGACTGGGCACAATGTTTTAAAATGCAACTGGCACTTTATCAGGACCCGCAGAAAATGAAATTTTCAAAGACTTCAAGCCATCAAGCACAACACTTTCTTCAAAATATAGTTGAAAAATGCTATTAGAGTGAGGCAACTGGTAGGCATACGGAGTGGACGCGTTATAAATATGAGAGGAGTAAGACGACTTGAAAAAGGTCGCAAATAAGTTTTCAATGACAGCAGCAGAAGATTTAGAATTGTTCAGATAATGAAGAGACGGAGGGAATGCATTGGACTTACGTTTAGAGTTGACAAAAGAAAAGAATTTTTTTGGATCATTTCGGAAGTTTATACTACAAGAAGAGAGGTTAAGATTGTAGCACAGACTATTAGTTATTAGGAATTAAGAGCGGGCGGAAGAATATTGTGCAAAGACAAGCAAGGAGCCAGTTTTCTGGTACTTTTTGAAAAGTCTGGATTTCCTATTCTTTAAGTATGACAAATTCCTGGAGAACCAGGGAGGCTTGGACGATAAAGGTAATATAATCTCCGGAACATAAGTATTAAGGGCAGAGTTTACAATTTTATGGAATGGGTTGACTGTTACGTCAATATTCGGTAAGGAAAGAAGAGTGGACCAATCGACATTCGAAAGGTAAATGTTTAAATTGTCGAAATCAGTTTTGCGAAAACACTTCATCCGGTGAGGAGTCGAGGTAATGTTAACACAACTAGAACTGGTACACTCTAAAGTTATAGATAGCGTAGGATGGTATAGGTCTTCAGGAAGTGATAGTGGGGAGACTCTGCCAACTGTACCTAGAGAAGCATCCATAACAAAAATAAGGTCGAGGAGTCTGTTCCTATTGTTTTTAATAGAATTATTTTGGGCAAGGGAAACATCCGTTAGCTCATTGATAAATTCGTTATGAGTACTAGGAAGCAATTAGTTAGCGTCGTGGCAGCGCAGCCAAGAAAGAAGAGGTAAATTGAAGTCACCCATGACCACAATCTGATCAGCACAACCTAACGAAGACACAACAGAATGGATAGCAGAAAGGTGCTTTGAGTAGACCTCAGCATCAGAATTTGGAGGAATATACGAGCAGGTTAGATAGATAGAGCCATGCCAACACGAACTTTGACTGCAATGAACTCAATCCCATGGATATTGTTGAAAAGGAATAACTCCGATGAGAAGTCAGTTTTGACTGCAATCAGAACTCCACCAGCGTAAGATTCACGTTCCATTCGGTAAATGATGAAATTGTGACCAAAAATTTCATGATCATGAACAGTGTTGAGGAGTTGAGCCATGTTTCGGAGAAACCGATAGCATCGAAATCGTAAGAGGCACTATCCGTATGTAGTTAGCGAAATTTGCCTAAAAGACTGCGTACATTCTGATAGTGAACGGAAAAATAGTTAACTAGTTTTTTGAAAGGACAGGGCAGGTAACATTAGGACTCTGATTAGAATTATAATTGGCAGGGCCGAGATTCGAGATTTAACGCACGAACTCATGCATAATTGTATGCTCCAAATAGAAGGGTGAAGAGATCTATCAAGGTAAGAATCTGCGACAAACATTTTAAATGGGGAAATATTACGCTAATGGTTAAAAGAAAACTTGGTCACAATAATATCCTCCAGGCGAGCGCTAAGTTTTGAACAAAGATGATGCCTAACATCCTCCGTAGTGGCCTCAGGATTGAGCCGGGAAACAAAAATTGCTTTCCGAGGAACCACTCCACTAATTTCAAGACCCGAGCGAGAGCCAGAAGGTGTAGCCATACCCCGAATAGGTCTCGGTATGGGGGCAGTATCATTGGCGGCATCCTCAGACGCAAGCACTTGCACCCTGGGAGCACACGCAGCGGTGCTATTAAGGTTAGGCATAGTGCTGGTTGAGGCGATAGCGATGGATACCAAGTTTGAAGGGGCCCCAACAGCCATCATGACAGGAGTGACAGGTGCAGCGGCGCCATTGGCTACAGGCACCATAGCACCAGATACAGGCGGTGACCGAGCACGAGGTTCGGGTGGTGCTACCGGCCTAGGCGCAGTGGCAGATGCAACGGTACCATTGGCTCCAGGTTCCACACCAGGTACAGACGGTGATCGAGCAAGAGGTACAGGTGGTTCAGGGGCTGCAAGAGAAAAATCATTGTTAGTATTGGGTAAATACTTATTACCCTTCTTCCTCTTCGGAGACTCAGTCAAAATTTTAAGTGTTTTGATGTGAGACTACGTCAACCTTGCAGCACTCGAAATCTAGCGTTTAGGGCAGCGAATTCAAGATGCGTCTGTCTCATAAAGACACGCGTGTCGCTTTCGATAGCCCTGCAGTCCCAACAGGTCCAGTTGAGGCCGCAGCGAGTCGTAATAAGATCCCCAACGCGACCTCCGATGTGTCCCAATCCAGCACAGTTGGTATGAGCCATGTTGTCACACAACCAGCAGTAGACATACTTTTGCCATGTAGAGACCGAACTGTCACAGTTCTTAGCACAACAGGAACTCATATTTTTCTTTTAGAAAAATATAAACAGTTTTTTCAAGAAAAATAAAAGAAAGGTAAAATATAAGTCGGTGTGTGGACCAAGCGACAAAAATTAAGTTTAACGAGGGGGAACGTTGTGAGCCGCGGCAAAGACCGCGGCTCTACCTGATACCCGGTACTCAGTCAGTATATACATATGTACATACATATATGAGCTTGCGATTTATGCAATTTCTTATATGTTCGCAAAAGGGACAAATTAAAAAAATGGGCAAAAAATAATATTTCAAAAAATGAAGTACATTTTTGGAATATTATACATGTTTCCGATTTTGTTTGCATATGATTTTTACATCTGCTTCTAAATTTCTACATGACATATTTGAGACGTACAAGTGTTTGCGACAGAGAGAGAGAGGGCATGAGTCAGCGCTTGGCAGGCGTTGCGTAGCCACTGAAATTTAATTTGTTTCTTCTGGCCATAATATTGATCCGACCTGATCCATATTCGGCAATCTGGTAGATATGGTAATTTCCCATAATTCTACGTTTTTGGTTTTCATTTATCTTGAAAATTGTGGATTCCACAGATTTTCATCTTTTGTGGGGGCGGAAAGGGGCGTGGCAAAATTTTAAAACAAACTCGTTCTGGTTTGGTATCACAGGAGCTTGGATAGAAAGTTTGGTTGCTCTCGCTTTTATAGTCTCTGAGAACTAGGCGACACAAAATACGAATAGGCAAAGCGGATGGGGTCGCGTGTGAGAGAGAGCGAGATGGAACGATGACTTTCGAAATGGTTTTCTTCATTGTAGCTATAATAATGATCCGATCTGATCCAGATTTAACACTCTGATAGAAATTGTCTTTCTCTATGATTCAGCGTATTTAGTTTTCTTGCATCTTCAAAATTGTGTGTGCCACAGACTTTCGTTCTTTGTGGGGGCAAAAAGGGGCGGGGCGAAATTTTGAAATACACTTTGAGTAGTGTGATAACACAGGAGACCGAACACAGAACTTGGTTACTCTAGCTTTAATAGTCTATGAGATATAGCTGCAAATGAAGACGGACAGACGGACAGACAGACATGGCTATATCGACTCGGCTATTGATGCTGATCAAGAATATATATACTTTATGGGGTCGGAAATGCTTCCTTCTGGGCGTTACACACAACCGTTATCCACACAAATCTAATATACCCCTATACTCTTCGAGTACCGGGTATAAAAACAGCAATTAAGCTAAAAGAAAAAAGAAAAGAAAAAAGAAAAGAAAAAAGAAAGGTACAATATAAGTCGGTGTGGGACAGAGCTTGTGTTAACAATTGCGCGCGCAAGCACGAACAAAACAAAAACAGTCACAACAGCGACAAGTGAACGGAGAGACACAGAGAGACGATAGAAACACAGAGAGACACAGAGATCAGAGTGCAGCGGCTAACACAGTGCGTGTGTGTTGGAAATGAAAACAGACCAAATAGACGTATAAAATTAGACAGTGGCTCAGAGAGAGTGCGGCATACAATGCATATAGCAACAACAAATCAGCAAAATCAAAATCCTTTATATTCACTCTTTCGTCCAACTATAGTTCAGTTCCTGGACACATGTACAATGCCATTTTACATGTACATGGACACATGTACATATTTGTTTTCCACCTTTTGCAAATTTCGCTCCACACTTTGTTCTACTTACGTAATTTGCTTCCTTTTTGTTAAGCATTTGTTTTGTTATTGCCGAGCCGGGAGCTAGATTCAATTTCTTCTTTGATTAGCATGCATGTACATATATATATGTACGCAAACACGACATTCAAAAACGTTTTCGGCTGCGCCAATTATGAATACAGATTAAACAATACACGATAATATGAATATAGAACAAACAATCCACGATAGTTATGAATATAAATCATAAAGTGTACGGAAATGTCTTTTATTCTTAAATTTTTTGGTTTTTTCACTTAGTTAGTTCTTGAGTGGGGACATCATAGGGAGAGTATAGATGGTAACTATCTCCAGTAGGAGTATAGATGGTACCTGCGGCTCCATCCCGAGGCCTGCGTGCCACACCTTGGAGACGGCCCTTTAGTTTTACTTCCTTCTTGAAACTTTGTGTGCGGACTTATTGTTGTGTACGTTGTGTTGATGATGAGAAAACGGTTAGAACTTACTTTATTTCATAGAGAGAGAAAACATATATATATTCGGGTGTGATAGTTTTAGTATGTGTGTATACAAAAAAAAATGATTGATGTAATGTATCTTATTTTTCTAATACATAACACCTATTGTGTTGGTGTCGGCTCCATTCCGTGTCCTGCGTGCCACCCCTTGAAGCCGGTCCTTCTTATTCGTAGCTTTTCTTTGCCTTACGGCGTCTTTGACACCGAAAATGCGGTGAACTTCCGGCTACTTTCTTCCAGTGTAATCTGCCAATACCTGTCTTTATATCCAGACTACTGATGAATCACACCTCTGGTCCAGAACGTAATCTATTCTTCGCATGGGGTACGCATCCTTAACTGACTTTGCGCTTATTTGGCGGTAGTCCTCGCACAACCTCCACTTTCCCGTCTTTTTTTTAACCATCACGATAAGCGAACTGTACGGGCTCTTCGACGATTCAATGCGTCCCGTCTTCCATAGGTCGTCCACTTGTTGGTGGATTTCGGCCTGCATCTTGTCATTCTTGGGGTAGTATCGCTGTTTGACCGTCTCGGCGTTTTTCATGGTGATTGTGTGCACCACCACATTGGACACACCCTTAATTTTCCAGAATTCCTCCAGCTCTTTAGCCAAAAATTCCCCTAGCTTCGAAGCCCGCCCGGGTCCTATCGCTTGCTAGCTCTGGAGTTTCTTCCGCGGAATCCAATACCGCCACCGATAACTTCTCCTCTAACCGTCCGTTCCCACTCCAGAAGAAGCGCGTTAATCACTCCTGGCAATATGAGGAGCGCCATCGAGATCACTTTGTTCCCGAACACCACCTCAACCTTGAGTTGGGAGTTGACATCCTGGCTATGGCCGTCCGCCAGTAGCACGCTCTTGCGCGACTTCATTTCGTCACCCAATCTCCCAGCCTATCCGATATCCCGCCGCTAACGAAGGTACTCGTCGCACCTGTATCAACCGCGGCCTTCCACTCGCAACCGGCGATCCCTACAATGGCAGATAGCTGTACCTCTTATTAGGCGAGTTTACCGATTAGGCTAGGGTGGACTCTGCTGGAATGTCTTTTGTTGTGTGGGCCTCCGCTTGCGACCCCGGCACCGTGCTCCGGGGCTTGGGTCGCGGCGAGTTTCCCTCACGCTTGCAACATTGCCAGGTCGGGATCCCCACCTTACCCCATCTTCAGCAAAAGGTTAAAGGTACATATGTATGTTCGTGCACGCCTGGGTCCAATGATTATTACGCTAGTACGTTTCAAACGTATCTCCCACCACGTTGGTGTTTGCTTGTTGGTCTTTGTGGGTTCTTGACTGCTTCTACCTGGAGTTTGCCACTAGTTCGTCCCTGCACCTACGGTACACCTCCGTCCCAGTCGTTCGCCTGAATGGATTTGCTGCTGGGAAGGTCCGGCTTGACTTTGCTTGACCTTGGCTTTCCTTATGGAACTTTACCATATCCCTTTCCAGGGCTTCAAACTCGTCCGCCAGCATCTACATTTCGTCCAGATCTTGTCATCGGCGCGGCCGGATGAATATTCGCAAATCTTGTACGCTATTTTCCCGTATAATGTCTACCTTTTGCTCTGGAGTGTGCTTGAGGGGTCGCATGAAGGTCTGCATCTCTACGATAGGCAACCAGCAGTTCCTATCATGTATAGACATTTACTCGAAATTTGCCACGCTTATAGAAGTAAATAGTCGCGACTGGCTTGAAACAAAAAGAGCCATTATAAAAGTCTTTAACGAAATGGGCAAACCCCAAGAAAGAAAAGCCGATAAAGATTCAGCTTTCATGTGTGCAGCATTGCATACATCTCGGAAGATGTGAAAATACAGATCACATCTAGCAAAAATGGGATATCAGATGTAGAAAGATTCCATAAAACATAATAATAACAAGCGAAAACGACCCTGAAACGAAATATACAAAATTCGAAATAATCTTGTATACTTATAATCATAAAACAAAACATAACACTACAAACAGGACACCTGCCGACATATTCATTTATGCAGAAACTCCTGAATATAATACACAATTAAATAAAGAGAAAAAAATTAATAAATTGAATCAAAAACGTAATAATTACGAAATAGACACAAGATTTAAGCAATCCCCATTAGTAAAATCTAAAATAACGATTCCATTTAAAAAGACTGGAGAAGTAACTCAGCTAGCTCAATTCAAAAAGAAACAGAAAATAAATAAAAGTAAATACAATAATTACAGAAAATCAGAGGATAATAACGGAAATAATGAACCGCAACCTGATTAGATCAATGATCATCATCATGTTCGCGATTCTATTGACAAAAGGACAAAACATCGAGATAAACCCAATAAAATCCAGGTATGGATATCTTATATTCAATACCGGAACAATAAACATACCAATTAATTACGAATATCACTATCTTACAAATATTACAAATATTAAATATTACAAAAACTGACGAAACTTATGCAAGCCTTTTAGAAAAGGCAAACTATTTCAAAGAAACGGGCTTAAGATAGCCAAACGTATTAAGAGAGGACTAATAACACTAGTCGACACGACTTTTCCGCTGTCTCCAAAAATTACTTTTTCTGATAGATTTGGATGTTTAAAAATGTTTAAAGAATTATGGTTTGTTTTTCATGGAATATTTTTTTTTGTTAGAATTTTTAAAAAATGTGGTATTTTTTGTCATAGGTAGTGCTTCTATTTTTCACATAACTTAAGTTTCCTACATTTGGTTGTATTGAACTTTGCAGTTAACTTTGTAGCTGCAACTTGACGTCTGGAAGATATTAAGCTTCCAAATTGAAATTTCATATGTTTTTTTGGTATTTTTCCCCGAAATTTTGACTTTGAAAGCTCAGGAAAAGTCGAACAAAAATATTTGATTTTTGGTTTTAGATAGACACATTAATTACATTAATATGAATAATTTCCAATATTCCAAACGAAAGCATTAGCATCCCAGTATACAAAATAGTTCCCTATCCAGATGAGCAGAATAACATTTTAACAGAAATAAAATATGAAGAATATTATGTTTATGAAACTAATGTATTCAATAAAGACACTATGCAATTAATAAAGGACGAATGTATAAACGGCATCATACAACGAAAACCCACTAAATGCCCTTATACAAAAACATATAAGAACGTTCAAGTAAATTACATACAACCGAATATTTTAGTAACATGGAACCTTCAAAGTACCAAATTAAACCAAAATTGTCGAAATAAAGAGATCACGATAGAAGGAAATAATATCATTAAAATTTACAATTGTTCAATCCAAATAAATGAATTTATAGTAACCAATACAATGCTTGATTTTTCACAGAATGTCTACATTAGTAATAACATAACTAAAATACAACCATTATCTTATGTACAGTCAAAAGAAATAATTATAGAACATACAAAATTGTATAACGTACTACAAACAATAATTATAATTGCATTTATTATAACAATAATAATTATAGTTGCCTATTTAACCATTAAATTTAAGAAAATACCCAAAAATATAACACACATTTGTAAGCGATGGCCCGTACTGCAGGGATATCCATAATGCCCTACGCCCACACACGCATAAGGTATACGTTAAGCACTGGACATATCAATAACAAGTTATCCATATAACCAGTACTAACCCTTATACGCATATACCAGATTAGGATAAACAAATGATAAGATCCCCAACACCACAAAACAAATGAATCATAAGCTGTCAACAGGAAATCACCAGACTACTAGAATAAACAATTCGGTTCCCATAACCAAATTGAATCACAGATACACAAGTAAACAAATTCGGCTCCCACATTCCAATCGTATAAACAAGTGACCAGCCCAGACGTAAGATGATACAGATCACCAGCTGCAGTCAACCCTAGTCAATAACAAATCTATCAGAAAAAGTTATTTTTGGCGACAGCGGAAAAGTCGTGTCGACTAGTGTAATTAGCCCTTATAATGCACCTGTATAGTGCGCTGCCAACTAGGATATGTCTATTGCCAGTGGAAAGAAGAGTTAAGAAATCTACTTACCGATTTTTTAATTTTTGAAGCATTATTTTTATATATTATTTATTATTATTATTATTTAAGATAGATATAAGTTAATAAAGACGTTGGCGAATTACTAAATGATTAAATATTCCACTTGGGCAGTATATATACCCATAGTAAATGGTTGAATTTATTAAATGAATATAAATTTAAATTCAGTAAACCTTAAAGATTGTGTATATTAGGCTTTATTTTTTTATACATTTCAGATAAAAAACAACTTAGTTGTCATATATTCTAGATTCATAGGTAAATTATACATATTACGTTATAAACTCCCTTTTTTTTACCTATTTTTGGCAACATGTTAACAAAAATATTTTGATTCAGTAGATATATTATTAGTTTTCGTGGTGTGTAATTTTAATATTTTGATTCAGTTTTCATTAATTTGCATTGCGTGTATGGAATGCTAATCCGCGTAATTTGTTCTTTTTATTTAACCTTATATTTGTTGTATATTTTGGTGGGTATAGTACACGAGTAAGGCAGGGTAAAAATGCGTATTGGCTTTATATTTTTTGGTATATATTTGATATGCTGATAAATTCATTCCACATTGAATCTTATACTATTTTTACAAATTTCGAATAGGTCTGGATTTAATAAATAGAATTGTGGTTAACGTAACATGGTCGGACATGTAACCCTTTTTAGCCCCTTTTCGTTCTTGTAGTTTTAATATTTTATAAGGCGTAAAATGTTTTCATATATATAGGCATATACTTTTTTAAAATTTATTATAATTAAGCAACAAATGAAAGCGTAAAGCAGTAAGTCAATAAATCTTTGCTGATAGTTAAAAAAATACATACATAGATATACAAAATTTGTGTACAAGCAAAATATTTTTGTTGTTGAATTTTATCCTTCTACTTTATCATCGGCAGATGCGGAAATCAATATAATTTTAAAACTGCTAACAGACATATGTGTAAAGCAGAGGGATCGCTTAAATCACATGATTTAATTGTATGGCTTCAAATGTTCCACATAGTTCTCCGGAATGAGTCCTGTCTTACCGTTCAGTGTGCCCTGCAACCATCCAGGCTCATGAGAAAAGCGTACTGAAAATTAAAAAAGAAGTCAAAATAGGTTTTTTGTGATAATACTGTCGCTTACCATTAGTTATTATTTGATTAGGCTCAAAGGACAGTTCCCCTTCGCTTTCTCCCATGCATGCATACAGTGTCCGCACACGTCTAAAAAAATGTAAGAAAATATAATAATAATCTAAGAATAACTTCGCTTAATTTTCAGTTCCAAAGTTTAACATCGATTACATTCCTTTCTAATGTTTAATATTTTAATTTTTTTGGCGGAGATATATAAAAACATGAATGTTCTACACATGCACTTTAGAGTGGGCCGAAAGTAATAAACTTTCGAAACTTCAAACGGCCCAATAATAAAAACCTGCCTTTGGGAAATAGCCCTGTGCCTAAAGTCAGCTCTAACGATGACACTTTTTCATTTTGTGACATTAGTCCAACAATAAAAAATGGAAGCCTTGCGAAGTACTCTGGTTTCTTTGACGCACCACCTGTGTATTCAACATGTCTGACAAACAGTATGCATATTAAAAATTGAATTGCTAGTGGCTAAAAATGGTTTTTTTGCACTTACAAATGTAAGTTTAAATTTAATTAGAGGAACAGGATTTTGAAACTATTAGTAGCGAGCTGCCTGGAAAGTTTGGTTCTGCCGTGTTAGAATTGAAAACCATTCTACAGCATGAGTTGGGCAAGCGTTATGAATTCACGCATTTTTCCACGTTTCGAATAAATCCAAATGAGTCCCAATCTCTTATGTACACGGCCAAAGCTGCACTTTCCCAGGATTAGCGGTGAATACACAGAGTGGTCAAGCTGAGCTGACTTCTATTGAGAAGTCGCAGTATTTGCTGTATTATTAAAGCAGAGTGTTCGTTGGAGATGAGCAAAGCTTACAAGACAGCTTTATATGTTATCAAAAACTAATTTGCTAATAAACGTCTCATTCTAGAGGCACACGTTAGTATGATATTTCGGCTGGAGCATAAGGATTTATCGGTAGGCAACCTTCGGGCGTTTGTGGAATCAACCACTACACATCCTCGCACTTTAGAATGGCTGGGAACCAAAGAGAAAATTAAAGATTTTATAATCGTCCAAGTAATTTGGCAGAATTTGGGCAGAGCGACTCAAGTTCAATGGGAATACCCTTAGTCGAATCAAAGGTTTCTATTCGAGGAGAAAGAGTCTTTCTGGAACAAAGACGCCGTACCCTTGAAGGCATTCATTACTCCATCCAATGGCAAGATGGTCAGGTTGGCAAGTCAAAAAAACCGTATAGTTAAAAGCATTTGTTGCATCGAGCTCTCCCGATTCTTGTGTGTTGTGGGAGGGCCCGAACCATATAATTGACGAATTGAATTTTCTACGTCTCAAAAGTTTATCGCCAGATGATCGACACAAGGATGCAAAGAGACTCTTGTTATACGTTAATTGCCGACGAAAGGCCACCACGTTAAAGATTGTAAATTAGGTCCCTGCGGCACTTCCCAATCGAAGCACCACACACGTTTGTATTTCTTCGTCAAGCAGAGACAGTCTAATCTGTTTCTCCATATGAAGCCTCACAAGCACAACCATATTATACTGCCATGGTTGCATTATCACCTTACTTTTCGCAAGCTTCCGCAAACTTATTCCCCAGAGTCTATCTGATGATGTGCTATTAGCTACCGTTGTCGTTCTCGTCAAAAACAGAGCTGGAACTTTTGTGCCATGTCGCGGACATTTGGATTCGTGATCTCAATTGAATTTCTTTATTACTCGTCTACCTAATCAGCTTTAACTTCTCAAAACCAAATCGATCTCCCTAGTCTCTGGCATAAAAGATGCTAGCTTCTTAAGCTAGTTCCAAAATCTCGCATTTCAGCGTTCACCACTGGAATCACTGCCGTCGTTTCCCAAGAGATTACAGATAATCAACTTCGCGCCTCAATTAGCACGGCTAATTGGCAAATACCTTCGCTTATCCAAATTGCTGACCCTTCTTTCTATAAGCCGCAGCAGGTTCATCTGCGGAGTTTCCTTCGAGTTTCTGCGTGTGGGACAAAAATTAAACTGGCACCTAGACCACCGTTGCTACAGAAGACACATTTCGGATGGATCTTATCTGGTGGCGGGCACTCGGTCCCCGAACTGTTTTCGGAAGAAGAGCACATCTTGGAGCCGATCACTAGAGCAACAAAATGAAAACATCACTGCGAAGAAAATATCGTGGACCATTACACTCGTTTACCCTCAGCGAAATATTCAGTCCACTTGAATATGATGCGAAGCTTGGAATCCTTAGACGATTCCTACTTACAAGCAAATCGGAGTTTGGAAAATTTGGAGTGGATGCTCGTGCGTTATCCAGCTCTTTATGCACAACATTCGACATTTATGAAGGAGAACCTGTCCCTTGATAACACTAGTCGACACGAATTTTCCGCTGTCACCAAAAATTACTTTTTCTGATAGATTTGGATGTTTTTAAAGAATGTTTTTTTTTTCCCAGGTGTAGTTTTTTTTAAAGAATTTTTAAAAAATGTGGTATTTTTTGTCATAGGTAGTGCTTCTATTTTTCACATAACTTAAGTTTCATACATCTGTCAAATTACTTGGACGATTATAAAATCTTTAATTTTCTCTTTGGTTCCCAGCCATTCTAAAGTGCGAGGATGTGTAGTGGTTGATTCCAGAAACGCCCGAAGGTTGCCTACCGATAAATCCTTATGCTCCAGCCGAAATATCATTCTAACGCCTAATTAATGTGTCTATCTAAAACCAAAAATCAAATATTTTTTCGACTTTTCCTGAGCTTTCAAAGTCAAAATTTCGGGGAAAAATAACGAAAAAACATATGAAATTTCAATTTGGAAGCTTAATATCTTCCAGACGTCAAGTTGCAGCTACAAAGTTAACTGCAAAGTTCAATACAAACAGATGTAGGAAACTTAAGTTATGTGAAAAATAGAAGCACTTACCTATGACAAAAAATACCACATTTTTAAAAAATTCTAACAAAAAAAAATATTCCATGAAAAAAATACCATAATTCTTTCAAAAAATTTAAATCTCCAAATCGATCAGAAAAAGTCATTTTTGGCCACAGCGGAAAAAAAAGTTGAATTTTGTCGAGTAGTGTTATCGGTACTTATACGACATGTTGTGTCTACAAGTTTTCCCTTTTGTTGGTCTTCCTGTGGCTCGTCCAATGGAGGTGGAGAGTCCATCATTAAGCAAGCTGTTTCTAATTAACCAGTTTTCGTTTCTGGTTTTAAAGTGGTCAGTATTATATGATGCGCTCTCCCATTTCTTTTTATTATTAAAATAAAGAATTTTAATTTTTTTTCTTATACTTTTATGATGCTCTGGGTTGTTCAATCCGTCATTCCATTCATTAAGATCAGCTTCCATAAATGCGTTTGAGGTCCTTGAACTTTTAAATATCTCAAATAGCTTTGTATTATCCATAGCCATTTTCACGTAATCTACGCGTGCAAATTGTATTCACGGCTATTATATGCAAATAAAAAAAAAACAAATCTAATATACCCCTATACTCTTCGAGTACCGGGTATAAAAAACTAAAGTGCTCAAAAAAATAATGCAATATACATGTGGGCATTTCTCTGACGAGGTCTACCGAGGCCAAAAAATTTAAATTCAATAAAAACGCATTTAAATATAGTTTTCTCGGGGTTTTCTTTTTAAAAGATATTGAAAATCCACCAATTTAATTAATTGACATATAATTTCATTAACTTTTATCTGAAAACCTATTCAAATTAGCAAAAGTTCACTTTTTTGGTATTTTTTGTCATGTTTGCCAATTGTTTTTTTCGCCTATAAGAAAGATCATTCTTGATAAAAGTTTTTCCTCAAAGTCTCATTTACATACTGAAATATCTAAAAAAAAATTCCAGACAATTTTCTTAATATCAGTTAACGGAATTTTTGTAACATTTATAAAGCCAAGAAATTTTTGTCCCGTGCGACATGTCCAGTGCGACAGAGGCTTAAATTGAATTTAAAAAAAACTACAAGCCATACATGCTTAAAATTATAACCATTTTAAAGAGTTATCAATGAAAAACATTAATCAGAAATTCGCATAAATATATCGCCAAAACTTTCGCTGAAATCTGAGTTTGAATTGGTCGCCGCCAAAACCACTTCTATATTTGTTCCGTGCGAATACCATGCTTTTTTGCAAATATCTCGAAAACGAATAGTAGCCCAAAATCGCCCTTAGCACCAGCTATGGAGCTAGTCAAGTGATGAATCATAACAGTAAAACAATTTTGAAAATCGGTTTTTTTTTTACATTTTTATACCCGGTACTCGCAGAGTATAGGGGTATATTAGATTTGTGGGGATAACGGTTGTGTGTAACGCACAGAAGGAAGCGTTTCCGACCCCATAAAGTATATATATTCTTGATCAGCATCAATAGCCGAGTCGATATAGCCATGTCTGTCTGTCCGTCCGTCCGTCCGTCTGTCCGTCCGTCTTAATTTGCGCCTATATCTCGGAGACTATTAAAGCTAGAGCAACCAAGTTTTGTATCCAGTCTACTGTGTGATCACACTACTCCAAATGTAATTCAAAATTTCGCCCCGTCCCTTTCCGCCCACACAAAGGACGAAAGTCTGTGGCGTACACAATGTTGAAAATACGAGAAAACTAAAAACGCAGAATCATAGAGAATGCCCATTTCTATCAGAGTGTTGAATCTGGATCAGATCGGATCATTATTATAGCTACAATGAAGAAAACCATTTCGAAAGTCATCATTCCCTCTCGCTCTCTCTCACACGCGACCCCATCTGCTTTGCTTATTCGTTTAAATGAGCGCCTAGATCTCAGAGACTATAAGAGCTAGAGCAACCAAACTTTCTATCCAAGCTCCTGTGATATCACTTCAGTACAAGTGTATTTCAAAATTTTGACACGCCCCCTTCCGCCCCCACAAAGGACCAAAATCTGTGGAATCCACAATTTTTAAGATAAATTAAAACCAAAAACGCAGAATCATGAAAAATTACCATATCTACCAGATTACCGAATCTGGATCAGATCGGATTAATATTATGGCCAGAAGAAACAAATTAAATTTCAGTGGCTACGCAACGCCTGCCAAGCGCTGACTCATGCCCTCTCTCTCTCTCTCTTGCAAACACTTGTACGTCTCAAATATGTAGTTATACATGTCATGTAGAAATGTAGGCGCAGATATACAAAGCATATGTAAACAAAAACGGAAACATGTATAAAATTTCCAAAAAATGCATTTTTTTAATTTAAATATTATTTCCGTCCCTTTTGAGAACATATAATAAATTTCATAAATCGTAGGCTCAAATATGTATGTATGTACATATATACTGACTGAGTACCGGGTATAAGGTAGAGCCGCGGCCTTTGCCGCGGCTCACAACGTTCCCTCTCGTTACAACTTGAAATGCGTACGAACGTCCCGTGCGACATCAGAGAAATGCCCATATATTCATAAAACATATATTCATAATAAAAGCAAGGTTAGAAAACCTAATCAAAAAAATGAGGTGAAAGGTAAAAATGGAGTGGCTGGCGAAAATCATCTAGCTGAACTCTTCACGAGGGTGCCGGCTGGGCAATGGGCACTGCATTATCACGGACAAGGAAATTGAATTGTCGCTTGCTCCGTCCGAGTCAATGCAGTGTTTTACTAAGGCAATGGCCCAGCGTCTTTTCGACCTCGAGACGAAGAGCGGGGTCAGTGCAATGGCTAAAGGGGTGGTTCCCCCGAAAAACATCAGCCGTATTGACCTTCGGGCCAAGTATAGAGCGGAAGGAAGATCAAGCGAGAGTTGGGATGTCCACGTCGGTGGGAAGCGTGGCTGCTAGCACCGGCGGGCACGGGCAGGAGCAATCCTCTCTGCGTGTCGCCAGTGGCCAAACCTCTGATGTGGCAGGAGCTGGTCACGTTTCAGTACTACTGCCGCAAACCCCCGCTGTACGATAAGCCGCGCAAGTGCCGTTGTCGAGGCAGACTCGAACCTGAAAAGCGTGCTATCTATCAGCAAAACTAAAGAGGAAAGCCTTCTCCGCTCGCCTGAACCAGGGGCCAGCTCCCTGCGTAGGGAAGGGCCGAAGCGTTCAAGGAAGAGGACGAAGGCCGAAGCGTTCAAGGAAGAGGACGAAGGCCAAAGCGCAATACAAGGCGGCCCTGAAGATACGCAGCAGGGCAAAGCGGATTTTTCCCAGAGGAGAAATCCAGGCTAGCTTGGACCAAGCTAAAGGTGAGCGGCAAGTACTACGCACAGTTGCCCCAAATAAAGGCATCGACAGACGTGATGGGAACAGGAGGATGACAACGGCGCAGTGAAAGGTGGTCCACGCGCGGCTCGTAGACTCCCTGTTTAAGCGAGTGGAGGAAAACCCAGCAGCTCCCATGCCAACTTTCAATGGTGGCTGAACGGGGTCAAAATACTAAAGTGTAATGACGACCGAACGCTAAAGTGGCCAACGCAAAGGTTTTGCCAATTGGAAGCAATGTGGAAGAAGGCCAAGCTGGAGGTGGTGGACAGGGAGATAATTCCGTCCATACCGAAGGCGAAGGTACTCTTCCCCATCGCCATCCAAGGGGACCGTGCTCTGAAGCTCCTTCAGATCAACAAAGCAGCAGAGGATATACTCTACCTCAGATACGAGAAAATGGCGTGAAAAATCCACACCTTGCACGCAGGCGAGGTGGAGAAGGACATCGGTCTGGACACTATCGTAGAGGCCGCCCAAAGTTTGGCGCTCGAACCGATCGCGGACATGCAGGAAATATAGGTGTTAGACTAGTGTTCGAGGAAAAGTAGAACTAATCTAACTAAAGAAGCAAAGTAATCACTAATTACGGGAAAGATATAAGAGTATCAATAATTTCAGACTAGGAAGTGAATTAGACGGCAGTCTCACACTTGCATCCCAGTTGAGGCGAAGAGCAAAAAGTAAAAAGTTTTTCTGAACTGATTCTACACGGTCCTGGTATACGTTGTACTGGGGGCACCATACACAAGAAAAAATCGGACAACCCAGAGACCATCTCTTTAGAAACCCAAGCACGTCAATGGCCTTATTCACCATGGTAGAAATGTGTTCTGAAAACTTTAACTTGGGATCTAATAGAACACCAAGACCATCAACTGCCCTGTTGTACACCCTAAGTCACCATAACTGGTGAAGGCAGGGAGTTTTTGAAAAGGACTCTTTGAGACCTAGAACAAAGGTAGCTAGAGATCCATCTCAGGAGATTGGGCGGGAACCCTAGAAGGTCAAGTTTTTGTGCTAGGAGGGAATGGTTTACAGAGTCGAACGCTTTACTAAAATCAACAACATCCGTCTGTAAATTACCTTGAAAGCCTTTAATTATGAAGGAGGTAAACTCCAATAAATTACTAGTGGTTGATCTCCGCCTTATAAATCCATGTTGAGCTGGAGATGTAAGTGATCTGCATAGGTGCTGCAGGTGCGGAGTTAAAATTTTCTCAAACACTTTAGGAATAGCGGATAACTTAGATATACCTCTATAGGTTATTGCGTCAGACTTGCTACCTTTCTAATGGAGGGGAATTATAAAGGACTCCTTCCAGATTGGGGGAAAGCATGAAGAATTTACGGACAGGTTAAATAGTTCAAGCAACGGCCCACACAGAGACTCGGCACAGTACCTGAAAAGTGAGTACACAGCCGGTAACTCCGTCCGGACCCGGTCAAATCACCGGCTTTACTGTTTGTAGATCATAAATCAACGAGCTTTCATTTAACAACGTTCGACCTCGGTAAACCGTATGGATACGGCTGAACAGAGTAAACGTCCTGCAAATAGGTAGTTTGGAAAAAACGGGCAAAAAGATCGGCAATTGCCTGATCATTATCTGCCAACGTATTAAGGAAGGATAGCGAGGATGGGTGTGCGGACGTTCTACGTTTCGAATCATAACATCAGTGCACAAATACAAAGCGGACCAATCAAAATCCCTAATGAGGTAAGCTTTGTAAACTCGGCCTTACGACACATTGAGGTAGTCTACCCGACCGATCCAAGACAGTGCGTCCTAGGTCGAGTGACACTTCGAAAGTAGGATGGTAGGCGTCTTCAGGTATAGTGAGCGGGAGGACTCGAGTTAACAACGCTAAGGTTGCATCCGTTACAAAGCACAGATCAAGAAATCGACCCAAGGAATTTATAACATGGTTAACTTGAGACAGAGATAGGTCAGAAGGTACGTTCTTCTTTAACCTTCTTAACCTCCTTCACCACCAAATGCTCCGGCCAAAATTTGGCATAAGAAAAGTTAAACTTTTCCACCTTAAAATCAGCGGCTTTTATTTGGCTTTAGATATAAGCCGTCACATCATTAATTGTGGAATCAGGGGCTAGCCGCGAGACAAAAACTTGTCTCTTTGGTGGGATCCCCACCAATCTTGGCACCACAGGCCTATCACTTGTGATGGTAATACCCGGTGGTCCGGGACGTACGAGGTGTGTTCAAAACGTATTGCGAATTTTGTGTTTTTTCAAAAATTATTTATTTATTCATGAATATCTATTTTGTCCCTTTCAAAGATATTATACACTTGTGCCAACGGTTTTTCCAATCTTCGAAGCACTTCAAAAAAGCATTTTTTTTTATCTTGTTCAGCTCCTCCTTCGATGCCGTCTTTATCTCGTCAAGCGTAGCGTAACGTCGTCCTTTCATGGGCCTCTTCAGTTTAAGGAACAAGAAAAAGTCACAGGGGGCCAGATCTGGGGAATACGGTGGGTGCGGCATCATAAGTGTATTGTTTTTGGCCAAAAAGTCGCGCACAAGCAACGATGTGTGAGCAGGGGCGTTATCGTGGTGCAAAAGCCAATTTTTGTTCTTCCACAAATCCGGGCGTTTCTGGCGGATTGCTTCGCGCAAATTGCGCATAACTTGCTGGTAATATTCCTTATTGACCGTTCTACCCTGTGGAAAGAACTCATGATGCACCACGCCCCTGCAATCGAAGAAAACTGTCAGCAAAACTTTTACATTCGTACGGCAGCTTCCATTGAGATGATTGAGCTTTGGTTTCCACGCCATAACCATAAACCCACGATTCGTCACCAGTTATGACCCTCTGGAGCAAATTTGGGTCGTCGCGGACAGAGTTTAACATCTCATTAGCTATGTTCATGCGATGCTGTTTTTGGTCTCAATTGAGCAATTTTGGTACGAATTTCGCGGCGACCCGTCTCATGCCCAAATCATTGATAAAAATCGAATGGCACGAGCCAATCGATATGTTTAGGTCCTCAGCTACTTCTCTAACGGTGATTCGACGATTGGCCAATATCATTTTCTCCACTTCATTAATTTTTTCGTCTGTTGTTGAAGTGCTCGGGCGTCTGGCACGCTCTTCGTCGTTCACATCTTCTCGGCCTTCTGAGAACATTTTGTACCACCGATAAACGTTGCTTCGGTCCAAGGTAGCTTCTCCGTATGCCACAGTCACACAAAATTTGATACAGGTTCTTTTATCCATTTTTTTGAATAGGTAAAAATCGAAGACGATCCAAAACACGTGCAAGCAAAGCAGCTGTCAACAATTAAGTGAACATTCCAAATGGCCGAGCTCTTCGGCATAAGTGAGAGACATGAGTACCAATATACATAACCCGCGAAAATTCAAAATTCCCGATACTTTTTGAACACACCTCGTATATTCACTGGTGGGGTCGGAATTGCGGGGACAGCTAATGAGTTTGACATTGCGGACACGGACGCTAAAGACGGTTTTGGCTGCATGCTCTCCGACGCGATATGATGATCTGCTTGATCTGCTTCTTGCAAGTTTTTTTTGCACAGACAACAGTGTATTCCATTATGAGAAAAAAAAATTAAAAAATATAAAATATATGAAAAAAAAAAATAAAATTTCAAAACAAAAATATATCAGACCAGTGTGGAAAGAGAGGAGAGCGGTTACTGCAGCTTCAGTTGAGAGAGAGAGAGAGAGAGAGAGAGAGCGCTACTACACAGAACGTATCGAGAGCGAGAGAGAAAGAACAGTTATGTTAGTTTGGGTAATAGGGAGAGAGTGATAAAATAATAGATCAACTAGATGAGAGCGGCAGATTTTGATTTTGTGTGTACTTACGAAAAGAAACAACAAAACACATTGACTACCGACACAGGAAAATAATTAAATTATGTCTAAAACACAATTAGACATGCATGCATGCACTTGCGGTTACGGAAAAGCTCTAAGCAAGCAGGTAATTTAGGGAGTTTATTTAGATTGGAGATTGGGAGTTTATCTGATTGCAACAAAGAGAATCAAACGAATTTTTATTCCAATGACTCCGACTGACATGCCATTTTATTTGAAACGACTACATTTCCAATTCGCCTTGCTCTTGCTATAACTAATAATAAATCACAAGGACAGTCGTTGCAAGTTTTTGGTTTAAATTTAGAGCATCCGATATTTTCACATGGTTAACTGTATGTAGAGTGCTCACGAGTAAGTAATTCGTTGGCCTTAATCGTTCATTGTACCGATGGGAAAACAAAGAATATTGTTTATCAAAAAACATTGCAATAAATAAAGTATGTCATAACATCAAAATTAGCATTGTTTAATTTCGGTGCATTTTTATATAAAATTCAAAATTAGTTAATAAAATTTAAACCAAATTTTTTTCAACTATTTGGGGCTTAAAAAATCAACTCAAATATGGTAAAACATCATGACACGGATTTTTCCTAGGATGCAATTCTCGTTTAACTTTAATTAAACGCGACAGTACAAAAAAAGTATATGTTAGCTATCACAGAAAACACCAAATGTTTTACTGCAAATGACAATTGTGTCCTAATAAGACTAAAAGCGACCGAGGCCAGCAGCCCTCGTTCTTTATAAGGAGACTATTTGTATCGGAGAAGATTTCTTAATATTCTTGTTGGAATAAAGGAATATCTTCATTGTTATGGAAACATAAAGTACTTTTTTTTGTGCATACATATTTCTTAATTAGCTCTTTAGCTAGTGTATTTGTCATTAATTTTATATATGTAATTTTAATGATCATTTCGTGGAAGTAATAGGATGAATTTACTCTATCTTTTGCACCTTTATTATTTTATTCGAATTTTCCACCAAATAGTTATGATCGGAAATACGTAGTCGCCCAAACGATAGCTGAAAATTCTTTTTCGATGGCAAAATAATATATTTCGTGGTCATTGAATATTCTGCTGGTATAATAGATAGGTTTATGATCTTGTGACAGAACAGCACCTATCGCCAATTACACTACTCAACAAAATTCAACTTTTTATTTCTGCTGTGGCCTAAATACTTTTTGACTTTTTCTGATAGATTTGGAGATTTACAATTTTCTAAAGAATTATGGTTTAGTATATTTAAAGAGTATTTTAAAAATCTGGTATTTTTTTCAGAGGTAGTGCATCTATTTTTCACATAACTTCATTTTCTTATAACTAATTTTATTGTATTTTTGTGTTCTAAAAAGCTGACATATGCAGCCAAACTTTGCTGACAAACTCCGTTTTTTTTCTACATACCTACATACATACCAAATATGTGTGTTTGTAACAGTTTTTAACATGGTGCCAAACGGCATTAGAAGGTGTAACTTGCATATACGCTGCCGATTTTCGACTTGGCCAATGCACCGACGCCGAAACCAAACCAAGCCTTCCATCGCGACCAAAATATATGCTGCAAGAAGGCAACGCATTGCCTGAGATCTGACTGATGGGTACTCAGCCTGGTAACGTTAGGCTCTGCAAACGAAGAGATGGGGTTGACATTCGTTGAATCGGCATGTGAAGGTTTGGTCAGATTTGACAGTAAATTAGCCGTTTATTCATCGAATCTAACAAACCATACTGTAAACGATGCCTGATTAATGTATCTATCTAAACCCAAAAATGTTAGCCACAAAATATTTTTTTCTACTTATCCGGAATATTTAAATTCGGAAAAAAATACCTTAAAAAATGTGACATTTGAAAGCTAAATATCTTCCAGACGTTAAGCTGCAGCTACAAGGTGTCTGGGCTAGATTTTCAGCTGCATTTGCCAGCTTTTCAGAACTGCCAAATTCAATAAAACTAGTTATAAGAAACTTATGTTATTTAAAAAAAAACCACTACCTCTGACCAAAACATTGAATTAGTTTAAAAAATTCTTAACAAAAAAACTAAAAAAAAAAGTTAGTCTCCAAATCTATCAGAAAGTCATTTTGGACCACAGCAGAAATATCGTGTTGGCTAGTGTTATTTGCGAAATTGGGAATGAACTTCCTATAGATTCCGCATAGTATTAAGAACGATTTGATTTGTTTATTTGCTTCCGGTATAGGGAACTTGATTATGGCTGAAATCTTGTTAAGATTGGTATTTTTACTTCTGGTGTGACTATATGACCAAGGAATTCAGTTTCTTTCTTCATAAATTCATAAATTCCATTTATAATTTCCGGTTTTCGACTTTTAATTTTTGGAACTTAAATTTTAAATTTTGGCACCAATGAAGTCGAGAAAATTATGATGCCATCTAAGTACACTAAACAATCGGTAAAGATCAAATCTTCCAATATAATATTCATGCATTTTTGGAAAGTGGTGGCAGCATTTGCTAGCCCGAATGGCATTCGTGTATACTTATAATGTCCATGTTTTCTTGAAAACGCTGTTTCAACGATGAAATTGGGTTCCATTGGGATTTGATGGAAACCTTTTGCCTAATCAATCGTTGTGAAATATTGACATTTTCTTCCATCCTAAGAGCTTGGAATTCATCCTTGATGGTTATTTAGTTGAGACCTCTATAATCTACACCGAGTCTGTACTTCTGTTTTCCGGAAGCATCAAACTTTTTTGAGAATATAGAAATGGGGGAGGAGAAAGTCGATTTCGACTTACGAATTATTCCTTGCCTGATCATTTCTTTGATTTGCTTGTTGACTTCTTCGTCATCTTCGTGCTGAATCTGGATGGTATGCTTGAAAGTACTTTTGAAAGTCAAACTATCACCTTTTCTGTACCGCTAGTCGCTGCAAATCAAGTTACTAGCGAGCGGAAGTGGAGTACTTATGCACCTCTGATGCGAGAGGTCAAGGCACTTTTTTGCTATCTGATCTTCTTCTTCCTTGTGGTCCCGCCAACTTCAATAACTCCACTTGAAATGATTGGGAACGTTCTTTCTTCTAACATCTCAGTATTGGCCCAGTAATTGATTACTGCCTGGATGACCATAAAATATTCTCTGCCTAGTCATATATCGTAGTTGTTGGAAAAATTGAAAAGGTAGAACTTTTGGTCTGTTAGGCACACGACACGACATTTTGCTATTTTAGATTTTTTAAAGAATTTTTTAAAAATGTAGTATTTTTTCAGAGGTAGTGCTTCTATTTTTCACATAGCTTAAGTTTCCCATAACTAGTTTCATTGAACTTTAAGTTTTGAAAAGCTAACAAATGCAGCTATAAATCTAACCCAGACAGTTTGTAGCTGCAAACTGAAATTTTGACTTTGAAATTTTGACTTTGAAAACTCAGTTTTTTTCGTGAAAATATACCGCAAAAAATAATGAAATTTGAATTTGAAAGCCTAGTATCTTCCAGACAGTAAGCTGAGACTACAAAAAAATTGGGTCGGACTATAGGGCATTTATTAGCTTTTCAAAGTTGCAAAGTTCAATACAACCAGTTATAATGTACTTGATATATGTGAACAAAATAACCATTACCTCTGAAAAAAATATGAACAAAAAATATCAAATTTCAAATATTCGTAAAAATCTTAAACTAGAAAAGGCTACCTCTTTCTCTCTTTTTTGAGAATTTATATAAATTTATATAAATTCCACCATTTATAAATTTATCTAAGTTCCACCCAGAAAAAATCGAGCTGAAAATTCTATATGGAGTTACTCATCTGAGTGATTATATTATCTTTGATATAGCCTTGTCTATCTTCCGTTCGTCTGTCCGTACGTCCATCCATCTGTCCTTACGTCCGTCCGTCCATCTTGTTACACGACTAGTTCTGAGAGACTATAAAAGCTAGAGAAAACAAATTTTATATCCACACTCATGTTACAAGTATATTTCCAAATTTCAGCCCCACATCCCCCACAAAAGAACAATATCTTCTTCAGACCACACAAGGGATAAATACATATCTACAAAACATCAATTCGTCCCTTGTGCGAGCAGAAAATATGTTGTATAAATGATATACTCGTATCAGAGAACGGCAATGAGCCACCGCAACAAAAAGTACACCCGGTGTCTGTGAGTATTTTTGACACCCGGGTGTCTTCTGGCACTGCAAATAGGGTGCAAGCGATTGAGTCTGAGTATTGTGTTGGGTGTTTTTACGCATTAGCGTAGATCGTGCCCGAGTGATCTTTTTCGATCGATCTCAAGTACTGTTGCAAAATGAATGGGTGAAAAAGGAAACACACTACTCGAGACAAAAAACGTATTGCGTGGCATGGATGTTTTTGTTATTTCATGTGCGTTCTTTCTGCACCCTTGTTTTTTGCTGTACCCATAATTTGATTTATACATGCATACATGAGTATACACATGTACATATGTATGTATATTGAAAATAAAAAACTATTTTTTTTTACAGCTTCATTGGATGTTGATAAACTTTAGTAGTAAACTTAGAAATGCAGGCCGACGTTTAACGACTGAACTAGACCGCTAATATGTGTAAATCAGTGGAAAAAAAGCAGTCGATCAGTGCAAGAGCAATCGGGTATCTTCGTGACACCCGAGTGTCTTAAAGGCACCCGGGTAAAAAAATGTGTACTTTGCCCACAATCCTTGCTTCTCTTACATTCATTATGAGTACGAAAATGATGACACTCGTCTACAAAAAATATCTGGGTGTCTGGTGAAATAGAAGCAACGCACAATGTGTGAGCATGTACCCGAAGTACATACTCGCAAACATCGGCATGGTTTAGTGTGGGTGCGAGTGTTTTACTTTTCTTGAGGGTAATGAATAAAATTTGATGGCACTCGGTCAAAGTTCGCGAATACACATCTAACCCCATGTGATGCAAGTCTTGTCAATTGCTCGGCCACACAGCTAAGCAATGCAAAAACCCTCCCCTCTGCGGCGATTGTGCTGAACCTCCCCATGACCAAACGAAGTGCACGAAAATTAATTGTGCTAATTGTTTCGGAGATCCGTCTTCTTCACGGCAATGACCCAAGTACCAAGAACAAAAAGAAAAATTTTAAATTAAAACAGTTAATAAATTCACACTGCGTGAAGCCAAAATAATATATAAAACAGCGTCACAAAACCCAATAAATAACGTCAAAACAACATATCAACGCAGTGAAAACGCAAATCAAAACAAAACGGACAACACCAAATTCACAAACACAGAAGAAAAAGGTTTTTATGCCCGTTCCCCCGCCATTCGCGGTGCCTAGTCCACCGCTCGTTCCCCCTCCACTTCACTTACTCCCTCTTATCAGACAAACCAATCTACAGCTAGCGATGTTCAAATCAAATACAACTTATCTCCAGAAGCATTTTCTTATTTACAAGATCACAACAATCACAACAACAAATAAATGTATTTCTTCACAAAAACTCTAAAACTCAAATAACACAAAACTTTTCAGACGATGCTGTGTCGGGTTCGCAGCCCAGAATTAGGCGTTAAACATATAATATAGCAGGATAGAATATGCAGCAGTAAAGTAAATCTCTTTTGTTCATTATAGCCAGCGGTGCAGCAGTAAAGTAAATCTCTATTATCATTTTTCATTGTTTGCACTGCCCACACATATCCATACATATATGCTTCCGCACGGAGGTCAATGCAGCCGTTCTCTCTTTCGTTTACACCATTGCTCTCTCGATCTGTCGCACTCTCGCTTGCAGTAGGGAACTGGAACAATTCGGCTCGCCTGCTCTTAAACAGTCTGGATATCATCACGCTCGCATTAGGGCACGGGCACTATCACATTGCATATATACCCTGACAATAAACCGTATTAAACTGAACTCTCATCGACTTTAAATAATTCGTAAACAACGCTACCGAAAAAGCTCGGTAGCTCAACACTATGACTGACTCATAAAATCGTCAACATTTTTCTAAGACTACCAATAAAATAATATCCTTTTTTTCTTATTTATGTCTCTTAAACTAATACAGTGAAATATGAATGGTTATTTCAGCAACTACCACGAACCTCAAATTATAACACTACTCGACAAAATTCAACTTTTTTTTCCGCTGTCGCCAAAAACAAATTTTTCTGATAAATTTGAAGATTTAAATTTTTTTAAAAAATTATGGTTTTTTTTTAATGGAGTAGTTTTTTTTAAAGAATTTTTAAAAAATTTGGTATTTTTTGTCATAGGTAGTGCTTCTATTTTTGACATAACTTAAGCTTCCTACAACTGGTTGTATTGAACGTTGCAGTTAAAAAAGCCGATAAATGCAGCTATAAATCCGACTCAGACACTTTGTAGCTGCAACTTAAAGCCTGGAAGAAATTAAGCTTCCAAATAAAAATTTCATAAGTTTTTTCGGTATTTTTCCCAGAAATTTTGACTTTGAAAGCTCAGAAAAAATCGAAAAAAAATATTTGAATGCCTTGATTTTGGTTTTAGATAGACACATTAATTAGGCGTCGTTTAAGGTATTTAATTTATCAGAAAGTCATTTTTGGCCACAGCGGAAAAAAAAGATTAATTTTGTCGAGTAGTGTTATCAGTATCCGCTCTTTGGGTATTGAGAGCCTAACTCAAATCAAGGCTACTATTTTTAATACATGCATACCGCCTTGTTAATTTGTAGCAGCCCATGAAATAGTTTATATAGTAGATCTTACACGTAATCCAGTAATATATGTTAAAAATTGTAATGCTTGGAGTCCAATGTGGGGGTCTACCTCACATAACTCTTGAGCCACCAAATGGAAGAAGTTATAAACAGGTCGCATTTAGCTATCCTCAGCGACGGCTCCGCCACCAACACTCCATCCACAACTCTTTCACAGCAATTTACCTAACATTAGCTTCCGCATCTCTGCTCCGGATCTGTAAGTGGACTGTAAATTACTCACTATAAAGTAGTGACCACTTCCTCATAATGACAGACCATTTTTCGGAATCCAACCCTAAAAGTACACGCTTAACTCCAAAATTTAAAGTAGATAAAGACCATTGGGAACTTTATTTCCCCAAATGCAAAGAAAACTTTAGTTTTCTTGCAACCAACGACCTAATCGTATTGCCGCAAAAATAACTAAAGAAATCAAAGCATCAGCCAAATTCCGCATTACCCGCTTTACATCCGAGAAATGTCCCCTGCATCACTCGAAGTCTTCTAAATCCACAGGGAAAAAATCCCTTTGGCATGCCTACAAATAAACTAAGAGCTCCGCTGACTTAATCACCTTCAAAAAAAACAATGCCTTATTCAAATATAAAGCTAAAAAAGCCAAACGAGAATCATTTGAAAAATTTGAATATAATATATCTCCATCATCCTTCACCAAGAAGACTTGGTTTGAACCGAATTGTGCAATAGAAAATTTTCCTGATAAAATTAGAGTAATCAAACATGACAACAAGGGACTCCATCACTCGGTAGACATGTGCAGTGCCTTTGGGAGCATATGGTCGGACTACTCCAAGGACGACAATTTCTCCCCGGAATGCAAGCTTCGAAAACAGGAAATTCTCTCCCAAGAATATACAATAACTAAGCTATTCCCCGCCGCTACCGCTCTCGACTCTAACTTTACCCTTAGCGAGCTTGAATATGCTCTTTAATATGCGAAAGGAAAAACACCCGGTATTGACCGAATTTCATACCAAATGCCCACGAAATAGTATCCTTTAGACCCATTTCATTACTCCCCTGGTTAAGCAAGACCCTAAAAAAAACGCTACCTAAACGGCTTATGTGGTTCATTAAAAAACATAATCTTGTCAGGCCCCATCAAACTGCTTTTAAACAACAGCATTGCCCGCTTGATTCTCTCGAGCACCTCCACCATTCTACCAAAAATCATGTTACCATTTTGGCAACGGATAATCTTCCAGTCGCTAAACAACATCATACTGGGAAATAAAAAAAAAAAACTCCTAATATATACCGACTATGATATAGCAAGCGTAAAAACTACTTCTTTGAACAATAAGTTCAAAAAAATTACCATTTGTAAAAAACACCACTGTACATTTTCATGTAATAATATAGATATATGTATATAGAACATGTCTTTCTCAAAATTATTGGCCTGACAATTGATAAGCCACTCCCTTTCAAACAACATTGTAACGAATTTAGAATTAACCTGCACAATAGACTTAACTTAAATAATTTCCTAACGTCTAAGAGCTTCTTCATCCCTCGTACCATCATCATCCAAGCGATAAGAGCTCTGTTGCTCTTCAAAATCGAGAATGGTCTTCCCATCTACGGCTGGTGAGCTCCAGTGAATTAAAACAAAATTCTTCCACCTTATCACGCTGCCGTCATTCGCAGCATTGATGCATTCCCAACGACTCCTATCAAATGTATTCTCGCTGAAGCAGGATTGCCTGACATCAAAATCAGAGTCGCGCAAACGACCTTCAAACTTATTCCTAAACTAATTTGCTCTAACAACTCTATCCTTTTCAAGGACTACCAAGTAGCCAATAAACAGAAGAATGTTCAGAGTCCAGTCTACGATCCGAAGATGTGTACATTTTATCAAGACACACAACATAAAAGCGCTATATTGTTGGTATAAAGTCATCCCTTCGCCCCCGTGGAAACTAAGTCCCGCCAGCGTCGGCATAACACTTCACGACTTCTAACGACTTCTAACGACTTCTAACGGTACTTAGTCAGTATATATATACATACATACATATATGAGCTTACGATTTATACAATTTATTATATGTTCACAAAAGAAACGAATTCAATTTTGGGCAAAAAATAATATTTCAAAATATGAAGTCAAACAATTTTTGGAATATTTATACATGTTTCCAATTTTGTTTGCATATGTTTTTTACATCTGCTTCTACATTTCATAATGTATAACTACATATTTGCGACGTAAAAATGTTTGCGACAGAGAGAGAGGGGAAATGAGTCAGCGCTTGGCAGGCGTTGCGTAGCCACTAAAATTTAATTTGTTTCTTCTGGCCATAATATTGATCCGACCTAATCCAGATTCGGTTATCTGGTAGATATGGTTATTTTCCATGATTCTGTTTTTGGTTTTCATTTATCTTAAAAATTGTGGATTCTACAGATTTTCGTCCATTGTGGGGGCGGAAAGGGGCGTGGCAAAATTTTGAATTACACTTGTACTGAAGTGATATCACAGGAGCTTGGATAGAAAGTTTGGTTGCTCTAGCTCTTATAGTCTCTGAGATCTAGGCGCTCATTTGGACGAATAAGCAAAGCAGATGGGGTCGCGTGTGAGAGAGAGCGAAAGGGAACGATGACTTTCGAAATGGTTTTCTTCATTGTAGCTATAATAATAATCTGATCTGATCCAGATTCAACACTCTCATAGATGTGGTCATTCTCTATGATTCTGCGTTTTTAGTTTTCTCGTGTCTTCAAAGTTGTGTACGTCGCAGACTTTCGTTCTTTGTTGGGGCGGAAGGGGGCGGGCGAAATTTTGCAACACATTTGGAGTAGTGTGATCACACAGGAGACTGGATACAAAATTTGGTTGCTCTAGCATTTATAGTCTCTGAGAAATAGGCGCTAATGAAGACGGACAGACGGACGGACAGACAGACATGGCTATATCGACTCGGCTATTGATGCTGATCAAGAATGGGGTTTTTAAGGGGTCGGAAACGCTTCCTTCTGGGCGTTACACAATACCGTTATCACCACAAATCGAATATATGTACAATTATACTCTTTGAGTATTGGGTATAAATATCAACGAACAATTTTTAAGCTTTTTTTGTAGAAGTAACCCATAAATACGCCGACTGTAAATGGCTCTACACGGATGGTTCAAAGTCCAACGCTCCAGCCACTTTTGCAGGGGTCGATCATCTCGAACTATTCGCCTCATGGGGTCAGCTACTTCATCACTACTATGTGTTCACAGCAGAAGCACTACCCATAACCAAAGCAATTGAATATGCACTTGAATTGAAGGCTTTCCACCCTGCAAAGAGTCCAGAACTTCTACAACAATAACCACGCAAACCGACAATATACGAAATTCGTCACCTCTACATCAAGAACAGCACAAAAGTTAAGCTTTTATGGGTTCCGGCGCATATAGATGGGGACGATCTAGCCGACCAAACTGCCAAGTTGGCGGGAAGGGCTCCATGTCACACATTCATACCTGGACTACGATAGGAGAACAGGGAATCGAGTCCCAAAAGCTATTATCGAAAATGTGGTAGAAAACATGCCAAACCGCGTAAATAAAGTTATTGCTTACAAGGGTCTGTGGATAAAAAAATTTAAATTAATTTAATTATTAAATTTTTTTGAAACGTGCCAAAGTGAGTTTATGCGGGTATAATCTGTTTTTACTTTAAAACTTTTTGAATTCATCGAACATATCGCTTTTTATAAGCGGTACTCGAAGAGAATAGGTGTATATTAGATTTGTGGTGATAACGGTTGTGTGTAACGCACAGAAGGAAGCGTTTCCGACCCCATAAAGTATATATATTCCTGATCAGCATCAATAGCCAAGTCGATATAGCCATGTCTGTCTGTCCATCCGTCCGTCCGTCTTCATTTGCGCCTAGATCTCAGAGACTATAAAAGCTAGAGCAACCAAATTTTGTATCCAGTCTTCTGTGTGATCACACTACTCCAAATGTGTTGCAAAATTTCGCCTTGCCCTTTTCCGCCCGCACAAAGGACGAAAGTCTGTGGCGTACACAATTTTGAAAATACGAGAAAACTAAAAACGCAGAACCATGGAGAATTACCATTTCTATCAGAGTGTTAAATCTGGATCAGATTGGATCATTATTATAGCTACAATGAAGAAACCCATTTCGAATGTCATCGTTCCCTCTCGCTCTCTCTCACACGGGACCCTGTCTGGTTTGCCTATTCGTCCAAATGAGCGCCTATATCTCAGAGACTATAAGAGCTAAAGCAACCAAACCTTCTAGCAAAACTTCTGTGGTATCTATTCAGCACAAGTTTATTTCAAAATTTTGCCACGCCTCCTTCCGCCCCCACAAAGGACGAAAACCTGTGGAATCCACAATTTTTAAAGTGAGAAAACCACCGAGAAAACCAAAAACGCAGAATCATGGGAAATGACCGTGTCTACCAGATTGCCGAACCTGGATCCGGTCGAACTACTATTATAGTCGGAAAGAACAAATTAAATTTCAGTCGCTACGCAACGCCTGCCAAGCGCTTACTCATTCCCTCTCTCTCTCTCGCAAACACTTGTACGTTTCGAATATGTAGTTATAGATGTCATGTAGAAATGTAGAAGCAGATGTAAAAATCATATGCAAACAAAATTGGAAACATGAATAAAAATTCCAAATATGGTTTGATTCATTTTTTTTAAATATTCTTTATTGCCCAAAATTTAATTCGTCCCTTTTGCAAACCTATAATAAATTGCATAAATCGTAAGCTCATATATGTATGTACATATGTACTGACTGAGTGCCAGGTATAAAGTAGAGCCGCTGCCTTTACCGCGGCTCACAACGTTCCCCCTCGTTATTACTTCTATTTGTTAATAATTAAATAACAAAGATAATCTAGTTTGCTTTGTTTGATTATCTTGTATGGTTCAGTTTTTATGGTCGACGAAAGTTAGTTTCATGAACATGCACTCACTTTTGCTCGCCACTGTATATAATGTATAAAGTCACAACGTTCCCCCTCGTTTTATAATAGTTAATATATTAAATAAAATATATTAAATAAAATTCAGGAAAAGCCGAAACAAAAAACATGTCTTGGCCTTACTTTCTTGGTTTTAGATAGCCACATTAATTAGACGTCGTTTAAGGTATCTTTTATAAAAATCGATAAATAAACGGCTAAGTTTCACCTGTTTTACCAAAACTTCATATGCCAAATTATGTTGATAAATAAAATTGTCAGCTTTTCAAAAATGCCAAATTCAATACAACTAGATATAAGAAACTAAAGTTATGTGGAAAAAAGAAGCACTACCTGTGAAAAAAAAAGAAAAAAAACCAGATCTCAAAAAATGTTTAAAAAGAAATCTAAACCAAGAAAAAAGACCACTAAATAATTTTAAATCTTCAACTCTGTCAGGAAATGTAATTTTGGGCCACTGCGAAAATTTTTTGTCTACTAGTGTTATCAGTCATTAGGATGAAGTTTATCACCAACTTGTCGATAAAACGATTCGGTTTTCTCGAAGGCCGAAAAAAAGCGTAAAGCGAAAGTAAAGTGAAAAAATTTTCTGTTGAGCGTCAATTGTGCTGTACAGAGAAAAATACAGGATAATTTTTGCATAAGCTGTTTATGCTTTCTATTGTGATTTTATATTTGCCAATTAATATTCTTGGTTCAGCATTCCAATCGCGTGATTGACTTCTTTTGCCGCGCGGGATGCTAAAGGAACGCAGACCCCACAAAAATCTCCTGCCGTAAATAAGCTGCGGCCTGCATAACAGCGTTAGGCCAACAAGAATTTTGTCTCTGCTTTTCTTAAATCAGCTGTTTAATAGTATCTTCTTCTTCTTTTTGCAAAAACGTTGAATTTCCAGCTGGCAGCCGGCTACCAGTATGAAATTAACCAACTGCCTGCCTCCGGTTGGAGCCTCGAAGGAACCTTTGGGAAAACCAATTTTCATTATCGGACACCTTAACGTTTAGATTAATGTTAACCCGAAGTAGAAAAACCGACCCTATGAATGTCAGCGGATAAAAATATATGTTTTTTGTAGAGGAAATAAGTTTAATTTTGGGATGTGGTTTATAGATTTATTAATATAGATTAACACTTACGCCGTTCCTGTGGACAGGTCCCGTTTTATTTGGTTAATGTCACGATTACGATTCATTTTAGTTGGCGGACAGTCAAAGCTTTCATTGGTTGGCCCACCACCGCCAATATTACTTCCCGTTAAGTTGCACCCTGCTGCGTTCGCCATGACAATGCTATCACTAGTGGATCCGAGTTGCGTAGGCATTAATGAAGTATGCGACGTAAATGGCGTATATTCATTTGAGTTCCTTGTGTTTAGATGATGTCCTATGTTTACGCTACTGGTGTTTGATACGATCGCAGCAACCGTTCCATTATTTGAAGAAAGTGAGTCACACATGCTCTCATTGGAGCTCGACGTAGAAGCGGCCATCAACGGAGAATAATGTTTACTATGACCGTAACAAAAATGGCTCAGTTGAACAGGGGGATGTTGTTGTGGTCCACTGGCAGCATTGCCTCCCCCGCTACCCAGTACACGTTCTTTTCGCATTGCGGTTGGCGGAGATGCGTTTTTCATACTCAAAAGGTTGCTAGTATTCGCACTAGCACTGGAAATGTTCGTATAGATGTGGCTATTAGATACTGATTGCGATACCGGAGTGACCGTTGCCAATACGTAATCTGGATGTCGTAAATTACTGATACTGTTTGTGAGTGTCGCATGATGCGCTTGCAAAGTCGTACTTTCGCTATTGGTACCTCCGGAGCTGCCAGTCAGCCGACGAGAACTGATATCGCTTAGTGTTAATGTGTGAAGGTTTTTGATGCTGCCTGTTGTGGACGACCGAACACCATTTGAAACATGCAAAGGAGCCACCGAGCAACCGCCACCGTCGGATCCAACAGTTCCGATCGATGCCCCTGGAGGTGTACTGCTATTGGCCCTAGGCGGACCGGTGACAAAGCTGATGCCATTTGGAATATTTTGCAAACTGGATGAGTTTATTGGTTCCACGCAAGTGGATTTGTTAGCCAAATTATATATTTTTTTCTGTGGAGAGTACATAGGGCTACGTCCTGAAGTGCCTACCACACCACCTGTAGAAATTGCCTTGCATGTTTGAGAAGCGCGAGGCATACGCATTGGTGGATTGCTGCTATTGTGGTGTATGTTACTTGGTGCAAGCGTACTGTCAGACACCATCACATCACTGCTTGGGTCATTCCTGAAGATCCGCTCGTAGTTATCGATGAGTATGTTAATAACAATATTGTTGAACTTAATGTCCAGTATGGCAGCAACAGTTTCTTCAAGCGGACGTAACAATGTTGGTCCAAATACTACACCAAGGTTAAATACAGACATTTTATTCTTGTCGTACTTTCGCGAAACCCTAAAAAGAAGTATTCCCGTTTTTATTTGTATCGTATAAATATTTAAACCATATCTTTTAACTTAATATAAATATATGAATATATTTTGAAGTATGATAAATCTTTCTTAAAAAATAGAAAGCGGGCTATAGTCGAGATTCCGACTATTAAAAAAGATTCGTTATAAATTCACTTAGAGTACCTTGCAGAAGCAGACTCCGGGTTTCACTTTTACAAAAACGTTTACTTGTATTTTTGAAATAAAATATTTTGGTTCTCCTGGTTTCATAAAACGAAACAATTTTCCCCGTCGAAATTAAATTTAAAGGCTTTTTATACAACAAAACTGCAAAAGGAAACGGATAATAGATGGCTTAATGAAACATTAAGACAAATATTACCAGGGTCATTGACTGTACCTTCTTTATAAATATTTATTGTAACCCAACCTCAAAATTGATTTAGAAAAAATTGGTCAGGGCAAAGACACTTTTCGTATTCGTACACCTATTGGTGACGCAGCCCGATTCGAATATCACAATTTTTGCGCATAACTGCACAAATAATACTAAAAAAAGCTCGGACTGGGGTCCCAATATGCGCGGGACATAACAGCTGAGTAAAGAGAGATGTGTTCCGGCACCCTCACCCTCATTTGGTTCTTAAATAATTGGTCAGGACAAAAATTGTGGTTTTCGTGCTAGCAGCTGTCGCAGCTCCATTCGGTTATCAGGACGTTGGCAAAAAATACAGAATGCACGTAACACAAATATATCGGAAATGTGCGCGTAACAGCTCATATTGTGCTCGCAATATGCGAGGTACATAACAGTTGGGTAATGAAAACCCTGTTTCCCGTGTATAAAATAAATTTTTTTACCATTAACAATTTAAGTTTAAATTTTCATGTTGTTTTTCACAGGACGTTAGACATATTAAATACACAGGTGTTGCATCTACCTCAGGGAAAGAAGTATATGTGCACTGATATTAATTAGAGAAAAACTATTAAAAACAAAGAAAATTTTTTGGATTGAATTTTATTTATCTCGTTTGACTACATACTAACAAAAAAAACAACAATTTTATTTTTGCAATCTTTTAGGATACCTTAAAATTTAATAAGCAACTTTAACTTCGTATGAAATAAGTATATGTGCATCCTGAATGAAAATTCAAAATACTATTGGAAACGTTTCTCAAATATTTTTTTGTTTACTTCTTAATAATTGATATGCTTTCTTTTTTTAATACAAATTGGATTAATCCGGTTTCGCATTGAGGTTGCCAAATTTTGGAGAATTTCAGGCTAAATCTGATCCCATTCCTGGATCAACGCCTTTCTGAAGTCATTTACCGTATCAAATTGGCGGCCGTTCTTAAAACCTTTATTGGAAAGTATTCCCCAAAGATCTTCTATTGGGTTTAGATCCGAGCTAATCGCTGGCCATTGCAATAATGGTATCTTCCTAGCTGTCAAAAAGTCTTTTGTTTTATGTGCCGTGTTGATTGGCGCGTTGTCTTGATGTAATATCGACATATCCCCGTAAACGTCTTCAGCAAATTCAATGAGTGCTGTTTCTAACAACTCTATATACATTTCTGCATTTGTTCTGGTTGGTATAAATGTGGAGACTTCCCAACATACCCAAATCAGGCCCAAACCATTAAGGATCCTCCACCGTGGTTTCGTTTATGGCAGACCTGCAGTGGTTGTTTTTTATCGCGCCAATACTTTTAGCAGGATTCAGAGCCGTCCAAGTTAAATTTATTGTCGTCCGAAAATATAACTTTACTAAAATCCTCTGACCAAAATTTGTACTTCTCAGCAAATTCTAAGCGAGCCGTTATGTGACGCTTCAGCAGCCTCGGTACAGCGTCGCGGGAAGCATATGTAACCATTTCTTTCTCGTTTATAGCACTACTCAACAAAATTCACCTTTTTTTTCCGTTGTCGCCCAAAATGACATTTTATGATAGATTTGGAGATTTTAAATTTTTTAAAGAATTATGGTTTTTTTTGCTTTTTTTTCAGAAGTAGTGCTTCTATTTTTCACATAACTTAAGTTTCCTACAACTGGTTGTATTGAACTTTGCAGTTAACTTTACTTTATACCCGGCTTTACTTTATACCCGGCTTTACTTTATACCCGGCACTCAGTAAGTATATACATACATATATGAGCTTACGATTTATGCAATTTATTATAGGTTTGCAAAAGGGACGAATTAAATTTTGGGCAATAAAGAATATTTCAAAAAATGAATCAAACCATATTTGGAATTTTTATTCATGTTTCCAATTTTGTTTGCATATGATTTTTACATCTGCTTCTACATTTCTACATGACATGAAAAGTTCGTTATTGTTTTCCTATGCCTTTTTAGTCTGGCAGCAATATAAGAAATTATCTTGCCAGATTCCGCCAGCCCTTTGATCATACCGCGATCTTCCTCTGACAAATGTGTCTCACGAAGCATTCTACCGTAAAATCAAAATTATTCTCCATCATTTAATTCTCGAAACATTTAAAAACAATTTTACTTACGTTCCGCTGATTAAAGAATATTTTTAGATCACACTTCGTAGCTTACCCACACTTTGCAGTTAACTTTACTTTATACCCGGCTTTACTTTATACCCGGCACTCAGTAAGTATATACATACATATATGAGCTTACGATTTATGCAATTTATTATAGGTTTGCAAAAGGGACGAATTAAATTTTGGGCAATAAAGAATATTTCAAAAAATGAATCAAACCATATTTGGAATTTTTATTCATGTTTCCAATTTTGTTTGCATATGATTTTTACATCTGCTTCTACATTTCTACATGACATCTATAACTACATATTCGAAACGTACAAGTGTTTGCGAGAGAGAGAGAGGGAATGAGTAAGCGCTTGGCAGGCGTTGCGTAGCGACTGAAATTTAATTTGTTCTTTCCGACTATAATAGTAGTTCGACCGGATCCAGGTTCGGCAATATGGTAGACACGGTCATTTCCCATGATTCTGCGTTTTTGGTTTTCTCGGTGGTTTTCTCACTTTAAAAATTGTGGATTCCACAGGTTTTCGTCCTTTGTGGGGGCGGAAGGAGGCGTGGCAAAATTTTGAAATAAACTTGTGCTGAATAGATACCACAGAAGTTTTGCTAGAAGGTTTGGTTGCTTTAGGTCTTATAGTCTCTGAGATATAGGCGCTCATTTGGACGAATAGGCAAACCAGACAGGGTCCCGTGTGAGAGAGAGCGAGAGGGAACGATGACATTCGAAATGGGTTTCTTCATTGTAGCTATAATAATGATCCAATCTGATCCAGATTTAACACTCTGATAGAAATGGTAATTCTCCATGGTTCTGCGTTTTTAGTTTTCTCGTATTTTCAAAATTGTGTACGCCACAGACTTTCGTCCTTTGTGCGGGCGGAAAAGGGCAAGGCGAAATTTTGCAACACATTTGGAGTAGTGTGATCACACAGAAGACTGGATACAAAATTTGGTTGCTCTAGCTTTTATAGTCTCTGAGATCTAGGCGCAAATGAAGACGGACGGACGGATGGACAGACAGACATGGCTATATCGACTCGGCTATTGATGCTGATCAGGAATATATATACTTTATGGGGTCGGAAACGCTTCCTTCTGTTCGTTACACACAACCGTTATCACCACAAATCTAATATACATCTATACTCTTCGAGTACCGGGTATAAAAAGCTGACAAATGCAGCTATAAATCCGACTCAGACACTTTTTAGCTGCAACTTAACGTCTGGAAGATAATAAGCTTTAAAATTCAAATTTCATAATATTTTTCGGTATTTTTCCCCGAAATTTTGACTTTGAAAACTCATGAAAAGTCGAATATCCAAATATATCAGAAAAAATAATTTTAGGCGACAGCGGAAAAGTCGTGTTGACTAGTGTAATTTGGTTTATACGTCTTTTGGATATGTCAAGTTTCAGTTGACCTTTGATCTCCATGCCAGACTTATTGTTTTGAACAGGTAGACGCCGAATTTGCCTCCTACACCGTGCGTCGATTTCAGTGGGCCGGCCGCTCCGCTTAATTTTTCCATACATTTTCGGATTTCTGAAAAGTTCGTTATTGTTTTCCTATGCCTTTTTAGTCTGGCAGCAATATAAGAAATTATCTTCCCAGATTCCGCCAGCCCTTTGATCATACCGCGATCTTCCTCTGACAAATGTGTCTCACGAAGCATTCTACCGTAAAATCAAAATTATTCTCCATCATTTAATTCTCGAAACATTTAAAAACAATTTTACTTACGTTCCGCTGATTAAAGAATATTTTTAGATCACACTTCTTAGCTTACCCACACTAAATAGCACAATAATCTCAATTTGCACATATACTTATTGCCTATTAAAACCACAAGTTGCTACACATATTATTAAAAACGGTACAAAAAATGAAGCCCATAGAGGACCACTGGAGTAGGAGATCTTCATAAGAGATAAGAACACAAACTTGCATACCTACAAAAAATTTACAGTTAACTTTAGAGAAAATATAAGCAAATTAAAAAGTGCACATATACTGTTGGGATTATATGCGTGCATTTTATTTAACATAGAAAAAAATGTTTATTCTTCGAAGTTTTCTTTTATAGCCTTTTTACACTACGGTTGAGTTATTGAGTTATTGAGTTTCGGGCAAAACTCGAGTTTCGTTTACATGGGGAAGCATAGGGGACCTTGAGGTGGCAAAAAAGTTGAGTTTTGGTTGCGTTTAGTTGAGTTTGTCCGATTTTTCGAATATTTCAACCCTGATCTGCCTGTCGTGGAATTATCACCACTAGTTACAACAAAAATTGGCAGCTCAATATTCAAAATTTGGCGCGTCAACAATATGGCTGGGGAAAAAGGTACATACAATTGTTAAAACCAATACTTTAAACCAATTTTGTTATTAAAAACCATATAAACAAAGTGGTCGATTTCCAAAATTCGGTCGAAAAAACTTAGCCAAACGCTAAATTGAATTATTTTAAAAAAAATATAAATTAAATTATTATAAACAATGGTGAATTTAAAAAAGTTTAATTTTGGTACATATGTTATGTACATATACATATAGACAAAAATCAACATAGTTGCAATTGCAGCCGTGCCATTTCCCTGCGGAAATTTTCCTTCAAAAATGGATTCCAAGGTTATTCGCAATGTCCAAATGCGTTTCTTGGAAATTTGATCCAAATACTCCACCGTTGCTGCAAACATCGTCGCCAACTCCATACATTGCAGCGTCGTTATCTTATCTTTCTCTTGGTCGTTAATATAATTAAAATGAAATAAAACAAAATTTATGTACACAAGCACGTGCCAGCAGTCGAAACTCAATAACTCAACTTTGGCATAGTGTAAATCCAAATTCTGAGTTATTGAGTTACCTATCGATAAATGTGGTAACTCACTGTAGTGTAAAAAGGCTATCACAGACTTCACCAACTTTGATACCAACATGATTGTTATCGAAATTTAAAAAGTGTTACCAAATTGTTCAACTTAAATAATACCTTTGTGTTGCAATGAAAATACCAATTATTTTCAACATATAATTCTTCTTTCCCTGAGGTAAAATTTCTTAATCTTTTTAAATCGTGCACTTTCTGTTGTCGTTTTGATTCAAAGAGAAGTAATTGAGAAAATAAAATCATTTCTTTCACGTTGTATTTTTACGAAACGATTATAAAATTCAACATATCGATAGCAGGATTTGTGCAAACAGGAGCACCTTTAAATTAAAACGAAATATTTTGGTTGATAAAGTAAGTGAAAGACGAAAGAAAGCACAGAAAGAAAAACTATAATCTACGGCTGGGGCCGCGGCTCTACGTTTGTACCCGATACTTAATCAGTATGTGTGTGGTTCGTTTGTTAAAAACACGTTTTTTAAATTAATAACATCTGAACTATAGAAGCCATTTACTTGATTTTTTTATAATAATCTAAAAATGTCCTACCAAAAAGGACGTAGATAATTCTCCAAGCTCAAACTTTTGATTTTTTATGATTTTTCTAAGAATCATTGAAATAAAAATCTCAAAATGATAATATTATTTTCTAAAATACTCATTCTTATAATAAAAAATATGTGTATTACAAAAATAATATTTCAAACAATACATTTAAGAAATAAAATATACACAAAACTTTAGCCGAAAACCAAATTGTCTACTTCGTTTGAAGTGTTGGAGGAAGGAAGTTGAAGGAATGGAATGGGCTCTAATTACACTGTGAGCCAAATCGACTTTTCTCTAAATTTAGAGTAGAGACAAGAACCGCACATCGCTGTTTTATATGTGATAAATATAAGTATTATATAATTCTAAACTATATAATACTACTAGCGGCCCCGACTCGCCTTAATTTACCGCCTTAAGAAAAATTCCAGAGTGATAAAAAAACATAGTTCAAATTTTGATATGATTTATTTGAATAGTCCTGCTATGATTGCAAGTGAACGTGATGAATAAATCCGGACGTCCGTAACTCCGTACGTACGTTATTGAATCTTGATCGTACTCATGCATGTGGCGCGGGTTTAAAACATAAGTAGCTGGGAAATGGGCAAACAACCGATGTTGACGGCGTTTCTTTCAGTATCGATGGCGTCACATAACTGGATTAACTCTTCTGATCGTAACATCGACTGATTAAAAAAATGAAATTGAGCCGCTCTGTTTCGATCTTAAATTTTTCCAATGACATATGAATTCGAGATTAATTGTAAAATACAAAAAAGAAGTGATGTCTTGTAAACAAACCTGTCATTAGATTGACCATCTTTATATGGAAGTGACAGAACTAAGACAGAACATCAATGGGTATTAAAGTGAATCATATGACCAATAAGTCTCGCGTTGCTATTATCCACCATTCCGACGACCACTGCGACTTCATAGATAGTGGGATGCTCATGCAGAAAATGTTGCAGATGTTCTGTCATTTTACGTTTAGTTTTAGTAAAAGTTTCTAATCTACTTCCATTAAGATCGGTTGTGTTGCGCTAATGCACAATTTGTTTTTTTTTTTTTTACTTATTTATTTATTTATTTTATCCTAGCGCGACAAGCATTTTATACTTATAAATTAGGGAGCAAGTCACAACAAGTGTAATTTTAACTTTTGACATTTAAAATACTAACATTAAGAAGTATTATTGTGCTTTAGCGGGACATTCTCTTGTGTGCTAAAAATAGCATGTCGGCAATTGAAAAACAATAAAAACACGTTATAATAAGCAGCATCTGCACTGAACTAAACGTTGAAAACCAAGGAACCTCCATATAAACAGCGATCGGGCAAGGAAAAGTTATACGACACTCTTAGCTCGAAGGTATCTACGCTTGCCCCCAACTATAAGCCAACAGACAAACTTTAATGATAGATTTCCCATTCTTGACACGGACATCCCAAGGGACAGTGAAGATGAGGAGATACCGATGAATACGGAAGCAGACGCTGACAATGAACAAAAGAACAAACACCATAATGAAGCTGTTAATACAGACCAGGAGAAGAAACTAACGCTTTGGCCAAAATGAGTTTTTCTGATAGATTTGGGTATTTTAAAATTTACAAAAAATAATGGTTTTTTAAGGTTTAGTTTTTTTTTTTAATTTTTTAATTATTTTTTAGAGGTAGTAATAATAAAAAAAAACTAAAAAACCCAAAAAATCAATTGAAAGAAGCCAAAATCCACAAATGTGTGACAAAAGGTGGCAAATTACTTATAACACATTTTAAAATGTTTAAATGTAAAGTCGAACAAGTACAAAATTCCTATTTTGAACATTTTTACTGCAACTTTTGTTTTTATTTATGTTCTTAATGAGAGACATTGCTTATTAGTGTGAATTTCATATCTGCCTAACTGTTATATATCATATATCGAGTCCTACGAATATAGATAAATCTTGGCGAAAGCGGTTAAAAAAATGAATAAAACGATGCCAAAAAACATTTACAGAAAGCTAACAGTTCTTGAAAAATATATAAGCAGATTGAAGAAAATGAAAGCATAAACAAGAGTCAACAAGCCTGGTAAATGCCATCAAAGATTTTTATCAGAATGATATTAGTGTGAAAGCTTCAGGAAAGAAAGACGCCGCAACAATTGAGGGCAAATTAGTAGTTAAAGACGGTGTCTGAATACTATAAAATTTTCCAAGCTAAAAGTTAGGCCTATTGACAATAAAATGCCGCACAATATGTGTGTTGCATGTATGATGCAAACTTCGGCTTTCTTTTGAAAAATTGCTCGAAAGTTATTCCATCCTTTTTCCAGAGATTTTGAAACATTTTTAAACATGTGCACAAATCAACAAAATATTTTAGAAAACGAGCTAACTCTTTTATCTGCGGTGGCGCAAAATAAAGAGAATTTATTGAAGTGCATTGAAGCGGCTGTGCTATCCTCAGAAAAGTTGCAATTCGTCTTGCAACTGCAATGTGCTCCTCGCTCTTGGACTCTTTTTAGTAAAGTGCAGATAATCTTTAATTTTTAATTAAATAATGTATTCTATAGCTCGCAAAAATCCTCTAGCTGAACCCTTTATGAGGGTGCCGGCTGGGCAATGGACACTGCATTATCCCGGACGAGGGTAATGCATTGTCGCTTGCCCCGTTCGGGGCAATGCAGTGTCCAGCTAAGGCAATGACCTAGCGTCTTCTCGACCTCGAGTCGGGAGAGCTTAGCTAGGGCCATGGCTAGAGGTACCTGGCGACCAGGCATAAAACGCTAGGGGGTGGTCCCCCCGAAAAATATTAACCATTATGGACCTTCGGGAAAAACATAGAGGCGAGGAAAGAGCAAACAAGGATTGGGATGTCAATCCAAACGTCGGTGGAATGCGTGACTGCTACCACCGGCGGGCACGGGGAGGAGAAATCCTCTCTGCGTTTCGCCAGCGGTCACACCTCGGACGTGGCGAGAGCAGGCCACGTCAGCTGTACAACGACTGCCTAGAAACCCCCCACTCCAAGCTGAACCGCACGGATGCCGCTGTCAAAGCAAACAGAGCTCTGGAGAGCGTGTTTTCGATCAGCAACACGGAGGAAGAGAGCCTTCTCCGCTCACCGGAACCAGGCAGCAGCTCCCCGCGTAGAGAAAGGCCAAAGCGCTCCAGGGAGGGGATGAAGGCTCTCGCGCAATATAAAGTAGCCTTGAAAATCCAGAGCCGGCTCCAGAGCAAAGCCGACATTTCTCAGGAGGAGAAAGCCAGGCTAACCTGGGCCGAACAGTGGGTGGAGGAGGGCAGGAGACACTTCTCGCAGATGCCCCATATGCGGGCATCCTTCGGGAAGTATGCCAACAAGGTGGAGGAGATACTGGCCAACAAGCGGCAACGCTCCGTCGAGAGTGCCAGCAAAGACACTCCGACGAGCAAGCGGCAACGCGGGCCGAAGGGCGCAGCCTCCCCACTGAAAGTGGCTATCCTACCCCAACAACACCCGAAGTCAAGGACGGCGAGTGTTGCGGCCAGACGACACTTGATCGTGGCGCTTATTGACCATAGCGACGAAAACGGGAAGATGACGGCAGTGCAGTGGAAGCTGGTGTACGCGCGGCTCGTGGACGCACTGTTTGCACGGATGGAGGAGTATCCCACAACTCCCATGCCCAGCTTCGATGGGACTGGGTGGCTGAATGGGGTAAAGATCCTCAAGTGCAACGACGACCCAACGAGTAGGTGGCTGACACAAACTGTTGGCCAACTGGACGCGATGTGAGATGGTGCCAAGCTAGAAGTGGTAGACGGGGAGCTGATCCCATCTATACCAAAGGCACAAGTACTCTTCCCCATCGCGATCCAAGGAGACAGGGCGCTGAGGCTCCTGCAGCGTGAGAACCCCGAGATTCCAACGGAGAATCGGAAGGTGCTACACACTGGGAGCCCGTTATCCAATGTGGAGGGCCAGTGTGCGATTCTCCAAATAAACAAGGAGGACACCCTGTACCCCAGATTCGGGAAGATGGCGTGGGGCATGTTCAGCGTTTACCTGCGCCTGAAGAAACCCCACCCCGGGGACACAGACGCGCATACAACTCAGTGGCCGGACTAAAGTCTTCAAACTACAACTCTTTCTACACAACACCGGTAAGCAGGAACAGAACCATCGTACTTGTACGAAAGGGGATCCACGCTCACCTTATGTCTAATTACAGCTCAGATGACCAAACAGTGGTGATGCTAGAAAGCGAGGAGAAGCGCCCCTTGGTAGCCTACCCATTGGTACGGACTTTAATGCCCACCATAATGTATGGGGAAGCCCCTATATTGATGACCGAGGTGAATCACTTCTAGAATTTATACTTTGTACTAACATAGAACATAACATCAAACGTGGGGGAGGACTACACCTACGTGGGTCCCACCTCATCAAACGTGCTAGATCTTACTCTCGTAACGTGAAGGAGTGCCGCGGTATCTAGGTGGAGGGTCCACGAAAGACCATCCTTCTCAGATCACAGGTATATCCAGTTCAATTTAAACACACCTCGAAGGTAACAGTCTATTGGAACCCCCGGAATACAAACTGGGAAAAGTTCAAAAAGAGGGTTACCTCGAAGCTCGCGAATCCGGGGTCAGTAAAATCGGCTGATGACATAGAAAAGTCTCTTGAGACTGTATTCAAGGAGCTACTAGATGGCTACCGCTCAGCATGCCCACCCTCAAGTACGAAAAAGAGGAACGAGCCACTCTGGTGGAACAGGGACCTCTCCCTCCTAAGAAACAACCTCCGAGAATTCTTCAAGCTCGCCAAACAAGCGAACGAAGAAGTCATAAACGAGGAATACAAGAACCTACTCAGAAATTAAAAGAAAGAGATACGCAAGGCAGAACGCAGCTCGTGGAGAAACTTCTGCTCTAACATCGAGAAGGTGCCCGAAAAGGCAAGACTCAGGAACTGCTTTCCAAGCAGTCTACCATACAGAGTCAGCTCAAGCTCAACAATGGACAATAGTCAGAGAGCAGCGAACAGGCCCTGACAGCACTAATGTAGGCTCACTTCCCAGGATGCACCGAGGTCACGGATGCCACAACGCAATATGACCTAGCAACAGAGGAACAAACCCTCCCCACAGGTCTAATAACCCACAAAAAAATCCAATGGGCCATAGACTCATTTACGGACATTAAAGCACCTGGACTGGATGGGATATTTCCAGGCATGCTACAATGGTCCAAAGAGGTGATCACCCCATGGCTTTTTGCTATATATACGGCATGCTTAAGGACAGGCTATATCCAATGGAGAACTTCCAGAGTTGTCTTTCTCCCGTAGGCAGAAAAGTGCAGCCACGTTAGTCCCAAGGATTAAAGACATATAAGCTTCACCTCTTTTCTACTAAAAGCAATGGAAAAGCTGCTGGAGCTACACATCAGGAAGGAAGTAGGGGGGCTGTCGAACAACCAGCATGCCTACACTAAAGAAAAATCGGTGGAAACACCACTACACTCGCTAGTAGCTAACGTCGAGAAAGCTCTCTATACCAAAAAAAATTGCACTAGGAGTATTTGTATATATATCCGGAGCAATTAACAACGTGCCCACAAGCGCAATAATGGGTCGCTATAAGCAACCAACACATACCCAGCAATCAACCACTGGATAAAAAACCTTCTCTGTTGTAGACGGGTTCAATCAGAATGGGGTACTGCCTTCATAGCTAAGGGTGCTCACAGAGGCGCACCGTAAGGTGGTGTCCTGTCGCCCCTCCTGTGGAACCTGGGGGTCGACGACCTAATCAAGAGATTCGAAAGGAAAGCCCCAAAAATAACAGCCTATGCAGATGACATAGACATACTTATTACGGGTCTATGTCAATCGTCACTCAACTCCATAATGGAAAGCACACTTAGGAAGATATGTGAGTGGGCGGACGAAGTAGGACTCAGTATCAGTGCGGACAAGACGGAGCTCATCCTCTTCACCAAGAGATACAAGGTACCGTCATAGATCCCCCCGAAAAGCAATCAAACAAGCCTAACCCCAAAAACACAAGTCAAATACCTTGGCACAGTACTGGACAGCAAGCTGGCATGGAGACCCAATGTAGTGGAAAGGGTGAAGAAGGCCACCATTGCGCTATATGCATCAACAAAGATGCTCAGCAGCACATGGGGCCTGTCACCTGCTCTAATGCATTGGATCTACATATCGGTGGTGCGACCAACTCTGCTGTATGGAGTCTTAGTGTGGTGGCAAGCTACTAAAAAGAAAACGTACCACAAGCTTATGGAAAAGACTCAGCGACAGGCACTGCTCTGCATCACGGGGGCACTGAGATCAACCCCAACAAAAGCACTCGAAACCATTCTCGGAATTGACCCCCTGGATATCCACACGCATCTGACGGCTGGAAAGGCCGCTCAGCGCCTCATTGCCTCAGGAAACATGCAGCCACAAGCATACGGGCACAGTTCAATCGGCAGGGACATGATCAGTAATACTGACTACATGACCCCTCGAACGTGTCTCGACATCAACACAAACGCATTTCTGGGACCGGAAGAATGGCAAAAAGGCCAGACGGCTCCAAGATGGTAGGAGGAGTAGGAGCTGGCATATACTGCACAGACCCCGAAATAGGGCTGTCATACAAGCTACCAGACCACTGCAGCATATTCCAGGCGGAAGTCTTTGCCATCAGGAAAGCAGCGGAGGTTGCACAACAAGCAGGGCGATCACATAACGTGGTCAATCTGTTTGTAGACAGCCAAGCGGCGATAAAGTCCATGCAGTCGTCCACGGTCAGTTCTAGAAGTGTCCTGGCGAGCAGGGAACCATTGGATTCACTATGCACGACCAAGTCAGTGCGGATCTATTGGGTTCCCAGCCATCACGGCTCAGAAGGAAATGAAGCGGCGGACGTTCTGGCGAAGGAAGGCATCGGGTTGGCGACAGAAAGAGCAGAAAATGTGCCTGTCTCATTCAGAACGCTACAGGGCGATCTAGATAAACTGGCTAGGCTAGAAAACGAGAGCAGGTGGAGGAGCACGACCAACTGCAGTCTCGAAAATCATGTGCAAAAAACGTAGCGAGAAACTCAGCCACTATCTGATGCATCTTCCACGGAAAGACTGCAGACTGCTAGTGGGAATACTGACAGGGCACTGCCTAATGCATTCTTTATTGCAAAAGCCTCGATATGGTTCGTTTTGGGTAGTACTGGGGGGAGTGTACTTTCAACATTCTTATTGGACTGTTGGCCAACCTCAACTCTCGACTGACAACCCCTCTGGAGAAGAAAATAGCCATAGCATAGCCCTTTATTGCCTAGGATCGTCTGCGAAATATCGTACGGTAGGGAGTTTATTTGGTGTGCCAAGGTCCATTGTCTGCCGCATATTACTGGAGTTTTGTAGCGAGGTAGCTGCTCAACTCGCTGACATGTATCTGCCAGCACACTTTTTTACCCTGAGAAGATCACGGAAACAGTGAAAGGATTCAAAGATATGGGACTTGCAGCAAAAAATTTGAAATCAACCATATTGTTGAAATGCTTGATTTAAGAATAACATTAGTTTAAACAATTTGTTCTAAGCAATACATGTATTTTTGCCCCTTTTTACTTAGTTAAAAATTGAACGCGGCAAAATTTAAAGTTTAATCAGCTGTTTTTTGTTGTTATTAGGGGTGATAGTTCCGCTGACAGGCAGAAAAGTACGAAAATTGCTGTTATGCGCACAGAAATACGAAAACGCACCTGCGTTGGAAAACGACGCAACTTTTTGCCACCACTAGAACCCTATGCGCAGCCTATATAAAAACGAGGGGGAACGTTATGAGCCGCGGCACAGGTCGCCACTATACTTTATACTTGGTATTCAGTCAGTATATACATACATATAAGAGCTTACGATTTATGCAATTTATTATATGTTCGCCAACAGGACAAATTAAATGTTGGGCAAAAAATAATATTTGAAATAAAAAAATAAGGTCAAACCATTTTTGGAATTTTTATACATGTTTCCATTTTGGTTTACATATGATTTTTACATCTCCTTTACATTTCTAAATGTATATGTATAACTACATATTCGGGACGTAGAAGTGTTTGCGAGAGAGAGAGAAGGAATGATTAAGCGCTTAGCAGGCGTTGCGTAGCCACTGAAATTTAATTTGTTCCTTCTCCATAATAATGATCCGACCTGATCCAGATTCGGCAGACTGGTAGACACGGTAATTTTCCAGGATTTTGCGTTTTTGGTTTTCTTTTATCTTAAAAAATGTGGATTCCACAGATTTTCGTCCTTTGTGGGGGCGGAAGGGGGCGTGGCAGAATTTTGAAATAAACTTGTGCAGAATTGATATCACAGGAGTGTGGTAACACAGGAGACTGAATACAAAATGTGGCTGCTCTTTCTTTCGTAGTCTCTGAGAACTAAGCGCTCATTTGGACGAATAGGCAAAACAGACAAGGTCGCGTTTGAGAGAGAGCGAGAGGGAACGATGACTTTCGGAATGGTTTTCTTCATTATAGCTATAATAATGAACCGATTTGATTCAGATTCAACACTCTGATAGAAATGGTCATTCTCTATGATTCTGCGTATTGCGTTTTTTGTATCTTACAAATTGTGTGTGCCACAGACTTTCGTTCTTTGTGGGGGTGAAAAGGAGCGGAGCGAAATTTTGAAATACACTTTGAGTAGTTTGATAACACAGAAGACTGGATACAAAATTTGGTTGCTCTAGTCTTAATAGTTTGTGAGATATAGAGGCTTATAAAGACGGATGGGCAGACGGAAAGACAGACGGATGGACGGACGGACAGACAGACATGGCTATATCGACTCGGCTATTGATGCTGATCAAGAATATATATACTTTATGGGGTCGAAAATGCTTGCTTCTGGGCGTTACACACATCCGTTATCACCACAAATATACCCCTCTTTGAGTATCGGGTATAAGAACTGCGTTTCTGGGAAGACGCACAGAATCAAGACTCAGTGTTAACGGCACATTAAAGTTCAATACAACCAGTTATAAGAAACTTAAGTTATGTGAAAAATAAAAAGGCTACCTTTGAAAAAAAATATCAAAATTTTTTTTAAATTCTTAAAAAAAACTAAACCTAGCAAAAAAAATCTTTAAAAATTTGTAAATCTCCAAATCAATAAAAAAAGCATTTTAGGCGACAGCAGAAATAGTAAGTTGAATTTTGTGGAGTAGGGTAATGGAACGAAAGTTTTCGATTCTTCTTCGATGACGTATTCGGTAGCTGAATTATGTTCCTGATAAAATGTTCTTTCGTAATTTCTTGTTTATAAGGTGAGCTTTGGAATATTAACGATAGCTTCCACTTGCCTTAAAATATCTAATCCATGGAAATATTTGTGAAAGTGAAACAACATTAGTTAAAATTGTCGATTGTCATTATACCCGTGACTCGAAGAATATAGGGGTATATTAGATTTGTGGTGATAATGGATGTGTATACCGCCAGAAGGAAACGTTTCCGACCCCATAAAGTATATATATTCTTGATCAGCATCAATAGTCGAGTCGTTATAGCCATGTCTGTCTGTCCGTCCGTCCGACCGTCCGCATTAGCGCCTAGATCTCAGAGACTATGAAAGCTAGAGCAGCCACATTTTGTATTCAGTCTCCTGTGTTATCACACTCCTGTGGGATCACTTTAATACAAGTGTATTTCAAAAATTTGATACACCCCCTTCCGCCCGCACAAAAGACGAAAATATGTTGAATCTACATTTTTTAAGATAAAAGGAAACCAAAAACACATAATCATGGAAAATAACGGTATCTACCAGCTAGCCGAATCTTAATCAGGTTGAACTACTATTATAGCCAGAAGGAACATAGTAAATTTCAGTCGCTACGCAACGCCTGCCAAGCGCTTACTCATTCCCTCTCTCTCTCTTACGTTCCCCTTCATTAATAATAAAATTGGCTTAAAGTATTGGTTTTAACAATTTTATGTATATTTGCACCTTTTTCCCCAGCCATATTTTTTACGCGCCAAAATTTAAATTTTGAGATGTCAATTTTTGTTGTAACTAGTGGTGATAATTCCACGACGGATCAGGGTTGAAATATTCAGAAAATCGGACAAACTGAACTAAACGCAACCAAAACTCAACTTTTTTGTCACCTCAAGGTCCCCTATGATTCCCCATGTAAACGAAACTCGAGTTTTGCCCGAAACTCAATAACTCAACCGTAGTGTAAATAGGCTATTATTTGATATGGGATCCGATTCTAAGTAGTCACATTCGAAGAATTCCTCAACTTTTAATTGGGAGTCGTGCTTTTGCTCCATATAGTTGACTACTTGCATTAGGCTATAGCCATTCATTGCTTTACATAACCCTCCATTGATGATTAAATTCTCATTAATTTGTATGCTGCCTCAGAGAAAAATGCCATAAGGCACAATTATTGATAACATTAACACGACATTTCTGCTGTTTCCCAAAATGATTTCTTTTATAGATTTGGGGAGATTTACATTTTTTTTAATTTTTATTTTTTTTTAATTTTTTTTTTTTATGGTTTAGTTTTTTTAAGAATTTTTAAAAAATTTGTTATATTTTTCCCAGAGGTAGTGCTTATAGCTGGTTGTATTGATTTTTGCAGTTCTGAAAAGCTGACAAATGAAGCTATAAATTCGACCCAAGCACTTTGTAACTGCAGCTTAACGTCTTGAAGATATTAAGCTTTCAAATTCAAATTTCATAATTTTTGAAATATAGATATTATTTGAAGACCTCATATGTCGTTTAGCACCATCCCAAATGTCATCTTACACCCTTTTTACATGAGTCCTCTCATTGGATTTTTCCTTTAAATGGAACATGCGACAATGATGCCCATAAGAGCCCTGTGGATAGAAGGAGCCAATGATTAAGAAGAAGAAGATTAATCATGCGTCGCATCATTTGCAAGTGTTACCGTATTCTAACAAGTATTTTTACAAAATACTGAAATTATCGACGGTATCGACGCAGTATCGGGGTATTTTTGTCGAAACAAACAATAAATTCAATTCAGAGTTGAGCTGCCAAACCATTCCTGAACATTTCAATTTAAATAAGTATGATTGAAAGCAACAAAATGGTAACACAAAGACATGCAAAGTCTTTTGGGACGCACTGATTCCGACTTTAAAAGTGCCACTTGAAATTTAAAGTAAGCAGCACGTAATTTTTGTTCGGTGAAGTCAACAATAGCTTACAAAACAATGCGGCTTAAGTGTAAACGCCTCGCATAATTTTTCCGCACCTTCGACAATGATGCAGTAGTGTAAAAAGTCAATAACTGTTAAAACGGTTTCAAACACGGATGTTTGGTATTTTATATAAGAAAACAAAAGGTCTTATGTCGGCTAACGGAATTTATCGGCGAAATTCGGCATATTGTTCAAACGGTTGTAGCTTTGCCGTTTATTCATCGATTTTTATAAGCGATACCTTAAACGACGCCTAATTAATGTGTCTATCTAAAATTAAAAATGGTATAGACTTTTCCCACAGACGACCTTTTCGGGGATGGTCCGTATTGTTGCAAATCGCTTCTAAAACAGATAAAACAAAGTCTTGTACATACAATTTTACTTTGATTTCATTTAACTTACTACTATCCACAACCTTCTTGGCATACTTTCATTAGAATTTTTTTTCATTGAAAAAAATTCTTCATAAACGAATTCATTTACTACATTTTTCATATTTTTTTTCTTCAATTTTGACAAAATTAGGAGCACAAATTTTTGGTTTGTTTTTGTCAACTATGTTTTCCATGGATGGTGGACGGCAGCCTGTGGGAACCGAGGTTACAGATATTTAAAAAATTCCACCGTTCCCCGTAAATGTGCTGTGTGGGAAAACGCCATTATCCTTAAAATATTTTTTTTCCGACTTTTCCTGAATTTTCAAATTTATAGGCTTTTTACACTGTGTGCGCGTCGCTATTATCCATAAAATATTTTTTTTCCGACTTTTCCTGAGTTTTCAAATTAATAAGCATTTTACACTGTGTGCGTTACCTATCGATATCGGAAAAGACGCACAGAAGCAGAAGAAGCGTTTACACCAGAGAGTCTTTGAAAGAGGAAGAAAAATGTTGTAAACAAAATGAAAATTGAACTACCGAACTTTTTCGGCAGCGTTGTTTGTGATATATTAAAAAACGACAGTTTATTTTGATACGATTTATTGTCAATAGCGAAAATTGTGCGGATAGGATAGCGAAAGCGAGATTAGCGATGTAGAATTAGGTCAGTGTCAGTTCAAGAGTCCCAACGCTGCAAGTAGAGGTGGGCCGAATTGCCCGTTCTCTAATGCAAGCGCGACGATTGAAGAGTCCAGACGTTGCAAAGGCAGGGGCCGAAATGCCCGTGCCCTACCGTAACGGAGAGTGCCACAGATCCAGAGGAGAGAGAAATAGCGAAGAGGAAAGACGAGAGTAATAGAGAAGTCAAAAGAAAGAAAGAAAATGCGAGAGCGCGGCTGCATAAGCCGTCTGAATAACAATGTGATACAGTGGACTGTGCAAACAATGAACAATGATAATAGAGATTTACTTTACTGCTGCACCGCTGGCTATATTCTCTGTCTACGCTTGATACTGGGCTGTGGAACCCGAGGGTAAATAATGTGCGAAAATCAACGAAATATGTCAGAAAAGGTTTTGATTCTTTTAACTGCGGTGGCGTAAAGTGAGAAGATTCTTTTGAAGTGGATGGAAGCGGCTGGGTTAGCTGGGTGCGTCTTGCAACTGCAACGTCCCCATCGTGTTTGGACTCTTGTAAGAGTAAAATGTTCTCTTATCAATTAAATAATGTATTCGAAATTGCAATAGCCACGATTTGGTTCATTTCGAGAGGAAGCTGTGGTAAACAACTCCGACGCATTTTTCAAGGACAACTTCCGCATGAAGAGGAGTGCGTTCTGCATTCTAGTGGGACTGCTGCCTAATCTCCGAAAACGGGACACTAATTTTCGACAGGCAATCCATTTTGTGAACAGGATAGACATAGCGCTTTATTGCCTTGGATCGTCTGCGGAATATCGCACAATAGGGAGTTATTTGGTGTGTCCAAAGCCATGGTGTGTAGGATTTTGATGAAATTTTGTCCGGAAGTGATTGCTGAACTCGCTACGAAAATTGCTGTTATGCGCACAGAAATAATAAAACGCACCTGCGTCGGAAAACGACGCAACTTTTTGCCATCACTAGGGCCCTATGCTAAACGTATGTAAAAAAAACTGCGTGTCTGTTGCGCTTCGTTGGAAATATCTGTTGGATATCATCCCTCGCTCGTTGTTGTTGCTGTTTCTGCGCTTGGTGACCCGCTGCACAGTAGGTCAAACGGTCTATCTAGCTTATATAAACGAAGTTTATTTTTTTAAACCATTCGATTAACAATACATCATGGACCATGTTGATATTTTTTATATCTTTACCCCATCGATCGCATTTTCACTGGAAGAAAAACGAATTTTGATGAAAATTTTCATCCGGTGCAAAAAATAAAAATTATTTTCTAAAATAAACTGAAATTGTTGAAATAAACAGCTTTCTGAGTTAATTTCTGAGTGATATTCGGTGTTTGATAAGAAATAATTTTTTAGTAGCTTCATAATGCCTGGAAAACGTCGTGGTGGATCAAGTAGCAATAATTCTCTTATAGATGAAGACGATTCAGGTGATCTTCTGAGTAAATTAAACGCAGTAAAAAGGGACATCGACAGTACAGCGAAAGCAGTACAAAGCAACAAGATCTCGTCCAATCAATTCGAGCTGGAATGTCGCTTAAGTATTTTAGATGTACATATATATAGATCGCGCGTTTTCTTTGCAATTGCAAAAAAACGATATTGACCCAGAACTAACATCGCGTTCCGACCTTAAAGAATTGTGCGTGACAACTAAAAAGTTTTATATTTGCTATTAACAGACCAAATCAGTCATTTTGAACGAATCAGTCTATGGCGCATACAAGCAACCTGTCCAAGATGAAATTGACCAAGATTGGTGAGAATTATTTGGAATTAAAAAATTTCATTAGTTTATTTTCAAGAACTGTTGTTAATAACATCTCTCCACGCAACGTCGAAAAATTCCATCATTTCTTGAATTGTTTAGAAAATAAAGCATTAGGTTCTGTCAAGGATTTCTCGGTGACGGATCAAACTATTCAAAAGCTCTCGAAGCGCTAAAGCAGGTGTATGATAATGAGTGCCTTATGGCGTAGCTACACTGTTTGAGTTACAGGCGATGCAGGCTCTATCGGCAAGGGCATTACGGTCACTTATTGACACGGCATCTGCCATATACGATTCGTTGCTGTCAGTCGGGGATGACAAGTATATTTATGACGCCCTTCTAATACACCTCGTTCTGTCAAAAGTTGACGGGAAAACTCACTCTAGATGGGAAATTAGATTACCAAATGGTTCCGTCGTCGGCCGATTCTGTAGCCGCATTAAACAAGCGTTATCAGAATTTGTCGGCTGAAAAATGTACTTCCAGGCGGTTAAGAAGTCGAAAAGGCTCGCAAGAACCGAAAAACAAGCAATATGGAAAAACAGCGCAGGCTGTTTCCCAAGCAAACAAAGGTCAGGAAACAAATTTGGCGTTTTGGAAATCAGCTGATCATTGCATTACGAGTTGTTCGTCATTCTCAGCTGCTTCTGTTATGACTCGGTATAGATTTGCCAAGCGATTTGTATGTCTCAGCCTGCAAGTCTACACGCTGCAGAGTATGCTTAAAGCCACACTACCTACACATTGTTGCTTCTCTACAATGCTGACCCGAAGGCAACGCAAACAGCCCGTGAGTCTGTCAGGTCTTAAAAGTTCGAACAGTCGAACACAGAACAGTCTGTACTGTTAACCGATTCAGTTTTCCATAAACCACAAAAGGTGGATCTGTTACTAGGAGCTGATGCCTTCTTTGATATATTGAAAGATGGCCAATTATAGCCACTAAACACGATAATTTTACAAGATATGGTCTATGAGTGGGTGGTGTCTTGTCGATGCAGATCCAAAGCACCGCAAAGTACTGCCGCATCCTCTCTGGCGAGCACATTTCAGGAGTTTTGCGCTCTTCGTCAAACGTTTCTGGGGGTTGGAAAATGTTCCAAATGCGTATATGGAAAGACTGTATACCCCCGAAAAAACTACATACATATGTGCGAAAAATCTTTCATTGAAACTATCACACGATATCCCGATAATCCTGACATTGATTTCAATAGAAAATTCAATCCCGGTAGAGCCGCATTTTTTCATACCGTATCAATGAGAGAAACGACCTCAAAGCACATCCACTAAGCTCAGAGTGGTCTTCGAGGCGTCATGCAAAACTATGAGCCAAGTCACGCTCAATGTTTTTCTCATGGTTCGAGCAACCATCCAGCCATGCCTATATGACACGTTGCTAAGATTTCGCTGTCGCAACTTTTTCTTACAGCAGACATTAAAAAAATTTACTGGTCAAGTCCAAGTTGCGTAGAGCCAATTTTAATTAATTATTTGGAAACGGCCAAAAAAAACGGAAAGACCCTTTACAAGTGTTCCGTCTCAATTCGGTGACTTATGGCAGTGCCAGCGCACCGGTTCTGTCTGTACGATGTTTGAAGTATCAGAGCGATACTCATTCAAATTCGCATCCAATTGGCGCAAGGTCTCTTGCGTCAGATTTGTATGTGGATGATCTACCAACAGGAACACACACGTATCCGAGCTATGGATATTGCGTCAACAATTAGTGAAATGCTAGAGCCAGCAGGATCTGTGCTGACAAAATTGGCTGCTAACTGTAAACTAGTTAATAGTCTGCAAGAAAATCGGACAATTTCGAATGGAGATCAGTAAGATTGTAAAACTCTTTGTCTGATTTGGAACCCTCCAGAGGACATTTTCAAATATTGCCTGAAACCAGTAATTTCGTCCGAAACAACTAAGAGAACAATATTATCTGTCATAGCCAGTATTTTTGATCCCTTGGGCCTGCTATGTCTAGTAATTAAAAATGCACAGATATTCTAGCAGGAAATTTGGCTTGGTCCCCTTCCCTCGAATATGTACATAAAAAATGGGAATCGATAGAAATGCAAAGATTGCATGACGGAACCGTTCCACGATTTATAGGAGCCCGCGCATACACTCTGGGTTTGCAGATGCGTCCACACGAGCATATGGCTTTTGTATATATGTACGGATTTCCCATGCTCCATTTGCATTCCGTTAAATTACGTTAATTTACTAACGGCAAATCTAATCAGCCATGTTCCCGCAAAAAAAAATGCTATTATCTCGAGGATTATCGGTGGCGGACATAAATTCGCTATTATGGTTCAATTGCCTGACGTTCTTGCAGCAAGAATCCAAACATTGGCCTCAAAATCTCCATTTACAGTTGACAGAAGCGCGCAATCGCTTATTGGAGAAAAAGAAAGTATCCAATGCGCTTTTTGCGGCAGATGTCAAAAATAATCCCATCCTCACAATTATAGAATACTTTTCGTCGTATATAAAGTGGAAGGCACAATTTCATCCGACGACTCATCATAACCGTTATCAGACGAGCTCGGCGCATCGTTTCTAACAGCAGTAGAAGCTGTTCAAAGAGTCGCATTTTCGCAGGAGATTGACAAAATAAATAAGTCATTAAAGTTGCAGGCCTCACTTTAAAAACTAAATCTCTTCATGTCGGATGAAGCCGGATGAAGTCGGATGAGCCCACTTGCTCATGTTCCTTTTCGTTGGTTCCAGTAGGCGGTCGCCTATTAAATATCCCCTAGCCCATAACGCGAAATTTCCACTGTTAATGCCAAAAAATTGTAGATTTGTTACTCTCTACCTTAGCTATTTATATCCAGCCAATTGTTACGCTGAGCCCCGAGCACTTGTGTGGTTCCCAAGGCAACCCATTTGGCTAATAAACGCACGAAGAGAGTGCAGTGCCATTGTCCGGAAATGCGTACTCTGCTTACACTACAAGCCGAAGCTTCTCTCACAAATCATGGGGAAACTTCTTGCTGATTGATTGCGGAGGAATCGACCCTTTAGAGATTAGCAGAATTGATTTGTGTTGACCGGTACGTGTATCGCTTGGCATTCGAGGGAAGCAGCCTCTCAAAATGTACATAGCTGTGTTCGTCTGCTTCGCATACACCCAGCAAAAAAACAAAAAGCGCACTTTAAAATTTCATGCATTTTTGACTTCTCTTACCTGGGGTTTTTACAAATTTTATTCAATACGAAAAGTATTAATTTTTTTGATTCAATAGATCAATTTCTAACAAAAGTGCATACTCCGTTTTTTGATATCATATTCATATAATTAAAAACAAATATTTTTCTCAATCACACTTTTGTCAACGGTCATTTAGTGTTTTGACTTAAAAAAGGAAAACATTTTAGTAAAATTATGAAAACAATTTAATCGACAAAAAAATTGTTTTTCCAATTGGTTATTTCATTTTCTATAATCTAATAATAAACCAACATATTTCAGAAATTTTTTTTTTTCAAATTATATATTAATTAATATTTGATGCTACTTGGGCTTTTATCACATCGTATTTTTATCTAATCGTATTAAGCCCTCAAATATTCCTCCATTATATCCTCAAACTAAACTTTTTCTACAACTTCCCCTAACTCAACCACAATTTTTGGCTTCCGCTTTCTTATTTTGGCAGTCATAGGGGCCCAGACATTCTCTATAGGATTGAGGTCGGGGCTGTTACCTGGCCAATATAAGGACTTAATGCACAATTACGCCTTCAAAATATTAACCTGCCTGTAAAATATAGTTGAAACTAGTTGACAAACTAGATAAACATTTAAAAAAATAATAAAACGTCAGAGAATCCCTTATAGAGCATGCTCGATGGCAAGGTACAGAATCGTCCTGAAAGATGGGATCTTCTCTCTCACTAAGTGATTCCATACTGGACACAACTCCACTCCGAATAACTCCACTTCATACTTTTTTGAATTCACCATACCCCTAATAATTATTAGGGATTCGTATCATAATAAAAGGATAATGCTTCAATTTGGCAGAAAAAGTCATTTTGGGCGACAGCGGAAAAGTCGTGACGACTAGTGTAATTGGTGGTACCCCCCTTGGCTTTTATTACACATTTAATCCTATTGGGCATCAAATCGCGTAAAGCCCTCAAATATTCCTCCGTTATCCCCTCAAACCAAACTTTTTCTATAAGCTCCCCTAACTCAACTATAGTTTTGGGCTTCCGCTTTCTTATTTTGGCAGTCATAAGGCACAGACGTTCTCTATCGGATTGAGGTCGGAGCTGTTACCTAGCCAATATAAGGACTTTATGCCCAATTCCGTCTTCAAAATGTTAACCGGTCGGTGAGAAATAATTGAAACTAGTTAAATACATTTTTACAAATAATAAAACGTCAGAGAATCTCTTACAGAGCGCGCTCGATGGCAAGGTTCAGAATCGTCCTGAAAGATGGGATCTTCTCTCTCAATAAATGATTCCATACTGGACATAACTCCACTGCGAATAACTCCACTGCTAATATCTCCACTGCTAATATCTCCACTTCATACTTTTTTGAATTCACCATTTAGGGGATGGATGCCAAGGACGAGGTCTTCAAGGCTTATGCTGCGGCTCACCGTTTTTCGATGGAATTCATCGCGCTGCGAACTCCGCTCATTGAAGGCTAGTGGGAGTCGGCGGTGAAGTGCGCCAAACATTTGCTTATCAAGACCGCAGCGCAGTGCTCAATAAGGCCTGAATTCCAGGCCACTGGTGGTCGACATCGGCAGTTCCAACGAAGGTGCTGACTCCCACTCATCTATAAGTCGGCAGAATGCTAGTTTCGCTGCCGCCCAAATCAGAGCTGCCCGGACCAGACAGAAGCCTGTCGTATCTGCAACGATGGCAGCTAGTGTCTACCATCCAGCAAAGATTCTGGAAACATTGGTTCAGAGATTATATTCTCAGCCTTTAACAGCGAGGGAAGTGGTCCGTAGAGGAGCCAGGCAGAGTGGCAATTCACTAGGACAGCGTGCCACCGCAAATGTGACTTACAGTAAAAGTGGAGGAAGCAATCCCTGGAGCGAACGGGAAGGTTCGCGTGGCCATAGTCAGAACACTTTTTTGTAAAAAGAAGTTCAAAAAAATATGATGGGGAAACAAAAATTAATTTAAAGCCCTCTGAGCTCGTTCTTCAAATTGCATTTTTTCGAGAATTATCGGTTGACACACCAAAACGAGATACAAAGTGCTCAAATCAGCTACCGCAAGGTAACACAATTTGATCCATCACAATTTTCATGATGTTGTTGTACTTTTTAAGTTTTTTAACGTTAATGGGAAGGTACCGAACGCAATTTAACGGCAAAATTTTGCATAAGAAACGACTGCACCTTATCCGTTTATCCATATCTATATCTTAAACGGTATCTTTTTGAGATGCGAAGCTTTCTTGGCACCTATTTCTAGTCCACAAACAAATTGAATGTTTTGATTTAAGGTTTGTAATACTTATTAATACTGGAGGCTTGACTCGCCAATTACTCGCTGTTTTGATTGAAAACTCAAAACGCAAAAGTAATTAAAAATCGGAGCCTGCCTGATAACACTACTCAACAAAATTTAACTTTTTTTCCGCAGTCGCCCAAAATGACTTTGATGGGTTTTTCTACGGCTGCAACTTGGCCGTTTATCCATCGATTTTTAAAAACGATACCTTACACGACGCCTAATTAATGTGTCTTTCTAAAACTAAAATAGTTAGAAATTAAATCTTTTTTTCGACTTTTCCTGAGTTTTCAAAGTCAAAATTTCGTAAAAAAACACCGAAAAAAATTATGAAATTTGAATTTGAAAGCGTTATATCTTCCAGACGTTAAGCTGCAGCTACAAACTGTCTAGGTCGGATTTATAGCTGAATTGTCAGCTTATCAAAACTGCAAAGTTCATTACAACCAGTTATAGGAAACTTAAGTTATGTGAAAAATAGAAGCACTACATCTGAAAAAATACCTACTTTTTAAAAAGTTCGTTAAAAAATGTTAAACATATCTATCAGAAAAGGTAATTTTAGACGACAGCGGAAATGTCGTATTGACTAGTGTAATCTCTAATGCATTTTAAATTAAAAGCTGTACTTTCGACAACGCCGTCATAAATAAGCAATACACGCTGGAACCTTAAATATGTATGTTAAAATCGTGAAATTAAAAATGTTAAACTAATTACGATTATTTTTAGACTGCGACCTTAAAAATACAATCTCATTTAATACAACAGGTGCGGACAGCGCTGCAGGGAGTACCTCAAAGTACGTTTTTACTTTTCTTGCGTTTTTCAAAATCCCCAAATCTACCTATTACAAATAATTATATGTGCAACATGTTTTTTTTTTAATTACAAAAGTACAATAACTGATATCGAAATTTTTGGTATTTAACCCTATTTGCAGAACAATTTGTCGATATAAAACTAACAAATGGTAACAAATATCGATTAAATGTAATAAGGAACTTAAATTAAGCGTAGTCTTCGTAGTAAATATATATAAATGTGTGCATATTGAATTTTTCATTTTTATACCCGGTACTCGAAGAGTAAGGGGTATATTAGATTTGTGGGGATAACGGTTGTGTGTAACACCCAGAAGGAAGCGTTTCCGACCCCATAAAGTATCTAAATTCTTGATCAGCATCAATAGCCGAGTCGATATAGACATGTCTGTCTGTCCGTCCGTCTGTCCGTCTGTCCGTCCGTCTTCATTTGCGCCTATATCTCATAGACTATTAAAGCTAGAGTAATCAAGTTCTGTATTCAGTCTCCTGCGTTATCACACTACTCCAATTGTATTTCAAAAATGTTCCACGCCCCCTCCCGTTTTCACAAAGGCACGCACAATTTTGAGAGAAATAATGTATTGAAAAGAGAATTATAAGAACTTTTAATGGATCTATTATTTGTGTTAATGTCTAATAATGTCTAATAATATATATTGAAACATTTTTTTTGCCAATTTCTTTAACTTAATTTAAAAATGTATTGAATGTACCTATTTTCAGACATTAGTTCTTCAATGGCATTCATTTCCAACAATAAGGTCAATAAAATGGTCCCATGAATGAAAAAAATATATTTTTTAAATCGATAAAATTTTGTATTACGAAGGTTGTTCAAAAAATCCGTCACCCAAAAGAGCATGAGCAATGTTTTTGGAAGCTTTGGATAATATTAATATACGCATTAGATATTGAATTTTCTAAAGCTTCGATAAATATCCTTACGAATTCTGAGCAAATATACAAAAACAAATTAAAATGAAATTTAAGAGTAAGACACTTCACGATGAAGAGTGTGTGAAAAAGAGGGAATGAGTATGCGATTTTATTTGTTCCTTTGACGCTAATTATAATGATATATGATGCAGATTCGCCAATCATCTAGATATGGTCATTGTCTATGATTATGAGTTTTCATTTCTCTCAAAATTGTGCGTGCCTTTGTGAAAACGGTAGGGGGCGTGGAAAAATTTTGAAATACACTTGTAACAGTGTGATATAACAGGAATATGAATGCAACATTTTGGTTGCTCTAGCTCTTATAGTCTCTGAGATCTAGGCGCTCATGAAGGCGGACAGATAGACATGGCCATATCGACTCGGCTATTGATGCTGACCAAGAATATATATACTTTATGTGGTCGGAAACGCTTTGTTCTGGGTATTACACACATCCGCTATCACCATAAATTTGATAGCCCTACACTCTTCGAGTGAGAAAAATTGATTTTGAAAACGACTGGGCCGATTTGGCTCAAATTATTTTCAGTTGTTCGTATTTGCCAGGAAAGGATTTTCACGAAAGAAAGTTTTGGGAAACCCCACTCGGTTGGTATGATTTACATATTTCTTAATACCAATGGCTGACAAAAATCTTCTAGCTGAACACTCCACGACGGTGCCGGCTGGGAATGGACACTGCATTATCCTGTCCGGGGCAATGCAGTGTCTAGCCAAGGCAATGACCCGGCGTCTTCTCGATATAAAATCGTTGTAGTTGTTGAGGTGACTGTCGGCTAGGCATAAAACGCTAGGGGGTGGTCCCCCCGAAAAATACCAACAACTATGAACCTTCGGGCCAAATATAGAGGCTAAGAATGATGAAGCACGGGCTGGGATATCAGCCCAAACGTCGGTCGAATGCGTGACTGCTACCACCGGCGGGCACGGGGAGGAGCAATCCTTTCTACGGGTTGCCAGCGGTCACACCTCGGACGTGGCGGGAGCAGGCTACGCCAGTAGTAAAACTACTGAAAAAAACAACACTCCCTCACTCCAAGCTGAGCCGCACGGATGGGGAGTGAAAGGATGAAGGCTCTATCCCATTACAAGGCAGCCCTCAAGATCCAGAACCGACAGCAGGGCAAAGATGACATCTCCCAGGAGGAGAAAGCCACACCAGCTTTGGCCGAGGAAGGCAGACGCCATTTCTCGCAGATGCCCGAGCGTCAATCGGCAAGGAACAGCCGGCCCTACAGCGATCGGAGAAAAAAGGCAGCTGGAGATGTCATCAAAAAATGCACCTAAGCGTAGAAAGCCGTCGGAAAGGCCCTTTAATAAGAAGTCTCACCAGCAGACTGCCCGGCGGACTGAAACAGCTATTCTCGTAGCAGACAAGTGGACCCATGTCAAGGGAAGGTTGCAAGTCTGACAGACGAGACCACGTCCTGATGTCATCGTCAACATCGAGGCAAAGAAGACGATGACGTGCACGGAGATGCTGAATCTGGTTACCCGCAGCCAAAACGACAAAATGAAGAGTGTTCGTGAGTGCGTGCGTAGGGTGAAGTGCACAGCGAAAGGTTCTCTCCTGCTAGAGCTCAACAATACCACGATGGAGAACACACAGCGGTATCGTGACAGAATCGGTACTTTCCTAATCGACAAGGTGCAGGCACTCACCCAGCATACAAGGCTAGAGGTAGTCGACCTGGACGAAATTGCTAACGCGGAGGACTTGAAGAAGGCGATAAGCGATCTAACCGGGATCTCATTCGTTGCGGACGCCATCAAGAGTCTGCGCCCATCTTTCGGAGGTACGCAGCGGGCTATTATCAGCCTTCCGGCTACTCTGGTGTCGAAGATACTTACCGTGGGGTCATGTTGTCTCCATGTTGCCTGGTCAGTCTGCTGCGTCCGGGAGCGCTCCCTCCCAATCAAGTGCTTCAAGTGTCAAGAGATTGGACACATTGCAGCGAATTGCAAAAGCTCTGTGGATAGAAGCGGTTGGTGCTTCTGTTGTGGTGATGCCGATCACCGGATAAGAGATTGGCATAACGAGGCAACATATTTTTACTGCGCTGAGAAGGGAAAGCCATATAAGCATATACCAGGGAGCCACAGCTGCTCTATGGCATCCAAAGGGCCCGCGAAGTCAATGAACTTCAATCATGCTTAGATTTTACCAACTTAATCTAAATCACTGCGAAGCTGCCACGCAGTTGCTCATATAGTCAGTGCGCGAGCTGAGAATAGACGTTGTCATCATCAACGAGCCCAACATCTCTCCGGAAGATGGATACTGGGTCCAAAGCTCGTCGGGTAAAGCAGGGTTTTAGTTGAGGACGCCAGAGACCACAAGCCATTTTTAATCGCAAGTGGTTTCAACGCATGGGACCAAGAGGGGCAGTAGTACCAACAAAAGTAGCAGCTCAGACGCAATCGCAAAAGGACAAGCCCTGCTGGAAGCATTCGCGACGCTTGACGTTGATTTGCTGAACCAGGACACAGCGAACACATTCAACCGAGAAGGTGCCGGGTCAGTTATAGAACGAACTTGTGTATCCAGCTCCCTTTCCCCCTGGCCAATTGGCGCTTAGGGAACCACTACACAGCCAGCGATCACGAGGTGCTGGTGTTCTCACTCGGCGGAGGATATGGTAGAACACCGACTCAGACCGCACGGAGACCGGGCCAAAAGCCCAAAACCATTCAGGTCCCAAGTTTTTTGGAGGCGATGGCGGACCGAACAGTCGAAGGATCAGTGCAACAAATGGCTACACAGCTCACGAACCAGCTAAAAAGCGCATGGCGATACCAGCACATGGGAAAAACCTTTTAGGGGCACGCGGCCGCCGACCTACTGGTGAAACGACGCAATCGCGGAAGCTAGGCACTCCTGCCTATCAGCCAGAAGGCAATACCAGAGGGCTCATAAGAGGAACGACAGCGGCGGGCCGGAGATACACATGGCTTACTGCGAGGCCAGAAAGACGATGAAGACGGCCATCAAGATTAGCAAGCGCGATTACTTTCTCTAACTCTGCGAAGCAGCAGAGCATGACCCTTGGGGAAAAGCCTACAAGACGGTGATGACGAAATTGCACACCAGTAAAGCAGGAGCGCCCTCAGACCCGGACCAACTTCGGATCATCGTGGAGACACTGTTCCCACACAATGCGCATAACTTCGACCAAGAAGTCGACATGCACCAGCCCCCAAACAAGGTGGAGCCGTCAATCACAGAAAAGCTCATCTCTGCGGTGCGCAGGATGAAATCAAATCAAGCCCCAGAACCTGACGGAATCCTTAACCGGGCGGAAAGTTGGCAGTCTCGTACAGACCGCAAACGTTCGCCCCGGCGTTCATCTGCGCGAAGGACTCTTCCCTACTCAATGGAAAATACAGCACCTAGTGCCTATTCCTAAACCGGGGCAGCCGCCAGAAGACCCCTCTTCGGTTCGCCCGATCTGTCTGATCGGCTCACTGGGGAAGACGATGGAGCAGGTTGTATGTATAAGGCTGGAGAAGGCGGTGGAAAAAGCTGGGGGGCTATTTGCCAACCAGTTCGGCTTCCGAAAAGGCAGATCAACGGTGGACGCCATAGACAGAGCTGTTCGAATCGCAGCTGAAGCAGCAGAGGGAACGCGTTGGAAAGGTGGCAACAAGGAGTATTGCCTGATCTTTACTCTGGACATTAAAAACACCTTATCTATTTTTATGGAAGGTCACTCAACTTCGACATGAAGGCGGGAACCCTAACCCACCTCATCTCGGCAGGCGACCCTCAAGGCCTACATCTGTGGAACATCGTCTACGAAGGAGTATCGCGGCTTACACTACCAACCGGATGTCAGCTTACATGTTACGCTGATGACGTGGCACTCTCGGTCGTGGCCAAACACCTACCAGGGGCAGAAACAGCGGATCGCGGACTGGCTTCTCTCGGCGGAGCTGGAGTTAGTGGCTCATAAAACGAAAGCCGTACTGGTCAGTACCCGATCGATTGTGGAGACCGCTCACATAAGAGTAGGAGACCAGAACATAGCATCGAAACGAGACATCCGCTATCTAGGCGTGATGATCGACACTAGGCTTTGTTTCCGGAAGCACCTGAGCTTCGTGCAGCAGCAAGGACCACAAGCGAGTCACGCCCTGTTCCGAATACTGCTGAACAGTCAGGGTCCAAGGCAGGAGAGAAGAGTTCTGCTGACCCATAATGACCCTGCAATATGAACGATGTGGAAAAATTTTGCCGCAACCTCGATGGCGGAACTGTGCAGATGCGAGAGAAGTAGAAGGGAGACCAACAATGAGGAACCAACGTCCCTGCAAAAATCCAGTCAGAATATCCATCCCGATAACTAAAGGCTGTACTGGCCTATGAGAAGCCCCATGAGGGCCGTCCGGGTTAACCTAAGAGAGTTCAGATTGGGTTTTTGCAAAAATAAAACGTTAGACATTCGGCCACTTTAGGCAGTTAAAATTATAACCAAAAAAGATATCCTAATGGAAAATCTCTCCATTAATTTTTAATTCAGTGTGCACAATTAAACACAAGTACCGGTACTAAGGTGTGCGAAAAAAGTCACCTTACAATGTTTATGATCTGCTGCCAGATCTCGGTCGTTGGATTTGATCGATTTCTTTTTGTGCAGAGATTCGTACAAAAAGCTTACTTTGCTGGCAATAACAAAGTGCAATACGAAAACAAATTAGGTTCCGTTATTATTTCATGAAAGCTCTCTCACCTCGTAATGCAGAACGAAATAATTGAGCTTACAACAGTAGTCGATGGCATCTTCGAAGTGCATTAGAGCATCAAAGTGATTTCTTTTCCTTGCGTTTTTGTTTAGATCAACATTTAAGGTGAGTTTTTGGTGATATTAAGCTGTTTCATATGTTAAATGCAATTATTTTCAATAGAATGTCTCAAAGTCGATATCTATCAAATGATGAGCGAATACAAATTTCAGCATATCGCGAAATGGGGATGCCACTACAGCAAATTTTTGTATTGTTTAAAGCAGGTAAAAATTTCTCGTAATTTCCAAGGAGGGTCGCTTATGGTGTGGGCTGCATTTGGTTATAATGGAAAGAGTCCAATATGCTTCGTAACCCACAAAATGAACTCAGAGAAATATGTAGAACTATTAGACGAAGTACTCATTGATATTGGAGAAAGATGTTTTGGAGATTCATGGACTTTTCAACAGGACAATGCTCCGATCCACGTCTCGAAGTACACAAAAAAATTTTTTGATGACAAACAAATCCCGGTTTTGGAATGGCCAGCAAAAAGTCCAGATCTCAACCCCATAGAAAACCTTTGGGGTATACTTTCCAGCAAAGTTTACATGCACGGGCGTCAATTCAGTACTTTGAAGGCGTTAAAGGAGGCTATTGTGAAGGAGTGGTCGAAATTAGATGTATCCTTACTCCAAAAGTTAATAGACTCAATGCCAGGGCGAATTACAAAGACCTTAAATAGCAAAGGAGGGCACATTTAAGTAATAAAAGTTTTTTAAGAATATTTCATTTAAATTAATTTAAGAAAATAGCATACTTTTGAAATTATCAGTTCAGTTATTTCGCTCCAAAAAATATTAATTTAATTTTTTAAAAATCAATCATTTCCAAATAAAAATTTCGTCGGCCTTTTTTGAATTGTTATTTTGTTAACTTTAAGCAAAAATTTAAAAAAAAAAAAAAATAATGAAAATTATGGTTTTATTTAAGTTTTTTATGTTTGTAAGTTCAATTATTTCGCACACCTTAGTTAAATAGATAGTTTACTTTTTGGATAGTTTATTGATCATTTTCAGAAATATTTCCGATACTTTCTGGATAGTTTACGATACTTTTTGAAGTCAGCTGCGAATATGCGAGAGTACCGCAAAAGGAGAGAATCGAAAACATAAAGTCCCGGACAGTCGGTATTAGCGAAGCAGAAACACTGACGATGTACTTGTGGTACTCCGTCGTATACTTAAGTAGCTCACATACTACTTCCCTAAACATTACCTACCCACTTTTCAACTCCCCACATTCACCTCACACCGCAGTGGACTGGTTGGGAGGACGGTATAAAAACTATCTCAGTACTCAAGGGAGACTTGGCAGCCCCCTTTTTCTGAGCATGCCTTATCCAAGCAACTTGCATCTCTGCCCGGACCCTACGTGCAAATCGCGGGAACAGAATGGAAGATTTTAAATTATCAACACAAAAAAAGATTTTGGCACTCCCCAATTGGCAACGGGGAGTAATCCCGAGCAGGGAATTGCTGCTGCGAGGCCTGAAAAAGCGAACCCAAAAGGGTCCCATCCCGGAGGTGAGTAATAAATCGCAGACTGCTGGAGAAAGGAAGCTGATTGGCGTCCTGGACAAAAGTATCGCGAACCCCAAAAATTTCAGAAACCAGTGGAAGTGGGGGCAAATGCCAATAGTCGAACACTGCTTCGACTGCTGGAAAGCAACATAGGCGCCCCTCATCTGCGAAGACGAAGCCTCCGTCCGGTCATATAAAGCAGCGGTAGCGCAAGTTTGTGAGGTCAACCCTGGTGCGAAGCTCGTTGTTGTGGACTAGAGCGAAGGGCATATTAGCCCTACGTCGAGAGTTTTGCGTATCCGTCTCCATGAAGGAGCCAGATCGCGTCCAGAAGATGTTGCAGATATGCAATTAACACCTTGTAACCTCAGACTGAAAGGTGGTCAAAATTAAGACGACGAACAGTAGGACACTCGGCCATTTCAGCTTGCTAAATTAATCACTTCTGAACGAATAAAGAAATCTTCTTCAAATAAACTGCATTTGAAAGATAAATCTTTAAAAATGTAGCATGCACAAGCACGTGGTGCTTTAGTGTCAAAAAGCTTTACAACACTGTTCGGGCCAGCCGCTAAATAATATATCTATTAAAAAACCATTACTAATCTATAAATTTGTAGAATATTAATCAATGCACTGTAAACGTCAACGTTCGGCAGCGCTGCTGCGCTCTCCCTCTGTAAAGGGCGCTCTGCAGCCGTCGCTTCGGTCTAGCTTTGCTTTGCCGGCGGTGCCCAAATTAGTAATATGCTAATCTCTCTGCGTATTGGTTGCATTTGATCTCGCTTCCGTTAGCCGTAGGTATAAATAAATCCTCAATTTGCTATAATTTCTTCGGGAGAAGAATGTGAATAAATAAAATGAAACAAAAGTCGTTTTAAACATTTTTAATTTATTTTGTAATGGCAGATCTGAATATATCTGCAGATAAATACAGATCGGGTTGTTCAGGTTGCTCACTTAAATTAAGCAGAATCCAATTCTCATTAATGGAGCTGTTGCGTTTTTTCTCCAAAATTGCTCCAAATTGCTTCGATCTGATGTGCTAGACACGAGTTTTTTATTGTCGAATCGCTGTAACTTTCTGTAGAACCGATGTTCGCATAAAACTATTCACTATATCTTCTAAACAGATAAAACATAGTCTATTTACAAGACTTTTACTTGGATTGGAATTTACTTACAAACATCCACATATAATGAAAGTATCATTATAATAATCTAGCATTGCAACAAATTCTTCCTGATCAAATTCATTTATTTGTCCAACGCCACCATCATTTTTTGCAACATCATTTGTTACTGTTGAACCACAGTCGAAAAATAATTACATGATCCATATTTGTTGTTACAATTTTTTTTTGTCACAAATTTTTGTTTGTTTTTAACTGTGTTTTTCATGGATTTTCATTAATACAAATTAATTTTCTGAGTAAGACTTAGAATAATAGGCTTTTTACATTGGGTGCGTTACCTATTGATATCAGAAAAGACGCAGGGAAGTAGAAGAGTCGTTTACACCACTTTGTCTTTGCGTCTTTGGAAGAGGAAGACAAATTTTGAACAAAAATGAATAAATTTCATATGCCGAATAAATTCCGTTAGCCGACGTATCACCGTTTTTTTTCTACAAAAATACCAAAAATCTGTGTTTTTAACGGTAAAATGGCATTTGTGATGGTGCCAATCAAAATATGAAGTTTTGGTCAAACGACTGCAACTTACCCGTTTTACTTTCGATTCGACATTTATCCATCGATTTTTAAAAACCATACCATAAATGACGCCTTAATGTAAGCATTTAAATATTTTTTTCCGACTTTTTCTGAGTTTTCAAAGTCAAAATTTCGGGAAAAAATACCGAAAAAAAAATTATGAAATTTAAATTTGAAAGATTAATATCTTCCACACGTTAAGTTGCAGCTACAAAGTGTCTGGGTCGGATTTATAACTGCATTTTTCATCTTTTCAAAACTGCTTTTCAATACAACCAGTTGAAGGAAACTGAAGTTATGTCAAAAATAGGAGCACTACCTCTGAAAAAAAAAACAAATTTTTAAAAAGTTCTTTAAAAAAAAAAACTAAACCTGGAAAACAAAATTTTCAAACATCAGTGGACAAACATCGGCGACAGCGGAAAAGTCGTGTCGACTAGAAAAATACGATTTGATTCAGATTCAATAGGTACTCTGATAGAAATGGTCAGCCTCTATGATTCTGCGTATTTACTTTTCTTCAAAATTATCTTCAAAATAACGGACGAACGAACGGACAGACAGACATGGCTTTATCGACTCGGCTACTGATACTGATCAAGAATATATATACTTTATGGGGTCGGAAATGCTTCCTTCTGGGCGTTACACACATCCGTTATCACCACAAATGTAATAAACACCTATACTCTTCGAGTACAGGGTACAAAAACTGCGTTTCTGGGAAGACGCAAAGAATCAAGACGCAGCCTCAGTGGAAACGGCATATAAGACTCAACCAAATTCAACTTTTTATTTTTCCTGTGGCCCAAAATGACAAAAAGCCGTATTTTCCAATGCTGTTAATACGAAAGATTCATATAAAAAAATGACTAAATTGCTTAAAAATATTTAATATAAAGAACACCAGTGTGACTTAAAAGTAATAGTCATGTTAACTGGATCGCAAAGCGGATATACAAAATACTACTGCTTCCTGTACCTATGGGATAGCCGAGATGGAAAAGCGCATTACTCAAGAAATAACTGGGAAAAACGGAACGAAAATACTTTGCGACATCAAAACGTAGAAAATATATCTCTTGTGAAAGTCCAAGACATTATATTACCACCACTGCACTTTTGATCTATTTCATCTAGGAATGAAAAAAAAACCTGTAACTCCTCTTCTCTTCACTAAATGAGATATTTTCATAAAATAAACGGCAAGTGGAATCGTTCAAAATGTAGTCTGAACAAGTAAACGATACTAGTGCTACTACTAGTCGTGAAACTTCACAATAATGTGTCTTCTTCCAGTGCATATGTACTTGCCGATACAAAATAATAATTTTGTATGTAAGAATTACTTGCCGATTTATTTTGATATCTCTAATTAGTAATATATGAAATATATGCATTTTTGGTCACTGCCTGTGGTATAAAATCTTTGCAGGCAGACAGGGCGTCTCGTCTCGACGAGAGGGACCTAAATAAGGCTCTACGAGTCATCGAAGTCGGGGAAAATGGCGTTCCCCAAATTCGATCCAATCCAAGCAATATAAGTTAAAGGTAAATGCCACTCCTGCCATGCCACTCCTGCAGATAAACATCCACCATTGTAGGGCAGCATGCGATGCTCTCCTGCTGCACCTAGCCAAAGGTAGAACCAAGGTCTTCAGTTTGTGGACTCAAGATTATAAGTTATATGAGCTGACACCATAGGTAAAACACGTACTGACAACACAGATGGTCATTTTAAACAGGGGCAGTGATCCCACCTTCATTAATAAAAATTAAAAGGAGGTCCTGGACCTCATGCTTGCCTCTCACGAGATACAGAGGAACATTGTATTCTGGATGGTCCTTAAAGAAGACTCTTCCTCGGACCACAGGTACAAGAAAACAAGCACTCAGTGTGTGTCTTCTCGGACATCCAATCAGTTATTAAATTATCATACTAATATCGTCGATTTTAACGACTGTAAATGACTGTCTCTGTATGAGATGGCAGAGTAGTTAAAACTTCTTCCAACACGAACTAGTCAAACAGCTTGCTGCCATTCCGCTCCTATCGGAGAGGAAGTAAGTAGCAATGCCTATGGCTACGTGCAGGCTTCTCAAGCACGAATTTTTCGAGCAAAATGCAAACAGGCGATGGCAGAGAACGATCAGCAGCAAAAACTCGCGATCGATATGACCATGTCGACCAAAAAACGCTCCTCACAGCTATATAGACTCAGCAAAGTACAATGCTCGGCAGTAACTCAAGCCACACTCAACTCAACACTCAAGTCACTCAACTTGGCACACACGCATCCAGACTTTAAATCCCTCACTACGATTTCGGCAAAAGTTGTCAGGACGTGGAAAAGGAGAGTCGATCCACCACTTCTGCCACCGCCCGGCCCTGAAAAACCGTAGTCTTCGGCTTCTTGATGCTTCTTTAATCACGAACCTTTCGGATCTTTCCAAAATCAATATCTTTCAAATGTTGAAAAAAGGCTTTCTCTTTTTAGCTATCGATGGGTGTTTAGTAGGTAAATGTTGTAAAAATTGAAAGGATCCATCGAATGATTGGCCAGTTTCCCCACAAACAATAAATTTTGGACTTGTGGGACCTAAGGACATATACTCTTACATTTATGTAACTTTTATCAGTTTATCGATAATATTCGTTTAGTCTGCTTTTTTTGGAATTCATTAAATTCACCTGAAAACTTGTTTTTTATTATATATATTTATATATTTATTCATTATATACAGATATTTTGGACTATTGCTTTGTTAAGACGTCTATTACACCGTCTATTACCCCACGAAAAATGGGGCCTCCACCGAAAATTGGTGGAAATCAAAGACTTTTATGAGATCTTTGGATAAAATTTGAATTTCCAAAGCTTAAAAAAATGTGCAAGAATCGGTTTACCAGATTTGAGTGCTCCTTCAAATTTGAAAACTGTTTTAGTGTGAAAAACTGTTTCAACTTTTATTCAAATGCTGCATCTTTCAGGTGGATTAAAATATTCAATAAAAAACTGGTCTATTGCGCGGGCAATTCTAAAGAAAAACCTTTTTTCCAAACCATTTACTTTTTGAGTTGTTTTTTAACTTTGACTTGACTTCACAAAAATATTTATCTACATTTTTCCGGGATTTTTGTTGTATTTGGCTAACAGATCGATTTAACCTCGCACGGAAAACGGGGAATAAGGTCTTTCGTAGATATAAGCTACCATATAAAATAATATTTTATTCGATTAAAAGTTAATGGAAAAATGATTTAGTGTGGACCATTTAAAGTTCTTTATTATTCCAAAACAAATAAAAATTTTATTTTATGTAGGAATATAGGCAGCGGTACACAGTTAAACGTTGGCACATAATTGTGTAGCTTAAGACCATGTATCGCCGTTTTCTTGTGTATGCTAAATTTTAAAAGAGCTATCTTTCGAATTCGGTTTATTTCATAAAGAAATGTCATTTTGTTCAGAAGCCTTTTATTAATTAGCAAGTTTAAATGACCCAAGGCCGCAAAGTGCGACGGGTAAAAAAAACGGTACCCGTTTATCCATCAAATTTTATAAACGATACCTTAAACGACGCCTAATTAATGTATCTATCTAAACCCAAAAATGTAGGCATTTAAATATTTTTTTTTCGATTTTTTCTGAGTTTTCAAAGTCAAAATTTTGGGAAAAAATACCGAAAATAATTATGAAATTTGAATTTGAAAGCTTAATATCTTCCACACGTTAAGTTGCAGCTACAAAGCGTCTGGGTCGGATTTATAGCTGCATTTGCCAGCTTTTAAAACTGTAAGGTTTTATAAAACCAATTGTAGGAAACCTTAGGTATGTGAAAAATAGAAGCATTACCTATAAAAAAAATATCCCACATTTTTTTAAAATTCTTAAAAAAAAAAACTAAACCTTGAATAAAAAAACCAAATTTTTAAAAAAAATTTAAATCTCCAAATTTATCATAAAAAGTCATTTTGGGCGACAGTGGAAAAAAAAAGTTCAATTTTGTCGAGTAGTGTTATCATTTATAGCTGCATTTATCAGCTTTTGAGACCTGTCAAAATAAATACATTCAGAATAAGAAAGTTAAGTTATGTGAAAAAAGAAGCACTATCTCTGAAAATAGAATAGATTTAAAAAAATTCTTTAAAAAAAACTAAACCATAAAAAAAAAACAATTCTTAAAAAAAATGTAAGTCCCGAAATCTATCTGAAAAAGTAATTTTCGACCACAGCGAAAATGTGGTGTCGAGTGGTGTTATTACTAACATATATAATTTCATGGACCCTATACAGTGGACGACCTACGCACATTTGTATTGTCATCTAACAGTTAGGTTTTTTTTTTACTTAACTTATGTATTTTACATCTGGTTGTATTGAACTTTGAATTGAAAATTAAAATTTCAGTTGGTCCGGTCTGATCCAGACTTGGAAAATCTGAACATTTTCTAAAATGCTGCACTTTTGGTTATCACGTATCTTAAAAAGTATGGATGCCACAGAATTTTTCTTTTATGGGGCGGAAGAGAGCTGGGCGTATTTACAGTTCGTAATTTCCAGATGGAGAATATAAAAACACAGAGTATTTTTTATCATGGGGTCGGAAACTTCCACTAAAAATAGTATAATAAGTATGCATTAATATGACTATGCGACTAATTATCGTCGTACATTTAATTTATTTGACAACATTACCAGAGAAATTTTCTTGGTGCTTTTCTTGTAATTCGTTTTTTTTTACCCAACAAAAATTGTATTTTGGTGCCTAACAGCTGTCTCAACCCTATTTGGTTACGCTAATCCACACGACATTTCCGCTGTGGCCCAAAATGGCTTTTTCTGATAGATTTAAAAGTCCCCAAACCTATCAGAAAAAGTAAAAGTAAGAGCCACAGCGGGAAAAAAAAGTTCAATTTTGTCAAATATTGTTATCGGAACGTCGAAACTGGGTTTTTCGTGCGCATAACTAGACTCTATAATACTCTTAAAACTCAATTTTAGGCTTACATACTTAATTATGGCTTACCATGACATAAGAAAATAAAATCTATCGATGGGAAACATTTTGAAATAATTGGAGAAGTTCAAAATGGAAACGGATAGTTTTGGTTCAGAATCAAAACGAAAAAGTAAGTAAAAATCGGAGCCTCCTGATAGAGATAAATATGTTCATGCATCACTAACACAGTTGAACCAATTGGTTTCATTAGATACCTTAATTAGTAGATACTTACTCGGTCAAATGCTTAATAACCATGTCAAGCATCTCAAAATTAGACTGGGGTAACTTGTAGACTAGTTTATGGACTTCATTTATTCGCTGATTTAGGCTTTCTTGTTCTAAAGATCGAAAAAGTTATTAACATGCACAAATGGGTTTAAGCAATTCAGTGCTTACTGGCGGCTTCAATGAAATGAGTATGATAGTGATAAGTCATCAGCGGCTCACTCAGATTCCGAAGATACATTTTAAGAGCGCTAGCAATTGTATTGCTTTCCATTAGCTCCCGATATTTTTCTTCGATAAAAACATCTTCTGTATCTTTTTGGTTCATACCCAGCGCTAAGAGCTTGGTAATTTTGGTACCCACGCCACTCTTACGATAAATACCTTCGTCTTCAAGTCCACGACTTTCTAGTACGTTAATGCATCGGCGTACAAATATGAAGCCGGTCTCGTCTAGTTGATATGCTTCGTTTCCCTTTATCTTACCAGGGGCCAAAAATGTCTTTCCAGGATAAATAAATATGGTTTTAATAAATATATGAATCGTTATATATTTTATCTTACCGGTTCCGTTCCATCCATTGCACTTAGCCAGGAGCGGTAGTCTTTCTCGCTTAAAGCTTGAAATGTGTATACGATTCCTGGTTTCTCCTTGAACGTCAAATCAAAGCAAAAGCGTTTCTCAAATTCCGAGGCTCTTCGCTGACAGGAGAACAATGTTAGCTTCTCATCCTCTCGTACCTCAGGTTTCGTAAAGTTATGATTCATCTGATTGAACTGCAACATGGTAAACTCGCGCTTCTGCTTCTTAAATGTGCAATAGTATTTCGTCCACGTTGCTTTAAAAGGCTCTAAAATTGAGATTTTTAGAAGGGAACCTAAGATTCGTTTGCAATTAAATAATAAGTTCAGGTATGCGTTTTATTTTCTGAGTGAACATTAGTAACACAAGTCAACGAGACATTTCCGCTGTGGTCCAAAATGACATTTTCTGACAGATTTAAACATTTTAAAATGTTGAAAGAATTATTGTTTTTTTTCCAAGTTTAGTTTTTTTTCAAGAATTTTTAAAAATCTGATATTTTTCTTCAGAGGTAGTGTTTCTATTTTTCAAATAACTTTAGTTTCATATAACTGATTGTATCGAACTTTGCAGTTCTGAAAAGCTGACATATGCAGCTATAAATTACACCGAAACATTTTGTAGTTTCAGCTTAACGGCAGGAAGATATTAAGCTTTCAAATTTCATTTTTGGTTTTAGATAGACACATTAATTAGGCCTCGTCAAAAATATCGTTTGTACGAATCGAAAGTTAAACGGGTAAGTTGCAGCCGTTTGATCAAACCTTCATATGCCGCTTGGCACCATCCCAAATCCCATTTTACCGTTAAAAACTGTTACAAACACAGATTTTTGGTATTTTTTTGTAAGAAAAAAAAAAACGGATATATGTCGGCTAACGGAGATTATCAACAAAATTCGGTACAACCAGTTATAATAAACTTAAGTTATGTGAAAAACAGAAGCACTACCTCTGGAAAAAATAATAGATTTAAACAAATTCTTTAAAAAAAATAAACTTAAAAAAAAACCATAGTTCTTTAAACATTTTTAAATCTGTCGGAAAAAGTCATTTGGCGACAGCGGAAAAAAAAATTGAATTTTGTTGAGTAGTGTAACCAGAATGAAAAATATTCTGCTAGCACAGATGTGTTTTGTGTTCAGATGTGTTTTGTTTACGAATAAATTTTGTTCAACGCGTTTATGAAAGTAAAAAAGTAAAATTGTAAGGAATTTTTTAATGTGTTCTTGTATGGATGAGAATGGGCGAGGTATGCCTTTATTTTGGGAATTACGGCTTAAGCTGCCACGCTCCAAGAACTAATGCACAAAGCTATCAATCTGCTAAATAACCGCTAGATAAGCACTAAATAAAACTGCGGGAAAGTCACAATAAGGTATTTTCTTATAGGAGATATGAGCAATGAGACCAGAGTTAAACCAGTGTTCATTTGTAATATTATTACATTTCGGAACTTTTATTTATTATCTGAGTACTGCCGTGCAGAATAAATTTAAAAAAAATACTTATTATACGATGAGTATTTTGCGCTCGCGAAATATTTTGTCGATCTGAAAACTATATGACACAAAGAATTAAATGTGCATAATTAATTTTACGCAGCTTTGTTAGTAAAGACAGTAGTGTTCCGTATTTCAAATCAAAAAGTAACGAATTTCGATTAAATGTAATATTATATTACATTATATGTGCATTTATATTTATTTTGTATTGTTGGTTTTTCCTATTTTAATAAAATTAATGCTAATGTAGCAAAAACTTTAGTAGTCAATATTTTTCCATTATTTGTTAGTAGTAGATGTAATTGTTTGTTCAAAATAATTGGTATTTTATTTTATGTATCGTGTCTCGAAAACATAATGAAATGGCATAATCGTTTAGATCACATTAATATACAAAGTAAAATGGCATTAAATGGAATTTTTTGTGGTATAGAAAAACTGAGCCCGGCGGTAAACGTTACGTGTGTGTCATGTATGAAAAGCAAAATTTGCTCAAAGCCTTTTGCAGAGGCAAGTCACCGTGCGGAACAACTTTTTGAAACAATCCATTCAGACGTGTGTGGGCCATTTAATGTTGAATCGATCGGTGGATTGCGATATTTTGTGACATTTATCGATGAAAATTTTAGATACGCAATGGTGATTTTTATGAAGAACAAGAGTGAAGTATTCGAACATTTTAAAACATATCAGTTGTTAGTCGAAAAGCAAACGGGGCTTAAATTAAAGACATTGAGAAGCGACAACGGCGAAGAATATAAAAACAACGAGTTCGATATATATTTGCGTAATCAGGGTATAGCACGGCCGTTTACGGTGCCTCATACGCCACAACAGAATGGTGTTGCAGAACGCTTTAATCGTACCATAGTCGAGATGGCACGAGCGATGTTGGTTCATTCAGGTCTTAAAGAGCGTTTTTGGGCGTAAGCATGCTCGAGTGCAGGATACATAAAAAATCGTATGTCCACGAGGACGCTGAATGATACTACACCGTATGAGATATGGTTCAAAAGAAAGCCAATGGTCAAGTATTTCAAGACATTTGGATGTCTGGCTATAGGCCTGGATAAGACGCAGAAGCGCAAATTCAAGGCAAAGGGCAGAGAATACCTCAGGGAAAGAAGTATATGTGCACTTTTTAATTTGCTTATATTTTCTCTAAAGTTAACGGTAAGTTTTTTGTAGGTATGCAATTTTGTGTTCTTATCTATTATGAAGATCTCCTACTCCAGTGGGCCTCTTTGGGCTTCATTCTTTGTACCGTTTTTAATAATATGTGTAGCCACTTGTGTTTTTCATAGGTAATAAGTACGAGTATATGTGCAAATTGAGATTATTGTACTATTGAGTGTGGGTAAGCTAAAAAGTGTGATCTAAAAATATTCTTTGATCAGCGGAACGTAAGTAAAATTGTTTTTAAATGTTTCGAGAAATAAGTGATGGAAAATAACTTTGATTTTACGGTAGAATGCCCCGTGGGACACATTTGTCAGAGGAAGATCGCGGTATGATCAAAGGGCTGGCCGAATCTGACAAGACAATTTCTTATATTGCTGCCAGACTAAATAGGCATAGAAACACAATAAGGATTTTTCTCAAAAATCCAGAAATGTATGGAAAAATTAAGCGGAGCGGCAGGCCCACTGAAATCGACGCACGGTGTAGGAGGCAAATTCGGCGTCTACCTGTTCAAAACAATAAGTCTGGCATGGAGATCAAAGGTCAACTGAAACTTGACATATGTATCCAAAAGACGTATAAACCAAATTTTGAACGAGAACGAAATGGTTACATATGCTTCCCGCGACGCTGTACCGAGGCTGCTGAAGCGTCACATAACCGCTCGCCTAGAATTTGCTGAGAAGTACAAATTTTGGTCAGAGGAGTTTAGTAAAGTTATATTTTCGGACGAACAAAAATTTAACTTGGGCGACCCTGACTCCTGCCAAAAGTATTGGCGCGATAAAAGGCAACCACGGCAGGTCTGCCATAAACGAAACCACGGTGGAGGGTCATTAATGGTTTGGGCAGGATTTGGGTATGCTGGAAAGTCTCCACTTTGTTTTATACCAACCAGAACAAATGCAGAAATGTATATAGAGTTGTTAAAAACAGTACTCATCGAATTTGCTGGAGACCTTTACGGGGATGAGTGGATCTTCCAGCAAGACAACGCGCCAATCCACACGGCGAATAAAACAAAAGGCTTTTTGGCAGCTAGGAAGATACCATTATTGCAATGGCCAGCGATCAGCCCGGACCTTAACCCAATAGAAGATCTTTGGGGAATACTATCCAATAAAGGTTTTAAGAATGGCCGCCAGTTTGATACGGTAAATGACCTCAAAAAGGCATTGATCCAGGTATAGGATCAAATTAACCCTGAAATTCTCCAAAATTTAGCAGCCTCCATGCGAAACCGGATTAATCAAATTTTTATTAAAAAAGGAAAGCATATCAACTATTAAGGAGTAAACAAAAAAATATTTAAGAAATGTTTCCAATAGTATTTTGAATTTTCATTCAGTATGCACATATACTTATTTCATTCGAAGTTAAAGTTGCTTATTAAATTTTAAGTTATCGTAAAAGTTTACAGAAATATAATTGTTATTTTTTTGTTAGTATGTAGTCAAACTAGATAAATAAAATTCAATCCAAAACATTTTCTTTGTTTTTAATAGTGTTTCTCTAATTAATATCAGTGCACATATACTTCTTTCCCTGAGGTACATATTCGTGGGCTATAGCACAGAAACTAAAGGTCACAGGCTATATGACAAAGAGCTGAACAAGGTCGTTATAAAACGAAATGTTAGTTTCGATGAGAATGTGTTAATGGGAAAAGCCAGCAGCATAGATTTTTCTTGTATGGCTCAGAAAAATATAAATCAGTTCAAGCAAACGGGGCTTAAATTAAAGACATTGAGAAGCGACAACGGCGATATTGGTCTGGAAATAAATGAGAATATTTCACCGAGGGCCACCGGGTGCTGGCACAACCCATTTCACCACAAACAGATACTACTATACTGAAGACGATACTAGCGATGTGGATCAACAGGACGCAAACCCCAACATCAGCAGATTCTCGGCCAGTTAGCATTATTGTAAAACCATATCTACCCAAAGTTGAAAAAAAATGCAGAATACTTTTCTATACCAAACCAATCGGACGTGTATTCCTTGTACCAAGATCGGCCTCATATCCTAGTCTCATATCCGGCCTCGGATCCTAGCCTCATCGAACGACTTTGGTAGTAGTTACTCTTATCCTATCCCTTTAAATAGTTCTAACTGTATCCTTCCCCCCTTCATCGACTATGATGGTCTCCTAACAAATTTAAAATCGTGCAAGTTTTCGTTCTCCACTGGGCCAGACTCGCTTCCGAGTGCTGTTCTTAAACTTTGTGCAGAGTCTCTTTGTGTGCCTCTTCTAAAGCTTTTCAACTTATCTCTCAAGACTGGTGACTTTCCCACCGTCTGGAAAGAATCCTATATAGTTCCCTTTCATAAAAAGGGATCTAAATCTGATGTTTGTAACTACCGCTGTATTTCCAGTTTATCTGCCATTCCTAAACTCTTCGAAAAATCATCACTTCTCAGCTGCAACATTTTTGTAGTTCTGTATTCTCTGAATCTCAGCATGGATTCATTAAACGTCGCTCAGTTTCTACTAATCTCCTTGAATTTTCCACCTTTGTAGCTTCGGGATTTGCTGAATAGTGTCAAACTGATGTCGTTTATACTGACTTTAGTAAAGCCTTCGACTCCGTCAAACATAATATACTTATTCATAAACTGTCTCTTATAGGGTTTCCGACTAAGCTTTTACACTGGTCTAATTCTTACATTTGTAACCGTTCTCAACGTGTCTGCTTTAACTCCTCTCTCTCTAAACCTGTTATTGTCTCATCGGGTGTTCCTCAAGGTAGCCATCTGGTTCCCTTGCTATTTAACCTATTTATTAACGATCTTCCACAAATGTTATCTCATTCCCGTGTCCTAATGTATGCTGATGACGTTAAGCTATGTCTTCCCTACAGTGACCCCTTGTCCCCACTATCTTTGCAATCAGATCTTGATGCCCTTAACAACTGGTGCCTAATCAACATTCTATCTCTTAACATTTCAAAATGCAATATAATGACTTTTCATCGCAATAAGCCATACCTTTTCGATTACTCTATCAATAACATTATCCTTCAACGCCTTTTCAAAGTTAACGACTTGGGCATTACCTTTGTACCCAATCTAAGTTTCAAATCTCATATCTCTACTATCTCTAACAAAGCCAAGGGAGTCCTTGGATTTTTCAAAAGATGGTCTAAGGAATTTACAGACCCGTATACTATAAAACTTCTGTATGTTTCTCTGGTCCGGCCTATCTTGGAATATGGTTCTTGTATCTGGTCTCCTCACTACCAAAAATTTCAGGATATGCTCGAATCAGTACAAAAACAGTTCCTCATCTTTGCCCTCCGGAAACTCAATTGGGACCCTTCGATCCATCTTCCTTCTTATGAAAGTAGATTGCGCTTAATAAACCTCCACTATCTTAAATCCCGTAGAACCTGCCAAGGAGAACTCTTCCTCCATAAGCTTCTCTCTGGTGAGGTGGAATCGACTGCCCTCATCAACCTTATTAGTATTGCTGTTCCTTTCCGCCCGACTAGGCATTACTTTCCTCTTCATCTCCAACTCTGTCTTTCTAACTACTCGGATTATGAATCTTTCCGTAGCCTTTGCCGTAACTATAACATATTTTTCCATCTGTTTTCCTTTGATACTAGTTCTAATATGGTTAAAATGATCTTAATCAATAACTTAATTTAATTTAAATAGCTTTAATTGGGAATTGTTCGGCTACCAGCTCTTCTCTAACCTAAATTTGGCTGTTGGTGGGATCTTATCGGCTACTGAGCCGATAACACTACTCGACAAATTTCAACGTTCTTTTTCTGCTGTCGCCAAAAAAGAATTTTTCTAATAGATTTGGAGATTTAAACTTTTTTAAGAATTATGGTTTTTTTTTTCATGGAGTAGTTTTTTTTAAGAATTTTTAAAAAATCTGGTATTTTTTGTCATAGGTAGTGCTTCTATTTTTCACATAACTCTCGTTTCATACAACTGGTTGTATTGAACTTTGCAGTTAAAAAATGCTGATGCTGATAAATGCAGCTATAAATCCGACTCAGACACTTTGTAGCAGCAACTTAACGCCTGGCAGATATTAAGCTTCCAAATTGAAATTTCATCATTTTTTTTTGTATTTTCCCCCGAAATTTTGACTTTGAAACCTCAGGAAAAGTAAAAAAAAATAAATGAATGCCTTGATTTTTGGTTTTAGATAGACACATTAATAACGCGTCGTTTAAGGTATCGCTAATAAGAATATAAAAATAAACGGCTAAGTTATAACCGTTTGACCAAAACGACCTTTTACCTGAAAAAGTACCGTCCGGTACGTTGTTGGTCCAACTTCCAAAATGGGATTGCAAAAAAACAAAAAGGACCTGTAATTTTGGTTTTACCGAGTCTTAGGTATTGATATATATCGGATATACATCCTACCTGGTCATATTTATTTGGAATGTAAATTTTGTGGACAGTTTTATTCCTTATACCAAAGCCTTGGGGAGGATAAATATACATAAATACCTGTTACGGTCAATTTTTCCTTCACAGGTGCTGGTCCCGCAGATATTTGACCTTTCTCCTTCAAGCTATTCATAAAAAAGGATATATAACTCTGTACCTATAGTATCCCTGCCTTAGTGTAGTTCTGACTTCCAGCAGAATACGATCGTGTGTTTTCGAAAAATACCACTTGTTTCTAATTGAAATGGACAACCCAAGTCGGTCAACTTCATGTGCTTACCGAGCAGACTCGTTTTGCTACATATGTGGAAAGTACATGACCAGCAAAGAAGAAAAAATAGTTTTTACCGAAAAGTTCCAAGAACAGTATAAGGAAAACTATAAGATGTGGCCCAAATGTATTGGCGAAGAGTGGACTCCAAGCTGTATATGCAAAACGTGCAAATTGAATTTAACAGCATATAATAAAGAGGAAAAGTAAGTTACCCTAAATCAGAAGCTATGAAGTGTACAAAAATTACTAAGCATTATTTTTTTTTTAAACATTTTTTTTAGAAAACAATTTTGATTTGGAACTCCAATGCAATGGAGAAAACCAAAAAATCACAGCTCTTTTGTTTATTCGAAAAAAACTGGGTATGGGGTAGGTGAGAAATATAAATACCCGCAAGAGTCTCGTCAAGGCTTTACGCTTCCTGCTCCTCCTTTGAAGGAATTATCGCCATTAAAACGCAAAAAAGAGGAGATGTCTTCTTCGTCGTATGGAACAACGGATTCAAGTAATGACCAATCAGGAGAATATAAATTTTGCACGTCATTATCACAGGAACAATTGAACGATTTGGTGAGGATCCTGGAACTTCCTAAAAGTAAAGCTCAGATTCTTGGATCTATTTTAAAGGATGCCCGTTTATTGAAGGAAGATGTCAAAATAACTCATTTCCGGACGCGTCACTTGGTTCACGTACAGTTTTATATGATGAAGGATGACATGTGCGTTTGTCACGACATTTTCGGCCTCTTCAGGGAACTGGGTGAAGATTACGACCCAAACGATTGGAGGTTATTTGTTGACAGCAGTAAAGAAAGTTTAAAGGCTGTTTTGCTACACAATGGAAATCAAAAGCCGCCTATTCCCATCGCCCATGCTGTTAATATGAAAGAGTCCTATCAAACAATGACTAAATTGACTAAATATTAAATATAAAGATCACCAGTGGAAGGTCGCGTGTGACTTAAAAGTTGTAGCCATGTTATCTGGATTGCAAGGCGGTTATACAAAATACTGTTGCTTCCTGTGCCTATGGGATAGCCGAGATAGAAAAGAGCATTACTCAAGAAAGAACTGAAAAAACGGAACGAAAATACTTTGGGACTCACAACGTACAAAATGCAGCTCTTGTGAAAGTCCAAGACATTATATTACCACCATTGCACATTAAGCTAGGACTGATAAAAAATTTTGTTAATGCACTGGATAACAAAGGTGAATCGATGAATTACTTCAAAACTGTTTTTCCACGTCTGTCGCTGGCAAAAGTTAAAGAAGGCGTATTTGATGGCCCCCAAATTCGAAAACTACTAAAAGATGATGGATTTGAAAATATTTTATCTACGAATGAAAAAGCAGCCTGGAACTCATTCCGACTGGTTACAACAAATTTTCTTGGTAACAGAAAGAGTGATGATTACGTTAATATCGTTCAAGACCTACTTAAGAATTATGAACAAATTGGCGCCAACATGTCACTCAAAGTCCATTTCCTGTACTCCACTTAGACTTTTTTCCGCCAAACCTTGGGGATGTTATTGATGAACACGGAGAGAGATTTCACCAACAATTAAAAGCTATGGAACGACGGTATCAAGGTGTATGGAATGAGAATATGTTGGGCGACTATGTGTGGACTCTCATAAAAGAATCTGACTTAAATGACAAAACAAGACAGACAAACCATTTTAAAAATAGTAACAAGCAATAACAATAAAAATATTTAAGTATCATAACACTTCAAAAAATTCAAGTATTTTTCGGTATTTTTTCAGATAAAATGAGATTTGGGTCGTTTTGGTCAAACGGTTATAACTTAGCCGTTTATTTTTATAAGCGATACCTTAAACGAGCCTAATTAATGTGTCTATCTAAAACCAAAAATCAAGGCATTCATATATTTTTTTCGACTTTTCCTGAGGTTTCAAAGTCAAAATTTCGGGGGAAAATACCAAAAAAAAATGATGAAATTTCAATTTGGAAGCTTAATATCTGCCAGACGTTAAGTTTAACTGCAAAGTTCAATACAACCAGTTGTATGAAACGTGAGTTATGTGAAAAATAGAAGCACTACCTATGACAAAAAATACCTGATTTTTTTAAAATTCTTTAAAAAAAACTACTCCCTGAAAAAAAAAAAAAAACATTCTTTAAAAAACATTCTTTAAAAATGTTTAATCATCCAAATCTATCAGAAAAAGTCATTTTTGAAGACAGCGGAAAAGTAGTGCAACAGAATTATATACGATAGAAGCAGGCACAAAAAGAATCATACAAGTGCCGGTACAATTGCCAGCTGGGTAGTTTATAATCAACAGAACAAGGTTAAAACCTGATATGTAAATATCAGAAGGGCTGTATAGGGCAATAGAAGGTCAGTCTAGTGGAGGTAACAAACTACGCAGAAAAAGATCAAGAACTGTTATTAGAAGAACCACTTATAGTGGCAGAGTTTAAGGCGGAAGAATATTTAGAATTATATAACATCGAAAGGGAGAGGGGTCAGATATAGGAAGAGTCTCTTTTGACAGAATCAGATCAGCCCACTTGAATAAAAAAGAAATCGAAAAATTAAAAAAGTTATGTAAAAAATACCCGTCGGCCTTTTCTATGAAAGGGGAAGAATTGTCTTTCACAAAGACCTTCACGGAGACCTATTAGGGAAATGTTGCCTTGTATATACGGATGACATTATGGTGTTCTCCATATCCCTACAACAGCACATGAAAGATCTGATTTGCAACGGTACTTTCTTCAAATAGCATTAAAATCACGAACACTTGTTAATTTTCGCATAGCTGCAGCGTTTAGTAAGCTTTTTACACATCACACTCCCGATTTAAAGTGGTCAGACGTCAGCTTAAGCCTTCCAAACTAAATTCTTTAGCATGAATTTTGAAGTTGAAGGTATTAGCTTTAAATTCTAATATAAATAACACTACTCCACAAATTTCAACTTTTTTTTTCCGCTGTCTCCAAAAATGACTTTTTCTAATAGATTGGGAGATTTAAAATTTTTTTAAGAATTATGGTTTTTTTTTCATGGAGTAGTTTTTTTTTTAAGAATTTTTAAAAAATCTGGTATTTTTTGTCATACGTAGTGCTTCTATTTTTCACATAACTCTCGTTTCATACAACTGGTTGTATTGAACTTTACAGTTAAAAAATGCTGATAAATGCAGCTATAAATCCGACTCAGACACTTTGTAGCAGAAACTTAACGTCTGGCAGATATTAAGCTTCCAAATTGAAATTGCATCATTTTTTTCGGTATTTTTTATCCGAAGTTTTGACTTTGAAACTTCTGGAAAAATCGAAAAAAAAATAAATGAATGCCTTGATTTTTGGTTTTACATAGACACATTAATTACGCGTCGTTTAAGGTATCGCTTATAAAAATATAAAATCAAACGGCTAAGTTATAACCGTTTGACCAAAACGACCAAAATCTCATTTTATCTGAAAAAAATACCGAAAAATACTTGAATTTATTTAAGTGTTATGATACTTAAATATTTTTATTGTTATTGCTTGTTACTATTTTTAAAATGGTTTGTCTGTCTTCTTTTGTCATTTAAGTCAGATTCTTTTATGAGAGTCCACACATAGTCGCCCAACATATTCTAATTCCAAACACCTAGATACCGTCGTTCCATAGCTTTCAATTGTTGGTGAAATCTCTCTCCGTGTTCATCACTAACATCCCCAAGGTTTGGCGGAAAAAGTCTAAGTGGGAGTGCAGGAAATGGTTTTTGAGTGAAATGTTGGCTCCAATTTGTTCATAATTCTTAAGTAGGTCTTGAACGATATTAACGTAATCATCTTTCTGTTACCAAGAAAATTTGTTGTAACCAGTCGGAACGAGTTCCAGGCTGCTTTTTCATTCGTAGATAAAATATTTTCAAATCCACCATCTTTTAGTAGTTTTCGAATTTGGGGGCCAGCACATGAAGTTGGCCGGCTTGAGTTGTCCATTTCAATTAGAAACAAGTGGTATTTTTCGAAAACACACGATCGTATTCTGCTGGAAGTCAGAACTACACTGAGGCAGGGATACTATAGGTACAGAGTTTTTTATGAATAGCTTGAAGAAGAAAGGTCAAATATCTAAGGGACCAGCACCTGTGAAGGAAAAAGGTCAACATTTGACCCTAACAGGTATTTATGTATATTTATCCTCAGCAAGGCTTAGGTATAAGGAATAAGGAATAAAACTGTCCACAACATTTACACCCCAAATAAATATGACCAGGTAGGATATATATCCGATATATATAAATACCTAAGACTCGGTAAAACCAAAATTACAGGTCCTTTTTGTTTTTTGCAATCCCATTTTGGAAGTTGGACCAAAAACGTACCGGACGGTATTTTTTCAGATAAAATGAGATTTGGGTCGTTTTGGTCAAACGGTTATAACTTAGCCGTTTGATTTTATATTTTTATAAGCGATACCTTAAACGACGCGTAATTAATGTGTCTATGTAAAACCAAAAATCAAGGCATTCATTTATTTTTTTTTCGATTTTTCCAGAAGTTTCAAAATCAAAACTTCGGATAAAAAATACCGAAAAAAATGATGAAATTTCAATTTGGAAGCTTAATATCTGCCAGACGTTAAGTTTTTGCTACAAAGTGTCTGAGTCGGATTTATAGCTGCATTTATCAGCATTTTTTAACTGCAAAGTTCAATACAACCAGTTGTATGAAACGAGAGTTATGTGAAAAATATAAGCACTACCTATGACAAAAAATACCAGATTTTTAAAAAATTCTTTAAAAAAAAACTACTCCATGAAAAAAAAAAAAAAACATTCTTCAAAATTTTTAAACATCCAAATCTATCAGAAAAAGTCATTTTTGGAGACAGCGGAAAAGTCGTGTCGACTAGTGTAATTACCCAACTAATCAAATTGTTCTTGTGAAATTAATTTATTCGATTTGATCTTTTTTATGTGTGTTTGTGAACGTCTTTTTTATGTTTAGGTGGAGTTCTAGTTGTAATCCCACAAAATTCCACAATTGAATTGTATGTCATTGTAAGGTATGCGGAATGAAATACGAACAAAATTGAACATGTTCTCAAAAAGTTCCAAGAATTGACAGAGCACAACAAAAAGCACGATAATAAACGGTACTATTCCAGCATGCATTGCAGCAAAAATTAGCTTTCTAGATAATGCGTAGCTCCTGAAATGTCTCTGAGCACAGAAGAGCGTCGAAAATTGATTCGCACATATTGCGCAAGTAACCCATCTCAGCCGAAAAATGAAATTTTTCATTACTTTTCGGCTTTGGGCTTTAAGAAAACTTTTATTTATAAAGTAATTTTCTGATGTTCAGAGTGGAAAAAAAGGATAGAGCCTCTAAGTCCGGAAAAAAATTTCCATTGCAACAATCTGAAGTTAGAGCCAAATTAAAGACTGAAATTGTGGGTCGCACAGCTAAATCGTATCGTGCGCTTGCCAAAAAATACAATGTGAGCGATAAAACGTTTAAAAAGTATGTAAATAGGCAATTGTCTTCCGGCGCTTAAAAAATTTGTAGATAAATATCATGCGAACGATAATGCGGTGTTTTGGGCCGACATAGCGTCTGCTCATTATGCCAAATCCACTCGGAAGGCTCTTGACCATTTGAGCATTGAGTTCGTGCCTAAGCTGCAAAACCCTCCAAATGTGCCTCAGTTAACGTCAATTGAAAAGTTTTGGGCAAATTTGAAAAGAAATGTTTACAGCAAGGGATATAATCCAAAAAACATTGACTGTTTAATATTAAAAATCAAAAGAGAGCTTGCTAAAATGGATACAAAAGGAATTCACGAGGCTATGCGCAAGGTACCCGAAAATATAAGGAAGGCGCGATCAGCCATGAACATTTTTTGTAAAAATAAATTATAGTCTAATTAAAAACATATACAAAATTTAAGTTAGTCGGACTTGGAATAAATTTTTTATTTGTGTTAGAACAGTTGTTCGTATTTCATTCCGCATACCTTAATGGTCTGGTTTTTAAGGTAATAAATATATTCAGTTTAGCTGCAGAAATCTGCAGATGTGTGTGTTAAAGTAAATAAAGTGAAAGTTAAAGTTAAAGTAAATAAAGTGACGACGCCTTACGTTTTTGAAGGTCAGCTTTGCCCTGCAAAACATCTGTTTGGCGTATTGTGCTTTTGTTTTTTGTTCTGTCTTCGTCGTTTGTAGTTGTGTATGACTTTGCAAAATCTTTAATTTTTTTATTAATTAATTATGTTTATTTCAATTGGTTTTTCATATGACATACATATGACGTACATACATATGTAAAATAATTGTTACTTTTTGGCAAAAGTTCAGTCGCATGAAATCGTCAGTGGTTCAATATCAAAGTGTTTGGCTGAATGAGAAGGAACGGACTTCATTGCGCTGTTCCCACAAGATGTCTCTTTCTACACAAAGTGCAGCTGATCGCGAAAGGCCGAAAAAAATTTCATCGAGTCTTCTAAAAGGACAAAACGACGAAGAATTGCTGAGCTATCGAAAACCGATGAATTTATGGCTTCTGCCCTACGTTCCTGCATCATCCGTCCCTCATCTCATCCAGTGATTTCCGAACTAAGTGCCGATGAAGTATTATCAATTCTGTTAGACAAAAATTTAAGAAAACATCAATATTTGATAATACGTACTTTTATTAATAGTAAAACGTCGTATAATTTATTACCAAGCTACGAAAAACTTCTGGCAGCCAAAGCATCAAGTTATCCTGAGAACATGAGTGTCAGTGAATCGTAAGCTAAAGTTGAGCTGCAGAGCTTGGTAGATCATACGGCATCACGAATAGTACAACTTCAAGCAGATGTTCTTGACTCCATTGGCGATTAAATCTTTACTTTAATTGGAAAATGGAGCTTTGATGGCAGCTCTGGGCAATGCGAATATAAGCAAAAAAACAGCGACAAATAATGTTGTCGATGAGAGTTAATTTGTAACTTCATATGTCCGACAGCAATTATTAACTGAAGATGAAGATCCCAAAAAGCGAAAATTAATTTGGAGGAATCCTCAACCGTCGTCTGTACGTTACTGTAGACCAATAAAGTTTCAATTTAAAAAAGAAATTGAGAAGAAAAGTATTTCAAGGAAAAAATCAAAGATCTGAAACCCACAACTTGTACAGTATCTGACATAATGATTCATGTTGAACACCATTTGCAGTTAACTATGGTTGACTTTGCAGTGCTCTAAGCCAAACCTCTTCTTGTAAGTGTTACATATGTGAAGCAAAGCCGACAGAGATGAATAATTTGGAGAAATGCTTGCAAAAAAAAGGTTCACGAAGCACGTTATGAGTTTGGCTTGTCACCATTGCACTCATATATCCGGTTTTTTAAATATTTTTTGCACGTGTTCTACAGATTGGAACTAAAAATTTGGCGAGTGTTTCCCAGAAGACAAAACTGCTCTTCTAAATAGGAAAAAACAAATACAAGCAGACTTTCGTACAAAAATGGGGTGCATGACAAAAATAGTGTCATAGCGCCCACGGGTGTTATGACATTTCCAAAAGTATTATAGCGCCCATTCTCAAAGTGTCGTAGCGCCCGTGGGCGCAAAATGCAAAATGCATCAAGAATCAATGAGCTTACCGATATGAATTTCCCGTTCATTTTCTTATCTCTCTAAACATTTTTCAAGCTTTCGTTACAATGATCTTCTGAGTTAGTTTATCATTGATCTTTTCACAAAGTGCAAGCGATATGGAAGCTGTTTCTTACAATTATAAAATTGTTGCTGGATTTCGAAAAAATTCGAAGTTGTTGCTTCTTACAACCCAGCAACAATTATTCAAAATAAAGAGTGTGTTAAGAAATAGTTCGCGTTATGTTTGTTAATTAAAAGACTGTAGCGTCTCAGTGTCTGTGTCGAATACTGGCGTGTGCACTCAATTGAGTCTTGAACATAATCACAATCATGCTGCTCCAGAAAAGTTGATAAAAGAGCTGGACTTAATTAACAATATAAAAAAAAAATGTGAAACTAAAAATTTAAAAAGAAAAGGAGTCCGTGATATTTTTGACGAAGAATGCCGAAAAACTAGTGAAGCTTCACCTTCAGTTGCTTTTCCGAAAGTAAGACGGCAATTATTTAGGATCCGTAGTGAAGCCACGATGAAAAATCCTAATTCGCCAACTGAAGCCAAATTACTTTTTGACGACAGAACGTTTTTTGAAAAGTACGGCACATCAAAAAAAAAAAACCAGCAACCGTTTTACAGAGGCACAATTTTAGAAGAAAACTTCGCTTACTGCATTTTTGTATCGCCTAGTATTGTGGAGCTAATTGAAAAGAGAACAGGGGAACGCCACTTTTTGATTGACGGAACTTTTGATACGGTCCCTTCTTGCGGCTTTAATCAACTTCTTATTGTGCATTACCAATTTAGGAACCATGTACGTATTTATATTCATATAGTTTTTGCAAAATGTAGCTAAACGTTTTATTCCGATTTCAGACTTTTCCATTTATTTACGTTTTGATGACGAAAAAGTCCAAGGAGGCCTACGAGCACCTTTTTGCTTTTTTGAATTCAAATTTTTTTGAGTTTAAGCCGAAAAGTTGTATAACGGACTATGAGATGGCTCTGAGAAATGCGCTAAAAAATATTTTTCCAACGGCAACGCCTGTTGGTTTCATTATTGTCAAGCTTTGAGGCGCAACAGCTTAAAGATTGCAAATTTTGGAGCCATTTTAAAAAAAGATGTGAGCTGCTACAAATGGTATCGAACTTTCCTCAGCTTGCCATTAGCTCAGCCTCGGCAGATTAAAGAAATATTCATCGTTTTAAAGGAGAAATTGTTGGAGCTGCCCAAAAAGACGCACGACAGTCTGAAACTATTTGTTAAATATTTTGAAAAGCAGTGGATGATTAAAGTAAGACTTAATAATTTTTTGTTAATAACACTACTCGACAAATTTCAACTTTTTTTTTCCGCTGTCTCCAAAAATGACTTTCTAATAGATTGGGAGATTTAAAATTTTTTTAAGAATTATGGTTTTTTTCTTGGAGTAGTTTTTTTTTTAAGAATTTTTAAATATCTGGTATTTTTTGTCATAGGTAGTGCTTCTATTTTTCACATAACTCTCGTTTCATACAACTGGTTGTATTGAACTTTGCAGTTAAAAAATGCTGATGCTGATAAATGCAGCTATAAATCCGACTCAGACACTTTGTAGCAGAAACTTAACGTCTAGCAGATATTAAGCTTCCAAATTGAAATTTCATCATTTTTTTCGGTATTTTTTACCCGAAATTTTGACTTTGAAACTTCAGGAAAAATCGAAAAAAAAATAAATGAATGCCTTGATTTTTGGTTTTAGATAGACACATTAATTACGCGTCGTTTAAGGTATCGCTTATAAAAATATAAAATCAAACGGCTAAGTTATAATAACCGTTTGACCAAAACGAGCCAAATCTCATTTTATCTGAAAAAATACCGAAAAATACTTGAATTTATTTAAGTGTTATGATACTTAAATATTTTTATTGTTATTGCTTGATACTATTTTTAAAATGGTTTGTCTGTCTTGTTTTGTCATTTAAGTCATATTATTTTATGAGAGTTCACACATAGTCGCCCAACATATTCTCATTCCAAACACCTTGATACCGTCGTTCCATAGCTTTTAATTGTTGGTGAAATCTCTCTCCGTGTTCATCACTAACATTCCCAAGGTTTGGCGGAAAAAAGTCTAAGTGGGAGTGCAGGAAATGGATTTTGAGTGACATGTTGGCTCCAATTTTTTCATAATTCTTAAGTAGGTCTTGAACGATATTAACGTAATCATCACTCTTTCTGTTACCAAGAAAATTTGTTGTAACCAGTCGGAATGAGTTCCAGGCTGCTTTTTCATTCGTAGATAAAATATTTTCAAATCCACCATCGTTTAGTAGTTTTCGAATTTGGGGGCCAGCACATGAAGTTGACCGGCCTGAGTTGTCCATTTCAATTAGAAACAAGTGGTATTTTTCGAAAACACACGATCGTATTCTGCTGGAAGTCAGAACTACACTGAGGCAGGGATACTGGATACTCCATACTGGATACCCCAAATAAATATGACCAGGTAGGATATATATCCGATATTTATCAATACCTAAGACTCGGTAAAACCAAAATTACAGGTCCTTTTTGTTTTTTGCAATCCCATTTTGGAAGTTGGACCAGAAACATACCGGTCGGTATTTTTTCAGGTAAAAGACATTTTGGGTCGTTTTGGTCAAACGGTTATAACTTTGATTTTATATTTTTATAAGCGATACCCTAAACGACGCGTAATTAATGTGTCTGTCTAAAACCAAAAATCAAGGCATTCATTTATTTTTTTTTTCGATTTTTCCTGAAGTTTCAAAGTCAAAATTTCGGGTAAAAAATACCGAAAAAAATGATGAAATTTCAATTTGGAAGCTTAATATCTGCCAGACGTTAAGTTTCTGCTACAAAGTGTCTGAGTCGGATTTATAGCTGCATTTATCAGCATCAGCATTTTTTAACTGCAAAGTTCAGTACAACCAGTTGTATGAAATGTGAGTTATGTGAAAAATAGAAGCACTACCTATGACAAAAAATACCAGATATTTAAAAATTCTTAAAAAAAAAACTACTCCAAAAAAAAAAAAAAACATTCTTCAAAATTTTAAAACATCCAAATCTATCAGAAAAAGTCGTTTTTGGAGACAGCGGAAAAGTCGTGTCGACTAGTGTAATCTTTATATAATTTTTTCTATTTCTTTACTCAACATAATGTTTTTCTTTTAAATTTTTTCCAGATCACACCTAATGTGTTCTCGGTTAGCTCACAGATTTTGAGAACAACAAGTTCCTTGGAATCTTTCAACGCGACATTGGGTAGGAAATTGCAGAAGCATGGCCGATTCAACCAATTCCTCGAAGTTATTCGAGATGAGGACTATGCTTCGTCCGCTATCCTAGCCAATGCTCTTGATGGAGACTTAGCCGCGCTTAACACAAAAGGCAAAAAGCAAAGAGCCAAGGACAATTTCATTGCTGAGCTTCTCAAGGACTTGGACGACTCAAAAATTTATTTGACAGAATTTTTTGAATATTTGATTAATGAAAAAAATGAATTCATTAAGTGGGACACCAAATTTGAGGAGTCGTCGTTCGATTTGGAATCCGATGAGGATGAGGACGACAATATATTACCCTTCACTCAAATGATTGAAGTTTTAAAATGTATTTTGTGCTTCGAGAAGCCGCGTGACGTTGTATTTAAGCCTTGTAGGCACTTTAAAGTATGCAGTGATTGCTACAAAGCTTTGAAACAACGATACAAAAACCCGCCCATATTGCAGACAAATAGTTGAAAGTAGTAAAAAAGTTTACCAATAAAATATGAATTTATTATTATTTAACCGCAACATTTATTTGGGAAAGGATGCTTGCAACAATTTTATTTAAAAAACTATTTATAAAGTAAAGAAATAATGAAAATTTGTATGCTAAAAATCGCGCGATTTTTTTGTGTACAAATTTTTGCCTCCGGCGCTAAGATTGACACAATTCAAATATTTCATATTTTTTATTTCAAAAACTATTTATAAAGATAAGAAAGATTGACACCATTTTAAAATTAAATTTCAAATATATTTAAAAAATTGAATATATATAACTAGGAGCTATGTAAAGCAACCTTTGGGGTCTTATTTCCCAATTAAAATAAAATAAGACCCCAAGACTAAAATAAAATAGTTTTGGGGTCTTATTTATTTCTTTTTTCGGGTCTTATTTCATAATTAAATATTTGTTAGGAAATAAGGCGCCAAAAATGGAAATAACACCTTACATTTTATTAAAAATGGATTTTTTTCGGCCTTATTTCATTCTTTTTTTTGGGGGGTGTTATTTCGCGGACTTACACAAGGTACAAACAGACAATAATTTAACAGTAACGACAACTAAACCACAAAAAGTCCACAAAGAGAAAATTAGAAGATTGACCAAAAATAACGAACAATGATAATTTCAGATGGGTTGCGATGGAAACGTTTGAAGAGAGATAAAAAGCGATGAGCCAATCGCGCAAACAACATTGGGACCAGACAGGATAATACAAACATACAAAACGTTTGTATACATAGTTCGACTAGTATACTAGTACCTACCCTCGCCCTTCCTCCTCCGAAACCTCTACGAGCCGGCTACAATGTAGAGACCACCAACAACACCAACTCACACCACCAACTCACATTCGCTCCAATTGTAACAGCGGACGCAAACCACAACATCAGCAGATGGTCGGCCACTCAGAATTAGAGACTCAGCATTATTGTAAAACCATATCTACCCAAAGTTGAAAAAAAAATTCAGAATACTTTTCTATACCAAACCAATCAGACGTGTATTACTTGTACCAAGATCGGCCTCATAACCATTTTACCCAGAAATATCCTACACTTAATCATAACTCGCGCATTTGTATGACTTTTGGTTAAGCTGGGTTTGCCAACTTTGTTTTGATATGTGAGGCTAAAATTTTCGTGCACAATTTGATTGTTAATACGTGTTCTAATGCGATTTTGTTGTAGCTCATCATATCTTCAGTTGCTAACTGTCGCATGTGTAACCGTCTGGATCTTTTAAGGATTATTATGATGTCGATTCGACCATTTTAATTCCTTTTCTTTTCTTCCTCAGACGACTTAGTACCACGAGGCATTTTCAACTAAAAATGACGTTTTTATACTCGAAGAGTATAGGGATATATTCGATTAGTGGTGATAGGGGATGTAAGTGGTGTGGTGTAACTCCCAAAAGTAAACGTTTCCGACCCCATAAAGTATGTGATTTCTTGATCAGCATGAATAGCCGAGACGATATAGCAATGTCTGCCTGTCCGTCCTCGTTAGCGCTTAAATCCCAGAGACTATAAAAACTAGAGCAACCAAGTTTTGCACACAGACTCCTGTCATATCACACTATTACAAGTGTATTTTAAATTTTCGCACTGCCCCTTTCCGCCCTCACTAAGGACGAAAATCTGTGGCATGCACAATTTTTAAGATACGAGAGATTAAATGCTGAATTAGAGAGAATAACTATATCAATTAGAGTGTTGAATCTGGATCAGATCGGATCATTGTTATAGCCCCAATGAAGAAACCCATTTCGAAAGTCATCGTTCCCTCTCGCTCTCTCTCACACGACACTCCGTCTGCTTTGCTCGTTAGTCTTTTTTGACGCCTAGTTCTCAGAGACTATAAGAGCTAAAGAAACCAATCTTTCTATCCAAGCTCCTGTAATATCACTTCAATACAAGTGTATTTCAAAATTTTGTCTCGCCCCCCTCCTCCGAAAGAAAATCTGTGGGATCCACAATTTTTAAGATACGATAAAACCAGCGCAGAATTATAGAGAATAACCGTATCAACCAGATTGTCGAATCTGGATCAGGTCGGACTACTATATAGCAAGAAGTAACAAATTAAATTTTAGGGGCTACCGAATGCCTTCCAAGCACTTACTCATTCCCTCTCTCTCTCGCACACACTTCCACGACATATATGTATATGTAGATGTATGTACATATATGAAGATGTGGAATTGTAGAAACAGATATAAAAAACATGTTTAAACAAAAATGGAAACATAACATCTTATATATAAAAATCTCCCAAAGGGTTCAATTTAAATTTTTATAATTTTCTCTTTTGGCTAAAATTTAATTCGTCCCATTCGCGAACATATAATAAATTACATAAATCGGGAGCTCATATTTACATATTTAATCTTAATGCGTACCGGGTATAAAGTAGAGACGCTTTCTTTGCCGCGGCACACAACGTTCCCTCACGTTTTAAATATTTTTGTTGGTTTGATGAATTGTGTGCTCACGTACTAAATCAATCCGCTTGCCATTTTAATAGAAACGATGCTAACACTGCGACTCTTAACGCATGAATAAACTTCCTACGGCTTTGATCGCTTATCTAAGCTAACGGTACCGCAAATGGTGTTCAAAAAACACGGGAATTTGTAGTAAATGAGCTTAACAATAAGAGATAAGAACTGAATATTCAAAACAAACAAGCAGATATTACTTTTTAAGAAAAATTGAAAATACATTTTGTTCATGTAGTCATTTACCAAGGTACTATACCAATATAAGGAACTACATTTCTACAATTAAGTCCCCCCAACAGTCTACGAGCATCACGCATTTTCCATCACAATTATCAAAGGGGCAGCATAGAGTATTATGTACATACATATATATAAATATCCGCAGTCTAATTGGTAGTTGCAAGGAACAAAAAATGTAGACACTTATACACATTAACAGCATGTAAGGAGCATATATTTATACCAAAGGGCTGTGTAAAAATCAGCGTTTGAAAATGCTACGCTGCACCGTTTTGCTCTTTCACGAACATTTTAAACAACCTATATTTAATGCGGCGATAGTTTGGCCCCGTTTGACGCTCAAAGAAACTGCGCTGAAAGAAAAGAATAACTACATTTTATTTTGTGTTACACGCCTGTAGTCTGCATGCCAAATCCGTTTGATTTAGATCTTTTAATCTCTGAAAACTAGGCGGTAAATAAAACGTAAAGAAACAGAATGACTATGTCGCTTCAGATAATGATGCTGAACAAAAATAAAAATATACATACAGCTGTGTTCATGGAAATAGCAGTGCTGCACGTCACCTCCTTCAAACTCGTTTTAGAGATATTTCTAGTCTTCCAAATTGAGCAAATGATACTTTTTTAGAAAGCCTGGAATGTAAGCATTATAATCCTGAAGAAATTTCGTTACATTTGCATTCCATCTTCTTGTTTTTCATTACTTTAGACAATTACCCATGAAATCTGCTGTTCACTGAAATAGCAGTGCGGGGATACAAATATTATTAAAAAATTAAAAACCAAACAAATAAATTTAAAAATTTCACCATCAGTGAGATTTATTTAATTATTGAATATTTTGATAAAATAAATTTTTGGAGCATACAAGAAATCATTGTGTGGTTCAGAAGAGGAGACCTACTAATTTGACTAAAAACTAAGGGCAGGATGCTTATAGGGATTGAAAACTAAGCTGTTTTAGACGCTCACTATTGTATTTAAGCCAAATAACTATACAAATTAGACTGAAAATCCAGTTACTATGCGAAAAACGACGCTTTTACAGGTTGGTCAAAGTGAGCATTACAGCCCGACCAAGTCTACAGTACCTTCAAAAAATATGAAAGCAAATTTATTTCGTTATTTCAGTTATGTGACAGTTAATAGATGACTAATCACACATTATTTAAATGCAAGAAGTCCAAGAAAGATACGCGTTTGGTTTTTGATAACACATAGGAGCACGACTCAAGTTTGCAAAAACGCATATGGACTGGCCTGTGTTACAGCGAAAAAACACTATGGGCTGATCAGGGTAAAGTGGTATTATATACTCAGATAGATTTCATAAAATATGTTTGGCGTTCACGGAAACCAGATAAACACACAAAATTTTGAAAAAACTGAGTTAGGTAGCTGGGATGCGCACTTTGAGGTGCAGTTCATTTGGATTAGTATCTAAAACTTTTGTGTTGCCAACAATTTGACAAAAATGTGTACTTGAGAATACATTACAGTCATATTCCAGTTGAAAAATGCTTTTGAAAAGAATTTTTCAATAGGATAATGATCCAAAACACTTTCGAAAGCTCACTAGGAATTGGGTTGCATACGAAAATATCGACGGCCATCCTCTGCAATAGTAATTTTTCGAATAGTAACTGGATTTTCAGTCTAATTTGTATAGTTATTTAGCTTAAATACAATAGTGAGCGTCTAAAACAGCTTAGTTTTCAATCCCTATAAGCATCCTATCCTTAGTTTTTAGTCAAATTAGTAGGTCTCCTCTTCTGAACCACACAATGATTTCTTGTATGCTCCAAAAAAAAAAAGTACCGCTATGTCCAAAAATTTATTTTATCAAAATATTCAATAATTAACTAAATCTCACTGATGGTGACATTTTTAAATTTATTTGTTTGGTTTTTAATTTTTTAATAATATTTGTATCCCCGCACTGCTATTTCAGTGAACAGCAGATTTCATGGGTAATTGTCTAAAGTAATGAAAAACAAGAAGATTGAATGCAAATGTAACGAAATTTCTTCAGGATTATAATGCTTAAATTCCAGGCTTTCTAAAAAAGTATCATTTGCTCAATTTGGAAGACTAGAAATATCTCTAAAACGAGTTTGAAGGAGGTGAGTGCAGCACTGCTATTTCCATGAACACAGCTGTACTTAATGGTTCGAAAACGCGATTTTTGGCAAGAATTTAATATTCGTTGATCTTTTTTAATACATACTGGGATAAAATGGTGATGCTAAATATATCGAGCTAAAAGAAATCTATATAAAAAATTCAACGCTTGTTTGAAAAAAACTATATTTTATGAAAAAATGTATCGAACTGCTCTCGTACCTACGCCAGCCTTAGAGAAAAAAGGACGAAATAGCCGGGTTCTGAGATATGATCAAATAAATATCATTAAATATTAACATATTTTTTCTTAGCGCACAAAAATAAAAAGTCCACACATCCTATACAAACTCATAAAAATAAGCTTAAAAAAAAAATTATCGTGAAGGACAAAAAAATAGATGATATAATATTTTAACGGTTGATTACGGCTTTAAGAATGATTTTGGATCAAATTTATTTTGCAAAGAGGAGTCGACATGTTACTGACTAAATAATACAAGTCATATAAGCTCTGGAGAGTACTGAACAACACACTTAAAGAAAACTTCAGATCTAAAACGTTCAAGCGTAAACAACTACAGATAACAGGCTTGCCTTCCAATCAATCACTCACCTCTATTACTATACACCAAACACTATTAAAAATGTGGTTACCGCAATTAGCATCTACATAAATACCACGACTAGCATCAAACCTAAAAAAGACAAATCACGCCCAAACGTTAACAAATTAATCAAGTAAACTCAAAAGCTACGTAAGATATGGAAAGGAATCTGACATGATGATGGAAAAAAAAAATTAATATCCAAACTTCAAAAAATAATTATAAAAAAAAAGTTTATAGATTTGAATTACCTATGTCAAATAAACTAACACGCATCTTTACGTTTTAAAAAAAATAGTATGATTCTCAAATAAACCACCTTTCTTAACCAAACTTCATCACGAATATGCGATTACCTGGAAATATCCAACAAATTTTAGTTAAATTTTTAAAAACAGAGAAGTAAGCTCAAAATAAAACTATCTGAATGTTCTGGTATGTTCATACATATGGGCATTTCCCAGATATCGAACGGACCAATCGTAGTGCATCGTAATTTAAAGCTCTGTTGTTCGGTTTTATTAAATTTAAAGAAATGCCGTTCCCTGATATTGAAAAATAATAGAGGAAACAAGTATAGCATTAATCATATTTTTTTAAAGAAAAATAAAGAAATTCATAAATAAAAAAAATATCTCAAGTCAAAAACATTATATGTCAATTAATTAAACTGGCTGAGTTTCAATTTTTTTAGAAAACAACATCTCTAAAAAAGTGTATGAAAATGTTATATTATTTACTATTGGGTTTCCCAGCCAGATATTAAGTCGCCAAAACATTAAATCATAGCCAGTGGTTTGATATTTGATACTACCCACTGCATCACATTTTACATATGTATACATAAGCCCCCAGCCGTCTCTCACATCTTATTTAATTATTTCGCCTTTTCTATCGCTCTTTTGATCTTTCGTCTTCGCTATCGCTCTCTCGATCCATCGCTCGCTCGCTTGCATTAGGGCGCGGGTATCTTGGCCCGCCTGGGTTTGAATTCAGTCTGCACCTAGCACTCATTTCTTGAACATCGTATTAGAATAGCTCTTCAATCCGACACCGTCTTGAACCAACCCCCGCGTCTTGAAGCGTCTGACCCCGTCGTGAATCGAGCGAGTCATATTTCGTATAATCTCGCGTTTGCATTATGTCTCGGGCAATTCGGTCCACCTGCATTCATACTGTCGCGAACTGATTTTCAAACCCATCAAGCCCAAATACATTTTGTTATCGATCTTTCGCTCTTTATTTCATAACTCAAACTAATTCAACAGTTATTTCCGCTGTCGTCCAAAATGACTTTTTCTGATATATTTGAAAATTTAATTTTTTTAAAAGAATTTTTTAATAGTTTTGTATTTTTCTTCAAAGGTAGTGGTTCTCTTTATCATATAACTTAAGTTTCTTATAGCTGGTTGTATTGAATTTTGTAGTTCTGAAAAGCAATGCAGTTATAAATCCGACCCAGACACTTTGTAGCTGCGGCTTAACGTCTGGAAGATATTAAGATTTCAAATTCAAATTGCATAAATTTTTGCGGTCTTTTTTCTCGAAATTTTGTCTTTGAAAAGTCAGGAAAAGTAAAAAAAATGTTTGGTTTTAGATCAGAGGCAGCGTCCTATGCTCTGTGCATAGGAAAAGACAACGGAGCAGCGCAGGGGGCATTGGATACCAAACAGCACGCAAAATGCGTTTACAGGCCTGTGATGTGGTTCTATTTCTAAGCGAAATGGTTTGCATTACAGCTGTGAGGTATACCGGGTGATCGAGAAAGACATGATCACGTTTATGATGGAGACCCGGAGGGGCTTAAAGGAGCTGACCGTAGGCTTTAAACAGTAATACGACCGGCTCCTATCCATGGAGTCTCAATTCAGTGGCTTACAACTACTGAATGAGTCTCCCAGCCGCAAAAGTGTTACTTCGCGTGATCTACAAGTTCCAGAGGTCCCTCGGTCAACCGATGCTGATAAGCTGACTCTGACCACTCTAAAAGTGCAGCAGTTGATTTCGTTTGCTACTCCAAAGGCAACGACAGCTACGGGTGATGAAAATTCGGTAGCCGAATTTATCGCGTCGGAGAGCATGCAGCCAAAACCGTCTTTAGCGTCCGTGTCCGCAATGTCAAACTCATTAGCTGTCCCCGCAATTTCGACCCCACCAGTGAATATACGTCCCGGACCACCGGGTATTACCATCACAGGTGATAGGCCTGTGGTGCCAAGATTGGTGGGGATCCCACCAAAGAGACAAGTTTTTGTCTCGCGGCTAGCCCCTGATTCCACAATTAATGATGTGACGGCTTATATCTAAAGCCAAATAAAAGCTGCTGATTTTAAGGTGGAAAAGTTTAACTTTTCTTATGCCAAATTTTGGCCGGAGCATTTGGTGGTGAAGGAGGTTAAGGCAAAGAAGAACGCTAGGTCCCCAATAACTCTGCCAACGAATCAGACCAATGCGCCGCTTTCGTCTTCCCGCTCTACCTTCACCCCTACAAAAAACTAATAGATGCTCTCTTAGTGACCTATCAGAATGTTCGAGGTTTACGTAGTAAGCTCAGAATTCTTTTCAAGGATAAAGTCGCATTTGCATCCCACGTTATTTTGTTTACCGAGACCTGGTTGAAGCCGGACATTCTTAGTTCCGAAATTTTGGCAGGTCGGTACACAACTTATAGAAAGGATCGTTCGTCTCGACGTGCAGGAGGGGTTCTAATTGCTGTGGACTCAAACTTCACGTCGGAATTTTTCACAGTCCACATCCAGCCGGAACTGGAATTTCTGTGTGTAAGACTGATTCTTCCCGCTTTCTCAGTTTTCATAACTTGTTCGTATATTCCACCTTCTTCGGATATCGCAATTTACGAGCAGCATTTGTCCGCCTTAACTGCTATCTCTTCCTCGCTATCTGACAAAGATCACATGATAGTTCTTGGTGACTTCAACTTGCCAGGAATTGTTTGGTCTTCGGCAAATGAGTCTAATAGCCTGGTACCCATGGCACGTCATGACTTTGTTGACGGCTTGATTGACCTGTCTCTGTCTCAAGTTAACCATGTTAAAAACTCCTTGGGTCGATTTCTTGATCTGTGCTTTGTAACGGATCCGACCTTAGCGTTGTTAACTCGAGTCCCCCCGTTCACTATACCTGAAGATGCCTAACATCCTACTTTCGAAGGTTCGCTCGACCTAGGCTCAACTATATTGGATCGGTCGGGTAGACTACCCCAATGTGTCCGCTGCTTCCGTAAAGCCGAGTTTACGAAGCTTATTAACCTTATTAGGGATTTTGATTGGTCGGCTTTATATTTGTGCAGTGATGTTACGACAGGCACAAACATTTTCTATAATGCACTGGACTCACTTTTTGTCTCTTGTGTCCCACTTTCCTGTCCGATTAGATCAAGAAAACCCCCTTGGTTTACCAAGGAGTTAAAGGAGTCCCATCTAAAAACCTTAAAATCAAGACGATATAAAAAATTTCAAGAAGTTGGCTCTCCTTCTTCTCTTTCCCGTTATGTAATAGCTCGGTCAAACCTTTCAGTTCTTAACGCTCAATGCTATCAGAATTACCTATCTCGATGCAGGATACGTTTTTCTAAGGACCCCAAACAGTTCTACAGCTTCGTAAACAGTAAGCGTAGAACGTCCGCACACCCATCCTCGCTATCCTTCCTTAATACGTCGGCAGATAATGATCAGGCAATTGCCGATCTTTTTGCCCGTTTTTTTCAAACTACCTATTCGCAGGACGTTTACTCTGGTTATCCGTATCCATACGGTTTACCGAGGTCAAACGGCATTTTCAGTCCCTTGCTAAATGAAAGCTCGTTGCTTCATGATCTACGAACAGTAAAGCCGGTGTTCTCACCGGGTACGGACGGAGTTCCCGGCTGTGTACTCAGGTACTGTGCCGAGTCTCTGTGTGGGCCGTTGCTTAAACTATTCAACCTATCCATAAATTCTTCATGTTTTCCCCCGATATGGAAGGAATCTTTTATTATTCCTCTCCAATAAGAAAGGTAGCAAGTCTGACGCCATAAACTAGGTATATCTTAGTTATCCGCTAGCAGCACCTATGCAGATCATTTATATCTCCATCTCAACATAGATTTTTAAGGCGGAGATCAACCACTACTAATTTATTGGTGTTTACCTCCTTTATAATAAAAGGCTTTCAAGGTAATTCGCAGACGGGTGTTGTTTACACCGATTTTAGTAAAGCGTTCGACTCTGTAAACCACTCCCTCCTAGCACAAAAGCTCGACCGTCTAGGGTTCCCAATCTCCTCAGATGGATCTCTAGCTACCCTTGTTCTAGGTCTCAAAGAGTCCTTTTCAAAAACTCCCTGTCCTCACCAGTTATGGTGACTTCGGGTGTACCACAGGGCAGCCATCTAGGGCCCTTGCTCTTTACACTCTTTATAAATGACCTGCTTTCTGTATTAACATACTATCGAGTACTTATGTATGTGGATGATGTTAAGCTCTGTGTCCAGTATGAGCACATTTCTTTTCAATCCAGGTTGCAATTCGATCTCGATAGATTTCAGTCTTGGTGTTGTGCAAATTTATTGAATCTTAATGCTTCAAAATGTAAAGTAATGACTTTTTATCGTCCCAGCGCCTTTCTGGTTACTTACACCCTTTGTGGTGGTTCTCTTGATAGAATTACCCGGGTTGATGATCTTGGTGTTCTACTAGATCCCAAGTTAAAGTTTTCAGAACACATTTCTACAATGGTGAATAAGGCCATAAGGCTACACCTCTCTGGTTCGTCCGATTTTAGAATACGGCTCTTGTGTATGGTGCCCTCAGTACAACGTACACCAAGACCGGATAGAATCAGTTCAGAAAAACTTTTTACTTTTTGCTCTGCGCGGCCTCAACTGGGATGCAGATGTGACATTGCCGTCTTACCCTATTAGATTGCTTTTAATAAACCTTCTAACCTTAGCAAATAGTAGGAAAATGCTTGGTGTGATTTTTGTGCATAGTTTGATCAAGGGTAACGTAGATAATCCTGACTTTTTTAGTTGCATAAGTTTCACGATTTCTATTAAAAACGCTAGAAAATATATATTTCATTATTTCTTCAGTTTTGTAGATCAAATTAATGCTTGCATGAACCGCTTAAGCTCTTATGCTCCGATTAAAATTCCCTTGCGCCATATTGTTTCTACTACTAATTCCCCTTCTTAAATTAGTAATATTATTGCATATCAACGACCAAATGTCAAAAATATCAGTGGTTGGTTTGGGTGTAAAATTTGCTGGTGTTAATCAAGGTCGCACCACGGTTTTCTGTCATCACAGCATTAATGGTGGTAAGAAGACTGATTATGAGTACGTTTGAGTACGATGGCTCTAGAGAGAACTGCGAAGGATATTCACTCAACTCAGGACTACTCATTGGACTACCGTGGCTTTTGAAACTTGGCCATCTGCTAAAGAAAAGTTCGGCCTTTCGCCTGAAGAAGCTACGCGCATTGAATTAAAGACAACCTGAAAATATTATATATGGATAATGCCAGCGTTCGCATTTTCTACTCCGTAGCAGCAAGAGCAATGAAAATATTGCTATGCTCTCGCTACCGCTCTCGTTTTGAACAGTAGCGGTAGCAGAGACGTAGCAGAGACGTAGCAGAGACGTAGCAGAAAAAAAAATGTATTTGCTCTGCTATAGCTGTAGTTTATTCGCGTCATTTACTAAGGCTATAGCAAGAGCAAAAAAGTTAAACGATGTGCTCCGCTCTCTGGAGCGGTAGCCGAAAACTGGAAGCGAGATGAGAGCAGAGCAAAAGAGCATGAACTCGTGGCTCAGCAACAAAACGAGAGCCGTAGTCAATGAAAAAAAATCTTTTGCTCTGCTCTCATCCCGCTCCCCGTTTTCGGCTACCGCTCCCGAGAGCGGAGCACATCGTTTTATTTTTTTGCTCCTGCTATAGCCGTAGTAAATGACACGAATAAGTTACGGGAATAGCAGAGCAAATACATTTTTTTTTTCTGCTACCGCTACCGTTCAAAACGAGAGCGGTAGCGAGAGCAAAACGAAAAACTACGGAGCACCGTAGCATTTTCAAACGCTAAAGAATGCACTTGAATTTTTTTTACTTTTTTATAAATAATAATAATTAGGTTCCTCAAAAATAAAAATTAGTTAACAAAATTCCAAATTTGGTAAAAATCCCAAAAAAGTATGTGTTGATCGGCTATTTAATTTCATTTTGTGTCACTCTTTGTTCAGGGCAGCCGCAAACTTCCGTAGCGCACTGTGGAGATCGCTCCGCGCCCGACTCGCTCTCGTACGCTCTTGCACACGGCACTCGGCTCAGAAGAGCCGCCCGGCGCTCGGGCGGCCACTAGCTTGAGCGGGAGTTTAGTTACGCTCTCACCTCTGTTACGATCGGTCAACGTCTTTTTGCACTACACACGTACATACGATTTCTCGCCCATACATACATTTTGTGAACATTACCTACTATAACCGAAAATAAACTAAAGTGAACGAAGTGAAACACATAGACGTGCTGGTTTCATTCAACGGCTGTGCTACCTCCCGGATCCGCCCACTACAACCACTCTTTAAACGGGAAATTGTATGATAAACTAGATCCGAAAAAGGGCTAACAAACAACCGATCAAAAAAATTATTGATATAATTTTGATTCAAATTTTGTTTGAACTCAAGCCAGAATGTACCATTTATGGTCTCTGTGGCGCTGGAGAACGACAATGCACGTATAAGAGCTTCGCAATATTGGATAAATCAATTAATAAATTACAACATCCATATAATCGGCTTTAATGAAATTACTTTTGTTTTCATTTTCTAGCCAGATAGCACTTTCCTTGGAGAACTTCGCAAGCCGCTTGGTATTGGATCTTTTTCTTGCCTTCCATGTTTAGTATCGATATGCAAGTGTCGATAACGACAAAATATAGTATAATTATATTTTTCACTCGAGCCCAACAAATACCACTTCTGCTTTTATAATATACATATGTCTGTACATCGTTGACTTTCTAGTCTTAATTGGCCATTTATTTTCCTGAGCCGGGTGCTCACAAAAAAAATGTCTATCGAAAGAAATACAGGCATGGATTTTTATCGTTTCCATACGAATATCATCCCTGATTCAGCCGAAAGACAATTTTTCCGATCTGAGTACGTAGCTTAAATTACTTCTGTCTGTTAAGGGTAAATTGGGTAAATAGTAAACTTTTATTAAACATTGATAATAATATCGGGATTTTGGCATGGTGATCCCTTTGACAAGTAGAAAATTGTAAACGTCACATAAAAGCGGATGTTCTTGACCGTTTTGAAAAATAACAGGAAATCGTGGATTGAAACAGCAGGATTAATGCAGAATGCAAATAGGGGTTGCACGACTATGGGGTCGGCGGTGTGATCATGATTTCAGACTATGGCTCTGTTCACCGTATGAAGCCGTAGCCGTAGCGAAAATGTAAAAGAAATAAAACGCGAATTAATCATAGACATCAGAACTCCCACATATGACAAAAAGACAACCGACGAGAAGCCACGGGAAATTACAGCTCAGCACAACCGTTCGAGAGACCGAAATTGAAAAATGTTACAACCGTTTTATAAATGTGATACAAAACATTGACAAACGATGATCGAAATTAACAACTATTAGCCTCGAAATACTGACGCCTTACCATGGAGCCAATTCGGAACTTTTTCGTGATGAACAAACTTAAGCAGAGTGCAAGGAATTCGGAAAATCAAGAACGCCGAAAATGAGAATTTCATGGCTAATCTACTCGGATAGAATTAGCTTTCGCTTTAAGTTGTATCATCAGTCGTAAAACAACAGACGACCATTTTATGGTTGATGGAAGTTAGACTGCATTAACCGTTATAAATCCTCAGATGTCCCAGAAAATGTTGATTACTTGGATTTTTCAATAAACAATACCAAACTTTTTTTTGTTTCCAATAGATCTATTGGCATCCCAACCTTAAGATTAAGAGTACTTCAAGTAGTATAATTATTTATTTGATTTACATTTTTCTCTATTTACTCACTTTTTTCCATTAAAAATAGATAGCCCCGTTTGGTGAATATCTCCTCAGGCTTCTGTAAATGAGAACAGATTTATTTATATAATAAAGTCAGCTTAGCTTATTTAATTACCGTGCGCTTTTCCATGTACTTGGCTTTTAGCTCAGTCACCTTTTCACGAGCTTCTTCAAAATTTTCGCGGGTCTGAAAACCGAAAATAAACATAATAAATTAGTTCATCGTCTCTACCCTCTTCGTCTGGGTGAATATCACAACATTGTACGATATCACAAAATTCTTACATTTTTAATATATAATTTAGTCAGCTGATTACACTAGTCGACACGACTTTTCCGCTGTCGCCAAAAATGACTTTTTCTGATAGATTTGGATGTATAACATTTTTTAAGGAATGTTTTTTTTTCATGAAGTAGTTTTTTTTTAAAGAATTTTAAAAAAATGTTGTATTTTTTGTCATAGGTAGTGCTTCTATTTTTCACAAAACTTAAGTTTCCTACAACTGGTTGTACTGAACTTTGCAATTAAAAAAAGCTGACAACTGCAGCTATAAATCCGACTCAGACACTTTGTAGCTGCAACTTAACGCCTGGAAGATATTAAGCTTCCAAATTTAAATTTCATAATTTTTTTCGGTATTTTTCCTCGAAATTTTGATTTTGAAAGCTCAGGAAAAGTCGAAAAAAAAATATTTGAATGCCTTGATTTTTGGTTTTAGATAGACACATTAACTAGGCGTCGTTTAGGTATCGCTTATAAAAATATAAAAATAAACGGTTAAGTTACAACCGTTTGACCAAATTTTCCTATGCCGAATATCTCCGATAAGTTCCGTTAGCCGACGTATGTATAACCGCTTTTTATACCCGGTACTCGAAGAGTATAGGGGTATATTAGATTTGTGGGGATAACGGTTGTGTGTAACGCACAGAAGGAAGCGTTTCCGACCCCATAAAGTATATATATTCTTGATCAGCATCAATAGCCGAGTCGATATAGCCATGTCTGTCTGTCCGTCCGTCTGTCCGTCCGTCTTCATTTGCGCCTATATCTCATAGACTATTAAAGCTAGAGCAACCAAGTTTTGTATCCAGTCTTCTGTGTGATCACACTACTGCAAATGTAATTCAAAATTTCGCCCTGCCCCTTTCCGCCCACACAAAGGACGAAAGTCTGTGGCGTACACAATGTTGAAGATACGAGAAAACTAAAAACGCAGAGTCATAGAGAATGCCCATTTATATCGGAATGTTGAATCTGGATCAGATCGGATCATTATTACAGCTACAATGAAGAAAACCATTTCGAAAGTCATCATTCCCTCTCGCTCTCTCTCACACGCGACCCCATCTGCTTTGCTTATTCGTATAAATGAGCGCCTAGTTCTCAGAGACTATAAGAGCTAGAGCAACCAAACTTTCTATCCAAGCTCTTGTGATACCGAACCAGCACAAGTTTGTTTTAAAATTTTGCCACGCCCCCTTCCGCCCCCACAAAAGACAAAAATCTGTGGAATCCACAATTTTTAAGATAAATGAAAACCAAAAACGCAGAATCATAAAAAATTACCATATCTACCAGATTACCGAATCTGGATCAGATCGGATCAATATTATGGCCAGAAGAAACAAATTAAATTTCAGTGGCAACGCAACGCCTGCCAAGCGCTGACTCATGCCCTCTCTCTCTTTCCTAAACACTTGTACGTCTCAAATATGTAGTTATACATGTCATGTAGAAATGTAGGCGCAGATATACAAAGCATATGTAAACAAAAATGGAAACATGTATAAATATTCCAAAAAATTAATTTTTTTAATTTAAATATTATTTTCGTCCCTTTTGAGAACATATATTAAATTTCATAAATCGTAGGCTCATATATGTATGTATGTATATACTGACTGAGTACCGGGTATAAGGTAGAGCCGCGGACTTTGCCGCGGCTCACAACGTTCCCTCTCGTTTTTCCTACAAAAATACAAAAAATCTGTGTTTCTAACAGTTTTTAACGGTAAAATGGCATTTGGAATAGTGCCAAACGGCATATGAAGTTTTGGTCAAACGGTTTTAACTTAGCCGTTTATTTTTATATTCTTATTAGCGATACCTTAAACGACGCCTAATTAATGTGTTTATCTAAAACCAAAAATCAAGGCATTCAAATATTTTTTTTTCGACTTTTCCCGAGCTTTTAAAATCAAAATTTCGAGGAAAAATACCGAAAAAAATTATGAAATTTCAATTTGGAAGCTTAATATCTTCCAGGCGTTAAGTTGCAGCTACAAAGTGTCTGAGTCGGATTTATAGCTGCATTTATCGGCTTTTTTAACTGCAAAGTTCAATACAACCAGTTGTAGGAAGCTTAAGTTATGTCAAAAATAGGAGCACTACCTATGGCAAAAAACACATTTTTTATAAATTCTTTAAAAAAAAACTACTCCATAAAAAAAAACCATAATCCTTAAAAAAAATGTAAATCTTCAAATCTATCAGAAAAAGTCATTTTTGGCCACAGCGGAAAAAAAAAGTTGAATTTTGTCGAGTAGTGTTATAGGCTGGCGAAATTCCTCTAGCTGAACCCTTCACGAGGGTGCCGGCTGGGCAATGGAAACTGCATTATCCCGGAAAAGGGTAATGCATTGTCGCTTGCTCCGTCCGAGGCAATGCAGTGTCTAGCTAAGGCAATGGCCCAGCGTCTTCTCGACCTCGAGTCGAGGGAGCGGGTTTCTCTGGCCATGGCTAGAGGTGCCTGTCGGGTAGGGCTAAAACGCTAGGGGGTGGTTCCACCGAAAAACATCAGCCGTATGGACCTTCGGGCCAAGTATGGAGCGGAAGCAAGATCAAGCAAGTGTTGGGATGTCAACCCAAACGTCGGTGGGAAGCGTGGCTGCTACCACCAGCGGGCACGGGGAGGAGCAATCCTCTCGACGTGTCGCCAGTCGCCACACCTAAGACGTGGCAGGAGCTGGTCACGTCAGTTGCACTACAAACCCCCGCTGTAGGATAATACAGCGCAATACAAGGCGCTCCTGAAGATGCACAGCAGGGCAAAGCGAATGTTTTCCAAGAGGAGAAATCCAGGCTAGCTTGGACCAAGCTAAAGGTAGAGGAGGGCCGCAAGTACTGCGCACAGTAGCCCCAAATGAAGGCATCGACGGACGTGATGGGAACAGGAGGATGACAACGGCGCAGTGAAAGGTGGTCCACGCGCGGCTCGTAGACTCCCTGTTTAAGCGAGTGGAGGGAAAATCAGCAGCTCCCATGCCAAATTTCGATGAGGCTGGGTGGCTGAACGGGGTCAAAATCCTAAAGTGAAATGACGACCGAACATTAAAGTGGCCAACGTAAAAGTTTTGTCAATTGGAAGCAATGTGGAAGGGGGCCAAGCTGAGCTGGTGATAAGGACGCACATACCCTGCAGGCAGGCTAAGTGGAGAAAGACCTCGGTCTGGACACCATAGTAGAGGACGACCAGGGTCTGGTTCTTGCCGACACAAACGAAGAAGAGGATCGTGACCTGACCTTAGTAGTCAACCCGTCATTGTGCTGTAGCTCAACTTGCATAGGAGCAAGCTATCGTCAGCGGAGCTCCACATGTCCATGGAGCAAGGGCCCGCTGATATAACTTTTGGTCCAGGAGCCTCGGATTGTGTCAGGCAATTCGGTGACCGATCTAAAGTTCTCTAATTACAGCTCGTTCCACCCAACTATCGTACTAGAACAAAAAGGAATCCACGCTTACCTTATGTCTCATTACAGCACAGACGACCTGACAGTAGGCAAGTGAGGAGAAGCGCCTTTTGGTAGCTTCGTGCTACATGGCACACGACAGGTCTGCACCACCAGAAGAACTAAGAAGTCTGATGAAAGAAGCCGACTCCAAAGAGTACCAACTGATCATTGGTACGGACGCAAATGCCCACCACAGTGTATGGGGAAGCCTAGACATCAACGACCGAGGTGAGTCACTCTTAGATTTTATATTATCAACTAACATAGATGTAGCAAACGTGGGAGAGGAATACATGCGTGGGTCCTACCTCTTGAAACTTGCTACATCTAACTCTCGTAACGCGAAAAAGTACCTATATATCTGGATGGAGGGTCCTCGAAAGACCGTCCTTCTCAAATCATAGGAACATTCAATTCAAATGCGAATTCGAATACACTCCGAAAGCGAAAGTCTATAGAAATCACCTAAACAGAAACTGGGAGAAGTTTAGAAAGACAGCCACTTCGAAACTCGCGAACCCGGGCTCAGTGAAAATAGAGAAGTCCTTAGAGACCCTATTTACGGAACTGCTGGAGGCCTACCCAACTGCAAGCCCACCCTCTAGAACAAGAAAGAAGTCCAAACCACTCTGGTGGAATCGGGACATTCTTCTACAAAGAAATACCCACAAAGAATTTTTCAAGCTCGCTAAAGTAGCGAACGATGAGAACATCAACGAGTAATACAAAATGGAGAACCTATAGAGTTGTCTTCCTCCCCAAAAGCAGGAAAGTGCAGCCATGTGAGTTCCAAGCATTACAGACCGATAACCTTAACCTCCTTTCTACTGAATACATTAGAAAAGCTGCTGGATCTACACATTAGAAACGAAGGGGACTGATGTCAACCAACCAGCACGCCTACACCAAGGGAAAATCGGTGGAAACAGCACTACAGTCGCTAGTAGCTACCGTCGAAAAAGCCCTCAACAATAAAAAATATTCACTAGGAGCATTCGTAGATATATCCGGAACATTCAATAACGTCGCACTATAGGTCAAATGGACTCTTTTTCTGATATAAATTCATTTTTCAAATATATATTTAAATTAACTATCTTTTGGTATGTACCCATTAGGAATACATCACACCGTAATGTTGCATACCAGAAATGTTAGCATTGTGTTCTGATGTTAAGTTAACAGCTGTTAAAACAGCTGATTCAATCCAAAAGCACGTACACCCAGCGACAAAAAAAAGCCGCACTGCGAAATTTCATGAATTTTTGACTTCTCTAGCATGGGATATCCCGAAATGTTATTCGATTCGTTTAATTTTTATTTTTGTGAGTCCCTGTGAATGTTTTTTTCTTTTTGCATGTGTTTCCTGTCGTCTCAGTTTCTGGAAACATTTTTTGCAAAACATATTACTTAGGAGTCTTTAAAAAGTATGCCTAAAGGAGAACAGATGACGGTGACTGAAAAGTAAAAAATTATTGCCTCGGCTGAACAAAATGTCTCCATTTGAATAATAGCGGATCGAACTAAGTTCAATGAAAGCTCAGTACGACGATTTTTGAAAAAATTTCGTGAGACTGGACAAGTGGAGAGGACGAAAGGATCGGGTAGAAAAAAGTGTACAAGTGCAAGTTAAAATCGGATTATTAGGAAAACGAACCGACATGATCGATTCAAAAATGCTGTAAAGATAGTTTCTGAAGTTCAGCAACGATTTGCGAAAGAAATTTTAGCTCGAACTATACACCGTCGTTTAAAGGAGATGGGATTAATGGCAAGAACACCTGCCAAAAAGCCACTTCTTAACAGTCGAATGAAAAAATCACACCTAAATTGGGCTAAAGATAAAGAAAATTAGGGTGAATCTGCGTGGTCACGAATCGGATGAGTCGAAATTTAAGCTCATTAGACCCGATGGTTCCCGCACAGTTCGGCGCAGAAAAGGGGAACGCTATTCCGAAAATTGCTGCGTTGCCAAAATGAAGCATTATCTTAATATTATGATACGGGGATGCATATCAAAATATAAAACAGAATCCCTAATAATTATTAAGGGTATGGTGAATTGAAAAAAGTATGAAGTGGAGTTATTCGCAGTGGAGTTGTGTCCAGTATGGAATCATTTAGTGAGAGAGAAGATCTCATCTTTCAGGACAATTCTGTACCTTGCCATCGAGCGCGTTCTGTAAGAGATTCTCTGACGTTTTATTATTTTTAAAAATGTAGTCAACTAGTTTCAACTATTTTTCACAGACCGGTTAACATTTTGAAGGCGGAATTGGGCATAAAGTCCTTAGATTGGCTAGGTAACAGCTCCGACCTCAATCCGATAGAGAACGTCTGTGCCTTATGACTGCCAAAATAAGAAAGCGGAAGCCCAAAACTATAGTTGAGTTAGGGGAGCTTATAGAAAACGTTTGGTTTGAGGGGATGAAGGAGGAATATTTTAGGGCTTTTAGCGATTCGATGCCCAATAGGGTTAAATGTGCAATAAAAGCCAAGGGGGGTACCACCAATTACACTACTCGACACAATTCAACTTTTTTTTCCGCTGTGACCAAAAATTACTCTTTTTGATAGATGTGGAGATTTAAAACTTTTTAAAGAATTATGGTTTTTTTTTTCATGGAGTAGTTTTTTTTTAAAGAATTTTTAAAAAATTTGGTATTTTTTGTCATAGGTATTTGACAAAAATTTGGTATTTTTTGTCACATATGTAACTTAAGTTTCCTAAAACTGGTTGTATTGAACTTTGCAGTTAAAAAAAGCTGACAAATGCAGCTATAAATCCGACTCAGACACTTTGTAGCTGCAACTTAACGTCAAATTTCATCATTTTTTTCGGTATTTATTCCCGAAATTTTGACTTGGAAAGCTCAGGAAAAGTCGAAATAAAAATATTTGAATGCCTTGATTTTTGGCTAGTGTGATCTTAAATTGTGCAAAAAATTTTGTCGAAAGTGGCTTTTTTTAATTCAAAATTAACTAATACAAATTATGATGTATAGTGAACAATGTGGTTTATACTTTATGTTGGTAGATCTGTGTGCTTGGTACTGATCGTGTTGTCTGTAGTATGTGTTTATAAAAAGACGGCTCAATAAAAACTTTTTTGGCACGAAACGTTATCTTTGGGAAGACTTTTAAAAAAATGTTAGCACTTGTTAGCCAAGTGACTATAAACATGTTGTAGAGTAATCCTTTGTTAATTCAGAACAGTTAAGCCTGTGTGGTCTTTTTGCCCACTTCTCCCAATATGTAAAATTTCTTAATAGATAACCTATATCTAAGCAATGCCTGTCTGCGTTAAAAAGGGGGAAAACTGGAGGAAGACCTGATGGAGTTGATGCTTGTCTCTGTTATTTTAGATCACATATCGATGGAAATTTGTCCGCCTAAATTGATCAGTATTTAAATGAAAAGAGCCCTATATTTTGCCTGAATTTATCCGAGAGATTGAAAAAATGTAGATACCATCTAACTCATTTTCAAAACATCATGCTGCTTGGCTAAAAGGAAGCACTTTCTTAAATTTTCGTTTAAAAAAGTGTCGACGCACCAACCCGTCCAGGTCCCGACAGAGATAGCAGGCATGTGCCCTTTCAAAATTTGAAATGTTCGTTTGCTGATTCAAGCAGCAAACACGGCTGCTCGCAAAAGAGGTCAGGCTGACCTTGCAGCTGTTCTAAAACTGCTTGCTTTTAGCCAAGGCAAGACGAAGCATTTTAAACAATCTTTGAAATAAAAAGACTGCACGAACTTCACCAGACGATTCATTGGCTTTAATATTAAAGCAAGGACTAAGAAAAGACCAGTACGTAGTCATTAGAGAAGGTACAAAAAAAAGGAATTGTGATATATATATCACTATAACGAAATGGCTGAAAGAAATAAGGAATGTTGCAGAAACAGTCGCTAAAGTCAGTCTCAAAAAAAATTTTCTAAGCCATACCGCAGGTAGACTTTACAAGAAGATGTTATACTGCACGTGATAGCTGATCAGAATACTGATTTTCTGTTAGTTGATCTTTCGATGGAAGTACTGGTCAGACAAAGTGGTTCTGATTCAGAATATTGGGCGTGAATGAGCGATAAAGCACTGCAAGCTTTTTCAAATGCAATCGCTCGAAAGATGTCAAAGTGAGAGCGAAGCGAGTTGCGAGTTCAAGCGATAAAGCGAGAGCAAAGCGAGAAAGCGGTTTGCAACCTGCTTTATCGGTTCAACTCTCTGAGAGCGTACAATTGTTTTCTTGCATTCTGTGCTTTAATTACCGTTTGTTTTCAAAACACGCGTGTTTGAAAGTTCAAATGGCTATTTTGTTTCTTTTGTTTTTGCATTTGGTGTCATTTGTGAGAGAACGCCTGAACAGAATGGAACTAAACGTAGAAAATTTAATAACGGAATTTTTTGCGCCCAGCGCTATGGGACCAAAAGAGCCGACACTATCATAATAGAATCTTGGTCGAAAAAAATTGGAGAGAAATTGAAAGCATACTGGAGACACAAAGTAAGTATTCATTTTTTAATGCCTGCACATTATTTGTATTTACATATTTTTATTCGGTATGTCTGTGTGTGCAAACAAAGTCTCGAAAAGCGTTTCTAATTATTTGGCCTGTTCTTAAATGTAGTTATGATTTTCGTTGTCAATATGAAAGTGTTGCGATTCTATATTGACATCATAAGGCCCTTCAAGGTCAATGATTGTATTATGCAAAACGTATATACTCTTTACAATAGCATCAACAAAATCGGGATCTGTCTCAATAGGCTTCAGGAGAAGACGCCATTTGGATGTTATGATACCAAAGGCACATTCAATGCATCTTCTAGCTCTGGAAAGTCTACTGTTAAAATATTTGTTGTTTGCATTTATATCTCTTCTTGAATATGACTTTAAAAAATTTCCGAAAAGTGGATAAGCCTTATCACCAACAAAAATATATGGCATCTTAGTGATCCAGGCAAGCAAGAATCTGACGGAAAGAATTGTCGTGATATCGGCACTTGTTGTGATGCATTAGATGTTCCGCAATCACTTTGTTTTCCATAGCCTCCAACTTCTAAATTTACTATTGGCATCTGCTACTCCTTGCAGTACTATCGAAAAGTTCATTTTATAAATATAAAACATAGACCCAGAATGCGCTGGGCACTTAATACGAATGTGTTTTCCATCAATTGCTCCTGCACAATTAGGAAAGTTCCACTGCTTCCAAAATTTGTTTGCCGCCTGGCTATTTATTTCTTTCGTGAGCTGAGCCATAAGTAGATGTTGTAGCTCCTCCCAAAGTACTATTATAGTTTCTTTCACTACAAGTGAAACAGTTGTCCTTCCCGTTTTAAATGAATATACCAATGATGAGAAAGATGCACCAGTAGCTAAAAATCTGTAATTACGAATCATTTTCAACATAAGTGTAATAAATAAATAAAATTTTTATTTTAGAAGACTGGTTAAAAAAAAATGGAAGAATATCCGGGACCAATTCCGCAACGAGTGGAAAAAAATTCCAGTTCCAAAATCTGAAGACGCTGGAATTTCAGAAGAGGCTTACACGAATTATACTTCTTGGCCTCATTTTAAAAGTCTTCTCTTTTAAAAAGACCACTTGAAGCCGCGTGTCATGTGGAAATTTTGCCTCGGTGAATACTTCTTCAGAAGTTAGCATGGACGCATCATCTCATGGATTTCTTTCTGGATGAGACCATTTCTGAAGAAATTCGAGAAATTATTGATGAAGATGAATTCATCTACCCAAAAAAAAACAAAAGTTCAATGCGTTAGAGGAATTAGTTGCTATTAAGCAAAAAAAAAATATTGTTGCTGGAACCAAAAGTAAATACAAGCAAGGAGAAATACGACGACGAGGCATTCTTTGACAGCCTTATTCCGTACATGCGGGATGGAAATCCAAAAAACTATTTTTAATTTTTCATTTAGTAATAATAATAAATCAAATAAATAAAAATATAATTAAATATATAAGTAATAAAATTCAAATATATGTATATTATAACATACAGTAGCGGACATAGAAATCCGGACACCTCGGTATGGCCTCTATATGCAAACTTTGAACGGGCGTAAAATATGTAAAAAAGGTTGAATCGGTTTGAATCTTTTTTCGCGTTGTCTATTAAGTATTTAGTTTTAAATTTCCCACCTCGTTGGGTGTAGCCTAAGCTTTAAAAATGAAAAAAAAAAAAAATAAAAAGTGAAAAATGTCGAAAATGATCAGATTTAGTCATTTTCGACATTTTTTTACTTTTTATTTATTTTTTTTCATTTTTAAAGGTGCCATATTGGCTTTGCGATCGGAAAATTGAAGCCTCCGCGATATAAGCGCTAAAGTTGGCTTTAGTAAAGCTTCTGTCGAAGATTTCTTAAAGAATTTTGAGAAAACTGGATCGCTGAAGCGAAATCCTGGGACAGGAAGAAAGAAGAAGATCAAAGACCAGGAAGATCGTATTCTAATACGCTTAAGCATGGCCAATCGTTTCAAAACTGCAAAAGACATTAGATTCGAGTTTGTTCAGTCGGAAGGAGTCGATATTAGCACTCGAACAGTACGAAGACGGCTTCAGGATGCAGGACTTAATGGGCGCTGACCAGCAAAAAAACCGGTTTTGACCGCTCAAATGCGTAAAAAACGGCTACAATGGGCTAAAGAGCACGAATCTTGGACCTTAAAAGATTGGAGAAACGTGATATTTTCAGATGAGTCCAAAATAAACCTTTTTGGTTCCGATGGTATGGCCTACGTAAGACGCAAAGTCGGAGAAAGATTCAAAAATGAGTGCCTACGACGGACGGTCAGGCATGGTGGATCCCGTATGGTCTGGGGATGTTTTTCATACTTTGGAGTTGGAGATCTGGCACTAATTGATGGAACGGTAAGCGCCGAAAAGTACCAACAAATTTTGGACGAGCATCTTGTACCATCAATTGAGGAGCATCTTTCGTATGCCAATGATATCATTTTTCAGGACGATTCAGCTCCTTGCCATCGTGCAAAATCGGTAAGTCATATTTTTTTTAAATTCTTTATTTATTGTATAAATGATACCTAAACTCTTAAATTTCCAATATTTTTTCTTCTTTTTAGATTACAAAATATTTGAAGCGAATGGGAATAGTACTGATTTAAATCCTATTGAGAATCTTTGGCATATTTTAAAGGTTAAAATAACGAAGAAGAAACCCAAAACTGTAAAATAGCTCGATTTCATTTTGGAAAATATTTGGTACAACGATATAACCATAGAAACAATTCAAAATCTAGTGGATTCACTTCCGAAACGAATAAAGACGGTAATAAAAAACAAAGGAGGTCCAACAAAATATTGAAATCTAATTTTTTAAGTAGAATAATATTCAATTAAAAAAATATTATTTTCAAATAATTTGTATTTCACTTAAAAATAAAAAAATTTGTTTGTTCCTTAGATTTTGAAATATTATCAATAATTTTAATTTAAGATTTTTTCTAAAAAAAAAAAACATCACTGGAATCTAAAAAATATTTGTTTTGGTTAGCAAATACATTCATTTAATAAGTTTAATACAAATTTTCTTCAAACAATAAACACAATTTTTAAAAATTTACGAAACAAACTTTTTTTTGCCTGTCCGGATTTCTTTGACCGCTACATCTTTGTCCGAATCCATCATGTTCACATTAATAACTAAAAGAGAGCAATGTAGCTCGCTTCTCGCAAAGCTCTCACTCTGCGATCTTCTCGCTTTGCTCATAATTCGGTGCCAAAGCATACATACAAACACAGTGGTTGGCTATTGGCTGTTGCGACAATTTGGTCAGTGCAGTAAGGAATCAGAATTGGACAGCTCGCACAGCTATTCGCATTAGCTGTAATCCCTTTCTTGCAGTACCCACTTTTATATGTGTACGTATAAAAACGCCAACATGGAAGAAACTGAGCCTAATAATGGCCCAAACGCGGTAATGCGCAGTGCCATCGATTTTTATAAACAAAAGGTGGAGTCCGTAACACGTCAATTTATTGCCATCGATGGTTTTCTTACCAAGGAAGAGCTGGCCGATCTAGATGAAAGGGAGCTTCAACCTTGCTTAGAGTAGATCGTGCAAATGAATGCGGATTTCGATGTCGCTCAAACGAAACTTGAAGGGCTGGATTTGTTGCAGTTGGCAAAAAATGACCGACTGGACTTCTCCAACATCCATGTCACGCAGGGCTCTATTACAAAACTCATAAGTGACTGAAAACCACAAATTTCATCCAAATCTGGCAAAAACAAACAAAGGAGGCTCATCTATATGTATAAATGTGTGGTCCTTTTTTTAAATAAACATCCCACAGCCTATACTGTGGTTTGTGAATTGTTCCTCTTGGGCTGTCAACTAACGAAACGATTCCAGATCCTTCAACTAGAAGTGGTAAAATTTGTAATTGCATAACCACCTGCATAACAGCAGCAATATCCCTGCAAGAATCAAACCGAAACATGGTCCTGTGATAGAAGTCGAAGCTTCCAAGCCGTTTGCCTATGATCAAGACTTTTCTCCTTTTTCTTAGGCAAAGATATTTTTACAGCCGACGAACGTTTTCTTTGCGATCCATTCAATAGATGGATAAACTTACATCTTAAAATGTACCAGCCAAACTCATCTTTAGTAGGTGAACTGGTTTGTTGACTTTAATTAGCAAGTAGACTGCATTGCCGTCGCATTAAATGGCATTATAATTACATATTTCTGTAGCTTGGTTTTTAAATCAACATCCAATAGATTATATCAGGAGTTTATTTTTATTAAATTGTTCATGTTGGTCTAACTAACCGATCGTTGATTCACCTGCCTCTTAACTTTTTTTATGTACATGTTTGGGTCTTTGTTTTTTTCCAGTTATATAATTTATTTATTTAAAAGAAAATGGTTATACACCTACATAGAGAAATGAACTACATTTATAATTAGCTATGTATATACTAAATAGCAATAGTGGAGACTACCAGGAATTTCAGAGTCCATGCGGGACGGCCGCGAGGAATTGCTTCACAGGACCGATGGATTCTCCTATACTGATTACCCTATAGATCTTACGCATTTGCGGAGCTCTTACATCGAAGCGCCAGCAAAATTACTCAGTACTGTCCATGTTGCTTCCATTAGGTTGCTAAGGGGCAGCTGCCTTCCAGCAGCTCACCAAACCTCGCTCCTAATGCGATCGAAGTGCCATTCTGAATTTTTTTCGTTAAATTGTTTCTTTAGGCCCTCTAACGAACCGATACTTGATCCTACTACCTAAAGTAAGGAAAATTAGCAATTTTTACCAATTTTCCAATTCCAATAAATGTACCATAATGCCTAACGAGATCAAATCAAAGTGTGGTCTGGTAGGATAAATCGAGACTCAGGATGTCTTCTGTTCAAGATCTGAACTGACTCATCGTTTTCTATTAGTTTTTTGTATACAACAATTTTTTTTTTTCTTTACGTTTGATTCCCGATCCGTGCATATCTTCTTTTTTCCTCTCTTTTTCCTTTTGAGCGCTGTTTGTCTTGCTTTGTTTACCTGAAGGTGTTTTTTTGCCTAAACAATTAGCGTGTTTGTGTTTTTCTGCATAGCATGTAACAAAATAATTTAACACGCGTCTTTACTCTGCCATTCCCTTTGAGTGCTTGCGACGATCAAAAGCAACTTTTTTCTGGACTCTGTGATCGATTAACTTAATTTCTTTCATACGTCATTTTCATTGTGAAAACCATTTATTAACAAACTTGCCCCTAATTTTTTTATAGCATGGGCTTCTATTGAGCGGTTGTGCCATGCTATTAAGTAAAATTAGATTTCGTGAGTGCGTTTTGTCAGTCCGTTGAAAAAACAGAAGGGATTCCAAGTAAATTTATTCGGGTGTCCGATTTTTATACCCACCTCCATCTAGGTTGTACCGGAGTGAGTGTGCCAGTCTATTTTTTCTGCAGCTCCTTTTTGTCTGTCTGATTAAAAATTAAGATTGATAGTCCACTTAAATAAATGTTTGTTTTTATACCCGGTACTCGAAGAGTATAGGGGTATAGTAGATTTGTGGTGATAACGGTTGTGTGTAACCTCAAGAAGGAAGCGTTTACGACCCCAACGTATACATATTCTATCAGAGTGTTGAATCTGGATCAGATCGGATTATTAATATAACCACAATGAAGAAAACCATTTCGAAAGTCATCGTTCCCTCTCGCTCTCTTTCACACGCGACCCTGTCTGATTTGCCTATTCGTATAAATGAACGCCTAGATCTCGGAGACTATAAGAGCCAGAGCAACCAAACTTTCTATACAAGCTCCTGTGATATCACGTCAACACAAGTGTATTTCAAAATTTTGCCACGCCACTTTCCGCCTCCACAAAGGGCGAAAATCTGTGGAATCCACAATTTTTAAGATACGAGAATACGAAAAACGCAGAATCATGGAAAATGACCTTGTCGAACAAATTTCCGAGTCTAGATCAGGTCAGATCAATATTATGGCCAGACGAAACAATTTAAATTTCATTGGCTACGCAACGCATGCCAAACGCTTACTCAATCCCTCTCCCTATCCCTCTCGCACACATAGTTACACGTCTCGTATACATGTCATGCAGAAATGAAGAAGCTGATGTAAAAAGTATATGTAAACAAAAATGGAAACAGATTACTTTTAATCTTTGTGGGCTCCATTTGGGCCAAAATTTAATTCGTCCCTTTTGCGAGCATATAATAAATTACATAAATTGTAAGATTACATACATATATTCTGACTGAGTACCGGGTATACAGTAGAACCCGGCCTTTGCCGCGGCTCACAACGTTCCCTCTCGTTTAGTCTGATTTTAATATCTGCGCGAGGTTGTAAGAGGATGAGTGTGTTAATTTTTCTTTCTGGTTTATTTTTTAACTACCTCTTTTTAGCGTGGGCTTCCATTGCTCAGATTTTAAGAGATATGTGTATATTTAAACCAAGGTGGCCCCGCCGACGATGGCAGCCCCACAACTAAAGGCAGCGCTCAAAGGAGATTCCTGGACCGGCTCCAAAGCGTGCCAGAGTGTTGCCAAGTATATCATTTACACAAATCGCCAAAGAGAGGACGCTGATCGTCGTCTCGTACAAAAGCAGCACGGATTCAAAAATTCCCAGAAATCAGTGAATTTGAGGAGATGTGTCGCGACGATACTATCGACTCAGACGCCGACAGTACAGTGGTGGAGAACTCTGACGATATACTTAAGACTCCTGCAGATCAACCTCCACCACTGTAAAGCACCATCCGCTGCCATAATACTTCGCTTGGATGTGAGCGGAGCCGAAATAGTCGAAATCCAAGAGCCTTGGGTAGTAGGAGTCTGTGGATTAGCGACGAAGGAGTAAAAGCTTATTGTAGCTCAAAACGAAGCTCATACCTGCACGACCTATATGGCTCATGAGGCAAGCGATCCTCCAAATGACCTCGTTGATAAGCTTACCAGCGATAGCGAAAGGTCAGACACAGGCCTAATAATGGGCTACGATGCTAACGCTCACCATACCCAATTGGGGAGCTCGAACACTCGGGTGAGTAATTTTCAGCTCCATCTAAACTCTAATCTAATAATCTGCAATCGGATAAATGATCCTACCTCTATAATAAAAAATCGACAAGAAGTAATTAACCTTACCTTAGTGTCTCACAAGCTGTCAGACATAGTCAAGAGCTGGAAAGTCGGAGAGGACCATTCCTTCTCTGACCACAGGTATATCGAGACTATACTATCTCTCGAGAGCCCGAAACCCACTGACTACGTAAGTCCCAGGAAAGCCAGCTAGGAAAAATATAATACAGTAATGGAGGGCCTACTTTCCTCCAAAGCATCAATACACCCGAACACACAGGACGACGTACGGGTCGACCAATCTGTTCCTATACAAAAATAAAATTAGACAGCCAAAATGGGCCTCTTGGCAAAAATTTTGCTCTGAAACCGAGAAAACGTCGGAGGCTGCAAGGCTACGCAAGATCCGGCCCCTCGGTGGGGTACCTCAAGAGAAATAATGCTACGTGGACATGGTAGCCGACACTCATTTCCCCAGATGAACAATTAACGAGGCGGCACACCTCCCTAGTGAAAGTTCGGCGCGGGTAAAGCGAGTAAGGCCACGCACTCAACTCCAAATAACTTCGTCTATCGTCCTTCCCTCTCAAAGCTTTTGACAGACTTGTCGGGCTACACCTGAGGACAATTATAAGTTCTCAAATGCTGTGAAGCGCACAATATGCCTACCGGAAAGGAAAATCCACGGAAACGGCTTTCCATGAAATAGTTGCAGTAATAGAGAAATCTCTACACCTCAAGGAATATCTTCTCGGAGAAATACCCTCAATCGCTCAGAAACTTAATGACCGCAAAGCTCGCGAGACTGTCAGAATGGACAGAAGTACAAGATTCCGCCCATCAACCTCCCAACATTAAACGGATGCAGGCTCTCCTTCAGCGGCAGTGCCAGTTACTTAGGGTTCGTAATTGACAAGAATCTAAATTGGAACCTGAAAATTAAAGACAGAGCAAAGAATACTACGATTGCCTTTGCACATGCTAAAAAGCTATTGGCTTAAAATGGGGCATGAACCCAAGTATAGTCCAATAGTTAGACCAATAATACTTCACGGAGTTACACTGTGGTGGCCGGCCTAATCAAAATAGACGATCATCAGGCAGAGTTCAACGAACTGCCGCCCTTTGCTCAGTGGAACTCTTTGTACCACTCCAAATGATGCGCTAGGTACCATTCCAAAGCCTTACCCTCGAAGGAAAAGAGCGGGCAGAGATGGCAGCAATACGTCTGAGAGACGCCGACTAATGGGCACCACAGTACATACATAGGTCACTCATCAAGTCTGCCGCAAGTCCCGGGCCACCGGGACATCAAAGGCAATTGTATAGAAGCCGACCTGGCCAGATCTGGCACTACAATCCCCCTTCTCCAAAATGGAGGATACTCGTATGCCAATGGCCAACATAATAAACTTCTACTACTTCTTAGTAAAAAAGTAGTTAAAATCTGATAAGCATTTAGGCGGTCAAAACATACAACGCATCTGGCTAAGTATACCCTCCTCCAATAATACACCCGACATTGAAAACAGTAAATTATTCGAGGCATTAATTAGGAAATGTTCTTCCTTAGCCTAACTACTTATACATATGTATGTATGTGTAGTCCTCTTACCTTTTGTACTTTGTGTCTTAAATCCTGCAGGTAATCGCGGTGATCTTCAGCCTGCTCGTGAGCTGTGTGATAAAAAACCAACCAGCCGGAAATAAAGGCAAGCAGTATTTCAACGAATTCAAATTTAATTCTTTCCTGCACTTCTTGTATTCGCAGGACATAGCTTAAGGACTCCTGGATGTATTCGCGCTCATGCATGCCCAAACTGGCATCGGCCTATGAATGAAAAATAGTTTAATAGCATATATGTACAGACAATAAAGTAAGAAAATTTTAGGTGAGTTATGATTTTAGGTGTATTTTTAATTATCCTGATTTCCTGATGTTGCTCAAGGAATTTATATGATGGCGGAGTTGGTTCTGAATTTAATGTTATGTATCGAATAGGTTTAGGTTTTTTATTCTTGTGGATATCTGTTCAGTTTTTTGTCAAGATATGCAGGTTCTTAAGTTAAAACAACAGCTTCATTGCATTTTGACAAACTTTAATAACAAACTTAGAATTGCAGGCCGACGTTTCTGACATTTTTGAGTCTCCTACTCCCATTGAACGACTGAACTTGACTGGTAATATGTGTAATTAAGTGAGAAAAAATCAGTCGATCAGTGCAAAAGCTCTCGGGTATCTTCGTGACACCCGAGTAAAAATGTGCTCTTTTCCCACAATGCATTTTTCTCCTACATTAGTTATGAGTGCAAAAATGATGGACCGCGTCTACGGAAAATATTTGGGTGTCTGGTGAAATCGAAGCAACACACAACGTGTGAGCGTGTGACCGACCCTGCAGTACCAGCCATGAGCGATGACGAATGTCAACGACAATGTCATCTAAGCGTTGACGCCCGCTAAACCGAACCCTATATTTTCTCCCTGCTTCCTTCTTTTCCGCGCGATCGTAATAAATCGGCTCTGCCGATCGTGCGAAGTGCAAGAGAATTTGGTTTATTTTTTCTTTTCGTCTTTTTTGCGCCTGCGTCCGCAGAGCATTCTTGCTTTGTTCGCCATGGATTTTGCTACAAAAACAAAAACAGAAAAACAACCCTTATATGCGAGACCTGAGTCAAGCAGGTATGTACATATTTTGGCACGTGATTTGTTTTTTTTTTTTTTGTAGGAGTAAATGCACAGACCAGCGCTGATCTACAGTGAGCATTGCATTTTATTTTAACAACTGTTTTACAAATCGAACACATTTCTGGAATTTCGATCTTTCCTTTCTTATATAATTGCTACCAAATGAATAGTATTTTATAGAATAATAATTTTATTGATAGATCAACAAAATACGGAACACAATGGGGACGGGCACATCCTGGAAGGACATGGTAAGTAAGTCTGTACAAGTCAAAGAACTAAACAAAAACATAATAAATTAATCCATATTATTTTATAAGCGATGTAATTGAAGTTACCGAACGAGCCTCAGGAATCCCCGAAACTAACATACATATGTACATAATTGCAATTTTAAATAAAAGCAAAATAAAATAAATGAACATACTGCTTACTTATATACGCCTTACTTTTTCATATAAAATCTTCACTTATTATATTCCTTACATTTTCGAGAAAATTATCGCTTACAAAATGCCTTATATTATATGCCTTATTTTTTCGAGAAAATCACCATTTATAGTATGTCTTATTTTTTCGAGAAAATCATCACTTATAGTATGCCTTATAATTTCACACATCTCGATGACCATGTCATCCCCTATGCTCCTAGGACATCGCAATGTTAACGTGAGCAGTTCATCGTTCCGCGCGACATCACTTATGTCATAGGGGGTGCTCACGCTGAAAGCGATGTCTGAGCACATTTTGTGCGTGTGCGAGTGTTTTACTTTTCTAGCCGGTAATGAGTGGCACCGGCACCCAAGGCTCAATGGGTGTGAGTAGAGTGTCAAAAAGTGACTGTACGGGGGAGGCCCGAGTGTAATTCCCTCAGTTTGCATTTTAATTCCTATCTGTATTATTCTTTTTACATAGTCTTACTGGGTTACTCTCTTGCGCTCTCTCAGCATCATACTCTTACTAATCATCTATTTTCTATGCTTCTTAACTCTCGTTTTTTCTCATTTATGTTTCCACACGGCGTAGCTAAGCGGACGGCAGCTGCGTCTGCTTAAGTCAGTTACCGCTTGATATAGTTGGAGAACAGGCCTTTTTTGTCACAATCTATTATTTGGCACGAGACTGGCTCGTTTGCCTCACCAAGTTTAGTTAAATCTCTATACAAACATACATTGTTAAAGGCTCTGGCGTCTTCGGTCACCCTCACCATACAAATCACATACAATAAATTATTATAACGTATTGGAATTAAGCATTTGTGAAATTCTTTGAAATATTGTCAACGAAAAAGCTGTGACACCTTTGCCGTTTTCTGATATGTACTTATGAGCTTACGATTTATGTAATTTATTATCTGTTCGCAAAAGAAACAACTCGAAATCTAACCAAAAAAAATTTTTCATTTTTGTTTAAAATGTTTTTTACATCTGTCTCCTACATTTCCACATCCACATATACATATCTACATATATATGTCGTGGAAGTGTGTGCGAGAGAGAGAGAGAGAAAGAGGGAATGAAAAGCGATCCGTTCCCATATAGTAGTCTGACCGATTCAGATTCGGCAGTCTGATAGATATTACTGAAATTAGATAGATAGATAGATAGATAGATATTATTGATGCTGATCAATATGGGATCTGACCTGACCCTGCTGATCTTATGGGGTCGGAAACGCTTCCTTCTGGGTGTTACACACATCCGCTATGACCAAAAATGTAGGGGTATTACACTTACTCTTCGAGTACTGGGTACAATTAGGCTCAATATTTTTTTTTTAAATAAACGGCTAAGTTATAACCGTTTGACCAAACTTTAATATGCCGAATTTCGCCGATAAATTCCGTTAGCCGACGTATAACCGTTTTTTTTTCCTACAAAAATACCAAAAATCTGTGTTTGTAACAGTTTTTAACGGTAAAATGGCATTTGGGATAGTGCCAAACGGCATATGAAGTTTTGGTCAAACGGTTTTAACTTAGCCGTTTAGTTTTATATTTTTATAAGCGATACCTTAAACGACGCCTAATTAATGTGTCTATATAAAACCAAAATCAAGGCATATATCAAGGCATATATCAAGGCATATATCAAGGCATATATCAAGGCATATATCAAGGCATATATCAAGGCATATATCAAGGCATATATCAAGGCATATATCAAGGCATATATCAAGGCATATAATCAAGGCAATATTTTTTTTTCGACTTTTCCTGAGCATTCAAAGTCAAAATTTCGGAAAAAAAAATACCGAAAAAAAATTATGAAATTTCAATTTGGAAGGTTCATATCTTCCAGACGTTAAGTGGCAGCTACAAAGTGTCTGAGTCGGATTTATAGCTGCATTTGTCAGCTTTATTTAACTACAAAGTTCATCATAACCAGTTGTAGGAAACTTAAGTTATGTGAAAAATATAAGCACTACCTATGACAAAAAATACCAAATTTTTTTAAAATTCTTTAAAAAAAACTACTCCATGAAAAAAAACCATATTTCTTTAAAAAAATTTAAATCTCCAAATCTATCAGAAAGTAATTTTTGGCCACAGCGGAAAAAAAAAGTTGAATTTTGTCGAGTAGTGTAATTAATAATAATATTAATAAATCAATTGAAAGTTAACCAATCTAACAATTTAAAACTTTCCACAATAAATATGTTTCTTAAACAAAGTTTTTACTAAATAATAATATACATACTGTCATAGTTTGTTGTTGTTTTTTCACTTTTTTAGCTATTTATTATTTTATGCTAATTGTTGGTATAAGTCATACAATAAAGTTTTTACTTCCTGGTACAATTTATTTGACGTTAATTGGGCCAATAGATCAAACATTGCGATTGAAGTTTAAATGAAAAGCATGGTTTCGAGAAAAACTTGTTTTATGTTTGTTGAGAGTAGGTAGTTGCGCCCGAGGAAGGTGCGTTCAAGACGCTCTAACTCGAGAAATATGTATCGGATCAAAACAATTTTTTTTACGAATATATGCTTTAATTTTTTTGTGAAAAATTTGCGAAAGGTTGTGCCTGAGTGTGAGCGTGTCCGTTAGTAAATTTTTCTTCTCCGTCTCCATTTAGGTAATTCTCAGTACCTTGGCAGCTATCTAGGCCCCTTAATCTTTCCCCTCTTCATACATGACCTGCCTACGGTACTAACATACTCTCGAGTACTCATGTATGCTGATGAAGCTAATCTCTATGTCCAGTATAAGGACACTTCATTTCAATCCCTCTTGCCATTCGATATCAATAACTTACAGAAAAATTCGAATTTTTGCTCGATTTTTTCGGTAAGCGTCATCGTGAAATCATAATCTCTAATAAGAGAATAATCTCTAATAAATTCCAAAGTAATGGGTGTTTTCTCGACAGCGGCATCGTAAAAAACTATTACAAACAAGCAGTCTCACGTATAGAGCGGATGGCTCTAGAGCGCTCTATGTCTCTCTCTTTCTGAATGTGGAATTTAAAAAATGTTGTATGGAGATAATAATCTTAGTGTTTATATTGTCTTTCGTCCAGGCGGCCATCTTAAATGTTGGAGATGTTGGAGCCCGTTGTCCACGGGCTATTTGATACAAACGGAACCATGGCGGTGGATCGCTTATGACATGGGCTGCCTTTAGTGCTAAAAGCAAGTCTCCAATATGTTTTATATCTGGCCGGATAAATGCTCAAGCATATATAAAATTGGTTGATAGTGAGCTGATTCCAATCGCTGAGCATTTCCGCATAATGCGCCGATTCATGTTGCCAACAATGGCAACAATGGATTATTTTTTACACCCACAATATTCCCTTGATGAAGTGGCCGGCAATGAGTCCAGACTTAAATCCGATTGAGGATCTGTGAGGCACTTTTGAACCAAAAATGTATTCCCGTACAAGACAATACGATATCTTGAAGGAGTTGAAACCAAACTAAGATTAAGTTATCAACTCTACAAAACTTGGCAGGAATTATGCCCAAAAAGCTGTTATAACGATTTTCAAAGTAAAACATTCAAAACATTTTTTTTTTAACAAAATTACATTGAATTTGTTTCTGAATTACTTATGAAGATCTGGACCAAAAAATGTAAAATAATCAAGAAAGTAGGTGTTGAGAAAAAACGTAATTTAAAGCAGTGTACGCATAGTTATATTACTAAAGGTAGTATTTTAATTCTATTACTTAATTCTCACTTTAATAACTGATACTTATCGTTCTCGTAAATGTATTAAAATACAATTAAATATGGAATACATGCTTAGTTCTTTTAGTCAGTTTGGTTCTAATTTTCATTAAATACTAGTCTAACATGTATTTTTCGTGCATGTACCCGTCGCGCGGCAGTGCCCCTCGGTCGGTTGGGCAGTTATTGCATATCAACGTACAAAGAATAAGGGTGACATTCTGACTTTTACGAGATATCTTACAGATATCGCCTCGATCCTTTCAAATTATTAAAAACTGGAGTAGATTTTTTTTGGAAATGGAGCAGGAAGCATCGGAACACTTATTTGGTAAACTTCACAAATAACTGTTGGACGCTTTTCATTTATAAAGATCTATAAGAGGTATATACATCGCTAGAGATATCCACCCTCTCTCTTTGCGAATTGCAAGACATTTTGAAATCTTTAACTTTTAGACCTAGCTAATAATGGTTGACACTTCCGGGATGTCTAAAAATTTTTTTTTACGGATACATTGAGAAAAGAAACAGACAGCTTCGATAAAATTCTTCTTCAATTCGCTCAAGCAAAGACAGATTTTTACATTTCTCTCAAGCTACTGTTTTTTAATGAGGACTTTGTCGTGAACAAAGGACCAAAATCTGTCGAATCCACAATTTTGAAAATACAAGAAAATCAAAAACTCAAAATCTAATACAGATATCTATATCTAGCAGATTGGCGAATCTAAATCAGCTCGAATTATTATTAAATGCAATTTTAGTGGCTACGTTAGAGTGGCCACGCGAATGACTATTCTGTCTCTCTCGCACACTCTTTCCCGAGCAGATGTAAAGATGAAGATGAAGATATGTAGAAAAAAAGATGTAAGAAAAAAGTTTAAGGGAAAATGGAAACAGATAAAAATATATACATACATATGTATATAAAAATGGCGAGAAAACCGTATAATAACTTTTGAGAACGGCTGGGCCAATTTGGCTCAAATTTTTTTTAGTTGTTCGTATACTCCAGATTTTCTTTTACGAAAGAAGACTTCAAAAAAGTACACCGCGAACGAGAAAAAATTGATTTTGATTAAGGCTGGGCCGATTTGGTTTAACATTTTTAGTATTTCCCAGGAGAGTTTTCAGAAAGGAACATTTTGTAATTTTTGTCTTTAATATCATGAATGACGTGATATTACAAATCACTTTCTTACTTGCGATCAAATATATAATATTATGGTTTCTCTGTTATATAAAATAGTTGTGAGTTATCGTCGACGCCCAAATTTCATATTTGGTAGTTTACATTTATCTCCCGTATCTGCGTTATCGCCTGGTATTCGTGAGTTACCGCCTTCTGCTGGTTTCGCTTAGGTGCACCATCACTTGATGATGCAGTCATTGCATATTTACGTTCAATCAATAAAAATATATATCACAGATACACAAAGCTGACACATTAAATCTTGAAACTGTCTTCCGTTAAATTTGTATACCTCGCACATAAAGAGTATAGGGGTAAATATATTTGTGGTGATAGTGGATGTGTGTAACACCCAGAAGGAAGCGTTCCGACCCCATAAAGTATATATTATTGATCAGCATTAATAGCCGAGTCGATATAACCATGTCTGTCTGTCCGCCTTCATTAGCGCCTATATCTCAGAGACTTTTAAGCTATACATAGCTACCAAGTATCCAGTCTACTGTGTTATCACACTACTCCAAGTGTATTTCAAAATTTGCCACACCCCCTTCCGCCCCCACAAAGAACGAAAATCTGTGGAATCCATAATTTTTAAGATAAAAGAAAACCAAAAACACAGAATCATGGGAGATGACCGTATCTACCAGATTGCCGAATCTGGATCATGTCGGATCATTATTATGGACAGAAGGAACAAATTAAATTTTAGTGGCTACGCAACGCCTTCCAAGCGCTTACTCATTCCCTCTCTCTCTCTTCCATGAGCCGTATATGCAGATATATGTAGAAATGTAGAAAAGACAGATTTAAAAAACAAATATAGACAACAATTTTCAAAAAATGGGCTCGGCTTAATTTTTTGCATTTTTTTTCGCCAAAAATTCATTTAAACCTTTTTGCTATATGTTTGCATATAAAATATATTGTATAAATTAAATAAACTGTAAATTGTATATACTGGCTGAGTACCCGGAATAAATTATATCCACGGCATTTTATCGTCTCACAACGTTCCCCCTCGTATTATTATTGGAAATTTTTTGTTTTTTTATATATAAAGTGAAATATAAAACATACACAGAAAGAAGGCCGTAACGGAAAATTTAAAAAATCCAAACTTGATTGTTCGTATGGAAAGTGTTACTCAAAAAGCAGCATTGGTTTTTGGAATTATAAAACAATAATAATGAGTTAATTCAGGTAATAAATAGTACATTCAAATGAAACTATATTCAGCTTAAAGCTAATTTGTTAAAAAAAAAAAACATTTAAAAAACTTTAGTTGGTTCAAAAAGTCAGAAAATTGTGTTGAAATGTCAAAGAAGGCGATAGAACATTGCGAATCAATCAACTGATATACCGAAAGAGAGGCAGCCCATGAAACGGCAGCGTTTCTATACGATTAAACCAAATCAAGACCTTTTCTAACGAACACTTAAAAATACAATGGCTGTTTCCAAATGACTTCATATGGGGAGGGAGTTCCAGAAGAAAACGGATTTAATCAAACATTCCACAAATTCAATAATTTAGAAGTTGCTTCAATAAAGAGAATTAAATCGAGTGCATCCCATGCTGCACAATTTGTACATTAGAGTGGGCGGAAAATCTCATATTTTCGAAATTTCAAACTGCCCGGTGATAAAATGTTGACTTTGGGGAATAGAAAATGAAGGCAAAAAGAAATTTTGAAATCGGTTAATACAAGCGGGAACTTTTACGATTTATGCAATTTATTACATGTTAGCAAAAGGGACGAATTCAATTTTGGTCAAAAAATAATATTTGAAATAAAAAAATTAAGGTCAAACCATTTTTGGAATTTTTATACATGTTTCCATTTTTGTTTACATATGATTTTTACATCTGTTTCTACATTTTTACATGTACATGTATAACTAAATATTGGAAACGTACAAGTGTTTGCGAAAGAGAGAGGGAATGAGTAAGCGCTTGGCAGACGCTGCGTAGCCACTCATATATATTAAATTTGTTCCTTCTGGCCATAATGATGATCCGACCTGATCCAGATTCGGCAGTCTAGTAGACATTTCCATTATTCTGCGTTTTTGGTTTTTTTTTTTTTCTTAAAAATTGTGGATTTCAGAGATTTTTGTCCTTTGTGGGGCGGAAGGGGTCGTGTCAAAATTTGAAATAAACTTGTGCTGAATTGATATCACAGGAGCTTGGGTAGAAAGTTTGGTTGCTTTAGCTCTTATAGTCTCTGAGAACTAGGCACTCATTGGACGAATAGGCAAAACAGACAGGGTCGCGTGTGAAAGAGAGCGAGAGGGAACGATGACTTTCGAAATGGCTTTTTTCATTGTGGCTATATTAATGATGCGATCAGATCAAAGTTCAACATTCTGATAGATATGATCATCCTCTATGATTCTGTTTTCCCGTACTATCAAAATTGTGGATGCCACAGATTTTTTTGTGCCACAGATTTTTTTGTGCGGGCCAAAAGGGGCGGGGCGAAATTTTGAAATACACTTGGAGTAGTGTGATTACACAGTAGACTGGATACAAACGTTGGTTGCTCTAGCTTTATTAGTTTCTGAGATATAGGCGCTAATGAAGACGGACAGACGGACGGACGGACAGACAGACATGGCTATATCGACGATGCTGATCAATAATAAATACTAGATGACCCGGCAAACGCTGTTTTGCCATATAAATAATTTCTATGTACTTTCTAGTGCCGACAGAAAATAACTAACCTATTTTAAGTGTGTAAGGATGTGGTATATGCACGAAATAGGTGTGTAATGCTGTGAACGATAAGGGAAGGGAGCAGCTCTCCTGCTCTTCCGCTCTCCTGCTCTTCCGCTCTCCTGCTCTTCCCCTCTCCCGCTCTCCTGCTCTCCCCCTCTCCCAGTCTCCCCCTCTCCAGCTCTCCTGTTTTCCCGCTCTCCTGCTCTCCCGCTCTCCCGCTCTCCCGCTCTCCTGCTCTTCCCCTCTCCTGCTCTCCCTCTCTCCTGCTCACCCGCTCTCCTTCTGTATAGAATTATAAAAAAAATGTTAAGGGTGGACAACCCTTAACACTTAGGGGTATGAACAATAGATGTTGGTCGATTCTCAGACCTACTGAATATACTCACAAAATTTCGTGAGAATCGGTCAAGCCGCTTCCTTCTGGGCGTTACCGTACCGGGTATAATAATAATTATATAAAAGGTAATAGGTAGGTTATATAATTAATTAAAAGGTACATTTTTTAAAACGTTTTTTTCTTATTTGCTTAGTAATTGAAAATATGAATATATGTTTTAAAAAATGTGACGTTTTTACTATTTTTTATACCCGGTACTCGAAGAGTATAGGGGTATATTAGATTTGTGGGGATAACGGTTGTGTGTAACCCACAGAAGGAAGCGTTTCCGACCCCATAAAGTATATATATTCTTGATCAGCATCAATAGCCGAGTCGATCTAGCTATGTCTGTCTGTCCGTCCGTCTGTCCGTCTGTCCGTCCGTCTTCATTTGCGCCTATATCTCAGAGACTATTAAAGTTAGAGCAACCAAGTTTTGTATCCAGTCTCCTGTGTGATCACACTACTCAAAGCATATTTCAAAATTTCGCCTCGCCCCTTTCCGCCCCCACAAAGGACGAAAGTCTGTGACACACACAATTTTGAAGATACAAGAAAACTAAAAACGTAGATTCATAGAGAATGCCCATTTCTATCAGAGTGTTGAATCTGGATCAGATCGGATCATTATTATAGCTACAATGAAGAAAACCATTCCGAAAGTCATCGTTCCCTCTCGCTCTCTCTCAAACGCGGCCCCATCCGCTTTGCTTATTCGTATAAATGAGCGCCTAGTTCTCAGAGACTATAAGAGCTAGAGCAACCAAACTTTCTATCCAAGCTCCTGTGATACCGAACCAGCACAAGTTTGTTTTAAATTTTTGCCACGCCCCCTTCCGCCCCCACAAAAGACGAAAATCTGTGAAATCCACAATTTTTAAGATAATGGAAAACCAAAAACGCAGAATCATGAAAAATTACTATCTCTACCAGATTACCGAATCTGGATCAGATCGGATCAATATTATGGCCAGAAGAAACAAATTAAATTTCAGTGGCTACGCAGCGCCTGCCCAGCGCTTACTCATTCCCTCTCTCTCTCTCTGTCGTAAACACTTGTACGTCTCAAATATGTATTTATACATGTCATGTAGAAATGTAGGCGCAGATTTACAAAGCATATGTAAACAGAAATGGAAACATGTATAAAAATTCAAAAAAATTCATTTTTTTAATTTTAATATTACTTTCGTCCCTTTTGAGAACATATAATAAATTTCATAAATCGTAAGCTCATAAATGTATGTATATATATACTGACTGAGTACCGGGTATAAGGTAGAGCCGCGGCCTTTGCCGCGGCTCACAACGTTCCCTCTCGTTTTTCTTACGAACGTAACGCAATGCCAGAATGGAAATGCCCATATTTAGAAAATATGGCGCAGACCCCAAACGGCGAGGAAGGAAGGAGGACGAGGTGCTAAAAATTTCGAATGAAATGAATGATTTGTGCATGAGACGCGAGGTCTTGATTCGAACTATATTATTAATATTACTTACTTCCTGTAATGTGTTTTCAGGTTTTTTGGTTGACATGTTAAGAAAACGTTCCTGTGACTGACAAAACTTCTCAGTTTTCTTGTCGAATTTCTTCTTGTTTTCTTTGACGCCTCCGATTTGCTTTTTTCGAAAGTCCTCCAGCGACTCGATGATATGTTTATCAGCTAATGTAAGCTGTGTAAGATAATTGGAATGTAATGTTTATAATTTCCATCCGTTCTTTAGGCTTACCATTTTCTCGCGCTCATCTTCAATATTGCCAATAATTGCGCTAAAACGTTTAAGGCTTTCGCAAATTACATTCTCATCATCCGTCTGTGCGGTGCCAATGCATTCAAAGTTGAAGTCGTTAAGTAAAATGGCCAACTGTTTCATTCGTGTAGAAAGTACTGAAAGTATATATAACATTAAGTAAAGCTTTAAATGGTTTAATTTATTTATTATAAGGTTTTATTATAATTCACAAAAAGAGAATATCATAGAAATCTACATTGATAACACTATTCAACACGACATTTCTGCTGTGGCCTAAAATGACTTTTTTTATAAATTTGGAGATTTTTAAAGAATAATGGTTTTTTTATGGTTTCGTTTTTTTTTAAAGAATTTTTTAAAATTTGTCATAGTTTTTCTAGAGGTAGTGCTTCTATTTTTCGCATAACTAATGGTTCTTATAACTGTTTGTATTATACTTTTCAGTTCTGAAAAGTTTCTAAGCTTTTAAATCTTCCAATCTATCAGAAAAAGTAATTTTGGGCCACAGCAGAAATAAAAAATGGAATTTTATTGAGTAGTGTAATCTGAAGGTAAAATCTGAAAGTTTAGTAAAAAAATACTTAAAATGGTCCGGTGGAGATAAAATAGGCTCGCTGTTTTGCCCTTAAAGTTCATATATGTATGAAGATCTAACATCAGAACTGCAAACTGGTCCGGAACCGAACCCTGTGCCCCGGTTCTCTGCGAATTGCTTGCTATGTGGAACCGAACGCTGAACCACTAACCATACAGTATATAGATGGGACACTTCATACTTTTTTTTGTCCACACCAAGCGGTCCGGCATAAGCTCCCGAAAGAGTCGTGAGAGTGCATGTGTGCACTCACTTTGCGTGTGTGCAAGTGTGTATTAGCGCACAACTGATATTTTCGGAACCGTGAACCGAACAAGTTCCATTTGTATTTAAGGGTTTGGTCCAAGAAAATATAAATATGAGTTATGTATCGAAAAACCACGACAATTCCCATTTTCTGCCTACTAGTTTCTGTATCTGTTTTGGCCCATTTTAGTGTATGTGTGCACATGCATTCTCACGTATGTACATATGTATATTCTTCTTCAGCTTGATGACAAACTGACCTACCGTCACAAAATAAATGTTGGTGTTGGTGGGACACTTGGGCGAAGAAGAAGTATACATACCCTGCAGTACGGGCCAACGCTTACAAATGTGCTCACACATATATTTCAGCGTGAGCACCCCAGATGTCGCGCGGAACGATGAACTGCTCACTTTAACATTGCGATGTCCTAGGAGCATAGGGGATGACATGGCCATCGAGAAGTCCGAAAAAATAAGGCTTACTATAAGTGATGATTTTCTCGAAAAAATAAGGCTTACTATAAGTGATGAGTTTCTCGAAAAAATAAGGCTTACTATAAGGGATGATTTTCTCGAAAAAATAAGGTATACTATAAGTGATGATTTTAGCCGAAAAATAAGGCATACAATAGGTGATGATTTTCTCGAAAAAATAAGGCACATAATAAGTGAAGATTTTCTCGAAAAAATAAGACACATAGTAAGTGAAGATTTTAGCCGAAAATAAGGCATACAGCAAGGGATGATGTTCTCGAAAAAATAAGCGATATAATAAGTGAAGATTTTATATGAAAAAGTAAGGCGTATATAAGTAAGCAGTAATTCATTTATTTTCTTTTGCTTTTATTTAAAGCTACAATTATGTACATATGTATGTCAGTTTTAGGAATCCCTGAGGTTCTTTCGGTAACTTCAATTGCATCGCCACTGAAATAACATGAATTAATTTATTATGGTTTTGTTTACTTCTTTGACTTGTACAGACTTACTTACCATGTCCTTCCAGGATGTGCCCGTCCCCATTGTGTTCCGTATTTTGTTGATCTATCAATAAAATGATTATTATATAAAATACTATTAATTTGGTCGCAATTACATATATAAGAAAGAAAAGATCGAATTTAAATAAATATGTTCGATTTGTAAAAGAGTTGGTTATACAAAAAGCAATGCTCACTGTATATCAGAGGTGTTCTGTGCATTTACTCCTACAACAAAAACAAAACACGCGCCAAAATATGCAACCCTTCTTTTCTGTTTTTGTTGTTGGACTGCTTAAAATTGAAATTTCGGGCCCACCGCAGGTTATGCATTCACATTATATTTCTTTATTCTTCTTTCAATCCATACTATACATATTAGTAGGAGCATAAAGGCACAAAAATTAAAGAGCATAAAAGAAGAATAAATAAATACAATGTAAATGCAGCGATACATTGAACTCAGTTTTTTCACAATATCACAAATTTAACTTTATATGCAATTGATATTTTCATAATTTACCACGCGTACATCACATTTACGTTTATTTAAACAATGCACTTACCTGGTAATAATAAATAATATAGAAATTTTCACTAAATCACTGCATTTTCGCTTCCAACTCTTTCCGCACAATTATTACAATGTAACGTAATAGCAAATGCAAGGCGAACAAAGCAAGAATGCTTGGCCGACGCAGGCGCAAAAGAGAAAAAAACCAAATTCTCTTGTACTTCGACCGATCGGCAGAGCCGATCTATTACGATCGCGCGGAAAAGAAGGAAACAGAGAGAAAATAAAAGGTTCGACTTAGCGGGCGTCAACGCCTAGATGACATTGTCGTTGACATTCGTCATCGCTCACGGCTGGTACTGCAGGGTATGTACATTCATACACTTGTAATACATTCATAATGTACATATATTTATGCACACTTTTTGTTGAAAATGCATACTTTGACAACGCACTGTGTCTTCATTATGTTCCCGTTTGCATTATGTTCACGTTTGCATCCCTGCAGTACTGGCGGTGGTGATCGCCCATGCCGAACTACCCACTTGGGTGGTTCGTACATGGGTACCTTCCGAAGTAACCCTTTGGTGGGCGAACGCCGAACCACTCAAAGAATAGAGAAAAACCCAACCCACCGCGTACCACCCATCGTACTAGTTCGGTGGGCTGCAGCGTTTGACCAGTAGACAAAAGAAAAAAAAACGAAGAGAGCAGGTAGCCTTCAATGATGCTGCGCTGCTGTTTTCTTTTATGGTTTCAGACATTCCATTGCTGGAATATTCTATTGCTTTGCTTTTGGCTTCAGTCAGGGACGAAACGCGTGTTCAATTACAAGTGCGACAAGTAAAAGTTAATTACAGATTATTAAACAATAAAGTCAGTAAACCAAAGGTAAGACAAAGTCAACTTAACATAACTTTACAATGTACAGCAGCTCAAGAAGGAACTAAAGGAAAAATATGCAGAAAAAGTGTCGTCCGGTGAAAAATAAAAATTTGAGGACAGCCAAATGAAAAATGGAGAGGAATTGGGAATTGCCGTGTTTTGATATGGAAGTTCTGTACTGTTGCTTGGTAAGCTGATTCGTTTTTTTTGTTTTAATTTTTCCGCCTATTACTTCTATTTATAATTTTATATTTATAGATGCAACAACTGTAGTGGCCGGTACTGAGCTATCTGAACTCCAAAACTAAAAAAAAAATTATTTTAAAGATACAAATAATAATATTAATTTAAATGGCAACAACCCAAACAACCCTAAAAAATATCAACTACTCAAAAATTTATGAAATAAATGAAGTATATACTGAACATTTTTAAAATTGATTTTCTTGTTTTATTAACCCACCAAGTGGGTACCCATTTCACTACCCACCAGGCGGGTACCCATTTCACCACCCAAGAAGATCACCCAAATCACTAGTACGCGGTAAACGAAGTGGTGTCACTGGTCCCCATGTCCTATGACATTGCGGGTAAAAATGGAAATGAAGTAAAGCATTGCGTAGGGTTTGTCGGCGAACCAACGGTGGTCTGTTAGGGGTTGGCGATATCACCACCGCCGAACTAGTACGCAGTACTGCAGGGAGGGGTTGGCGATATCACCACCGCCGAACTAGTACGCAGTACTGCAGGGATACGATCCCATCATATACACACATACATATGTATGTACATACATACACATACATGTATGTACCCTGCAGTACTGGCGGTGGCGATCGCCCATGCCGAACTACCCACTTGGGTGGTTCGTACATGGGTACCTTCCGAAGTAACCCTTTGGTGGGCGAACGCGGAACCACTCAAAGAGTAGAGAAAAATCTATCTCTGTACACTCTACAACCCACCGCGTACCACCCATCGTACTAGTTCGGTGGGCTGCAGCGTTTCACCAGTAGAAAACAGAAAGGAAAAAAGAACGAAGAGCTCACGAAACTCGGCTCTGTATACTCTACAACCCACCGCGTACTACCCATCGTACTAGTTCGGTGGGCTGCAGCGTTTCACCAGTAGACAAAAGAAACGAAAAAAAACGAAGAGAGCAGGTAGCCTACAATGATGCTGCGCTGCTCTGTTTTCTGTTTTCTTGTATGGTTTTAGACACATTGCTGGAATATTCTATTACTTTGCTTTTGGCTTCAGTTAGTGACGAAACGCGTGTTCAATTACAAGTGCGACAAGTAAAAGTGAATTACAGATTATTAAACAATAAAGTCAGTAAACCAAAGGTAAGACAAAGTCAACTTAACATAACTATACATTGTACTGCAGCTCAAGAAGGAACTAAAGGAAAAATATGCAGAAAAAGTGTCGTCCGGTGAAAAATAAAAATTTGAGGACAGCCAAATGAAAAATGGAGAGGAATTTGGAATTGCCGTGTTTTGATATGGAAGTTCTGTACTATTGCTTGGTAAGCTGATTCGTTTTTTTGTTTTAAATTTTCCACCTATTACTTCTATTTATAATTTATATTTATAGATGCAACAACTGTAGAGGCCGGGACTGGGATATCTGAACTCCAAAACTAAAAACAAATTATTTTAAAGATACAAATAATAATATTAATTTAAATAACAACAACCCAAACAACCCTAAAAAATATTAACAACTGAAATAAATGAAGTTATATACTGAAAATTTTTTAAATTAATTTTCTTGTTTTATTAACCCACCAAGTGGGTACCCATTTCACTACCCACCAGTCGGGTACCCATTTCACCACCCACTAGACGGGTACCCATTTCACCACCCAAGAAGACCACCCAAATCACTAGTACGCGGTAAACGAAGTGGTGTCACTGGTCCCCATGTCCTATGACATTGCGGGTAAAAATGGAAATGAAGTAAAGCATTGCGTAGGGTTTGTCGGCGAACCAGCGGTGGTCTGTTAGGGGTTGGCGATATCACCACCGCCGAACTAGTACGCAGTACTGCAGGGTATGTATGAGTCGCAATGAATTCCCTGTAGAACCAAAGGGGTCAATTGACCCTACTCGAACTAGTTCCGCTTCGGTTACCACGCAACTATCTACGGAACTAGTAACGGGGGAAGCGAACATCGACCAGGCCTACGTCGACTACAATGTACTAGTTCAGCGACTAGTAACGGGGGAAGCGAACATCGACCAGGTCTTCGGCGACTACAATGTACTAGTTCAGCGACTAGTAACGGGGGAAGCGAACGTCGACCAGTCTAAACAGATCCGAAATACGAAGCTGGCTTCGTTTTGTTTTCGAAGTCGACAAATAACCGTAAACTCTTGGAAATGTGATGAAACCCCGAAAAAGAGTTACAATACAGTGCGGACTCTGTGATTTTTGGCCGGTGGCACGCCATGCAAAATGGACCAAAATGGTAAGTTAATCGTGATATTTTACTGTACTTGCGCTCGTGGAATGCAAGAGACAAAAAAGTACACAAACAAAATGCATTTGTTCTTCGTGTGTTTCTCTTTCTGCGTTGATTTTTTTCACTTCTATGCATGATCTAGTTGCTGGAAGCGTGGATTTGTTAAAATTTCTGTTAAAACCATTTTAAAAGTGAGAAAAAATAATACAAAAAATACATAAACTTACAAACAGGTACGTGCAGGCATATTTCATATTTTAAATAAAATGATAAGAAAAAGGCATTTGCGTAGACTGCAAAAGGTCACCTTTTTCTCTGTCTTATCCTTATATATTATTTTTATTTACAGATAGCTGCAATGAAATCCATTTTACAGCCGGGAGGCATTGTCTACAATTTAATTTATATTATAAGTGAGGAAATCGTTTTATCGCACAATGTCGATGGAGTGCAAGGGAAGAAGTCCCTCATGTCCCATAAAGAATTTTATGACTCTTTGCTAGGTAAAATACCATTTACACTCCTAATTAATAATAATAATTCAATTTACCAAAAATTAATTACAGAATGCATTCCACCTGGAGACGAAGCCGGGGAGTTACTGCTTCGAAAAGCGATGCAAAGAATCAAAAACAGAGTTTTTAAAAAGAAGTGCGGAAAAAGCACCTAAATTACTATAGTTTTAATAGAATTTTAAAATATATATGCGTACATTTACACGAACGAATTTGTATTTTTATTTCGAAACTGACTCCTAGTAACCGAAGGGGGGTCGATACAGGAACTAGTTGCTGGCTTTCTACTGGTAGCTAGGTCCGAACTAGGTCCTGAGGAACTAGGCTCATAGTAACCGAAGGGGGGTCGATGCAAGAACTAGTTGCTGGTTTTCTACTGGTAGCTAGGTCCGAACTAGGTCCTGAGCAACTAGTTCACAGGTAATCGAAGGGGAATCGATAGTGGACCAGGGGTGGTTCCGCCCTAGGACATGCATGTGTTAAATTCTCCGCTGAAATACATTGTCGGGGAAACGAAGTGGAACCAGGTACGTGAGAAATGCAACTAGTTCGGCACCGGTGCCGAACTAGTTGCCTGGTACTAGAGGGAAGCGATGTTGTCTCGTCTCCCTTTTGAGTTATATTTCGTCTGCTTTTGACAGACAGCCATAGCTCGCAGATAACTGTTGACAGTTTGTTCTGATTACGCTCTGCTCGCGAGAACAACCGAAAAAAAGAATGCACCTTCGTTCTTTCTCTGAGCAACACACTTTGTTTCTTTTCGTTTCGGTTTTCTGTTGAGCGTTTGACGTTGAGCTGTTCGTGAGACGCTCTTCGCACAATGAGAGAAGCGAGTGATGCTCGCACAGAGAGACTCATTAAAAGACCGATTGACTGAAAAAGTCAACCCAAACGGTCTTTTCAATAATTTGTTTTCTTTTCGATGCACAGTGGTACGTTGTGTAACATTGTGACATTAGATTTTCCCTCTAAATTTTCATGAAATTTTATATATTATTTTTTTATATATTAAACTAATTTTTTTGATTAAAGTTTCTTTATAATTAATTTATTTTGAATTAAGCTTAACAATTAATAACAAGTTTAGGTTTTGTGTGGCCAATACTACCAGTGTCAGTGTGGGGATTTCAGCATTACATTTCTAAAAAAACGTGAGGGAACGTTGTGAGCCGCGGAAAAGGTCGCGGCTCTACCTTATACCCGGTACGCAGTCAGTATATACATACATACATTTATGAGCCTACGATTTATGAAATTTTTTTATATGTTCGCAAAAGGGACGAAAATAATATTTAAAATAAAAAAATTCATTTTTTGGAATTTTTATACATGTTTCCATTTTTGTTTACATATGCTTTGTATGTGTGCGCCTACATATCTACATGACATGTATAACTACATATTGGACGTACGGACGGACAGACAGACATGGCTATATCGACTCGGCTATTGATGCTGATCAAGAATATATATACTTTATGGGGTCGGAAACGCTTCCTTCTGGGCGTTACACACAACCGTTATCCCCACAAATCTAATATACCCCTTACTCTGCGAGTACCGGGTATAAAAACAACATCCACCGATCAGAAAAATTTTTTTAAGTCCCAATTTAAAAGTGAAGCTATCCAAAGATGAGATAATAAATGCATGTGGTGGTCACCAAAAATGGGCTCCCACTAAAAATGCTGAAAGATTCTGGGTTTAACAAAATTTTGAATCCAATATGCAAGGCCTTTCCAAAGCCTTTAACAATATACCGGAAAAATATTCAAAGCCTCGTTCAAGCAAAAGCAAAAGCTATTCGGGATAATATGAAAGAAATTTTATCAAATGGGTAAGTGAGTTTTAAATTAACAAAAATTTGTTTATGTGTATGTGCAAAGACAATATAAATATATTTAATATACTTAGTATACTAAGATGTGTAACATTCATACAATGCAGTGAGAGACAACATACGTGCTGTCTTGCTCAACATGCAACTACTACGAGACAGGTGGAGGCATGTGAGGAGGCATCGACTATTCTTTGTATGCCTACGAAGCGGGCACATGACTTGATCCTGCAATTCGCATGGTGAGTGTTAATTCAGCAGATGCTGGAAGAGACATCACCGTCTGCTACATGGTGAGGACGACGATCGCAGAAGGTCGCCGCAGGGAGGCGGTGAAAAAAGATACAGGCAGCGAAACCAGTAGTCAGCAGTTTCTGCACGTAGTCTGGACACCCGATGTGCCCGTACAGAGGATGCAGACGCAGAACGAGGTGGCCTTCTGTTTCGTATACTGCCAGTAAAGCTGTACGGAGTAGGCCGACGGGTGGATAAATTCGCACTTCTGGATTTAGGTTCACGATGATCGACGACAATCTCCGGAGAAATTTGGGAGTCCAAGGTGAACGTGAACTATTTTATGGAGAACTTCAAATTTATACGCTTGCGATTCAGGAGGTTCACGTGCAGCAGACCAGCTCGAACCTGACGAACATAATTATGGACGTCCTTAACGATCCATCAAATTTACACGTTCACTATCGATAATGGAACCAGCAAGCTTCTGGATGAACAATGTAGGGCGGAATTGGGCAACAACGATTTTGACGGCGACGCAGCTTGTGAGTGTATACCGGAAGGTACAAATATTTTGGAAAATGTTGATGAGATAGATGAGGGAAACAGTTTGGTGTGCTGCGCATACGTTAAACCTTGTTGTCAACGATTTTTTTAAAGAAGTCAAGGTTTGAATTTCGCGTATAAGATATGTTTGTAAAATATTGCCCACGGGTCCAATAACACTAGTCGACACGACTTTTCCGCTGTCTCCAAAAATGACTTTTTCTGATAGATTTGGATGTTTAAAAATTTTGAAGAATGTTTTTTTTTTTTTTCATGGAGTAGTTTTTTTTTAAAGAATTTTTTAAAAATCTGGTATTTTTTGTCATAGGTAGTGCTTATATTTTTCACATAACTCTCGTTTCATACAACTGGTTGTATTGAACTTTACAGTTAAAAAATGCTGATAAATGCAGCTATAAATCCGACTCAGACACTTTGTAGCAGAAACTTAACGTCTGGCAGATATTAAGCTTCCAAATTGAAATTTCGTCATTTTTTTCGGTATTTTTTACCCGAAATTTTGACTTTGAAACTTCTGGAAAAATCGAAAAAAAAATAAATGAATGCCTTGATTTTTGGTTTTAGATAGACACATTAATTACGCGTCGTTTAAGGTATCGTTTATAAAAATATAAAATCAAACGGCTAAGTTATAGCCGTTTGACCAAAACGACCCAAATCTCATTTTATCTGAAAAAATACCGTCCGGTACGTTTTTGGTCCAACTTCCAAAATGGGATTGCAAAAAACAAAAAGGACCTGTAATTTTGGTTTTACCGAGTCTTAGGTATTTATATATATCGGATATATATCCTACCTGGTCATATTTATTTGGGGTGTAAATGTTGTGGACAGTTTTATTCCTTATTCCTTATACCTAAGCCTTGGTGAGGATAAATATACATCAATACCTGTTACGGTCAAATGTTGACCTTTTTCCTTCACAGGTGCTGGTCCCGCAGATATTTGATCTTTCTTCTTCAAGCTATTCATAAAAAACTCTGTACCTATAGTATCCCTGCCTCAGTGTAGTTCTGACTTCCAGCAGAATACGATCGTGTGTTTTCGAAAAATACCACTTGTTTCTAATTGAAATGGACAACTCAAGCCGGTCAACTTCATGTGCTGGCCCCCAAATTCGAAAACTACTAAAAGATGGTGGATTTGAAAATATTTTATCTGCGAATGGAAAAGCAGCCTGGAACTCGTTCCGACTGGTTACAACAAATTTTCTTGGTAACAGAAAGAGTGATGATTACGTTAATATCGTTCAAGACCTACTTAAGATTTATGAACAAATTGGAGCCAACATTTCACTCAAAAACCATTTCCTGCACTCCCACTTAGACTTTTTCCGCCAAACCTTGAACACGGAGAGAGATTTCACCAACAATTAAAAGCTATGGAACGACGGTATCTAGGTGTTTGGAATGAGAATATGTTGGGTGACTATGTGTGGACTCTCATAAAAGAATCTGACTTAAATGACAAAACAAGACAGACAAACCATTTTAAAAATAGTAACAAGCAATAACAATAAAAATATTTAAGTATCATAACACTTAAATAAATTCAAGTATTTTTCGGTATTTTTTCCGATAAAATGAGATTTGGGTCGTTTTGGTCAAACGGTTATAACTTAGCCGTTTGATTTTATATTTTTATAAGCGATACCTTAAACGACGCGTAATTAATGTGTCTATCTAAAACCAAAAATCAAGGCATTCATTTATTTTTTTTTCGATTTTTCCGGAAGTTTCAAAGTCAAAATTTCGGGTAAAAAATACCGAAAAAAATGACGAAATTTCAATTTGGAAGCTTAATATCTGCCAGACGTTAAGTTTCTGCTACAAAGTGTCTGAGTCGGATTTATAGCTGCATTTATCAGCATTTTTTAACTGTAAAGTTCAATACAACCAGTTGTATGAAACGAGAGTTATGTGAAAAATATAAGCACTACCTATGACAAAAAATACCAGATTTTTAAAAAATTCTTTAAAAAAAAACTACTCCATGAAAAAAAAACCATAATTCTTAAAAAAATTTTAAATCTCCCAATCTATTAGAAAAAGTCATTTTTGAAGACAGCGGAAAAAAAAAGTTGAAATTTGTCGAGTAGTGTAATTAATCTTTTACGCATGGAAAATTAAAAAAACTATTTTTGGACTGCGCCCGCCACTCGATGGAATTCCACGTTTCAAATGTGCGAGCGATTACTAGCTCTAAAAGAGTTCTGTGTAAAGAGTAATTTAAAAGAATTGCAATTAAAATCATCTGAAGGGAAGGTCGTGGAAAATATTTGCAGTTTACTTCTATCAATTTATAAAACTTCATTAAAATTACAAAATGCTAACTTGCTGTCATTTTTTATGCATGGTTCTCCTTCAAATCAAATCTAAGAAAGACAACTGCACAACATTCATAAATTCTGGCTAAATGCCTTTGAATGTAACTCCCGTTATAACTGCAGTATATTTAGATCCCCGCTATCAAGCACTACTTAGTTGGGAGCAAAAAGGGCTGCAAGACAACATATAAGACAGTTAAACAGCCGATTGCAATCTTTTGACGATAGTCTCAACGTTTCTGCAGTAAATAATTCTACTTCAGATTGTGAGGAAGAGACTTTTATGAAAAGCATTGTAGGAAACCAAGCCACAACGAAAAAATTCATTTCTACCTTCAATAAATCTTTTGAAGAAATTCCTCTAATGCACCCCATGCAGACGATTTAAAGTTTTGGGAAAATTACAGTAAAACAGATTTGAAAAAAGTTACAATGGTTGTTTTGGCGGTTCCGGCAACTCACACTTTTGTGGAGAAAGCATTTTCCTCCCTCAAATTTGTGTTGTCAGACAAAAGGGCAATTGATGAAAACCTTCCGGAGAATATTATGCTAATAAACCTAGATTGAAATGCAACGAATGCAGTAAAATAAAATTATTTATTTGTATAAAACATGGACTTTATCTTTTCATTTATTTTACTCTACGAACCCGGGGTTTGGAACCGAACCCGAGGTTCCAAAATATTCAAAACCCGGCTATGGAACCTCTGCGAATTTTAAACCTTGGGTTCGGAACCCGTACCCGAATGGATCGTTGAACTTTTGCAATAGAGGGAAATTTGTGATTCAATTCGCTGAGTCGATCTCATCAAGTAAAGGATTGTAACTCCATTCTACATTCTGTTGATGCTGATCCTGCCGTGATCAGCCATCATACATTGGAGAGGGAGTTCTTGGCTAATAGTCAAGCCGTATTGCCATCGATTCTAGCCACTACAGGAGCAACTATACAACCTGCACGATTTCACTGGATACTGGTTGAACTAAATCGATGGTCGCCGAGTCGTTTATTAAACGGACTGGCCTGCAGCGCACGCATGCTTGTATACCAGTGGTTAGTCTAGGTGCAAACCCTGCTGGAGTTACTCGAGGTCGTGCTACGTTAACGTTTCACTTCCGCATAAACACAGCATCGGCAGCATAAGCACAGCAGCGGTAACAGGTCTGATAATAAAACTTTAACCTCCTCGATTCCAGCCCAAAAGATCGAGTCGAACAATCCAATGTGGGAAAAGATTTGTGATCTATCTTTAACGAACCCTACATCCGGTAAACCAGGCGAAATCGAAATGATTTTAGGAGCTGATCAACTATGAAACATATACACTGGACAACGCAAAGAGTTTGGTTTACAATTTCCTAATACACTTCATACCAATTTTGGTTGGGTAATTTCAGGCAGCTACCATCTCTGTAGTGATGTTCATACCCACGCACTAGCACATCACGCTCACGAGCATTTGAATACCTCAGTTCGATCGTTCATGGACATAGAACGAGAAAGCTACGCTACCATTCCCGCTGAGTAATACTTCGTTCAAATGCATACCCGCAGAGGAGATGGCGTATACATCGTCCAATATCCATTTAAGGATACTGCTCCGTCGATGGGGTCCACATTGCCACAAATTCCACGCCGTTTTTCTTCTCTCGAACGGAAATTTCGAAAGTTTTCGGCACTCAAACAACAATGTGTAGAATTCATGGAGGACTACATACAAACATACGAGGACAATTGCAGTTGATTCCTTCTACTACCGTAGAAGAGGTTCCCGCCAATCATAAGCTCTGGGGATAACTGTTAGGGATATTCACTCAATTCACGCCTGCACATTAGACCACCTATTCAAAGGCATTTACTTGGAGTATGTCTACGTTTCCGTCAGAATCGCTATGCGTTCTGTACGGACATTGAGAAAATGTTTAGAGGCATCTTAGTTTTAGAAGATCACACACAAGACCAACGTATTGTCTGGCGAAGGAGATTGCTACACTCGATAATTGCCGTGACGCATGGTTTAGGTTGTTCACCGTTCTTGACTGTTCGAATTCTCAACCAGAACGCTTACGATCATGCCAATTGGAACCGAATGCTCCTGCGGTGCTTGTAAGGGCACGTTAGTGGGTAATATTCCTACTGGCTGCGATAATATCGAAAATCTCATTGCACTCAAGGATGAATAGCTTTTGTTATTGAGCCAAGTTCAATTTAAATTTCGAAAATAAAGTTCAAACTGTTGGTCATTACTAAATTCAGAGCCAAAGGACATTTGTAAGTACCCTTGAATTACCCTTGAAGCTCTGGAACTAAATAGCACAACTCAGTATGTTAAGGTTCTTGGAATACCCTGGGATTGGAATACGGCTGCAGACGATTTTTCCTTCAAGCTGACCATTCCTGACGCCACAAGTTCTTTGACAAAATGGATCTACCATCCCCCGGGCTTGCTTGCCGTCACAACTGTATTTCTAAAGGTTCTCTTTCAAGATAGTTGGCTGATCTCGGTCGAATGAAACGAACTACTACCCCCGCAGTTATGTACACGTTGGCAGTAGTTTGCTGCTGAGGTTCTCTTGCGAAAAATTAGCGCTGCTTTCGTTTCATACATCACCTTCGTTGCAAAGACCGCATTTCATCGTTTTTATCGTCATGGAAGCATATTGCACGCTCTAGGGTAATCAAACATGTTCAGATGGAGTTCTTCCGCGTGGATCACAAGCAGCTGAGCACGGGACAAGCACTTTCTCCGAAATACAAGTTGATTCGCTACTCACCATTTTTTGACGACCAAGGAATAATGCGCGTAGGAGGACGCATTGACAATTCTATGGCAACTTTCGATGCAAAGCATCCCATACTTATTCCAAAGGAATCACCGATCGTCGTTTTACACACTATGGTGTTGACTTTATGTTCCACACTTTGAGACAGAAGTATTGGAACAGTATTCTCGGTGCCCGCAACATAGTCCGGAAGATTTTATTCAACTGCAAGATTTGTTTCCTCCAGCGAAAAGGTACGAGTACACAACTTATGGCAGATCTTTCCGCTTTTTGAGTTTAGCCCACTCGCTGTTTTCCATATTCTGGATTGGACTACGCTGGACCAGTTACCATCAAGACTTCGGCAGGTCGGACACCGAAGTTTGACAAAGCTTGGTTTGCTATCTTTGTTGGTATGTCCACCAAAGCAATTCATATTGAGCTCGTCAGTGACTTGACGACTCCCGCATTTATCGCCGCTTTCAAACGATTCTGGTCTCGACGTGGCCCTATATCCGATTTATACTCAGACAATGGCACAACATTCAATGGAGCCAGAAATGAATTAACGAAAATGCAGCAATTCGCTGTATCTGACGAGTTTTCTGACGAGTCAGGAAATTACCTGGCAGTTCATTCCGCCGTCTGCCCCTCATTTTGGAGGTATTTGGGAGACTGGTGTACGATCAATAAAGCTTCACCTTTGCCGAGCAATTGGTAGCAGTGCGTTAACATTCGAGGAATATACTACAAATTTAACCCAGATTGAAGGTCTACAAAACTCTCGCCCACTGTGCGCGACCAGCGATCAAGCGGTTGCTTGGCCGAATCATCATAGTTTATCCTGGTAAAGACGAGAGAGTTCGAGTGGTCACCGTAAAAACTTCCCGAGGAGTGTACAAGAGACCTATCACCAAAATTGCTGTGTTTCCCTTGAACTGAACAATCGATGAGGGGGGCCGGTATGTTGAGAAATTGGCCGCCTAGTTTAAGTTGTCGATATTCATGAATATAATAGCTTGCCTTACTCATATGTTCATTAACATTTAATTTCAACAATTCATGCCCCGCTATTGCTTGTACTCAAAAAATAACTGTTACGCTCTCACACGTATAGTCAGCACCCAGAGCTGCACACGCATACATCGATGTGCACCGTTATTGCATTGGACCGTCGCATCGCATAATCTTTTTAATTCCACTTTGCTCGACTTTCGTGGTTGATTTAGTAGAAATTTTTAGTCGCAAAAAACCGAGCTCTATACCGCCGCATATCGTCACCCTGCCTAATATTTTTTTAATGTGTTTCAAAGTTATTTGAGTAACCTAGCAGTATTCCAATTCCGTCTGCTTCCCGTTGAGAAATTTGATCGACTCGCCCGTACCGTATGTACAAGATCTTCAAGATTGTGGATACCACATTTGGTGGGGATGGAAGGTGGCAGTGAGTATCAGTAATTTAAGACTAGGAAGGGAGTTAATAGTAGATATACATATTATGGTAAAGGGAATTATAGTCCGAGTGTTCGGGGCAGATCCCCACCGAATAGCGGCTGGCCAAACAGCAGCTATTTATTGGCCTTCAGCCGCATATTTGCATTGCTAAATATTCATACATATATACATATTCTGTAAACTCTTGCACTTGCTTGCCCTGCTAAACGTTCTCTCAAAGCTCGCTCTTCTCTTCGTTATCTATGCTCGGCGTTATCTATGTTTGCCGAACGAAGAGAAGCTGCGCCCAGCGATCGGAGCGACAATGCTAGCAATGGGAAGGGCAAGCAAGGGCCACTCGCCGTTTAGACATCACCCATTAAAGCACATTCATAATTTTATTTCTGTGCCGCGTTTTATTTATTGTAAACAATTATTCGGCCGATCGGGGATAAAAAGCATTATCCCCACATAAAATTTGGTGACCCCGACGTGATAGTCTAAATAGCGGAGTCAATTACATAGCATTCGAAAGCCTCAACAAAATTTTCGGCGTTTTGCGCATAATTCGGTGCCAAAACCTATATACATATTTGTACCGTTGCTGGCCTTACAGTTTTTCGTCGCGGCAGTACAGTGCAGTGCATTGGGCATTGCAGTGAACTAACCAATACATACGAACGTAGCACAAAGCGGAATCGGACAGCTCGCACAGCTAGATCGATTAGCTGTAATCCCTTTGCTTGCGGTTCTCGCGGTTTTCGTTTTATACGTATAAGTCTTTCCTCTCGTGACTTTGAAAAACTCCAACATGGCACAACCTGAGCCAAATAATGTCGCGAACGCGGTAATGCCTAGTAACATTGATTTTTATAGGCAAAAGGCGGAGGCAATCGCTCGTCAATTTAATACCATGGACAGGTTTCTCACCAAGGAAGAGCTGGCTGATCTGGATGAAACGGAGCTTCAAGCTCGCATAGAGCAGATCGAGCAAATGAATGCGGATTTTGGTGCCGCTCAAACGAGCCTTGAAAGGCTAGACTTACTGCAGTTGGCCAATGACGCCCGACTGGACTTCGCCAATATTTACATCAAGGTCAGGTCCAAGCTGTCACGGGAGTTGGCGGTCTCTCGCTCGGTAAATGCTGCGCATTCCACGGCACGGCACTCCTCGAGGAGCATTCATCTGCGTTTGCCTATGATATTATAGGCCGTTCTCGACTGCCCGAGTTGCAGCTTCCCCAATTTAGTGGAGACTATATGGATTGGCCAGAATTCCACTCGATGTTTACGACCATGGTGCACAAGGAGTCGCGAATACCGGTCATCGAGAAATTTCAGTATCTCCGTGGATGCCTACATGGAGCTGCGCTGGACACGATTCGATCTTTGGAATTGTCTGAGGAAAATTACGACGAGGCGTTCAATTTATTAAAGTAGCGATTTGATAATCCGCTTATGCATTTTCAGGCACACGTCAAGGCTATTTTCGGTCTGCAAGGGGTGGAGAAGGGCTCAGCCAGCGGCTTGCGTGCGCTCAGCGACAAGATCAATTCGCACTTACGTGCTCTTCGGACCTTGGCAACGCCTCAGGAGATTTCGGATGGGTTGCTGGTTTGCATCATAAGCAAGAAATTGGACCACAAGACGCAGGTGAAATGGGAGGAGAGCCTGCCGAACTCAAGATTGCCTCTCTGGTCAGACATGTCCTCATTCTTGGAAGCGAAGTGTCGGATGCTGGAGAATTTGGCATCGGCTATGGTAACAACTCCTAGCCAGCAGGTGGGAGAAAATGAACTTAGCACCCTTATCGCCTCCACTAGCGACCATCCTAGCCCTAGATGTACCTATTGCAATTCCTGTCAGCATTACATATCTAGATGTCAGGCATTCCTAAATCTCCCTGCTTATGATCGATATAAAGAAGCAAAGAAGCGGCACTTGTGTTTAAACTGCCTCAACAAGGGCCATGAATTGCAGACGTGCAGGTCAGGATCTTGCAGGCATTGCCTGTACAAGCATCATACGCTGCTCCACATCCAATCGAGCGCTGTTGCATCATCTTCCTCATCACCGACCGAGGAATCGAGCCAGCAACGCGCCGCAGCTGTCCTTCTAGCAAGCGGTTCTTCTAGCCCTCCCCCCTCCAACCAGAAATCGCAGCCTTGCCAAAACGTGTTGCTACCTACCGCCCTCGTCCATGTCACAGATCGTTATGGAAAGCTGATCCCATGTCGTGCCATCTTAGATTCTGCATCGCAGGCAAATTTCATAACGTCAAGACTTGCTAATCAGTTGCAATTATCTCATCACTCGTCTCATTTTAACATCTCCGGTATTGGGAGATCTATTCTACCTTCGACCAACTCTGTGCATATAGTTGTACAATCCCAGGACGCAAGCTATCGCGATTCGCTCGCTGCAATTGTCACCAACTCAAAAACGGAAAGGCAGCCCAACTTTAACCTGGATGCAAAGGATTGGCCAATTCCGAAAAATGTGAAGCTATCTGACCCTAAGTTCTTCAAGCCCCAACAAGTCGATTTGCTGATAGGAGCTGGCCTATTCTTCGACCTATTGTGCGTCGAACAGATACGGCCGTCGACGCAACTGCCAATATTTCAAAGGACAAAGCTTAGTTGGATAGCGTCAGGAAGCATAAGCAGCTCAGAGGTTAATAAAACAGCGTTAGCTGTTTCTGAAGGTTCCCCTCACATCTTCGCTCACGATTTTAGTCCCACAATGCTGGACTACCGCAAGCTGGCTCAACGGCGCCAGGATTCGGCCGATCGAGATCAGCAACGCGGGCAGCAGTTGTACGAGTGCCAGGAGCAGGCGGAAAAACTGCGATCGGAGAGGAGCATAAGGCCAAGTTTGGGACAAAGTTGGCGCAGATCGGTCTGGTTCAGGACATTTCTCTATATAAGCGCCAAATGCAGGAACTGCAGCGCAACCTAACCGATACAGCAAAGGGTTTTATATCCATACTTAACGAAATTCGAACATCAACTTCTAAAATTTCTACCTTGCTAAATTCCCCGCCATTTCATGAAATTACAGAAATTCCCGATGACTTGGACGTGCCCTCCACAAACCATTTTCGACATGAAGCGCCGATTGCTGCATTTGACGATCTATACGGGACTCATCGCAGCATCAGTCAATATCAAGGCCGTCATCCACGCCCAAAGAGGACTAAGAGATAGCGGTCCTGCCCCTTCAGGGTGGATCTGTTGAAAGCCTTTGCCTTCCAACGGGGGGTGAATGTTCGGGGCAGATCCCCACCGAATAGCGGCTGGCCAAACAGCAGCTATTTATTGGCCTTCAGCCGCATATTTGCATTGCTACATATTCATACATATATACATATTCTGTAAACTCTTGCACTTGCTTGCCCTGCTAAACGTTCTCTCAAAGCTCGCTCTTCTCTTCGTTATCTATGCTCGTTGCGTTATCTATGTTTGCCGAACGAAGAGAAGCTGCGCCCAGCGATCGGAGCGACAATGCTAGCAATGGGAAGGGCAAGCAAGGGCCACTCGCCGTTTAAACATCACCCATTAAAGAACATTCGTAATCTTATTTCTGCGCCGCGTTTTATTTATTGTAAATAATTATTCGGCCGATCGGGGATAAAAAGCATTATCCCCACACCGAGCATAGGACCCTAAGCGGTTCATGCAAGGAATAATTCGATCTACAAAGCGGAAGAAACAACGGTGTATAATTTCTAGTGCTTCTAATAGGAATCGTGAAGTTTATGCGGCTCATCAGGTCAGGGCTATCTACGTCACCCTTGATCAAGTTGTGCACAAAAATCACACCAAGCCTTTTCCTACGATTAGCTAAGGCAGATGTCAGAGTGCGCGCGAGAAGCTATGCGAGATGCGATGAGCAAAGCGAGAAGATGGCAGAGTGAGAGCTTTGCGAGAAGCGATCTGCATTGCTCCCTTTTAGATATTAATGTGAATGTGATAGTTTTTGCCCCCAAGGTACCATAGTAAAAACAAGTCTTACTTCAATAATTACGTTTTCTATGTTTATCTCCACGGGTGTTTTGAAAACAAACGATAATTACAGCACAGAATGCAACAGAATGCAAGAAAACAATCGCACACTCTCAGAGAGTTCAAAAGATAAAGCAAGTTGCAAACTGCTTTCTCGCTTTGCTCTCGCTTTTTCGCTTGAACTCGCAACTAGCTTCGCTCTCACTCTGACATCGTTCGAGCGATTGCACTTGATAAAGCTTGCAGTGCTTTATCGCTCATTCTCGCCCAATATTATCGCTTCGCTTTTCGCGCGCACTCTGACATCTGCCTAAGGTTGGAAGGCTTATTAAAAGCAATCTATTAGGGTAAGACAGCAGTCTCACACCTGCATCCCAGCTGAGGCCGCGAAGAGCAAACTGTTTTTCTGAACTGATTCTATACACCATACACAAGAGCCGTATTCTAAAATCGGACGAACCAGAGAGGTGTAGAGAGTCTTTGTTATATAGGGGTCCTCAAATTCCTTTGCCCACCTCTTTATAAGCCCAAGCACGCCCATGGCTTTATTCACCATGGTAGAAATGTGTTCTGAAAACATTAACTTGGCATCTAATAGAACACCAAGATCATCAATCCGGGTAATTCTTTCAAGAGAACCACCACAAAGGGTGTAAGGAACCAGAAAGGCGCTAGAGCGATGAAAAGTCATTACTTTACATTTTGAAGCATTACGATTTTATAAATTTGCACAACACCAAGACTGAAATCTATCGAGATCGGATTGCAACCTGGATTGAAAAGAAATGTGCTCATACTGGACACAGAGCTTAACAACATTCGCACACATAAGTACTCGAGAGTATGTTAATACAGAAGGTAGGTCATTTATGAAGAGTGTCAAGAGTAAGGGGCCTTGATGGCTGCCCTGTGGTACGCCCAAAGTCACCATAACAGGTGAGGACAGGACGTTTTTGAAAAGGACTCTTTGAGACCTAGAACAAAGGTAGCTAGAGATCCATCTCAGGAGATTGGGCGGGAACCCTAGAAGGTCAAGTTTTTGTGCTAGAAGGGAATGGTTTACAGAGTCGAACGCTTTACTAAAATCAACAACATCCGTCTGTAAATTACCTTGAAAGCCTTTAATTATGAAGGAGGTAAACTCCAATAAATTACTAGTGGTTGATCTCCGCCTTATAAATCCATGTTGAGCTGGAGATGTAAGTGATCTGCATAGGTGCTGCAGGTGCGGAGTTAAAATTCTCTCAAACACTTTAGGAATATCGGATAACTTAGATATACCTCTATATATCATTGCGTCAGACTTGCTACCTTTCTAATGGAGGGGAATTATAAGGGACTCCTTCCATAATGGGGGAAAGCATGAAGAATTTATGGACAGGTTGAATAGTTTAAACAACGGCCCACACAGAAATTCGGCACAGTACCTGAGTACACAGCCGGGAACTCCGTCCGGACCCGCTGAAAACACCAGCTTTAGTGTTCTTAGATCATAAAGCAACGAGCTTGCATTTAACAACGTTCGACCTCGGTAAACCGTATGGATACGGCTGACTAGAGTAAACGTCCTGCGAATAGGTAATTTGGAAAAAACGGGCAAAAAGATCGGCAATTGCCTAATCATTATCTGCCAACGTATTAAGGAAGCATAGGGAGGATGGGTGTGCGGACGTTCTACGCTTACTGTTTACGAAGCTATAGAACTGTTTGGGGTCCTTAGAAAAACGTATCCTGCATCGAGATAGGTAATTCTGATAGCATTGAGCGTTAAGAACTGAAAAGTTTGACCAAGCTATTACATAATGAGAAAGAGAAGAAGGAGAGCCAACTTCTTGAAATTTTTTATATCGTCTTGATTTTAAGGTTTTTAGATGGGACTCCTTTAACTCCTTGGTAAACCAATGGGGTTTTCTTGATCTAATCGGACAGGAAAGTGGGACACAAGAGACAAAAAGTGAGTCCAGTGCATTATAGAAAATGTTTGTGCCTGTCGTAACATCACTGAACAAATATAAAGCCGACCAATCAAAATCCCTAATAAGATTATTAAGCTTCGTAAACTCGGCTTTACGGAACCAGCGGACACATTGGGGTAGTCTACCCGACCGATCCAATATAGTTGAGCCTAGGTCGAGCGAACCTTCGAAAGTATGTTAGGCATCTTCAGGTATAGTGAACGGGGGGACTCGAGTTAACAACGCAAAGGTCGGATCCGTTACAAAGCACAGATCAAGAAATCGATCCAAGGAATTTTTAACATGGTTAACTTGAGACAGAGACAGGTCAATCAAGCCGTCAACAAAGTCATGACGTGCCATGGGTACCAGGCTATTAGACTCATTTGCCGAAGACCAAACAATTCCTGGCAAGTTGAAGTCACCCAGAACTATCATGTGATCTTTGTCAGATAGCGAGGAAGAAATAACTGTTAAAAGTTGTCTCGTATCTTACAAATTCGGAATGCCATAGATTTTCGTCCTTTATGTGGGCGGAAAGAGGTGGGGCGAAATTTTGAAATACACTTGTAACAGTGTAATATCAGAGAAGTCTGGACACAAAATTTGGTTGCTCTAACTCTTATAGTCCATGAGATCTAGGTGCAAATGATGACCGACGCTCGGACGGACTGACAGACGGACGGACAGACATGGCTATATCGACTCGGCTATTGATGCTGATCAAGATTATATATACTTTATGGCGTAGGAAACGCTTCCTCTAGTGTGTTACACACATACTCTATATAACTATGCAAATTTATTAAATTAACAACAAAAAATTGAATGATGTCGAATACATCAAAATTTCAAAAGTTTCACTCTACGAAAGTTTAAAAGGGATTACTTGACTGAGTTATTTACAATTTCTAGATTATACCAAGATTTTCCAATATAGCAAATAGCATATATATATATATTTCCAATATAGCAAAGGCCACAGACTATATTTTTGTATTAATATAGTTTATAGATTATATAGTTTTATCAGCGTTATAACTATTTGCACAAAATCATAATACCCTTTCAAATATTTGTCCCAAACGTTTTCTTTGAATAATTGTTCGACTTATAAATGTTCAACTATAATAACCAATTTATTACAATTCTGAACTTTTTTTTAAATATTATTTAATTAATACTTTATGGAAGCATTGGTTATGAGGCAAGGAAAGATGGTGTTTTTATAAAAACGAGCCTCAGGATCGGCTTCAAAATTATATTGAGATAGCATTAGGACTGCAGAAACGTTTTTTAAATGATGTTTTGGCTCGAACTATTGAACGTCGGCCAAAGAAGGTGGCATGAGTGGTGGAAAGGTTTATAATCTATTAGGGTAAGACGGCCATCTCACACTTCCATCCCAGTCGATGCCACGCAGAAAAAAGCAAAAAGTTTTTCTGAATTGATTCTATACGCGATTCACGATCAAGCGATCGGTGCCATGCAAACACAAACGAGGGGGAACGTTGTGAGCAAAGGCCGCGGCTCTACCGTATACCCGGTACTCAGTCAGTATATACATACATACATATATGAGCTTGCGATTTTTTATATTTTCGCAAAAGGGACGAATAAAATTAATTTTTTAATAATATTTCAGAAAATGAAGTCAAATCATTTTTGGAATATTATACATGTTTCCAATTTTGTTTGCATATGCTTTTTACATCTGCTTCTACATTGCGCTAGCTCTTATAGGCTCTGAGAACTAGGCGTCACAAAATACGAATGGGCAAAGCAGATGGGGTCGCGTGTGAGAGAGAGCCAGAGGGAATGACGAATTTCGAAATGGTTTTCTTCATTGTAGCTATAATAATTATCCGATCTGATCCAGATTCAACACTCTGATAGAAATGGTAATTCTCCATGATTCTGTGTTTTTATTTTTCTTGTATCTTCAAAATTGTGTATGCCACAGACTTTTGTCCTTTGTGCGGGCGGAAGGGGGCGGTGCGAAATTTTGAAATATACTTTGAGTAGTGTAATAACACAGGAGAATGAATACAAAACTTGGTTACTCTAGCTTTAATAGTCTATGAGATATAGGCGCAAATGAAGACGGACAGACAGACATGGCTAAATCGACTCGGCTATTGATGCTGATCAAGAATATATATACTTTATGGGGTCGGAAACGCTTCCTTTTGGGCGTTATACACAACCGTTATCCCCACAAATCTAATATACCCTTATACTCTTCGAGCACCGGGTATAAAAATAAATTTATTTTGTATCGCCAAATATGCTCTGGAACAAAGTCCAACTTTGACAATGTGTAAAGCTTTCAGACATTAAAGCACCATCTACTTGTGCATACTACATTTTGAAAGATTTACCTTTCAAAAACTTTTTTTACCTATACCTTTAATTGAGCAAGCTGAAATGACCGAATGTCTCACTGTGCGGCGGTAAAAAATCAATAGTATAACTTTAAAATGGTTAAAAATATAAGATTATTTGAATACCATATCCGTAACTCATTACGATCGAACTGAAGGCGTGTGTGCGAGTACCATCGGTACGTCATCAGCGTACATTAGTGTATTTAATTATCTTAACTTGAGTATGTATGCACTAATTGGTAAAAATGTATTTATGAATTGCCGTTTACTCACCTTTTGCCGCACTCATAAGATCTTTGACTTCTTTAATGATTCGCTTTATCTGATGACTAGTATGATCCAGTTCCTTTTCATGTTTATTCAAATTATCGCGAAACTCTGGACTATCGACAATGCATTCTTCAAATTCCAAAGGCTCCAAACCACGACGTATATCCTTTCCTCCACCCATTTTCGATGGGTTTCGTATTTTGTATCTGTTTTCTCTAGTTTAGATGCTATATAATTTCACTATTTACTATTTTTTGATACCGTTCAAATATTTGCTGTTAGTTTCGTTTATGCAAATTTTTTTATAAATTGTAAAGTGTTCAAAAAATCCAAGAATCAATAAAAATAAAAAATCACATTTTTTTTTCTAATTTTCATGGTGTCGTTTTGTTCAACTCCAAGAATTTCTAACCCACGTACAACACCCGAAAATGTATATTTGTTGCGTTACTATGGCAGATATAAGGTTGATTTTACCAAGACAAAACATTTTGTTCATAACTTGCTGCTTATCAAGTATTTATATAGCATATGGATCGTTAATATTTCGTTTCCTGCATTGCACACATTTCTGCAAGAGTGTAACCTACGCGTTATATGGAAACCATTCCAATTTTTATCCCACCTTCCACAACCATGGGGTAGTAGTATCGTTATTTTACATTTAAATGTACAGTATAGAAAAGGTGTTCATATCATAATATTTGTAATCGTAATGTAATTTATACATATAAAATAATACGGAATACCAAATCTTAGGAATTAAAATATTCCTGGGGCACCAGCACAGCTTACTCAGAGCTCAGTCGTGAACTGCATACAATAGTATCGATTACACTAGTCGACAAAAACAAACTTTTTTCTGATTCAAAGATCGGATATTATTATATGAATTTTATTAATGAACACAAATCTGATTTCCAAAAGTGCCCATCACGTCGAGATTAAAAAAAAAGTACTTCAAATTAAAAAAAAAAAAAGAATCACGATTACGTGTAGTGAACATTGCCGAAGTGCTCGATGTCTTTAATGAGGCTTAATTAAAATTGGAACTCTTAAACAAATTAATGAAATAGAAAATGCTTTGAATCAATACAAAATTTTCGGTTAGCACAACACTTTTACCAAACACTAAAACACTGTGACCAAACCCTTTAGACGTGCATAGTCACTCTCATCAATACGCTGTGTTTTTACGTCATTAAGACTTTACATATATACGGCTCGAGGAAATGTGTTTGAGAGAAAGAGAGGGAATGAGTAAGCGCTTAAAAGGCGTTCCGTACCCATTAAAAACACATTTTTTCCTTCTGGCTATAATAATAGTCCGACCTGATCCAGATTCGGCAATCTGGTAGATACGGTCATTCTACATGATTCTGCGTTTTGTTATCTCGTATCTTCAAAGTTGTGGATTCCACATATTTTCGTCCTTGGTGGGGGCAGAAAGGGGCATGTCAAATCTTTGAAATACACTTGTAACAGTGTGATATAACAGGAGACTGGATACAGAATTTGGTTGCTCTAGCTTTTATAGTCCCTGAGATCTATACGTAAAAAAAGACGAATGGGCAAGGCAGAAGGGGTGGCGTGTGAAGAAGAGCAGGAGGGAACGATGTCTTTAGAAATGGTTTCATTCATTGATTTAATGATCCGAACTGATCCAAACTCAACACTCTGATAGATTAGTTTTCTCGTATCTTCAAAATTGTGCATGCCACAGATTTTCGTCCTTTGTGTGGGCGGAAGAAGGAGGGCCAATATTGCTCTAGCTTTATAATCTCTGAGATCTACGCGCCTATGACGATCGACGGATGGGCAGACGGACGGACGGACAGGGCTATATCGACTCGGCTATTGATGCTAACCAACAATATATACTTTACGGGGTCGGAAACGCTTCCTTCTGGGTGTTCCACACATCTACTCTCACCAGAATTCAAAACTAAACTCTTCAAGTAACGGGTATTATTAGCTCTGACAATGAAGTGATGAATTGGTGTCGGGGTATAAATTTTTTAAAAAAAAGGAGTATAGTGCATACGAAGGCGCCAAATAGTCAAAATTATCAAAATGCTTATTTTCCGTGATTCGCAAAAGACTTGGTTTCTTCAACTGCTTTTATTAAAACAATCTTCTTCTCACGTTGAAAATTTGCATCACTTGTTCTTATGCACAGTTTTTTTTTTCAATCATTCACTTTTGACTTCAGGAATATTTTCAACCATATATTCCTCGCGGAATATCAGTTATTCTCTCAGTCCACACACGATGTCGATAGACCAGCTATCAATATGAATCTGTGGATTTTCTTTAAAAGGCTGGATACACAAGCAACGAAAAAATAAAAAAAAAATTACAGGCACAGTGGTTTTAAGTTTTAAAATTTGACAGAAATTTTTATTTTCCGCTGTGCTGGATATGTGCTTAATATGCAGAACTGGGATATCTTTGAAAAGAAGACAATATATATTTACATATGTAAGAAGGGTGGGCAGTCTGTACGCTCGCGTCTCCTACCACGAAAGCTAGAGAGCAGAGAACGGATCACCCGGCCGACGCCTGATAGGGGACGCTCCTTATTCAGTTGTCAGCCGTCTTCTTAGTCTGTCGTCTCATCAGATGTCATTGCATTAGTCTCAATTGATCAAACTATTATATTCCAAGTCACCCCAGAACTATTGTAAGCCTTCATTACACTCAATATCAATAAACATTGTTACAATTAATATTCCTACATATACTTAAGTGTATACATGAATCCATTCGGATTTAACTTGCAATCCTCAACATTTTCCTTTTTCTGAATTTATAGGCACCAATCATTTTCCTTAAGATCCCCCAACTGTGTTCTATGAGATTGGTGTCTGTTGAGCTGTGTTGCCAACTCAAAAAATAAACAAATTTAATTTGCAATGCTAACATAATTGAGCACCAGTAATATGATAATGACTCTTATGCACAGATCACGATTCCCATCTATATTGGTTATGCAAATTTTCATCTCTAGTACTTAGTAAATTTATTCCAACGCCAATTTTGCCAGGAAAATTTTTAAACAGGAAAAAATTCCAAACAAAGCCGACTTCACTCGAGTGTTCTGCAGTTATTTCAAAAGCAGTACCCATGCCGCAACAAAAAAACAACAAAGTGCTGAAGGATGATTTCAGCAGAAAAATAAAATAAATTTTTTTGCAGCGTCGAACAATCATTTCAGCAGGAGGTGGGCATTGAGTTTATTTGTGGCTCAAAACTCGGCAATATCTTCTTGAAGTTGATTGGAACATTGACATCCTATGACAAGGAAAACAATGATTATTGTGGAATTGACAACATCATTGACAAAAAATATTTATAAATAAGCAATAAAAAAACAGCTTTTTCATTCAAGATTTCAGATATTTTTGACTTATCCCGTTAAAAACTGATTATTTTTTTGTTGCCAACACTGCTGGTGACTGTGAAGGCCGTTTCATCACACAACATATTTTTCCAATTTGAACGTGATAAAAGCACCTACGCAAAATCATTGCTCGCAAATAACTGTTGCCCGATTCGTGCGGTCGCCAAAATAGAGTTCTTCACTGAGACACCGAGAGCAACCGATTGCATTATTCGTACAAAAATTGTGCAAGCGCTCAACCGGCGAGCAGTTTTTTCTAGTCTCATTCCTAGAACTTTTGCCGTCGAACGATGATTCAAAAAGTCTTTTATATGAATGAATGAATTTTGACAAAATGTATAGTCGCTTACCACTGTCCAAAACTTTTTTATAAATGTAATGCTGAAATCGCCACACTTGAGTACGCTGGCACTGGTAGTATTGACCACACAGGCTACTGAAGTGGTTTTTTTTTATGATTTACTTATTAAAATTGCTTGAAAAATTGTATTTTAATGTTTTTTTTAGAAGTCGTGCTCCTAATTTTTGCATAACTTAAGTAGAAAGTATTTATGTAACTTAAGTACTGTGTTCGCCTTGGCTCAATCAGTACAGATATACAAGTTAACAAGAGTTAACTGAATTGGCCACTAGACGGGACGAATTCTGCAATATTTTCGAATAAGCAGTTTCATCACCTGTAGGATTGTGGCCGTCGCTAACACCGAATTTCAGCCGCCATCTGACACCACACACGAGACCCCGGCTTTTGCTTGACAGCGACGAACGTCGTGACCAGTAGCTGAGGTCCAGCTGAGCCGCCGAGTGGTAGTAAAATATTTGTCTTGTTTGCATTCATTAATTACTCGTTTAACATATGAAATCCAAATATTACTTGATTCACATATTATTCAATAAAGTAACCAATATTTTATCCAAAATAACGATTACTCTAAACTATTACTTGCATACGTTTTTTTTGTTCAGCTCCACTATTCTTCCTATATTCAAATTTGAGTTTTATTTCTGATCAAAAAAATAAAAATCATCACATAATCATAATTTTTGATTTTTATTTTGTTTTGCTCAAAAATAATCATTATGGATAATTATTATTTATAATTAATATGGATAGCTATTATCATCATTTATCATTATCCATAAAACTTAAAATTTAAAAATTGGTATGGAATACCATGAAATACACGCAGCGAAAAAAAAGCCGCACTCAGAAATTTAATGAATTTTTTACTTCCCTAGCGTGGGATATCCCGAAATGTTATTCGATTCGTCTAATTTTTTTTATGTGAGTCCCTGTAAAAAAAAAGCCACTTCTTAATAGTCGAATAAAGAAATCACACCTAAATTCGGGTACAGAAAAAGCAAATTGGGGTGAATTTGAGTGGTCACGAATCATATTCTCGGATGAGTCAAAATTTAACCTCATTTAACCTCGCCGCAGAAAAGGGTAACGCTATTCCGAAAATTGCTGCATTGCCAGAGTGAAGCATTATCCTTATATTATTATATGAGAATGGCTATCTAAATATAAAACACAATACCTAATAATGATTAAGGGTATGGTGAATTCAAAAAAGTATGAAGTGGAGTTATTCGTAGTGGAGTTGTGTCTAGTATCGAATCATTTAGTGAGAGAGAAGATCCCATCTTTCAGGACGATTCTGTACCTTGCCATCGAGCGCGCTCTGTAAGAGATTCTTTGACGTTTTATTATTTTAAAAAATGTAGCCAATTAGTTTCAACTATTTATTACAGGCAGGTTAATATTTTGAAGGGGGAATTAGGCATAAAGTTCTTAGATTGGCCAGGTAACAGCTCCGACCGCAATCCGATAGAGAACGTCTGGGCCCTTATGACTGTCAAAATAAGAAAGCGGAATCCCAAAACTATGGTTGAGTTAGGAGAGGTTATAGAAAAAGTTTTGTTTGAGGAGATAACGGAGGAATATTTGAGGGCTTTATGCGATTCGATGCCCAATAGGGTTAAATGTGTAATAAAAGCCAAGGGGCGTACCACCAATTACACTACTCGACAAATTTCAACTTTTTTTTCCGCTGTCTCCAAAAATGACTTTTTCTAATAGATTGGGAGATTAAAAATTTTTTTAAGAATTATGGTTTTTTTTCATGGAGTAGTTTTTTTTTAAAGATTTTTTTTAAAAATCTGGTATTTTTTGTCATAGGTAGTGCTTCTATTTTTCATATAACTCTCGTTTCATACAACTGGTTGTATTGAACTTTGCAGTTAAAAAATGCTGATAAATGCAGTTATAACTCCGACTCAGACACTTTGTAGCAGAAACTTAACGTCTGGCAGGTATTAAGCTTCCAAATTGAAATTTCATCATTTTTTTCGGTATTTTTTCCCCGAAATTTTGACTTTAAAACTTCAGGAAAAGTCGAAAAAAAATATTTGAATGCCTTGATTTTTGGTTTTAGATAGACACATTAATTAGGCGTCGTTTAAGGTATCGCTTATAAAAATATAAAAATAAACGGCTAAGTATAACCGTTTGACCAAAACAACCCAAACGTCATTTTATCTGAAAAAATACCGTCCGGTACGTTGGGGATTCCAAAATGGGATTGCAAAAAACAAAAAGGACCTGTAATTTTGGTTTTACCGAGTCTTAGGTATTGATATATATCGGATATATATCCTACCTGGTCATATTTATTTGGGGTGTAAGTGTTGTGGACAGTTTTATTCCTTATACCTAAGCCTTGGTGAGGATAAATATACATAAATACCTGTTAGGGTCAAATGTTGACCTTTTTCCTTCACAGGTGCTGGTCCCGCAGATATTTGACCTTTCTCCTTCAAGCTATTCATAAAAAAGGATATATAACTCTGTACCTATAGTACCCCTGGCTTAGTGTAGTTCTGACTTCCAGCAGAATACGATCGTGTGTTTTCGAAAAATACCAATCGTTTCTAATTGAAATGGACAACCCAAGTCGGTCAACTTCATGTGCTTACCGAGCAGACTCGTTTTGCTACATATGTGGAAAGTATATGACCAGCAAAGAAGAAAAAATCGTTTTTACCGAAAAGTTCCAAGAACAGTATAAGGAAAACTATAAGATGTGGCCCAAAAGTATTGGCGAAGAGTGGGCTCCAAGATTTATATGCAAAACGTGCAAATTAAATTTAACAGCATTTAATAAAGAGGAAAAGTAAGTTACCCTAAATCAGAAGCTATGAAGTGTACAAAAAATACTAAGCATTCCTTTTTTTCTTGCACATTTTTTTTTTAGAAAACAATTTCGATTTGGAGCTCCAATGCAATGGAGAAAACCAAAAAATCACAGCACTGAATGTTTCTTTTGTTTATTCGAAACAAAAGGGTTTGGGGAAGGTGAGAGATATAAATACCCGCAAGAGTCTCGTTAAGGCTTTACGCTTCCTGCTCCTCCTTTGAAGGAAATATCGCCATTAAAACGCAAAAAAGAGGAGATGTCTTCTTCGTCGTATGGAACAACGGATTCAAGTAATGACCAATCAGGAGAATATAAATTTTGCAAGCCATTATCACAGGAACAATTGAACGATTTGGTGAGGATCCTGGAACTTCCTAAAAGTAAAGCTCAGATTCTTGGATCTATTTTAAAGGATGCCCGTTTATTGAAGGAAGATGTCAAAATAACTCATTTCCGGACGCGTCACTTGGTTCACGTACAGTTTTATATGATGAAGGATGACATGTGCGTTTGTCACGACATTTTCGGCCTCTTCAGGGAACTGGGTGAAGATTACGACCCAAACGATTGGAGGTTATTTGTTGACAGCAGTAAAGAAAGTTTAAAGGCTGTTTTGCTACACAATGGAAATCAAAAGCCGTCTATTCCCATCGCCCATGCTGTTAATATGAAAGAGTCCTATCAAACAATGACTAAATTGTTTGAAAATATTAAATATAAAGAACACCAGTGAAAGGTCGCGTGTGACTGAAAATTTGTAGCCATGTTAACTGGATTGCAAGGCGGTTATACAAAATACTGTTCCTTCCTGTGCCTATGGGATAGCCGAGATAGAAAAGAGCATTACTCAAGAAAGAACTGAAAAAACGGAACGAAAATACTTTGGGACTCACAACGTACAAAATGCAGCTCTTGTGAAAGTCCAAGACATTATATTACCACCATTGCACATTAAGCTAGGACTGATAAAAAATTTTGTTAATGCACTGGATAACAAAGGTGAATCGATGAATTACTTCAAAACTGTTTTTCCACGTCTGTCGCTGGCAAAAGTTAAAGAAGGCGTATTTGATGGCCCCCAAATTCGAAAACTACTAAAAGATGATGGATTTGAAAATATTTTATCTACGAATGAAAAAGCAGCCTGGAACTCATTCCGACTGGTTACAACAAATTTTCTTGGTAACAGAAAGAGTGATGATTACGTTAATATCGTTCAAGACCTACTTAAGAATTATGAACAAATTGGCGCCAACATGTCACTCAAAGTCCATTTCCTGTACTCCACTTAGACTTTTTTCCGCCAAACCTTGGGGATGTTATTGATGAACACGGAGAGAGATTTCACCAACAATTAAAAGCTATGGAACGACGGTATCAAGGTGTATGGAATGAGAATATGTTGGGCGACTATGTGTGGACTCTCATAAAAGAATCTGACTTAAATGACAAAACAAGACAGACAAACCATTTTAAAAATAGTAACAAGCAATAACAATAAAAATATTTAAGTATCATAACACTTCAAAAAATTCAAGTATTTTTCGGTATTTTTTCAGATAAAATGAGATTTGGGTCGTTTTGGTCAAACGGTTATAACTTAGCCGTTTATTTTTATAAGCGATACCTTAAACGAGCCTAATTAATGTGTCTATCTAAAACCAAAAATCAAGGCATTCATATATTTTTTTCGACTTTTCCTGAGGTTTCAAAGTCAAAATTTCGGGGGAAAATACCAAAAAAAAATGATGAAATTTCAATTTGGAAGCTTAATATCTGCCAGACGTTAAGTTTAACTGCAAAGTTCAATACAACCAGTTGTATGAAACGTGAGTTATGTGAAAAATAGAAGCACTACCTATGACAAAAAATACCTGATTTTTTTTAAAATTCTTTAAAAAAAACTACTCCCTGAAAAAAAAAAAAAAACATTCTTTAAAAATGTTTAATCATCCAAATCTATCAGAAAAAGTCATTTTTGAAGACAGCGGAAAAGTAGTGCAACAGAATTATATACGATAGAAGCAGGCACAAAAAGAATCATACAAGTGCCGGTACAATTGCCAGCTGGGTAGTTTATAATCAACAGAACAAGGTTAAAACCTGATATGTAAATATCAGAAGGGCTGTATAGGGCAATAGAAGGTCAGTCTAGTGGAGGTAACAAACTACGCAGAAAAAGATCAAGAACTGTTATTAGAAGAACCACTTATAGTGGCAGAGTTTAAGGCGGAAGAATATTTAGAATTATATAACATCGAAAGGGAGAGGGGTCAGATATAGGAAGAGTCTCTTTTGACAGAATCAGATCAGCCCACTTGAATAAAAAGAAATCGAAAAATTAAAAAAGTTATGTAAAAAATACCCGTCGGCCTTTTCTATGAAAGGGGAGGAATTGTCTTTCACAAAGACCTTCACGGAGACCTATTAGGGAAATGTTGCCTTGTATATACGGATGACATTATGGTGTTCTCCATATCCCTACAACAGCACATGAAAGATCTGATTTGCAACGGTACTTTCTTCAAATAGCATTAAAATCACGAACACTTGTTAATTTTCGCATAGCTGCAGCGTTTAGTAAGCTTTTTACACATCACACTCCCGATTTAAAGTGGTCAGACGTCAGCTTAAGCCTTCCAAACTAAATTCTTTAGCATGAATTTTGAAGTTGAAGGTATTAGCTTTAAATTCTAATATAAATAATTACCCAACTAATCAAATTGTTCTTGTGAAATTAATTTATTCGATTTGATCTTTTTTATGTGTGTTTGTGAACGTCTTTTTTATGTTTAGGTGGAGTTCTAGTTGTAATCCCACAAAATTCCACAATTGAATTGTATGTCATTGTAAGGTATGCGGAATGAAATACGAACAAAATTGAACATGTTCTCAAAAAGTTCCAAGAATTGACAGAGCACAACAAAAAGCACGATAATAAACGGTACTATTCCAGCATGCATTGCAGCAAAAATTAGCTTTCTAGATAATGCGTAGCTGCTGAAATGTCTCTGAGCACAGAAGAGCGTCGAAAATTGATTCGCACATATTGCGCAAGTAACCCATCTCAGCCGAAAAATGAAATTTTTCATTACTTTTCGGCTTTGGGCTTTAAGAAAACTTTTATTTATAAAGTAATTTTCTGATGTTCAGAGTGGAAAAAAAGGATAGAGCCTCTAAGTCCGGAAAAAAATTTCCATTGCAACAATCTGAAGTTAGAGCCAAATTAAAGACTGAAATTGTGGGTCGCACAGCTAAATCGTATCGTGCGCTTGCCAAAAAATACAATGTGAGCGATAAAACGGTTAAAAAGTATGTAAATAGGCAATTGTCTTCCGGCGCTTAAAAAATTTGTTGATAAATATCATGCGAACGATAATGCGGTGTTTTGGCCCGACATAGCGTCTGCTCATTATGCCAAATCCACTCGGAAGGCTCTTGACCATTTGAGCATTGAGTTCGTGCCTAAGCTGCAAAACCCTCCAAATGTGCCTTAGTTAACGTCAATTGAAAAGTTTTGGGCAAATTTGAAAAGAAATGTTTACAGCAAGGGATATAATCCAAAAAACATTGACTGTTTTAATATTAAAAATCAAAAGAGAGCTTGCTAAAATGGATACAAAAGGAATTCACGAGGCTATGCGCAAGGTACCCGAAAATATAAGGAAGGCGCGATCAGCCATGAACATTTTTTGTAAAAATAAATTATAGTCTAATTAAAAACATATACAAAATTTAAGTTAGTCGGACTTGGAATAAATTTTTTATTTGTGTTAGAACAGTTGTTCGTATTTCATTCCGCATACCTTAATGGTCTGGTTTTTAAGGTAATAAATATATTCAGTTTAGCTGCAGAAATCTGCAGATGTGTGTGTTAAAGTAAATAAAGTGAAAGTTAAAGTTAAAGTAAATAAAGTGACGACGCCTTACGTTTTTGAAGGTCAGCTTTGCCCTGCAAAACATCTGTTTGGCGTATTGTGCTTTTGTTTTTTGTTCTGTCTTCGTCGTTTGTAGTTGTGTATGACTTTGCAAAATCTTTAATTTTTTTATTAATTAATTATTTTTATTTCAATTGGTTTTTCATATGACATACATATGACGTACATACATATGTAAAATAATTGTTACTTTTTGGCAAAAGTTCAGTCGCATGAAATCGTCAGTGGTTCAATATCAAAGTGTTTGGCTGAATGAGAAGGAACGGACTTCATTGCGCTGTTCCCACAAGATGTCTCTTTCTACACAAAGTGCAGCTGATCGCGAAAGGCCGAAAAAAATTTCATCGAGTCTTCTAAAAGGACAAAACGACGAAGAATTGCTGAGCTATCGAAAACCGATGAATTTATGGCTTCTGCCCTACGTCCCTGCATCATCCGTCCCTCATCTCATCCAGTGATTTCCGAACTAAGTGCCGATGAAGTATTATCAATTCTGTTAGACAAAAATTTAAGAAAACATCAATATTTGATAATACGTACTTTTATTAATAGTAAAACGTCGTATAATTTATTACCAAGCTACGAAAAACTTCTGGCAGCCAAAGCATCAAGTTATCCTGAGAACATGAGTGTCAGTGAATCGTAAGCTAAAGTTGAGCTGCAGAGCTTGGTAGATCATACGGCATCACGAATAGTACAACTTCAAGCAGATGTTCTTGACTCCATTGGCGATTAAATCTTTACTTTAATTGGAAAATGGAGCTTTGATGGCAGCTCTGGGCAATGCGAATATAAGCAAAAAAACAGCGACAAATAATGTTGTCGATGAGAGTTAATTTGTAACTTCATATGTCCGACAGCAATTATTAACTGAAGATGAAGATCCCAAAAAGCGAAAATTAATTTGGAGGAATCCTCAACCGTCGTCTGTACGTTACTGTAGACCAATAAAGTTTAAATTTAAAAAAGAAATTGAGAAGAAAAGTATTTCAAGGAAAAAATCAAAGATCTGAAACCCACAACTTGTACAGTATCTGACATAATGATTCATGTTGAACACCATTTGCAGTTAACTATGGTTGACTTTGCAGTGCTCTAAGCCAAACCTCTTCTTGTAAGTGTTACATATGTGAAGCAAAGCCGACAGAGATGAATAATTTGGAGAAATGCTTGCAAAAAAAGGTTCACGAAGCACGTTATGAGTTTGGCTTGTCACCATTGCACTCATATATCCGGTTTTTTAAATATTTTTTGCACGTGTTCTACAGATTGGAACTAAACATTTGGCGAGTGTTTCCCAGAAGACAAAACTGCTCTTCTAAATAGGAAAAAACAAATACAAGCAGAGTCAACGAGGCTTTTTGCCGCTGTACCCATGCTCAAGGGGAGCGGCGACTTGGTGAAATCTTTCTCCATGCTCATCGGATTCAGTCGGAACTTGCTGATCAAAATGGTCCTTGTGATGGTGAAGAAAGTGAACTTTTAAGGACATATTCACACAACGACACAAGGACATATTCAAATTAACTACTGCAATAAATGCTTAAATTTTGACTCTTACGCAAGCTTACATCAGATAAGATGTTATCAGCAGCATTAAACGGTTCTTTCAAACGGTACTTGGTATTTCTTATCAGTGCAGTGGTTAAAAGCTTGACTCGTTGCTTGCTGATTTGTGTTGGACATTGGTAGATGAGACTTATTAAATCTAGTTTAAATATTGTGTACAGATTTATGATACTTAATAATAAAACTTAAAAGATACAATTAAAATAAAACAGCACACAAACATAGTTAGAGTAGCTTTTTTTAAAAATACAAATTTTGTTAAGTTTGTTTTTCTCATGGTTAGTTTGCTCGAAACGTTGTCTTTGCTTAAGTTTCTTAATATTACAAGATGTCACTTAATGTATAAGTATCAAAGGGTAAATTAAAATATTGACGAAACGTGAGGAAAAAAATATTTAAAAAAATGGGTTATATTTCAGTTTTTTCGACATATTAGCTATAAGGACACCCAAAACATTGATTTTGGGGCTTACAGTCTTCTAAGAACTTAAAGACGGATTAATTCTGAGAAGCTTTGCCAAAGAAAGTATACCAAAAAAGTCTACATTACAAAAGTTAGAGACCGAAGAAAAATGTGCCTTTCTCTTCCAATGGGCCACTTTGATGAAAAACTTCAACGAAAAATTTTGTATGAAACCATGATTGTAACTCAAAAAACTAATGATGCAGTTCGATTCGTAGGATCCGAAATAGGGGAAACCGTCGAGTTTGGTCATGTCTTTTTTTTTGACTATCACAGTGTAATTAATAATTTAATAATAATTAATTTTGATAAATTGAAGCCTCTTTTCTACAAAAGGCTTTACTCTTGAAGGTCGGGGATCATTTTTTCCAGCAGAGGTCAACGAGAGCCGCCATTTTGAATATTGTAGTAAAAAATATTGTAATTTTATTAAGATAAACCTATATAATAATCGAAATTTGAAGGTACTATGTCTTTTCATTATCACACAACAAATTTTCATCTAGATGTATTTTTGGCAATCTAGATGAGAACCTCCCCTTAAATAAAAATAAACTAATGGAAATCATTACGTGTTCTGCACCAATTTTGTAAGATTTTTTTCTCGCGATATAACAAAAAAAATGCATAAACAATTTAATTTTACTATTCCCAAAATAAAAAGAAGAGGTCAAGTAACGGCAGGGCAAGTAACGACTGGGTATTCGCAAACTGTAGAATTATCAGCTGCAGGCGCTTATCACCGCTAAGGGTAGCCACATAAACCAGGTGGACAAGTTGACAGCCGAGGTCGAGTCACCGTCGCAACCGCGATTCCTTGGTGATTGTTCGTCAAAACGAACTGGCTCATTTTTATTGAAATTGTTTGATACACCCGGTACTTAAAGAGTAAAGGGGCAAAGACAATATAAACACTAAAATGTGCTACGTCATACAAACTTTTCAGCTCGATTTTTTCGTTGAGAAATTTTATGGAATTCCCGACTGAAAACAAAGAGAGAAAGATAGACAAAGAGAGTGGCAAACGCTCTGTACGTGAGGCTGAAGCTTTAACTGTGTGTGTGCACATATTGTAGATCTGTTTGTTTGCATTACTTGTTTACGACGCCGCTGTTAAACAAAACACCCATTACTTTAGAATTGATTGAAGATTATGATTTTATGATGACGCTTGCCCAAAATACAAAAAATTTTATATTTTGTATATCCTTTATATGCTAATTTTGTTTAATGTACCATAAAAATATAATAAACGAATGTACCTATGTAAAAACACATAATGTATGTCATACAAGAATTCACATTAAAATAATTTTCTGTAGGGTATTTGTGCGTCGCGTCAATAAGCAATAATAGATTTATGTATGTAAATATATATTTATATATTAACTGTTTTATATATTAGATATATGTAATTTTATATTATGTATATTATGTATTTTGTATGTATATTATATTATGTATTTTATATATGTATATATATATTATGTATATTATGAAAGCCTACAATTGCATTGAGCTGCCGACTGTTGGATTTTGTAACTTTTGTAATATTTAAACGTTTTCCCCATTGTTTTTTAATTGTGCTTTTTAGTGCTAAAATAATAAAGTTTTCGTCCAAAAATACAGTTGGTTGTGCTTTATCAGTAATTTGTAATTTTTGCGCGCCAATTTTACGTGTTGCTGCTGCTGCTTATTGATTCAAGGGAAAGGCTTGAAAATTTAAAGACAATTTTTCTATTCCTGTCCATTTCCAGTTCCTTCCACTTATTTTATTTATTTTTCGCCTTTGTCTTTTTCAGTTGAATAACTATTGATCTTTTGGTCTTTTTCCTTTGGGTGAGATCCCCCCACCCTACTTATCCACTATTATTGAATTAGAAATAAAAACGGAAAACAAATAGTGTAATTTAAAGGGTTTTTTTTAACTATGGCAGAGAAAAATAGGCTGTTTTTATGTTTTTTCGAAAGTATTTTTAAACATAAAAAAGCAACTGAGTATTAGGAAATTTATTGTGGAGCAATGAATTAAGTGCCCTACTGAAAGTAATGATTACTCATTATGGTTTGATATATATAATGAGTGTTACGCCCATAAATTAGACATATGTATAAAATGAACAGACTTACTAAGGTTTTAAAAAGAAGCAAGCTAAAATTTGTATTCTATCTCATAAGTGACGACTGCAAATAAATATATGTTGATACAATAAATACAAGAAATCGAAGAAAAGAACGAAAAGCAATAGTTAGATAACTAAAGCTTAGTTGGGGAACATGGAAATATTTTAATGTACAAAATTAGTCGACTCGAAGGTCATATCAATACATAGCCCCATTACATTTATAACGGCCTCCTCGTGGTGTTCTCTAGATACATCCATATGTACATAAAAACGGTAGTAAATTCGAGCGGCAGTATTTACTTGCATAATGATCATGATCATGAGCGACGAAAATTATTAAAAGGACTTTAATATATTACTGTATAGTGTTAGAACAATTATGCATAACAAATTCGCAAGAATTGGTTGATTAAAGTAGTCAACACGACATTTCCGCTGTCGCCTAAAATGACTTTTTCTTATAGATTTGGAGATTTTAAAATTTTTAAAGAATATTTTTTTTTTTGGTTTAGTTTTTTTTTAAAGAATTTTTTAAAAATTTGGTATGTTTTTTTCAGAGACAGAGCTTCTTTTTTGCACAGAACTTTTGCTGGTTGTAATAAACTTTGCAGGTTTGAAAAGCTGCAGCTATAATGCAGCTATAAATCCGACCCAGACAGTTTGTATCTGAAAAATTTTAAGCTTTCAAATTTCATAATTTTTTTCGGTATTTTCCCCCGAAAATTTGACTTTGAAAACTCAGGAAAAGTCGAAACAAAACTATTTTATGGCTAACATTAATCTTAGACGCCCAGTTAATGTGTCTATCTAAAACTTAAAATGTGTGATAAAACATTTTTGTGTGATAATATGTGATAATATTTGGTTATGCAATTTTATTATCCATTCAATCGCAAAAAAATATTTGTCCCCTCACCCCAACTCCCAGCTAATACATTTGTGTCTTAAGAAACCTTCTCAAAATTTTTTTGCTGGCAATTTCGGCACCTCAGCGCGCGTACACACACACATACGTACTTTCAGTTCAGTGCGTACGCACACAAGTAAGCTCGTTCTATTTTTAGATCTGGGAGCGCACTGGAATTCGTGCGAGCGAGACAACGCGTATTTTTTATCTTTGTAAAAAACATCGCTCCCTACAAAACAGAATTATATGAGCGTTACACATCTTAGTGTTTATATTGTCTTTGATTGGTGTATATTAAAACTGTGGTGATAGTGGATGTGTGTAACACCCAGAAGGAAGCGTTTCCGACCCCTTAAAGTATATATATTCTTGATCGATATAGCCATGTCGGTCTGTCCTTTCGTCCGTACGTCTGTCCATCTTCATTAGCGCCTAGATCTCAGAGACTATAAAAACTGGAGAAACTAAATTTTGTATTTATTTTTATTTTATTTTTTATTTATTCATTTATTCATTTATTCGCCAACGGTTAAGCCTTAACTGGCTAAACTAACTTACATCGTAAACAATAATAATAAATAATAATAAATCAACCAAAAAAAAAACAATTAACAATGAAACATGAAAAAATCAGAAAGCAATCGTTTAACGGCTGCTTTCCCATGGAAAAAGTCGAACCGCATCCCAGCTGGCAGCGCATTATACTGGCGAAGAGCCCTACATATTGGCTCATTACTTCCGTAGTTGCTCCGGTGGAGATCAATAGCAAAGAGTGCGTGGTCCATAAGACTCTTGGCAAACGTATTAAAGCCAATCCTATTAAGCAGGTCAGGGCAATCAATATTATCCATTAACAAGTCATAAACAAAGATTTGCGCCGCAATGGTCCTACGATCCTCGAGAGAGGAGAGATGCACAAGGCGACATCTGCACTCATAGGATGGCAATGGGACTGCAAACTGCAAAGGCTGGAGTGCAAACTTCCTCTGGAACCGCTCGATGCGCGCAATCTGACCAACCCCAGTAGGGTTCCAAACCACTGAAGCATATTCAAGGCGCGAGCGCACGAGGGAAGAATATAGACTTAGCCTCGTGTATAGATCGCTGAACTGGGATGAGTTGCGCGTAACAAAGGCAAACATATCATAAGCTTTTGGCAAAATGTAATTCAGATGCTCCACAAACAAACATTTGGAATCAAACAAGATGCCTAGATCGAGTATCTCCGTCTGCTTTAAGAGCGGAAGGCCAATCTATAGAATACGAGGTACACTTTCCATACGAAACCAAATAACATTTGCTAATATTAAGTGGGAGCAAATTACGTGTGCACCAACGAGCAACTTCATCCAGGTCATGCTGAAGAAGGATACTGTCGCCTAATGAATTGACAGAGCGAAAAACTTTGAGATCATCAGCGTAAAGCAAATACTCAGAGGCTCGAATGCTAAGACATATGTCATTGATAAAAATAGAGAACAGCAGCGGACCAAGAGCACTGCCCTGTAAAGGCCGGAAGTAGCCAAATATGGGTCCGACTGCATTCCATTCACCAATACAACATACTCTCGCTGCTCAAGATATGATATGAACCAACTGAGCAAGCTTGAATGAATACCCAACCGATGTAGCTTGGCTACTAGAGCACAGTGGGAGACTTTGTCGAAGGCCTTAGCAAAGTCAGTGTACACAAAATCGACCTGAGAGTATTTTTTAAAGGCACGTGTGCAGAAATTACTGAATGCGATCAGATTCGTAGTTGTTGATCTACCCGGCATAAAACCATGCTGATTGGGGCTAATGTATGACCTCATGAGAAAAGTAATCTTTTTGGCAATGATACGCTCAAAAAGCTTTAAAATATTTCTGAGTTTGGCAATTGGTCTATAATCAGAGCTACTATTCTTCGAGTCTTTCTTAAAAACAGGAGTGATTGTGGCAGCTTTCAACTTACCAATAAACCGACCCGCTAACAAGGAATTTATGAAAAGAATTTTCAGCGATGCACAAAAAGCATCACCACAATTGCGAAGCAGGAGGGCAGAAATACCATCCCTGTTGGGTTTATTAGAATTGTCGAAGTAAGCAATGGCCTCCAAGAAGTCCCCTTCCAATATATCAAGTGTGCCAATATTAACCACCGAAGGGATGGAGTCAAGGACATCCGAATCATGCCACGTCGCACAAGGCTCAAAATTAGATCTGAAAAAATAAGCAAAAAGGTTTGCTATGCCACTGTCATTATTAGAGCTATGGAGATCAAGATACATAGCTGAGGGAAGACCACTCGTTGACCTTTTAGAGTTTATAAAATGCCAGAATGACCTGGGATTAAGTTTAAGCCCCCTCTCAAGGTCGGCAATATATTAGTACCGAAAACTCCCGTTTATGTTGCACATACCTGTCCCAATGTTCAGGGTCCCGGGTCTTATCAAAACGCTTAAAAAACTTATTGCGCAGATTTTTGTACCTAACGAGCCCCTTCGTATACCACAGTAACCTATAGGATCCACGCACTCTTCTGGAAGAATTTTTATCAACGAAATGACGAAACGTTTCAATGAAAACGCTATAACAATTATCAGCACTAGGATGCGATAGAACAGACGCCCAGGTTACATTTAAAATGTCATCCCGTATATCATTCCGACTTACATCAGTAAAATAATAATCAAAATCAAGTTCCACTCGAGGCGAGTAACGAACGAATTTAACTGCTAGTAGCAATGGCATATGATGCATATCGCATTCTGCAATCGGCAGTTCACTGCGCGTAACACGGCAGTCTAAATCAGGTCCAACTAAAACTAAATCTAGAATCCTATTTAACATATTAAATACATTGTTGACTTGGGTTAAGCCCATACTAAAACAGTCATCCAAACAAAGAATTTCATGCTGCAAGTGCACATTGCTCGGGATTATACGTCTATAATCCGATTGCGGATCAGCGGACCACACCAACGACCCCAAATTGAAGTCGCCAACAACGCAGAGATTCTGACGTTCTTTTAAATTAACATGCATGCTGGTTATATTTTGCATATGCGCCTTATAGACCTCATAGCTACTACTCGGCGGAATATACGATGCGCTGACCACAAGAGCCTCCGAATGTCCGGCCACCAACACACCAATTTGATCGTACATAGTGTCTCCATCCAAGAGACAAATCGGATCATATTGTATCGTGCGTCTAACGGCCACAATGACCACATCCCCTCTGCAGCGATTGTTTTTGGCACAATCTCTGTCCTTAAGAAACACTTGGGGTCAAAGTACTCGCTGTCGAAGAAGTTATCGTTGAGCCAGGTTTCAACCAAGATGATAACGTCGAAATCGCACATAGAGGTTGCCAGATATATAGCCTGAGCCTTAGTGCGCATGCACGATACATTCTGAAAGAAGATGCGAATGGGTTTGGCCCCTTCCATAGGCATGATCGCAGAAGGTAGCAGTGCTGAACGGCTAGTGGGCACGAAAGCATAATCCTGAGGAGGGTTTGGCAAATCATAAACAGCAAGAGGGGCGCGGCTCTTGCGTAAAAAATGCCCAAACACCGTGGTCCGAAAGCACACCATCGCAGCACACCTTCCTCGACCAGACGATTAAGCAGGGCAGCGGCAGGGAGATCCCTACTAGGTACTGAGGGCGAAGAGAGTTCTCCATTTACGAGCAAACGACGGGCTACAGACTTTCCCCAAGTGTCGAGTGCAGCAATGGAGCAAGCAAAGCACACGAAGACATGCTTTGTCATATGTTGTTGTAACGACGATGTCAGAGGCATACTTTGTTGAAATAGAGCGCAAGCAAGAGCGTCGACGTCTTTATCAATAGCAGCCGAGCGAATGTCGCGCAAAGCGCAGAACGAAGAAGCGGTATTGTGTTGTTGTTCCGCAGAGGTATGCCAGAATTGATGCAGCGAGCCATTACTGACTGCGTAGAGGCGAGAAATTGCTTGCAGAATATGTCGTAAAGAAGCGGCGAACCAGAAACCATGGGCGCCGCTCACTGTGGGTTTTTTGAAGTGGAAGGAACTGGAGCTGGAGTTTCCGTAGTCGGGGTGGACGTCCGCACTGGCACAGCTGTCAACAGATTAACTGCCGTAATATCTGCTTCCGGCCTCTGCCTATGCACAAAACGGGAAACCCTTACAGACACTGGCCAGAATTTCTCCTCAAAGACGTCAGGGAACAGCGGCTCAGGTACACCAAGTTTGAAATTAACAAACTTCAATTCAAATAGATCGGCGTCCCGCTTGCCCTATTTCGCACAAAAAATTTCCGCCGCAGACACTTTGAGCTTATCGGCAACAAATCTCACCACCGCCTCTGGCTCCGTTGATGTAGAAAATCTACCAATATGCAGGTATTTTCTGCTCTGCAATACATTTAGCTGCTTACAGCTTGGCGCAATGCCTGGCAAACGCTTCGTCTTTTTTGTGCGGTTCTTTCTTTCTTTCCTCCGCACATCGACAAAGCCATCTGAAGCAGCTAATCCAGGGTCAATAACCGCAGTCGATGTGACGGCCACTAGCCGCGGAGACCGTAACTCAGCCACAGATATGACATTGTCGGCTTTCTTCTTTGCAACAGGAGGCTTCACCTTTTTATTTAAATTGACAGGGAGGGCAGCCATAAACTCAGACTTGAGCTCCCAATAAAGGCTCTGAAGCTTCAGCACCTTGTCGTTGAGATAGTCAATTTTCGAGTGCGAGTCATTCGCAATCACACAATTATCGCACTGCCACATAAGGTTAGGTAGATTAACCAACATTTTCACCGCATCTGCAAGCAAATCAATGCACGACAGATGAAAAGCACGGCGGCACAACGACGAACAGCGTACAGCATCAAAGCCGCGAAGCTGAGCGGCCGTAACGTCCGAATCGCATTCCAATCAGTGATAAAACATAGCGAAAACACGACCGAACGCAGTGAAAGCTGACTGAAGACTGTCTTTAAACTTCTGTGATTTCCCACTGTTACAAGTGTATTTCAAAAGTTCTGGATCAGGTCAGACTATTATTATAGCCAGAAGGAACAAATTAAAATTCAGTGGCTACGAAACGCATTTTAAACGCTTACCCATTCCTCCCCTCGCACACACTTCCACGACATAGATAATTTTCTTTCTTGGCTTAAATTCAATTACATTTGTATATCTTAAGCTCACATATATATTGACTGCGTACCGTGCATAAAGTATGTATATAAAGTGTAGAGCTCACATCGTTCCCCTTCGTTTTTGGCGTGTGGTTGTTATCCACTAAAGTGAGACCAGATGGAGACCATGTGGAAAAAGAAGGCAGTGTGAGTGAGAGGCATATTTTTCGAATAGGTCCAGTGAAAATACAAATTGGTTACGTTAACCGTAATCCTAAACCCCGTGATCCGCCAAAGACATGGTCTGGAATCAACTGCTTTTATTAAAGCAATCTTTTCCTCACGTTGAATATGTGCATCTCTCTTTTTTGATTTGCGCACAGTTTTTTCCTCCATCTTTTACTTTGACTTCAGTAATTATAGACACATAAGCTGGGTATCCAGCACCGCGGAAACTAAAAATTAATGCCAAACTTCATACAAAAAACGGGGTCAGTAATTTTTCGTTTGTGTTTTCCTGGAGTCAGTATCCAGCAACGTAAACGGGATCCACGAATTTTGATCGATAGTATCGATATCCATACGAATGTGGACTGTGAGAACAGCTGATATGGGCGCCAGGAAAAAATATGTGCATATTATTACTGAAGTCAAAGTGAGAGGTGGGGGCAAAATTTGTGCGCAAAACCAAAAAGAGATATGCAAATGTTTAAAGTGAGGAGAGGATTGCTTTAATACAAGCAGTTGAGGCAGTACCATGTCTTTAGCGGATCACGGAAAATGAGCATTTTGATAATTTTGACATTTTGGCGCCTCCAACTGTGCTGTACTTCTTCTTACAGCAATATGTGCCGCTACCAACACAATCACTTCATCGTCAGAACTTCTTTTCTTCGTTTTTTTAATTTAAGTTTAATTTTCAAAATTGGCGCTGTTTACAAAACACAGCTGATTCATGAGAGTGGCAAATCACTTTTTAGGCTCTTGGTCACACTATTTTAATTGAGTTCCACACATCCGAAATAATAAGCAGTTTCCTTTCAGTAAAATTTCGCGGTGCGGGATACAGGCCTATACATACAAATATTTTACCGTCCTGAATGTCAGCTGTTTTCTCAGTCCACAGTCGTGTCGATAGGACAACTATCGATAAGAATCTGTGGATTTCGTTAAGCTTTCTGGATACTGAAGCCTGGCCCAGTTTTTTTTATATAAAGTTTGGCAGTAATTTTTATTTTTCGCTGAGCTGGATACAGGCCTATACGAGCAAAACTTGACCTTTCAACAAAACAGTGCCTCAATTCGCATCCAATGATTTTTACAAATAATTTCAAAGCTCCAAACAGTTGTATAAAATGGTAGACACTTTGAGGCCTACAACAAAATAAAAATTGGTATTTTGTCTGTGAAAAGAACCGACTTTTTCTGATAGATTTGGGGCGTCACAATTTTCTGGTAAAGGCCTGTACCTAGCACCGCGAAAAATTACTGACGGGTATCTGCTCTTTATTTCTTTATTTATTGTAAAAATGATCAAAATGCTTATTTTCCGTGATCCGCCAAAGACATTGTCCTGCCTCAACTGCTTTTACTAAAGCAATCTTCTCCTCACTTTAAAAATTTACATATCTCTTTTTGGTTTTGCGCACAGAGCACAAACCACACAAAAAATCAACAACAACAACACAGCAAGTGACCCGCGCAAGCCATTTTGGCTTGAAAAAAGTAAACTTTAAACATTAAAAAAAAAATAACTAGAAGCGACCGCCACGAAATTTGTTTACCTAAATTCATGATTAATCGGTATCTATCTAGGAAACAAATTTGGTGAATTTTGGAGAGGTTGTTCACGTACTTAACATTTACCATGAACCTCTCAAAAGTCTTCACCTTCAGACGGGGATCAATTAAGATTTATTCTTTAACAATAAATTTTGAATTCGGCTCGGAATGGACACATGTCAGCCCACATAAAAAGTATGTCACTCATTTACCATTCTATGTACATACACCCAGCGACAAAAAAAAAGCCGCACTGCGAAATTTCATGAATTTTTGACTTCTCTAGCATGGGATATCCCGAAATGTTGTTCGATTCGTCTAATTTTTTTTTTGTGAGTCCCTGTGAATGTTTTTTTCTTTTTGCATGTGTTTCCTATCGTCTCAGTTTCTGGAAACATTTTTTGCAAAACATATTACTTAGGAGTCTTTAAGAAGTATGCCTAAAGTAGAACAGATGACGGTGACTGAAAAGTAAAAAATTATTGCCTCGGCTGAACAAAATGTCTTTATTCGAAAAATAGCGGATCGAACTAAGTTTAATAAAAGCTCAGTGCGACGATTTTTAAAAAAATTTCGTGAGACTGGACAAGTGGACAAGGACGAAAGGATCGGGAAGAAAAAAGTGTACAAGTGCAAGGGAAAATCGGATTATTAGGAAAACGAACCGACATGATCGATTCAAAAATGCTGTAAAGATAGCTTTTGAAGTTCAGAAACGATTTGCGAAAGAAATTTTAGCTCGAACTATACAACGTCGTTTAAAGGAGATGAGATTAATGGCAAGGACACCTACCAAAAAGCCACTTCTTAATAGTCGAATGAAGAAATCATGTCTAAATTCAGCTACATAAAAAGCAAATTAGGGTGAATCTGAGTGGTCACGAATCATATTCTCGGATGAGTCAAAATTTAATCTCATTAGACCCGATGGTTCCCGCACAGTTCGCCGCAGAAAAAGGTAACGCTATTCCGAAAATGGCTGCATTGACAGAGTGAAGCATTATCCTTATATTATTATATGGGGATGCATATCTAAATATAAAACAGAATCCCTAATAATTATTAAGGGTATGATGACTTCAAAAAAGTATGAAGTGGAGTTATTTGCAGTGGAGTTGTGTCCAGTATGGAATCATTTAGTGAGAGAGAAGATTCTCTGACGTTTTAGTATTTTTAAAAATGTAGTCAACTAGTTTCAACTATTTTTCACAGACCGGTTAACATTTTGAAGGCGGAATTGGGCATAAAGTCCCTAGATTGGCCAGGTAACAGCCCCGACCTCAATCCGATAGAGAACGTCTAGGCCCTTATGAATGCCAAAATAAGAAAGCGGAAGCCCAAAACTATGGTTGAGTTAGGGGAGGTTATAGAAAAGGTTTGGTTTGAGGAGATAACGGAGGAATTTTTGAGGACTTTATGCGATTCGATGCCCAATAGGGTTAAATGTGTAATAAAAGCCAAGGAGGGTACTACCAATTATTAATTAATATATAATTTGAAAACAAAAAATCAGAAATATGTTTGTTTATTATTAGACTATAGAAAATGAAATAAACTATTGGAAAATGTTTAGTTTTTGCTGAAAAAATCGATTTTATAATTTTACTAAATTTTTGTTCCTGTGTTTGGTGAAAATACTAAATGACCGTTCAGAAAAGTGTGATTGAAAAAATATTTATTTTTAACTATATGAATGTGATATCAAAAAACGTAGTATGCACTTTTGTTAACAATTGATTTATTGACTCAAAAAAGTTAAAACTTTTAGTATCGAATAACATTTGGGGAAACCCCACGCTAGAGAAGTCAAAAATGCATGAAATTTCGGAGTGCGGCTTTTTTTTTGTCGCTGGGTGTACATATGTTCATAAAACCAAATTTACAACAGTAAGAAGTTTAATTAGTTTAATTTGACTATAATGACAATGAATAAAAAAGTCTTATATACATATGTACATATTCATATGCCTGTTAACTGAAAGAGTAACGATCGGAATTGTTGTTTTCCTTGCTTTGTTGCGCTTAACAGAACCTTGCCAAATTTAAAAAATCGAACATTTTTAATTTGACACATGAATAAATACATATATAAAATAAACTATATAATATATATAACATATATAATAATAAATATTTTGTTTTACTTATATTCATTGTATTACTAAATTGGCTGTAGTTAGAAATGACAAAATGATCAAAAACAAACACTAAACACCCCATTGTAAAAAAAAAAGTGCAAGGCAGCAACGTTTTACATGAAAAGGTGCAAGCAATGCCGATAGACGTGATCGCCTGTCGTACCTTCAACAGTCCATCAGTATATTAACACAATCAACGTGTATGTTTTGCTTTCGATTCTTGTAAATTTGTGTGTAGTTTTCCACTTCAAATCAAAATGCACTAAAAACATACATATGCACATACATACGTATGTTTTTGAAAATATTTTATGCCCCTTCGCAGTTTTAGCAGAAACTTGTTGAATATGTATGTATGTACATATGTATGCAAGAAAGGCATTTAAGTATATTTAGCTAAAAACTGGTTGCGCGGTACTACAATTACACAAAACTGTGTTCGGCTTACATATGTTCCCCCATTGGGCAGAAAACAAGCTTTTACGCTACATACAAACATGTGTATACGTACAAATGAATTTGGTTTTATTTTGTATTTACTGAAAATGGTGGTATCTCATTCGATAGTATTCACAAAGGGCCACATACACACAAATCATATGGATACATATGTACACTATTATTTGAATTATATAGTTATTTTTCATCAAACAAATAAACTATAGTGAAATTTGAACCAATAAGGTTGGTGCTTTTTCCATTTTTATTACGCACGATTAGCAAGAGCGACAACACGTTTCAAAAAATAAAAAAAAAAGAAAGCCGATTTTCTGTTGTTTTTTATACATCCGCACACATGCCAGAGAATAAAACCACTGCACTGCTCTGGATCTACCGGGCGGTTTGACCGCGTGGTGAGTTTCGTCAGCTGTGGATTAGATATCTGTGTGTCCAATCGCAGGCAGCTTCATTTATGAATTCGAGACGCAATCTCTATCGGTTATATTAATAATTGAATTGTCTATGGAGAAGGATAAAATGTAAGGGCTTAAAAAAAAATATAGTATGGCAACAAGCAAGACTAGTCTGGTAATTAGCGCTTCAATGATCTTCAAATATAAAATTTATTTCAAAACAAAATATTGGCTGTACTAGATAAACATGACATATCTTAGTCCACGGTCAAATTTCAAATTACATGAATATAAACATAATTTTAATTGCTGACATAAATCGTACCACGTTGGAGAACGTCTACACATTACATTTATAAATACTATACATACATATGTACAAAAATTGAAAAAGCTTTACCTTTTTCTGTAATGCTTTATTTTGATATTAATGGTATTCCAGTAAAATTTTCGTTGCACTTGAACTCCGAATGTAAACTTTTAAAGTAAAACTTTTCGCAGTATCGTTTCTTTATAAACCTTTTTACACAATACCCTATTCCCACTGGGCACAATTCAAATCAAGGATGACATTAAACTTTGCTAACTGACTACCTGATACAACAGAGGCAGCATTATGAGAAAATCAGTACCTACTTTTCTAGCTGGCAGTCTGTGTTTGTTGGAAAACATAATTATGTCACAAATAAAGCCTCAGTAACAACCTGTTCCCACAGACGACCATCCACACTTGCCATTTCGAAATTTCCCAGTCAGTTTCACCATCCATTTGGATGGACGTTTCTGAGCCGCAAGTTTCTATGCGATATTTAGCCAATTGTTTTCAAATACAACTATAAAAAATTATCATTCACAACGACAAAATGGAATTCACTGCGAATACGTAAACAATGACTGACATAATTAACTGATATTCTCCAGAAAATGGTTCCTAGCCTAGTTTTTCGTTAGAAATGCTATTATTCCTTCGGGAAAAGAATGCGAATAAATGAAAATAATCAAATGTTGTTTTAAACATTTTTTATTCAATTTTACAATTGTAGATCTGAATACATCTGCAGATAAATACAGATCGCGTTCTTCAGGTTGCACACTTAAATTGAGCAGAACCCCATTAATGTAGCTGTTGTGTTTTTTTTCCAATATTGGCGAAGCTTGGATCTGTTGCGCTGGGCTCGAATTTTCATATATTGTCGAACAGCTGCAATTTTCTGGAGAGCTGATGTTTGCATACGCAAATCTATATCTAAAGTAAATTGAAAGTAAATTGGAAGTCTATGACGAAGACAAAAAGTTCCGTTCCGCTTCTAAAACAGATATAACATAGCCTTGTGCATACCAATTTACTTTTATTGCATTTTACTTACAACTATCCACACCCTTCTCGGCATACCTTCATTAAAAAATATTATACATTGAAAAAAATTCTATCTCATCGAACTTACTTAATTGTCGAACGCCACCATCAATTTTTGCAACATTATTTGTTGACTGTTGACTTTTCCATTGTTAAATTTTGACAAAGCGCTGAGTACAAATTATTTGTTTGTGTTGTCAACTGTGTTTTCCATGGATGGAGGATGGTGGCCTGTGGAAATCGATGTTTCACATTTGTCAATATATCTCACCATTCCCTGTGTGGGAAAAGGCTTTAATACCCTCTGCACACTGAGTCCGTCACGGGGGAACGTTGGCATTTTTGAAAGGCGGTGAATTCGATTGTGATTCGCACTGGCACCTTCTACCGTTTACCGTCTAACAGCTGATGACAAAAAAAAACTGAGTTTCTAAGCGGAAGAATTTTTATTTGTGTTTGAAAAAAATGGATTTAAAAAAAAAAATTAGCAGTTTTTGCAACTTTGGTTCAACAGCAAAATATTTTCCTGCAACAACTAATGATGTTGTTGAACGAGATTAATTTTGATAGCGATTACAGCGACGACTTCGACGAGGAGGAGCTCCATGTTTGGGCAGCCGATTTAGAATAACAAAAGCCAGGAAGGTTGTGGTCGTTTGTGAGTACTTATACTAAATGCTACCAAAGTTTTAAGTAACAGGTCTTATGTTGTGTAGAAGCGCTTTGGGATATTTTGGGAGAAAGATGTGCCTGACAACAACGAGGCGTTTTTCAAGGAGAGCTTCAGAATGGAGAGGACCTGCTTCAACATTTTAGTAAATAGGCTGGAAGTGCTCGGGAAGAGCTGTAGAGCTGCCATTCCATTGGAAAAGCGAATTGCCATTGCCATGTACACCTTGGGCTCGTCCTCTGAGTATGGGACAGTTGGTAGGCTTTTCGGCTTGGCACCAAACACCGTGTGCAACATCCTGCACGAGTTTTGCCAGCTCTTTTCTTATTATCTGCATTGTTTTCAAATATTAACAATAAAATTATTAAATTAAAAATATATATGTATAAACTTACCCCCTGATGCTCCTTCCATTTTAGATTGGGTTTTTGTTTTGGTTTTTTTGGCGGTCATTGTTTACATATTCTTATAAAAGTTAATTTTTTTCGTTGTGAATGCCAATTTTTTAGAGTCGCATTTCAAAACCATATCGCATAGAAACGTGCGGTTTAGGAAAATTTTAAACAGACTGTGGAACTAACTGGGAAATTTCGGGACAGCAAAACCTTATGCACCGTCTAGGAATTAGACGGTAAACGGTAAACGGTGCTCAGTGTGAATAGGCTATAAGACGCATATTTATCCGATGGTTTTCATATACAACTCTGAAAATTTGGCATTCACAACGAAAAAATGGATTTCACTACGAATCCTCCAGCCAATGTTAAATTTTAAGTTACAGATGCGCCAATTTCTTCGAGAGAAAAAGAACCCTAATTTTAAACATTTTTTATTTTTTATTATTTAGGACGTTGATATGCAATGACTGCACCATCAAGTGGACCAAGCGACACCAGCCGATGGCTGTTACGCGCGGATCCCAGGCAAGAAAGCAGCCCACCTCCCACCCAACCGACCGAGGGGTGCTTCCGCATAACGCGCGACTCGTTAACCGAACCGATCGCGGACATGCAGGAAAGATAGGTGTTAGACTAGTGTTTGAGGAAAAGTAGAACCAATCTAACTAAAAAACGAAGCAATTTCGAATTACGTGAAATATATAGGAGTATCAGTAATTTAAGACTAGGAAGGGAGTTAGTGGAAGATATAATATAGTAAAGGAAATTATAATCCCTGCATAGGACCCTAAACGGTTCATGCTAGGAATAATTCGGTCTACAAAACGGAACAAGAAACGGTGTATAGTTCCTAGTGCTTCTAATAGGAATCGTGAAGTTTATGCGGCTTATCAGGTCAGGGCTATCTACGTCACCCTTGATCAAGTTGTGCACAAAAATCACACCAAGCATTTTCCTACGATTAGCTAAGGTTGGAAGGTTTATTAAAAGCAATCTATTAGGGTAAGACGGCAGTCTCACACCTGCATCCCAGCTGAGGCCGCGAAGAGCAAAAAGTTTTTCTGAACTGATTCTTCACACCATACACAAGAGCCGTATTCTAAAATCGGACGAACCAGAGAGGTGTAGAGAGTCTTTGTTATATAGGGGTCCTCAAATTCCTTTGCCCACCTCTTTATAAGCCCAAGCACGCCCATGGCCTTATTCACCATGGTAGAAATGTGTTCTGAAAACATTAACTTGGCATCTAATAGAACACCAAGATCATCAATCCGGGTAATTCTTTCAAGAGAACCACCACAAAGGGTGTAAGTAACCAGAAAGGCGCTGGAGCGATGAAAAGTCATTACTTTAGATTTTGAAGCATTAAGATTTAATAAATTTGCACAACACCAAGACTGAAATCTATCGAGATCGGATTGCAACCTGGATTGAAAAGAAATGTCCTCATACTGGACACAGAGCTTAACAGCATTCGCATACATAAGTACTCGAGAGTATCTTAATACAGAAGGCAGGACACACTATACAGGTGAGTCAGACTTGCTACCTTTCTAATGGAGGGGAATTATAAAGGACTCCTTCAATATTGGGGGAAAGCATGAAGAATTTATTGACAGGTTGAACAACGGCCCACACAGAAACTCGGCACAGTACCTGAGTACACAGCCGGGAACTCCGTTCGGACCCGGTGAAAACACCGGCTTTAGTGTTCGTAGAACATATAGCAACGTGCTTTCATTTAACAACTTTCGACCTCGGTAAGCCGTATGGATACGGCTGACCAGAGTAAGCGTCCTGCGAATAGGTAGTTTGGAAAAAACGGTCAAAAAGATCGGCAATTGCCTGATCATTATCTGCCGCCGTATTACGGAAAGATAGCGAGGATGGGTGTGCGCACGTTCTACGCTTACTGTTTACAAAGCTGTAGAACTGTTTGGGGTCCTTAGAAAAACGTATCCTGCATCGAGATAGGTAGTTTTGATAGCATTGAGCGTTAAGAACTGAAAGGTTTGACCGAGCTATTACATAACGGGAAAGAGAAGAAGGAGAGCCAACTTCTTGAAATTTTTTATATCGTCTTGATTTTAAGGTTTTTAGATGGGACTCCTTTAACTCCTTGGTAAACCAAGGGGGTTTTCTTGATCTAATCGGACAGGAAAGTGGGACACAAGAGACAAAAAGTGAGTCCAGTGCATCATAGAAAATGTTTGTGCCTGTCGTAACATCACTGCACAAATATAAAGCGGACCAATCAAAATCCCTAATGAGGTTATTAAGCTTCGTGAACTCGGCTTTACGGAAGCAGCGGACACTTTGGGGTGGTCTACCCGACCGATCCAATACAGTTCGTCCGAGGTCGAACGACACTTCGAAAACAGGATGGTAGGCATCTTCAGGTATAGTGAGCGGGGGGACTCGAGTTAACAACGCTAAAGTCGTTTTTATTAAAGCAATGTTTTTCAATTGCAGATCTGATTATTTCCTGCAGATAAATGCAGATATTACTTAGATTGCAATTTACGTAAAATTCACTACTCAACAAAATTCAACTCTTTTTCGCTGTTGCCCAAAATGACTTTTTCTGATAAATTTCGAGATTTAAATTTTTTTAAAGAATTATGATTTTTTTGTTTTTTTAAATTTTAAAATTTTAAATTTTTTAAAATTTGATATTGTTTCAGAGTGCTTCTGTTTTTCGCATAACTTAGTTTTCTTTCAACTGGTTGTATTGAATTTTGCGGTTCTGAAAAAGTGACAGCTATAATTCCGACCCAGACACTTTTTAGCTGCAGCTTAACGTCTGGAAGATATTATGATTTCAATTTCAAAGTGCATACGTTTTTGCGGTCATTTTTTTCGAAATTTTGTCTTTGAAAACTCAAGAAAAGTCGAAAAAAAAATATTTTATGGCTTTCATTTTTTAGTTTTAGATAGATACATTAATTACTCGGGCGAAGCCCGACTGTAATTCCCCTTTTTGTATACTTACATGTATTGTAATTTCCATACTCTTATAGCCTATTCACACTGAGCACCGTTGACCGTTTACCGTCTATTTCCTAGACGGTGCGTAAGGTTTTGCCGTTCCGAAAATTTCCCAGTTTGTTCCACCGTCTATTTTAAATGTTCCTAAACCGCACGTTTCTATGCGATATTTAGCCGATGGTTTTCGAATGCGACTCTGGAAATTGGCATTCACAACGAAAAAATGGAATTCAGTGCGAATATGTACGCAATGACAGCCAAAAATAACTTATATTCTCCAGAAAATGGCAAGAAGCCAGATGGTTTTTCAATAGCATTTGTAAAATTTTCAGTTAGAGATGCTATGATTTCTTTGCGAGAAGAGTGCAAATAAATAAAATTAAGACTATGCTGGTAGAAGCTCAATAAACTATAGTTTATTGCGCTATTGTGCTTATTAAACATATTGTGCAGTATGCAACAGCACATTATTATTCCGCTGTAATCGCTATCTTTATCCTTTCGTCCAGCAACATGATTATTTCTTGCAAGAAAATATTTATTTATTTATCTTCCATATCCATTTTTTTTCCAAACAAAAATAAAAAAATTTTCCGCTCAAAAAATCAGTTTTTGTTATTGTCATCAGCTGTTAGACGGTAAACGGTAGACGGTGCCAGTGTGATTCGGAGTTTCACCGTCTGTCAAAAATCCCAACGTTCCCCCTTAACGGGCTCAGTGTGCAGAGGGTATAAACGAGTCAGGACCTGCTGCAAAGGAGGAGGAGTAGGGTCAGGGGAGGAGGGGGCTCAAGCTCCGTATCAAAAATTCAGTTTTAGCGATGAGAGATGATACCTCCCCGAGCTTCCGCTCATTGCTCCTTGGACCTCACTACCACACGCCCACACTCAATTCATTCATTCATTCATTCGCTCATCCCCACACATACACACACACACACACACAGAGGTGTTTTCGGGCCTCTTTCAATGCATAAATTCATAATTCATGTGGGCCAAGATTCGAGGACTCGGTAAATTAAGTGGCATATGAGTGGCATATTACTGACAGTCTCTGGGGATCTAAAAATTATACATAGATCAATAAATATATATGTAAATATATAATTTTTTTGGGTACCATCTCTCCAAAAACATGTGAAAAAAGAAATTTCCACTTCGAGAATGCTGCAAGCTTGCCACTGCGGTGGCCACAGTCGCAAAAGCAACAGCTCAAAAGTATTCAACACCCAAATGTATCTCCCCCTAAAGTGCCCAAGAAACCGCCGCGACCCAAAAAGCAACAAAAGAAGGAACAACAGCAGCAGGACCAGGAGGAACAGCAACAGCAACCTTTCTGCAGCCTTGCACAGCTCTGCCAGCTTTCCATTGATCACAATCAAAATGCCGTGTTCGCTGATTACATGTCCGAGGTAAACCAGGCTCTTCCTGAAGAAACTGCATTTGTTTCGGTTCAGCCTAAGATTGGCCTCACGCAAGCTTCGGAAGACTTCTCGCAAGTTCTTGATGTGCTCCTCCAGGCTTGACCCGATGACAATGATGTCGTCCAAATATGCAAAGGCATATGGCTCCATGTCGGGCCCGATGACGCTGTCTAAGGCCCGTTGAAAAGTCGCTGGTGCGGAGTGAAGGCCAAATGGCACGACCTTCCAGTGGAAGAGCCCTCGGCTCGGCAGGGTGAATGCGGTGGCTTCTCTGCTACCCTCGGCTACCGGGAATTGACAGTATCCGTTCTTCAGATCCAACGTTGAAATATAACTTGCGTTCCGGAGCCTCTCCAGGATGTGGGTGATGCGTGGTAGTGGGTATGCGTCTGACACGGATTGAGCGTTTAGTTGTCGATAGTCCACGCACATACGCATCTCTCCGGTCTTCTTTCCCACCAGTACGATTGGGGCACTGTGAGTGCTGCTGGATGGCTCGATTCGACCGTCTCGAAGTAGTCTCACTTGTGCATCGATGATTTTCTGTATGGCTGGATCCTTCGGAAAGTCTCGCATGGTAATTGTGTGCTCGGCAATTTGCGATATCCCGTTCCCCTTCAAACTTCGCCAATTCCACCTCCAGGAATTTTGCTGCTTCAGGCGTGGGGGGCTGCGTGTAGACTGGATCTGGTTGCCATGGAGAAAGTTCCTCTAGTTCCATGGCGGTGACAGCTGCTAGAATGGCACTGTCGTAGTAGTACTGGTCGTTCGTTCGAACGGGGTTCTTCTTTCGTGCTGTGTTTGCGCGTGGTGTACGGAAAGGGTTCCTTTCCCGTGCAGTCATTGCGTCGGCTAGGGGTTCTAGGTCGTAGCTCCGTTTTGCCAGAGTCCTGCGTTTGCGGGGGAGCTGGGTTGGCCTGGTCTCTGTGGATGCTCTGGACGCGAGTTGAATCCTGTCGGGGCTTGGCGTTGCGGCTTTTCGTTTCGTGCCTTGGGTGAAGTCCTTGGTCAACAAGGCACGTTTTCCCCAGGTGTCCGTGTTGTTCTACTGGTCTGCAGAAGTCGCCTTGGTCCGCGGGGCTTGTGTGTGCGTCGACGCCAAGGTTCCTGCTCTGTGTCGGGGCGGTGTTGGGGATCCCTTGGTCAACGAGGCGTGAGTGCTCGTTGACGCCAAGGTGTCCGTGTTTCTCTGCTGATCCGCAGCCTTGGTCGAAGAGGCGAGTGTGCTCGTCGACGCCAAGGTTCCTGCGCTGAGTCGTGGCTGTGGGCGAGACCCCTTAGTCAACAAGACGGGTGTGCTTGTCGAGGCCAAGGTGTCCGGGTCGTTCTGCTGATCCGTTTGGTTTGAGCTATTGACCGAAAAGATGGTCGACCCGCTTGGAGCCGCCGTGTTTCCGGTCGTACTTGTGGGTATGTCTTGATGCCCCGAAGTTTTTCGTCGTTGGCCGCGTCTTTGCTTCGTGGGATTTTGTAGTGGGTCGAGGGCTGTGGTTGAGGCAGCCGTGTCGTGACGAGGGGATCGGTGAACGTGACTGTGTGCGGCTGTGGCGATGCGGCTGCTGTTGGTGGAAAGGCGGGAGGCTGGCGTAATTTTAGTTGTAGGTATGCCCTTCCACAGTTGTAAGGTAATTCCGCCGAGGTGTAATTCTGAGTCAGTCCAGGGTCTCACAAACTTTATTTTTTCACGGTGACTGCAAATCTGGGGGACGAAAATAGCGGGCCCACCGGATCGGACTGATCACCAGGGTACGCTAGCCGGCGAAGCAGCCATAAAAGAAAGAAAGAACATACGGAAGCCCAGCGGACACGCGGAGAAGCACCGTGGTATTCCTTCCACCTTTAAGAGGGAAGGCTCTTAGAGAGGGAAGAGGAGTACGTAGTACATGGAGCTTTCGCCCAAGTTAACAAGACAAAATAGTGTATATTTATCGCATTTATTTGGTTTCTTAACTTCTGGCGCTATCTTCCCTACCTAGGCACCGCTAAAACTCGCCCTTTTTTCTTCTCCTTATTTTGAGGAGGACAACTTACCCCCATTCTCCCCGTTCTTCCCTCGCTTTTCTCCAGTCATCTTGGTCCTCGTCTTTCCTGGTCTGCCACTGCTTATTCGCCTTTTTTCTATCTTTTCTATCTTTTCTATCTTTTTTAATCTCGCAAGAAAAATCCCAGCTCCCGCGCGCACGACACTTCCGCCTCACGTTCCGCGATCTTCTCCTCCCTCTTTTTTTTCTTTCTCCTCCTCCTCAAGCCTCCCTCCCTCCGCTCATCAATCCGTGCTCCACCGCTCGTTCCATCTTCACCTCGCTTGATCCTCTCTCCTCGTGCTCATTCCTCCGTGCTCCACCGCTCGTTCCATGTTCTCCTCGCTTGGCGCTCTCTCCTCGCGCCCACTGCTCCGAGCTCCACCGCTCGTTCCATGTTCTCCTCGCTTGTTCCTCTTTCCTCGCGCTCATTCCTCCGTGCTCCCCCGCTCGTTCTATGCTCTCGCCGCTCGGCACTCTCTCCTCGCGCTCGTTCTATGTTCTCCTCGCTTGATCCTCTCTCCTCGCGCGCGTTCCTCCGTGACGGCGACCTGGTTGCTGTGACGGCGACCTGGTTGCTGTGACACTCGGTGTTGCTGGGCCCCCCCTCTCCTTATTTTGACACCCTATGGAAATTGGCTCCATGCCGTATAATTATTCTTTAATTACAATCTACCTTATCCTAAAACTTTAATAATACTCCATTTAAAAATAGTTAACATTGCAGTCGCTCCATTCTGCCATTGGTGTATACTTTGCCGATGTCCGTCGTCCGCCGTCTCCTGTCCTGCCCTGTAAGGGACTACCTCTTAGCTCCCTTACACTCCCTCCTCTCTTCGGGTTGTCCGCAATTGGACGGTTACTTGCCGGCTGCCATTTATCGTCACCTGGAACCTCCTTTCAGCGTGGTCCTGCAGCTGACGAAACCTCATAGGCCCCGAGGTCTCCCGTAATAGCGCCTCGATGCCGTTGATGAGGCTCACCGGCAAAGTCCTACCGGTCCAGGACACTCTCCAGTCGGCGGGCGCCTCGGTCCAAGCGGCTCCATCTTGGAGGTCTGCTAAACCTGGATGCTGTATAAATATACTCAGGAGCTCGTCCATCTCCGTATCTCCTATGGGGAGAGACAAATTGGAGTCGTCCGACACCATTATCGGGGACCCGGAGCCGGAAGAAGTCCGTCCCTCAGTCCTGGGGGAAGCTTGTCCTTCTAGGTCGTAGGCGGTTTGTTCCTCGTCATCGCTGATTACGACGCATTCCGGCGAAGGCGTACGGCTCCACACTATGCTGGCGTCACTATACCGCCGAGGGGGCGGTCCCCAGTGATCAAGGAACCCCACAGGTGATAATGACCCTTCTCCGTTCCAATTGGCCTGACCCTCGGGATCCAGCAACGAACCGTAGGACGGGGGCCTGGGACGGGGATCCATGCTTTGGAAATGGTGCGTTGGTTCTGTTGAAACGCGCGATGCCTGTCTCCGGGCCCCGTTCGCTTCGTCCGTGAACGGCTGCATGGCGGCGTATATCGAGGGCATTTGGTGTTCCATCGGTGGGGCCCTGCGTTGGTCAGCCGAAACTGTGCAACTGGGGGGCCACTGGCTTGGTGAACGGCTGGTTCCGGTTCCGTGGTCTGTCGGGACCCCGGACGGGCCGGAGGTTGATGGTCACCAACGGAGTCTGGTAGGTCGATCTCGATGGGCCGAGCGTTTGGGGTTTGAAAATGCGCTGTAATTGGCCATGGTTCTCCCGGTGCAAGCCAGGATCCGTAAGCAGGTGGAGAAGACGTGTTATCCCCTCCTCGCCCGCGCACTAGGAATAGGCGGCGGTTCAGCGTGGCTACGTCGTGATTCAACGGCGCTCGGACCCCTCCTTGCGCAAATCGTCCGTCAGGGGGGACATCTGCTTCTTCCTCGGGGTCGTGATGCGTGGGGGTCGGACACTCCCTCCATTTACTACGGCACATGCCCTGAATTTAATGTTATGTATCGAATAGGTTTAGGTTTTTTATTCTTGTGGATATTTGTTCAGTTTTTTGTCAAGATATGCAGGTTCTTAAGTTAAAACAACAGCTTCATTGCATTTTGACAAACTTTAATAACAAACTTAGAATTGCAGGCCGACGTTTCTGACATTTTTGAGTCTCCTACTCCCATTGAACGACTGAACTTGACTGTTAATATGTGTAATTAAGTGGGAAAAAATCAGTCGATCAGTGCAAAAGCTCTCGGGTATCTTCGTGACACCCGAGTAAAAATGTGCTCTTTTCCCACAATGCATTTTTCTCCTACATTAGTTATGAGTGCAAAAATGATGGACCGCGTCTACGGAAAATATTTGGGTGTCTGGTGAAATCGAAGCAACACACAACGTGTGAGCGTGTGACCGACCCTGCAGTACCAGCCATGAGCGATGACGAATGTCAACGACAATGTCATCTAAGCGTTGACGCCCGCTAAACCGAACCCTATATTTTCTCCCTGCTTCCTTCTTTTCCGCGCGATCGTAATAAATCGGCTCTGCCGATCGTGCGAAGTACAAGAGAATTTGGTTTATTTTTTCTTTTCGTCTTTTTTGCGCCTGCGTCCGCAGAGCATTCTTGCTTTGTTCGCCATGGATTTTGCTACAAAAACAAAAACAGAAAAACAACCCTTATATGCGAGACCTGAGTCAAGCAGGTATGTACATATTTTGGCACGTGATTTGTTTTTTTTTTTTTTGTAGGAGTAAATGCACAGACCAGCGCTGATCTACAGTGAGCATTGCATTTTATTTTAACAACTGTTTTACAAATCGAACATATTTCTGGAATTTCGATCTTTCCTTTCTTATATAATTGCTACCAAATGAATAGTATTTTATAGAATAATAATTTTATTGATAGATCAACAAAATACGGAACACAATGGGGACGGGCACATCCTGGAAGGACATGGTAAGTAAGTCTGTACAAGTCAAAGAACTAAACAAAAACATAATAAATTAATCCATATTATTTTATAAGCGATGTAATTGAAGTTACCGAACGAGCCTCAGGAATCCCCGAAACTAACATACATATGTACATAATTGCAATTTTAAATAAAAGCAAAATAAAATAAATGAACATACTGCTTACTTATATACGCCTTACTTTTTCATATAAAATGTTCACTTATTATATTCCTTACATTTTCGAGAAAATTATCGCTTACAAAATGCCTTATATTATATGCCTTATTTTTTCGAGAAAATCACCATTTATAGTATGTCTTATTTTTTCGAGAAAATCATCACTTATAGTATGCCTTATAATTTCACACATCTCGATGACCATGTCATCCCCTATGCTCCTAGGACATCGCAATGTTAACGTGAGCAGTTCATCGTTCCGCGCGACATCACTTATGTCATAGGGGGTGCTCACGCTGAAAGCGATGTCTGAGCACAGTTGTAAGCGATGGCCCGTACTGCAGGGGAAGTACAAACTCGCAAACACCGGCATGGTTTTGTGCGTGTGCGAGTGTTTTACTTTTCTAGCCGGTAATGAGTGGCACCGGCACCCAAGGCTCAATGGGTGTGAGTAGAGTGTCAAAAAGTGACTGTACGGGGGAGGCCCGAGTGTAATTCCCTCAGTTTGCATTTTAATTCCTATCTGTATTATTCTTTTTACATAGTCTTACTGTCTTACTCTCTTGCTCTCTCAGCATCATGATCTCACTTATCATCTATTATCTATGCTTCTTAACTCTCGTTTTTCTCATTTATGTTTCCACACGGCGTATCTAAGCGGACGGCAGCTGCGTCTGCTAAAATCAGTTACCGCTTGATATAGTTGGAGCACAGACCTTTTTTTGTCCCAATCTATTATTTGGCACGAGATTGGCTCGCTTGCCCCCCAAGTTTATTAACTCATACATAAATACTCATACTCATATATACATTGTGAAAGGCTCTGGTGTCTTCGGCCACCCTTACCCTACAAATCACATACAATAAATTAAAACGTATTGGAAGTGAACATTTGTGAAATTCTTTTAAACATAGTCAACGAAAAAGCTCGATGTCTCAACAGTTCCGTTAATGTTGACCATTATAGACACAGCTGCACCACTAGTAGAGATATATTATATTACATTGCGATCAGAGCTTCTGTAATTTTGAAGAATGTCTGTAAATGAAATGTAATTTTCATTATAGTCAATAAAACAGCCAATTTACCTACAACTTTAAAATTTTAGATATTTAAAATTTTTTTAATTTATGCTCAGCTGCTTTTTGTCGGATGGTATTTCGTGGATCTTTCTAGGGGGAATGGGTGATGCGAAAAATCCTCACCGTTCCCTCAATGTGCTGTGCGTATTAGACTACATGAATGTAGTTTTGTTTTAGCGTCATGAATTCGGTCCTAGCGGAATTCGGTCATACATTTTTTGAGAGTAGGTCTCGATAGCTATTATAAATGATAAATTCGTGTCTCTAATAGATTTCGAGCAAGGGATGCAATAGAGAAGAAATCTCTATATAATTATGCCAGATATAAGGACACTGAATTTCGAACTTTTTTGTCAGATGGGAGAAGTATGCCGAGGAAAATTCCGAATAGTTCGGCTAGTAAGGCAAGCCATATATTCTGCTAGCGGCCGAGTGTGACCAGGTGTGTATGCTCTACGGTTTACTGTATACAAATAATATCATGCAATATATTAATATTGCAGTCCCGGACAGCCAGCGGGTGTTCGCGAAACAGCAACACTTACGATGCGCTTGTGGTGCCTCCTCGAATAAACTCACACACTCCCATTCCCCACACAATACCTACCCACATCCCAGCCCCCACACTCACCTCACACCGGGACGGACTAAGGTGTCATTTGACCCGTGCCGAGAGTCAGTCTGGCTAGAGGCCCGGTCTAAAAACTAGCCCAGTCTCGAACTTGGCAGCCCCCTATTCTAATGATGCCTTACCTGGGCACGTCCTAGACAAAGACCCCAGGGCACTTCCTGTCTTCAAAAACATTGGGTGGCTCCAGGGCAACATAAAAGTGGTTGCCTGTTAAAATGAGCTCTCCGTAAAGCTTTACAAAGCAGCGGTGGCGCAGATCGGAGAGGTCTACGCTGGGGGGAAGCTCGTCGCAGTAGCCTGGGTGTAAACCAAGTCTATCGACTACAGACTAGAAGGTAGTGACGGTTAAGGGGACGCAGAGGACGGGCAGTGCTTTTTCTCAATAAAGAATCACTTCGGCTTCAGCTCGGTCATCATAAAGGTGTACAAGTCGGACGCAGCGGCCGAAAATCGTCCTGTCGAAAACCCAGTCGAGCAAGATGTTGCCTCGGAGCACCCGACAGCGAGGTGGAGCCGGTCAAGGAAAGCTAAAATGTATCTGAGACTCCTTCACCACTGTAAAACAGAATCTGCTGCCCTCATACTCGGCTTGGACGTGAGCGGAGCCAATGTAGTGCCTTGTATATTGTGAGACAAGGTCTGTGGATTAGCGACGGGGGAATACAAGCTTATTGTACCTCAAACAGAAGGTAAAATTCGTACCTGCATTCTTGCAAAAAAGCAAGAAAGATATTTCTGCTCCATAACTTTAGCAATGGCTACAGCACGGTGGAGAGCCTAGATTAGGGGGGGACACATCTGAGACTGATGTCGTCCTACATTGCCCATGACGAAAATTATCCTCCAAAGGGGTCTAACATATGCCCACTAATAGGTTGCGATGCAAATGTTCACCACACCCAATGGGAGAACTCGGATACAAATGTAAGGGTGAGACGCTTTTCAGCTTTATCCTGGACTCTAATTTAGTTATTTGCAATCGGAGCAACGACCGTACTCATATTACACAAAAACCGACGGGAGGTTATTGACCTCGCTCTAGTGTTTCAAAAATTGTCAGACTAAGTAATGGGTTGGAAAGTTTTAGAGGACCATTCCGTCTCTGACCATAGGTACATTGAGATGATATTATCTTTCGTGTGCCCAAATCCTACTGACTATATTAACTCCAGGAAAGCCAACTGGGTCAAATATAGCTCAGCCATGGAGAAATTACTCTTCAACGTAGCTCCAATATTCCCGGATGCTCAAGACGACTTTGATCGTCTAGTGATCAATTTCACAAAAATATGCTACGGTAGCTTAACTTCCACACAAGCCCAGTGGTAAAAAAAACTGCAACGGCAAAGGCCGCGGCCCTACTTTATACCCGGTACTCAGTCAGTATATACATACATATGTACATATATGAGCTTAAGATTTATACAATTTATAATATTATATGTTCGCAAAAGGAACAAATTAAATTTTGGGCAAAAAATAATATTTCAAAAATTAAAGTCAAACCATTTTTTGAATATTTATACATGTTTCCAATTTTGTTTGCATATGATTTTTATGCTGCTTCTACATTTCTACATGTATAACTACATATTTGAGACGTGGAAGTGTTTGCGAGAGAGAGAGGGAATGAGTCAGCGCTTGGCAGGCGTTGCGTAGCCACTGGAATTTAATTTGTTCCTTCTGTCCATAATATTGATCCGACCTGATCCAGTTTCGGCAATCTGCTAGATATGGCAATTTTCCATGATTCTGCGTTTTTGGTTTTCATTTATCTTAAAAATTGTGGATTCCACAAATTTTCGTCTTTTGTGGTGGCGGAAGGGGGCGTGGCAAAATTTTAAAACAAACTTGTGCTGGTTCGGTATCACAGAAGCTTGGATAGAAAGTTTGGTTGCTCTAGTTCTTATAGTCTCTGAGAACTAGGTGTCAAAAAATACGAATGGGCAAAGTAGATGGGGCCGCGTGTGAGAGAGAGCGAGAGGGAATAATGACTTTCGAAATGGTTTTCTTCATTGTAGCTATAATAATGATCGGATCTGATCCAGATTCAACACTCTGATAGAAATGGTCATTCTCTATGATTCTGCGTTTTTAGTATTCTTGTGTCCTCAAAATTGTGTATGCCACAGACTTTCGTCCTTTGTGGGGGCGGGGCGAAATTTTGAAATACATTTGGAGTAGTGTGATCACACAGGAGACTGGATACAAAACTTGGTTGCTCCAGCTTAAATAGTCTCTGAGATATAGGCGCTAATGAAGACGGACGGACGGACAGACGGACGGACGGACAGACGGACGGACGGACAGACGGACGGACGGACAGACGGACGGTCGGACGGACGGACGGAAAGACAGACATGGCTATATCGACTCGGCTATTGATGCTGATCAAGAATATACATATATACTTTATGGGGTCGGCGCAACACCTTAGCGAAGGGTGACAAGTACGATAAATCACATTCTTACCAAGCGGATGATAAGCTGGACAGTAAACAGCTTCAATCCGTTCAAATCGCCAGGCTCCGACCAGATCATTCCGGCCCAACTTCAAAAGGCCCGAGACTTGGCCATCAACTGGCTTCAATGTATCTTCAGAAAGATACTAGTAGTGGGGAAAATACCACAAGCGTGGTTCAAAGCAAAGATAGTCGTTATCCCTAAAACGGATAAAGGCTCACACTCAACTCTAAAGGACTTCAGACCAATCAGTCTATCGTCCTTCCTTCTCAAAACTTTTGAGAGACTGGTCGGGCTACACCTGAGGACAATTATAAGCTCTCAAATTATTTATTTATTTATTTATTTCATCCTAGCGCGACAAGCATTTTATACTTATAAATTAGGGCGCTAGTCACAACAAGTGTAATATTAACTTTTGACATTTAAACTACTAACATTAAGAAGTGATTACAATTACAATTACATACATTCGAACTTATATACTAACATTTTAATAATATAATATTTTGTTTAGTTTTAATTTAGTTCCTGGGAATTTCACTCTTACTCCGCATTCAACCCCTCTCTACTATCACAAATTCAAATTATGTAGTGCGTAGATGATTCTCTAGTGCGATTTTGAACTGCACTCCCCCACTGATTGCCTTGATGGCGTGGGGAAGATGATTCCAAGCTCGAACAGCATATACAAAGAACTGTTTCATTGTGCATGTGTACCTGTATTTAAAGCAAACAATATTTTTCGTCCGTCTTGACGCGCTAAACTTAAGTCGTTCATATAAGTAAGATGGCTCTTTGGTATATATAACTTTGTGCAGTAATAATAGAACCCTAAACTCTATCCAGGATTTAAGTGGCATATCGAAAATTTTTATCATTACGTCCGAAATATGGTCAGTTCTACGTCTGTTATAAATATATCTCGCGATATTATTAAAAGCAAATGGCAGCTTGCGTTGGCTGGCAGAGTTATTGTCACTAAATACTTCTATACCATAGAAAAGGACTGGTGTGATGTACATTTTGGCAATTGTTTGCCTTATATTCACTGGGAGAAAATCTTTAGTACGGTATAAATTTCTAAGAATCCCAATAGCTTTTCCGACTGATCTGTTTATGTGATCATCCCATGTCAAAGTTTGGTTAAACATAAAACCTAAGTTGTTTGCACGTTCTACATATTCAATGGGGATGTTTTCAATATTCAATTTTTGTATTGCATTAGTGTCGAACTTTCTTTTACTTATGACTATGCATTTTGACTTATTAGGATTTAATCCTAGCCCATTCATTTTAGCCCACTGACTTACACTTTAAAATTCACTATTACAGACACGAATACGGTCATTAACTCTACTAATGGGACGACTAACAAACATTTGAACATCATCGGCATACATATGAACGTCACAACTTGACAATATACTCGGTAGATCATTTACATACATAGAGAACAATAATGGCCCTAAAACGGATCCTTGAGGAACACCACGCTTGACACAAAGTAATGACGAGTACATATTATTTATACACACAGACTGCATACGATTACTCAAGTACGAAACAATTAGTCTTGTTGCTGCACGCGAAAAATTACATAGACGACTTAGCTTAAAACAAAGAATTTCGTGGTTAACCGTGTCAAAAGCCTTACTATAATCTAGAAGTGTCAGAAACGTTATATTGTCCGAGTCCATTTTTTCTCTTATACGATCAACTACGTTTATTATTGCTGTTGTACAACTTCTGCCCACTCGAAAACCTGATTGCTTATTTGTCAAAAGTTTTTTAGTTGTCAAGTAATTTGTCATCTGATTAGCCATAAGTCGCTCTAAAATTTTTGACAAGTATGGTAGAATGGAAATTGGCCTGTATTCATTGACTGATTTTGGAATTGGAAGTATTTTAGCTACTTTCCAAGAATCAGGAAATACGGATTGAGTCAACGCTGTGTTGTATATGTAGGTTATGTACGGCAATATTTTTGGCAAAAGCATTTTTATGAATTTCGGATTGATATCATCAATTCCAGTGGCATTTGACTTAATCTTTAACATCGATTCGAGGACACCTGACTCAGTTACACATGAAAAACTAAAACTATTATCACAGGTACCATTATCACAGAAGCAGTGTACATCATCACAGTTACTATAGAGATTTTGAGGCACGCACTCAACATAGTCAGTTTTGGTCACTTCAGGTACTTTACAGTCTAAAAAAATTCTATTAAGTTCGTCAGGATCAATATCACAGATGCGCGGAGTAGTGGATTTACCAACACCCAGTTCTTTAATATACGCCCATTTCTGCTGATTTGATCTCGCTAAATTAAATTTGTTGCAAAAGTATTTTCTTTTCTCTGAGTTGATTAACTGTATCGCATTTTTCCTAATTATCTTATATTGTGCAGCATGGTGGGCTGTTCTGTACCGCTTCCATTTTTTAAAAGCGATATCACGTTTGTTAATTAATATTTTAATGTTCGAATTGAACCAGGGATTTCCACGAGGGTTGACCGTTTTTGTCACCAGCGGAATCGATCTGTTATATAGATACGTTATATTATTTTGTAGGACAGTCAGTTGTGAATTAATATTAGCATAGTCATAAATAGAGTCCCAGTCACATGAAATAAAGTCAGCACTTAACAAGGCAAACTATTCTGCTTTCAATGAAGTCAGTATGAAAATTATAGGTCAAGAATATTAGGTCGTGTTTCGAAAACATTGGCATTGATAGTTGACTGTAAGTAGAAATTTTATGACAGTCGGTTACAAAAAATAAGTCAAGTAAGGTATCACAGTGATTTGAGAAATGTGTGGGTGCAGACGAATTTACTAACTTTAATCCCATAGATTCTATGTCGTCCGATAATTGCCTTTCTCGCAGGACATTGCTGTTGAAGTCTCCAGCTAATATTACATCTGTATAGGCAAGCGACATGGTAGACAATACGTCAGTTAAGTTTTGATATTCTATATATCGATGTGGTCTATACACACAGCCTATTAAAATTTCGGAAGAATGTATTGTGCTTGTGACTTGAACAAATAACCACTCAACTGCACTTTCACTTGGGTGATTATATACAAGTTTAGCATTTAAACGTTTACTTACATATATAGCTACACCTCCAGCGTGACTATCTCGATCAGATCGAAACAAATCATAACCAGTACATTCTACTAACAAATTTCTAACATGAGACGAAAACCACGTTTCTGACACACATATGACATCAATATTGGACTTGACAAATAGATACCTAAATTCCTCGATTTTCTTAGTTAGGCTTTGGGCATTAATATGGCATACACGCAGACCTTCCCCTTGATTGCCAAGTATTCTTAGCATTGTATAGCTGCTCGAGCCGGACGACCATGCATTATCATCCATAATCACTGGAATATAAACAAATTAGAGAAGACAATCCAAACACCACAGTTTTAAGAGTACGGGGAGATGATGTAAAGAGAGTGAGATTCCTAACAGAGACTATTACAAGATGAGTAGAGATATTAAACCTAATGAGAAACATAAAGTAGAGGACAAGATAAGTAGAAATATTAAACCTAATTATAAACATAAAGTAGAGGACATAGATTAGTTCTATTCTATCGAAAATTACTCCGCCCAGTTCCAGGTCCTCCAGATGCGGATTGAGTCGCCACCTCAGCCACAACTTCCACTCTCTGTAGGGCACAGAGCTCAGCCATGCTCTTAAGGCACACAAATTCGCCGCGAACACTCTGCCGAACGTAGACCATTGCACGGCGGGTGAAGACAGCCGACAGAGCATTACGCTTCTTCATCTTCATTGCCTCTTTGAAGATTTCGTAGTTGGTTTTAGAGAGCTGTTCGTTGATGTAGAAGGGTTGTTTGGACTGGATCCCAAACAACTCCAAGCTAAGTGACTGCTTGGTCTGCCGTCGATGTTCTCCAGCCCGTTGCAGCAGCATGATTTTTTCGCGCCTGCTATCAAATTTTATGATAATAACGGGATCAACAACGGCGTTCTGTGCATGGTCCCGCACCTTAACCCGAAAAATCTCCTTCACTTTTGGTGGTGGTGTGAGGCCTAATGAGTAACAGAGGCTGTTGAAGAGAGTCTTTAGGTTCTCCTCTTCCAGTACGGGCACCCCATGCACTCTGACGTCATTTGCAATGCTTGCTTCGGCTTCTGCATCCTCTTTGGCTTGGAGTTTCGCCTCCAGTTCCTCCACCTTGCTGCATAGCGCACGAATTTCGCAGCTTCCATCCTCAAGCTTCTCTACTCGTCGGCCAAGCAGCTCTACTTCCTCCGAAAGACTATGAAGTCTAGCCTCAAACCTCTCTACCATCTCACGCAGAATTTTTTCCTCAGCTTCCCTCACGCTGCAGCTGATGTGTTTCGCCTGCTCATCAAATCGATTATTAATTAGCTCGATCAGCTGCGGCGAAAGCGTATCTGAGATGCGACCAGTTCTTAAGTCCAGCGACGAGTCACTGCGGACGCGCTTTGCTGCAGTTTTTGACATCCCGCTTTGCCGTTTAAAAGAGGAGCAATGTCCAAAAGAGATGCACAGAGAGAGAGAGCGTAGGTTGAGAGAGGGAGTAGGCCTCAGAGCGAACACAGGAAAGCGACAGGAAACGCACCTCTGAGCTATACGTTCCCTCAAGGGACATTGGTTAATAGGTATCCACGCAAAAAGACTGGGTGCCCCACATGACAATTTTTTCCGTGGCTGTAAATACGAGAAAGAGGAGGAAACGCTGAAACACATGTTCTGTTCATGTCCAGCTCTCAAGCAGAAGAAGACTACAACTCTTGGGCATGCACTTCATAGCAGACATTTCGGAAATGTCTCAAATATGGCCTAGAAAGACAGCAAACTTCATAGAAGCATCCCGATGGGAAACTTGCTGAATTCTTCAAGTTCCACGAAATGGAAGAGGGGAAGATATAACCTAACCATTGTTCCGCAAAATACCTAGCATGAGTTTCCGCTATCGGTATTACGTAAGTAATAGAGTGCGGTGAGGTGAGGCATTTCACATGTGATTTTGATAACGCGCTTTCATATAGTATTCCTGTCACAGCGAAGTGTTCAAACGTGGACTGTGTTGTTCTTCCAAAATGTAGTGAACAGCTTTTTCCAACAGTCTTTTTGATTTTTGAATTAAACGTGTTTTATGCCAAAAAACCTATTTAAATTCCTCATTCCTGGTTCATTCAGAAATTTAAGAAAATTGAAATCTGATTTAGAAGCGGTACGGATTTTTTTGTTTTCGTCATAGTCTTCAAAATGTATTCCATTTCAATTTACTTCAGATATAGATTTGCGTATGTGAACATCGGCTCTCCAGAAAGTTGCTGCGATTCGACAATACTTCAAAATTCGAGACATGCTGAACAGAAAAAAGCGTCGGCAATTAGAGGCAAAAACACAATGTGAATTGAATTTTGTTAAGTAGTGTAATTTTACGTAAATTGCAATCTAATACCCTTTTTACATTATGTCGTCTCATTGGATTTTTCCGTTAAATGTAAAATGCGACAATGATGCCCATAAGAGCCCTGTAGATAGAAGAAGACAATGATGCGCCGGCATGATACAAGATTCGGCGCATCATTTGCAAGTGTTACCGTATTCTGACAAGTATTTTTACAAAATACTGAAATTATTCGGGGTTTCGACGCGGTATCTGGGTATTTTTGTCGAATAAAACCAGAGCTCGCAAATAACTGTTAACCGATTCGTGCGGTCACAAAATAAGAGTTCTTCACTGAGACTTTGAGCAAAGGGTCCGAGAGCAACCGATTGCATTGTTCGTACAAAAATTCTGCTCGCGCTCAGTCGACGAGCAGTTTTTTTCGGTCTCTTTTGCTCTGCTCATTCCAGGACCGTTTGCCCTCGAACGACGATCCAAAAAGTCTTTTGCGAATGTATGTGTGTATGTGAACGCGTCACTTTGCTTTGTGAATTTCGATGGTACAGTGATCGTAGAAATAAAGAAACTATTCATTTTTTATTCAAAAATTAGTTTAAAATATATAAATTCATATTTAAAATTTCAAGAAAATTTAGAGTTAAAATCGAATGTCACAATGTTACACAACGTACCACTGTGCATTGAAAAGGATTTGTTTATTGAAAAGACCGTTTGGGTTGACTTTTTCAGTCAATCGGTCTTTTAGTGAGTCTCTCTGTGCGAGCATAACTCGTATCTCTCATTGTGCGATGCTCGGTAAAAGACCGTTTCACGAACAGCTCAACGTAAATCGGTCAACCGAAAACCGAAACGAAAAGAAACGAAGTCTGCTGCTCAGAGAGAGATCGAGGGTAGTTTTTTTTTTCGGTTGTTCTCGCGAGCAGAGCGTTAGCAAACCAAACGGTCAACAGTTATTTGCGAGCTATGAATAAAACAATAAATTCATTTTAAAGTTGAGCGGCCAAGCCATTCCTAAACATTTCAATTAAAATAAGTCTGATTGCAAGCAACAAAATGGTAACACAAAAACTTGTAAGGTCTTTAGGAACGCGCTGATTTGAAAGTGACAATTGAAAATTAAAGTCAGCAACACGTAATTTTTGTTCGGTGGAGCCAACCATAGCTGACAAAAGGATGCGGAAATGATGCGGTCTAAGTGTAAATGCCAAAAAAATGTATGAAGTGTCCCATCTATTAGTTAGTGATTATGAAGGCTAAATATCGCATAGAAACCTGCGACTTAGGAACATCAAAATTGTATGGTGTAACTAGCTGGAAAATTACGGACTCTCCCTGAAATGGATGGTTGATTGTGAATGGTCGCCTGTGGAAACAGGCTATTAAATCTTGAATCGCATTAGAAACTGTGGCTGTATTCTGTCTAGTATTTTTACAAAATACTGCAATTATCCGGGGTATCGATGGAGTTTCGATAGCAAACAGCTGTTTTTGTCTCATTAAAAAACAATAAATTCAATTTAAGGTTTAGCGCAAGATGAACAGCAAGGAAAAACAAAAAAAGAAGTTGACAGAAGTGGTGTATTAATAGACTTGTGGTTGCGCAACAGGACTCACATTAACGAGAATATGGGAGAGGAATTGAAGCAGCAATGCTTCGATCTCTCTCCACAAGAAATAAAAACCAGTTTTAAGACCACATATAAAAATCACTCACTATTTAGCAGTTTTCTTAAATTTCAATAAAAATACTTTTGATTTTACTTACTCTCCCCATTTTCTTTTATCTTGCTGGCCGAATCGCTGACAAATGATGCGAAAAAAGGTGCGGCTTTGGTGTTAACGCCCCGCATAATTTTTTCGCACCTTCGACAATGATGGGGCAATCTAAAAACCGTATAAGATCTCTAGCTTTTATCTCGCTCACTTATGTTTGTTTAATATACACTTGGTCAAAAGTTATGAGGCAAAAACAAAACTTGGCCCAACACCGACATTTTTCCTCTACTAGATCGATGGCATTGAAAGGCATATTGCATTGCATACATTTTTACTACAAAGATTTTTTTTCTATACAAGGAGTATTTTTCTTGGAATTACTTTGCAAGTCAAGTTCGCAGTACGCCGCACTGACTTATTTGGCAACAGATAAATCTTAGCTGGCTAACCTAACTTATTTCTATCTAAACTAATAACAGGAAAATATGAAAAAGCAACCGTCTGACAGCTTCTTTGCCTTGGCAAAAGTCGAACCGCATACCAACTGGCGTAGGGCCATACATATTGGCTCATTATATCTATAGTTGGTCCGGTGTAGATAAACTACGAAAGGTGCGTGAGTCCTTGTACTCCTGGCAGGTGTACTAAAGTCAATTCTACTAAGTAGGCCAAAGAATTCGATGTTGCCCACTAAAACGTCATATATGAAGATCTAAGCCGCAATGGTCCTTCGATCCTCGAGAGGAGTTATGCACGAGGCCACATCTCATAAGACGTCAGCGGACTGTAAAAGTGCAAAGGCTGAAGTTCAAACTTTAAAAACTTCCTTTGTAATCGATACGTGCTATTTGAACGATCCCAGTGGGGACCATTGATGCATACTCCAGGAGCGAGCGCACAAGGAATGATTAAAGGCTTAGCCACGTATATGGATCCTTAAACTGGCATGAGTTGCGTTGTTCTAAAAAGAGAAATTTGAGATCGAACAAGGCCCCTAAGTCAATGTCTCCTTCTGCTGCGGATGCCCATCTATGGAATATGAGGCCTGAACATTAAATACGCACTTGCTGTAAGAAATAAAGCTACAAAGAGCAAGTTTAGTCTGTACCAACGAGCAACTCCATCCAGGTTGCCTTGTATGGTGCCAAGTATGGGTCCGACTGCTTTCCATTTACCAATACTACATACTCTCTCTGCTCAAGATATGATACGAACCAACTGAGCAGGCAGGAATGAATCCCTAACCGATGCAACTTGGCTACTTAGGCACAGTAGGAGATTTTATCAAAGGAAATGTCAGTATACACAATATCAATTAAGAATGCATTTTAAATGCATGTGTTTAAAAATTACTGAAGGTGTTCACATTGGAGGTCGTTGATTTACCCATAAAACCATGCATAAAACCATACTGATTTAGGCTTATATACGAGGAAGTGACTTTGTTGGCAATGATTTAATCAAGAAAATTTAAAATATTGGTGAGTTCGGCAATCAAGTTGGAGAATTAATTCTTAGCACCTTTCTTAAGAACGGGAGTAATCGTGGGTGCTTTCCTATTTCCGATGAACCGACCCATTAGCAAAGAAGGACATAGGCAGATATGCCATCACTATCGGCATTGCTAGAGTTGTCGAGACCAGCAATCGTCTCCAAACTTTCACATCAAGTGTGCCAATACTGATTACTGAAGGGATATAGTCTAAAGCATCAAAATAATGTAAAACTGCGCTTGGTCTAAAATTAGAGCTGAAAGATAAGAAAATGGTTTGTTATGCAACTATTCGTATTTGGGCTTACGTCGCCATGATTCGTGGCTAAAGAAAGAGAGCTTGTCAATTAATTGGAATTCATAAAAGACCAATCAACAGGGTCACGGGTCTTACCAAAAAGTATAAAAACTTATTACGCATATTCTTATATCTTACCAGACCCTTCGTCTACCGCGATAGTCAATAGGAGTCATGCACTTGAAGCGTTATCATCAACAGTATGATATATGTGACTAGGGAATTTAAAAGACCGTCAGCATCTCTGCGTTGTTGGCGACTTCAATTTGGGGTCGCTGGTGTGGTCCACCGATCCGCAGTCGTCGGCTATGATTCCGAGCAACGTGCACTTGCAGCAGGAAATTCTTTGCTTGGATGATTGTTTTAGTGTGGGCTTATCCCAAGTCAATAATGTATTTAATAGGTTAAATAAGATTCTTGATTTAGTTTTCGTTGGACCTGATGTTGACTGCCGTGTAACGCGCTGTGAACAGCCGATTGTAGAATGCGATATGCATCATATGCCATTGCTACTAGCAGTTAAATTCATTTGTTACTCGCCTCGAGCGGAACTTGATTCTCATTATTATTTTACTGATGTAAGCCTGAATGCTATACGGGATGATATGTTAAATGTAAACTGGGCGTCTGTTCTATCGCATCCTAGTGTTGATACTTGTTATAGCGTTTTCATTGAAACTGTTCGTCATTTTGTTGGTAAAAATTCTTCCAGAAGATTGCGTGGCTCCTATAGGTTACCGTGGTATACGAAGGGGCTCGTTAGGTACAAAAATCTGCGCAATAGGTTTTTTAAGCGTTTTAATAGGACCCGGGACCCTGGTGATTGGGACAGGTATGTGCAGCATAAACGGGAGTTTTCGTTTCTCAACAAATTTTTATATAATCAATATATTGCCGACCTTGAGAGGGGGCTCAAACTTAATCCCAGGTCATTTTGGCACTTTATAAACTCTAAGAGGTCAGCGAGTGGTCTTCCCTCAGCTATGTATCTTGGTCTCTGTAGCGCTAATACTGACAGTGGCATAGCAAACCTTTTTGCTTCTTTTTTCAGATCTAATTTTGAGCCTTGTGCGACGTGGCATGATTCGGATGTCCTTGACTCCATCCCTTCGGTGGTTAATATTGGCACACTTGATATATTGGAAGGGGACTTCTTGGAGGCCATTGCTTACTTCGACAATTCTAATAAACCCAACAGGGATGGTATTTCTGCCCTCCTGCTTCGCAATTGTGGTGATGCTTTTTGTGCATCGCTGAAAATTCTTTTCATAAATTCCTTGTTAGCGGGTCGGTTTATTGGTAAGTTGAAAGCTGCCACAATCACTCCTGTTTTTAAGAAAGACTCGAAGAATAGTAGCTCTGATTATAGACCAATTGCCAAACTCAGCAATATCTCAAAGCTTTTTGAGCGTATCATGTCCAAAAAGATTACTTTTCTCATGAGGTCATACATTAGCCCAAAGCAGCATGGTTTTATGCCGGGTAGATCAACAACTACGAACCTGATCGCATTCAGTAATTTCTGCACACGTGCCTTTAAAAAGTACTCTTAGGTCGATGTTGTGTATACTGACTTTGCAAAGACCTTTGATAAAGTCTCCCACTGTGCTCTAGTAGCCAAGCTACATTGGTTGGGTATTCATTCGAGCTTGCTCAGTTGGTTCATATCATATCTTGAGCAGCGAGAGTATGTTGTATTGGTTAATGGAAAGCAGTCGGACCCATATTTGGCTACTTCCGGCCTTCCACAGGGCAGCGCTCTTGGTCCGCTGCTGTTCTCTATTTTTATCAATGACATATGTCTTAGCATTCGAGCCTCTGAGTATTTGCTCTACGCTGATGATCTCAAGATTTTTCGCTCTGTCAAATCATTAGGAGACAGTATCCTTCTTCAGCATGACCTGGATGAAGTTGCTCGTTGGTGCACACGTAATTTGCTCCCACTTAATATTAGAAAATGTTATTTCGTTTCGTATGGCAAGTGTACATTTAAAGTCCTGACCTCGTACTCGACAGTTGGCTTTCCGCTCTTAAAGCAGACGGAGATACTCGATCTAGGCATCTTGTTTGATTCCAAATTTTTGTTTGTGGAACATCTGAATTATATTTTGCCAAAAGCTTATGCCATGTTTGCCTTTGTTACGCGCAACTCATCCCAGTTCAGCGATCCATACACGAGGTTATGTCTTTATTCTTTCCTCGTGCGCTCGCGCCTTGAATATGCTTCAGTGGTTTGAAACCCTACTGGGGTTGGTCAGATTGCGCGCATCGAGCGATTGCAGAGGAAGTTTGCACTCCAGCCTTTGCAGTTTGCAGTCCCATTGCCATCCTATGAGTGCAGATGTCGCCTTGTGCATCTCTCCTCTCTCGAGGATCGTAGGACCATTGCGGCTCAAATCTTTATTTATGACTTGGTAGTGGGGAATATTGATTGCCCTGACCTGCTTAATAGGATTGGCTTCAATACGCCTGCCAGGAGCCTTAGGGACCACGCACTCTTTGCTATTGATCTCCACCGGAGCAATTACGGAAGTAACGAACCTATATGTAGGGCTCTTCGCCAGTATAATGCGCTGCCAGCTGGGATGCGGTTCGACTTCTCCCATGGGAAAGCAGCCGTTAGACGATTGCTGTCTGATTTTTTCATGTTTCATTGTTAATTGTTTTTTTTGTTGATTTCTTTGTATTATTTAAGATAGATGTAAGCTAGTTTAGCCAGTTAAGGTTCTACCGTTGGCCAATAAATAAATCAATAAATATACTATAAGAAGTGTCAGCACAGGGATGCGAGATAACAGAAGCCCAGTTTACGTTAAACATGCTATCCCGTATAACACTCAGACTTACATCGGTAAAAAAGAATGAAGAATATGGTTCCGCCCAGGCCGTCAGCCATCGGGTCTTACAGGAGAAATAACGGATAGCGGGTCAACTCGCCACAACTGTAGACTCGGACGGGGACACAGGTCGCTCTCAGGCTAGGGCGTGTCCTAACCAGAAACGCTTATGTTTAGCGCCACAGAACAAAAGAGATCACAAGCGAAGGAAGCGTGGCAGAGGGGGTGCTCGTTCGCTAGTGAAAACTCTAGATACATTCCGACCCCTACTTGAAATTAGGCTTCCCTCGGAAGTCTCAAGAGAAGAGACGTGGGGGTTTTATTTTTGCCAACAAGGACCCAATGTTCTTGGCATCCGCCCAGCGGATCAAGTCGATGTTCTGCTTAATTACCAGCTAGCCATAGCTGGTAAGAGAGCAGCCAAGGCTCCTAGCAAACGGTAAAGAACGGCCGAAGACCGCTCCTCAAGTCCAGCAGGCCAAGCGGACAAAACCGCTGCAAAGCAACCGCTCGTTCGTCGAGGTGGCGAAGGGTAAGACCCTTATTAGCGTCCTAGATTTGATCCCTCGGGAAAAGTGGCAACTGGTTGAGAACAAGCTTCAAGACTGCTACCACAAAGAGTTAGAGGAAAGAAGATTCTCAGGTTCCTGCAGGTCTGCAACTTCCGCCTTCCTACAGAAAATAAGAAGGTGGCAAAGGTGGAGGAGGCAACTGGACAGAGGCGCATGGTGATCCTCGTCATAAATGAGGAGTCGGTGGGGTTGCTCGATGTGGTAGACTACAGGTGCAGGAAGGTTACACAGCCAGAGCAGGCCTATAGCCCAGTCACCGGATTCAGAAGCTACACTCGCAGAATCCGACACGGCGTCTAAGGTGTCAGACGACGTCTTGGGCGATTGCAATTCGAATGAAAGCGACCAATCTATTTTTGTTTAAAGTTTAACAATGTACACTTAAACTGTAAGGGTAAAATTACTTATCAACTAATTAAACGAAAGGGCTAATGCAAATATTCAGACCCGGTGGGGCTGATTATCGGCTCAGTAGCCGATAAGGTCCCACCAACAGCCAAATTTAGGTAAGAGAAAAGCCGGTAGCCGAACAATTCCCAATTAGAGCTATTTAAATTAAATTAAGTTATTGATTAAGATAATTTTGAACATATTAGAACTAGTATCACAGGAAAACAAGGCTAAGGAAAGATTCATAATCCGGGTAGTTAGAAAGACAGAGTTGGAGATGAAGAGGAAAGTAATGCCTAGTCGGGCGGAAAGGAACAGCACTACTAAAAAGGCTGATGAGGGCAGTCGATTCGACCTTACCAGAGAGAAGCTTATGGAGGAAGAGAACTCCTTGGCAGATTCTACGGGATTTAAGATAGTGGAGGTTTATTAAGCGCAATCTACTTTCATTAGAAGGGAGATGGATCGAAGGGTCGAAATTGAGTCCGCGGAGAGAAAGGATGAGGAACTGTTTTTGTACTGATTCGAGCACATCCTGAAATTTTTGGTAGTGAGGAGACCAGACACAAGAACCATATTCCAAGATAGGCCGGACCAGAGAAACATACAGATGTTCTGTAGTATACGGGTCTGTAAATTCCTTAGACCATCTTTTGACAAAACCAAGGACTCCCTTGGCTTTGTTAGAAATAGTAGAGATATGAGAGTTGAAACATAGATTAGGTACAAAGGAAATGCCCAAGTCGTTAACTTTGAAAAGGCGTTGAAGGATAATGTTATTGATAGAGTAATCGAAAAGGTATGGCTTATTGCGATGAAAAGTCATTATGTTGCATTTCGAAATGTTAAGAGATAGAATGTTGATTAGGCACCAGTTGTTAAGGGCATCAAGATCTGATGGCAAAGATAGTGGGGACAAGGGGTCACTGTAGGGAAGACATAGCTTAACGTCATCAGCATACATTAGGACACGGGAATGAGATAACATTTGTGGAAGATCGTTAATAAATAGGTTAATAGCAAAGAATTCCAAAGGATTCTTTCCAGACGGTGGGAAAGTCACCAGTCTTGAGAGACAAGTTGAAAAGTTTTAGGAGAGGCACACAAAGAGATTCTGCACAAAGTTTAAGAACAGCACTCGGAAGAGAGTCTGGCCCATCGGAGAAGGAAAACTTGCACGATTCTAAATTTGTTAGGAGACCATCATAGTCGATGAAGGGGGGAAGGATACAGTTAGAACTATTGATAGGGATAGGATAAGAGTAACTACTACTAGAATCGTTCGATGAGGCTAGGATAGAAGGAAAGTTAATAGACGGGACAGAGTAGCAACGTTGGAAAAAGGAAGCGAACATGTCAGCAATATCACAATTCCTATCAGCATAACTACGATTTAAGTGTAGAGAAGAAGGAAATCGGGAAGATTTACGTTTAGAACTAATAAACCTGAAGAATTGTTTAAGGTCGCGCTTAAAGTTAAGCTTGCATTTGGTCAAGTATTAAATAAGGAAAATTTCGATTTTTCAATTGAGTATTTCGAAAAGTCTGATTGCAAACCGGATTTTTTAAACTGCTTTTACATACGGGATCTTAAATTCTTCAGATTTATTAATCTCGGGGTGAACCAGATAGGACCAGAAAGATTTCTGGAGGAGGTGACTAAAGGAACATGCATGGGAAAGATGGAAAAAATAGAGCTATTCGTGGCAGTCTCAATTTCCTGGAAATTATCCAGGAATGACCAATTCATCTGAGATAGGGCAGTATTTAAGGAGAGAAAATCAGCCTTCTTGAAGCATTAGATATTTGAAGGCTATTCGATATTCGATAATAAACGACTTTATAGGGCATGAAGATGGTAACAGAAAATAAATTGATAGTGTGGGATGGTATGCGTCTTCAGAGAATGATGGAGGTGATCCTCGACATACCAAAGTGCTCGAAGCATCGGTAGTGAAGACGAGATCAAGGGTCCTACACATGCTATTACGTATTCCATTTACCTGGCCTAACGATGTATCGGACAGAGAATCAACGAAGTCATGCTGCATAGTTGGGAACTTTAAGTTGGAGTCATTGGATGGAGACCAAGTGATATTTAGGAGATTAAAGTCACCAAGGACAATAAGACGATCAGAATCACTAAGCTGAGACAAAACGGACTGAAGCTGGGCAGCGTGAAGCATATTAGTTGTAAGTTCAGAGGACGGTGGGATGTAAGAGCATGATATGAATAAATTAAAAGGACACAGACGAATTTAACCTACGACAATTTCAATAGTGTTGAGCTCATCGATGGAAAAGAGTTGGGAAGTTAAGTCGGAACGAACAGCAATTAGGACGCCGCCACCTCGAGATGGTCGATCAGATCTATATGTTAAGATTGTCTACAAAAATCGCGAAATCCGAGATTGAGGAATTGAGCCATGTTTCAGAGAAGGCGATAATATCGGAATCAAAAGTTGCACTATCAGCATGTAATTTGGCGAGCTTAGGAGGATTGCGGGATTGCGGGGATCGAGATGAACTATTGAAAATGTGACAGATAGTGTGTTCGGGCCAGAAAGAGGGTTCCAACACAGTCTTGACAAACTTCTCCGGGACAAGAATTTTGAAGGAGGAAACACTACGTTTTTCCTTGAAAGTACTACTAGTCAGAGGAGCTATTGATGTTAAGTTTAGTGAAGATACACTCCCGATTCCATAAGACGTGAGACAAATATAGATTTTAGAGGAGCGAATAGAGTAGATCGGTCAAGAGGGGTCACATGGTTTATGGGTGAGGCAGAGGCGGGTTCTACCCGAGGAGCAGGTCCGGATGAGATAGCGCTGGCTGAGGAGCCAGTGTGAGCCGGTTTGGAAGGAACTACTTCAACTTCCATGCTGACATGGCACAGGCACTGGATGATCATTACTGTCCAGTTGGACATCCTTGGCAGACACGCGCACAGGTGAACAGTCAGCAGGTGAACAGCCAGCACGTAAAGAGCCAGCCGGCTTTTTCGATGTAGATGCATGTACACCGATTTCTTTGGCGCCAAATTCAATCAAGGCTGGCGAACTGATTGGAGGAGCGTCATAGTCTTTAGCTGCAAGAAAATACGAACTGTGAGCACTGGGCACTCTAGGTGTAACCTTTTTTGTCTTTGTAGAGTCATTTATAATTTTGAGATTTTTAAAATGAGTTTCCATTGAGGAAAACTTATCCTGCAATTTCCGGAATTCAGAGAGGACAGCAGCAGAATACTTTCAATTACGAACCTATTCGGACGTGTTTAAATTCAATCGGAAACGGGGCACTAAACCGCTAAACCAAAGTGACAAATTCACAGAAACTATTAAATCCAGCAACACCTCCTACTAAGATCATAACTCGCCCAAGAACAAACAAAACAATCACAATAACGGCAAGTGAACGGAGAGACACAGAGAGACGATAGAAACACAGAGAGTCAAGCACAGAGCGGCGGCCAACGCAGTGCGTGTGTGTTGGAAATGAAGACAGTTAAGCAGAGGGTATATAAAAACAGAGAGCGGTTCAGAGAGAGCAAGCGCACCGCACTAGAATAGGCAACAACAAAACGGCTGCGATTAAGAAAGTGCACAGAAGTTAAGAATGCACAACAGAAATTGAAAATTGAAAATAAATACACAAAAGTAAACGTAATGCGTATGCACTAAAATAGAACACCTGGCACGATCGGTTAGGAACACCAGAACAAGGTAAAAAAAAAACAAATTACTTTCCTTTAACAGAAGATTGACAATTTTTAACAATTATTCATTAGATCGATATAATGCGATGTGGGGGAGAAGATGGAGTCCCACACCAGCGGCCCTGAGAAAAAACTGGTGGAGGGCAATCTAAGGACTGTCACTGACAATCCTGCAGATCAACTTTCAACATTGTAAAGCAGCAGGGACTGATTTCACTACTCGACAAATTTCAACTTTTTTTTCCGCTGTCTCCAAAAATGACTTTTTCTAATAGATTGGGAGATTTACAGTTTTTTTAAGAATTATGGTTTTTTTTTCATGGAGTAGTTTTTTTTTTTAAGAATTTTTAAAAAATCTGGTATTTTTTGTCATAGGTAGTGCTTATATTTTTCACATAACTCTCGTTTCATACAACTGGTTGTATTAAACTTTGCAGTTGAAAAATGCTGATAAATGCAGATAAATGCGTTTGGGTCAAACGGTTATAACTTAGCCGTTTGATTTTATATTTTTAAAGGCGATACCTTAAACGACGCCTAATTAATGTGTCTATCTAAAACCAAAAATCAAGGCATTCATTTTTTTTTTTTTTTTTTTTTTCGATTTTTCCTGAAGTTTCAAAGTCAACATTTCGGGTAAAAAATACCGAAAAAAATGATGAAATTTCAATTTGGAAGCTTAATATCTGCCAGACGTTAAGTTTCTGCTACAAAGTGTCTGAGTCGGATTTATAGCTGCATTTATCAGCATCAGCATTTTTTAACTGCAAAGTTCAATACAACCAGTTGTATGAAACGAGAGTTATGTGAAAAATATAAGCACTACCTATGACAAAAAATACCAGATTTTTAAAAAATTCTTTAAAAAAAAACTACTCCATGAAAAAAAAAAAAACATTCTTCAAAATTTTTAAACATCCAAATCTATCAGAAAAAGTCATTTTTGGAGACAGCGGAAAAGTCGTGTCGACTAGTGTTTCCTGCTCCACCTAGCCCTCAATCATCAGAGAGGACAGATTACTGAATATCTAGTGATCACCTCTCGACATCTTTGCAGGTATCAATCACTTTTAGGGAAGATTGGTCGATGGGCGGGACCTGTAAATGTGATTCACATTTACACTGATGGCTAAAAGCTAGACGCCGCGTGATAGGAGTCAACATCAGTCTCTGCTTCAGAATTCCTGATCATTGCTCTGTTTTCTAAGCGGAAGTTGAACCAATCAAGGAAGACATTTCTATTTGAGTTGCCAAATTATCCCTAGACAAGCATTTACTGAGTGTCTTCTCGAACATCCAATCAGCTATTGTATTACTAGACTAATATCGTAGAATTCAACGATGGTAAATGAATGTCTCTCTATAAAATTGCATAGTAGTTAGAACATCTTCTAATATGTGTCTCCGGACACAGGGGTATTGAGTCGAATAATACCGCCGGACTATACCAACGAACATAAATTGAAGTCACCAACAACTCAGAGATGATGACGGTCTCGTAGACAAACATATTTGTAGAAAATATTCTCCGTATGCGCCTTGTATATTTCATAGCTACGATGCGCTGAAAAATAAACCGACACACCTATCTGATTCAAGATAGAGTCGCCAATTTTTTCGGACTATAATAAAAGCATTCCAATCAGAAGGGAGAGCAGCAGCTGATCCCGTGTCAATGACAGCAGTCGAGGTGATGGTAACTTGAAGATAGTAAGTCAGTAGACGGTATAGCATTGTTGGCATCCTTCCTGGTAGCAACTTACTTCACCCCCTTATTCGACTTGACCAGGAAGACAGCCTGAAAATCAAGCTTAAGATCCCGATAGAGGCTTTCAAGCTTCAGCAACTTGTTACTGAGCTCATTAATTTTCAAGTACGAGTGATTCCCAACCACAACGTTAGAGCACTGCCATAAATAATTTAGCAGATTTATTACAAGTTTGAGAAGAATATGTGTATCACCCACCGTTCAGATGTGCTCTGTGTCATGCTCCAGCTCATGTCCAGATTGTAGGACACCTGGACAGCAGCTGGGCAATAAAATGGCCCCCGACAACAGTAGGCAAAAACCCAATAGTAGAAACAGGGCGAACGGCATCCATGTCACGCCTACAGATAAGTTCGGAATTGAATTTAATAATATACTTTGGGACGTTGATATGCAATGACTGCACCATCAAGAGGCCCAAACGACACTAGCCGATGGCTGTTACGCTCGGATCCCAGGCAAGAAATATAGAAAGAATAAATTTACTTATTTTGCCCTTGTACGAATGGCACCAAACAGCTTATTTGTAATACAAATGAAATAAAAAAACTACTACTTCTACTACTATAAAGACGAACAGACGCACAGACGAGACGTGAAGAGCAACTAGCCCATGCTCTGCGTCGGTCCACATGAAGACAGGACTTGGACTATAGGAATAGAGAGCAGGAACAGCCAATATAAGACCGATGGCAGTAATAGAGTTGAGCGATACTTAAGAAATGCCTCCCGAATGCAAGAAGAACAAGCAAATATCTACCAGAAAAATTGGGATAGGCACAGGAAGCAGCAATGGTTGGCATTTCAGTTAACATAGCTACGACTTTTAAGTCACACGCGATCTCCACTAGTGTTCTTTATATCTAAAATTTTCAAGCGATTTAGTCATTGCTTGATAAGATTATTTTATATTAACAGCATGGGCGATGAGAAGAAAACGCTTTTGATTTCCGTGAATCTCTGGTTTTCTTTACAGCACAAACGCTCGCGCGAAATTCCGTCCAGTCTGCGGTCAGAGTTTCCAATCTATTCTCCATATGAGCATCAGCTCGCCGAGTCCTCTTCTTTTGGAATTGTTTTAACATATTCCGCACGAAATCTATCAAAGCTGCTTGATCGCTAATGGCCATGGCTCAACGTTCTATCGCACAACAGCTCACAAATGCACTAAACTTGCGTATATGAGCCTTCCACTGTCCAAAGATGTCCAACGAAGACCAACAGTGTTTCCAGCCAACTGGAAAATTTCGTCGATCGCTCTAGCGCCCAAAATAACCACAAAGGTAAACTTCAAAACTCTAGTCTGATGAGGCCATCGGACGGGTCCCTGGTTGCGGATAACAAACGACCTACCTTTGTAGGTAGGTAAGCTGCGAATAAGCGGGCATCTCTAGGCAGAGCACCAAAATAAGCAGTCTCGGACAGCCAGTGGGTGTTCGCAAAGTGTTGGCACTGACGATGCGCTTGTGGCGCTACACAGCAGGTAAAACCTGCGCAGCGGAAAACGCTGGGGCGGGGTCCCATCCTGAAGGGATCCCATCCTAGTCCTGGGGTGGGTGGCCTCCCTAAGCTGATACCTTGGCAGAGTGGCTATGCAATCTTGCGGCTGGTCTGCCTGCTGGTAAGGCGGTGGGGGGTGAGTTACCATCTACTAGTGCACAAGCCAAAGCGTACACGTATGCCGAGAGGAGGAGTGCTGGCAACATACTCCGTCGGCAAAACGCGAGAATGATGTCCAGTCCGACCGGCTCCAAAGCGCTCCAGAGTGTTGCCAAATGTTTCATTCGTGCAAATCGCCAGAGCGATTGCGCGCTATGTATGGTTGCAACTGCACTATAGGATGCCTCACCAATAAGGTTCTCGTTGAGCTTTACCCTTGATAGCGCAACTGCTACATAGTTTTCTTTTCCTAGAAGATATTTTATTTTGAAGTTGAATTCCTTTAACTTTATTTTCCACCATTGTAGCTTCATGTTTGGCTCTTTCAGGTTGTTCAACCATACTAATGGTTTAATGGTCACTAAGTATCTCGAATGTTCTTCCGAATAGGTATGATCGGAAATATTTATTTGCCCAAACGATACCTAACAGTTCTTTTTCGATGGCGGAATAATTTACTTCATGATCGTTTAGTGTTCTGCTGGCATAACATATCGGTTTATGGTTTTGTGACAGAACAGCGCCTATCGCCATGTTACTAGCGTCTGATGTTACTGAAAACATTTTATTAAAATCTGGGTAACTGAGAATAGGGTCTAAAGTGATGAGTACTTTTAGTCTCTCTCACATAGTCCTAAAAATGACATAATCTGTTTGGTTGTTTCGGGTATTGGGAACCTAACTATTGCTGAAATCTTGTTTGAATTCGGTATTATTCCCTCTGGTGTGACTATACTTATAGCCAAGGAATTCGGTTTCCTTCTTCATAAAATCACCTTTATCCATTTGCAATTTTAGGTTTGCGTCCCTTAACTTTCCGAATACTTTTCTTAAAGATAACAAGTGTTCAGTGAGGTGGAGATAATTATTATGTCATCTAAGTACACTAAATAACACTAGTCGACACGACTTTTCCGCTGTCGCCAAAAATGAATTTTTCTGATAGATTTGGATGTTTACAAATTTTTTAAGAATGTTTTTTGTTTTTGGTTTTTAGCCGTTTATTTTTATATTCTTATAAGCGATACCTTAAACGACACCTAATTAATGTGTTTATCTAAAACCAAAAATCAAGGCATTCAAATATTTTTTTTTCGACTTTTCCTTAGCTTTCAAATTCAAAATTTCGGGAAAAATACCGACAAAAAATTATGAAATTTCAATTTGGAAGCTTAATATCTGCCAGACCTTAAGTTGCTGCTACAAAGTGTCTGAGTCGGATTTATAGCTGCATTTATCAGCTTTTTTTAACTGCAAAGTTCAATACAACCAGTTGTAGGAAACTTAAGTTATGTGAAAAATAAAAGCAATACCTCTGAAAAGAAAAAAATTTTAAAAAATTCTTTAAAAATAAAGAAACCTATAAAAAACAACCAATGTTCTTTAAAAATGTTTAAATCTCCAAGTCTATCAGAAAAAGGCATTTTAGGCGACAGCGGAAAAAAGTTTACTTTTGTTGAGCAGTGTTACCAGCCTAAAGCCGATGCTCAGAAGCATGAATGTTGAGACGTATGCCAACATCGTAATTGCGAAGCAGGGAGGCAGAAATGTCACTGTCGGGCTTACTCGAGTTGTCGAAATCAACCAATTGCCTCCAAAAGTCCGCTTGCGATACATCGAGTGTACCAATATTAACCACCGAAGGGATGGAGTCTAAGACATTAGAATCATGCCAAGCTGTGCTTGGTAAAAAATTGTATCTAAACAAATTAGGGAAATGCCAGAATGCCCTGCGATTAACTTTAAGTCCCAATTCAACGTATACTGACTATATAAATATTGGTTTAAAAATCATATGTGCCCCAGTCAACATGGTCACGGGTCTTATCAAATCGTTTAATAACACCAGTCAGCACGACATTTCCGCTGCGGCCCGAAATGACTTTTTCTGATGAATTGGAGATTAAATATTTTTTAAAGAATTATGGTTTTTTTTTCTAGGTTTAGTTTTTATACCCGGTATTCGAAGAGTATTGGGGTATATTATTATACCCGGTACTCGAAGAGTATAGGGGTATATTAGATTTGTGGTGATAACGGATGGGTGTAACGCCCAGAAGAAAGCGTTTCCGACCTCATAAAGTATATATATTCTTGATCAGCATCAATAGCCGAGCCGATAGAGCCATGTTTGTCTGTCCGTCCATCCGTCCTTCCGCCCTTATTAGCGCCTATATCTCAGAAACTATTAAACCTAGAGCAACCAAATTTTGTATCCAGTCTACTGTGTTATCACACTACTCCAAGTTTATTTCAAAATTTCGCCCCACCCTTTCCACCTGCACAAAGGACAAAAGTCTGTGGCAAACACAATTTTGATAGTACTAGAAAACTAAAAACAAATGACCATTTTTATCAGAGTATTGAATCTGGACCAGGGAGATAGCTTCTTTTAAAATAAGTGTCTCCCAAACTCACTTTAACACCATCTGTTCTGCCAAATTTTGGCCGGAGCATTTGGTGGTAAAGGATTTTAAGGCAAAGAAGAAGACTAGGCTCCCAATAACTCTGCCAACTAATCAGACCAGTGCTCCATCGTCATCTTCCCGCTCTACCTCCACCCGTCCAAAAAACTAACAAACTCTCTTTTAGTGACCTATCAGAATGTTCGAGGCTTGCGGAGTACGCTCAGCATTCTTTTCCAGGATAGTGTCGCATTTGCATCCAACGTTATTGTGTTTACCGAAACCTGGTTAAAGCCGGACATTCTTAGTTCCGAAGTTTTGGCAGGTCGGTACACAACTTATAGAAAGGATCGTTCGTCTCGACGTGCAGGAGGTGTTCTGACTGCTGTGGACTTAAACTTCACGTCGGAACTTTTCACAGTCCAGATCCATCAGGAACTGGAATTTCTGTGTGTAAGACTGATTCTTCCCGCTTTCTCGGCTTTTATAACTTGTTCTTATATTCTACCATCTTCGGATATCGCAATTTACAAGCAGCATTTGTCCGCCTTAACCGCTATCTCTTCCTCGCTATCTGACAAAGATCACATGATAGTTCTTGGTGACTTCAACTTGCCAGGAATTGTTTGGTCTTCGGCAAATGAGTCTAATAGCCTGGTACCCATGGCACGTCATGACTTTGTTGACGGCTTGATTGACCTGTCTCTGTCTCAAGTTTACCATGTTAAAAATTCCTTGGGTCGATTTCTTGATCTGTGCTTTGTAACGGATCCGACCTTAGCGTTGTTAACTCGAGTCCCCCCGTTCACTATACCTGAAGATGCCTAACATCCTACATTCGAAGGTTCGCTCGACCTAGGACGAACTGTACTGGATTACTTCCGTAAAGCCGAGTTTACGAAGCTTAATAACCTCATTAGGGATTTTGATTGGTCAGCTTTATAATTGTGCAGTGATGTTACGACAGGCACAAACATTTTCTATGATGCACTGGACTCACATTTTGTCTCTTGTGTCCCACTTTCCTGTCCGATTAGATCAAGAAAACCCCCTTGGCTTACCAAGGAGCTATCTCATCTAAAATACTTAAAATCAAGACTTTATACAAAATTCAAGAAGTTGGCTCTCCTTCTTCTCTCTCTCATTATGTAATAGCTCGGTCAAACTTTTCAGTTCTTAACGCTCAATGCTATCAGAAATACCTATCTCGATGCAGGATACGTTTTTCTAAGAACCCTAAACAGTTCTACAGCTTCGTAAACAGTAAGCGTAGAACGTCCGCACACCCATCCTCGCTATCCTTCCTTAAAACGTCGGCAGATAATGATCAGGCAATTGCCGATGTTTTTGCCCGTTTTTTTCAAACTACCTATTGAATGGGGATGATGTTGAGCTCTGTTTGCAGTATAAAGACATTTCTATTCAATTCAGGTTGGAATCCGATCTCGATAGATTTCAGTCTTGGTGTTGTGCAAATTTATTAAACCTTAAAGGCCTGTATCCAGCACCGCGAAATTTTACTGCACGGAAACTGTTCATTATTTCGGATGTGTGGAACTCGAATACAATAGTATGACCAAGAGCCTAAAAAGTGATTTGCCACTCTCATGAATCAGCTGTGTTTTGTAAACAGAGCCAATTTTGAAAATTAAACTTAAATTAAAAAAGGAAGAAAAGTAATTCTGACGATGAAGTGACTGTGTTGGTAGCGGCACATATTGTTGTAAGAAGAAGTACAGCACAGTTGGAGGCGCCAAAATGTAAAAATGCTCATTTTCCGTGATCCGCTAAAGACATGGTACTGCCTCAACTGCTTTTATTAAAGCAATCCACTCCTCACTTTAAACATTTGCATATCTCTTTTTGGTTTTGCGCACAAATTTTGCCCCCACCTTTCACTTAAACTCCAGTAAAAATAGGCACATATATTTTACTGGCACCCCTATCAGCTGTTCTCACAGTCCACATTCGTGTGACTATCGATACTATCGATACAAATTCATGGATCCCGTTTACGTTGCTGGATACTGACTCCAGGAAAACACAAACGAAAAATTACTGGCCCCGTTTTTTTTATATGAAGTTTGGCAGTAATTTTTAGTTTCCGCGGTGCTGGATACCCAGCTTAATGCTTCAAAATGTAAAGTAATGACTTCTCATAGCTCTAGCGCCTTTCTGGTTCCTTACACCCTTTGTGGTGGTTCTCTTGAAAGAATTACCCGGATTGATGATCTTGGTGTTCTACTAGATCCCAAGTTAAAGTTTTCAGAACACATTTCTACCATGGTGAATAAGGCCATAAGGCTACACCTCTCTGGTTCGTCCGATTTTAGAATACGGCTCTTGTGTATGGTGCCCTCAGTACAACGTACACCAAGACCGGATAGAATCAGTTCAGAAAAACTTTTTACTTTTTGCTCTGCGCGGCCTCAACTGGGATCCAGATGTGAGATTGCCGTCTTACCCTATTAGATTGCTTTTAATAAACCTTCTAACCTTAGCAAATCGTAGAAAAATGCTTGGTGTGATTTTTGTGCATAGTTTGATCAAGGGTAACGTAGATAATCCTGACTTTTTTAGTTGCATAAGTTTCACGATTTCTATTAGAAGCACTAAGAACTATACACCCTTGTTTCTTCCGCTTTGTAGATCGAATGACTCCTTGCATGAACCATTTAGGGTCCTATGCTCGGATTATAATTCCCTCTACCATATTATATCTACCACTAACTCCCTTCCTAGTCTTAAATTACTGATACTCTTACATCTTTACCGTAATTAGTAATTACTTTGCTTCTTTAGTGAGATTAGTTCTACTTTTCCTCGAACACTAGTCCAACACCTATTTTTCCTGCATGTCCGCGATCGGTTCGGTTAACGAGTCGCGCGTTATGCAGCAGCGCCCCTCGGTCGGTTGGGCGGGAGGTGGGCTGCGTTCTTGCCTGGGATCCGCGCGTAACAGCCATTGGCTGGTGTCGCTTGGGCCACTTGAAGGTGCAGTCATTGCATATCAACGTCCTAAAGAAAGGCATCGTTCCCTCTCGCTCTCTTACACACGCCACCCTGACTGTTTTTCCTATTCGTCCAAACGAGCGCCTAGTTCTCAGCGACTATAAGATCTAGAGCAACCAAACTTTCTATCCAAACTCTCGTGAAATCAATTCTGCACAAGTTTATTTAAAAATTTTACCACGCCCCCTTCCGCCCCCACAAAAGACGAAAATCTGTGGAATCCACAAAATTTTTAATTAAAAAGAAAACAAAAACGCAGAATCATGGAAAATTACCATATCTGCCAGACTGCCGAATCTGGATCAGGTCGGATTATTATTATGGCCAAGAGGAACAAATTAAAATTCAGTAGCTACGCAACGCCTGCCAAGCGCTAACTCATTCCCTCTCTCTCTCTCGCAAACACTTCCACGTCTCGAATATGTAGTTTTACATGTACATGTAGAAATGTAGAAGCAGATGTAAAAAAATATGTAAACAAAAATGGAAACATATATAAAAATTTAAAAAATGGTTTGACTTTATTTTCTGAATTATTCTTTTTTAGCCAACATTTAATTTGTCCCCTTTGCGTTCATATAATAAATAGCGTAAATCGTAAGCCCATATAAGTATGTACATACATGCATACATATATACTGACTGAGTACTGGATATAAAGTAGAGGCTCACTAAGTTACCTTTTGCTTCTTTTAGTTTAGGTTAAGTTTTCCTCTTTTTTAGTTAATGGGAAATTCAATTTAAGCTTTTCCGACTCACTAGAGCCAAATGGATCGACAACACAGCTGAAGTCTGTGGGTTGTCAATACCTGCAGCTTTGAACTGGCGCATCTATGTATGTATTATATTCTGTATGGTTAGTGTCATAACGTACCAACTAGTATTTTCTTAGTAGCATATATTTGTAGAATTTAGTACCACCTTTCAGTCCACCAGCCTTTAGTTGTTTCTGCGTTGAAATTCAGGCTCCAATTTTGAGAATGTTTTCATGACGTCATTCATTTCAGCCCGCAGCTCACTCTAATCCTTATGTTTAGATCAGGCGTTTGCACGCAGACACTCATATGTTCTTAGTGCGCAGACAACAGGCACGAACAAGGTATACTTGACAATTTTTTCGACGATTTTTTACAATTTATAATTTTTTCTTTTAAATCTATTAAATCATTCTGGTCTTAGTTGCAGCAAAAAACTCACATATTTACATATGCATGCACCTACAAATTTCTTTGTTTTGACACAAGCGAGCAAATTCATTACTCTCTCCCTCTCTTGTAATTTTTTGCACTAAATAAGTAGAGAGAAAGTGCGGCTACCTTGTTAAGTATACCTTAGGCCCGAAGACATACGATTCACTTTCTATGCCGCCGAGCAGTTAGGGCCGATGACACACGAAGGCATGCCCTGTGGCCTTTTCCTATGCACGGTGCATAGGACGCTGACGTCCTCTGGTTTAGATTATACACCTTCAAACGGCATTTTGCTCAAGTACTAAAATTGTACCCTTGTTTTCCCCATCAGATTATATAGGTTTTGTAGCTGATTTAAGCCAAGCTTGTCTTTAAATCAAAATAGAACCACTGAGCCAAGCATTTATTTTTTCAAATTATCTAATTATACATTTTAACGATGTGCCTTTAAGAAATATGTACATGTCCGATATATTAAAAAAATTGTATTAGATAAACAAAGCTGATCTTAAATCATACTCGTTTCCCCGAAATTGAAAACACGTAACCTGCACCGTGTTTAATATGCATGGCATTTGTAATTTAATTCATCGTTCTCAGATTTGATTTATTTTCTGTACCACATCTGGAGAGTTTTCATGCGTTTTACTTTTTTCTGCAATTGTAACACTCCGTACATTAGAGCTTCTGCGGTAGGTGGACAGCCTGGTACATAAATATCGACAGGTATTATTCGATCGCAACCGCGAACTACAGAGTACGAATAGTGATAATAGCCGCCGCCGTTGGCACAGCTACCCATAGAAATAACCCACCGTGGCTCTGGCATTTGATCATACACTTTACGCAAGGCCGGTGCCATTTTGTTGGTCAATGTACCCGCTACAATAATTACGTCTGCTTGGCGCGGTGAGGCTCGAAATACCACTCCGTAACGATCCATATCATAACGTGGTGCGGCGATGTGCATCATTTCGACAGCGCAGCACGCCAAACCAAATGTCAATGGCCATATCGAACCTTTACGACCCCAATTTAACAGATCATCGAGTCTCGCTAGCGACCACTCGGCCACAGACGCTTGCTTAGTGCCAAACGGTGAGTAACCTTTTTTTTCGAATACTTTGGACGAATCCAAAACCGGCAGAGTTTGTTGTCGACGAACCCAAAATCCATTTAATGCAGGCACTACACAAAGTGAATTTGAATTCTGACACGCGATTTGCAGACACTTGGGTATAGTCGTGGATAACATAGATGATCGTAACATTTTTTTATTTTACTAATGGTCCTGAAAACAAAGAAATTTAGGATTGAATTTTAGAAAATATATAGAAATACCTATTTATGTAATTCCTTCGCGAGAATAACTTGAGCGATGCAAAAAAATTGATTACATTTTAGACTGAGATTCCATTGAATATCGATAGAAGTATCGTAATCAAAAAAGCGTTGAACTGAAACAATAGAAATGGAACCTTTCCATTAAAAACACAAAAGATACATATTTGTTACAACCTATGGACACAAAGCATATCTTGTCGGAACGGTGCAAATTTTCCAAAAACATGTAACACTGATTCACACTTAACATCCATAAAAAATCAACTGATTGCCATAAAAATAAAATATTTTCGGTCTGAATTGTGAAATTTTAAAAAGATTCACAGAATAATTGGTTGCTATTTGGACGTTGCTCTTTAGACACACTAGAAATGCAGTAACTCTATTTGGAAGTTGGTTTGGCATTGGCTGCTCGTAATATGCCAGAATATTTCTGGCTTCGTTTTCTTGTGCACCTGCGGTATTTCCGCTGCTACTTCTGTACTTCTAGCGATCCCCTGGACGTTGTCCATTTGGCTCCGTTTCAGTGGGATGTCGTGGTCGACCCAAGGGATTTATTTTATATACTAAAATCAACATCAGAACAAGCTAATAAATAGATAAATGGAAAAATAGCTACCACATAGCCATAAATTTCAAAATATATTTCTGATTTTTGCTCGTTTTGCTTCAAACTGAGTATTTGAAAAATAAAAAGATTTTTAACATTATATTAATAGCCAAAAACGATGATAAAAATGTGTAAATACGGTAAGACGTATTAAAAGAATATTTATGTATTGACAAGGAAAAAGGTAAATAAAAACGAGTTACGTGTTCTATATGTGACCAAAAGTAAAATAAAGTTCTACTGATTGAAATATTTGTATATAATATATTAACGACAAAGAGGCAAGATTCGTAGATATATTTTTGATCTACTTGAATACAACGGTATTTAAAAACAAATAATTTTTAAATCTTTAATAATTAAAAAAAAAATAAAAATAAAATTCTTAAATGTTTAAGTGTTTAAGATTAATTGCGTGGTCCCACACGCGTCTGTCAACCATCCATTTCGGGGATGGGCTGAATTTTTTGCGTTCCGATAATTCTCAATTAGTTCCACCCTCCATTTTGGATGTTCTTCAGCTGCATGTTTCTATGCGATATTTTGCCAATGGCTTTCAAATACAGCTCTGCGAAGTTGGCATTCACAACGAAAATATGGAATTCACTGCGAAAATGTAAGCAATGAATGACCAAATTAAATTATATTCTCCAAAAAATGACAAGGAGCCAGGAAGTTTTTGAATAGCGAATGCTTAATTTTCAATTAGACTTGCTATAATTCCTTTGGGAGATGAGGGCGAATAAATAAAAAAAAAACAAATGTAGTTTCAAACATTTTTCGTTCTTACGCAATGACAGATCTGAATATTTCTGCAGATAAATGCAGATCGCTCTGTTCAGGTTGCTCACTTTAATTAAACAGAGCCCAATTGCGTCTTTTGCTCCAATATTGCCGACGCTTGTTGAATTTTGATATATTGTCGAATCATTTCAACTTTCTGGAGAGCAGATTTTCACATACACAAAATCTATATCTGAAGTAAATTGATATGGATTTAATTTGCAAGGCTATGATGAAGACAAAAAGTGTCATACCGCTTCCATTTTACATTCCATATTTAAAGTTAATGTTTGCAAAATTTAAGAGCACACATATATTGTTTGTTGTTCTCTACAATGTTTTCCGTGCATGGCGTGTGGTGGCCTGTGGGAATCAAGGTTTCACATTTGTCAGAAGTCCCACCGTTCCCGGTGTGAAGGGGCTGAGCCCCTCACAACACATAGGATGAGTATTTTTATTATTTTAATTTTTTTGCCAGACACCAGACCCATGATGAATATTTTGTTTTGTTATTTCTTATTTTGGGATGAATATTATTATTATTACTTCTGTTGCCAGACATCAGACACACGATGAATATATAATTTTTGTTGTTTCTTATCTTGTTTTCCCTAGTTTGTAGTTCATTAGGTTAAGAAATAGATGGTAAGGATCAAAAACAAATGCTCGTTATTTGTACGGGAATCGTGACCGGGTGGTGCAGTTCACGGGAACCGTACCGAGCATCACTGACGAGAACCGTAACGAGCATCACTGACGAGAACCGTAATGAGCATCACTGATAGTGAGATCGGCACAATGCAATAAGCCGCCCAGCAGCAACCAAGGAGAGAGAGAGAGAGCAGAGACCGCAGTAGAGAGAGCGCCACAACGCAATACCCCGCCCAGCAGTAACCAAAGATAGAGAGAGCAGAGACCGCAGCAGAGAGATCGCCACAACGCAATACCAAATAACGGTAAACAGGAGCAGCAGCCAAGAGTGGCAGTGTGGGCGAGACAGCAGAGAGCGAGCGCCGGTCACTTACGTAACGACACGCGATAAACGCCGGCAGAGGCTACGGGCAGAGGCTCGAGCATGGAGGCCTGGAGTGGCCGGCCGAAAAACTAATTCGGGAGTCGATTTTGAGTAGTGAAGGAAACAAGAAGTGCGCGGTTAGAAAGAAAACCAGAGTAAAAGTAAAATGTGCCAGCAGAACGGATCCATTGCAGCCCGGATGTCAGGAGGAGACAGCGGGTAAAGTGGCCTCGCGTAAGCGAGCTAGGGAAGAGAAGCTAGGTGTGACAGGGACCCCAAAGATAAAAAAAATAATAGTTAGCAGGTGAATAAAGTGAATTAATTAGCAGCAAAATTTGGAGTTATATATATATATCTATCGACCATTTATTATCATAACCCGGGAGCCCGCAATTCCCCCCTTGCCGTATTGTGTGCCGAATTGATGCTCCCTCTGCATGCTGGGAACTCAGCCAGTGGAGTTGTATGCGGATGCCACGACATCCACGGACTGATATCCGCCTCCCGTAAAAATACCTCCTCGTAGCCTTTCCTCATCGTTGGGGATCACCGCTGGGCAATCGTGTACGCGGACGCCACGTGATTTGCCAAGCTGGTGGTTGCCCCTTCCCGTTGAATGCTCCCCCTCCATCCCCTTTTCATTCCATACCGGTACACAACCTCGCCCACGCCCTCCGCGGCACGCCACCCGCGGCACGCCACCCGCGGCACGCCACCCGCGCCTGTACCCAGGCCGAGGGGTATGCTGCGCCGCACTCGTTATCCACCAGTGGTGGGTACCACCGACCACGTGCTACGCGTACCCCTACCCCCGGCAGCCACGCGACCCGCGGCACGCCCCTTTCGCCTGTGCCCAGGCCGAGGGGCTTGCTGCGCCGCATTCGCTAGTCACGAGTGGGGCGTACCACCGCCCACGCGCTTCGCGTATTTCTGCCCCAGCAGGCACGCCATCCGCTGCACGCCTCCCGCGCCTGTGCCCAGGTCGGGAGGTATGCTGCGCCCCACTCGTTATCCACCAGTTGGAGGACCACCGACCACGTGCTCCGCGTACACCTGCCCCCTCGCTGGCCACGAGTGGAGGGTACCACCTCCTGCAGGCTGCGTGCGTTGCGGATCCACACCGACTGCGCCATTCCACAGCACGCATCTAGTCTAGGCCGCAGCCAAGGCATACGTCGACACCGCGCGGAGTGCACACACCACCCGCCCTTCTCCTACACTTCGTCCGTCCGATCCCTCTCTATGGTCCCCCAATACAAATAATTCTGTATAGGGACCGGGCCTTGGACAGACTGAGAGTACCCCGGCCTGAGACAGAAACTTCCTTACACCGGTAAATTTGTTGTGTGAGAAAAGGCTATTAGAAAAAATATTTTATGGTTAGTTGAGCCAATTTTCTGCTCCATTGAAATTGGCCAAATAATTATGCTAAATTGAGTTGTAAGATGATTTCATGGCTTAGTTATGAAATTTAGGCGATAAATAGGAAATACATAATTGTTTTGCAGTTCTGTTCCGCAAGAACGGATTTATTTAATATTGCGGTGCTTTTAATAAGGCAAATTTAAACATTATCTTCATTTTGACCTGATTTTATTTTTATACAGATGGGCTTGCACACCTGGTCACACACGGCCGTTAGTATTTTGACATATCATGATCTGTTTTCGAATCTGAGTACGTGGCTTTAAATCAAATTGTCGAAAAATTAACGTTTTTTTTTTCTTTAAAATTAGTACTCCAAATTTGAATGTGTAACAGTTTTAAGCCGTAAAATGGGAATTGAAAAGGTACACAATTTTAGCTGAGTGCTGAATTTTCAAAGTCAATATTTCGGACAAATATACCGCAAATATTATCAAATTTGAATTTAAAAGGTTAAGGCAGATGTCAGAGTGCGCGCTAGAAGCGAAGCGATAATATTGGGCGAGAAACACCGATAAACCACCGCAAGCTTTTTTAAGTGCAATCGCTCGAAAGATGTCAGAGTGAGAGCGAAGCGAGTTGCAAGTTCAAGCGATAAAGCGAGAGCAAAGCGAGAAAGCAGTTTGCAACCAGTTTGCAACCGATTGTTTTCTTGTATTCTGTTGCATTCTGTGCTTTAATTACCGTTTGTTTTAAAAACACCCGTGGAGATAAACATAGAAAACGTAATTATTGAAACAAATCATTTTTTTACTATGGTACCATGAGAGCAAAAACTATCACATTCGCATTAATAACTAAAAGAGAGCAATGCAGCTCGCTTCTCGCAAAGCTCCCACTCTGCCATTTTCTCGCTTTGCTCATCGCATCTCGCATCGCTTCTCGCGCGCACTCTGACAATATCTGCCTTAGAATTTCCAGACAATAAGCTGAAGCTGCAAAGTGCTAGGAACTGATTTATAGATAGATTTGTCAACTGTTCAGAATATCAGATATTAGATACTAAAGTTCGATTTCAAAAAAGTGTTAAAATTTGAAATATAACTATAAAATGTTAAAAATGTTAAAATCTCCAAATCTATCATAAAAAGTCATTTATAGTTGCAATTTGTTTAATTATTTATTTTGTTAACAAATAATTGTTGCTGAGTTACTGAACTTCTTCAGCAGCGTATTGTCGCAATATGCAATTTAAAAAAAAATTGGTTTGATTTCAATATTTATTTATAATAGTTAGCTATAATTTAAATTAACACTAACTTAATATCTAAAGAACTGGCTGTAAAGGCTTTCGGCTTGTTAGAGATATTTAAGAGCTAGGATTTGCATATTTAGTAAATATTATTTACATATAAATTACGTTTAATTTAATTAGGATTAAATGGGGTGATATGTGTTAGTTTATTTAGGAATTCGATAACTTTGGAGATATTTTCTATGGTTGGGTTTTCGAGGATGGATATGGGGCATGTGTTTTGGAAGATTTGGTTTTTAAGGTGGGAATGGCAGTTAGGGCAGGGTAGGATGTTGCCAGGGTTGTAGTAGTGTTGTGTAAATCGTGTGTGTCCTAGTCTGAGCCTAATTTTTTTAATTTGGTCACTACGTGTGATCCTTTTTTGATTCATATTTTTTAGGTACAGGTTTGTGTATGTTAGGTTTGGGTTTAGTTTTTGGTACCATCTTTTGCAGAGATTTATGTTTCGTATGATTTGTTCTGCAATTTCATTAGCAAGGAATTTGTTTATGTCTGTTGTGTTAAGGTTGAAAGTGTATGAAATGTGGATTTATATGTAGTGTCGGCTAGCTCGTTACCATCAATACCACAGTGACAAGGTATCCAAAGGAGTTTTATTTTAGGGGTGGTTTTGGTAAGGAGGGTTCTAATGGTAATAGGATATAAATTATTGTTGTTGATGTTGGAAATGGATTTAACCGATGAGAGGGAGTCGGAGCAAATGATGTATTTTCCTTTTCTTTTTTGAACTAATTTTATTGCTTCGAGAATGGCTATGGTTTTGGCAGATAGGATGGACGAGTAGTAGGGTAGAATGCATCTTTTAAGGATTTCGTTTTCGGTGGTAATGTTTGTTTGGAGGTGGGAGGTAGGGAATGTTGTGTTCTTTGCATGAGATAATGACTTTTTCCAGTGTTGACGTTAATTTGCTTATTTTTTTGTTTACGTTTTTTTAAATTTATTTGTGAAGAGGTGAGTTTGAACTGTTTAGTGCTGTTTTGGTTTTGATAAGGTTTCTTTTTTGTTCTATTGTAGATATGTTTGATTCGAAGTGCAAATTGGGTATAGGGGTTGAGCGTAGTGCTCCAAGGGATGTGCGGATTGCAGCGTTAAATAAAGGTTTAAGTTTATTAATCGTTGATTTAGGGGCGTGGCCGTAGATAAAAAGTGCATTATCTATTTTTGATATAAGGGTTGCTTTAGTTATATTTAAAAGTGTGTGTGTGTTACAATTTAATTTAGGGCTTGATAGGCATTTAATGACGTTAAGTTTGTTATTCAAGGCTGGCTGAATTTGTTTTATGTGTGAGTCCCATCTGTATTTATTGTTTATTGTTAGTCCTTAGATTTTTAGGCTAGTGACTGTAGGGATCAGGGTATTGTTGCACGATATGTTGCAGGTACAGTTCTGCTTTCGGCAAATGTGGAGGTGTTGACATTTTTGTAAGGAAAGTGATGCTCCTGAATATGAACACCATTCATGAATGTTAGAGAAAAGGTTGTCTAGGTTGTATATTTGGTTTTTTTGTCTATTGAGGGGAATAATTAGCGCTGAATTATATTTCTTTTTGCAGGCTGATGATGTGTGAGAGTTTGTTGTAGGCAATTAAGAAAAGAATAACCGATATTGGTGATCCTTGGGGGATACCATTGTAGAGTGGGTATGGGCGGCCTTTTATATTTTTAATTTTTGTTCTTATTTGCCTGTTAGACATACAGTTTTTAATGGAGTTTGTTATTTTTGGTCCAACTTTCCAGGTGTTTAGCTGGTCAATTATGGTGTGCACTCCGACTCTGTCGAAAGATTTTGAGAAGTCAAGGGCAATGACAGATAAGTGCTTTTTGGATCTCAGCGACCTGGTTATCAGTCAGCGAGGAGCAGACCGTCTGCAACCGATTTGCCGTGCTTAAGTCCTGATTGGTTGGGATGGATAAAGTTATTTTGTGTTACAAACCACCATAGGTGTTTGGCTACTATTTTTTTTTGTAATGTTTTGGATAGGCAGCAGGTTAGTGAGATTGGTCTATAGTTGGCTATTATTGTTTTATTTAAGTTGGGCTTTAGAATGGGGATGACTAGGTTGGTTTTGTAGGATAGCGGGATGAAGTTGTTGAAAATAATATTAAATAGGTTAGTGATTCTTGTTTTAAGTACGTAAGAGGTGTTTTCAATCATAGGGTACGATATTCGGTTAAGGCCAGGAGTTGTTCCTTTAAGGGAGTGTAATGCAGATAGTAGTTCTATTTGTGTAATGTATGATTCTATTGTTTGTGCTGTCAGACAGGATATAACGGTAGTTGTTGAGTCTGAGTATTTGTTGGCAGTGAAGTTTTGGTTAAAGTTTTCGTCTTCAGAGTGGTCTGACCAGTGTTGAGCAAAAAGATGAGCTATGAGGGTTGTTTCTGTCGTGAGCAAGTTGTTGGTTGTATCTGTGATACAATGTATGGTTTTAGTGGGGTTAAGTCCGCAGAGACGTCGGATGTTTGCCCAGATTTTGTCTGAGGGGGTATTTGGGGTCGATTGTGGACGTGATGTCTAACATGGCTTTAGTTTTTGATCATGTTAGCTCTCTTCCTCGTTTATAATTGAGGAGATTTTCGGAGCTGTTGAATCGTTTGAAGTTCTGCCAGGTTTTAAAATTGTTTGCCCTAAGTTTATGATGTGGGGTTGTCTGTGGTATACTGTGGTGTACCGCTTGTAGAATTATTTTGTTTATGATTGCGGCTTCTTTATTGATGTTCGTGCTTTTGGGTATAAGTTCACTTAAATCATTAGTTAATTTTTTAAGTAGTGGCCAATTTGCTTCTATTATTTTGAAAAAGGGTCGAGAGAAGTTTGCTGCTTGTGACTGTGGGAACAAAGTTTTAGGATTGGGGAAATGATCGCTTCCATGAAGGTCGTCGTATTTTCCAGATAGTAAAGGGAGCGAGTTGGGGAGAGCGTAACGAAAGGTCTATGTGGGTGAATGTATTGTGTGTGGAAAAGTGGGCTGGGGAGCCGTCGTTCAATATAGTGAGGTTGGAGGTTTGGAAAAATTTAGATAGTATTCTGCCTTTTCTATTGTCCTGGGGTGATCACCAACTGTGATGACAGCTGTTGAAGTCGCCTAGGATGATTTGGTTGGTATTGTGTGTTTCAGAGTGGTCGTTTAGGCATTTAATATCTTCTAGACGCTAGGCTGCAGCTACAAAGTGTCTGCGACGGCTTTTGAGCTGCATTTGTTTACTAATACAATTAATTGGATTAATACAACCAGAAACTTAAGTTATTTGAAGAATAGAAGCACTACCTCTCTAACAAATTCTTAAAAAAAAACTAACTCAAATAAAAAAAAACCAAAATTCTTTAAAAGTTTTTAAATCTCCAAATCTGTCAGAAAAAGTCATTTTGTGTGACAGCGGAAAAAATAAATTGAATTTTGTTGGGTAGTGTAATCATTAGATCATCAACTGGTAGATTGACCGTCTCATGGGACATCTCTCGTCGCTATATCGGGTGGAGCTAACAATGAATCGCTGATATGAAAATGTGCGGGTGTGGTCCAATTACACAAGTCGACCCGACTTTTCCGCTGTCGCCAAAAATGACTTTATCTGATAGATTTGGATGTTTAAAAATGTTTAAAGAATGTTTTTATACCCGGTACTCGAAGAGTATAGGGGTATATTAGATTTGTGGGGATAACGGTTGTGTGTAACGCCCAGAAGGAGGCGTTTCCGACCCCATAAAGTATATATATTCTTGATCAGCATCAATAGCCGAGTCGATATAGCCATGTCTGTCTGTCCGTCCGTCCGTCCGTCCGTCCGTCCGTCTTCATTTGCGCCTATATCTCAGAGACTATTGAAGCTAGAGCAACCAAGTTTTGTATCCAGTCTCCTGTGTGATCACACTACTCCAAATGTAATTCAAAATTTCGCCCCGACCCTTTCCGCCTCCACAAAGGACGAAAGTCTGTGGCGTACACAATTTTGAAGATACAAGAATACTAAAAACGCAGAATCATAGAGAATGACCATTTCTATCAGAGTGTTGAATCTGGATCAGATCGGATCATTATTATAGCTACAATGAAGAAAACCATTTCGAAAGTCATCGTTCCCTCTCGCTCTCTCTTACACGCGACCCCATCTGCTTTGCCCATTCGTATTTTTTGACGCCTAGTTCTCAGAGACTATAAGAGCAGGAGCAACCAAACTTTCTATCCAAGCTCCTGTGATATCAAACCAGCACGAATTTGATTCAAAATTTTGACACGCCCCCTTCCGCCTGAAAAAAGGACGAAAATCTGTGGAATCCACAATTTCTAAGATAAGAGAAAACCAAAAACGCAGAATCATGGAATATTACCATATCTACCAGATTGCCAAATATAGATCAGGTCGGATCAATATTATGGCCAGAAGAAACAAATTAAATTTCAGTGGCTATGCAACGCCTGCCAAGCGCTGACTCATTCCCTCTTCCCACTTGTACGTCTCAAATATGTAGTTATACATGTAGAAATGTAGAAGCAGTATACAAATCATATGCAAACAAAATTGGAAACATGTATAAATATTCCTAAAATGGTTTGACTTCAATTTTTAAAATATTATTTTTTGCCCAAAATTTAATTCGTTCCTTTTGCGAATATATACTAAATTGTATAAATCGTAAGCTCATATATGTACATATGTATGTATGTACTGAGTACCGGGTATAAAGTAGAGTACACGTAGAGTACCGGCCTTTGCCGCGGCTCACAACGTTCCCCCTCGTTTTTTTCATGGAGTAGTTTTTTTTTTTAAATATTTTTAAAAACTGTCTTTTTTTGTCATAGGTAGTGCTTTTATTTTTCACATAACTTAAGTTTCCTACAACTGGTTATATTGAACTTTGCAGTTGAAAAAAGTTGACAAATGCAGCTATAAATCCGACTCAGACACTTTGTAGCTGTTACTTAACGTCTGGAAGATATTAAGCTTCCAAATTGAAATTTCATCATTTTTTTCGGTATTTTCCCCGAAATTTTGACTTTGAAACCTCAGGAAAAGTAAAAAAAAAATATTTGAATGCCTTGATTTTTGGTTTTGGATAGACACATTAATTGGGCGTCGTTTAAGGTATCGATTATAAAAATATAAAATTAAACGGCTGAGTTACAAACGTTTGACCAAATTTTCACTTCAAGTCTTCGCTTCCAACTGCTTTTTTCACCCGTCGAATCAATTTAATTAAAAATTGAGCTGCAGAAATGTCTAATTTGGGAATGGAATTCCGAATTGTAGCATGTCAGCTGCAAGGTTGTTGCTGCGGCTGTGCCTCTCAACCTGGTCAGGGGTGTAATAGATAAGAAGAAATTGCATACGCTGGCTGCGGCTGTGTGAGCGGTAGTAAGAGTGGGTTCCGTTTATCATCCGATAACACTAGTCGACACGACAGAAAAATACCTTTTTTTGATAAAGCTGGGTATCCAGCACCGCGGAAACTAAAAATTACTGCCAAACTTCATATAAAAAAAACGGGGCCAGTAATTTTTCGTTTGTGTTTTCCTGGAGTCAGTATCCAGCAACGTAAACGGGATCCATGAATTTTTATCGATAGTATCGATATTCACACGAAAGTGGACTGTGAGAACAGCTGATAGGGGTGCCAGTAAAATATATGTGACTATTTTTACTGGAGTCAAAGTGAAAGGTGGGGGCAAAATTTGTGCGCAAAACCAAAAAGAGATATGCAAATGTTTAAAGTGAGGAGAGGATTGCTTTTTTACAAGCAGTTGAGGCAGTACCATGTCTTTAGCGGATCACGGAAAATGAGCATTTTGATAATTTTGACATGTTGGCGCCTCCAACTGTGCTGTACTTCTTCTTACAGCAATATGTGCCGCTACCAACACAATCACTTCTTCGTCAGAATTACTTTTCTTCCTTTTTAATTTAAGTTTAATTTTCAAAATTGGCGCTGTTTACGAAACACAGCTGATTCATGAGAGTGGCAAATCACTTTTTAGGCTCTTGGTCATACTATTGTATTTGAGTTCCACACATCCGAAATAATGAACAGTTTCCGTGCAGTAAAATTTCGCGGTGCTGGATACAGGCCTTAAGTTTGGATGTTTAAAAATGTTTAAAGAATGTCTTTTTTTTTGTCATGGTGTAGCCTTTTTTTTTTTAAGAATTTTTAAAAAAATGTTGTTGTTTTTCCATAGGTAGTGCCTTTATTTTTCACATTTCCTACAACTGGTTGTATTAAACTTTGCAGTTAAAAAAAGCTGACAAGTGCAGCTATAAAACCGACTCAGAAACTGTGTAGCTGCAACTTAACGTCTGGAAGATATTAAGTTCCCAAATTGAAATTTCATTATTTTTTTCGGTAATGTTTCCCAAAATTTTACTTTGAAAGCTCAGGAAAAAAATATTTAAATGCCTACATTTTTGCTTTTAGATAGACACATTAATTAGGCGTCGTTTCAGGTATCGCTTATAAGAATATAAAAATAAACGGCTAAGTTATAACCGTTTGACCAAATTTTCATATGCCGAAATTCGCCGATAAATTCCGTTAGCCGACGTATAGCCGTTTTTTTTTTTCCTACAAAAATCTGTGTTTGTAACAGTTTTTAATGGTAAAATGGCATTTGGAATAAAGCAAAACGGCATATGAAAGTTTGGTCAAACGCCTAATTAATGTGTCTACCTAAAACCAAAAATTCCTGAGCTTTCAAATTCAAAATATCGGGAAAAAATACCGAAAAAAATTATGAAATTCCAATTTGAAAGCTTAATATCTTCCAGACGTTAAGTTGCAGCTACAAAGTATCTGATTCGGATTTATAGCTGCTGTTTGAGATGCCAAGCTTTTTTGGCACCTATTTTTATCCAAAATAATAATGCGAATTGTTCAAATGTAATAGCTGTTTATTGATACCGGCGGCTGCTAGCGGAAGCCGATTGCTTGCTCTTAGCACAACCAAATAAATGTACATATGTTTAATCGAGATCCAAATGCAACCAATGCGCAGAGAAGTTAGCAGATTAATGAAATTAGCACCGTCGGCTAAGCAAAGCTAGAGCCGAGGCGGCGGCTGCAGAGCGCCCTTTACAGAGGGAGAGCGCAGCAGCGTTGCCCAAAGTGGGCGTTGACAGTGCATGGAATATTGTATTGTATTGTATGTATAGTTTTTAGGTTAGGCCTGTTGTTTAGCGGCTGGCCCGAACATACTCCTCCCGTTGGAAGCAAGTCTTTCAACAGACTCCTTGAGGGGCAGTACACATAGCCGGGTAACGGCCCTTCTGATGGTTCCTGTGGCAGTCTTCAAATCAGCTACGCGGCACACTCCATCCTTGCCCTTGACGACCTCGACCACTCTAGCTAGTGGCCAACGCATTGGAGGAAGATTTTCGTCCTTAATCAGAACGATCGTGAACAGTTGTGTCCCTTGAATATATAAGCGGAATATCCAGAGGACAATGAGGAGGGGTTCCCTGAGCCAGTGCAAACACTTTTGGTAGTATTTAATTTATACTTTAATGATAAATGATTTCAAGATATTGACAACAGCGGTAGGTAGCGGCGTCTGTTAGATCGGTGTGATGCTGTGTTCGGTGACGTTCGCAAGCAGACTAACTCTCTCTCCCACGCACGTCGCTCGCAAGACCTATGCTGTGGGTACGCACGAATGCAAATGACCAGTGATGCAAAACCGAACATGCTGCCCGCCAATGCTAGATCTAGCATTAAGATTTCCTTGTTCCCGCGGCGACAATCCGCTAAGCTTCTTGGTTTGAGGGTTCTAGAAAAGAGAGATAAAAGCAAGATGTGTGCCCAAGGGCAGTGTGTTTATAAGATTAGAGGGTGGTTATTTGAGTGTGCGTATTAAGAGTGCGATTATGTCTCAATCGGCAGTCGACATAGTTTTGCCACCGATCGCTTCAACTGCCCTTGCGCTGTTTTAAGTGTAACCACGCGAACCAATGAGTCCTGTCCTGGGTGAAGCTCAAGTACACGCCCTAGCAGCCATTGCGATGGCGGAAGTCTATCATCCTTGACAAGCACGAGGTCGTTGAGCTTGAAGTTTTCTGTTTCCTGGCACCATTTTGGCCGTTGCTGCAGATGTCACGACTCCAACCCTTCCAGAAGTGGCGAATCATTGTTTTCTGGATGAGGAACTGTTCCCGGAACGACGTGGTTATGGGCCGATACTCGGGCGGAGCAAACATTGTGTCTCCAATTAGAAAATGTGCTGGAGTCAGCACCTCCAAGTCGTCTGCATCAGCCGTGAGAGGGCACAGAGGGCGCGAATTGAGGCACGACTCGATAGTAATGAGCACCGTCGACAGCTCTTCGTAAGTGAGCCGCCGATCCGCCATGACTCGATTTAAGTGGTGTTTCAGAGCCTTTACATTGGCCTCCCACAATCCGCCAAAGTTGGGCGATTGGGGAGGAATAAAGTGCCAAACTGTTCGCTGAGATGCCAACTTAGGTGCGATCATCTCATCAAAATCCTTTCGAAGCTGAGCATTCACCGTCTTCAGAGCATTGTCCGCACCGACAAAGTTGGTACCGTTGTCGCTATATAGGTGTTTGACTAACCCTCGGCGACCTGTAAACCTGTGAAAAACCTGTCTAGAACTGAGAGCTCCTGGACAGCATGGTGTACATGAATCTTATCCGATTTGGCTTTCAACGCGGGGTCAGCCAAGGAGGTCTCCGACACTTGTTTGGACGGCCACGAGGACTTATCGTGCAGGAGCCAACTTGGTACCTTCCACCACAATTTAAAATCCTTCAGCTCCTCTGGGGTGAGTCCTCTCGTCGCACAGTCTGCTGGGTTCTATGTCGTGCTCACGTGACCCCATTCACTTGGTGTAGAATGGTCCAAAATAAAGGCAACTCTGTTGACGACGAATGTTTCCACCTATTCACGTCACCCTGCAACCAATGCAGGACAATCGTAGCATCGGTCCAATAAAATGTTTTAATAGGAAGCGACGATAGCCGCTGAGAAACCATTATCCACTTCACGAGCTTGATGGCCAATACCGCACCGCTTAGCTATGTACGGGGGATGGTCAAAGGCTTAGAGGGAGTGACCTTTGCTTTGGCCATAAGCAGGGATGCGAAACATGACCCGTCGACATGTTCCACTCGGAGATACACGGCCGCTGCATATGCTGTTGAGGACCCATCGCAGAACGCATGTAGTTGCACCGACGCAACAGATTCCGGTGAGTAATGGATCCATCGACCAATGCTGATATCGCCGATCCTCTGCAAGCAGTCTCGAAATGCCCTCCATCGCTCTGCGAGAGGTTCGGGAACTGCTTCGTCCCACTCCAGGGACGCCCGTGTACCATCTGCACGCGCAGTCTTGGCCATGGTTAGCTCCTTCAGGATCAGTTTCCCGGAGATGATGACCGGTGCGATTTACCCTAGCGGGTCAAGGAGCCTGGCGATGCTGGATAACATGGTCCTTTTGGTTGAACTCTTTGTAAATTCAAAGTTAATTTTGAACTTAAAACAGTCCTTGTTGGGGAGCCAGTACATCCCTAAAGCCTTAATGGGATCACTGTTATCCCAGCTCAATAGCGTTTGACTGCAGCGATGCTCTGCCGGAATCGAGCGCAATAGCCTCGAATCGTTGCTGGACCATTTGCGCAATTCCATGCAGGCGGATTTTATAGACGCCTCAACTTGAGCCCTTTTTACTTCTGCTCCTTCTATGGTGTGATCGCCCGATAAGATATCGTCCACGTATATCTCTTTCATGAGGACTTCTTCAGCCTTCGGGAACGAACTTCGTTCATATTGAGCCAATTGATGAATGACTCTGATAGCCGTTATGGCGCCGAGGCTGTTCCAAACGTCAGCATCGACAATGCGTACGTGTTGATGACTCCATCCCCGCCCGCCATAAAATCCGCTGAAATTGCGCGTTGTCAGGGTGGACGTCAATGCAACGATACATTTTCTGTATATCCGCTGTAAATACATAGCGATATTTCTGCCAATTCAGGATCACCGAAGACATATCGTTTTGAAGCGTAGGTCCTGTGCAAAGTATATCATTCAAGGAGCGTCCATTGCTAGTTCTGGCAGAAGCATCGAAAACGATACGTTGCTTTGTGAACCTATTCTCCTCCTTAAAGACGGCGTGGTGTGGCAGCACGCACGACGTGATGTGTGCATGGCTGGACTTTCGAATGGTCAAACTGCGTTCAGTGCCCACCGCCGGACTGATCTGACCCAATGCGAAGTACTCCTCTATTTCGTCGCTATATCGCTTCCATCGTTCAGGGGCCTTAGACAGCCTCCTTTCCATCTGCAAGAAACGATTGAGTGCCATTTGATGAGATCTTCCTAGAATCATGCTTGGATCCCGATACGTTTTGAACGGAAGCCTTGCTACGTAGCGTCCATCTGGCTTGCGCACATACGTCTTCTGGAAAAACGATTCACACCACAGATCCTCTTCGGTGACTGTGGATCGTTCCGGTACGGCTTCGACTTCACAAAACTTCCTCAGTAGCCAATCCGTCTCTATAGATATTTGATGGCACCGTAGCTGAGCAGTTCCTTCCATCCCGTGCGTTCGTCCTGACAGTATCCAACCAAAATGCGTGTTCTGCGACATAGGTTCGTTAGGTCCTCCAATCCTCGTTTCAGGCAACATGATTTGTGCCATCAAATCAGCTCCCAATATTAAATCAACTCGTTTTGATCGGTAGTATTGAGGGTCTGCCAGCTGGAGTCCCTGGATGTGATCTCAGCTCTTCGGACAGAAACTTTCACTAGGTAGATACGACGTTAATGCCGAGCAGATATCTTAAGAAAACTGCGGATTAATATTGCTGAACGCTTCAAAATCAGCATATACTTGCTGCGGCGACCCCCTGACCCACCCCAATAATGGAGGCGCGGGTACCCGTTCTTTTTAGATGAAGGGACTGTGCCACATGCTCGGATACAATACAAGCATTGATGACAGCTTGAAGTCCATTGATCGGATTCCGTATGAGGATACGCGCGGTTGCGAGGAGAATCCGCCTCTTAGGAGTGTCCGACGAAGTGGCTGAAAAGCAACGATATGACTCACTGTGTGATTGACCAGGTGGGCAAACTGGATTGCTGGTCGAAGGCATGAGTGACTGCAGTGTCGTAGGCCGGGCAGTACTCGGTAGCGACAGGTTCGGGGGTTGACCTTGTGAAGCGACGGGAAAATGTAGCAACGTATGATGCCGTTGCCCGCACACTTGACAACCCTTATTGCTGGTGCAGCGAGAAAGTGTGTGGGATCGGCTTAACCAATTAAGATACAATTTCGCTTTGTTCGCAATGTCTTTGCGCTTGTAGCAGTCTAGGGCCAGAAAGGCTGGACAGCGAAGTAGGATGTGGTCGCCGTTGCAGTGAAGGCATTGGACAATTGAGCGCTTTGATCGGTCCTGCACGTTATGAACTCGAACACGCTTAGTGGAGTCTGACGAGCCCGGCGAAGTATTGGAGTCGTACGATGAGCTGTGGTTCTAGATTGCATCCATTATGAAAAGCCGGTCGTTCAGAAACGATTCTAATTCTGTAAACGAGGACACGGTAGAGCTGCTGCCTTAATGATGCTCCCACGCCCTATGAGTCTCCTTCGGTAACTTCGATGCCAAGTAGTGAGCCAGCCAGTGGTTGCGCTCCCCATCCAAGGCTTGGATGCGGCGGAACGCAGCCAGGCAGACATTGACCGTGCTGAGCATGGTCCGTATGGACTCAGCAGTCTCCTTTTGCAGCCTAGGAAGAGCATAGATGGCGTTCATATGATGTGAAAATACTAGGCGAGAGTTGTTGTATCTCTTGACCATAATATTCCATGCCACTGTATAGTTACCGTCCGTGAGCTGCATTTGGCGAATATCGTTGTCCCGACCTGGCGGGAGAGCCTCCTTGAGAAAATGCCACCTTTGCACACCGCTTAAAGTAGAGTTGTCATGGATCAAGCTTAAGAACGCGTCATAAAACCCTGGCCAATCAATACATGCACCAGAAAATTTGGGTACTGGCACGTGTGGCATTTTTAAGTGGACTTCTGGTGTGACAGGTTGTCTTTCGGATGAGAGGAGGGGGCAGATCTGCCGATGCAGGAAACCGCTTCTCGGACTCCTCAGCTAAGACATAGACCACCTCCATATGACGTTCCTCAAACTCGTAAGAAAACATTTTGGTACAATAATCCGACTCGTCATACCCATCCAAATTGAGAAGCTCTTCGTGAATTTCACGAAATGCCTTGCGCAAGCCTTCCACTTCTTCCATACGCTTCTGAAAGTAAATACGCGTTTTCCTCGACTCTGAGTCTTTCCTAAAGTTCTGCAATGTGGATTTTAAAGACTGTTGACGATCTTTCTGCACCCTCACCAGCCTTTGTAATGGCAGATACTTCGAATCTGGATCCGTCATATTAATTTTACGTTAAACTTTAACGTTTGCACAACTCAACACAACTCAATATAAATTTTGTTTAGAAACTCTACCTACTGATCCCGTAAACAAACTCACTCAAATTTTCTTTACTTACCCGCACCAAACGCAAGCAATGAGATTAACGAAGAGATGAAGGCGAAGAAAGCGAGAGCGCTGAGCCGTGGGCGAAGAGAGCGGAGCGATGAGCCGTGAGCGAAGAGAGCGGAGCGTACAGCAATACGCAAGCACTGAAACGTTAGCGAAGAGAGCGGGGCATCAAGCGCAAGCACCGCTTGCTTTGGTTGCACAGTTATTGCGGTTATTGCACTCCTCCAGTGCACCCTTTCGCCCGCGATTTAGCTGCGTCGAAATATGTCCGTGAAATTGTTAGTGTTGCGGCTGGGTTCCCCTCATGGGCCACCATGAACAGTTGTGTCCCTTGAATATATAAGCGGAATATCCAGAGGACAATGAGGTGGGGTTCCCGGAGCCAGTGCAAACACTTTTGGTAGTATTTAATTTATACTTTAATGATAAACGATTTCAAGATATTGACAACAGCGGTAGGTAGCGGCGTCTGTTAGATCGGTGTGATGCTGTGTTCGGTGACTTTCGCAAGCAGACTAACTCTCTCTCCCACGCACTTCGCTCGCAAGACCTATGCTGTGGGTACGCACGAACGCAAATGTTCCGATAGAGCCTAGATTGGAGAGTTTTGGCACCTTGGGACCAGTGATGCAAAACCGAACAGATCGTTTACGCCAAGATTTTGCGTGGGAGTCCGCCATTTTGACCGCTCTTGCAAAAGAGTTAGATACTCTTCGCGCCAGCGGCTCCAGAATATCGGCTGCAGTTGAGTGACCCGTTGCCAGCCATCCAGACGATTGTAGTTGAGCTTCGTCAGATCGGGCTCGAGGATTGCCTCGTGTGGACCGCCTAAAAACAGATGAGCAGGAGTCAGGACATCTAAGTCAGCAGGATTTTCTGAAAGCGAGAGCAAAGGGCGAGAATTAATAATTGCCGTTATCTGGCAGATCAGAGTGGGCAGCTCGTCGATGTCAAGCACAGAGGGCTCAACAGAGCGGTACAGGTGATGCTTTGCTGTCTTCACGGCTCCACCGCTTCCCACAACCCGCCAAAGTGCGGAGAGCGTGGTGGGATGAAGCGCCAGTCGATCCAGTCCGCCAAGCAGAATTCATGGACCTCCTTCATATGCAATTCGCTCATAACTAGTTTCTTGAGCTCCAAAAGCTCGTTCTTGGTGCCAACGAAGTTTGTCGCATTGTCGGACCAAATTTGACTTGGCCTCCCTCGCGTGGAAGTGAAACGCTTTAAGGCGCCTAGAAACGAAGCGGTGGTCAGGTCCTTTACGAGCTCCATGTGTATTGCCTTAGAAGTGAAGCAAATTAATACACTGATGTAGCACTTGATGGGTAGCCTCGTGCTGATTTCTGATCTGTACAAAAAGGGCCCGCAGTAATCCACTCCAGTGACTCCAAAGGGTCGAGATCCCTCCAAACGCTCCTTAGGCAGATCTCCCATGATGTGCTGAACCATGCGCGGCCTAGTCCTGAAGCATCTCACACACTTGCTAGCTACCTTTGATACTGCCTTGATTCCGCCAATGGGCCAATATTCCAGTCGAATTTTGGCAAGTAGTGCGCGAGGTCCAGAATGAAGGCTGCTTTCGTGATACTACCTTATCAGCGCACTCCATACTGATCGATGAACGGAGAGAGTGAGCTGATTGAATTGGAGTTCCTGACTTCACCATTGCCACGAATCTCCTTTATATCCATCCACAAGTTAGCCAGCTGAATGTGTCGAATCAGAAGATGCGTTCCCTGCCGAATATCAGAAACGGTGAGTCCAGAATGCCGAAGCCGATGTACAAATTTATGCATGCAGGCGAATGTGCGCTGCATGCCGAAGAATGAATTTGCAAATTTGCATTCTGACGTGAGATCGGTATGTGGGGACGCGATCAGCAATACACGCTTGCGAAGCTCTGCCGGTGCTGCTTCAGGAACAGGAGGTATAGGTCATTCTTCCTTGGAGCCTACCAAAAATGATCGGCCGTGAAACAACAGCTCTAACTGGATAAGTTGGTGGCGAAGCGAGCCCCTAGAGAGAACGTCAGCAGGATTAAATGATGTGCGGACATAGCGCCATTCCATGCCTGCCGTCAACTCCTGAATTGCTGCCACTCGATTTGCCACGAAGACTTGAAATTTGGCTGGCTCATCCCGAATCCAAGATAATGCTGTCGATGAATCGGACCAGCAATAAAACCGACCTGTAAAACTTCCAATATCCTTCAAATTATTCATTAGTTTCGCAAGCAAATGGACTCCACTTAATTCCAGCTTGGGAATCGATAAGGTTTTTAGTGGCGCCACTCGAGACTTAGAGCACAAAATATTGCTCTACAATTGTCCTTCCCTAGACACCACATATATGCAAGCGCCATATGCTTCTGTGTTGGCGTCACAAAATCCGTGAAGTTCGATAACCGTATTAGAAGAATGAACAACGCGAGGAAATGATATCCGCGGGATCTTTAGGACGTTGATGTGCAATGACTGCACCATCAAGTGGCCCAAGCGACACCAGCCGATGGCTGTTACGCGCGGATCCCAGGCAAGAACGCAGCCCACCTCCCGCCCAACCGACCGAGGGGCGCTGCCGCATAACGCGCGACTCGTTTACCGAACCGATCGCGGACATGCAGGAAGGATAGGTGTTAGACTAGTGTTCGAGGAAAAGTAGAACAAATCTAACTAAAGAAGCGAAGTAATTACTAGTTACGGGAAAGATATAAGAGTATCTGTAATTTAAGACTAGGAAGGGAGTTAGTGGTAGATACAATATGATAGAGGGAATTATAATCCGAGCATAGGACCCTAAATGGTTCATGCAAGGAGTAATTCGACCTACAAAGTGGAAGAAACAAGGGTGTATAGTTCCTAGTGCTTCTAATAGGAATCGTGAAGTTTATGCGGCTCAACAGGTCAGGGCTATCTATGTCACCCTTGATCAAGTTGTGCACAAAAATCACTCCAAGCATTTTCCTACGATTAGCTAAGGTTGGAAGGTTTATTAGGAGCAATCTATTAGAGTAGGACGGCAGTCTCACACCTGCATCCCAGCCGAGGCCTCGAAGAGCAAAAAGTAAAAAGTTTTTCTAAACTGATTCTATACGGTCCTGGTGTACGTTGTACTGAGGGCACCATACACAAGAGCCGTATTCTAAAATCGGACGAACCAGAGAGGTGTAGAGAGTCTTTGTTATATAGGGGTCGTCAAATTCCTTTGACCACCTCTTTATAAACCCAAGCACGCCCATGGCCTTGTTCACCATGGTAGAAATGTGTTCTGAAAACCTTAATTTGGGATCCAGTAGAACACCAAGATCATCAACCCGGGTAATTCTCTCAAGAGAACCACCACAAAGGGTGTAAGGAACCAGAAAGGCGCTGGAGCGATGGAAAGTCATTACTTTACATTTTGTAGCATTAAGGTTTAATAAATTTGCACAACACCAAGACTGAAATCTATCGAGATCGGATTGCAACCTGGATTGAAAAGAAATGTCCTTATACTGGACACAGAGCTTAACATCATCCGCATACATAAGTACTCGAGAGTATGTAAATACAGAAGGCAGGTCATTTATAAAGAGTGTAAAGAGTAAGGGGCCTAGATGGCTGCCCTGTGGAACACCCGAAGTCACCATAGCTGGTGAGGACAGGGAGTTTTTGAAAAGGACTCTTTGAGACCTAGAACAAAGGTAGCTAGAGATCCATCTCAGGAGATTGGGCGGGAACCCTAGAAGGTCGAGCTTTTGTGCTAGGAGGGAATGGTTTACAGAGTCGAACGCTTTACTAAAATCGGTGTAAACAACGTCCGTCTGCAGATTACCTTGAAAGCCTTTTATTATAAAGGAGGTAAACTCCAATAAATTTGTTGTGGTTGATCTCCGCCTTATAAATCCATGTTGAGATGGAGATATAAGTGATCTGCATAGATGCTGCAGGTGCGGAGTTAAAATTTTCTCAAACACTTTAGGAATAACGGATAACTTAGATATACCTCTATAGTTCATTGCATCAGACTTGCTACCTTTCTTATGGAGAGGAATTATATAGGACTCCTTCCATATCGGGGGAAAGCATGAAGAATTTATGGATAGGTTGAATAGTTTAAGCAACGGCCCACACAGAGACTCGGCACAGTACCTGAGTACACAGCCGGGAACTCCGTCCGGACCCGGTGAGAACACCGGCTTTACTGTTCGTAGATCATGAAGCAACGAGCTTTCATTTAGCAAAGGACTGAAAATGCCGTTCGACCTCGGTAAACCGTATGGATACGGCTGACCTGAGTAAACGTCTTGCGAATAGGTAGTTTGGAAAAAATGGGCAAAAAAATCGGCAATTGCCTGATCATTATCTGCCGACGTATTACGGAAGCACAGCGAGGATGGGTGTGCGGACGTTCTACGCTTACTGTTTACGAAGCTGTAGAACTGTTTGGGGTCCTTAGAAAAACGTATCCTGCATCGAAATAGGTAATTCTGATAGCATTGAGCGTTAAGAACTGAAAAGTTTGACCGAGCTATTACATAATGAGCAAGAGAAGAAGGAGAGCCAATTTCTTGACATTTTTTATACAGTCTTGATTTTGAGTTTTTTAGATGGGATAGCTCCTTGGTAAGCCAAGGGGGTTTTCTTGATCTAATCGGACAGGAAAGTGGGACACAAGAGACAAAAAGTGAGTCCAGTGCATCATAGAAAATGTTTGTGCCTGTCGTAACATCACTGCACAAATATAAAGCGGACCAATCAAAATCTCTAATGAGGTTATTAAGCTTCGTGAACTCGGCTTTCCGGAAGCAGCGGACACTTTGGGGTGGTCTACCCGACCGATCCAATACAGTTCGTCCTAGGTCGAACGACACTTCGAAAGTAGGATGGTAGGCATCTTCAGGTATAGTGAGCGGGGGGACTCGAGTTAACAACGCTAAGGTCGGATCCGTTACAAAGCACAGATCAAGAAATCGACCCAAGGAATTTTTAACATGGTTAACTTGAGACAGAGACAGGTCAATCAAGCCGTCAACAAAGTCATGACGTGCCATGGGCACCAGACTATTAGACTTATTTGCCGAAGACCAAACAATTCCTGGTAAGTTGAAGTCACCAAGAACTATCATGTGATCTTTGTCAGATAGCGAGGAAGAAATAGCGGTTAAGGCGGACAAATGCTGCTCGTAAATTGCGACATCCGAAGACGGTGGAATATACGAACAAGTTATGAAAATTGAGAAAGCGGGAAGAATCAGTCTTACACACAGAAATTCCAGTTCCTGCTGGATCTGGACTGTGAAAAGTTCCGACGTGAAGTTTGAGTCCACAGCAATCAGAACCCCACCTGCACGTCGAGACGAGCGATCCTTTCTATAAGTTGTGTACCGACCTGCCAAAACTTCGGAACTAAGAATGTCCGGCTTTAACCAGGTTTCGGTAAACACAATAACGTTGGATGCAAATGCGACACTATCCAGGAAAAGAATGCTGAGCTTACTACGCAAGCCTCGAACATTCTGATAGGTCACCAAGAGAGAGTTAGTTAGTTTTTTGGACGGGAGGTAGAGCGGGAAGACGACGAAGACGACGAAGGAGCACTGGTCTGATTTGTTGGCAGAGTTATTGGGGGCCTAGTCTTCTTTTTGGCCTTAAACTCCTTCACCACCAAATGCTCCGGCCAAAATTTGGCAGAACAGATGGTGTCAAAATGAGTTTGAGAGACACTTATTTTAAAGGAAGATATCTCCCTGGCGTAAGAAAAGTTAAATTTTTCCACCTTAAAATCAGCGGCTTTTATTTTGCTTCGGATATAAGCCGTCACATCATTAATTGTGGAATCAGGGGCAAGCCGCGAGACAAAAACTTGTCTCTTTGGTGGGATCCCCACCAATCTTGGCACCACAGGCCTATCACCTGTGATGGTAATACCCGGTGGTCCGGGACGTATATTAACTGGTGGGGTCGGAATTGAGGGGACCGCTAATGAGTTTGCGGACATTACGGACACGGACGCTACAGACGACTTTGGCTGCATGCCCTCCGACGCGATAAATTCGGCTACCGAATTTCCATCGCCAGCAGCTGTCGTTGCCTTCGGAGTGGCAAACGAAATCAACTGCTGCACTGCTGCTGGAGTGGTCGGAGTCAGCTTGTCAGCATCGGCCGGCCGAGGGGCAGCTGGCATATGCAGATCCCGCGGAGTGACCTTTTTGCGCCTAGGAGACTCAGTCAGTAGTTTGAGGCCACTAAACTGAGACTCCATGGCTAGGAGCCGATCGTACTGCTCTTTGAAGCCCACGGTCAGCTCCCTAAAGCCCTTCCGGGTCTGCCTCATAAACGCTGCCATCTCCCTCTCAACCGGACGGCATGCCTCACAGCTGTAGTGCAGGCCATTCCTTTTCGCGATGGCATCACCCACGAGACCGGACAACCCGGCGCATTTAGCGTGCACGACGCTATCGCAGAGCCAGCAGGGGATACTCGGCTGGTCATGGGTGATCTGCTTCTTGCAGGTTTTTTTGTCGCAGACAACGGAGAACGGAGACAAATTCCATTTTAAAATTTACTTAATTTTTCCTTCAAAAAATATTGGTATCAGACCAGTGTGCCAGATAAGCGCCAAAAGAGGAATAAGTGAAAACGAGAGCGGTTATAGTAGCTACAATTGAGAGAGAGAGAGAGCGCTACTGTACGGAAAATATCAAGAGCGAGAGAGGAAGAACAGTTATTTGAGTGTGGGTAATAGAGAGAGTGATAGATCAGCAACAACTAATGCGTGAGAGCGGCTAAATAGAAGAACAAATATGACACTGTGTGTACTTACAAAAGCACAAACAAAGACACACTGTTAGGCGATGCAAAAAAATAATTAAATTAAGTTTTTACACTAAAGCAGGCATGCACTCGCGATCAGGAAATAGAATGATAAGGCTGTTAGTTTATGAATTTATTATTATTATTATTTTCGTAAAAAACCGGCGGTTTAAGCAAAAATAGGCAAAAAGTTAGCGGAGCGCAAACAAAAACGCGTCTGACTACTACAAAGAGAATCGGACGAATGATCCTGCATTTTTCAACCCTCAGCGAGTGGATCTTCTCATTGATGCCAGCATTTTCTATGATCTCCTCTGCGTAGGGCAAATCAAACTCATCGATGGTCTGCCTCTTCTGCAAAAGACCCGGCTTGGGTGGATCGTATCCGGTGGTGGACAAAGGGTAGCACGCTCGGCGCTCTTGGCAACGCACAATTCTCCAGATTCGGAAGCTAGAATGGATGCAAGGTTGGATAAAACTCTTCGTATGTTTTGGGAGGTCGAGACTTGTGCGGACGCCGTTTTGAATACCAAGGAAGAATTAGATTGTGAGGCGCATTTCGTAGACCACTTCTCACGTTTGCCATCAGAGGAGTATTCAGTTCGTCTCCCGTTAAAGGATAATGGTGATCGCTTAGGGGAATCTTACACTCAGGCGCACCGTCGATTCATAAATTTGGAGCGAAAATTGCATCGGGAAACTACACTCAAGGAGCGGTACTCTGCCTTTATGAGGGAGTATATTGAATTGAAGCATATGTCCCCAGTCAACCCTGATTCTCGTAGTCTCTGCAGATATTTCTTGCCTCATCACTGTGTTTTAAAGGAGGATAGTACGACGACAAAGCTTCGTGTCGTTTTCGATGGTTCGGCAGCTACATCAACTGGATGTTCCCTAAATGATGCGATGGTGGCAGGCCCTGTTATTCAGCCTGCATTGTTCAGCATATATCCAGTCGCTCTCACTGGGGACATTTGTAAAATGTACCGCTGCGTGCGAGTGTCTTCACCTGACAATCCAGTTCAGGTCTACACATTAGACATCGTCACATATGGCACTAGAGCTGCATCGTTTTTAGCAGTTCGCGCAATGCACCAGCTGGCCATTGACGAGGGTGAGTCCTACCCTCTTGGCTCAGCTGCTCTGCAGCAGGATTTTTACGTGGATGATCTCATCTCGGGCGGCAGCTCTGTCGCTGAGGTCATGGAAAGGATGCATCAAACCTCCGCCATACTGTCTTGCGGTAGTTTTAAGCTTAGGAAATGGTGCTCTAGCCATCAGGAAGTACTGGAAGGAACGTCTGAAGAGGACAGAGAGAAATACTTAAGGTTTCATGATGGAAGCGACAAAACGAAAACTCTTGGCTTAGCATGGGACCCTGCATCAGATCAGCTGCTTTTTGCCTTGTCCGCGTTAGTCACAAATTTGAAGCCCTCCAAGCGATCGGTTTTGTCTACGATTGCTCGTTTCTACGACCCTCTTGGATTTATAAATCCCGTTATTGTCAGGTGCAAAATCTTCCTTCGGCAGCTTTGGAGAAAAATTTTGGATTGGGATGAAAGCCTACCCTCAGCGTTGTATTCATCTTGGATGGATTTGAGAAACAGTTTGTCAACTATCCCGCGGAAAGTCCAGCCAAAGTCGTCTGTAGCGTCCGTGTCCGTAATGTCCGCAAACTCATTAGCGGTCCCCTCAATTCCGACCCCACCAGTTAATATACGTCCCGGACCACCGGGTATTACCATCACAGGTGATAGGCCTGTGGTGCCAAGATTGGTGGGGATCCCACCAAAGAGACAAGTTTTTGTCTCGCGGCTTGCCCCTGATTCCACAATTAATGATGTGACGGCTTATATCCGAAGCAAAATAAAAGCCGCTGATTTTAAGGTGGAAAAATTTAACTTTTCTTACGCCAGGGAGATATCTTCCTTTAAAATAAGTGTCTCTCAAACTCATTTTGACACCATCTGTTCTGCTAAATTTTGGCCGGAGCATTTGGTGGTGAAGGAGTTTAAGGCCAAAAAGAAGACTAGGCCCCCAATAACTCTGCCAACAAATCAGACCAGTGCTCCTTCCTCGTCTTCGTCGTCTTCCCGCTCTACCTCCCGTCCAAAAAACTAACTAACTCTCTCTTGGTGACCTATCAGAATGTTCGAGGCTTGCGTAGTAAGCTCAGCATTCTTTTCCTGGATAGTGTCGCATTTGCATCCAACGTTATTGTGTTTACCGAAACCTGGTTAAAGCCGGACATTCTTAGTTCCGAAGTTTTGGCAGGTCGGTACACAACTTATAGAAAGGATCGCTCGTCTCGACGTGCAGGTGGGGTTCTGATTGCTGTGGACTCAAACTTCACGTCGGAACTTTTCACAGTCCAGATCCAGCAGGAACTGGAATTTCTGTGTGTAAGACTGATTCTTCCCGCTTTCTCAATTTTCATAACTTGTTCGTATATTCCACCGTCTTCGGATGTCGCAATTTACGAGCAGCATTTGTCCGCCTTAACCGCTATTTCTTCCTCGCTATCTGACAAAGATCACATGATAGTTCTTGGTGACTTCAACTTACCAGGAATTGTTTGGTCTTCGGCAAATAAGTCTAATAGTCTGGTGCCCATGGCACGTCATGACTTTGTTGACGGCTTGATTGACCTGTCTCTGTCTCAAGTTAACCATGTTAAAAATTCCTTGGGTCGATTTCTTGATCTGTGCTTTGTAACGGATCCGACCTTAGCGTTGTTAACTCGAGTCCCCCCGCTCACTATACCTGAAGATGCCTACCATCCTACTTTCGAAGTGTCGTTCGACCTAGGACGAACTGTATTGGATCGGTCGGGTAGACCACCCCAAAGTGTCCGCTGCTTCCGGAAAGCCGAGTTCACGAAGCTTAATAACCTCATTAGGGATTTTGATTGGTCCGCTTTATATTTGTGCAATGATGTTACGACAGGCACAAACATTTTCTATGATGCACTGGACTTTTTGTCTCTTGTGTCCAACTTTCCTGTCCGATTAGATCAAGAAAACCCCCTTGGTTTACCAAGGAGCTATCCCATCTAAAAAACTTAAAATCAAGACTGTATAAAAAATTTCAAGAAATTGGCTCTCCTTCTTCTCTTGCTCATTATGTCATAGCTCGGTCAAACTTCTCAGTTCTTAACGCTCAATGCTATCAGAATTACCTATTTCGATGCAGGATACGTTTTTCTAAGGACCCCAAACAGTTCTACAGCTTCGTAAACAGTAAGCGTAGAACGTCCGCACACCCATCCTCGCTGTCCTTCCGTAATACGTCGGCAGATAATGATCAGGCAATTGCCGATCTTTTTGCCCGTTTTTTCCAAACTACCTATTCGCAAGACGTTTACTCTGGTCAGCCGTATCCATACGGTTTACCGAGGTCGAACGGCATTTTCAGTCCTTTGCTAAATGAAAGCTCGTTGCTTCATGATCTACGAACAGTAAAGCCGGAGTTCTCACTAATTATTTTTTTGCATCGCCTAACAGTGTGTCTTTGTTTGTGCTTTTGTAAGTACACACAGTGTCATATTTGTTCTTCTATTTAGCCGCTCTCACGCATTAGTTGTTGCTGATCTATCACTCTCTCTATTACCCACACTCAAATAACTGTTCTTCCTCTCTCGCTCTTGATATTTTCCGTACAGTAGCGCTCTCTCTCTCTCTCAATTGTAGCTACTATAACCGCTCTCGTTTTCACTTATTCCTCTTTTGGCGCTTATCTGGCACACTGGTCTGATACCAATTTTTTTTGAAGGAAAAATTAAGTAAATTTTAAAATGGAATTTGTCTCCGTTCTCCGTTGTCTGCGACAAAAAAACCTGCAAGAAGCAGATCACCCATGACCAGCCGAGTATCCCCTGCTGGCTCTGTGATAGCGTCGTGCACGCTAAATGCGCCGGGTTGTCCGGTCTCGTGGGTGATGCCATCGCGAAAAGGAATGGCCTGCACTACAGCTGTGAGGCATGCCGTCCGGTTGAGAGGGAGATGGCAGCGTTTATGAGGCAGACCCGGAAGGGCTTTAGGGAGCTGACCGTGGGCTTCAAAGAGCAGTACGATCGGCTCCTAGCCATGGAGTCTCAGTTTAGTGGCCTCAAACTACTGACTGAGTCTCCTAGGCGCAAAAAGGTCACTCCGCGGGATCTGCATATGCCAGCTGCCCCTCGGCCGGCCGATGCTGACAAGCTGACTCCGACCACTCCAGCAGCAGTGCAGCAGTTGATTTCGTTTGCCACTCCGAAGGCAACGACAGCTGCTGGCGATGGAAATTCGGTAGCCGAATTTATCGCGTCGGAGGGCATGCAGCCAAAGTCGTCTGTAGCGTCCGTGTCCGTAATGTCCGCAAACTCATTAGCGGTCCCCTCAATTCCGACCCCACCAGTTAATATACGTCCCGGACCACCGGGTATTACCATCACAGGTGATAGGCCTGTGGTGCCAAGATTGGTGGGGATCCCACCAAAGAGACAAGTTTTTGTCTCGCGGCTTGCCCCTGATTCCACAATTAATGATGTGACGGCTTATATCCGAAGCAAAATAAAAGCCGCTGATTTTAAGGTGGAAAAATTTAACTTTTCTTACGCCAGGGAGATATCTTCCTTTAAAATAAGTGTCTCTCAAACTCATTTTGACACCATCTGTTCTGCTAAATTTTGGCCGGAGCATTTGGTGGTGAAGGAGTTTAAGGCCAAAAAGAAGACTAGGCCCCCAATAACTCTGCCAACAAATCAGACCAGTGCTCCTTCGTCGTCTTCGTCGTCTTCCCGCTCTACCTCCCGTCCAAAAAACTAACTAACTCTCTCTTGGTGACCTATCAGAATGTTCGAGGCTTGCGTAGTAAGCTCAGCATTCTTTTCCTGGATAGTGTCGCATTTGCATCCAACGTTATTGTGTTTACCGAAACCTGGTTAAAGCCGGACATTCTTAGTTCCGAAGTTTTGGCAGGTCGGTACACAACTTATAGAAAGGATCGCTCGTCTCGACGTGCAGGTGGGGTTCTGATTGCTGTGGACTCAAACTTCACGTCGGAACTTTTCACAGTCCAGATCCAGCAGGAACTGGAATTTCTGTGTGTAAGACTGATTCTTCCCGCTTTCTCAATTTTCATAACTTGTTCGTATATTCCACCGTCTTCGGATGTCGCAATTTACGAGCAGCATTTGTCCGCCTTAACCGCTATTTCTTCCTCGCTATCTGACAAAGATCACATGATAGTTCTTGGTGACTTCAACTTACCAGGAATTGTTTGGTCTTCGGCAAATAAGTCTAATAGTCTGGTGCCCATGGCACGTCATGACTTTGTTGACGGCTTGATTGACCTGTCTCTGTCTCAAGTTAACCATGTTAAAAATTCCTTGGGTCAATTTCTTGATCTGTGCTTTGTAACGGATCCGACCTTAGCGTTGTTAACTCGAGTCCCCCCGCTCACTATACCTGAAGATGCCTACCATCCTACTTTCGAAGTGTCGTTCGACCTAGGACGAACTGTATTGGATCGGTCGGGTAGACCACCCCAAAGTGTCCGCTGCTTCCGGAAAGCCGAGTTCACGAAGCTTAATAACCTCATTAGGGATTTTGATTGGTCCGCTTTATATTTGTGCAATGATGTTACGACAGGCACAAACATTTTCTATGATGCACTGGACTTTTTGTCTCTTGTGTCCAACTTTCCTGTCCGATTAGATCAAGAAAACCCCCTTGGTTTACCAAGGAGCTATCCCATCTAAAAAACTTAAAATCAAGACTGTATAAAAAATTTCAAGAAATTGGCTCTCCTTCTTCTCTTGCTCATTATGTCATAGCTCGGTCAAACTTCTCAGTTCTTAACGCTCAATGCTATCAGAATTACCTATTTCGATGCAGGATACGTTTTTCTAAGGACCCCAAACAGTTCTACAGCTTCGTAAACAGTAAGCGTAGAACGTCCGCACACCCATCCTCGCTGTCCTTCCGTAATACGTCGGCAGATAATGATCAGGCAATTGCCGATCTTTTTGCCCGTTTTTTCCAAACTACCTATTCGCAAGACGTTTACTCTGGTCAGCCGTATCCATACGGTTTACCGAGGTCGAACGGCATTTTCAGTCCTTTGCTAAATGAAAGCTCGTTGCTTCATGATCTACGAACAGTAAAGCCGGAGTTCTCACTGGGTCCGGACGGAGTTCCCGGCTGTGTACTCAGGTACTGTGCCGAGTCTCTGTGTGGGCCGTTGCTTAAACTATTCAACCTATCCATAAATTCTTCATGCTTTCCCCCGATATGGAAGGAGTCCTATATAATTCCTCTCCATAAGAAAGGTAGCAAGTCTGATGCAATGAACTATAGAGGTATATCTAAGTTATCCGCTATTCCTAAAGTGTTTGAGAAAATTTTAACTCCGCACCTGCAGCACCTATGCAGATCACTTATATCTCCATCTCAACATGGATTTATAAGGCGGAGATCAACCACAACAAATTTATTGGAGTTTACCTCCTTTATAATAAAAGGCTTTCAAGGTAATCTGCAGACGGATGTTGTTTACACCGATTTTAGTAAAGCGTTCGACTCTGTAAACCATTCCCTCCTAGCACAAAAGCTCGACCTTCTAGGGTTCCCGCCCAATCTCCTGAGATGGATCTCTAGCTACCTTTGTTCTAGGTCTCAAAGAGTCCTTTTCAAAAACTCCCTGTCCTCACCAGTTATGGTGACTTCGGGTGTACCACAGGGCAGCCATCTAGGCCCCTTACTCTTTACACTCTTTATAAATGACCTGCCTTCTGTATTAACATACTCTCGAGTACTTATGTATGCGGATGATGTTAAGCTCTGTGTCCAGTATAAGGACATTTCTTTTCAAGGTTTTCAGAACACATTTCTACCATGGTGAACAAGGCCATGAGCGTGCTTGGGTTTATAAAGAGGTGGTCAAAGGAATTTGACGACCCCTATATAACAAAGACTCTCTACACCTCTCTGGTTCGTCCGATTTTAGAATACGGCTCTTGTGTATGGTGCCCTCAGTACAACGTACACCAGGACCGTATAGAATCAGTTTAGAAAAACTTTTTACTTTTTGCTCTTCGAGGCCTCGGCTGGGATGCAGGTGTGAGACTGCCGTCCTACTCTAATAGATTGCTCCTAATAAACCTTCCAACCTTAGCTAATCGTAGGAAAATGCTTGGAGTGATTTTTGTGCACAACTTGATCAAGGGTGACATAGATAGCCCTGACCTGTTGAGCCGCATAAACTTCACGATTCCTATTAGAAGCACTAGGAACTATACACCCTTGTTTCTTCCGCTTTGTAGGTCGAATTACTCCTTGCATGAACCATTTAGGGTCCTATGCTCGGATTATAATTCCCTCTATCATATTGTATCTACCACTAACTCCCTTCCTAGTCTTAAATTACAGATACTCTTATATCTTTCCCGTAACTAGTAATTACTTCGCTTCTTTAGTTAGATTTGTTCTACTTTTCCTCGAACACTAGTCTAACACCTATCCTTCCTGCATGTCCGCGATCGGTTCGGTAAACGAGTCGCGCGTTATGCGGCAGCGCCCCTCGGTCGGTTGGGCGGGAGGTGGGCTGCGTTCTTGCCTGGGATCCGCGCGTAACAGCCATCGGCTGGTGTCGCTTGGGCCACTTGATGGTGCAGTCATTGCACATCAACGTCCTAAAGTAAAAACGAGAGGGAACGTTGTGAGCCGCGGCAAAGGCCGCGGCTCTACCTTATACCCGGTACTCAGTCAGTATATACATAAATACATATATGAGCCTACGATTTATGAAATTTATTATATGTTCTCAAAAGGGACGAAAATAATATTTAAATTAAAAAAATGAATTTTTTCGAATTTTTATACATGTTTCCATTTTTGTTTACATATGCTTTGTATATCTGCGCCTACATTTCTACATGACACATATTTGAGACGTACAAGTGTTTAGGACAGAGAGAGAGAGAGGGCATGAGTCAGCGCTTGGCAGGCGATGCGTAGCCACTGAAATTTAATTTGTTTCTTCTGGCCATAATATTAATCTGATCTGATCCAGATTCGGTAATCTGGTAGATATGGTAATTTTTCGTGATTCTGCGTTTTTGGTTTTCTTTTATCTTAAAAATTGTGGATTCCACAGATTTTCGTCTTTTGTGGGGGCGGAAAGGGGCGTGGCAAAATTTTAAAACAAACTTGTGCTGGTTCGGTATCACAGGAGCTTGGATAGAAAGTTTGGTTGCTCTAGCTGTTATAGTCTCTGAGAACTAGGCGCTCATTTATACGAATAAGCAAAGCAGATGGCGTCGCGTGTGAGAGAGAGCGAGAGGGAATGATGACTTTCAAAATGATTTTCTTCATTGTGGCTATAATAATGATCCGTTCTGATCCAGATTCAACACTCTGATAGAAATGGGCATTCTCTATGACTCTGCGTTTTTAGTTTTCTCGTATCTTCAACATTGTGTACGCCACAGACTTTCGTCCTTTGTGTGGGCGGAAGGGGGCGGGGCGAAATTTTGAATTACATTTGGAGTAGTGTGATCACACAGCAGACTGGATACAAAACTTGGTTGCTCTAGCTTTAATAGTCTCTGAGATATAGGCGCAAATGAAGACGGACAGACGGACAGACGGACGGACGGACGGACAGACAGACATGGCTATATCGACTCGGCTATTGATGCTGATCAAGAATATATATACTTTATGGGGTCGGAAACGCTTCCTTCTGTGCGTTACACACAACCGTTATCCCCACAAATCTAATATACCCCTATACTCTTCGAGTACCGGGTATAATCAGCAAGCTGAATATTTGACGGAATATTCCAATCGGTGACATTGAATGCCAGACTTGGTTGACAATCGGTGATCGTAAGAGCTATAAGAGCAGTAAGCGTAGTTGTATAGTCAGCTGTGCGAGAATGCATACAAATGTTCACGGTGGATCCATCAGTAGCCACGCTAGTATCGCCGAGCCCAGAGACAAGTGCAGACGATTGAGTTCTCCTAAGCTGAAGCTGATGGGCGAACCTGGATGTGATGAGATGAAGCGGAGATCCTGAATCTAGTATGGCACGACAAGGAATTAAAACGCCAGGCTGATTCTTTACGAGAATCATAGCGGTAGCCAGGAGCACAGCATCGGATTGAAGACCTTGGGCAGCAAGAGAGGTAGAAGCAAGGGAAGGTGAACTGCTAACAGAATCCTGAGCGGCAGAAATAGCGTCTTGTTGGAGCGTTAGATCTGGAGGAGAAAGATCTGGGGAGCCTTGAGTTGTGGATTGCAGATTCTCGAAATGCAACAAACTATGATGCCTCCCACCGCATACTTGACATTTTCCACTGTTGCATGCACGAGTCCGATGCCCCGCTTTCAGGCAATTGAAACAGAGGGAAAGCTTCTTCACTTCTTTGTGGCGCAGCAACGGAGACAAATTCCCGAATATCTTGCACATTTCTGTACCATGTCCCGCTGAATGGCAAAAACTGCATCCAGATGAGTCGGTGGAAGAATTGGAGGCAACAAAAGTTTTCTTAAAATGAGAATTATGGGATTTTCCCACTTGAGTGCTACTAGCGGGTGTCGCTGTAGCGTATTCCAAGGTCTCCATTTTCTGGCACCGCTTCTCCAAGTATTCATTAAAATCCTTTGCTGTAGGTATGGCATCCGACGACAGGTGTTCTTCCCATTTCATTTGCGTCTTAGAGTCCAACTTCTGCAGCAGCAGGTTAATTATCATACAGTGGGATATCTCCAAATCCGTTCCTAATGTTTGCAAAGCACGCATATGCAAATTGACTACATCCAAAAACTCCCGAAGCCTTTTAGTAGATGGCAAATCCCTTCTCTTGACCCCAAGAATCTTCTTGATGTGTGCCTGGAAAACAACTAGTTTGTTACTAAAACGTTTATTAAGTATATCCAGCGCCACACGATAATTGGCACTGGAGAGTGCCAAAGATCGAACCGAATCCAAAGCCACATCAGCGAGGCTAGAGCGAAGGTGCTGGAACTTCTCGATGTCGCTGAGATCCGCATCCGCGTCGATGATCGAATTGAACATAGCCATAAAGTCCGAATATTCGACGTATCCACCGGAAAACTTGGGTAGCTCAGCTCAGGAAGTCGCTGCTTGTGAGCCATTATGATGGTACTGTGTCCCGAATGGTTTGGTAGGGTAGTCGAATTGGCAGCAGCACGCGAGTGGCCTAGTTCGAGAGCAGCCAGTAGCTCAGCCTTCAACGATATGAAGAGCATATCAAAGTTGTTGCGCATCTCACTCCCAATCTCATCTTGATTAAGCGCTTCCAGTTCATTATGGGCCTTATTAGGTTAAGTTAGGTTATACCGGACGGTCCTCGACGGGGCCGCTCATTGGCCAAAAAGGCCCTTAGTTGTCCGGATCTTTGTATGGACCTTACGAAGGTGTTTCTGAGGTTCCGAAGTCCCCCAGAATCGAGGTGTTTTTAGCAAAGGCAAGCAGTTTCCCTGGCAACTTCTTGGAGGCGTCCTCTATTGATACCAGCATCGGTGCGCCCAGGTACATTCTCCTTGCCCTTGAGAGAGCCGGACACCAGCAGATGAGACACCAGGGTTTCGACAGCCCCGGGTTCATTGCATTTCCTGCAGATGTCACTGTTAGTGATGTTCAGCCTGGTCGCATGCAACGCAGCCAGGCAGTGGCCTGTTAGTATGCCCACTAACAGTCTGCAATCCTTCCGTGGAAGATGCAGCATATAGTGGCTGAGATTATCATTGCGTTCCTTGCACATGATTTTCGAGATTCTGCAGGTGGTGGTGTTCTTCCACCTGCTGTCTGTCCTCAGTTTGGTCTGCTTCTCCAGGTCGCTTTGTAGCGTCCTTAGGGAGACCGGCACGCTTTCTGTCCTCTCGTTTGCCAGCCCGACACCTTCCTTAGCCAGAACGTCCGCCTCTTCGTTTCCTTCGATGCCCTGGTGACTGGGAACCCAATAGATCTGCACTGACTTAGTCGTGCTTAGTGATTCTAATGCCTCCCTGCTTGCCAGGACACTTCTAGAACTGACCGCGGACGACTGCATGGATTTTATCGCTGCTTGGCTGTCAACGAATATGTTAACCGTATTGTGTGGTCGCTCTGTGAGCTGAGCGACCTCTGCTGCCTTCTTGATGGCGAAGACTTCCGCCTGGAATATGCTGCATCGGTCGGGTAGCTTATACGACGCCCTTATTTCAGGGTTTGTACAGTATAGGCCTGCTCCTACTCCTTCATTCATCTTGGAGCCGTCGGTATATATGTTGAGCTGTTGAGTTTGGTCCCGTCCCGCTTTCCAGTCTTCGGGTCCCATGAGGAGGTTTGTTTTTACTTCAAAGCACGTTTGGGGGATCATGTAGTCGGTTGAACTGATCATGTCCATTCCAATTGAACTATGCCCGAATCTTTGGGGAGACATGTTCCCCGATGCAATCAAGCGCTGTGCTGCCTTGCTTGCAGTCAACCTAGCGCATATGTCGAGGGGGTCGATTCCGAGTATAGTTTCGAGTGCTTTGGTTGGCGTTGACCTCAGCGCTCCTGTTATGCAGAGCAAAGCCTGCCGCTGGGTTCGTTCCATTAGCTTGTGATACGTCTTCTTTTTAGTAGCTTTCCACCACACTAGGACTCCATACAGCAGAGTTGGTCGCACTACCGAGATGTAGATCCAATGCATCAGAGCGGGCGACAGGCCCCATGTGGCCATTTTCACCCGCTCTACTGCATTGGGTCTCCATGCCAGCTTGCTGTCCAGTACTGTGCCGAGGCATTTTACCTGTTGTGCTTTAGGGGTTAGCCTTGTTTGGTTGACATTCGGGGGGACCCATGTTGGTACCTTGTATCTCTTGGTGAAGAGGATGAGGTCCGTTTTATCCGCGTTGATACTGAGTCCTACTCCATCTGCCCACTCACATGTCTCCCTGAGTGTTCGTTCCATTATGGAGCTGAGAGTCGATGGACATACACCCGTGATAAGTACGCTTATGTCGTCTGCATAAGCTGTTATTTTTGGGGCTTTCCTTTCGAATCTCTTGATGAGGTTGTCGACCACCAGGTTCCACAGGAGGGGTGACAGGACTCCACCCTGGGGTGTTCCCCTTGTGTGCACCTCTGACCATGGAGGCGGTGCCCCACTCTGATTGCACCCGTCTACAACTTAGAAGGTTTTTTATCAAGAGGTTGATTGACGGGTGGGTGCTGGTAGCTTCTAGGCAGCGAGTGCAGTGAGTTTCCACCGATTTTCCCTTGGTGTAGGCGTGTTGGTTGGTTGACATCAGTCCGCTTACTTCGGTTCTGATATGTAGATCCAGCAGCTTTTCTAATGTTTTCAGTAGGAAAGAGGTTAGGCTTATCGGTCTGTAATCCTTGGAACTCACATGGCTGCACTCTCCTGCTTTTGAGAGGAAGACAACTCTAGAGGTTCTACATTGGATCGGGATATAGCCTGTTCTTAGGCATGCTGCGTATATTGCGAGAAGCCATGGGGTGATCACCTCTTTGGTCACTTACAGCAAGGCTGGGAATATTCCGTCCAGTCTAGTTGCTTTTATGTCCGTTAAGGAATCTATAGCCCATTTGATTTTTTTGGGGGTTATTAGGTATGTTGGGGGTGTTTGTTCCTCAGTTGCTAGGTCCTGATGCGTTTCGGCATCGGAAACCTCGGTGCATCCTGAGAAATGGGCCTCCATTAGTTCCGTCAGGGTTTCTTTGCTGCCTTCCGACCACTGTCCGTTGTGTGGTTTGAGTTGACTTTGTACTGTGGGTTGCTTTGACAGCAGCTTTCTCAGCATAGCCGTTTCAGGCACTTTCTCAATGCTGGAGCAGAAGTTTCTCCATGAGCTGCGCCGTGCCTTACGTATTTCCCTCTTATATTCCCTTAATAGCGTCTTGTACTCCTCGTTGATGTTCTTGTCGTTCGCTAGTTTAGCGAGCTTGAAAAATTCCATGAGGTTGTCTCTTTGCAGAGAGAGGTCTCGATTCCACCAGAGTGGTTTGGACTTCTTCCTTGTTCTAGAGGGTGGGCATGCTGTGTGGTATGCCTCTAGCAGTTCCATAGATAGGTTCTCTAGGGACTTCTCTATATCCTCCGCAGATTTCACTGAGCCCAGGCTCGCGACCACGTTGCCGCTTGCTCGCCGGAATGACGGCACTGTCGGTCGAGCGCTGCCTTTTGGTAGCTAGCAACTCTTCCACCTTGTTGCCATGCTGGCTCGTCGATGCCTTCATTTGAGGCACCTGAGCGTAGTGCTTACGGCCCTTCTCTACCTTCAGCTCAGCCCATGCTAGCTTGGATTTCTCCTCCTGGGAAATATCCGCCTTGCCTTGGAGCCTGCCTACTATTTTGAGGGCCGCCTTGTATTGGGCTTTGGCCTTCATTCCCTCCCTCGAACGCTTTGGCCCTTCCCTGCGCAGGGAGCTGGTGCCTGGTTCAGGTGAGCGAAGAACGCTGTCCTCTTCTGTTCTGCTGACGGACAGCACGCTCTCCAGGTCCGAGTCTGCCTCGACAACGGCACCTGCGCGGCTCATCCTACAGAGGGGGGTTGTGGCAGTAGTGTTGCAACTGACGTGACCTGCTCCCGTCACGTCCGAGGTGTGGCCACTGGCGACACGCAGAGAGGATTGCTCCTCCCCGTGCCCGCCGGTGGTAGCAGCCACTCTTCCCACCGACGTTTGGGTTGACATCCCAACCCTTGTTTGATCATCCTTCCGCTCCATACTTGGCATGAAGGTCCATACGGCTTTTTTCGGGGGAACCACCTCCTAGCGTTTTAGGCCTACCCGCCAGGTACCTCTAGCCATGGCCCTGATCCCGCTCCCCCGACTCGAGGTCGAGAAAACGCTGGGCCATTGCCTTAGCTAGACACTGCATTGCCTCGGACGGAGCAAGCGACGATGCATTACCCTTGTCCAGGATAAAGCAGTGCCCATTGCCCAGCCGGCACCCTCGTGGAGGGTTCAGCTAGAGGATTTTCGCCAGCCTTTATGGGCCTTATTAAATTCCTCTCGAATTTCTGCCAGCATGTCGATACGAACGTCGTTCTCCGTGGCGTTCAAACTATCGATCTTATAGCCAGCGAATGATTCGCCGAGCCCGTTCATTCGACCGTACAAAGACTGAACTTTACGTTTATAAAGACTCAGTCTATTACACTACTCGACAAATTTCAACTTTTTTTTTCCGCTGTCTCCAAAAATGACTTTTTCTAATAGATTGGGAGATTTAAAATTTTTTTAAGAATTATGGTTTTTTTTTCATGGAGTAGTTTTTTTTTTAAGAATTTTTAAAAAATCTGGTATTTTTTGTCATAGGTAGTGCTTCTATTTTTCACATAACTCTCGTTTCATACAACTGGTTGTATTGAACTTTACAGTTAAAAAATGCTGATAAATGCAGCTATAAATCCGACTCAGACACTTTGTAGCAGAAACTTAACGTCTGGCAGATATTAAGCTTCCAAATTGAAATTTCGTCATTTTTTTCGGTATTTTTTACCCGAAATTTTGACTTTGAAACTTCTGGAAAAATCGAAAAAAAAATAAATGAATGCCTTGATTTTTGGTTTTAGATAGACACATTAATTACGCGTCGTTTAAGGTATCGCTTATAAAAATATAAAATCAAACGGCTAAGTTATAACCGTTTGACCAAAACGACCCAAATCTCATTTTATCGGAAAAAATACCGAAAAATACTTGAATTTATTTAAGTGTTATGATACTTAAATATTTTTATTGTTATTGCTTGTTACTATTTTTAAAATGGTTTGTCTGTCTTCTTTTGTCATTTAAGTCAGATTCTTTTATGAGAGTCCACACATAGTCGCCCAACATATTCTCATTCCAAACACCTAGATACCGTCGTTCCATAGCTTTTAATTGTTGGTGAAATCTCTCTCCGTGTTCATCACTAACATCCCCAAGGTTTGGCGGAAAAAGTCTAAGTGGGAGTGCAGGAAATGGTTTTTGAGTGAAATGTTGGCTCCAATTTGTTCATAATTCTTAAGTAGGTCTTGAACGATATTAACGTAATCATCTTTCTGTTACCAAGAAAATTTGTTGTAACCATTCGGAATGAGTTCCAGGCTGCTTTTTCATTCGTAGATAAAATATTTTCAAATCCATCATCTTTTAGTAGTTTTCGAAATTGGGGGCCATCAAATATGTACGCCTTCTTTAACTTTTGCCATCGACAGACGTGGAAAAACAGTTTGGAGGTAATTCATCGATTCACCTTCGTTATCCAGTGCTTTAACAACATTTTTTATCAGTCCTAGCTTAATGTGCAATGGTGGTAATATAATGTCTTGGACTGTCACAAGAGCTGCATTTTGTACGTTGTGATGTCCCAAAGTATTTTCGTTCCGTTTTTCCCAGTTCTTTCTTGAGTAATGCTCTTTTCTATCTCGGCTATCCCATAGGCACAGGAAGCAACGGTATTTTGTATAACCGCCCTTCAATCCAGTTAGCATGGCTACAACTTTTAAGTCACACGCGACCTTCCACTGGTGTTCTTTATATTTAATATTTTCTAACAATTTAGTCATTGTTTGGTAGGACTTTTTCATATTAACAGCATGGGCGATGGGAATAGACGGCTTTTGATTTCCATTGTGTAGCAAAACAGCCTTTAAACTTTCTTTACTGCTGTCAACAAATAACCTCCAATCGTTTGGGTCGTAATCTTCACCCAGTTCCCTGAAGAGGCCGAAAATGTCGTGACAAACGCACATGTCATCCTTCGTCATATAAAACTGTGCGTGAACCAAGTGACGCGTCCGGAAATTAGTATAAAGAGGAAGGAAGGTATAAGGAATAAGGAATAAAACTGTCCACAACACTTACACCCCAAATAAATATAACCAGGTAGGATATATATCCGATATATATCAATACTTAAGACTCGGTAAAACCAAAATTACAGGTCCTTTTTGTTTTTTGCAATCCCATTTTGGAAGTTGGACCAAAAACGTACCGGACGGTATTTTTTCAGGTAAAAGTCATTTTGGGTCGTTTTGGTCAAACGGTTATAACTTAGCCGTTTGATTTTATATTTTTATAAACGATACCTTAAACGACGCGTAATTAATGTGTCTATCTAAAACCAAAAATCAAGGCATTCATTTATTTTTCTTTCGATTTTTCCTGAAGTTTCAAAGTCAAAATTTCGGGTAAAAAATACCGAAAAAAATGATGAAATTTCAATTTGGAAGCTTAATATCTGCCAGACGTTAAGTTTCTGCTACAAAGTGTCTGAGTCGGATTTATAGCTGCATTTATCAGCATTTTTTAACTGTAAAGTTCAATACAACCAGTTGTATGAAACGAGAGTTATGTGAAAAATATAAGCACTACCTATGACAAAAAATACCAGATTTTTAAAAAATTCTTTAAAAAAAAACTACTCCATGAAAAAAAAAAAAAACATTCTTCAAAATTTTTAAACATCCAAATCTATCAGAAAAAGTCATTTTTGGAGACAGCGGAAAAGTCGTGTCGACTAGTGTTATTAGCCGTCAAAATATTTTGGCCCGCGCCTGTATTTGGATCGCTTTCCATGTTTAATGGTGCGAAATGCAACGAAATCACGGAGAATAGAGAACCGTTTTAGCGCTGGCGTACAGAATCGAGAAAGAGAGAGTGAAGACACGAAAAGTCGAAACCGTGGCTGCAGTTGTGCAGAGAATGAGAGGCTTGAAGATTATGCGACGGTGCACAGAAGCGGGGGCGAGAATGAGAGACACGAAAAAGTCAATAACCGTGTCTGTGGCTGATCATAGAATTAGAGATTCGACGATTAACTAACGGAATCTCAGACGACCGCACTCTCAACTGAATTTGCACAAAAACCGTTTTTATTCTGCAACAATATATTTGTTTGTGGTTAAACAGCACAGAACCGAATATATTGCTCAATTTAAATGTTTTTACACGAAACGCGATTAGCCAATGTCTTTAATCACATCGGGGTCACCAATGTTTGAGATGCCAAGCTTTTTTGGCACCTATTTCTATCCAAAATAATAATGCGAATTGTTCCAAATTTAATGCTGTTTTTTATATAGGCGGCTGCTAGCTGAAGCCAATTGCTTTCTCAGCCCGATAAATGTACAAACGGGAGATCCAAATGTAAACAATGCGCAGAGAGGTTAGCAGACTACTAAACATTGTCACTGTCGGCTAAACAAAACTAAAGCAGAAGCGACGGCTGCAGAGCGTCCTTTACAGAGGGAGAGTGCTGCAGCGCTGCCGAACGTTGGTGTTTACAATGTATTGTATTGTATTGTATGCATACTTTTAAGTTAGGCCTGTTGATTAGCGGCTGGGCCGAACAACGACATAGATTCCAATATTGCCAGACCTGGTTTTCGAACAAGGTCCTAAAAAAAACTACAAATAATTTTTGAAAATACAAAGACGGCAGTACCGTATTTTCCAACGGCGGTTTGAAGGGTTGATTTGGATGTTTTGTGGCTTTACAGATATGGAAATTAATTATTTAATGTTAAAAATGTTAGAAAAAAAATTATTTTTTTTGACAATAGCTCATGCAGTTAGAGTAGCTACGGTAAAGCAGACCAGAATTCTGGCAGTCAGCATGGCTGGTCATACTAACCGACTAGTTCGAGCCATCTCTGATGGACTTTAAAGTAGCCTGTAGCTGAAATAGAGCAACAGAAGATGAAGCAACTTTTTCAACTAGTGAACAGTTATCAGTGACAGGGTTTTAGTCAAGCGGTAAATAATTCTTCACCGGTTATACCCGGAGTATCGAACTCGGGGCAGACTAGTAATGTTGGTTCAGAAATTTCCGCAGTTTCAGCAGCATCATCCCTTCGTGTAGATCGTGTAAACCAGATAATGCCTAATTGGAAACTGAGATTTACGGAAAAGGCTAGTAGGTCCATTGAAGACTTCATTTATCGTTTTGAAGCATTAACAAAGCAGACTTTGGACGGGAACTTTGATATAACAGCTTGATACGTTAGTAACCTTTTCGATGTGTGCGCCAGCGAATGATTTTGGCGCTATCATTAAAGTGTCTCTGAAGTTTAAGGAAGGGCTTATGCTTAGCCTTGCGGGGCCAATTTAAAGACGACAGAACAGATAGGAATATCCGAACAGAGATAGAGTTACGAAAACAGCGGTTAAACGAATAGATAAACTGTCTGAGCCCATGTCTGTGACGACGGTGAAATACTTTCGTCACCTTGTCCGAACGCGAGAAGTCTTCATGCAGTCCGTAGCTAAATCAAAGCTTCCTACCACTCCGCCAAGTGAGTGCCATACTAGATCTTGATGTTTCAGTAGTAGAGGTTGTTTGCTGTAATTGTGGTGGCAAAGGCCATCGGTATCAAGAATACATGGCAGAACGCAGCATATTTTGTTATAGTTGTGACAGGGCAGATACTTATAAGCCCAGTTGTAGAAAATGCAACCCCAACACTGCTAAGACTCGATGTCGCGTGCACCAGCGAAAAGTGCACGCAAGCATCTGGTCAACCAAGCAACCAATACCTAATAATTGATTGTCCACATTCCACTGAATACATTATAAAAGATGTACCAAACAACGTTTCCACTGAAACCCTTGTTAGACTCCTAAACCGAATTTAAGAAAAAATGTAGACTTGAAAAAAGTTTGCTTTTAACTTCTATAGTTGGAAGACCTCATGACTTACGACCCCATGCTCAGGTTATGCTTTCTGGTAAACCAGTAGTAGGTCTAATGGATACTGGAGCTTCACTTGGCTGCATAGGGGAAAATTGCTCTTCCGATGTTCTTCGAAGTACTATAAAAAATAAACTACTTTTCCTGAATGTAAAAACTGCAGAAGTAAAAATCAAAAGTATATTCGGCAAAGCTTCCACAAAAGTCACGTACAGAGGGGAATCCAAAGAACTCTGCTTCTATATTGTACCTTCTCTGACGGGTGATCTTTACCTAGGATTTGATTTATGGACAACTTACGACCAGTTACCTTTATGACTGTTACTTGATGACAAAAAATTTAGTTATTTAAACTTTGAAAGATTCTACAATGAGGAATCTCCTTCCTTCTCAGCAATTCTTATTCCAGGAGGCAGTTAATTTATTTCCATTATACTCCAACGGAGGGGTGCTGCCGCTTAACACGCGACTCGTTAACCGAGCCGATCGCGGACATGCAGGAAAGATAGGTGTTAGACTAGTGTTCGAAGAAAAGTAGATCTAATCTAACTAAAGAAGTGAAGTAATTACTAATTACGGGAAAGATATAGGAGTATCAGTAATTTAAGACTAGGAAAGGAGTTGGTGGTAGATATAATATGGTAGAGGGAATTATAATCCGAGCATAGGACCCTAAATGGTTCATGCAAGGTGTAATTCGATCTACCAAGCGGAAGAAACAACGGTGTATAATTCCTAATGCTTCTGATAGGAATCGTAAAGTTTATGCGGCTCAACATGTCAGGGCTATCTATGTCACCCTTGATCAAGTTGTGCACAAAAATCACACCAAGCACTTTCCTACGACTAGCTAAGGTTGAAAGGTTTATTAGGAGCAATCTATTAGAGTAGGACGGCAGTCTCACACCTGCATCCCAGCCGAGGCCTCGAAGAGCAAAAAGTAAAAAGTTTTTCTAAACTGATTCTATACGGTCCTGGTGTACGTTGTACTGAGGGCACCATACACAAGAGCCGTATTCTAAAATCGGACGAACCAGAGAGGTGTAGAGAGTCTTTGTTATATAGGGGTCGTCAAATTCCTTTGACCACCTCTTTATAAACCCAAGCACGCCCATGGCCTTGTTCACCATGGTAGAAATGTGTTCTGAAAACCTTAATTTGGGATCCAGTAGAACACCAAGATCATCAACCCGGGTAATTCTCTCAAGAGAACCACCACAAAGGGTGTAAGGAACCAGAAAGGCGCTGGAGCGATGGAAAGTCATTACTTTACATTTTGTAGCATTAAGGTTTAATAAATTTGCACAACACCAAGACTGAAATCTATCGAGATCGGATTGCAACCTGGATTGAAAAGAAATGTCCTTATACTGGACACAGAGCTTAACATCATCCGCATACATAAGTACTCGAGAGTATGTAAATACAGAAGGCAGGTCATTTATAAAGAGTGTAAAGAGTAAGGGGCCTAGATGGCTGCCCTGTGGAACACCCGAAGTCACCATAGCTGGTGAGGACAGGGAGTTTTTGAAAAGGACTCTTTGAGACCTAGAACAAAGGTAGCTAGAGATCCATCTCAGGAGATTGTGTGGGAACCCTAGAAGGTCGAGCTTTTGTGCTAGGAGGGAATGGTTTACAGAGTCGAACGCTTTACTAAAATCGGTGTAAACAACGTCCGTCTGCAGATTACCTTGAAAGCCTTTTATTATAAAGGAGGTAAACTCCAATAAATTTGTTGTGGTTGATCTCCGCCTTATAAATCCATGTTGAGATGGAGATATAAGTGATCTGCATAGATGCTGCAGGTGCGGAGTTAAAATTTTCTCAAACACTTTAGGAATAACGGATAACTTAGATATACCTCTATAGTTCATTGCGTCAGACTTGCTACCTTTCTTATGGAGAGGAATTATATAGGACTCCTTCCATATCGGGGGAAAGCATGAAGAATTTATGGATAGGTTGAATAGTTTAAGCAACGGCCCACACAGAGACTCGGCACAGTACCTGAGTACACAGCCGGGAACTCCGTCCGGACCCGGTGAGAACACCGGCTTTACTGTTCGTAGATCATGAAGCAACGAGCTTTCATTTAGCAAAGGACTAAAAATGCCGTTCGACCTCGGTAAACGGTATGGATACGGCTGACCAGAGTAAACGTCCTGCGAATAGGTAATTTGGAGAAAACGGGCAAAAAAATCGGCAATTGCCTGATCATTATCTGCCGACGTATTAAGGAAGGATAGCGAGGATGGGTGTGTGGAGTTCTACGCTTACTGTTTACGAAGCTGTAGAACTGTTTGGGGTCCTTAGAGAAACGTATCCTACATCGAGATAGGTAATTCTGATAGCATTGAGCGTTAAGAACTGAAAGGTTTGACCGAGCTATTACATAACGAGAAAGAGAAGAAGGAGAGCCAATTTCTTGACATTTTTTATAACGACTTGATTTTGAGTCTTTTAGATGGGATAGCTCCTTGGTAAACCAAGGGGGTTTTCTTGATCTTATCGGACAGGAAAGTGGGACACAAGAGACAAAAAGTGAGTCCAGTGCATCATAGAAAATGTTTGTGCCTGTCGTAACATCACTGCACAAATATAAAGCGTACCAATCAAAATCCCTAATGAGGTTACTAAGCTTCGTAAACTCGGCTTTACGGAAGCAGCGGACACATTGGGGTAGTTTACCGGACCGATCCAGTACCGTTCGTCCTAGGTCGAGGGACACTTCAAAAGTGGGATGGTAGGCATCTTCAGGTATAGAGAGCGGGGGGACTCGAGTTAACAACGCTAAGGTCGCATCCGTTACAAAGCACAGATCAAAAAATCGATCCAAGGAATTTGTAACATGGTTAACTTGAGACAGGTAAATCAAGCCGTCAACAAAGTCATGACGTGCCATGGGTACCAGGCTATTAGACTCATTTGCCGGAGACCAAAAAATTCCTGGCAAGTTGAAGTCACCAAGAACTATCATTTGATCTTTGTCAGATAGCGAGGAAGAGATAGCGGTTAAGGCGGACAAATGCTGCTCGTAAATTGCGATATCCGAAGAGGGTGGAATATACGAACAAGTTATGAAAACTGAGAAAGCGGGAAGAATCAGTTTTATACACAGAAATTCCAGTTCTGCTGGATCTGGACTGTGAAAAGTTCCGACGTGAAGTTTGAGTCCACAGCAATCAGAACCCCTCCTGCACGTCGAGACGAACGATTCTTTCTATAAGTTGTATACCGAACTGCCAAAACTTCGGGACTAAGAATGTCCGGCTTTAACCAGGTCTCGGTAAACACAATAATGCGACAGTATCCTGGAAAAAAAATGCTGACCTTACTACGTAAGCCTCGACCATTCTGATAGGTCACTAAAAGAGAGTTTGTTAGTTTTTTGGACGGATGGAGGTGGAGCGGGAAGATGACGATGGAGCATTGGTCTGAATAGTTGGCAGAGTTATTGGGGACCTAGTCTTCTTCTTTGCCTTAAACTCCATCACCACCAAATGCTCCGGCCAAAATTTGGCAGAACAGAGGGTGTTAAAGTGATTTTAAGAAACACTTATTTTAAAAGAAGCTATCAGGGGCAAGCCGTGAGACAAGAACTTGTCTCTTTGGTGGGATCCCCACCAATCTTGGCACCACAGGCCTATCACCTGTGATGGTAATACCCGGTGGTCCGGGACGTATATTCACTGGTGGGGTCGGAATTGCGGGGACAGCTAATTTTGAAATTAGGGACACGGAAGCTACAGACGGTCTTGGCTGCATGCTCTCCGACGCGATAAATTTGGCTACCGAATTTTCATCACCAGCAGCTGTCGTTGCCCTCTGAGTAGCGAACGAAATCAACTGCTGCACTCCTGGAGTGGTCGGAGTCAGCTTGTCAGCATCGGCCGGCCGAGGGGCAGTTGGCACATGCAGATCCCGCGGAGTGACCTTTTTGCGCCTATGAGACTCAGTCAGTAGTTTAAAACCACTAAACTGAGACTCCATGGCTAGGAGTCGATCGTATTGCTCTTTGAAGCCCACGGTCAGCACCCTAAAGCCCTTCCGGGTCTGCCTCATAAACGCTGCCATCTGCCTCTCAACCGCACGGCATGCCTCACAGCTGTAATGCAGGCTATTCCTTTTTGAGATGGCATCACCCACGAGACCGGAAAACCCAACGCATTTAGCGTGCACTACGCTATCGCAGAGCCAGCAGGGGATACTCGGCTGATCATTGGTGATCTTGCAGGTTTTTTTTAGCACAGACCACAGAGAATTACATTTTAAAAATAATTTTATTATTTTTTCCTTAAAAAACACTGATATCAGACCAGTGTGCCAGATATACGCCAAAAAAAGAAATTCGTGAAAATGAGAGCGGTGACAGCAGTTACAATTGAAAGAGAGAGAGAGAGAGAGCGCAACTGCACAGAAAATATCGAGAGAGGAAGAACAGTTATTCAGGTGTGGGTAATAGGGAGAGAGTGATAAATCAGGGGTTATTTTCATAAAACACCGGCTGTTTAAGAAAAATAGGTAGAAAGTAAGCGGAGTGCAAAACAAAAACACGTCTGATTGCTACAAAGAGAATCGAACGAGGCGGTAAACACTCTCTGAGGAGACGATTTGGGACAGAGGTAAATACTCTGTGAAGGGGCAGAGCCCCCTCACAACACACATGACACCGACACATAATACATAAAAATTGTACATAAAAATTTCTTGGCACACCTTCATTAAAATAATATAGCATAGCAAAAAATTCTTTCTCATCGAATTTATATATTTTTCGAACGCCAACATAAATTTTTGCAAGATCATTTTTTGACTGTTGCTGCCACAGTCGAAAAATAATTACATTTTCCATATTTGTTGTCAAGTTTTGACAAAATGCAGAGTATACATTTTTTTTATACCCGGTACTCGAAGAGTATAGGGGTATATTAGATTTGTGTGGATAACGGTTGTGTGTAACGCACAGAAGGAAGCGTTTCCGACCCAATAAAGTATATATATTCTTGATCAGCATCAATAGCCGAGTCGATATAGCCATTTCTGTCTGTCCGTCCGTCTTCATTTGCGCCTATATCTCAGAGACTATTAAAGCTAGAGCAACCAAGCTTTGTATCCAGTCTGCTGTGTGATCACACTACTCCAAATGTAATTCAAAATTTCGCCCCGCCCCCTTCCGCCCACACAAAGGACGAAAGTCTGTGGCGTACACAATTTTGAATATACAAGAAAACTAAAAACGCAGAGTCATAGAGAATGCCCATTTCTATCAGAGTGTTGAATCTGGATCAGAACGGATCATTATTATAGCCACAATGAAGAAAATCATTTCGAAAGTCATCATTCCCTCTCGCTCTCTCTCACACGCGACGCCATCTGCTTTGCTTATTCGTATAAATGAGCGCCTAGTTCTCAGAGACTATAACAGCTAGAGCAACCAAACTTTCTATCCAAGCTCCTGTGATACCGAACCAGCACAAGTTTGTTTTAAAATTTTGCCACGCCCCTTTCCGCCCCCACAAAAGACGAAAATCTGTGGAATCCACAATTTTTAAGATAAAAGAAAACCAAAAACGCAGAATCACGAAAAATTACCATATCTACCAGATTACCGAATCTGGATCAGATCAGATTAATATTATGGCCAGAAGAAACAAATTAAATTTCAGTGGCTACGCATCGCCTGCCAAGCGCTGACTCATGCCCTCTCTCTCTCTGTCGTAAACACTTGTACGTCTCAAATATGTAGTTATACATGTCATGTAGAAATGTAGGCGCAGATATACAAAGCATATGTAAACAAAAATGGAAACATGTAAAAAAATTCAAAAAAATTTATTTGTTTAATTTAAATATTATTTTCGTCCCTTTTGAGAACATATAATAAATTTCATAAGTCGTAGGCTCATATATGTATGCATGTATATACTGACTGAGTACCGGGTATAAGGTAAAGCCGCGGCCTTTGCCGCGGCTCACAACGTTCCCTCTCGTTTTGTTTGCTGTTGTCAACTGTGTTTTCCATGGATGGTGGATAGTGGACTGTTGGAATCAAGGTTTCACATAAATCCCACCGTTTTTACAAAGTTCTGAATTTTTTTTCTTAGGTACTGCTTCTATTTTTTATATAGCTTAAGTCTCCTATAACTGGTTGTATTGAACTTTGCAGCTCTGACAAATGCAGGTTGTGACGTGCATCGGCCGGGGTATGCTCGCCTCGCCTTGGATCACAGAAATTGGTTAGATTCTGGGTGTGGTAGCTATAATGCGTGCTCTCGGGTTCAAGAAGACGCTATAGGCTTAAGCAGCATAAAAATCTCTCTTTATTATTCTTAAGCTTACAAAGAGAAGATTAGATGTGTCTTACTGGGCCTCCGGAAGGGGTCTTCCTTCTAGCTTTGCTACTCGGCCGCACGTGGCTGTTTGCTGCGTGCAGGTCGTTGCTTGTCGTCGGTCTCGCAGGGAAACGCCGAGATGTACTCCCGAGGTATTCTCGACGATACCACGGTAGGACACACTTTGTGAGAAGTATCGTTGCAGAGGTAAAAACACTTTGATGTAAAGATTTGTGGCAGAGGTAAACACTCTCTGGGGCGAAGAATTGTTGCAGAGGTAAACTGTAGTATGTTGTATGCCAAAAGAGCATATGCCCACAGTATTGTAGAGTATACAATATTACAAGTGGTCATATGCCCAACTTAAAGTAAGAGTATCATACTCATAACACAGCGACACTTTGTTGCTATGTTTATACAAACACATGCGCTGAAATACGATCGTCCACTTATGCGGACTGGCCGCAACGCGGGATCGCTAGCGTAAACAATTTTCCAGTATGTGCCGTATGCATGTACTTATACATAAGCACATAACTACATACATACTGCAACTCTCTCTCTCTCTGCCGAAGTTCTTAGCGGCATAAGCATAATACATATATATGCTATACATAACCGTCTCTCTGCTGACCAACTGTCGGCAGCGCAGCTACGAGACTTAGACTTACTCAGGACTTAAGTAAAAATGTAAAAGTCAGATACAATTGTACGTTGGGCGCGGCACCTTTGCTGCTCCTCAATAATAAAAAGATACATTTGAAACTATATTACAAACTTTTTAATACATGGCGACCGTGACAAGTGTCACGAACATGTAAAAGTGAATAAAAAAAAAATTTTATAAATGAATAAGTGAAGCACCAACGACTCTAATGCAAGCAACAAAAGCAACAGCAACAAGTGTGAGAGGCAATCCGCCCCTTACGCCAGCGCGGGAATTGGAGGAAAAACAATAAGACTGAGTGAGTAGAGTGCGTGTAATGGGCAAACGCGGAGGTCAGAAAGTCAAAATCACAAAAAGAATAGCACACATTAAATGGCTATTATATACAAATACCCCGCCCGCATGGGCAACGGCACAAAAATTAACTGCCGAGCTTGACATTCTAAAAGAAACCCTCCAGCCAGGGGCGAACGCACAGAAAATTTTTTCGGGGGGGGGTTCGACTATAAATTTTTATAAATGGAGTGCCCAGCCTTTGATGTCTTACGATGTTGATAAATGTTGCAGAAGCTGAAATTTGCGGCATTTTGAAATATCCACCTTTTCACCGTAAACAGCTAGTTCTTTATTTTGAAGTTCATACCTATGAATTCGATTTTCTAATTTTCCTAAAATTTCCCCCCCCCCCCCGCGTTCGCCACTGCCTCCAGCAAAGAAAGCCAAATACCGCAACTCACTCAGCAAATACAATTACAATTGTAAAAGAAAAAGTAACTAAAAAACCTCCATCTCCCAAGCCGCTGCCGAAGAAACCAAACGTCTGCCCAAACGACTGCCCTGGACCGCTGTACGCTCCAGCATGCAAATCCACATGCTTGGGACCAGCCCCGCCTAAGAAGATAAACCACGGACATCAGCAGCAGAGACAATAAGCGTGAAAGGCAGGCCGCCTTTTACGCCTTCGAGGGAGCATCAGCGAGCCAACCGGCGACGACCAGCTGTTGCTGGAAGCAGATTAATAAAATAGATTATTATTAATATATATGTATATAAGGAAAAATTTTTGTAAAATTGAGCGGAACTTTTTCCGCCCAATAGAAGTATAGCCCGTAAAGCTATATGAACCAATAGGTAGGAAAACTTGTTACATGCTAAGTAATGCGATAGACAAATTTGACGAAACAACAAACAATTATAAGAACACTTTAAAATTATATATGCCCAAAATGGCAATTGTAGATGTTAAGTCAGTGGACTCCACTGCTAATGTAATTAATAAAGTAGAGTCAAACAACAATGACTTAGAGTTAATACATACACTGTTAATAATAATTGTTGTTATAATGTGCGCAAATTGTTTTTATAAACTGTACAAACTACACAATAAATGCTTGAAAAAGAAATATATGAGCCAGGCAAATGATCTGGATAAAATATAAAAAAAAAGCGCAAACAACATTAAAAAAAAAAGGAATCACCTTTTACTCTAAGAAAATGAAATAAAGCAAATAAAAGAAAAATTAAAATTTTTGAAAAAATATGACCATGCTTAAGGCAATTGAAGAAAAATTTAATAGAGTTCAGTTTATATCCATAAAATAATGGAATGGAATGAACTATATAAAGAAATTAATAATATTAAAATAAACTTTGACAAATCGTATAAGTCACTCACACAGAATAGACCAATTCAGAAAACAACAATAAAGAGACATGTACAAATATTAGTAGAATGCTTTAATGAGGCACGTATGCTAATACATGGCCAGAGGGATAGATTAAATCAAGATCATTGGTCCCAGGTATCAAAATTTTTGGTGAGATTGAGATCAAATTTAATATCAATCAAACTAAAGTTCAATTTAGATATCCTTGTACCGACCATATTGAATACTTCTCTAACAGTTGATGAACCGGAATCAACAGAACAAGCTGACACTGACCAAACAGAGTCAGAAGAGCTTGCAATTGCGAATCCAAAAATAGAGGAGCAAGATTTAAATAATCTTACTATTCCAGCCATTTTGCAGTCAGATCCGGATAGTTCTACAGATTCTGATACTTGTTCAGCAACAATAGAGAACAAAGTAACGAGCCATATCACAATGGCGCAAACCAATATTGAATTCATTAACACAGCAACCAAGCTTATACCAGCTTTTGATGGTAAAGCTGAAAACTTAGCAAGTTTCATTGATGCTTTAGAAATATTGGAATCGATTAAAGGCGAACACGAAAGATTAGCAGTTTCAATAATAAAATCAAAGCTAAAAGGTGTCGCCAGAAATCTGATCAGAAATGAGACATCAATATCTGAAATCATTTCCAGCTTAAAAGACAATGTCAAAGGCGAAACTGTAGAAGTATTATCAGCTAAACTGATGAACCTACAGCAACGCAATAAAACCGCTAACCAGTACGTACAAGAGGTTGAGCAGTTGACAAAATCTTTAGAAGGTGCATATATAGCAGACGGCTTACCTCTTCAGTTAGCCAGAAGCTATTCGACTCAAAATGCTGTAAAAGCAATGACCAAAAATTGCACAATTGATAAGGTAAAAGTTATCATGCAAGCTGGTACCTTCAATTCAATGAATGATGCCGTATCCAAATTTGTAGATGGTTGCACAGAAGCAACCGGACAGCCAAATACTATCCTTTATTACACAAATAACTCACAACGCGGCGGAAATCGCGGACGTGGAAGTCACAGAGGTAACTTTCACAGTCGCAACAATAATAACCAATTCAATAATGGACGAGGCCAATATAGAAGAAACTCAGTAGGCCGTGGCAACTCGAATCGAGGCCACAACAATAACAATTCAAACTATGTCAGAGTAGCCGATGCATCGGAAAACTCGCAACAACCCTCAGATATTCAGCAGTAGGAAATTATGCGGTTCATACCATCAATCTTAGTTTAAATATATTTGTAAACTTTTTCAATGTAAAAACAACTAAAAAACTTGTATTTTTAATAGATACTGGTGCAGACATATCTCTGTTAAAGGAAAATTCTGATATCTTTCATGATATCCAAACACATAAGAAGATCAATATTCAAGGCATAGGCCAAGACATAATACAGTCCAAAGGACTGATTTCAATAGAGATACAGACAAGTAAATACATAATTCCACACGATTTTCACTTAGTAGATTTGCATTTCGCAATACCTTGTGATGGAATATTAGGCATTGACTTCATTAAGAAATTCAATTGCCAGCTAGATTTCAAACCAAATGAAGATTGGCTCATAATGAGACCAAATAATCTAAATTTCCCAATTTATGTTCCAATAACATACAGTTCTGGTAATAATTCCATTGTACTACCAGCAAGATCCCAAGTAGTCAGAAAAATTCACCTATCATCAGATGAAGATAGTGTACTAATTCCAAACCAGGAAATTGAAGAAGGCATTTATGTTGCAAACACAGTTGCAACAACCAAAAATGCATTTGTCCGATTTCTGAATACGACCAGTACCGATCAAGTAGTAAATATTAAAAATTTGTCATATGAACCACTTTCGAACTACGACATAGTTCAAAACAATCCAGAAAATAGAGAAAAAACTGTCTTATCTCAATTAGCTAAAAATTTTCCACCACAATTCAAAAACCAATTGACTAACTTATGCACCCAGTTTAGTGACGTATTCGGACTCGAAACCGAATCGATCACTACCAATAACTTCTACAAACAAAAGCTAAGATTGAAGGATGATGAACCGGTCTACATAAAAAATTATAGAAACCCTCAAAGTCAAAAAGACGAGATACAAGTACATGTACAAAAATTAATCGACAATAAAATAGTCGAACCATCTGTATCACCTTATAACAGCCCACTTTTGTTAGTTCCGAAGAAATCTCTTCCAGGTTCTGACAAGAAAAAATGGCGATTAGTAATTGACTATCGTCAAATTAATAAAAAACTGTTGTCGGATAAATTCCCGCTACCTAGAATTGATGACATTTTGGATCAACTAGGAAAAGCAAAATACTTTTCATGCCTTGATTTAATGTCGGGATTTCATCAAATTGAACTCGAAAAAAGTTCAAGAGATATAACGTCTTTCTCAACAAGCAATGGCTCGTATCGCTTCACGCGATTGCCATTCGGTTTAAAAATAGCGCCAAATTCTTTCCAGAGAATGATGACTATAGCATTTTCCGGATTAGAACCTTCTCAAGCTTTCCTTTATATGAATGATTTAATAGTCATTGGTTGTTCCGAAACACATATGCTCAAAAACTTAACTGATGTTTTCGAGAAATGTAGGAAATACAATCTTAAATTACATCCTGAAAAATGTTCATTTTTCATGCATGAAGTCACATTTTTGGGACACAAATGCACGGATAAAGGAATCTTGCCTGACGACAAAAAATACGACGTCATTAAAAATTACCCAGTTCCACATGATGCGGACAGCGCCAGACGATTCGTTGCATTCTGCAACTACTATAGACGTTTCATCAAAAATTTCGCCGACTATGCTCGTCACATAACAAGATTATGTAAAAAAGATGTAAAATTCGAATGGACAGCTGATTGTCAGCATGCTTTCGAACATCTCAAATCGGCACTAATAAATCCGAATTTATTGCAATACCCAGATTTCAGCAAAGAATTTTGCATAATAACAGATGCAAGTAAACATGCATGTGGAGCAGTTTTAACTCAAAACAAAAATGGACTCCAACTTCCAGTTGCTTATGCATCAAGATCGTTTACTAAGGGTGAAAGTAATAAAAGTACAACAGAACAAGAATTGGCAGCAATTCATTGGGCAATAACTTATTTCAGACCATACATTTATGGTAGACACTTCACTGTCAAAACAGATCACAGACCATTAACATACTTGTTCTCAATGGTAAATCCAAGCTCAAAGCTAACGCGTATGAGACTTGAACTAGAGGAGTATAATTTTACAGTCGAATATCTGAAGGGTAAAGACAATTTCGTAGCTGATGCGTTATCAAGAATAACCATTAAAGAGCTACAAAACATAACCGGAAATATAATGAAAGTCACTACAAGATATCAAAATAGACAGAAAATCCGCGCGGGTAACCAAGAAATAGAATTGCCAAGGCAATCTATAGAAGAAGCTTCTAAGCCCAACGTATATGTTGTCATAAACAATGATGAAGTACGTAAAGTAGTGACCTTGCATGTAAAAGATACGCTATTTTTATTTAAGCATGGTAGAAAAATTACTGCAAGATATGATGTTAGCGATTTATATACCAATGGAATCCTAGACTTAGGTCAATTTTTCCAAAGGCTTGAAACGCAAGCTGGTATAGACAAAATCAGCCAACTCAAAATGGCACCGTGGGAAAATATCTTTGAACATGTTTCAATAGATAATTTCAAAATTATGGGCAATAAAATATTGAAAACATTGAGAGTAGCGCTACTCAACCCGGTGACCCTAATAGAAAAACAAAAAGATATAGAAGCTATTCTGTCTAAATTCCATGACGATCCAATACAAGGAGGTCATAGCGCCATTGCAAAAACCTTGGCCAAGGTAAAAAGACATTATTTTTGGAAAGGTATGACTCGAGACATTACTAAGTACATACGAAAATGTCAAAAATGCCAAAAAGCTAAAATAACCAAGCATAGTAAGACCCCATTAGTAATAACAGATACGCCAATAAATGCTTTCGACAGAGTGATAGTAGACACTATTGGTCCACTACCAAAATCAGAAAATGGCAATGAATATGCAGTTACTCTAATATGTGATCTAACTAAATATTTAGTTGCCATACCAGTTCCAAATAAAAACGCGAACACTGTCGCTAAAGCAATTTTTGAATCATTTATTCTGAAGTACGGTCCAATGAAGACGTTCATTACGGACATGGGAACAGAATATAAAAATTCAATTATAAATGATTTGTGCAAGTACCTAAAAATTGAAAATATAACATCTACTGCACACCACCACCAGACAGTTGGAACAATAGAACGTAGTCATAGAACTTTCAATGAATACATACGATCATATATGTATATCGGTTGATAAAACTGATTGGGACGTATGGCTTCAATACTTCGTTTTCTGTTTCAACACGACCCCCTCAATGGCACATAATTATTTTCCATATGAGTTAGTATTTGGTAAAACAAATAATTTACCAAAACATTTTAATAGTATAGATAACATAGAAACAATATATAATATAGATGACTATGCTAAGGAAAGTAAATATAGATTAGAAGTAGCATACAAAAGAGCTAGAATAATGATCGAAGAAAGTAAGAAGAATAATAAGATATTGTACGATCAGAAAATAAACGACATAGATATATTAGTAGGTGATAAAGTCTTATTAAAAAATGAAACAGTTCATAAGTTAGATTATAAATATACTGGTCCGTATAAAGTAACGGAAATAGAAGATAGAAATAACGTTGTAATAACTAATAATAAAAACAAAAAACAAACAGTTCATAAGGATAGATTAAAAATTTTTATTTCATAATTGTATTTAGCATGGCCATGCATTAATAAATGCATTAGTAAATGTTTTAATAAAAAAAAAAATATTATTTGTAATTTCATTCTCTTTGAATTCAAAAAAAAAAAAAATAAATAAATAAAAAATAAAAATAAAAAATATTCTTTAATACAACATAGTAACTAAAGAGATAAAAATAAAAATAATACTTATATACATATATATATTTTCATATTAAATAACTCCATAATATTACGTTATTTCTTTAAAAAGGGAGGTGTAGTATGTTGTATGCCAAATGAGCATATGCCCACAGTATTGTAGAGTATACAATATTACAAGTGGTCATATGCCCAACTTAAAGTAAGAGTATCATACTCATAACACAGCGACACTTTGTTGCTATGTTTATACAAACACATGCGCTGAAATACGATCGTCCACTTATGTGGACTGGCCGCAACGCGGGATCGCTAGCGTAAACAATTTTCCAGTATGTGCCGTATGCATGTACTTATACATAAACACATAACTACATACATACTGCAACTCTCTCTCTCTCTGCCGAAGTTCTTAGCGGCATAAGCATAATACATATATATGCTATACATAACCGTCTCTCTGCTGACCAACTGTCGGCAGCGCAGCTACGAGACTTAGACTTACTCAGGACTTCAGTAAAAATGTAAAAGTCAGATACAATAGTACGTTGGGCGCGGCACCTTTGCTGCTCCTCAATAATAAAAAGATACATTTAAAACTATATTAAAATCTTTTTAATACAAAACACTCTCTGAGGAGACGATTTGGGACAAAGGTAAATACTCTGTGAAGGGGCAGAGCCCCCTCACAACACACACGACACCGACACACTTAGGGCGAACTTGCTATAAATATATATCGTTATTTTAATTTCTATTACTTCTTTTGTTTTCCCTAGTTCGTAGTATTCTACAATTATCCTTTTAGGTTAAGAAATAGATGATAAGAATCCAAAACAAATGCGCCTTAGTAATGCGGGAATCGTGACCGTGGGGCGGTTCACGGGAACCGTAACGATCATCACTGACGAGCATCACTGACGAGCATCACTGACGAGCATCACTGACGAGCATCACTGACGAGCATCACTGACAGGCACATCTATCACAATACCCCGCCAACAAATAGGGAGAATGGCAAAGAGAGAGCAAAAAACCGCAGAGAGAGAGAGAGCAGAGACTGCAGCAGAGGGATTGCCGCAGCAGAGAGATCGCCACAACGCAATACCTCGTCAACGAATAACGTAAACAGAAGCAACAGCCGAGGGAGGCAGATATACCGGTGTGAGCGAGAGGGAAGACCGCAGAGAACGAACGCCAGCCACCCACGTAACGGCAAGCCAGGTGACAAGCGAAAAACGCCGGTGGAGGCTACGGGCAGAGGCTCGAGCCTCAAGGCCTGGAGTGGCCGGCAAAAAATGAAATCGGGAGTCGAAATTTAGCAGTGAAAGGAACCAGAAGTGATCCGGGAAAAATATTCAAAGTGCCAACAAGGAAGAAAATCCACAGGAGTCAACCGACGGGATTGGGCTGCTCAAGATGACAGGAGGAAATAGCGGGTAAGCTGGTCTCGCGTAAACGAGCTAGGGAATAGAAAGGTGCGACAGGGACCCTTAATAACAAAACAATTCCATAGTTAGACAAGGCAGGTCAATAAAGAGCATTTTCAGCAGAAAACTTTACTATATATCCCGAAAGCCCTCGATTCTTAACCTCGTCCACCGACCACGCGGGGTGTCTTGCGCCATGCACGGGTCCATCCGATCCCTCTCTGTAGTCCCCAAATACAAATGATTCTGTATAGGGAACTGGCCCTTGACAGACTGAAAGACCCGAGCAGGGATCATTAGAGTGGATCTGGGAAAAAGTAGTGCGAAAACAAGTGACGTAAAGAGTGGCAGGCTACCAGGCATAGCTAAGCATCTGACCCCCCACCCCCCGAATTTCCCAGCTGAAAACGTCCTCCGCGCCCTGCGGAACCCCGGGCAGATCAGACTCCAAAAAGTACAGTAACCAGAGAAGCAGAATAGTGGCGGGATCACGCGGCCACGTGGCACGGTCACAAGGTTGTACCACCAAACCAAGCGTGGGCAGCCAGCAGCAGCATCAGGATAGGAAAACAGGAGCAGCAGTATCAGGCATAGGATTCTCTGGTTCAAATACAGCTGAGGCTGATTTTTCCCTCTCCCCCTAGCAAACAACCGCAAGTCCTGATTCAAAAGCGATCACCCGGGTACGGTAGGCCCAGCCGCCGACATGCCAGGGAGAATTGGGAACCACGCCATCGCCACATCACGTGCGAGAGAGACGGCATGTGACGCCGTGAGAAGAGCTTAGCCCATCCGGCGCATCGACACAAACGGAGAGAAAGGGCGACCCCCGCGACACGGCGACAAGGGGAACAACAGCCGCTCGGCCGCGGTACGCAACGATCAGGCACGGATCGCTTGCCTCTCGGCGGTCGAGAGAGGACGCCCAGCATTCCTAACGCGGGCAGTGGCGACTCGACGACTCGGCGACACAGCGACAAGGTGACAGCGCGGCGACAAGTTGACAACGCGACAGCAGAGGAGAGAAAGGGCCTCGCCCCGGCGTCAGAGCTCGCTGACCAAAAGCTGGGCAGCAGCAATAAAAGGAGGAGTCCGAGCTCAGCAGGGGCAATCAAGTCCGAGCCTTCGACCGGGAAGAATCACACCCAAGACTACGAAACTTTAACAAGTATCCCTGACCGCAGTATCGCGCCGCGTACACCTGCACCTGCAGCATGCCAAGTTCAGTCGGGAGCAGGAACTAGACCGAATCTACGAGAATTTCTGACCGGAGTACCAAATGTACACCCGAAGGCAGGACTTCAATTCCCTCACAGACCTCACCCAGCTCGTCGCAGCGTACGAGACCGCGAGTCCCCTCGCAGCAGCGGAACCGGACCAACCCACCAGCCCCGCGCAGCCCGTACTCCAGTAACGAGACCATAGCATCACGTGGCATCACAAAAGAGACCAGCGGGACATCGAATGGGGTTGCTCGAGTGATCACTCAGGAGGAAGAACGGCCAATCGATGTGAGCCGAGCATGCCAGAACTGTGGGGAGGTTTTACATTTTAGCCTAGCATGCACCAATCGGCAGAAGCTTTTCTGTTGGGATTGTGGCCGCCGAAACATCAGGACCATCTACTGCTGCCGGAAGACCGAGTCGGGAAACGGATCGAGTCTCCGCCCAGTAGGGACATGGGCGGAAACACGCACTCAGGACTCGGAATAACTCACCCATTGAGTATGGTCGGAGGAAGGATCGCAGCCCTGATGACCATAAATAGGAGAGCCTTCTCGGCGACTCCACCACCAATAGCAGTCGCATCGCCGCAGCCGCGCATAGTCACGTTCGCCGATCCCCTCGTCACGACAAGTTGTCCCACGGCTGCCTCAACTCCTCCGAAGACGACTACAGCCCTCGACCCACGACAGAATCCCTGGAAACGAAGACGCAGCCGACGACGCAAGACTTCGGGACACCAAGACATACCCGCAAGTACGACCAGAAACACGGCGGCTCCGATCGGGTCGACCATCTTTTCGGTCTGTAGCTCGAACCGAACGAACCAACAAAACACAGAAACCTTGGCATCAACGAGCACTCACGCCTCGTTGACCAAGGGATCCACAACACAGCTACGACACAGGGCAGGAACCTTGGCGTCAGGAGAGATGCGTATATGCGTAGACTATCGACAACTAAACGCTCGATCCGTGCCAGACGCATACCCACTACCTCGCATCACCAACATCCTGGAGAGGCTCCGTAACGCAAGTTATATTTCAACGATGAAATATACTCGAGCCCAGAGTACGTAAACTGTATATACTGTCAAATTCTGGTAGCCGAGGGCAGCAGAGAAGCCACCGCGATCACCGTGCCGGGCAGAGGGCTCTTCCACTGGAAGGTCATGCCATTTGGACTTCACTTAGAACCAGCGACCTTTTAACGGGCCTTGGACAGCGTCATCGGACCCGACATGGAGCCATCCGCCTTTGCATATTTGCACGACATCATTGTCATCGTGGCAAGTATAAAGAAGCACATCAAGAACTTGCGAGAAGTCTTCCGGAGGTTGCGAGAGGCAAACCTTAGGCTGAACCGGAACAAATTCAGTTTCATCAGGAAGAGCCTGGTATACCTCGGACATGTAATCAGCGAACAAGGCATTCACACCGACCCCGAGAAAGTCATCGCAGTCCAAAAACTGACACCACCCACCACGTTAAAGGAGCTGAGGCGTTGCATCGGAATGGCCTCATGGTATCGACGTTTCGTGCCTAACTTCGCCACCATAGTGCAGCCAATGACCACCCTCCCGAAAAAGGATCAAAAGTGGGGGTGGACAGAGGATCAGCAGCAGGCCTTCGAAACGCTGAAGGAGAAATTGACTCAAGCCTAAGTGCTAGCTTGTCCGGATTTCAACGAGAGATTCGTTTTGCAGACAAATGACAGTGCGTACGGCCTCGGAGCCGTATTGACACAGCATATAGCGGAAGAAGAGCGGGCCATCGCCTACGCCAGCTGACGGTTACTCAAGGCCGAAGAAAACTGCTCCGCCACCGAAAATGAGTGTCTGGGCATCGTCTGGGCCATCCGGAAGCTTCGATGTTTCTTGGAGGGTTCTCATTTTGATGTGATTACGGATCACCTCGCATTAAAATGGTTGAACTCCATAGATAATCCCACCAGACACATCGCTCGATCTGAATTGGAATTTCAACAATACCAGTTCGATATACACTATCGACAAGAAAGCCAGAATGTCGTGGCCGAACCCTCTCACGACAACCAGTGGAGTCATTGCAACGCGCTGAAGAAGAAGAAAACACATCGATCATCCGACAGCGGGTCGCCTGGGAATCAGGAAGACGACCACCCGGATTATCCAGTGATACTACTTGCCTGGACTCTACCGAGATGTCGCCCGCTACATCCGACGATGTGTCAGTTGCCAACGATTCAAGGTGAGTCAAGTCAAAGCGGCTGGATAAATGCTGACACGTCAGGCTCAAGGACCACTTGACATCCTCTGCGCTGACTTCGTGTGTCTTTTGCCTCGATCCAAGCACGGGAATACCATGCTATTGGTGTTGGAGTACTCCAGTTCCTCTCCCCGAACATAGTACGTCTACAACACCACCTAGGACGGCAGCGACGAACCGCCGGGCTGGCAGATCTCAAGGTCTTCTACGAATAAGACGACGACGATCAAAACAACCACGAAGATACAGCAGCAGAAGACGAACCAGGCATACGAGCCCACGCACACGCGAGTTCATGGGGGCCACTTAGAGTAGTGCGCTGCCATAATGTCCTCGCTCTGCACATTGTATACAACATTGTATACAACGATAACTCCTACAAATTGTAAGTCACACCTATAGGTAGGGCCAGGTACAAGGTAGCATTTAGCTAGGCAGGATCTAATCTCCGAAAGTTTCTCCCCTTAGACACGTCGGCAAGAACCACAGCATACCGAACGTATTGTATAATCTTAAGTAATAACATCACATTGTATACAACGATAACTCCTACAAATTGTAAGTCACACCTATAGGTAGGGCCAGGTACAAGGTAGCATTTAGCTAGGCAGGATCTGATCTCCGAAAGTTTCTCCCCTTAGACACGTCGGCAAGAACCACACTATACCGAACGATAGAGGCACCAGGTGGTCAAAGAAGACGGCCTAGGAGCGCGTCCCCAACAGAGATGCCCCACGAGGCACAACGCATCACCACAGCAGGACTCCCCGTGACCAGATCAAGCAACACCATAGAGCCCGAACCGGTCCAGTTAACAAACGGGACCACAGCACTCAAAACGCGTTCGCCAAAGCGTGCCGAGCGTATCACGCCAAGGCCACTGCCGGTGCCGTTGCGTATGGTGCTGGGCGTCACACTCCCCCCTCCTCTCTAAGTCGGTTGTCCTCCTTCTTCCTGGGTTGATACCAGGGACCGATGCAAACGTCCCCGGCTCGGGACCCCAGCTATGCACGCTACGACTGAACCACTGCGCGGCAACACCATCGGCCCCTCTGAGCGACTCGATGGACGGGAAGGACCCTCCACGTCCTGCGAAGCCCTGCAGAACCTCCACGCGACTGGAGACCAGATAACGCCACCAACAACCCATGGCGAGTAATACGCCCAGACAAATCGCGATATGGTCTCGACGCGATATGGTCTCTGCGGGCCGAAAACTAAGCCCTACGTGAGGAGTTGGTCTCGTGCGGTCTCGCGCTACGAATACAAGCGGCGGGCCAGGCTGTACCTAAAACGGCTGAAGTCACACCCACCCCCCCACCACGGGGTGGAGTCGGCTCCATCCCCGTACATACCCCCGACAAACCGCGCGGATGAGGGATGAGGACTTCGACGCTCCGGTAGACACTGAGCCGCGCTGGGGCCATGGCCACAGTACTCTGACATCAGCTCCGGCGAAGACCCAGGCCAGGACAGTTCCCTCCCATTGAGAAACGGCCGGAACCAGGACCAGTATATCCGAGAATGTATGGAAGGAGGAGCATTCGAAAGAGCTACGATGAAAAGACGAAACGCCGGAGAAGACCCAGTTGAGGCCAGGGCATCCCCGGACCTACACCCTAGCCCCACACCAGACGAAATCGCCCGCAGTTCTTCCGCCGAGAGGCCAAAGTCCTCATCAGAGGGGATTACTTACTTTGGGCGCAGCTAATCCCCTCTACCGAAACCATCTCCAGCTGGTAACCATTACTCATCGAGGACGACACAACACCAGAGCGCACTCGTCGCGAGCCCCGCATCGACCCAGGGCTGGATTCCTCATACCCAGGGTTCGACCTGGACTCACCGACACCATCTCCTATCAAAGGACTGTCCCCCGAACACGAAGAGGAAGCAGACCCACGGGAAAGTCCAGAGCCAAACGAGGACAGTAACAGCAATGCCGACGAGCCACTCGACCGACCACTCGACCGACCACTAGAACAACCCCCGGACCGCCCAGGATGAGAAGCAGAGCTCAACACCTCCGGAGAGGGGAACAACACCTCGCTTGAGTTAGATGAGGATGCCGTGGGCAGATTTTTGGATTTGTTTCAGGAACTCCCAGCCCTCAACGAGCTTCAGGATGAGCAGGAGTGGCCAGTGGCGCAGAAGAGTGGTGTGTGGAGACACCGGACCGATGCATACCAACGGCGTTGCAGAACAGCGTGACGCAGCATCAACAAGCCCGGGAAGGCGGACCCCGAGGGTCGCGCCTTTAGGGTCTTGCTCAACCGGGGCGGCCAAGTATCTATTTCCATTCGGCCCCCGAAGTAGGAAGAGAGTGTGAAGGGGCAGAGCCCCCTCACAAAAAAAATGACACCGGCACACGTTAGGCAAATTTGTTATGAATGTTTTGTTACTTTAATTTTTATTACTTCTTTTGTTTTCCCTAGCTCGTAGTATTCTACAATTATCCTATTAGGTTAAGAAATTGATGGAGTGGCCAGCCTAAAAATGAAATCGGGAGTCGAAATTTAGCAGTGAAAGGAATCAGAAGTGCGTGATGCGGGAAAAATATTCAAAGTGCCAGCAGGGAAGAAAATCCACAGGAGCCAACTGACGGGATTGGGCTGCTCAAGATGACAAGAGGAGATAGAAGGCATGCTGGTCTCGCGTAAGGGAGCTAGGGAATAGCAAGGTGCAACAGGGACCCTTTATAACAAAACAATTCCATAGTTAGACAAGGCAGGTCAATAAAGAAAGTTTTCAGCAGAAAACTTGGAGTTTTAATACAAGAATATCGATCATTTTTACTATATAACCCGAAAGCCCTCGATTCTTAACCTCGTGCAGGCTGCGCCCATTCCGGTTCCCCACCGACCACGCCGTTCCGCAGCACGCTCCTCGTTTAGACCCCGGCCAAGGCATACGAGTGCACCGTACGCAGTACGCACACCACTCAGCACACGCCTCTCGCCTACACCTCGGTAGCGGCGGGCCCTTACCCCCCGCGCGCAACCTGCCTCCCCACAAGTGTCCACGCACCACTTACACCCTGGGGCGAGTCCATACCCGTTTCCCCCCTTAGCGGAGTGTCTTGCGCCATGCATGGGTCCGTCCGATCCCTCTCTGTGGTCCCCAAATACAAATGATTCTGTATAGGGACCGGGCCCTGGACAGACTGAGAGACTGTACCCCGGCCGGAGACAGGAACTTCCTTACAACTCTCTGGGGGGAAGAATTGTTGCAGAGGTAAACACTCTCTGGTCTCTCTGGTCACTCTCACTCGTGCTCCTGTCACACTGGCTCGTGGGCAGTGTCACCGTTTACGGTCCGGTGATGGTCCCACTGGCCTTGCTTTGGCGCGTACTTTGAATGTGATGGTTTTGTTCTCGGAATGTGTTTTTATTTCAACAAATAATATTCATACTTCAATAATACTTTCATAACACTACAAACTCGGGTTATGAGTCTCATTGTGGCGCCGGCGCCGATGCCGTTGCGTATGGTGCTGGGCGTCACACTCCCCCTCCTCTCTTAGGCGCTTATCCTCCTTCTTCCTGGGTTGATACCAGGGCCCGATGCGTACGTCCCCGGCTCGCCCGATCCGTACACCCTCCTGCTCTCCATTCCATATCCAGAACCGCCGCTGCGTGTGTGGATTTTTGGAGCCTTTGTTCTTCTGTACCGCTCCTATGAGCCTTGTGGACATTTGGTGACCCGCTGGCACGTCCCACTAGGTGGGGATGTTGCCCGGTTCGTCTTCCCAGTTGCTTGGCCCGCGTCGTTCCTCCTGCGGCGTTGCTAGTCCGAGGTCCAGGACATCATTGTCCACGTCTTCATCTTCGACCTGTTGGGCCCATGTGAGCTTCGCGGACCCCGATTGTGGTACCGTTGAAATCACCCGGCTTATCCGCTTCTTGGTGGGGTGCTCGTAGTATTCTGGCTCCGTGCTTTGCTTTTGTTAGTGTGCTATCGTCTGTGCTGTGCTTGGTCCGCTACCTATCTTCGTCCTCTGGTTTTCCCTAGGAGCCGCCGCCTTCGTGCCAGACACTCTCATCCGAGCTCCTATCGGCGGTGCGTATGCTAGCATTTGCGTCCCTCTTCCATTGGTTTTGCTGGCCAGCATCTGCTCCTTAAATCGTCTTGTCGTCGCTTCGAACTGTTTGTCCTCTCTGAAACGATAGAGAGATGGTTCCGTTATTGCATCTGCTGTTTCTGTGTTTGCCGTTTTTAGCTGAGAGACATGCGCTCTTATCTTTTTATTAGTATTGTTGTTTTTGACTGTTACTATCACCGGGGAAATTATTTCGAGGATCTGACAGGGACCGTCGTATTTCGGTTCCAGTTTCGCCGTTGTTTTGTCGATTTTTTTCGACAGTGGGTGTGTTTTTACCCATACTATGTCCCCTACTTTGGGTTGCCGTTCTCGTTTCCTTAAAGTATAATGTCTTGTTTGTTTTGCTGCTGCTTCTTCCATATTCTGTCTGGCCATTGCTTCTGCCTTCTCTTATCTCTCTTCCAAGTTTTCTCGTTGTATGTCGTCTCGTTGTATGTTCCGCCTCCCCTTACCAGTATTATCTCCCTGAACGCCTTTAGGAAGGAATCAGCTGTTGCATGCTGTTTGTAGGGGGCGGATCCGGCAGGTAGCACAGTCGTTGAAAGAAACCAGCACGTCTATGCGTTTCACTTCGTTCACTTCACTTTATTCTTGGTAAGGTAGGTATAGTATATAATGTATGTATGTATTTGTATTTGTATTGTATTTTTATTTATGTGAGTGTGCCGAAATTGACTGCGAACGTTCGTAACGGGGGTGGGAGCGTAACTAACTGCTCCCGCTCAAGCTAGTGGCCGCCCAAGCTCCGGGTGGCTTTCTTGAGTGCCGTGTGCACGAGCGCGCGAGAGCGAGTCGGGCGCGGAGAACCCTCCATAGTGGATGCGAAAAGGTTGCGGCTGCCCTCAACATCCTCCTCCCCCCTTGCAGGATTGCAAGCATTTGGTCGGGCTATGGCTGCGTGCACGCCCCGGAGACGATCCATCCATAAACTGTGCTCTGGGCCACTGGGAGCCCGTCTTCTCGTGCTAGTAGACCGGGTTGGATCACCTTCGGGTATATGTCTGCTCCCAGGATGAGCGAGATGGTGGCCGGCCTGTGAAACTGGTCATCGGCAAGCTGGAGGTCGCCAAAGCGGGACCGTACGGCAGCGCTCAGCTCACGGATCGGCGTGCGAATGCGCAAACATGGCTCGACCTTGAGCACCAACTCCAATCGGAATCCACTCCTATTGGCCCGGATGACCGCGTTGCATACTTTCTCGTCACCGACTTGGGTAGTCGGCAACTTGAAGGCGTTAGCCAACGACTCATCAACGCAGCTTACGGGGGTGCACGGGTCGATGAGCGCCGCCGTCTCGAAAGTTTTGGAACCCGTTTCCAGGACCACCAGCGCCGTTGGGAGAAGGTTGAGGCTCCGATGCTGTAGCAGCGAGTCTACGGATGGTGCTGGGGCCCCTGCCATGGGTAGGCTCACGGGAAGTCGAGAGCGGCGCTCAGCTCGGGATGCTGACCCTGAAGGCGACGGAGTCGGAGTCCACCCGGCAGGGCGAGTGGCGGAGCGCCGAGGGCGGCGATCAGCTTGGGATGCTGACCCTGGAGGCGCCGGAGCTGGAGACCTTCCGGCAGGGTGAGCGGCGGAGCGCCGAGGGCGGCGATCAGCTCGGGATGCTGACCCCGGAGGCGCCGGAGCTGGAAAACTTCCAGCAGGGCGGCTGGCGGGGCGCCGAGGCCGGTGTTCCACTCGGGATGCCGTAGGTAGCGATGAAGACGCCGAGGCCGAGCGGGCTGAACGACGAGAAGGGGGGATGTGGAGTAGTGTGTGGTGGTTTTTTCCAAACATCCTGCACAGCCCACCACTGCGACAATCCTTTCCGGAGTGCTGATGAGCCAGGCAGTTCGCGCAGTACTTATTAATCAGCACTGCCCGAAGTCTCTTTTCCGGACTCAAGCGGAGGAACTGATGGCAAGTTCGCAGAGGATGCACTCCTGGGCAGACTAGGAATTTAAACCGCGAGCGCGCCGGCTCTCCATGATACGGTCGGCGCGGAAACGGGGGGCCATGTCTAGATGGATGAAAACTAGGAGAGGATAGAAAAACGAAGAGGATTTGCAATGATTCGATAATGGATAAAAAACCCACAGTAAGGTTATTGTTGGACGGAATTACGGGGTTCTATAGGAAGAAGAAGGACCTTAACCACAGGTCGTTTGAGGACTCCGCGGGCAGTGAGGACGTCCACCACACGGACCTTATCGTCGGCGCCGGGATATACGGACTGGATTCTCCCAAGCCGACATTCATTAGATGGCACGTTGTCCTCTTTAACGACGACCATATCGCCAACCTGAAGATTGGGTGTAGGCGTCTGCCACTTGGTGCGTTTATGGAGCTCTTTAAGGTATTCCTCTTTCCACCTCTGGCAGAACTGCTGGTTGAGGGCCTTCAAGTGCTGCCATCGATTAATTATTGATGTGGTGTCGCCTTTTATTTCGGGCTCGGCTGTAGCCATCAAGGGTCCCCCAATAAGAAAGTGTCCGGGAGTGAGGGCTAACAGTTCGGTCGGATCTTCGGACATAGGCGAGAGCGGTCTGGAATTGAGGCATGCTTCTATCTTCGCAAGCAGTGTGGACATCTCTTTAAACGTGTACTTCCGAATGGACGTGGCCTTATAGAAGAGGGTTTTGAAACTCTTCACTCCGGCCTCCCACAGACCTCCCATATGTGGAGCTCTTGGAGGGATAAAACGCCATGAAACCCGTTGATGGCTATACGCATCCGTCACGGAGTCCTTGAACGCATTTAGGAAGTCACGGGAAAGGGTGGTCGCCGCACCCACGAAAGTTTTCCCATTGTCGGAATGGATGCGCTGGGGATACCCCCGTCTTGCGACAAACCGCGCGAAGGCCGCGAGAAACTTTTCGGTTGTGAGGTCGGACGTGGCCTCCAAATGGATTGCTTTAGTGGAAAAGCATACAAACACGCACACATACCCCTTGGTGATGAGACACGCTCTCCCGGTAAAATTCCGTATTTCGAACGGGCCCGCGTTGTCTATACCGGTATGTGTGAACGGTCGGGAACAAGAAGTCCGCTCTGTTGGAAGGTCCCCCATCATTTGGGTTTGCAACCTCTTTTTATAGACGGTGCATACCTTGCAGGAGTTCACGACCACTTTCATCAAATTTTGAAGCCTGGGAATCCAATACTTGGATCGAATAAGGCGCACCATCAATCGGTTGCCGCCGTGGAGCGTTATCCGGTGTGTAAATAGAGCGAGAAGGCGAGACAGTCGACAGCGGTAAGGAAGGATAATCGGATGCCGTTCATCATATTGCAGAGATTCGGCAGCTGCGACACGGCCGCACGCTCTTATAAGTCCGTGTCGGTCTATGAACGGGATTAAGTTCAGGATAGAACTTGACCTCGGTAACTTTAGGACGTTGATGTGCAATGACTGCACCATCAAGTGGCCCAAGCGACACCAGCCGATGGCTGTTACGCGCGGATCCCAGGCAAGAAACGGACGCTTGTCACTGAGGCAGGGATACTCCCCGGGGTATTCTCGACGTTGAGTCTCTAGGATAAGAGACCGCTTCGCTTCGGTGAGGTCTCCGCTGGTAAGATGGCCTTCTCGTGCGGTATCTAACTTCCGGCAGCGTCTTACGAAGCGAAGGACGTATGCGCGGACTCGCATAGCCCGGTCAAGCTTGGAGAACCGTTCAAGGAACTCTTCGGATGGGCTCGGAGCAAAGTGGACCTTTACCGCACGGACCTCCAGCGGCATAGCTGGAGACTCCTCAGATTGTGCTGGCCACTGAGGTCGGGGCAGTCGCAGCCACGCTGGTCCTTGCCACCAGAGTTGGTTGGCAACCAAATCTTCCAACGATACGCCTCTACTGGCTAAGTCCGCGGGGTTCTGTTCGGACGGAACGTGGGACCACTCCTTGACCTCGGTAGCTTGCGCTATCTTGGTCACCCGGTTGGCTACAAAGGTAGCCCAGTGGCACGCGGGCTTCCTCAGCCAGGCGAGGACTATGGTAGAATCGGTCCAATACTGACAGACCGTGCGTGCCGCAGGCATATTCGGCAGGATAGCCGTCACCATTTCGGACAGGAGCACAGCACCACACAGCTCTAATCGGGGGAGCGATACGGTCTTCACAGGGGCGACTCGCGTCTTAGCGGTGAGAAGTTGCACTTCGACGCGATGTCCCACCTCAAAGCGCACGTAAATGGCGGCACCATACGCCTTTTCGGATGTATCGCAGAATCCATGATGCTCGATTGTTACCGATGGTTGCGCCCCAATCCATCTCGGAATTCGGATCTGGCTGAGCACGGAGTAGCTGTCCAAGAAACCTTGCCAGCGCAGACACATCTCGTTTGGGAGGTTTTCGTCCCATCCCAACTCTTGCAACCATATCTCTTGCATGAAGATTTTGGACCGGACAATAAACGGGGCAAGCCACCCCGCTAGGTCAAACAACTTCGCGATTTGGAAAAGCACTGTCCACTTGGTATAGGGTGGTTCTCGCGCTAACTCAGGAGGGAAAAAGAAGAACTCGTCTGAGGTCGCCGTCCAGCGGATCCCGAGGGTCTTGGCCGTGCTCTCGGCCTCAATCTCCAGGAAATCGCTATGGAGACGGTGTTCACTCGGCAACGCAGTTAAAAGGGCCTTGTGATTGGAAGTCCACTTTCTCAGCGGAAAACCAGCAGAACTCAGCGCGGCTTGCAGCTCGCGGATAGCCAACTGAGCCTCCCTTGTGGAATCTGCCCCGGCTAGTATGTCGTCGACATACATAGCAGACCGAATGATCTGACTCGCTCTAGGGAACCGGGACTGGACGTCGTCCGCAAGTTGTTGCAAGACACGGATGGCAAGGAAGGGAGCACAGTTGACCCCAAAAGTGACGGTCTTGAGCTCGTAATCGCGGATTTCTCCATCCGTGTCTCGGAAAAGGATACGCTGGAACGGAGTGTGGTTCAGATCAACCCAGATTTGCCGATACATTTTGGTGATGTCGGCATTGAACACGAACCGGAAATACCGCCACCTCAGGATCTGCAGGGTTAAGTCCGATTGTAGGACCGGACCAGCATGCAGCAGATCATTGAGGCTCACGCCATTAGTCGAGGGGCTGGATGCGTTGAATACCACGCGGACTTTCGTGGTCGTGCTCTCAGGCTTAAGTACGGCGTGGTGCGGGAGGTAGTAATCGGGGAAACTATGATCCGGAGGAACCTCGGTCATGTGATCGAGCGCTAAGTAATCCCGGATCACGGCGTCGTACTGCTCTATTAACCGCAAGTCTCGCAACAAACGTGTTTCGTTTCTCAGAAACTGAGCTAGCGCAATTGATCGGGAGTACCCCAGCCTTGACCCGGGATGGTCCGGATCGCGGAACGGTAAAGTGACTACGTACTTCCCGGAGTCGGTTCTCGTAGTGTATTGCAGGAAATTGCTCTCGCAGTAGGCATCGGATTCGCTTACCATTTCAGTAGGTATGTTCTCCACCTCCCAAAACCTTGTAAGGAGTTCCTCTAAGGGGGCTTCAAGTGTGGCGCTCACTTGCGTGGAGAGTGCTGCAATTTGGCCTTGTGCCGTATTGGAGACTGGGCCGGTAAGGACCCATCCGAAAATGGTCTCTTGTCCGAGGAGGGATCCACAGATGTTAGTCTGTGTGCCACTTTGGAGGATGGATGGAAGGAGGTCAGCTCCAATCAGGACGTCTACCTGTGAGCATTCGTAAAACTTCGGATCAGCCCATAGCAGATCCGGCAAGTCTCGCAACGAATCCTGTGGGATCGGATAGGACGGAAGGTTGCCCGCCAGTTCCGGAAGAACGTAGGCGGAGGCGTCGAGCTGCAAGTTCGGCTTTGTCTGGGAGCGTATAAGAAAGTGACAGAGCTTCTTGGACTGAGAGAACACTGTCAGATTCAGGTCCGATATTTGTGCTTGGGTTCTGCGGAAAGGCAACATCACGACTGTGCACTATCGTTTTGTAATGGACGTTGCCTAGGAGCCCGGGTCAATTAGAGCGCGGGCGCGAAAATTTGTGCCGGTGACAAATGTTTATGATGCCGTGCCAAGAAGGACGGTCCGGTTGCCGGAGACATAGAAGTTTTGCACGCTGGAGTGCGTTTCGGACGAACTTGGATTTGGTGCGGATGTGGAAGATGGTTCTCTAGGCACTGAAGTACCCCGGTGCAGCAACGTGTGGTGTCGTTCTCCAGAAGTGATGCAGTTGTGCGCGCTTTGGCATTCCCGAATTCTATGTCCTCCTGCGAAGCAGTTTAGACAGAGCTGTTTTTGGCGAATATAGTTGGAACGAGCATCAACGGTCATATGGAGGAAGTGAGGACACATACGGATTGGATGATTCTCTTTCTCACAGAGATCACACGTCCTCCTCTTCGGGTTCACTGTTGTCTCGAACGAGTGAACCCTCCTAGGAACAGGACTCCCTAGGGACCGTAACGGATTAGTTCTAGAGGGTGGCGGGTTCGGGTCGCTTTTCGAACTGGGTGCATGGGAAGGGTTGCCCTCGATGGCCTCCAAGGTCAGATACCTCTGACTCAGGAATGAGTCCATCTCCTTTCATGGTGGCATCTCGTTCCATGGGGGCATCTCCTTCTTTGTGGTGACGGAGTCTTCCCACGAGGCCCGGCTCAACTTGGGCAATTTGGAGGCGCAAATCGTCACCAGCAAACTGTCCCAGTTTTCGGTAGAGACTTTGGAATGCGCCAGTGCGGTTAGCACCCCGTGGATCGTCCCTTGGAGCTCCTTTAGAGCACGACTCGACTCGGAAACAACTGGGGACAGCGAGAGGAGAATATTGATCTGGTTGGTCACCAGGAGCCGGTTGTTCTCATACCGGTCACGTAGGGAATTCCATGCCGCCTCGAAGCCGTCGTTGGTCAACGGGGATTTTTCCACGATGGCTTTTGGATCGCCACTGGTCTTCGTGGTTAAGTGGTACAGCTTTTCTACGGGTGAGAGCCTCGGATTATGAATGTAAATGGCTGTGAAGAGGTCCCGAAAAGTATGCGAAAGTATGCCGTTAAATAGATGTATATGTGTATACGGATATGCGAGCAAGAATATGCAGTTAAATATAAATGGATGTAGGTGCGCTTAAGTGCGGATTAGTACATAGACCTATATATATGCAGATGCAAGAATATGCAGTCAATATATAGGTAAATATGTATGCGGATATGGACGAATGCGGACAAGAATATGCCGTTAACTCTGGTGAGTGGGTGTACTGATGTACGTAGTTAGGAGCAGCGGAAGATCGGAGAACGGACAGAATAGCCGCTGGGCACTGGACGGAAAAAACCAAGATCGTACTTATCTTAATATAGCGATCCGCCTATGCTTGCTGGGGTGCGCTTCTCCGTGTTGGGGAAGATCCGGCTCGAAGGACCAATGTTTGTAGGGGGCGGATCCGGCAGATAGCACAGTCGTTGAAAGAAACCAGCACGAAACTATGTGTTTCACTTCGTTCACTTCACTTTATTCTTGGTAAGGTAGGTATAGTATATAATGTATGTATGTATTTGTATTTGTATTGTATTTGTATATATGTGAGTGTGCCGAAATTGACTGCGAACGTTCGTAACGGGGGTGGGAGCGTAACTAACTGCTCCCGCTCAAGCTAGTGGCCGCCCAAGCTCCGGGTGGCTTTCTTGAGTGCCGTGTGCACGAGCGCGCGAGAGCGAGTCGGGCGCGGAGAGCCCTCCACAGTGGATGCGAAATGTTCGCTATTTTCGTTAGCATTTTCCCTGCTGCCGCTTTTTGTGAAATTTTGTATCTCTGGATCCTATCGCATGATCGTACGAATATGGTCACATCCTTACTTAGCCCTGGCCAGAAATATCGTTTTCGTATCCTTTGTTCTCCGTATGCCTAGGTGTCCGGCCGTTGGAATGGTTTTCTTCCAGCATCCGGATGCGTTCGTGTTTCGGTACATATAGCTTCCATGATTGAGTGTCTTCTTCGGCGTGGTTAGGTATGTGCCTATAAAGTCGTTCATGCGTTATGACGAAGTCGGATATTTCTTTCGGCTTGGTTTGCACTTGTTTCCACTTTTTTGATACCAAGCGCATTCCACGATCGACGAAATTCCGACTTTTTCGCGTGGTAAGCGGGATAATCCGTCCGCCACTGCGTTCAATTTCCCTTTCTGATACCGAATCTTAAATGTATACGGTTGCAATCCCAACGCCCATCTTGATATTCGGCCGGATGGGCCTTCGATGGAATTGAGCCATCTGAGCACTTGGTGGTCTGTAACTACTATGAACCTATACCCCTCCAGGTACATTCTTATCTTGTGGATGCTCCAGTAGCTGGCAAGGAATTCCTTTTCCGTAGCGGAATATCGTGTTTCTTTGTTTTTAAGCTTGCGACTTCCATATGCGATCACGTGCTCTCCGTCCGCATAGTCCTATATCGATACTGCCCCGATTCCACAGTCACTCTCGTCGGTTTGCATAATGAACTGTTTATTGAAGTCCGGGCATGTCAGAACTGGCGCTTCGGTTAGACACAGTTTAAGGTCGTTGAACGCATTTCGATGCGTCTCGTCCCAGGAAAACATTTGGGACTGGTTTAGCAAGTCTTGTAGCGCCTTTGCTCGTTCGGTAAAGGCTGGTACGAATCTTCGGTACCAGTTTGCTAGCCCCAGCAAGCTACTTAAGCAAGTACGCTTAAGTGTCGTTGGAGCAGCTAATTCTCGTACCGCCGCAACTTAATACGGATCCGTGTGTATTCCGTCTTCACTAACAATGTGTCATAGATACTTAAGTTTCCTTTGGAAGAAGTGGCATTTCGTTTTGTTAATCCGTAGATTCGCCCTTCTCAGCCGCTCCAGATTTTTTTGCAACTTCTGTCGGTATTCATTTTTCGTCCGCCCGATCACGACTATATCGTCTAGGTATGCGAAAGCAAACGGTTCCATATCTGGTCCGATTACTGCATCCAAGGCTCTCTGGAAAGTTTATCCACTGACTCCGGTTGTGTGCTCCTTACATGTTCTTCCTATTGAACTGTGACGGGTCCCTCGCCGATCACTACTGATGCTTATTGTTATTGTTGTGCCCATGCTTTCTAGAAAATCCATTCCTAGTATCGGATTGTCTGGTAATCTGGTCATTATAAGGAATGCTTGCTTGGATGCTCATCCTCCTAGTTCCACTGTGGTTTCGAATCTACGAGTTGTCCTAAGCGTGCTCCCATCTGCGTGTTTCATTTTTCGCTTTCCGTTTTCTTCTGTGGTCAGATGGGTATGTGAGATGGCTCAGAGGGGACCTAGCTGAGGCCACCGGACTACCTACCTACCTTTGCAGGTAGGCCAGCTGCGAATAAGCGGTCATCCCTAGGGAAAGCACCGAAATAAGCAGTACCGGACAGCCAGAGGGTGTTCGCAAGGTTGCAACACTGACGATACGCTTGTGGTGCCGCCTAGTTTAAGTAGCTCAAACAACCCCCCACCCCTACACATTACCTACTCACATCCCAACCCTAACACTCATCTCACACCGGACCAGACAATGTGTGTTATTTGACCCGTGCCGAGAGTCAGCCTGGCTGGGGGCCCGATATAAAAACTAGCCCAGTCTTTAACGAAGAGCTGAGGGATTTGGCAGCCCGCTGTTTTAATGATGTCTTATCCGGGCAACGTGAATCAAATATGGAATACAATCAAAACAAAAACAGAAACATACATCCATAATCCTCTGGCCTGACCCGCGATATAGCAAGTAAAACATGCGCGGTGGAAGACGCTAGGGGTCCCATCCTAGTCCTGGGGTGGGTGGCAAATCGCCTCCTAAAGCTGATACCTTGGTAGAGTGGGTATGCAACCCTGCGGCTGCTCTGCCTGCTGGTAAGGCTGCGGGGGGTGAGCTGCCATTGACTAGCGCCTAAGCCAAATCTTTTAAGTATGCCGAGAGGAGGAGTGCCGGCAACATACTGCAAGTTCAACCGCACATCAAAGGTGCTGCCCAACTTCGGCAAAGAGGCACTGAAGAGGGTTGCCCCGCCGAAGACGACAACTCCGCAACCAAAAAGGCAGCGCTCACAGGAGACTCCAGGACCGGCTCCAAAGCGCTCCAGAGTGCCGAATGGCAAGCATTGAGCTAAAAGGATCACACATAAGGCTGATGTCATCCTACATGGCTCATGAGGAAAGCGATCCTCCTGGTGACCTAGTTCGCATGCTCCCCAGAGATAGCGAAAGATCGGACATAAGCCTTATAATAGGCTGCGACGATAACGCTCACCACACCCAATGGGGGAGCTCGGATGCAAATGTAAGGAGTGAGTCACTTTTTAGTTTCATCCTAAACTCTAATCTTTTTATCTGCAGTCGGGGCAATGAGGTAATTGACCTCACTTTAGTTTCTCACAAACTGTCAGACATAGTCAAGAGCTGAAAAGTCCTGCGGGAACAATTCCTGCTCTGACTGCAGGTACATCGAGACCATATTATCTCTCAAGAGCCCGAAACCCACTGTTTTTGTTAACCCGTTAACAGTTGGAAAGCCAACTGGGAAAAATATGTGACAGAAATGGAGGGACTACTTCCCTCCAAGGCACCATTATGCCGGACACAGAGGACGACCTAAATTGTCTAGTGGACAGGTTCACTAAAGCATGCAACAAACACAACGGGAAAAATAAGCCCCCCCTGGTGGTCAAAATCTACGGAAAAGCTGCAGGACACTCTTCACAGAGCCAAAAGCGCTAACGAGGAAGAATACTGGGCAGATTACAAGAATATTCTGGCCCTATACAAAAAAGAAATTAGACAGGCAAAAAAAGCCTCATAGCAAAAGTTTTGCTTTGAAATCGAGGAAACGTCGAAGGTTTCAAGACTACTCAAGATCCTCTCCAAAACGGCCCCCTAACTCCAGTGAGGAGTCCATACACATTCTACTCGACACTCATTTTCCAGGGTGCTCCATCAATGGACCGACTCACTTCCCCAGTATGTATTTTTAAGAAGAAGCTTGGTTTAATGCAAAACAATCCCCCTTCTTCCAGATAAGAAGGATACTCCTATGCCGATGGCCACATAATAATAATAAATAATAATAATTCATAATAAAGAAGCAATATAAGCGATTAATAGACAACAAGTGGCAATCAGTACCACGTTGTCGAATAACTTGGAAAACATGGCCAACCATAGATAGGAAGCGCACCTCTGAGCTATGCAAGCTCGGCAAACGAAGGTGCAGCGCAGTCATACGCTTCCTAACGGGATACTGGCTAATAGGTACCCACGCAAACAGACTGGCCTACCTACATAACGATTTTTGCCGAAGCTGTAGAGACGAGGAAAAGGAGGAAACAGTGGAACACTTGTTCTGCTCATGCCCAACTCTCAGCAGAAGAAAGCTACAATTTTTTCCCAAAATTTTGACTTTGAAAGCTCAGGAAAAGTCGAAAAAAAAATATTTGAATGCCTTGATTTTTGGTTTTATATAGACACATTAATTAGGCGTCGTTTAAGGTATCGCTTATAAAAATATAAAAAGAAACGGCTAAGTATAACCGTTTGACCAAAACAACCCAAATCTCATTTTATCTGAAAAAATACCGTCCGGTACGTTGGGGATTCCAAAATGGGATTGCAAAAAACAAAAAGGACCTGTAATTTTGGTTTTAACGAGTCTTAGGTATTGATATATATAGGATATATACCCTATCTGGTCATATTTATTTGGGGTGTACATTTTGTGGACAGTTATAATCCTTATTCCTTATACCTAAGCCTTGGTGAGGATAGGTTAGGTTAGGTTAGGTTAGGTTAGGTTAAGGCGGCTGTCAAGATCCACAGGAGCCAGTCACACTTGGGCCGGTTTCGGCCCGTTGTAATATTGGTGAGGATAAATATACATAAATACCTGTTAGGGTCAAATGTTGACCTTCAAGCTATTCATAAAAAAGTATATATAACTCTGTACCAATAGTATCCCTGCCTCAGTGTAGTTCTGACTTCCAGCAGAATACGATCGTGTGTTTTCGAAAAATACGACTTGTTTCTAATTGAAATGGACAACTCAAGCCGGTCAACTTAATGTGTTTACCGAGCAGACTCGTTTTGCTACATATTATATGTGGAAAGTATGTATATGACTAGCAGAAAAAGAAAAAATCGTTTTTACCGAAAAGTTCCAAGAACAGTAAAAGGAAAACTATAAGATGTGGCCCAAAAGTATTTGCGAAGAGTGGGCTCCAAGATTTATATGCAAAACGTGCAAATTAAATTTAACAGCATTTAATAAAGAGGAAAAGTAAGTTACCCTAAATCAGAAGCTATGAAATGTACAAAAAATATTAAGCATTACTATTTTTCTTACACATTTTTTTTTAGAAAACAATTTCGATTTGGAACTTTAATGCTATGGAGAAAACAAAAAAAAAACAAGCTCTGAATGTTTCTTTTGTTTATTCGAAAAAACTGGGTTTGGGGTAGGTGAGAAATATAAATACCCGCAAGAGTCTCGTCAAGGCTTTACGCTTCCTGCTCCTCCTTTAAAGGAAATATCGCCATTAAAACGCAAAAAAGAGGAGATGTCTTCTTCGTCGCATGGAACAACGGATTCAAGTAATGACCAAATAGGAGAATATAAATTTTGCAAGCCACTTTCACAGGAACAATTGAACGATTTGGTGAGGATCCTGGACCTTCCTAAAAGTAAAGCTCAGATTCTTGGATCTATTTTAAAGGAAGCCCGTTTATTGAAGGAAGATGTAAAAAAATCTCATTTCCCGACGCGCCACTTGGTTCACGCACAGTTTTATATGACGAAGGATGACATGTGCGTTTGTCACGACATTTTCGGCCTCTTTAAGGAACTGGGTGAAGATTACAACCTAAACGATTACTATTTGTTGACAGCAGTAAAGAAAGTTTAAAGGCTGATTTGCTACACAATGGAAATCAAAAGCCGTCTGTTCCCATCGCCCATGCTGTTAATATGAAAGAGTCCTATCAAACAATCACTAAATTGTTTGAAAATATTAAATATAAAGAACACCAGTGGAAGGTCGCGTGTGACTTAAAAATTGTAGCCATGTTAACTGGATTGCAAGGCGGTTATACAAAATACTTTTGCTTCCTGTGCCTATGGGATAGCCGAGATAGAAAAGAGCTTTACTCAAGACAGAACTGGAAAAAACGGAACAAAAATACTTTGGGACATCACAACGTACAAAATGCAGCTCTTGTAAAAGTCCAAAACATTATATTACCACCATTGCACATTAAGCTAGGACTGATAAAAAATTTTGTTAAAGCACTGGATAACGAAGGTGAATCGATGAATTACCTCAAAACTGTTTTCCACGTCTGTCGCTGGCAAAAGTTAAAGAAGGCGTATTTGATGGCACCCAAATTCAAAAACTACTAAAAGATGATGGATTTGAAAATATTTTAGCTACGAATGAAAAAGCAGCCTGGAACTTATTCCGACCAATTTCCTTGGTAACAGAAAGAGTGATGATTACGTTAATATCGTTCAAGACCTACTTAAGAATTATGAACAAATTGGAGTCAACATATCACTCAAAATCCATTTCCTGCACTCCCACTTAGACTTTTTTCCCCCAAACCTTGGGGACGTTAGTGATGAGTACGGAGAGAGATTTCACCAACAATTAAAAGCTATGGAACGACGGTATCAAGGTGTTTGGAATAAGCATATGTTGGGCGACTATGTGTGGACTCTCATAAAAGAATCTGACTTAAATGACAAAAAAAGACAGACAAACCATTTTAAAAATAGTAACAAGCAATAAAAATATTTAAGTATCATAACACTTAAATAAATTTAAGTACTTTTCAGTATTTTTTCAGATAAAATGAAATTTGGGTCGTTTTGGTCAAACGGTTGTAACGTAGACGTTTATTTTTATATTTTTATAAGCGATTTATAAGCGATATAATTAAACGACGCCTAATTAATGTTTCTATCTAAAACCAAAAATCAAGGCATTCAAATATTTTTTTCGACTTTTCTCAATTTGGAAGCTTAATATCTTCCAGACGTTAAGTTGCAGCAAAGTTCAATACAACCAGTTGTAGGAAACTTAAGTTATGTGAAAAATAGAAGCACTAACTACGAAAAAAAAAAATCACTTTTTAAAAAATTCTTTAAAAAAAACTACTTCATGAAAAAAAAAGACATTCTTTAAAAAATTGTAAGCATCCAAATCTATCAGCAAAAGTAATTTTTGGCGACAGCGGAAAAGTCGTGTCGACTAGTGTTACTATCATTTAATGACTGAAGCTACTTTGACAAATGGCAAACGAGTAAAAGAGTATATGAAGGTAATTGGCCTTGGAGCTGCGCCAATGATAATGCTTGTGAGATAACTCCTTTTAAACCAAATATTCATTCAAATTGTGTTTATAAAAAGATTTCAGCGACAAGGTCATTTTGGGTAGAAATAGAAAAGAAAGGTCGTTCAAAGATCCAGTAAACACTAATGCTAGAATTCAATGCACAACAATTCACCGCTCCAATTGGCATTAATGTCTCTGGAAAACTCAAATTGGTCCCGAAGTCTGGTGCAGCTCCTCGTTAGCTTGAGCCTTCCAACGAGCTTCAAATAGGGAAGTTCTACCCAAGATAACTTCCAGTTATTTCAGCCCTGCCAATAATGCCGGTGCTTTTCGCTTCAAGAAAGCCACCCTGTTTGCAGCAGCAGTCACAGCGTCGTTTCTTGCGCCCAAATGGGCAGCTTCGGTAGAAACGTTTCTAGCGGGAAGATGACCGCAAAGAGAAACGCTTTCAATAAGCGCAGCAAGAACCGTAAGATAAACGCAAAGCAAGCGACGTGAGAACTGTTACTTGTGCTTGTGCAAAACCGAACTAATTAACCGTGGGGCCAGTCGAAATTGTTTGCGAACGAAATTTTAATGTTTTTTGTGATTTAATTGATTGCGTTATATCACGTCGGGGTCATCAAATGTTGAACTACCGAGCTTTTTCGGCAGAGTAGTTTGCGTTATATTAAAAGACGAGAGTTAAGTTTACTACGGTTTATTGTCAATAGCGAAAGTTGTGCGGGTAGGATAGCAAAAGCGATAGCGAGATTAGCGATGTAGAATTAGATCGGTGTCGATTCAAGAGTCCAGACGCCGCAAGGGCAGGTGGGCCGAATTGCCAGTTTCCTAATGTGAGCGCGACGGTTAAAGAGTCGAGACTCTGCAAAGGCAGACGGGCCGAAATGCCTGTGTCCTACTGCAAACAAGAGTGCGACAGATCGAGAGAGTAATAGTGAAGACGAAAGAGAGTGAGAGAGAAGTCGAAAGAAAGAAAGACACGCGATAGAACGACTGCAGAGGCTGTGTGTATAACAATGTGGTACAGTTGGCAGTGAAAGCAATGAACAATGATTCTTACTTTACTGCTGCACCGCTGGCTATGTTCTATGTCTAATACTGTCCTGCGGACGCCGAAACAAATCATTTTTCTTCTTTTTTTCAGCAAATCAAACCAGTTTCCTAATGTGAGCGCGACGGTTAAAGAGTCGAGACTCTGCAAAGGCAGACGAGCCGAAATGCCTGTGTCCTACTGCAAACAAGAGTGCGACAGATCGAGAGAGTAATAGTGAAGACGAAAGAGAGTGAGAGAGAAGTCGAAAGAAAGAAAGACACGCGATAGAACGACTGCAGAGGCTGTGTGTATAACAATGTGGTACAGTTGGCAGTGAAAGCAATGAACAATGATTCTTACTTTACTGCTGCACCGCTGGCTATATTCTATGTCTAATACTGTCCTGCGGACGCCGAAACAAATCATTTTTCTTCTTTTTTTCAGCTAACCAAACTTTCATATGCTGAATTTCGCAGAATTTCGCTCAACCGTTTTTTATACCCGGTACTCGAAGAGTATAGGGGTATATTAGATTTGTGGGGATAACGGTTGTGTGTAACGCACAGAAGGAAGCGTTTCTGACCCCATAAAGTATATATATTCTTGATCAGCATCAATAGCCGAGTCGATATAGCCATGTCTGTCTGTCTGTCCGTCCGTCCGTCCGTCTGTCCGTCCGTCTTCATTTGTGCCTATATCTCATAGACTATTAAAGCTAGAGTAACCAAGTTTTGTATTCAATCTTCTGTGTGATCACACTACTCAAAGTATATTTCAAAATTTCGCCCCGCCCCCTTCCGCCCCCACAAAGAACGAAAGTCTGTGGCATACACAATTTTAATGATACAAGAAAATTAAATACGCAGAATCATAGAGAAAGACCAAATCTATCAGAATGTTGAATCTGGATCAGATCGGATCATTATTATAGCTACAATGAAGAAAACCATTTCGTAAGCCATCATTCCCTCTCGCTCTCTCTCACACGCGACCCCATCTGCTTTGCCCATTCGTATTTTGCGTCGCCTAGTTTTCAGAGACTATAACAGCTAGAGCAACCAAACTTTCTATCCAAGCTCCTGTGATATCAAACCAGCACAAGTTTGTTTTAAAATTTGGCCACGCCCCTTTCCGCCCCCACAAAGGACGAAAATCTGTGGAATCCACAATTTTTAAGATAAATGAAAACCAAAAACGCAGAATCACGAAAAATTACCATATCTACCAGATTACCGAATCTGGATCAGATCAGATTAATATTATGGCCAGAAGAAACAAATTAAATTTCTGTGGCTACGCATCGCATGCCAAGCGCTGACTCATGCCCTCTCTCTCTCTGTCGTAAACACTTGTACGTCTCAAATATGTAGTTGTAGGCGCAGATATACAAAGCATATGTAAACAAAAACGGAAACATGTATAAAATTTCCAAAAAATGCATTTTTTTAATTTAAATATTATTTTCGTCCCTTTTGAGAACATATAATAAATTTCATAAATCGTAGGCTCAAATATGTAAGTATGTACATATATACTGACTGAGTACCGGGTATAAGGTAGAGCCGCGGCCTTTGCCGCGGCTCACAACGTTCCCTCTCGTTTTCTATAGAAATACCAAAAATCTGTGTTTGTAACAGTTTTTAACGATAAAATGGCATTTGGGATGGTGCCAAACGGCATATGAAGTTATCAAGAATATAAAGTTTTGGCCAAACGGCTGCAACTTAGCCGTTTATCCAATGATTTTTAGAAACGATGCCTTAAACGACGCCCAATTACGGTGTCTATCTAAAACCAAAAATGTTAGCAATAAAATATTTTTTTTTTTCGACTTTTCCTGAGTTTTTATATACAAAGCATATGTAAACAAAAACGGAAACATGTATAAAAATTTCGTTTGATTCTCTTTGTAGTAATCTGACGTGTTTTTGTTTTGCGCTCCGTTTATCTGCCTTTTATCTTTTATAAACAGCCGGTGTTTTTTGAATATACCAATATAAATAAACTTAAAATTACCTGCTTGCTTAGAGCTTTTCCTTAAACGCGAGTGCACGCCCTTTAATTGTGTTTTTAGACATAATTTAATTATTTTCCTGTGTCGGTAGTCATTGTGTTTTATTGTTTCTTTTCGTAAGTACACACAGAATCAAAATCTGTCGCTCTCACCGAGTTGATCTATTGCTTTTATCACTCTCTCCCTATTACCCAAACTAACATAACTATTCTTCCTCTCTCGCTCTCAATACGTTCTATGTAGTAGCGCGCTCTCTCTCTCTCTCTCTCCCACTCTCTCTCTCTCTCTCTCTCTCTCTCTCTCTCAAGTGAAGCTGCAGTAACCGCTCTCTTCTCTTTCTTATTGCGCTTTTATCGTTTATCTGGCACACTGGTCTGATACTTGTGCTTGTGCAAAACCCAACTAATTAACCGTGGGGCCAGTCGAAATTGTTTGCGAACGAAATTTTTATGTTTTTTGTGATTTAATTGATTGCGTTATATCACGTCGGGGTCATCAAATGTTGAACTACCGAGCTTTTTCGGCAGAGTAGTTTGCGTTATATTAAAAGACGAGAGTTAAGTTTACTACGGTTTATTGTCAATAGCGAAAGTTGTGCGGGTAGGATAGCAAAAGCGATAGCGAGATTAGCGATGTAGAATTAGATCGGTGTCGATTCAAGAGTCCAGACGCCGCAAGGGCAGGTGGGCCGAATTGCCAGTTTCCTAATGTGAGCGCGACGGTTAAAGAGTCGAGACTCTGCAAAGGCAGACGGGCCGAAATGCCTGTGTCCTACTGCAAACAAGAGTGCGACAGATCGAGAGAGTAATAGTGAAGACGAAAGAGAGTGAGAGAGAAGTCGAAAGAAAGAAAGACACGCGATAGAACGACTGCAGAGGCTGTGTGTATAACAATGTGGTACAGTTGGCAGTGAAAGCAATGAACAATGATTCTTACTTTACTGCTGCACCGCTGGCTATATTCTATGTCTAATACTGTCCTGCGGACGCCGAAACAAATCATTTTTCTTCTTTTTTTCAGCAAATCAAACCAGTTTCCTAATGTGAGCGCGACGGTTAAAGAGTCGAGACTCTGCAAAGGCAGACGAGCCGAAATGCCTGTGTCCTACTGCAAACAAGAGTGCGACAGATCGAGAGAGTAATAGTGAAGACGAAAGAGAGTGAGAGAGAAGTCGAAAGAAAGAAAGACACGCGATAGAACGACTGCAGAGGCTGTGTGTATAACAATGTGGTACAGTTGGCAGTGAAAGCAATGAACAATGATTCTTACTTTACTGCTGCACCGCTGGCTATATTCTATGTCTAATACTGTCCTGCGGACGCCGAAACAAATCATTTTTCTTCTTTTTTTCAGCTAACCAAACTTTCATATGCTGAATTTCGCAGAATTTCGCTCAACCGTTTTTTATACCCGGTATTCGAAGAGTATAGGGGTATATTAGATTTGTGGGGATAACGGTTGTGTGTAACGCACAGAAGGAAGCGTTTCTGACCCCATAAAGTATATATATTCTTGATCAGCATCAATAGCCGAGTCGATATAGCCATGTCTGTCTGTCTGTCCGTCCGTCCGTCCGTCCGTCCGTCCGTCCGTCTGTCCGTCCGTCTTCATTTGTGCCTATATCTCATAGACTATTAAAGCTAGAGTAACCAAGTTTTGTATTCAATCTTCTGTGTGATCACACTACTCAAAGTATATTTCAAAATTTCGCCCCGCCCCCTTCCGCCCCCACAAAGAACGAAAGTCTGTGGCATACACAATTTTAATGATACAAGAAAATTAAATACGCAGAATCATAGAGAAAGACCAAATCTATCAGAATGTTGAATCTGGATCAGATCGGATCATTATTATAGCTACAATGAAGAAAACCATTTCGTAAGCCATCATTCCCTCTCGCTCTCTCTCACACGCGACCCCATCTGCTTTGCCCATTCGTATTTTGCGTCGCCTAGTTTTCAGAGACTATAACAGCTAGAGCAACCAAACTTTCTATCCAAGCTCCTGTGATATCAAACCAGCACAAGTTTGTTTTAAAATTTGGCCACGCCCCTTTCCGCCCCCACAAAGGACGAAAATCTGTGGAATCCACAATTTTTAAGATAAATGAAAACCAAAAACGCAGAATCACGAAAAATTACCATATCTACCAGATTACCGAATCTGGATCAGATCAGATTAATATTATGGCCAGAAGAAACAAATTAAATTTCAGTGGCTACGCATCGCATGCCAAGCGCTGACTCATGCCCTCTCTCTCTCTGTCGTAAACACTTGTACGTCTCAAATATGTAGTTGTAGGCGCAGATATACAAAGCATATGTAAACAAAAACGGAAACATGTATAAAATTTCCAAAAAATGCATTTATTTAATTTAAATATTATTTTCGTCCCTTTTGAGAACATATAATAAATTTCATAAATCGTAGGCTCAAATATGTATGTATGTACATATATACTGACTGAGTACCGGGTATAAGGTAGAGCCGCGGCCTTTGCCGCGGCTCACAACGTTCCCTCTCGTTTTCTATAGAAATACCTAAAATCTGTGTTTGTAACAGTTTTTAACGATAAAATGGCATTTGGGATGGTGCCAAACGGCATATGAAGTTATCAAGAATATAAAGTTTTGGCCAAACGGCTGCAACTTAGCCGTTTATCTAATGATTTTTAGAAACGATGCCTTAAACGACGCCCAATTACGGTGTCTATCTAAAACCAAAAATGTTAGCAATAAAATATTTTTTTTTTTCGACTTTTCCTGAGTTTTTATATACAAAGCATATGTAAACAAAAACGGAAACATGTATAAAAATTTCGTTTGATTCTCTTTGTAGTAATCTGACGTGTTTTTGTTTTGCGCTCCGTTTATCTGCCTTTTATCTTTTATAAACAGCCGGTGTTTTTTGAATATACCAATATAAATAAACTTAAAATTACCTGCTTGCTTAGAGCTTTTCCTTAAACGCGAGTGCACGCCCTTTAATTGTGTTTTTAGACATAATTTAATTAACCGTGGGGCCAGTCGAAATTGTTTGCGAACGAAATTTTTATGTTTTTTGTGATTTAATTGATTGCGTTATATCACGTCGGGGTCATCAAATGTTGAACTACCGAGCTTTTTCGGCAGAGTAGTTTACGATATATTAAAAGACGAGAGTTAAGTTTACTACGGTTTATTGTCAATAGCGAAAGTTGAGCGGGTAGGATAGCAAAAGCGATAGCGAGATTAGCGATGTAGAATTAGATCGGTGTCGATTCAAGAGTCCAGACGCCGCAAGGGCAGGTGGGCCGAATTGCCCAGTCTGCCCAGAGAGTCTTTGTTATATAGGGGTTGTCAAATTCCTTTGACCACCTCTTTATAAACCGAAGCACGCCCATGGCCTTATTTACCATGGTAGAAATTTTTTCCGAACTAATTTGGGATCTAATAGAACACCAAGATCACTAGCCCGGGTAATTATCTCAAGAGAACCACCACAAAGGGTGGAAGGAACCAGAAAGGCGCTGGAGCGATGAAAAGTCATTACTTTACATTTTTAAGGCATTAAGGATTAATAAGTTTGCATAACACCAAGACTGAAATGTATAGAGTTCGGATTCCAACCTGAATTGAATAGAAATGTCTTTATACTGGAAATAGGGCTCAACATCATCCCCATTCATGAGTACCAGAGTATTTTTATACAGAACGCAGGTCATTTATAAAGAGTGTAAAGAGTAAGAGGCCTAGATGGCTGCCCTGTGGTACACCCGAAGTCACCATAACTGGTGAGGACAGGGAGTTTTTGAAAAGACCTCTTTGAGACCTAGAACAAAGGTAGCTAGAGATCCATCTCAGGAGAGATTGTGTGGGAACCCTAGAAGGTCAAGCTTTTGTGCTAGGAGGGAATGGTTTACAGAGTTGAACGCTTTAATAAAATCGGTATAATCAACATCCGCCTGTAAATTACATTGAAAGCCTTTAATTATAAAGGAGGTAAACTCCAATTAATTTGTAGTGGTTGATCTCTGCCTTATAAATCCATGTTGAGATGGAGATATAAGTGATCTGCATAGGTGCTGCAGGTGCGGAGTTAAAATTTTCTCAAACACTTTAGGAATAGCGGATAACTTAGATATACCTCTATAGTTCATTACGTCAGACTTGCTACCTTTCTTATGGAGAGTAATTATAAAGGACTCCTTCCATATCGGGGGAAAGCATGAAGAATTTATGGATAGGTTGAATAGCTTAAGCAACGGCCCACACAGAAACTCGGCACAGTACTTAAGTACACAGCCGGGAACTCCGTCCGGACCCAGTGAGAACTCCGGCTTTACTGTTCGTAGACCATGAAGCAACGAGCTTTCATTTAGCAAAGGACTAAAAATGCCGTTCGACCTCGGTAAACGGTATGGATACGGCTGACCAGAGTAAACGTCCTGCGAATAGGTAATTTGGAGAAAACGGGCAAAAAAATCGGCAATTGCCTGATCATTATCTGCCGACGTATTAAGGAAGGATAGCGAGGATGGGTGTGTGGAGTTCTACGCTTACTGTTTACGAAGCTGTAGAACTGTTTGGGGTCCTTAGAGAAACGTATCCTACATCGAGATAGGTAATTCTGATAGCATTGAGCGTTAAGAACTGAAAGGTTTGACCGAGCTATTACATAACGAGAAAGAGAAGAAGGAGAGCCAATTTCTTGACATTTTTTATAACGACTTGATTTTGAGTCTTTTAGATGGGATAGCTCCTTGGTAAACCAAGGGGGTTTTCTTGATCTTATCGGACAGGAAAGTGGGACACAAGAGACAAAAAGTGAGTCCAGTGCATCATAGAAAATGTTTGTGCCTGTCGTAACATCACTGCACAAATATAAAGCGTACCAATCAAAATCCCTAATGAGGTTACTAAGCTTCGTAAACTCGGCTTTACGGAAGCAGCGGACACATTGGGGTAGTTTACCGGACAGATCCAGTACCGTTCGTCCTAGGTCGAGCGACACTTCAAAAGTGGGATGGTAGGCATCTTCAGGTATAGAGAGCGGGGGGACTCGAGTTAACAAAGCTAAGGTCGCATCCGTTACAAAGCAAAAAATCGATCCAAGGAATTTGTAACATGGTTAACTTGAGACAGAGACAGGTCAATCAAGGCGTCAACAAAGTCATGACGTGCCATGGGTACCAGGCTATTAGACTCATTTGCCGAAGACCAAACAACTCCTTGCAAGTTGAAGTCACCAAGAACTATCATATGATCTTACACACAGAAATTTCAGTTCCTGCTGGATCTGGACTGTGAAAAGTTCCGACGGGAAGTTTGAGTCCACAGCAATCAGAACTCCTCCTGCACGTCGAGACGAACGATCCTTTCTATAAGTTGTGTACCGACCTGCCAAAACTTCGGAACTAAGAATGTCCGGCTTTAACCAGGTTTCGGTAAACAAAATAACGTGGGATACAAATGCGACACTATCCTGGAAAAGAATGCTGAGGTTGCTACGCAAGCCTCGAACATTCTGATAGGTCACTAAAAGAAATTTGTTAGTTTTTTGAATAGGTGTAGGTAGAGCGGGAAGATGACGAAGGAGCACTGGTCTGATTAGTTGGCAGAGGTATTGGGGGCCTAGTCTTCTTCTTTGCTTTAAACTCCTTCACCACCAAATGTTCCGGCCAAAATTTGGCAGAACAGATGGTGTTAAAGTGAGTTTGGGAGACACTTATTTTAAAAGAAGCTATCTCCCTGGCATAAGAAAAGCTGAACTTTTCCACCTTGAAATCAAGGGCTTGTATGCGGCTTCGGATATAAGCCGTCACATCTTTAATTGTGGAGTCAGGGGCAAGTCGTGAGACAAAAACTTGTCTCTTTGGTGGGATCCCGACCAATCTTGGCACCACAGGCCCATCACCTGTGATGGTAATACCCGGTGGTCCGGGACGTATATTGACTGGTCGGGTCGGAATTGCGGGGACAGCTAATGAATTAGACACTACGGACACGGACGCTACAGACGGTCTTGGCTGCATGCTCTCCGACGCGATAAATTCGGCTAACGAATTTTCATCACCAGCAGCTGTCGTTGCCTTTGGAGTGGCGAACGAAATCAACTGCTGCACTTTGTGGGTGGTCGGAGTCAGCTTGTCAGCATCGGCCGGTCGAGGGGCAGTCGGCACATGCAGATCCCGCGGAGTGACCTTTTTGCGCCTATGAGACTCAGTCAATAGTTTGAGACCACTGAACTGAGACTCCATGGCTAGGAGCCGATCGTACTGCTCTTTGAAGCCCACGGTGAGCTCCCTTCCGGGTCTGCCTCATAAATGCTGCCATCTCCCCTTCAACCGGACGGCATGCCTCACAGCTGTAATGCAAGCCATTTCTTTTAGGAGTGGCATCACCCACGAGACCGGAGAACCCGGCGCATTTAGCGTACACTACGCTATCGCATAGCCAGCAGGGGATACTCGGCTGGTCGTGGGTGATCTGCTTCTTGCAGCTTTTCTTGGCACAGACAACTGTATATTCCATTATGAGAAATAAAAAAAATAAAATTTCAAAACAAATATATATCAGACCAGTGTGCCAGATAAACGATAAAAGCGCAATAAGAAAGAGAGGAGAGCGGTTACTGCAGCTTCACTTCAGAGAGAGAGAGAGAGAGAGAGAGAGAGAGCAAGTTTGGTTTGCTGAAAAAAAGAAGAAAAATGATTTGTTTCGGCGTCCGCAGGACAGTATTAGACATAGAATATAGCCAGCGGTGCAGCAGTAAAGTAAGAATCATTGTTCATTGCTTTCACTGCCAACTGTACCACATTGTTATACACACAGCCTCTGCAGTCGTTCTATCGCGTGTCTTTCTTTCTTTCGACTTCTCTCTCACTCTCTTTCGTCTTCACTATTACTCTCTCGATCTGTCGCACTCTTGTTTGCAGTAGGACACAGGCATTTCGGCCCGTCTGCCTTTGCAGAGTCTCGACTCTTTAACCGTCGCGCTCACATTAGGAAACTGGCAATTCGGCCCACCTGCCCTTGCGGCGTCTGGACTCTTGAATCGACACCGATCTAATTCTACATCGCTAATCTCGCTATCGCTTTTGCTATCCTACCCGCACAACTTTCGCTATTGACAATAAACCGTAGTAAACTTAACTCTCGTCTTTTAATATATCGCAAACTACTCTGCCGAAAAAGCTCGGTAGTTCAACATTTGATGACCCCGACGTGATATAACGCAATCAATTAAATCACAAAAAACATAAAAAATTCGTTCGCAAACAATTTCGACTGGCCCCACGGTTAATTAGTTGGGTTTAGCACAAGCACAAGTATCAGACCAGTGTGCCAGATAAACGATAAAAGCGCAATAAGAAAGAGAGGAGAGCGGTTACTGCAGCTTCACTTGAGAGAGAGAGAGAGAGAGAGAGAGAGAGAGAGAGAGAGAGTGGGAGAAAGAGAGAGTGGGAGAGAGAGAGAGAGAGAGAGAGAGAGCGCGCTACTACACAGAACGTATTGAGAGCGAGAGAGGAAGAACAGTTATGTTAGTTTGGGTAATAGGGAGAGAGTGATAAAAGCAATAGATCAACTCGGTGAGAGCGACAGATTTTGATTCTGTGTGTACTTACGAAAAGAAACAATAAAACACAATGACTACCGACACAGGAAAATAATTAAATTATGTCTAAAAACACAATTAAAGGGCGTGCACTCGCGTTTAAGGAAAAGCTCTAAGCAAGCAGGTAATTTTAAGTTTATTTATACTGGTATATTCAAAAAACACCGGCTGTTTATAAAAGATAAAAGGCAGATAAACGGAGCGCAAAACAAAAACACGTCAGATTACTACAAAGAGAATCAAACGAAATTTTTGATTTTAAAAACTCAGGAAAAGTCGAAAAAAAAAAATATTTTATTGCTAACATTTTTGGTTTTAGATAGACACCGTAATTGGGCGTCGTTTAAGGCATCGTTTCTAAAAATCATTGGATAAACGGCTAAGTTGCAGCCGTTTGGCCAAAACTTTATATTCTTGATAACTTCATATGCCGTTTGGCACCATCCCAAATGCCATTTTATCGTTAAAAACTGTTACAAACACAGATTTTTGGTATTTCTATAGAAAACGAGAGGGAACGTTGTGAGCCGCGGCAAAGGCCGCGGCTCTACCTTATACCCGGTACTCAGTCAGTATATATGTACATACATACATATTTGAGCCTACGATTTATGAAATTTATTATATGTTCTCAAAAGGGACGAAAATAATATTTAAATTAAAAAAATGCATTTTTTGGAAATTTTATACATGTTTCCGTTTTTGTTTACATATGCTTTGTATATCTGCGCCTACAACTACATATTTGAGACGTACAAGTGTTTACGACAGAGAGAGAGAGGGCATGAGTCAGCGCTTGGCAGGCGATGCGTAGCCACTGAAATTTAATTTGTTTCTTCTGGCCATAATATTAATCTGATCTGATCCAGATTCGGTAATCTGGTAGATATGGTAATTTTTCGTGAATCTGCGTTTTTGGTTTTCATTTATCTTAAAAATTGTGGATTCCACAGATTTTCGTCTTTTGTGGGGGCGGAAAGGGGCGTGGCCAAATTTTAAAACAAACTTGTGCTGGTTTGATATCACAGGAGCTTGGATAGAAAGTTTGGTTGCTCTAGCTCTTATAGTCTCTGAGAACTAGGCGCTCATTTAAACGAATAAGCAAAGCAGATGGGGTCGCGTGTGAGAGAGAGCGAGAGGGAATGATGACTTTCGAAATGGTTTTCTTCATTGTAGCTATAATAATGATCCGATCTGATCCAGATCGTATTCTGCGTATTTAATTTTCTTGTATCATTAAAATTGTGTATGCCACAGACTTTCGTTCTTTGTGGGGGCGGAAGGGGGCGGGGCGAAATTTTGAAATATACTTTGAGTAGTGTGATCACACAGAAGATTGAATACAAAACTTGGTTACTCTAGCTTTAATAGTCTATGAGATATAGGCACAAATGAAGACGGACGGACAGACGGACGGACGGACGGACGGACGGACAGACAGACAGACATGGCTATATCGACTCGGCTATTGATGCTGATCAAGAATATATATACTTTATGGGGTCAGAAACGCTTCCTTCTGTGCGTTACACACAACCGTTATCCCCACAAATCTAATATACCCCTATACTCTTCGAGTACCGGGTATAAAAAACGGTTGAGCGAAATTCTGCGAAATTCAGCATATGAAAGTTTGGTTAGCTGAAAAAAAGAAGAAAAATGATTTGTTTCGGCGTCCGCAGGACAGTATTAGACATAGAATATAGCCAGCGGTGCAGCAGTAAAGTAAGAATCATTGTTCATTGCTTTCACTGCCAACTGTACCACATTGTTATACACACAGCCTCTGCAGTCGTTCTATCGCGTGTCTTTCTTTCTTTCGACTTCTCTCTCACTCTCTTTCGTCTTCACTATTACTCTCTCGATCTGTCGCACTCTTGTTTGCAGTAGGACACAGGCATTTCGGCTCGTCTGCCTTTGCAGAGTCTCGACTCTTTAACCGTCGCGCTCACATTAGGAAACTGGTTTGGTTTGCTGAAAAAAAGAAGAAAAATGATTTGTTTCGGCGTCCGCAGGACAGTATTAGACATAGAATATAGCCAGCGGTGCAGCAGTAAAGTAAGAATCATTGTTCATTGCTTTCACTGCCAACTGTACCACATTGTTATACACACAGCCTCTGCAGTCGTTCTATCGCGTGTCTTTCTTTCTTTCGACTTCTCTCTCACTCTCTTTCGTCTTCACTATTACTCTCTCGATCTGTCGCACTCTTGTTTGCAGTAGGACACAGGCATTTCGGCCCGTCTGCCTTTGCAGAGTCTCGACTCTTTAACCGTCGCGCTCACATTAGGAAACTGGCAATTCGGCCCACCTGCCCTTGCGGCGTCTGGACTCTTGAATCGACACCGATCTAATTCTACATCGCTAATCTCGCTATCGCTTTTGCTATCCTACCCGCACAACTTTCGCTATTGACAATAAACCGTAGTAAACTTAACTCTCGTCTTTTAATATAACGCAAACTACTCTGCCGAAAAAGCTCGGTAGTTCAACATTTGATGACCCCGACGTGATATAACGCAATCAATTAAATCACAAAAAACATTAAAATTTCGTTCGCAAACAATTTCGACTGGCCCCACGGTTAATTAGTTCGGTTTTGCACAAGCACAAGTAACAGTTCTCACGTCGCTTGCTTTGCGTTTATCTTACGGTTTTTGCTGCGCTTATTGAAAGCGTTTCTCTTTGCGGTCATCTTCCCGCTAGAAACGTTTCTACCGAAGCTGCTCATTTGGGCGCAAGAAACGACGCTGTGACTGCTGCTGCAAACAGGGTGGCTTTCTTGAAGCGAAAAGCACCGGCATTATTGGCAGGGCTGAAATAACTGGAAGTTATCTTGGGTAGAACTTCCCTATTTGAAGCTCGTTGGAAGGCTCAAGCTAACGAGGAGCTGCACCAGACTTCGGGACCAATTTGAGTTTTCCAGAGACATTAATGCCAATTGGAGCGGTAAATTGTTGTGCATTGAATTCTAGCATTAGTGTTTACTGGATCTTTGAACGACCTTTCTTTTCTATTTCTACCCAAAATGACCTTGTCGCTGAAATCTTTTTATAAACACAATTTGAATGAATATTTGGTTTAAAAGGAGTTATCTCACAAGCATTATCATTGGCGCAGCTCCAAGGCCAATTACCTTCATATACTCTTTTACTCGTTTGCCATTTGTTCAAAGTAGCTTCAGTCATTAAATGATAGTAACACTAGTCGACACGACTTTTCCGCTGTCGCCAAAAATTACTTTTGCTGATAGATTTGGATGCTTACAATTTTTTAAAGAATGTCTTTTTTTTTCATGAAGTAGTTTTTTTTAAAGAATTTTTTAAAAAGTGATTTTTTTTTTTCGTAGTTAGTGCTTCTATTTTTCACATAACTTAAGTTTCCTACAACTGGTTGTATTGAACTTTGCTGCAACTTAACGTCTGGAAGATATTAAGCTTCCAAATTGAGAAAAGTCGAAAAAAATATTTGAATGCCTTGATTTTTGGTTTTAGATAGAAACATTAATTAGGCGTCGTTTAATTATATCGCTTATAAATCGCTTATAAAAATATAAAAATAAACGTCTACGTTACAACCGTTTGACCAAAACGACCCAAATTTCATTTTATCTGAAAAAATACTGAAAAGTACTTAAATTTATTTAAGTGTTATGATACTTAAATATTTTTATTGCTTGTTACTATTTTTAAAATGGTTTGTCTGTCTTCTTTTGTCATTTAAGTCAGATTCTTTTATGAGAGTCCACACATAGTCGCCCAACATATGCTTATTCCAAACACCTTGATACCGTCGTTCCATAGCTTTTAATTGTTGGTGAAATCTCTCTCCGTACTCATCACTAACGTCCCCAAGGTTTGGGGGAAAAAAGTCTAAGTGGGAGTGCAGGAAATGGATTTTGAGTGACATGTTGACTCCAATTTGTTCATAATTCTTAAGTAGGTCTTGAACGATATTAACGTAATCATCACTCTTTCTGTTACCAAGGAAATTGGTCGGAATAAGTTCCAGGCTGCTTTTTCATTCGTAGCTAAAATATTTTCAAATCCATCATCTTTTAGTAGTTTTTGAATTTGGGTGCCATCAAATACGCCTTCTTTAACTTTTGCCAGCGACAGACGTGGAAAACAGTTTTGAGGTAATTCATCGATTCACCTTCGTTATCCAGTGCTTTAACAAAATTTTTTATCAGTCCTAGCTTAATGTGCAATGGTGGTAATATAATGTTTTGGACTTTTACAAGAGCTGCATTTTGTACGTTGTGATGTCCCAAAGTATTTTTGTTCCGTTTTTTCCAGTTCTGTCTTGAGTAAAGCTCTTTTCTATCTCGGCTATCCCATAGGCACAGGAAGCAAAAGTATTTTGTATAACCGCCTTGCAATCCAGTTAACATGGCTACAATTTTTAAGTCACACGCGACCTTCCACTGGTGTTCTTTATATTTAATATTTTCAAACAATTTAGTGATTGTTTGATAGGACTCTTTCATATTAACAGCATGGGCGATGGGAACAGACGGCTTTTGATTTCCATTGTGTAGCAAATCAGCCTTTAAACTTTCTTTACTGCTGTCAACAAATAGTAATCGTTTAGGTTGTAATCTTCACCCAGTTCCTTAAAGAGGCCGAAAATGTCGTGACAAACGCACATGTCATCCTTCGTCATATAAAACTGTGCGTGAACCAAGTGGCGCGTCGGGAAATGAGATTTTTTTACATCTTCCTTCAATAAACGGGCTTCCTTTAAAATAGATCCAAGAATCTGAGCTTTACTTTTAGGAAGGTCCAGGATCCTCACCAAATCGTTCAATTGTTCCTGTGAAAGTGGCTTGCAAAATTTATATTCTCCTGTTTGGTCATTACTTGAATCCGTTGTTCCATGCGACGAAGAAGACATCTCCTCTTTTTTGCGTTTTAATGGCGATATTTCCTTCAAAGGAGGAGCAGGAAGCGTAAAGCCTTGACGAGACTCTTGCGGGTATTTATATTTCTCACCTACCCCAAACCCAGTTTTTTCGAATAAACAAAAGAAACATTCAGAGCTTGTTTTTTTTTGTTTTCTCCATAGCATTAAAGTTCCAGTAGAGACGTATCAGCGGACGCATTTATTTCGTTTTCGACTATTTTTTTCTTATCAGCTTCGCAGCTGCAGCTGTAGAATTCTATAAAAAGAACTTTGCGGTAAATCTTTAACCAACAACAACAACATATTAAGCTACTATTGAAGTTGTGACTTCAAAAAGACATTTATATGCTCCGCGGGTGCTATTGCACTCAGGGGAATATATGGCTACTGAAGCCGAAAGGCATAACGCAATATGCTTAACTCAACCAAATGTTTTATACAAATCAATAGATTTGTCGTCTGTGCAAGACTCCAGCGGTAATAACCCAAAGCGAAAACTCGGCTCACCACAAGCCATTAAGGAAATAATGTTTTTGAATAAACAACCGAGCACCAGTAAAGCTGCAGCTGAAGCTGCAACTGAAGCAGCTTCGCAGAATCGTTATGCGCTGTTGGACGACGACGAGGAGGAATTTAGTGAAACGCTTGAAGCCCCGATATTAACTGATCAGCCAACACAACAATCAAAGCCTCGACCCCCTCCAATTTGGTGCCCAAGTATCAAAAGCATAGCAAAACTACAAGAAATAGTAGACCAAGTGATCGACCCAAACTCTTACGTCATTAAACCACGACGAAATGACATTGGAATTCTAACCAGCTGCAGTGATGACTACCGTGCTGTCATAAAACACCTCTCCACATTGGGATTGCAATTTCATTGCTACCAACTGAAGGAAGACAGGCATTACAGAGTCTGCTTCAAAGGACTTCACTCCAGCACAAATGTCCAGCAACTGAAAGAAGAACTCGAAACTAAAGGTCATAAAGTTAAAAATATTTTCAATCCGCTAAGCCGCATTGACAAGAAACCTCTCAATTTGTTCTTTATCGACTTAGCACAGGCTCCTGATAATAAACAAATCCTAAACCTCCGCGTTGCTTGCAGGCAACGCTGCACTGTTGAGATTCCGAGAAAGTTCAATGACCTGACACAATGCCACCGTTGTCAGGAGTTTGGACATACTCAGAGATACTGTCATAAAGTAGCAAGATGTGTAAGATGCTCTTGTAAACACGCAACCATGGACTGCCCTAAGGAAAGGGACCAACCACCAACTTGCTTCCACTGTGAGTTAGACCACCCAGCTAATTACAAGGGCTGTAAGGACTTCTGGACCAATTTGAGTTTTCCAGAGACATTAATACCAATTGGAGCGGTATATTGTTGTGCCGGCTAAGTTTGATGGAGCAGAGGATAAGGAATCCTATTGGAAGTTCGACGGTGGTTTCGATGGCATCAACATAGTTGGACTTGCGCCGGACTCTGTTTCTGCTCAACTTACTTTCTCAATTTCGACCCGTCAAACATCATGGAGTCTCTGCAAGTGCTCCGTTTCACCAACCTGATCAAACATAGTGTCTCTATCAAGGAGACAAGTCGGAGCACAGTGTAGCGTGCGTCTAACGGCCACTATGACCCCACCCCCCTCTGCAGCGCTTCGTTTTGGCACAATATCTGTCCTTACGAAACGAATGGAAAAGGTTGGAATCAAAGTACTCGCTGTCGAAGAAGTTTTCGTTGAGCCAGGTTTCAACCACGATGATAATATTGAAATCGCACGTATAGGTTGCCAAGTAGATAGCCTGAGCCTTAGTGCGCATGCCCACTTAATCTGAATAAAAATGCGAATGAATTTGGTTCCATTCATAGGCATGATCCCAGAAGGTAGCAGTGCTGCTGCGAAAGTAAGATCTGGCAAATTACACACAGCAAGACGGGCGAGGCTCGTGCGTAAAAGCTGCGCAAGCGCCGTGGTCCAAAACCGCAGCACACCCTCTTAGACCAGATGATTAGGCAGGGCAGCGGCAGGGAGATCCAAGCCAGGTGCTAAAGGTGAAGAGAGTATTCTATTTAAGAGCTAACGACGGGCTGTTGACTCTCCCCAATTGTCGAGTGCAGCGACGGCGTAAGCAAAGCACACAAAGGCATGAGTTGGCGTATGTTGCTGTAAGGATGACGCCAGAGGCGCACGTCGTCGAAATAGAGCGCAAGCAAGAGCATTGACGTCTGGCCTAGCAGCAGCCGTGCGAATATCGCACAAAGCGCAGAACGGACAAGCGATATTTTATTGTTGTTCCGCAGAGGTATGCCAGAAATGATGCAGCAGCCCGTTGCTGACTGCGAAGAGGCGAGAAACTTCAAGTAGAATAGGCCATCCAGAAAGCATAGGCGTCGGTCACTGGGGGTTTTTGAAGTAGACGGAACTGGAGCTTCCGTAGTCAGGGTACACGTCCGCAATGGTACAGCTGCCGACATATTAACTGCCGAAACATCAACTTCCGACCGCTATGCACAAAGTGCATTCTGCCGATACTGGCCTGAATTTATCATCAAAGACCTCAGGGAATAGAGACTCAGGAACACCAAGTTTGAAGTTAACGAACTTCAGCGCAAACAGCGCAGACACCTCAGAAACCTCTGAAACCTTGAGCTTATCGGCCACAAATTTAACCAACGCCTCTGGATCCATCGCAGCAGAAATTTAACCAATATTTTCTGCTCTGCAATACATTTAGTTGCTCACAGCTTGGAGCAATACCAACACAACGCTTAGCATTTTTATTGCGGTTCTTCCTCTCTTTTTTTTGGACAGTAAATAATCAAAATTAGCACAGCAGCTGATCCCGGGTCAATGACCCAACCAATGGTCAGTCGCAAATATGGCATTGTTGGCGTCCTTCCTTGCTTCACCCTTTTATTCGACTTCACAGGGAGGGCAGCCTGAAAATCAGACTTCAGATCCCGATAAAGGATTTCAAGCTTCAGCACCTTGTCATTGAGATCGTCAATTTTAGAGTGCGAGTCATTCGCAACCACACAATTATCACACTGCCACATCAAGTTGGGCAGATTTATTAAAAGTTTTACAGCATCTAAGTGCAAATCAATGCACGACAGATGAAACACATGGCGGAACAATGACGAACAGCGAACAGTAACTTCCAAATCGCATTCTAAGCAGTGATAAAGCATAGCGAAAACTCGACCGAACGCAGTGGGAGCTGACTGATTACTGAGGCACCAGTGCCAAGACACAAAATGTAAAAATAGTTAGATGTACCCAAACGAGGTAAAAATTAATATACCCAACTAAGGTATGGTATCACGTCACTCAGTGATCACTTTGTATGACCGTATGCTGATGTAACCAAACTAGTTCAAAAAATCATATACCCGACGACTATAGGGTATAGCGTCACTTAGTTCAAGCGAGCAAACGCAAACCATATAATAACAACAACAAACACCTGGTGAAAAAGGGAGGAATGTGGGAGCCTGCAGCAAAGAGCAACGAAGGCGGCGACGTCGACTCCAACGGCAACGCAGAATTGAGTAGTTAAAAGTCGAGTTTAGTTGATTGAAGATCTGGAAGGGAAGCCTACAAATTTGCGGCTCAACGCTACAACATAGATCAAAATAAAAAGGTGAAAAATTGTTGCCAATAAAAAACGTACCTACTTTTCATGCTGCGGTCCATCGGCGAAAGCGCTTTCATTATGACTGCTGTAGGTTTGAAGGTTTTTTTTTCGAACTTTTCCAATATTTGATTCAAACTCCCACTAAGGATTTTGCTTAAATATTATCGGTAGGCTAATTCCCTTCGCACTCATCTTCTTCCCCTTCACACGTTCATATTCAAGCCGATAATTCGAAGTTATTCCGCTATCTTCTCTCTTTCGCTGCAGGCATGTTTGTATGACACCGTGGGACAGACTCGAATTTTTTGGGACCACTTTTCTTTCGTGGAACTTCAATTTTTCTTCGCTGCTTTGCTTATCTTGCGGTCTGCCTTCTTCGAAATTTGATCTCGCCTTGCTTAGATTTGATTTACATTCCCCAGTGCATCTGGCACAAATTCAATATTTTAAACGTCCCTCAGGCCTTCGTAATTTCCGCGATGACATTTTTTTTTTTTAGGCTATAAGCTAAACGTGCTTTTAATGTGACCTATATTCAAAGAATATATCTGCGCCTAAGAGTAAATTAAATCTCTAGGATTTTTAAAACGACGGATCTGCAAACGCAAGGTTATGTGGAATGCCTAAATCAGCATCTTGAATCGCCTTTTCCGGTTGATATAACAAGATGTATGGCAAAATGTTAAAATATGCTGATATTTGAAAATTGTTAGTTCGCGAAGCTTTTGTGGTTTTTACACTGTTTTTAGTTGACGAGTTTGACTCTTCTATTCCAAACAAGCGGATCGGCTTTCTCACCTGCTATACTTTTAAATTGCTGATTAAACTGTCGGCTATAAAATTGATTTGGGAGCCTGAGTCAAATAATACTCTTGCTTTTTAGCAATCTTCAATGCTTGCTTTTTCTCGTACGAGGGTGAATTTACCGGTCATGGTTAACAACAAAGTCAGAAGGTTGATTTGGAATGTTTGACATAGACGGAATTGGTTTTGGTGTCACAGCCTTCTATGACTATACTGGTGTAGAAAATTATTATGCGCCTTCAAACAAACTTGGCAATGGATTGACTTGCAAGCTGTGACATTGTGTCACTAGTTTAGGAAATTGATAAAATGTATAGAACTCTTCGTGAATTTTAAGCGGCTACTAGATTTTTAAAAAAGTCTATAAAAAAAACTAACCAATCAAAAACTATAATTCTTAAACAAAAATTGAAATCTCTATATCTAAATTTATTTTGGGTCACAGTACAGTACACACAGCACAGTCGTGTTGACTAGTTTTATCTACTTTATGTATATTTTTTGCTTAAAATATATTGGTTTTTTGTGGTTTCATTGGTTTATATCAGTGAATATGTAAAGACTCTTGTTCTTTAAGTATGAGAATGTGTTCATGTTTGAATATTCTGCGAAGGGTCAGAAGTGGTTTTGTATTTATTTTTATTTGTACATATTTTTTTTACCGATGATCATCTTAAAATATATTACAGTGGGGGTTTAAAAAATTTTAAATTTAAAAAATTTAAAAAAATTTAAATCTCCAAATCTATCACAAAAAGTAGTGTAATTTATCATAGTTTCGCATAGTACAAGCATTCATTATAGTTAATTCCTTGTTGAGGTAGATTAATTATTTCTTGATTTGAATTACTGCATTGAATTCTAGCATTAGTGTTTACTGGATCTTTGAACGACCTTTCTTTTCTATTTCTACCCAAAATGACCTTGTCGCTGAAATCTTTTTATAAACACAATTTGAATGAATATTTGGTTTAAAAGGAGTTATCTCACAAGCATTATCATTGGCGCAGCTCCAAGGCCAATTACCTTCATATACTCTTTTATTCGTTTGCCATTTGTTCAAAGTAGCTTCAGTCATTAAATGATAGTAACACTAGTCGACACGACTTTTCCGCTGTCGCCAAAAATGACTTTTTCTGATAGATTTGGATGCTTACAATTTTTTAAAGAATGTATTTTTTTTTTCATGAAGTAGTTTGTTTTTTTAAGAATTTTTTAAAAAGTGATTTTTTTTTTCGTAGGTAGTGCTTCTATTTTTTACATAACTTAAGTTTCCTACATCTGGTCTGACGAGCATGTGAGATGGCTCGGAGGGGGCCTAGCTGAGGCCACCGGACGGGTCGCAGGTTGCGGATAGCGAATGACCTACCTCTTGAGGTAGGCCAGCTGCGAATAAACGGTCATCCCTAGGGAAGGCACCGAAATAAGCAGTCCCGGACAGCCAGCGGGTGTTCGCGAAGTAGCAACACTGACGATGCGCTTGTGGTGCCGCCTCATTTAAGTAGCTCACACACACCCCATCCCTACACATTACCTACCCACATCCCAACCCCCACAATCATCTCACACCGGGCCGGACTAAGTGTGTTATTCGACCCGTGCCGAGAGTCAGCCTGGCTGGGGGCCCGGTATAAAAACTAGCCCAGTCGTTAACGGAGGGCTCAGGGACTTGGCAGCCCCCTGTTCTAATGATGCCTTATCCGGGCAACGTGAATCTCTGCCCGGATGGACCGCCCATTCTTTGCAAATCGTGGGATTAGAAATGAACAACAAATTAAATAAAAACAAAAACAAAAACGAGTCTGGCGCTCCCCAACTGCCAACTGGGAGCAATCCCATACAGGGAAAGGCATCGGCCCAAAGGCCTGGCCTGACCCGCGAAACAGCTGGTATAACCAGCGCGGCGGAAGACGCTAGGGCGAACCCGAAGGGGTCCCATCCTAGTTCCGGGGTGGGTGGCAAATCGCCGACCAAAGCCGATACCTTGGTGGAGTGGCTCTGAAACCCTGCGGCTGCCCTGCCTGCTGGTAAGGCTGCGGAGAGCGAGTTGCCATCGACTAGCGCCCAAGCCAAAACTTACACCTATGCCGAGAGAAGGAGCGCTGGCAACATTCTCCGTCGGCAAAATGCAAGTACGATGTCCAGCCCGACCGACCAGTGGCGGAAAAAGGTCGAATGGGCATCAAAGGTGCTGCCCAACTTTGGCAAAGAGGCACCGAAGAGGGTTGCCCCGCCGAAGTTGACGGCCCCGAAAGCTAAAAGGCAGCGCTCACAGGAGACTCCCGGACCGGCTCCGAAGCGCTCCAGAGTGCTGCCGAATATATCGTTCGCGCAGATCGCCAAAGAGAGGACGCTGATAGGCGTCCTGGACAAAGGCAACGCGGACTCAAAAATTCCCAGGAATCAGTGGAAGTGGGTGGAAGCGGCACTGGCCGACCGCTGCTTCGAGCTGCTGGAGAAACAGCCCAGCCCCCCTCCAGTCTGTAAAGACATGGGGTGGTACCAGGGCTGCATAAAAATTATAGCCTGCGAAGACGAGCGCTCCGTCCAGCTGTATAAAGCAGCGGTAGCGCAAGTCGGGGAGGTGTACCCAGGGGCGAAGCTTGTCGCGGTCAACTGGAACGAGGTGCCCAGTAGGCCCAGAGCAAGAGTCTGGGTGCCCGCCTCCATAAAGGAGCCTGAGCGCATCTTGAAGATGCTGCAGCGGTGCAACCCGGAGCTACCAACCTCCGACTGGAGGGTAGTTAAGGTGGAGGCGAGTCAAGGCCCGATGCACCCGGCAGTACTAGTCTTGAACAAGGAATCCCTTGCTCCGATTGAGGCCAAAAAAGGAGAGCTCAACTTTGGCATTAGTGCGGTGAGCATCAGGGTGTATAAGTCGGATGCAGCGGCCGAGGCGCGTCCTGTCGACAACCCAGTCGAGCAGGACGTTGCCTCGGAGATCGAGGCACCCGATGACGACCCAGAGCCTGCCCACGACGGCTACTCTTCCGACACGGCTCTCATGCGAGAGTTCGAGGCGATGTGCCGCGATGACACCATCGAGGACGACTCGGACGCCGATAATACAGTGGTGGAGAACTCTGTCCATGTCTCTAAGACTCCTTCAGATAAATCTCCACCACTGTAAAGCAGCATCCGCTGCCCTCATACTCCGCTTGGAAGCGAGCGGAGCAGACGTAGTCCTGATCCAAGAGCCTTGGGTAGTAGGAGACAAGGTCTGTGGATTAGCGACGAAGGAGCACAAGCTTATTGTAGCTCAGAAAGAAGGTAAAATACGTACCTGCATTCTTGCAAGGAAGCACTTAAATATCTTTCTGCTCCACAACTTTAGCAATGGTGACAACACAGCGGCAAGCCTTGAACTACAAGGTTCCCAAATAAGGCTGATGTCGTCCTACATGGCGCATGAGGAAAGCGATCCTCCCGGTGACCTAGTTCGCAAGCTCACCAGAGATAGCGAAAGGTCGGATATAGGCCTGGTAATAGGCTGCGACGCCAACGCCCACCACACCCAATGGGGGAGTTCGGACACGAATGTAAGGGGTGAGTCATTATTCAGCTTCATCCTTAACTCTAATCTTCTTATCTGCAATCGGGGCAATGATCCTACGTTTATAATTAAGAATAGACAAGAGGTAATTGACCTAACTTTAGTGTCTCACAAAATGTCAGACTTAGTAACGAACTGGAAAGTTCTGGGGGACCACTCCTTTTCGGACCACAGGTATATCGAGACCACACTATCTCTCGAGAACCCAAAACCCACTGTCTTTGCTAACCCTAGGAAAGCAAACTGGGAAAAATATGTCAAAGTTATGGAGGGACTTCTTCCCTCCAAGGCACCAATCTGCCTGAACACAGAGCACGATCTAAATAATCTAGTGGACAGGTTTACCAAAGCATGCAACACGGCCTTCACGGCAGCATGCCCATCAAACCAACACAAGGGGAAAAAGAAACCCCCTTGGTGGTCAAAACAAATAGATACCCTACGAAAAAGCTGCAGGTCCCTCTTCAACAGGGCCAAACGCGCTAACGAGGAGCAACACTACGCAGATTATAAAAATAGTCTGGCCCTATACAAGAAAGAAATCAGACAGGCAAAAAGGGCCTCTTGGCAAAGTTTTTGTTCTGAAATCGAGGTAACGTCGGAAGCTGCAAGACTGCGCAAGATCCTCTCCAAAACGACCCCCTCGGTGGGATACCTTAAGAGAAGCGATGGTACGTGGACCAACTCCAGTGAGGAGTCCCTACACATTCTTCTCGATACTCATTTTCCAGGGTGCTCCATCAATGGACCGACCCACCTCCCTAGTGAGGGTTCGATCACTTCGATGCAGCACATTCTCTCAAAACGGAACATAGGCTGGGCAATAAACAGTTTCCATCCGTTCAAATCCCCTGGTCCGGACCAGATCATTCCGGCCCAACTACAAAAAGCCGGAGACACGGCCATCAACTGGCTGCGATGTATCTTTAAGAAGATACTGGTAGTGGGGAGAATACCACACGCTTGGCTTAAGGCAAAAATAGTCTTCATCCCTAAAGCAGGCAAAGCCTCACACTCTACACCAAAGGACTTTAGACCAATTAGTCTATCGTCCTTCCTTCTCAAAACCTTTGAGAGACTCGTCGGGCTACAACTGAGAACTACTATAAATTCTCAATTGTTGTCAGGAGCACAGCATGCCTACCGGAAAGGAAAATCCACGGAAACGGCACTTCACGAAGTAATTTCGGGGATAGATAAATCACTATACCTCAAAGAATACTGTCTAATCGCTTTTCTAGATATCGAGGGAGCTTTCAACAACGTCATACCCGGTGCCATTACGGAAGCGCTGACTGACCTTGGGGTGGATCGTCCCTTGGTGATGCTCATTGATCAATTGCTCACATGCAGGACGGTGACATCATCGATGGGATCGTCCACTCAGTCAAGGTATGTCAGTAGAGGCACACCGCAAGGTGGTGTCCTTTCCCCCCTTCTATGGAACATAGCAGTCAACAAGATTCTATGTGACCTGGAAGGGGGGGGCTGCAAAGTCGTGGCATACGCGGACGACGTAGCAATTATCTTTTCGGGCAAATACCCTCAAACACTTTGCGACTTAATGACCGCAAAGCTCGCGAGACTGTCAAGTTGGACAGAATCGCGGGGTCTTGGAGTTAATCCCTCAAAGACAGAACTTGTGCTATTTACAAGCAATTACAAGATTCCGTCTCTAAACCCCCCCACATTAAACGGATGCAGGCTCTCCTTTAGCGACAGTGCCAATTACTTAGGGTTAGTAATCGACAAAAAGCTAAACTGGAACCTGAATACCAAAGACAGAGTGAAGAAGGCCACGATAGACCTCTACACTTGCAAAAAAGCTATTGGCTTAAAATGGGGCATGAACCCAAGTATAGTCCAATGGATATACCAAGCCATAGTAAGACCGATAATTCTTTACGGAGTTACTGCTTGGTGGCCGGCCTTATCAAAAAGGACGATCACCAAACAGCTCGACAAGGTTCAGCGAACAGCTGCCCTTTGCATCAGTGGAGCTCTTCGTACCACTCCAAATGATGCGCTAGACGCTATTCTGTGCCTCCAAAGCCTTGCCCTCGCAGGAAAAGAAAGGGCACAAATGGCAGCAATACGACTGAGAGACTCTGACCAATGGGCACCACAGAACATAGGTCACTCCTCTATACTAAACGGCAGTTCCGTCCCTACTAAAACGGACTACTGTGTTCCAAGGGAGTACACAGATACCCCCTTCGATGCAATTATCCCCCACAGAGACGAGTGGAGTGAGGGACCCCCAGGCCCAAAAGGGGCCCTAAACATCTTCACAGATGGATCAAAGCTGAACAATAGAGTCTGAGGAGGTATATACTCCGAACAGCTAAACATTAGGCACTCCTTTAGACTTCCTGATCACTGCAGTGTCTTCCAGGCGGAAGACTGCCTTCAGGAAACTACCGCCACGGTAACCCGCGTAAACATCTATAGTGATAGCCAAGCTGCAATCAAATCGCTTAATGCGATCTCCGCAAACTCGGCCACCGTTGCAGATTGCCGCAAATCTCTTCACGAGATGGCTCAGCAATTTGTTATTAGCCTTATATGGGTCCCGGGACACCGGGACATCGAAGGAAACTGTATTGCAGACGAGCTGGCCAGACTTGGCACCACAATCCCCCTTCTCCAAGACAAGGAGGATACTCGTATGCCGATGGCCGCATGTAGGCTCATAATAAAGGAGCAATATAAGCAACTAACAGATAACAAGTGGCAATCAGCACCACGTTGTCGCATATCTCGGCAAACATGGCCGACCATAGATAGGAAGCGCACCTCTGAGCTATGCAAGCTCGGCAGACGAAGGTGCAGCGCAGTCATACGCTCCCTAACGGGGCACTGGTTAGTAGGTACCCATGCTAATAGACTGGGCGCCCCAAACAATGATTTTTGCCGTAGCTGTAGAGATGAAGAAGAGGATGAAACGGTGGAACACCTGTTCTGCTCTTGCCCAGCTCTCAGCAGAAGAAGGCTACAGCACTTGGGCTCGCCCTTCATTTCAGACATTTCGGTAATGTCCACCATATGTCCCAGAAAGATAGCTAACTTCATAAAAGCTGCAGGCTGGGACAACTGTTGACCTCGGGTCTCACAATGCGAGTAGGGGCAGATTCCCCCGCGGTATCACAACGGGCCGGAAACGGCCTAAGTGTGCTGGGCTCCCAGTGAGTCGGGCAGCCGCTGCAACCTAACCTAACCTAACCTAAGTTTCCTACAACTGGTTGTATTGAACTTTGCTGCAACTTAACGTCTGGAAGATATTAAGCTTCCAAATTGAGAAAAGTCGAAAAAAATATTTGAATGCCTTGATTTTTGGTTTTAGATAGAAATATTAATTAGGCGTCGTTTAATTATATCGCTTATAAATCGCCTTTAAAAATATAAAAATAAACGTCTACGTTACAACCGTTTGACCAAAACGACCCGAATTTCATTTTATCTGGAAAAATACTGAAAAGTACTTAAATTTATTTAAGTGTTATGATACTTAAATATTTTTATTGCTTGTTACTATTTTTAAAATGGTTTGTCTGTCTTCTTTTGTCATTTAAGTCAGATTCTTTTATGAGAGTCCACACATAGTCGCCCAACATATGCTTATTCCAAACACCTTGATACCGTCGTTCCATAGCTTTTAATTGTTGGTGAAATCTCTCTCCGTACTCATCACTAACGTCCCCAAGGTTTGGGGGAAAAAAGTCTAAGTGGGAGTGCAGGAAATGGATTTTGAGTGACATGTTGACTCCAATTTGTTCATAATTCTTAAGTAGGTCTTGAACGATATTAACGTAATCATCACTCTTTCTGTTACCAAGGAAATTGGTCGGAATAAGTTCCAGGCTGCTTTTTCATTCGTAGCTAAAATATTTTCAAATCCATCATTTTTTAGTAGTTTTTGAATTTGGGTGCCATCAAATACGCCTTCTTTAACTTTTGCCAGCGACAGACGTGGAAAACAGTTTTGAGGTAATTCATCGATTCACCTTCGTTATCCAGTGCTTTAACAAAATTTTTTATCAGTCCTAGCTTAATGTGCAATGGTGGTAATATAATGTTTTGGACTTTTACAAGAGCTGCATTTTGTACGTTGTGATGTCCCAAAGTATTTTCGTTCCGTTTTTTCCAGTTCTGTCTTGAGTAAAGCTCTTTTATATCTCGGCTATCCCATAGGCACAGGAAGCAAAAGTATTTTGTATAACCGCCTTGCAATCCAGTTAACATGGCTACAACTTTTAAGTCACACGCGACCTTCCACTGGTGTTCTTTATATTTAATATTTTCAAACAATTTAGTGATTGTTTGATAGGACTCTTTCATATTAACAGCATGGGCGATGGGAACAGACGGCTTTTGATTTCCATTGTGTAGCAAATCAGCCTTTAAACTTTCTTTACTGCTGTCAACAAATAGTAATCGTTTAGGTTGTAATCTTCACCCAGTTCCTTAAAGAGGCCGAAAATGTCGTGACAAACGCACATGTCATCCTTCGTCATATAAAACTGTGCGTGAACCAAGTGGCGCGTCGGGAAATGAGATTTTTTTACATCTTCCTTCAATAAACGGGCTTCCTTTAAAATAGATCCAAGAATCTGAGCTTTACTTTTAGGAAGGTCCAGGATCCTCACCAAATCGTTCAATTGTTCCTGTGAAAGTGGCTTGCAAAATTTATATTCTCCTGTTTGGTCATTACTTGAATCCGTTGTTCCATGCGACGAAGAAGACATCTCCTCTTTTTTGCGTTTTAATGGCGATATTTCCTTCAAAGGAGGAGCAGGAAGCGTAAAGCCTTGACGAGACTCTTGCGGGTATTTATATTTCTCACCTACCCCAAACCCAGTTTTTTCGAATAAACAAAAGAAACATTCAGAGCTTGTTTTTTTTTGTTTTCTCCATAGCATTAAAGTTCCAGTAGAGACGTATCAGCGGACGCATTTATTTCGTTTTCGACTATTTTTTTCTTATCAGCTTCGCAGCTGCAGCTGTAGAATTCTATAAAAAGAACTTTGCGGTAAATCTTTAACCAACAACAACAACATATTAAGCTACTATTGAAGTTGTGACTTCAAAAAGACATTTATATGCTCCGCGGGTGCTATTGCACTCAGGGGAATGTACAAAGCCTGCAATCACGATGCTCAATAGCGAAAATATCGATAGTGAAAATATCGATATGGCTACTGAAGCCGAAAGGCATAACGCAATATGCTTAACTCAACCAAATGTTTTATACAAATCAATAGATTTGTCGTCTGTGCAAGACTCCAGCGGTAATAACCCAAAGCGAAAACTCGGCTCACCACAAGCCATTAAGAAAAAAATGTTTTTGAATAAACAACCGAGCACCAGTAAAGCTGCAGCTGAAGCTGCAACTGAAGCAGCTTCGCAGAATCGTTATGCGCTGTTGGACGACGACGAGGAGGAATTTAGTGAAACGCTTGAAGCCCCGATATTAACTGATCAGCCAACACAACAATCAAAGCCTCGACCCCCTCCAATTTGGTGCCCAAGTATCAAAAGCATAGCAAAACTACAAGAAATAGTAGACCAAGTGATCGACCCAAACTCTTACGTCATTAAACCAAGACGAAGTGACATTGGAATTCTAACCAGCTGCAGTGATGACTACCGTGCTGTCATAAAACACCTCTCCACATTGGGATTGCAATTTCATTGCTACCAACTGAAGGAAGACAGGCATTACAGAGTCTGCTTCAAAGGACTTCACTCCAGCACAAATGTCCAGCAACTGAAAGAAGAACTCGAAACTAAAGGTCATAAAGTTAAAAATATTTTCAATCCGCTAAGCCGCATTGACAAGAAACCTCTCAATTTGTTCTTTATCGACTTAGCACAGGCTCCTGATAATAAACAAATTCTAAACCTCCGCGTTGCTTGCAGGCAACGCTGCACTGTTGAGATTCCGAGAAAGTTCAATGACCTGACACAATGCCACCGTTGTCAGGAGTTTGGACATACTCAGAGATACTGTCATAAAGTAGTAAGATGTGTAAGATGCTCTGGTAAACACGCAACCATGGACTGCCCTAGGGAAAGGGACCAACCACCAACTTGCTTCCACTGTGAGTTAGACCACCCAGCTAATTAAAAGGGCTGTAAGGAATACAAACGCCTACTTAAACTACAGACTCCAGCTCGCAAACCTAATTCAGCACAAAAGCCAGCAGTAGCTCACAATATCAGAATTATTGATAACAGAAACAACAACACGGCCGCGAAAAGTTCAACAACCGCCAGTGGAGTATCTTATGCGCAGGCCGTCCGAGGTGAAAGAGCACGCACAGACACTAGCACTACTGACGCAGGTATCTTGGAGATTTTAAAACAACAACAGAGGCAGTTTGATGCCATTAATGTAGAGCTCAGGGCAATGAGAGAACTGCAATCGCAGCAAGCAAACATACTGACCAGCCTTATGGCTCTCATCACTAAGCTAGGACCCAAATAATGACTCTCCGTGTGGGCATATGGAACGCCAATGGCCTTAGTAACAAGGCTCAGGAATTGGCCGTTTTCCTCTCACGGAAGCACATAGACATTATGTTAATAGCTGAAACCCGAGAATGTCCCACAACAAAAATCTTCGGATACGAACACTATCAGGCCCATGGCGGAGGATGTAACAGCTTTGGCGGATTATCACTACTAGTAAGGTCAACACTCGTGTACACACCACTACTTCCACTCTCGAATGCAACTATGCAGGTTGCTGCTATCAGCCTACCAACGTCCATCGGAACATTAGAAATAGCGTCCATATATTTGCCGCCAAATGCTCCTCTTTGCGAGCAACACGTCATCGATCTCCTCAGTCCAAGGATGGGTAAAACAATAATCGGAGGTGACTGGAACGCTTGGCACCCCTTCTGGGGTAACTACAGAACAAACCAACGCGGAGAGATGATATTTGAAGCGATACATAAAGAGCAATATAGCATACCTGCGACCGGAGCCCCCACTCGCTACCCATCAAATGGGCGCAACCCAACTGCACTCGACTTTGCGGTTTACAAAGGTATCAGTGACCGACTTTTGAGTATTGAAGACTGCATGGATTTATCCTCTGATCACTTACCCCTGGTAATTACTATATACACGCAGCCACAGCTATTCCCCTCCAGGCAACGCCTCCTGCCAGTCGGATCGAACATCAGAGCCTACTAAACTCTTCACTACAACCAGAAATGGTACTCAACACCACTGAAGATGTGGACAACGCAGCAGAAAAACTTCAAGATGCCATAGCTGAAGCAGCGCGCCTAGCTGCACCGCCCTCTCATCAAACACATTGTCAATACAGTCATAACATTCCACTGACTCCGAAGGCAGAAAATCTTCTGGCATATAAGCGGTGGACTAGGAGTCGCTGGCTACGAACACGCACGGCAAGTGCCAAAAGATTATACAATGAGGCCTCTAGGCAACTCAAATATCTTCTAGCGGATCTACAAAATGAACGCATCAGCGATGCTTTAAAACAAGCTGACTCACCAGCCTGTGCTGAATTCAGACTTTGGAGATTCACACGAAAACTTAAGAGGCAACCTTTGTGTCAACATCCCATCCGCAGCTCATCTGGCTCATGGCTCATGGGAGATGAAGCGCAGGCTGAAGCTTTTGAAGATCACCTCCAGGAACAATTCAGTCCACTGTTGACAACCGAATCGCTCGAGGAAATTGAGGAGAACCAGATCCCACCAAGCGAAGGAGGCACCACGATCAGAGCATGCACCAAGGATGAAGTCCTGGAATTAATTAAAAATATAAAAGCTAAAAAGACGCCGGGACACGACAAAATAGATGGCACAATCCTCAGAGCGCTGCCAGAATCCACAATCGAATATTTTGTAGTTCTGTGCAATGCCATTCTTCGCATCCAACACTTCCCAGTCTTCTGGAAACATGCTATGATTGTGATGATTCCAAAGCCAGGCAAACCCGCTGGAGAAATTGCCTCGTTCAGACCAATTAGCTTGTTATCAGTACTATCCAAGGTATTTGAAAAAATACTTTTGCGACGAGTGCTTGGACAGCTGGATCTAAGAGGGTCAATACCAGACCAATAATTTGGATTTAGGAGTCAGCAAGGAACCCCGGAACAAATACACAGAGTTGCCCATCACATATTGGGTTCTTTTGAAAAAAGGGAATACTGTTCAGCAGTCTTTCTAGATGTCAAACAGGCCTTTGATCGCGTCTGGCATGTGGGACTCCTGAGCAAGATAAGAGCTGCTCTCCCACAATACTACAAACTGCTAGCCTCGTACCTGACAGGAAGAAGCTTTGCAGTCGCAAAAGGACAAGCTATATCAACGATTCGGCAAGTAAGAGCAGGTGTTCCACAAGGAAGTGTTCTCGGCCCCACACTATATACCATGTACACGGCAGACATGCCGCTGCCCTCACCTAGCACTGGATTGCTAATAGCAACATACGCAGATGATACGGCAATACTAAGCAGCGGTCCATCTGATCTCGAAGCTTCAGAACTACTACAGGCATATTTAGACGAGTTCAAGAGCTGGACGAAACGCTGCTGTATAACCATTAATACACTGAAATCAGTGCACATCACATTTGCCACCAGAAGAGGGGACTGCCCCGAGGTCACACTGGGATCTCCGATACCAAGAGCCACCAAAGTAAAATATCTGGGCGTCACATTTGACAGACGACTGACATACGGCCCACACATCACTCAAGACAGCTGCAAATTAAAGTTAAAAAAATTGGACTGGATGCTAAAAAGTTCTAGCAAATTGTCGCTTCGTAGCAAAAGAGCAATTTACAATGCTATTGTAGCACCAGTCTTCACATACGCAATACCGCTCTGGGGAACTACTGCGAGGACCCATATAAAACGACTGCAAACGATGCAAAACAAGGCCTTGAGAAGATGGACTGGAGCAGAATGGTTTGTTAGAAACGAAGTCTTGCATAATGATCTCAATATCCCTACCATAGCTGAACTAATTGGACGACACAGCTCAAGATACAGGGATAGGCTTACTACTCATCCAAACCAACTTGCAACAAGCCTAGCCACAAATACTACTAGGCGAAGGCTCAAAAGACTGCACCCATTAGACTCTCGAAATGATTTAAGCCTTTAGAAACTGTAAATTGTAATTTGTAAACAGTCATAAATTTCAAGTTAGAGTTAAGTTTGATACTCATAGTTACAAGGGCAGTTTGCCAACTCAATGTTAAGGTTACCTAGTTATAAATGCGCTATAGAGTTATAAGACAAGAAGCTACATCAAATAAATGACATTAAATGAAAAAAAAAAAAAAATTTAAGTTCCAAATCGAAATTGTTTTCTAAAAAAAAATGTGTAAGAAAAATAGTAATGCTTAATATGTTTTGTACATTTCATAGCTTCTGATTTAGGGTAACTTACTTTTCCTCTTTATTAAATGCTGTTAAATTTAATTTGCACGTTTTGCATATAAATCTTGTAGCCCACTCTTCGCCAATACTTTTGGGCCACATCTTATAGTTTTCCTTTTACTGTTCTTGGAACTTTTCGGTAAAAACGATTTTTTCTTTTTCTGCTAGTCATATACATACTTTCCACATATAATATGTAGCAAAACGAGTCTGCTCGGTAAGCACATTAAGTTGACCGGCTTGAGTTGTCCATTTCAATTAGAAACAAGTCGTATTTTTCGAAAACACACGATCGTATTCTGCTGGAAGTCAGAACTACACTGAGGCAGGGATACTATTGGTACAGAGTTATATATACTTTTTTATGAATAGCTTGAAGGTCAACATTTGACCCTAACAGGTATTTATGTATATTTATCCTCACCAATATTACAACGGGCCGAAACCGGCCCAAGTGTGACTGGCTTCTGTGGAGCTTGACAGCCGCCTTAACCTAACCTAACCTAACCTAACCTATCCTCACCAAGGCTTAGGTATAAGGAATAAGGATTATAACTGTCCACAAAATATACACCCCAAATAAATATGACCAGATAGGGTATATATCCGATATATATCAATACCTAAGACTCGTTAAAACCAAAATTACAGGTCCTTTTTGTTTTTTGCAATCCCATTTTGGAATCCCCAACGTACCGGACGGTATTTTTTCAGATAAAATGAGATTTGGGTTGTTTTGGTCAAACGGTTATACTTAGCCGTTTATTTTTATATTTTTATAAGCGATACCTTAAACGACGTCTAATTAATGTGTCTATATAAAACCAAAAATCAAGGCATTCAAATATTTTTTTTCGACTTTTCCTGAGCTTTCAAAGTCAAAATTTTGGGAAAAAATACCGAAAAAAAATTATGAAATCTCAATTTTGAAGCTTAATATCTTCCAGACGTTAAGTTGCAGCTACAAAGTGTCTGAGTCGGATTTATAGTTGCATTTGTCAGCTTTTTTTAACTGCAATACAACCAGTTATAGGAAACTTAAGTTATGTGAAAAATAAAAGCTCTACCTATGACAAAAAATACCAGATTTTTTAAAAATTCTTTAAAAAAACTACTCCATGAAAAAAAACCATAATTCTTTACAAAATTTTAAATTTCCAAATCTATAAGAAAAAGTCATTTTTGGCGACAGCGGAAAAAAAAGTTGACATTTGTCGAGTAGTGTTAATAGACGTAATAGCCTCGAATTTAAACAAGCTTCAATTTGGGTGAGCACTGTAGAAAGCTGTTTGTAGGTTAGTTTATGTCCTGAATTTATTCTGTAGAGATGCCTTTTGACCGACTTTGCATTTGCTTCCCATAGGCCTCCAAAATTTGGAGTGTGGGATGGTTCAAAATGCCACTGGATTTGTTGGGTGCCTGAAGCAGGTATTACAGTTAAGGGTAGCTCATGTTTTAAACGTGTTTGCCAGATTTGCAGAGCTCTGTCGGCACTAATGAAGTTTGTGCCGCAAGCGTTTGAGAGCAATGAAACGTTGATAAAAACGGCAATATACGCCTTGTAGCTGCTGTGTCCGCGGAGTCTAGATGCTGGGACTTCGAACGCTCCCGTATAGTCCACTCCGGTGGCGATGAAGGCACGTAATAGAGGATTCACTCTATGTATGGGAATATCCGCTATCAATTGGGCTGCTGCTTTCGGTCGGTGCCGAAAGCATCAGACACACTGTTTAAGGATGCGTTTGACAATTTACTTTCCGTTCTCAATCCAGAATGTATGTCCAACTATGGGAAGCGTGAGCTCGGTGCCACTGTCGAGAGCAACGCGATGTACATTGCGCACGACTTGTTCTGTAATATGACTGGGGATATTAATTGGATGTCGTTGGCTTATTGGCATATGTAGCGCATTTCGTAGTCGACCTCTAACCCGCATGATTTGTTGGCCATCTATAAATGGGGATAATTTACATAGCTTTTGAGTGCCCGATAGTACCCCTTTTGTGGACTGTTGTGTAGGTTAAGTAAGGTGATAGCGGCTGCCAGGCTTACTGGGAGCCAAACACACTTAGGCCGTTCTCGGCCCGTTGTAGTATCGCAGGGAATCTCCCCTGTTTCCGCGTCGTGAGACCTAATGTCAACAGTAATCCCAGCCTGCAGCTCTTATAAAGTTAGCTATCTTTCTGGGACATATGGTGGACATTTCCGACATGTCTGCTATGAAGGGCGAGCCCAAGTGTTGTAGCTTTCTTCTGCTGAGAGTTGGGCATGAGCAGAACAAGTGTTCCACTGTTTCCTCCTTTTCCTCGTCTCTACAGCTTCGGCAAAAATCGTTATGTAGGGTGCCCAGTCTGTTTGCGTGGGTACCTATTAGCCAGTATCCCGTTAGGAAGCGAATGACTGCGCTGCACCTTCGCCTGCCGAGCTTGCATAGCTCAGAGGTGCGCTTCCTTTCTATGGTTGGCCATGTTTTCTAAGTTATTCGACAACGTGGTACTGATTGCCACTTGTTGTCTATTAGTCGCTTATATTGCTTCTTTATTATGAACCTACATGTGGCCATCGGCATACGAGTATCCTCCTTGTCTTGGAGAAGGGGAATTGTAGTGCCAAGTCTGGCCTGCTCGTCTGCAATACAGTTGCCTTCGATCCCCCGGTGGCTCGGGAGCCATATAAGGCTGATAACAAATTGCTGAGCCATCTCGTGAATTTGATTTGCGGCAATTTGCAACGGTGGCCGAGTTTGCAGAGATCACATTAAGCGATTTGATTGCGGCTTGGCTATCACTATAAATATTTATGCGGGTTACTATGGCGGTAGTTTCCTGAAGGCTGCTTAGTGCTTCCTTGATTGCAACAACCTCCGCTTGGAAGACGCTGCAGTGATCAAGGAGCCTAAAGGAGTGCCTAATGTTTAGCTGTTTGGAGTATATTCCTCCTTCGACCCTGTTGTTCAGCTTTGACCCATCTGTAAAGATTTTAAGGCCCCTTCTGGGCCTGGGGGCTCCTCACTCCACTCGTCTCTGTGAGGGATAATTGCATCGAAAGGGGTGTTTTTGTGTATTCCCTTGGGACGCAGTAGTCCGTTTTAATGGGGACGGAACTACTGTTTAATATTGAGGAGTGACCTGTGTGCTAAGGTGCCCATTGGTCGGAGTCTCTCAAACGTATTGCAGCCATCTCTGCCCTTTCTTTTCCTGCAAGGGCAAGGCTTGGGAGGCATAGAATGGCATCAAGCGCATCATTTGGAGTGATGCGAAGAGCTCCGCTAATGCAAAGGGCGGCTGTTCGTTGAACTTTGGCCTTTTTCGAGTTGTCTGATGATCGTCCTCTTTAATAAGGCCGGCCACCACACTTTAACTCCATAAAGTATTATTGGTCTAACTATAGATATATCCATTGGGCTATACTTGGGTTCATGCCCCATTTCAAGCCAATAGCTTTTTTGCAAGTGTAGAGGGCTATCGTGACCTTCTTCACTCTGTCTTTGATGTTCAGGTTCCAATTTAGCTTCTTGTCAATTACCAACCCTAAATAACTGGAACTGTCGCTAAAGGAGAGCCTGCATCCATTTAATAGCACAAGTTCCGTCTTTGAGGGATTAACTCCAAGACCTCGCGATGCTGTCCATCTTGACAGTCTCGCGAGCTTTGCGGTCATTAAGTCGAAGAGTGTTTGAGGGTATTTTCCCGAAAAGATAATTGCCACGTCGTCCGCGTATGCCACGACTTTGCAGCAAAAAGTTTTGAGAAGGAAGGATGATAGACTGATTGGTGTAAAGTCCTTTGGTGGTGAGTGCGAGGCTTTACCTGCTTTAGGGATGAATTTTTGCCTTAAGCCAAGCGTGTGGCATTCTCCTCACTACCAGTATCTTCTTAAAAATACATTGCATCCAGTTGATGGCCGTGTGTCCAGCTTTTTGTAATTGGGCCGGAATTATCTGGTCCGGACCAGGGATTTGAACGGATCGAAACTGTTTATTGCCCAGTTTATGTTCCGTTTTTAGATGATATGCTCCATTGAGGTGATCGAACCCTTACTAGGAAAGTGATTCGGTCCATTGATAGAGCACCTTGGAAAATGAGTGTCGAGTAGAATGTGTATGGACTCCTTACTGGAGTTAGTTATCATCACTTCTCTTTAGGTATCCCACCGAGGGGGCCGTTTTGGAGAGGATCTTGAGTAGTCTTGAAACCTTCGACGTTTCCTCGATTTCAAAGCAAAACTTTTGCTATGAGGCTTTTTTTGCCTGTCTAATTTCTTTTTTGTATAGGGCCAGAATATTCTTGTAATCTGCCCAGTAGTCTTCCTCGTTAGCGCTTTTGGCTCTGTGAAGAGTGTCCTTCAGCTTCTCCGTAGATTTTGACCACCAGGGGGTTTTCTTTTTCCCGTTGTGTTTGTTGCATGCTTTAGTAAACCTGTCCACTAGACAATTTAGGTCGTCCTTTGTGTTCAGGCATAATGGTGCCTTGGAGGGAAGTAGTCCCTCCATTTCTGTCACATATTTTTCCCAGTTGGCTTTCCAACTGTTAACGGGTTAACAAAAACAGTGGGTTTCGGGCTCTTGAGAGATAATATGGTCTCGATGTACCTGCAGTCAGAGCAGGAATTGTTCCCGCAGGACTTTTCAGCTCTTGACTATGTCTGACAGTTTGTGAGAAACTAAAGTGAGGTCAATTACCTCATTGCCCCGACTGCAGATAAAAAGATTAGAGTTTAGGATGAAACTAAAAAGTGACTCACTCCTTACATTTGCATCCGAGCTCCCCCATTGGGTGTGGTAAGCGTTATCGTCACAGCCTATTATAAGGCTTATGTCCGATCTTTCGCTATCTCTGGGGAGCATGCGAACTAGGTCACCAGGAGGATCGCTTTCCTCATGAGCCATGTAGGATGACATCAGCCTTATGTGTGATCCTTTTAGCTCAATGCTTGCCATTCGGCACTCTGGAGCGCTTTGGAGCCGGTCCTGGAGTCTCCTGTGAGCGCTGCCTTTTTGGTTGCGGAGTTGTCGTCTTCGGCGGGGCAACCCTCTTCAGTGCCTCTTTGCCGAAGTTGGGCAGCACCTTTGATGTGCGGTTGAACTGGCAGTATGTTGCCAGCACTCCTCCTCTCGGCATACTTAAAAGATTTGGCTTAGGCGCTAGTCAATGGCAACTCACCCCCCGCAGCCTTACCAGCAGGCAGAGCAGCCGCAGGGTTGCATACCCACTCTACCAAGGTATCAGCTTTAGGAGGCGATTTGCCACCCACCCCAGGACTAGGATGGGACCCCTAGCGTCTTCCACCGCGCATGTTTTACTTGCTATGTCGCGGGTCAGGCCAGAGGATTATGGATGCATGTTTCTGTTTTTGTTTTGATTGTATTCCATATTTGATTCACGTTGCCCGGATAAGACATCATTAACACAGCGGGCTGCCAAATCCCTCAGCTCTTCGTTAAAGACTGGGCTAGTTTTTATATCGGGCCCCCAGCCAGGCTGAATCTCGGCACGGGCCGAATAACACACATTGTCTAGTCCGGTGTGAGATGAGTGTTAGGGTTGGGATGTGAGTAGGTAATGTGTAGGGGTGGGGGGTTGTTTGAGCTACTTAAACTAGGCGGCACCACAAGCGTATCGTCAGTGTTGCAACCTTGCGAACACCCTCTGGTTGTCCGGTACTGCTTATTTCGGTGCTTTCCCTAGGGATGACCGCTTATTCGCAGCTGGCCTACCTGCAAAGGTCCCCTCTGAGCCATCTCACATACCCATCTGACCACAGAAGAAAACGGAAAGCGAGAAATGAAACACGCAGATGGGAGCACGCTTAGGACAACTCGTAGATTCGAAACCACAGTGGAACTAGGAGGATGAGCATCCAAGCATGCATTCCTTATAATGACCAGACTACCAGACAATCCGATACTAGGAATGGATTTTCTAGAAAGCATGGGCACAACAATAACAATAAGCATCAGTAGTGATCGGCGAGGGACCCGTCACAGTTCAAGAGGAAGAACATGTAAGGAGCACACAACCGGAGTCAGTGGATGAACTTTCCAGAGAGCCTTGGATGCAGTAATCGGACCAGATACGGAACCGTTTGCTTTCGCATACCTAGACGATATAGTCGTGATCGGGCGGACGAACAATGAGTACCGACAGAAGTAGCTTCAGTCATTAAATGATAGTAACACTAGTCGACACGACTTTTCCGCTGTCGCCAAAAATGACTTTTTCTGATAGATTTGGATGCTTACAATTTTTTAAAGAATGTCTTTTTTTTCATTGAGTAGTTTTTTTTAAAGAATTTTTTAAAAATGTGTTATTTTTTTTTCATAGGTAGTGCTTCTATTTTTCACACAACTTAAGTTTCCTACAACTGGTTGTATTGAACTTTGCAGTTTTAAAAAGTTTACAAGTGCAGCTATAAATCCGACTCAGACGCTTTGTAGCAGCAACTTAACGTCTGAAAGATATTAAGCTTCCAAATTGAGATTTCATAATTTTTTTTCGGTATTTTTTCCCGAAATTTGGACTTTGAAAGCTCAGGAAAAGTCGAAAAAAATATTTTAATGCCTTGATTTTTGGTTTAGATAGACACATTAATTAGGCGTCGTTTAATTATATCGCTTATAAATCGCTTATAAAAATATAAAAATAAACGTCTACGTTACGACGTTACGACGTGAAGTCGTCCGATTCTCTTTGTAGTAGTCAGACGCGTTTTTGTTTGCGCTCCGCTAACTTTTTGCCTATTTTTGCTTAAACCGCCGGTTTTTTACGAAAATAATAATAATAATAAATTCATAAACTAACAGCCTTATCATTCTATTTCCTGATCGCGAGTGCATGCCTGCTTTAGTGTAAAAACTTAATTTAATTATTTTTTTGCATCGCCTAACAGTGTGTCTTTGTTTGTGCTTTTGTAAGTACACACAGTGTCATATTTGTTCTTCTATTTAGCCGCTCTCACGCATTAGTTGTTGCTGATCTATCACTCTCTCTATTACCCACACTCAAATAACTGTTCTTCCTCTCTCGCTCTTGATATTTTCCGTACAGTAGCGCTCTCTCTCTCTCAATTGTAGCTACTATAACCGCTCTCGTTTTCACTTATTCCTCTTTTGGCGCTTATCTGGCACACTGGTCTGATACCAATATTTTTTGAAGGAAAAATTAAGTAAATTTTAAAATGGAATTTGTCTCCGTTCTCCGTTGTCTGCGACAAAAAAACCTGCAAAAAGCAGATCACCCATGACCAGCCGAGTATCCCCTGCTGGCTCTGCGATAGCGTCGTGCACGCTAAATGCGCCGGGTTGTCCGGTCTCGTGGGTGATGCCATCGCGAAAAGGAATGGCCTGCACTACAGCTGTGAGGCATGCCGTCCGGTTGAGAGGGAGATGGCAGCGTTTATGAGGCAGACCCGGAAGGGCTTTAGGGAGCTGACCGTGGGCTTCAAAGAGCAGTACGATCGGCTCCTAGCCATGGAGTCTCAGTTTAGTGGCCTCAAACTACTGACTGAGTCTCGTAGGCGCAAAAAGGTCACTCCGCGGGATCTGCATATGCCAGCTGCCCCTCGGCCGGCCGATGCTGACAAGCTGACTCCGACCACTCCAGCCAGCAGTGCAGCAGTTGATTTCGTTTGCCACTCCGAAGGCAACGACAGCTGCTGGCGATGGAAATTCGGTAGCCGAATTTATCGCGTCGGAGGGCATGCAGCCAAAGTCGTCTGTAGCGTCCGTGTCCGTAATGTCCGCAAACTCATTAGCGGTCCCCTCAATTCCGACCCCACCAGTTAATATACGTCCCGGACCACCGGGTATTACCATCACAGGTGATAGGCCTGTGGTGCCAAGATTGGTGGGGATCCCACCAAAGAGACAAGTTTTTGTCTCGCGGCTTGCCCCTGATTCCACAATTAATGATGTGACGGCTTATATCCGAAGCAAAATAAAAGCCGCTGATTTTAAGGTGGAAAAATTTAACTTTTCTTACGCCAGGGAGATATCTTCCTTTAAAATAAGTGTCTCTCAAACTCATTTTGACACCATCTGTTCTGCCAAATTTTGGCCGGAGCATTTGGTGGTGAAGGAGTTTAAGGCAAAGAAGAAGACTAGGCCCCCAATAACTCTGCCAACAAATCAGACCAGTGCTCCTTCGTCGTCTTCGTCGTCTTCCCGCTCTACCTCCCGTCCAAAAAACTAACTAACTCTCTTTTGGTGACCTATCAGAATGTTCGAGGCTTGCGTAGTAAGCTCAGCATTCTTTTCCAGGATAGTGTCGCATTTGCATCCCACGTTATTGTGTTTACCGAGACCTGGCTAAAGCCGGACATTCTTAGTTCCGAAGTTTTGGCGGGTCGGTACACAACTTATAGAAAGGATCGCTCGTCTCGACGTGCAGGTGGGGTTCTGATTGCTGTGGACTCAAACTTCACGTCGGAACTTTTCACAGTCCAGATCCAGCAGGAACTGGAATTTCTGTGTGTAAGACTGATTCTTCCCGCTTTCTCAATTTTCATAACTTGTTCGTATATTCCACCGTCTTCGGATATCGCAATTTACGAGCAGCATTTGTCCGCCTTAACCGCTATTTCTTCCTCGCTATCTGACAAAGATCACATGATAGTTCTTGGTGACTTCAACTTACCAGAAATTGTTTGGTCTTCGGCAAATGAGTTTAATAGTCTGGTGCCCATGGCACGTCATGACTTTGTTGACGGCTTGATTGACCTGTCTCTGTCTCAAGTTAACCATGTTAAAAATTCCTTGGGTCGATTTCTTGATCTGTGCTTTGTAACGGATCCGACCTTAGCGTTGTTAACTCGAGTCCCCCCGCTCACTATACCTGAAGATGCCTACCATCCTACTTTCGAAGTGTTGTTCGACCTCGGACGAACTATATTGGATCGGTCGGGTAGACCACCCCAAAGTGTCCGCTGCTTCCGGAAAGCCGAGTTCACGAAGCTTAATAACCTCATTAGGGATTTTGATTGGTCCGCTTTATATTTGTGCAGTGATGTTACGACAGGCACAAACATTTTCTATGATGCACTGGACTCACTTTTTGTCTCTTGTGTCCCACTTTCCTGTCCGATTAGATCAAGAAAACCCCCTTGGTTTACCAAGGAGCTATCCCATCTAAAAAACTTAAAATCAAGACTGTATAAAAAATTTGAAGAAATTGGCTCTCCTTCTTCTCTTGCTCATTATGTAATAGCTCGGTCAAACTTCTCAGTTCTTAACGCTCAATGCTATCAGAATTACCTATTTCGATGCAGGATACGTTTTTCTAAGGACCCCAAACAGTTCTACAGCTTCGTAAACAGTAAGCGTAGAACGTCCGCACACCCATCGTCGCTATCCCTCCTTAATACGTCGGCAGATAATGATCAGGCAATTGCCGATCTTTTTGCCCTTTTTTTCTAAACTTTCGCAGGACGTTTACTCTAGTCAGCCGTATCCATACGGTTTACCGAGGTCGAACGGCATTTTCAGTCCTTTGCTAAATGAAAGCTCGTTGCTTCATGATCTACGAACAGTAAAGCCGGTGTTCTCACCGGGTCCGGACGGAGTTCCCGGCTGTGTACTCAGGTACTGTGCCGAGTCTCTGTGTGGGCCGTTGCTTAAACTATTCAACCTATCCATAAATTCTTCATGCTTTCCCCCGATATGGAAGGAGTCCTATATAATTCCTCTCCATAAGAAAGGTAGCAAGTCTGACGCAATGAACTATAGAGGTATATCTAAGTTATCCGTTATTCCTAAAGTGTTTGAGAAAATTTTTACTCCGCACCTGCAGCATCTATGCAGATCACTTATATCTCCATCTCAACATGGATTTATAAGGCGGAGATCAACCACAACAAATTTATTGGAGTTTACCTCCTTTGTAATAAAAGGCTTTCAAGGTAATCTGCAGACGGATGTTGTTTACACCGATTTTAGTAAAGCGTTCGACTCTGTAAACCATTCCCTCCTAGCACAAAAGCTCGACCTTCTAGGGTTCCCGCCCAATCTCTCCTGAGATGGATCTCTAGCTACCTTTGTTCTAGGTCTCAAAGAGTCCTTTTCAAAAACTCCCTGTCCTCACCAGTTATGGTGACTTCGGGTGTACCACAGGGCAGCCATCTAGGCCCCTTACTCTTTACACTCTTTATAAATGACCTGCCTTCTGTATTTACATACTCTCGAGTACTTATGTATGCGGATGATGTTAAGCTCTGTGTCCTGTATAAGGACATTTCTTTTCAATCCAGGTTGCAATCCGATCTCGATAGATTTCAGTCTTGGTGCTGTGCAAATTTATTAAACCTTAATGCTTCAAAATGTAAAGTAATGACTTTCCATCGCTCCAGCGCCTTTCTGGTTCCTTACACCCTTTGTGGTGGTTCTCTTGAGAGAATTACCCGGGTTGATGATCTTGGTGTTCTACTAGATCCCAAGTTAAGGTTTTCAGAACACATTTCTACCATGGTGAACAAGGCCATGAGCGTGCTTGGGTTTATAAAGAGGTGGTCAAAAGAATTTGACGACCCCTATATAACAAAGACTCTCTACACCTCTCTGGTTCGTCCGATTTTAGAATACGGCTCTTGTGTATGGTGCCCTCAGTACAACGTACACCAGGACCGTATAGAATCAGTTCAGAAAAACTTTTTACTTTTTGCTCTTCGAGGCCTCGGCTGGGATGCAGGTGTGAGACTGCCGTCCTACTCTAATAGATTGCTCCTAATAAACCTTCCAACCTTAGCTAATCGTAGGAAAATGCTTGGAGTGATTTTTGTGCACAACTTGATCAAGGGTGACATAGACAGCCCTGACCTGTTGAGCCGCATAAACTTCACGATTCCTATTAGAAGCACTAGGAACTATACACCCTTGTTTCTTCCGCTTTGTAGGTCGAATTACTCCTTGCATGAACCATTTAGGGTCCTATGCTCGGATTATAATTCCCTCTATCATATTGTATCTACCACTAACTCCCTTCCTAGTCTTAAATTACAGATACTCTTATATCTTTCCCGTAACTAGTAATTACTTCGCTTCTTTAGTTAGATTTGTTCTACTTTTCCTCGAACACTAGTCTAACACCTATCCTTCCTGCATGTCCGCGATCGGTTCGGTAAACGAGTCGCGCGTTATGCGGCAGCGCCCCTCGGTCGGTTGGGCGGGAGGTGGGCTGCGATCTTGCCTGGGATCCGCGCGTAACAGCCATCGGCTGGTGTCGCTTGGGCCACTTGATGGTGCAGTCATTGCACATCAACGTCCTAAAGTTACAACCGTTTGACCAAAACGACCCAAATCTCATTTTATCTGAAAAAATACTGAAAAATATTTAAATTTATTTAAGTTTTATGATACTTAAATATTTTTATTGTTATTGCTTGTTACTATTTTTAAAATGGTTTGTCTGTCTTCTTTTGTCATTTAAGTCAGATTCTTTTATGAGAGTCCACACATAGTCGCCCAACATATGCTTATTCCAAACACCTTGATACCGTCGTTCCATAGCTTTTAATTGTTGGTGAAATCTCTCTCCGTGCTCATCACTAACATCCCCAAGGTTTGGGGGAAAAAAGTCTAAGTGGGAGTGCAGGAAATGGATTTTGAGTGACATGTTGACTCCAATTTGTTCATAATTCTTAAGTAGGTCTTGAACGATATTAACGTAATCATCACTCTTTCTGTTACCAAGGAAATTGGTCGGAATAAGTTCCAGGCTGCTTTTTCATTCGTAGCTAAAATATTTTCAAATCCATCATCTTTTAGTAGTTTTTGAATTTGGGTGCCATCAAATACGCCTTCTTTAACTTTTGCCAGCGACAGACGTGGAAAACAGTTTTGAGGTAATTCATCGATTCACCTTCGTTATCCAGTGCTTTAACAAAATTTTTTATCAGTCCTAGCTTAATGTGCAATGGTGGTAATATAATGTCTTGGACTTTCACAAGAGCTACATTTTGTACGTTGTGATGTCTTAAAGTATTTTCGTTCCGTTTTTCCCAGTTCTTTCTTGAGTAAAGCTCTTTTCTATCTCGGCTATCCCATAGGCACAGGAATAAAAAGTATTTTGTATAACCGCCTTGCAATCCAGTTAACATGGCTACAACTTTTAAGTCATCCGCGACCTTCCACTGATGTTCTTTATATTTAATATTTTCAAACAATTTAGTGATTGTTTGATAGGACTCTTTCATATTAATAGCATGGGCGATGGGAATAGACGTCTTTTGATTTCCATTGTGTAGCAAATCAGCCTTTAAACTTTCTTTACAGCTGTCAAACAAATAACCGCCAATCGTTTGGGTCGTAATCTTCACCCAGTTCCTTAAAGAGGCCGAAAATGTCGTGACAAACGCACATGTCATCCTTCGTCATATAAAACTGTGCGTGAACCAAGTGGCGCGTCCGGAAATGAGTTTTTTTTACATCTTCCTTCAATAAACGGGCTTCCTTTAAAATAGATCCAAGAATCTGAGCTTTACTTTTAGGAAGGTCCAGGATCCTCACCAAATCGTTCAATTGTTCCTGTGAAAGTGGCTTGCAAAATTTATATTCTCCTGTTTGGTCATTACTCGAATCCGTTGTTCCATGCGACGAAGAAGACATCTCCTCTTTTTTGCGTTTTAATGGCGATATTTCCTTCAAAGGAGGAGCAGGAAGCGTAAAGCCTTGACGAGACTTTTGCGGGTATTTATATTTCTCACCTACCCCAAACCCAGTTTTTTCGAATAAAGAAAAGAAACATTCAGAGCTTGTTTTTTTTTTGTTTTCTCCGTAGCATTAAAGTTCCAAATCGAAATTGTTTTCTAAAAAAAAAATGTGTAAGAAAAATAGTAATGCTTAGTATTTTTTGTACACTTCATAGCTTCTGATTTAGGGTAACTTACTTTTCCTCTTTATTAAATGCTGTTAAATTTAATTTGCACGTTTTGCATATAAATCTTGGAGCCCACTCTTCGCCAATACTTTTGGGCCACATCTTATAGTTTTCCTTTTACTGTTCTTGGAACTTTTCGGTAAAAACGATTTTTTCTTTTTCTGCTAGTCATATACATACTTTCCACATATAATATGTAGCAAAACGAGTCTGCTCGGTAAACACATTAAGTTGACCGGCTTGAGTTGTCCATTTCAATTAGAAACAAGTCGTATTTTTCGAAAACACACGATCGTATTCTGCTGGAAGTCAGAACTACACTGAGGCAGGGATACTATTGGTACAGAGTTATATATACTTTTTTATGAATAGCTTGAAGGTCAACATTTGACCCTAACAGGTATTTATGTATATTTATCCTCACCAAGGCTTAGGTATAAGGAATAAGGATTATAACTGTCCACAAAATGTACACCCCAAATAAATATGACCAGATAGGGTATATATCCGATATATATCAATACCTAAGACTCGTTAAAACCAAAATTACAGGTCCTTTTTGTTTTTTGCAATCCCATTTTGGAATCCCCAACGTACCGGACGGTATTTTTTCAGATAAAATGAGATTTGGGTTGTTTTGGTCAAACGGTTATACTTACCCGTTTATTTTTATATTTTTATAAGCGATACCTTAAACGACGCCTAATTAATGTGTCTATATAAAACCAAAAATCAAGGCATTCAAATATTTTTTTTCGACTTTTCCTGAGCTTTCAAAGTCAAAATTTTGGGAAAAAATTGTAGCTTTCTTCTGCTGAGAGTTGGGCATGAGCAGAACAAGTGTTCCACTGTTTCCTCCTTTTCCTCGTCTCTACAGCTTCGGCAAAAATCGTTATGTAGGGTGCCCTGTCTGTTTGCGTGGGTACCTATTAGCCAGTATCCCGTTAGGAAGCGTATGACTGCGCTGCACCTTCGTTTGCCGAGCTTGCTTAGCTCAGAGGTGCGCTTCCTATCTATGGTTGGCCATGTTTTCCAAGTTATTCGACAACGTGGTACTGATTGCCACTTGTTGTCTATTAATCGCTTATATTGCTTCTTTATTATGAATTATTATTATTTATTATTATTATGTGGCCATCGGCATACGAGTATCCTTCTTATCTGGAAGAAGGGGGATTGTCTTGCATTAAACCAAGCTTCTTCTTAAAAATACATACTGGGGAAGTGAGTCGGTCCATTGATGGAGCACCCTGGAAAATGAGTGTCGAGTAGAATGTGTATGGACTCCTCACTGGAGTTAGGGGGCCGTTTTGGAGAGGATCTTGAGTAGTCTTGAAACCTTCGACGTTTCCTCGATTTCAAAGCAAAACTTTTGCTATGAGGCTTTTTTTGCCTGTCTAATTTCTTTTTTGTATAGGGCCAGAATATTCTTGTAATCTGCCCAGTAGTCTTCCTCGTTAGCGCTTTTGGCTCTGTGAAGAGTGTCCTGCAGCTTCTCCGTAGATTTTGACCACCAGGGGGTTTTCTTTTTCCCTTTGTGTTTGTTGCATGCTTTAGTAAACCTGTCCACTAGACAATTTAGGTCGTCCTCTGTGTTCAGGCATAATGGTGCCTTGGAGGGAAGTAGTCCCTCCATTTCTGTCACATATTTTTCCCAGTTGGCTTTCCAACTGTTAACGGGTTAACAAAAACAGTGGGTTTCGGGCTCTTGAGAGATAATATGGTCTCGATGTACCTGCAGTCAGAGCAGGAATTGTTCCCGCAGGACTTTTCAGCTCTTGACTATGTCTGACAGTTTGTGAGAAACTAAAGTGAGGTCAATTACCTCATTGCCCCGACTGCAGATAAAAAGATTAGAGTTTAGGATGAAACTAAAAAGTGACTCACTCCTTACATTTGCATCCGAGCTCCCCCATTGGGTGTGGTGAGCGTTATCGTCGCAGCCTATTATAAGGCTTATGTCCGATCTTTCGCTATCTCTGGGGAGCATGCGAACTAGGTCACCAGGAGGATCGCTTTCCTCATGAGCCATGTAGGATGACATCAGCCTTATGTGTGATCCTTTTAGCTCAATGCTTGCCATTCGGCACTCTGGAGCGCTTTGGAGCCGGTCCTGGAGTCTCCTGTGAGCGCTGCCTTTTTGGTTGCGGAGTTGTCGTCTTCGGCGGGGCAACCCTCTTCAGTGCCTCTTTGCCGAAGTTGGGCAGCACCTTTGATGTGCGGTTGAACTGGCAGTATGTTGCCAGCACTCCTCCTCTCGGCATACTTAAAAGATTTGGCTTAGGCGCTAGTCAATGGCAACTCACCCCCCGCAGCCTTACCAGCAGGCAGAGCAGCCGCAGGGTTGAATACCCACTCTACCAAGGTATCAGCTTTAGGAGGCGATTTGCCACCCACCCCAGGACTAGGATGGGACCCCTAGCGTCTTCCACCGCGCATGTTTTACTTGCTATGTCGCGGGTCAGGCCAGAGGATTATGGATGTATGTTTCTGTTTTTGTTTTGATTGTATTCCATATTTGATTCACGTTGCCCGGATAAGACATCATTAACACAGCGGGCTGCCAAATCCCTCAGCTCTTCGTTAAAGACTGGGCTAGTTTTTATATCGGGCCCCCAGCCAGGCTGAATCTCGGCACGGGCCGAATAACACACATTGTCTAGTCCGGTGTGAGATGAGTGTTAGGGTTGGGATGTGAGTAGGTAATGTGTAGGGGTGGGGGGTTGTTTGAGCTACTTAAACTAGGCGGCACCACAAGCGTATCGTCAGTGTTGCAACCTTGCGAACACCCTCTGGCTCCCCTCTGAGCCATCTCACATACCCATCTGACCACAGAAGAAAACGAAAAGCGAGTAATGAAACACGCAGATGGGAGCACGCTCAGGACAACTCGTAAATTCGAAACCACAGTGGAACTAGGAGGATGAGCATCCAAGCAAGCATTCCTTATAATGACCAGATTACCAGACAATCCTATACGAGGAATGGATTTTCTAGAAAGCACGAGCTCAACAATAACAATAAGCATCAGTAGTGATCGGCGAGGGACCTGTCCCAGTTCAATAGGAAGAACATGTAAGGAGCACACAACCGGAGAGGTATCTTAAATTTGTGGGGATAACGGTTGTGTGTAACGCACAGAAGGAAGCGTTTCCGACCCCATAAAGTATATATATTCTTGATCAGCATCAATAGCCGAGTCGATATAGCCATGTCTGTCTATTCGTCTGTCCGCCTGTCCGTCCTCATTTGCATCTATATCTTATAGACTATTAAAGCTAGAGTAACCAAGTTTTGTATTCGGTCTCCTGTGTTATCACAACACTCAGAGTGTATTTCAAAATTTCGCCCCGCCCCTTTCCGCCCTCACAAAGGACGAAAGTCTGACGCACACACAATTTTGAAAATACAAGAAAACTAAATACGCAGAATCATAGAGAAAGACCATTTCTATCAGACTGTTGAATCATAATTATAGCTACAATGAAGAAAACCATTTCGAAAGTCATCGCTCTCTCTCGGTCTCTCTCACACGCGGCCAAATCTGCTTTGCCCATTCGTATTTTTTGACGCCTAGTTCTCAGAGACTATAAGAGCTAGAGCAACCAAACTTTCTATCCATGCTCCTGTGATATCAAACCAGCACGAGTTTGTTTCAAAATTTTGCCACGCCTCCTTCCGCCCCCACAAATCATGAAAATCTGTGGCATCCACAATTTGTAAGGTACGAGAAAATCAAAAACGCAGAATCATGGGAAGTGACAGTGTCTAACACATTCCCAAATCTGGATAAGGTCGGATCATAATTATGGACAAAGGTTAGGTTAGGTTAAGGCGGCTGTCAAGCTCCACAGGAGCCAGTCACACTTGGGCCGGTTTCGGCCCGTTGTAATACCGCGGGAGGTGTTCCCCTTTAGCCATCTCATGAGACCCGAACATATCAGCAGTTATCCCATCCTGACGCTCTTACGAAGTTTGCAATCTTTCTGGGACAGATTTTGGACATTTCTGAAATGTCTGAGACATAGGGCATGCCCAGGTATTGTAGCCTTCTCCTGCTGAGAGGTGTTCCACCGTTTCCTCCTCCTCCTCGTCTCTACAGCTACGGCAGAAATCATTGTATGGGGCTCCCAGCCTGTTGGCATGGGAGCCTATCAGCCAGTGCCCCGTGAGGGAGCGGATGACAACGCTGCACCTTTTCCTGCCGAGCTTACAAAGCTCTAGTGTGCGTTTCCTGTCAATGGTAGGCCATGTTTGCCTGGATATGCGACATAGTGGTGCTGACTGCCACGCATTGTCTGCTCGTCGCTTATATAGCTCCTTTATAATAAGCCTACAGGTGGCCATAGGCATGCAAATATCCTCCTTCTCTTGGAGAGGGGTATTGTGGTACCTGATCTGGCCAGCTCGTCTGCCTTGCAGTTGCCCTCAATGTCCCGGTGACCCGGGACCCAAATAAGGCTGATGGCATATTGTTGGGCCATCTCGTGAAGAGATTTGCGGCAATTTGCCACTGTGGCCGAGTTCGAGGAAATCGCATGAAGCGATTTGATCGCAACTTGGCTGTCGCTGTATTTGTTTACAGTTGCTGTTGCCGTTGAGGCTGTTTGCAGGAGCTTCAGTGCTTCCATGATCGCAATGACTTCCGCTTGGAACACACTGCAGTGATCTGGGAGCCTAAAGGAGTGCCTGATTTCGAGTTGTTCGGAGTAAATCCCTCCTCCAACTTTGTTATCCAGCTTCGAGCCATCTGTAAAGATGCTTATGGCCGTGTCCTGGCCTGGTGGTCCCTCAAGCCACTCGTCTCTGCTAGGGATGATTACATTGAAGGGAGTACCAGTGTGTTCCCTTGGAACGCAGTAGTCCGTCTTCGATGGGACGGTACTACTGACAAGTATAGATGAGTGACCCCTGGTATGTGACGTCCATTGTCCGGAGTCTCTCAGACATATCGCGGCAATTTCTGCCCTCTCTTTTCCCTCAAGTTCGAGGCTTTGGAGATTTAGGATGGCGTTTAGTGCATCGTTCGGGGTGGTGCGTAATGCTCCACTGCGGTTCGCTGAACCTTGCCAAGTTGTTTGGTTGTCGATCCTTTTGATAAGGTCGGCCACCAAGCTGTAACTCCATAGAGTAAGATTGGTCTTACTATTGCTTGGTATATCCATTGGACTACGTTTGGGTTCATGCCCCACTTCAAGCCAATAGCTTTTTTACAGGAGTATAGGGCTATCGTAGCCTTCTTTACTCTGTCCTTTACGTTCAGGTTCCAGTTCAGCTTCTTATCAATTACCAACTCTAGGTAACTAGCACTGTCGCTGAAGGAAAGCCTGCATCCATTTAGTATGGGAGGGTTGAGGGGCGGAATCTTGTACTTGCGTGAGAATAGCACGAGTTCCGTTTTAGTGGGATTTACTCCCAATCCTCGCGATTTTGTCCATTCTGACAGTCTCGCGAGCTTAGTGCTCATAAGGTCACACAGTGTTTGAGAGTATTTCCCCGAGAAACTGATTGCCACGTCATCCGCGTATGCTACTATTTTGCAGCCCCCCCCCCCCTCCAGATCGCATAGAATCTTATTGACTGCCATGTTCCACAGAAGGGGAGACAGGACACCACCTTGCGGAGTGCCTCCGTTGACATACCTGGATTGCGTGGACGATCCCATCGATGATGTCACCGTCCTGCATGTGAGCAATTGATCGATGAGCAGCACCAAGTGACCGTCCACACCCAGGTCAGTCAGTGCTTCCGTAATGGCACTTGGGACGACGTTGTTCGATATCGAGGAAGGCTATAAGAGAGTATTCTTTGAGTTGTAGGGATTTCTCTACAATTGAGACTACTTCGTGGAGCGCCGTTTCCGTGGATCTTCCTTTCCGGTAGGCATGTTGTGCTCCTGACAGCATTTGAGGACTAACAATTGTCCTAAAATGTAGTCCGACAAGTCTCTCGAAAGTTTTGAGAAGAAAGGACGATAGGCTGATTGGTCTAAAGTCCTTTGGGGTCGAGTGCGAGGCCTTTCCCGCTTTGGGGATAAAGACTATTTTCGCCTTGAGCCATTCTTGTGGTATGGTCCCCACCGCCAGTATCTTCCTAAAGATACATTGTAGCCAGTTAATGGCCAGGTCTCCGGCCTTTTGCAGTTGGGCCGGAATGACCTGGTCCGGACCTGGCGATTTGGGTTAGCGCCGACTTGATGGTTGTGCACCCAGGGAAGTGGGTTTCAAGCAGTACGTGGAGCGACTCCTCACTGGAGTTGGTCCACGTACCGTCGTTCCTTTTAAGGTACCCTACCGAGGGGGTGGTTTTTGAGAGGAGCTTGCGCAGCCTGGCTGCTTCTGACGTCTCCTCTATTTCTGAGCAGAATTTTTGCCAAGAGGCCCTCTTTGCTCTTCGTGTTTCTTTTTTGTATTGGGCGAGACTGACTTTGTAGTCTGCCCAATGTTCCTCCTCGTTTGCACTTTTAGCTCTGTTGAAGCTGGTCCTACAGCTCTTACGTAGGATGTCGATTTGTTTCGACCACCAGGGGAGTTTCTTTTTGCCCCTTGTCCTGTGTGGCAGGCGAGCCGCCGTGAAAGCCTTATTGCATGCTTCCGTGAACCTGTACACTATACGATCTAAATCGTCTTGAGTGTCTGGGCTCATTGGTGCCTTGTTGGGAAGTATTTCCTCCAAAACCGAGCTATACTTAACCCAGTTGGTTTTCCTGGGGTTAGTGTAGTCGGTGGGTTTGGGGCTCTCGAAGGATAGAATCGTTTCGATATACCTGTGGTCGGAGAAGGAATGGTCCTCTAGGACCCTCCATCTTTCCACTTTGTCTGACAGATTGTAAATCGCTTTCCTCATGGGCCATGTAGGACGACATCAGCCTCAGATGTGTCCGCTTTAGCTCTAGGCTTACCGCTGTATTGTCGCCGTTGCTGAAGTTGTGGAGCAGAAAGATATTAAGGTGCTTTCTTGCGAGAATGCAGGTACGAATTTTACCTTCGGTTTGGGGTACAATGAGCTTGTACTCCCTCGTCGCTAACCCACAGACCTTGGCTCCGACTATCCAAGGCTCCTGGATTAGGACAACGTCGGCTCCGCTTGCATCCAAGCGGAGTATGAGTGCAGCGGATGCTGCTTTACAGTGGTGGAGATTTATTTGAAGGAGTCTCAGAGACATCTTCATGGATCTCCACCACTGTAGTGTCGGCGTCTGAGTCGTCGGAAACTTCGTCTCGACACATCGGCGCTGGTTGAGGGCAAATCGTCACCCTCCACCTTACCAGAAGGTCGGGCAGCCGTAATATTGCTTAGCTGCCTCTCCAAGGTGTCGGTGTTGGGAGCTGGTCCGCCCCCCACCCCAGATTCGGGATGGGACCCACTCGGGTTCACCCCAGCGCTTTCCGCCTTGCAGGTCTGTCCTGCTGTCGAGCTGGTCGGGCCGGGCCTTTGGGCCGATGCCTTCCCATGCGGGGGATTGCTCCCAGTTGACGTTTGGGGAGTGTCAGACTCTGTTTGTTTTTTTGTTGTTTTTTGTTTTTTAATTGATTGTTATTCATTATACATCCCACGAGATGCAGAGAAAGGGAACGGTCAGCCCGGGCAGAGATCCACGTTGCCCGGGTAAGGCATCATTAGAACAGGGGGCTGCCAAGTCCCTGAGCTCTCCGTTCGAGACTGGGCTAGTTTTTAGACCGGGCCCCCAGCCAGGCTGACTCTCGGCACGGGTCGAATGACACCTTAGCCCAGCCCGGTGTGAGGTGAGTGTGGGGGGTGGGATGTGGGTAGGTAGTGTGTGTGGGAAGGGGGAGTGTGTGAGCTACTTATACGAGGCGGCACCACAAGCGCATCGTCAGTGTTGCTGCTTCGCGAACACCCACTGGCTGTCCGGGACTGCTTATTTTCGGTGGTCTCCCTAAAGAGAACCGATTATTCGCAGCTAACCTACCTTTTTTAGGGGTAGGCCTTTCGCTATCCGCAACCTGCGACCCGTCCGGTAGCCTCAGCTAGGCCCCCTCTGAGCCACCTCACGCGCTCATCAGACCAGATTATGGACAAAAGGAACAAATTAAATTTCAGTGGCTACGCAACGCTTGCCAAGCGCCTACTCATTCCCTCTCTCTCTCGCAAACACTTCCACGTCTCAAATATGTAGTTATACATGTAGAAATGTAGAAGCAGTATAAAAATCATATGCAAACAAAATTGGAAACATGTATAAATATTCCAAAAATGGTTTGACTTCATTTTTTTTATTTCAAATTTTATGTTTTGACCAAAACAGAATTCGTCCCTTTTGCGAACATATAATAAATTGCATAAATCGTAAGCTCAAAAATGAGTGTATATACTGACTGAGTACCGGGTATAAAGTAGAGCCGCGGCCTTTGCCGCGGCTCACAACGTTCCCTCTCGTTTTTTGTTGATATTCTGGTCAACAGGTGGTCAACAAGCAAATTTTCCAGCAACCATGTGGACTTGCAGGTTAGGTCAAACGGATCTTACGTAGAACAAATCTCGAACAATTATCTCGGTCTCGAGGTCTTGAATCTGTGTTCCTTCTCGAAGGAAAATTACTCCTCGCACTTCTTCGCTCCTCTTAGGGAGTGATGGCCATGAAAGTCAGGTGTGATCGTTGCATTTGTAGTTACCGAGGGGTCTGCTCTCTGCCGGTGATCAAAGCTCTACGTCGCGCCTTGGCCGCGCCTGTGTTAGAGGAGTCGCACTTTATTCGATATGTTGTGCCAGAAACTTTGCATGAAGCTTTCTAGCCTCACGGTGCCCAGCATTGGAGTTGATTCCTGGGTGACACGCAAGAGACTGGTACAGCTCTCGGTGCAGCGGATGCCAACAAAACTTTACGGAATGCGTTTTCTTAATTCGGCCAACCGTTTGTGCTGGCTTTGGGTAATTTGTCTTTTATTTATTTTTTTTTTTTACGCCATTGGTTGCAACTATGACTTGGACAAAAAAACTTTTAATTTTTCTGAGGTAACGAAGGCACGTCGGTATTCTTTGATGGCACTACTCGACAAAATTCATCTATTTTTCCACTGTTGCCCAAAGTGATTTTTTCTGATAGATTTGGAGAATTACAATTTTTTAAAGAAATATGGTTTAGTTTTTTTTTAATTTTTAAAAAATTTGGTCTTTTTGTCATAGGTAGTGCTTCTATTTTTCACATAACTTAAGTTTCCTATAACTGGTTGTATTGAACTTTCTCAAATGCAGCTATAAGTTCGACCCAGACACTTTGTAGCTGCAACTTAACGTCTGGAAGATATTAAGGTTTCAAATTCCAATTTCATAATTTTTTTCGGTATTTTTTCCCGAAATTTTGACAATGAAAGCTCAGAAAAAGTCGAAAAAAAAAATATTTGAAAGGTTTGATTTTTGGTTTTAGATAAACACATTAATTAGGCGTCGTTTAAGGTATCGCTTATAAGAATATAAAAATAAACGGCTAAGTTATAACCGTTTGACCAAACTTTCATATGCCGAAATTCGTCGATAAATTCCTTTAGCCGACGTATAACCGTTTTTTTTTTCCTACAAAAATACCAAAAATCTGTGTTTGAAACAGTTTCTAACGGTAAAATGGCATTTGGGATAGTGCCAAACGGCATATGAAGTTTTGGTCAAACGAGAAGCTTGGCTGTTTATCAATCGATACAATCATTACAACCAGTTGTAGGAAATTTAAGTTATGTGAAAATAGAAGCACTACCTATGACCAAAAATACCTAACTTTTTTAAAATACCTTAAAAAAACCAAGCCTGAAAAAAATGCATTCTTTAACATTTTTGAACATCCAAATCTATCAGAAAAAGTCATTTTGGGCAACAGCGGAAAAGTCGTGTCGACTAGTGTAGCCACAAGGAGAGAGAGAGAGCTCTTCCCACGGATATCAGGGTTCAACCTCCCCAATTTTTCTACATCGTTTTCCCACATGCGAATGGGAGCAAATCCAGAGATTAGAATGTCAGCCATAAGCGATAAGCCGAGAAAAAGAAGCTTTAATCCGCTATTCTATTTTATTTGTTTTATTTTATTTAAATTATTTCGCTTGTAACAAGCGCACTACAGTTTTTTTCGGACTAACCATGCTTTTGCTGGCTATTATAATCGAAGAACCGTCTACCTTGGCATACAGTACGGCAGCATAAGCTTTTTCGGATGCATCGGCAAACCGATGAACTTGCATTGGACTACTATGATCCGAATTAAGCCACTTTGGTATCCGAATGCTTTCTAGCGCCGTTAAATTGGCTTTAAAAGAATTCCATTCACACATTACCTGATCTACCCAAAGCTTTTGCATGGCCGGCGAAAATTCTCTAGCTGAACCCTCCACGAGGGTGCCGGCTGGGCAATGGGCACTGCATTATCCTGGACAAGGGTAATGCATTGTCGCTTGCTCCGTCCGAAGCAATGCAGTGTCTATCTAAGGCAACGACCCAGCATCTTCTCGACCTCGAATCGGGGAGCGGGGTCACGGCCATGGCTAGAGGTACCTGGCGGGTAGGCCTAAAACGCTAGGGGGTGGTTCCCCCAAAAATATTAACCACGTATGGACTTTCGGGTCAAGTATGGAGCGGAAGGATGATAAAGCACGGGTTGAGATGTCAACCCAAACGTCGGTGGGAAACGTGGCTGCCACCACCGGCGGGCACGGGGAGGAGCAATCCTCTCTGCGTGTCGCCAGTGGCCACACCTCGGACGTGACGGGAACAGGTCATGCCAGTTGTATTACTACTGCCACAACCCCCCGCTGTAGAATGAGCCGCGCAGGTGCCGATTTCGAGGCAGACTCGGAACTGGAGACCTGGAGAGCGTGCTATCCATCAGTAAAGCCGAAGAAGACAGCCTTTTCCGCTCGCCTGACCCAGGTACCACATTCATGCCGAAGCGTTCGAGGGAGGGGATAAAGGGATAAAAAAAAAAGATAAAAGGCGGAAAAATTCAAGCTTGCTTGGGCCTAGCTGAAGGTAGAGGAGGGCCGTAAGTACTTAGCGCAGGTGTCACTAATGAAGGCATCGACGAGCGAACACGCCAACAAGGTGAAAGAGTTGCTTGCCCAAGAGAGCGGAACCTTCACCTAAATTGGCAAAGCAGGGGCTGAGCGAGAAGATCAGTGATGTGCCCAAGAGACACCTGATCGTAGCTCTCATTGACAGAAATGATGAGAATCGGAGTATGATAGCGGCGCAGTGGAAATTGATCCACACGAGGCTGGTAGACTCCCTATTTACACGGATGGAAGAGAACCCAACAGCTCCCATGCCCACTTTCGATGGTGCTGGGTGGCTGAATGGGGTCGACGACACAATGGAAGAATTGGACGGTGACCTCATCTTAGTAGTCAACCCGTCGAGTGCAGGGGAGCCAGCTGCTCACGACACTGAGTGTGCTGCAGCTCAACTTGCATAAGAGCAAGACAGCATCAGCGGAGCTCCACATGGCAATGAAGCAAGGGCCCGCTGACATAGACTTGGTCCAGGAGCCCTGGATTGCATCAGATTCGGTGGCCGGACTAAAGTTCTCAAATTACAGCTAATTCTACCCAACACCGGTAAACAGGAATAGAACTGTCGTACTAGTACGAAAAGGAATCCACGCTTACCTTATATCTCATTACAGCACAGACGACCTGACAGTGGTTATGCTGGCAAATGAGGAGAAGCGCCTTTTGGTAGCTTCCTGATACATGGCACACGACAGGTCTGCACCTCCCGAAGAACTAAGGAGTCTGGTCAAGAAGCCGACTCCAAAGACTACTAGCTGATCGTTGGTATGGACGCCCTTTGGTATGGACGCCCCGACTTCAACGACCGAAGTGAGTCGTTAGACTATATATTATCAAATAACATAGATGTAGCAAACACACAAACGCAAGCAAACGCACAGTACAAAGTCAGCTCAAACTAGACAACGGACAATGGTCGGAGGGCGGCAAAGAACCCCTGACGGCAATAATGGAAGCCCACTTTCCAGGATGCACCGTGGTCACCGTTGCTGAAACGCATCAGGAACCAGCAACTGGGGAACCAACAGACCAAATAACCTCCAAGAAAATACAATGGGCTATAGACTCCTTCACGGGCATAACGGCACCTGGACTGGACGGAATATTCCCAGCCATGCTGCAAGTGACCAAAGAGGTGATCACCCCATGGATTCTCGCAATATACGCAGCATGCCTAAGAACAGGCTATATCCCGATCCAATAGAGAACCTCTAAAGTTGTCTTCCTCCCAAAAGCAGGAAAGTGCAGCCATGTGAGTTCCAAAGATTATAGACCGATAAGCCTAACCTCTTTTCTACTGAAAACATTAGAAAATCTGTTGGATCTACACATAAGAAACGAAGTAGTGGGACTGATGTTATCAAACCAGCACACCTACCACCAAGTGCAAATCGGTGGAAACAGCACTACACTCGCTAGTAGCTAGCCAGATCCTAGCTACCGTCGAGAAAGCCCTCAACAACAAAAAATATGCACTAGGAGTATTCGTAGATATATACGGAGCATTTAATAACGTCGCTAGAGAAGCCATAATGTACTGCCTAGGAGAAACCAGCACCCACCCAGCAATCAACCTCTGGATAAAAACCTAAGTTGTAGACGGGTGCAATCAGAGTAAGGCACCGCTTCCATGGTCAGAGGGGCACACAGGGCACATCCCAGGGTGGAGTCCTGTCGCCCCTCCTGTGGAACCTGGTGGTCGACAACCTCATCAAGAGATTCGAAAGGATGGCCCCAAAAATAACAGCTTATGCGGGCGACATAAGCGTACTTATTTCATCGATTCTAATCTCTATAATGGAACGAACAGTCAGGGAGATATATGAGTGGGCAGATGGAGTAAGACTCAGATAAGACGGACCTCATCCTCTTCACCAAGAGGTACAAAGTACCAGTATTGATCCCTCTAAAAGTCAACCAGACAAGGCTTACCCCTAAAGCACAGGTCAAATACCTCGGCATTGTACTAGCAAACTGGCATGAGGACTCAACGTAATGGACCGGTTGAAAAAGGCTACCACTGCACTTTATGCATCCAAGAAGATGCTTAGTAGCACATGGGGCCAGTCACCCGCTCTGATGCATTAGATCTACATCTCGGTGGTGCGACCAACTCTGTTGAATGGAGTCCTAGTGTGGTGGCAAGCTACTTAAAAGAAGACGTATCACAAGCTCATGCAACGAATCCAGCGGCAGGCTCTGCTCTGTATTACAGGAGCACTGAGGTCAACACCAACTAAAACACTCGAAACCATACTCGGAATCGACCCCCTCGACATCTGCGCTAGGTTGACTGCAGGCAAGGAAGCACAGCGCCTGATTGCGTCGGGGAATATGTCTCCCCAAAGATACGGGCACAGTTCAATTGGAATGAACATGATCAGTGTCACTGACTACATGATCACCCAAATGTGCCTTGAAGTAAAAACAAACCTCTTTATGGGACGCGAAGACTGGAAAGCGGGACGGGACCAGCCTCAACACCTCAATATATACACTGACGGCTCCAAGATGAATTAAGGAGTAGGAGCAGACCTATACTGTACGAACCCTGAAATAAGGGCGTCTTATAAGCTACCCGACCGATGCAGCATATTCCAGGCGGAAGTCTTCGCTATCGTTGACAGCCAAGCAGCGATAAAATCCATGCAGTCGTCCGCGGTCAGTTCCAGAAGTGTCCTGGCAAGCAGGGAGGCACTAGACTTACTAAGCACGACTAAGTCAGTGCAGATCTATTGAGTTCCCAGTCACCAGGGCATTGAAGGAAACAAAGCGGCGGACGTTCTGGCCAAGGAAGGCGTTGGACTTGTGAACGAGAGGTCTCCGTGCCGGTCTCCTATAGGACCTGGAGAGCAGGCCAAAATGAAGACAGACAGCAGGTGGAAGAACACCACCACCTGCAGAATCTCGAAAATCATGTGCAAAGAACGCAATGATAATCTCAGCCACTATCTGCTCCATCTTCCACGGAAGGATTGCAGACTGCTAGTGGGTATACTAACTGCGTCCCATGCAACCAGGCTAAACATCACCAACAGCGACATCTGCAGGAAATGTGGTAAACCCGGGGCTGTCGAAACCCTGGAGCATCTCACCTGTCGCAGTCCGGCTCTTTCACGGGCAAGGGGAATATACCTAGATGATGTCTTTAAGAGGTCGCTAAAGAAACTACTTGCCTTTGCCAAAAACACCTCGATTCTGGGGGACTTCAAAACATAAAAAACACCCTCGTAAAGGTCCATACGAAATCCGGCTAACTAAGGGTCATTCTGGCCTATGAGAGGCCCGTCCGCGGTAACCTAAACTTTGGCGGTCAGGAATTTTAAAGTATTCCTGCCTGATACAGAGAGAGACAGATAGACGGAGAGACAGAGTGGCAAACGCTCTGTACGTGAGGCTGAGCTTTACCTGTATGTGTGCATATTTTGTAGGTATGCTTGTTTGCATTGGTTGTTTACGACGCCGCTGTCGAAGATAACACCCATTACTTTAGAATTGATTGGAGATTATGATTTTATGATGATGCTTGCCCTTTATATGCTACTTTTTTTTAATGTACTATGTAATGAACGTATGTATATCAGATATTACATCAAATTATATATATTGTCAATAGGGTATTAGTGCGTCGCGTCAATAAGCAACACTCAGCAAATAAAGTTTTATCTGAAAAATCTTCTCAAAAGTATTTTGCTGGCAATTGAGGCAGCTCTGCACACGTACACACACATGTGTACTTACAGTTCCGTATACAAGTTCCGCATAGAAGCAAGCCCATTCTATTTTTAGATCACGAGCGCACTGGAGTTCGTGCGAGCGAGACAGCGCGCAATTTCTTCCGTTGTAAAAAACATCGCATCCTACTATATTGTCTTTGACCCAAGTGTTGATATGGCTAGAAGGAAGCACTAAAGAGGATATCGAGTAAAGAGGCGGTTAAAGAGAACGGTCGGGTAAATTCGGACCAGTCAGTCTGTGCGTACGAACCGAGAAGACAACGACACTTGGAACTTTCTGTGCTCTGGCGACGTTTAAAGAAAAAGGTCTAACGAGAACTAATGGCACGATGTGCCGTTGAATATATACCAAACTCAGATATATATTAGCTTGTTTCTGTTTTTGTTTTGTCTAAAGTCCGTGATGCGATTGAAAGCGTCAAGTTGTGTCAACTACCAGGTGATGTGTTTAAGCCATACGAAAGCAAATGTTTAGAACTGTCAGTCGAATACAGTTGCATACTTTAGGGATATAGGGTGGTTAATCCTACCAAATTGAGAAATGAAACTTTAATCTGCTTTTATTTATTTCGCCAGGATCTTTAAAATAACCCTGAAAAGAGCGTTCTTATATTGTGGGAACCCGAACATGCAGTGTGGAAAAGAATTCATATCGATTATGCTGGACCCATTTAAAACCAGTACTTATTCGTTATTGTAGACTTATGTTCTAAATGGGGAGAGGCTTTCGCTACTACGTTCCGTCACAACTCAATTGACCACAACTAAACTCAGGAAAAAATCTAGTATATATGGACTAGTTGATACCCTAGTTAGCTATAATGGATGTCAATTTACGTCAGCTGAATTTCACCAATTTACTGGGAATGAATGGAATTACTTACGGCATCTGGACATCCTTCTAGCAATGGGCAAACAGAGATTTTCGTAAAGGGTCTACAGTAATCGTTGCATGCTGCCATTTAAAGACTTTCCTAGGAAGATTTGGAGACTATGGTCAAGTCATGGTAAAGTCACGTTTGATATATATCTATATTATAAAACAAAAATAATATTCAAATCGTAGCAATTCTAAAACCAATACATATTTACATGCTAAATGTGATAATACGTGTACACCAATACATAAAAATACGCTGGAAACGAATGACGACTGTCATCTAGGCGGTGACGTCAGCTAAACCGAAACCTTGCCGTAACAGATCTAACCTGCTGATCGTGGCCAGTAGAAGAGAATTTCGTTTTTTCTTTTCTTCTCTCTGGTGCGTGCGTCGGCAGAGCCCTCTTGCTTCGCTCGCGTTGCTATTTGCTTCCACATTACATTGTTACAATTGCGAAACTACAGTGATTAAGTGAAAAATATTTACAAAATTTCTTCGCTCTGTGGCCCAAAACGACTTTTTCTGATAGTTTTTCCGATTTTGTTTTTAAGAGTAATGGTTTTTTTATGGTTTAGTTTTTTCACATATCAAGAATCTTATATCTGACAATTGCAGACATAAATCACACCCAGAAATTTTGTAGCTTTTGTGGCTTTCAGTTTATTTTTTCGATATTTTGACTTTAAAAACTCAGGTAATAGCCATTTTACACAAGGGCGAATCATTATATTTTTCCGTTGAATGGAACATTCGACAATGATGCCTATAAGAGCCTTGTGGATATTAGAAGACAATTATGCAGCTTACAAGGGTCCACAAAGATCTTTTAGAATGTACTGATTCAAACTTTAAAAATGCCACTTGAAAATTAAAGTAAGCAGCAAGTAATTTTCGTTCGGTGGCACCAACGACAGCTTCACATACATCGGACTCCTCCTTAACAAGCTACATAAACAATTAGGTTTTCGTAGTAGTGCATTCTTTGCATTTGAATTCCCATTTGCAGGCCCAATAACAGACAAAATGAGGCAAGAAAAGATGCGGCTTAGGTGTAAGCGCCTATCATCACTTTCCGCACCTTCGACAATGACGCGGTAGTGTAAAAATGCTATAAAACGCAAAAAAGTAGGAGATGTCGTCGTCGCATAGAACAACGGATTCAAGTAATGACATATCAGGAGAATATAAATATTGCAAGCCTCTTTCATAGGAACAATTGATTGATTTGGTGAGGATCCTGGATCTTCCTAATAGTAAAGCTTAGCTTCTTTCATCTTTTTTAAAGGATGCCGTTTTATTGAAGGAAGATGTCAACATAACTAATATCCGGACCCGTCATTTGGATCACGCACAACTTTATATGACGAAGAATAACATATGAGTTCGCCACGACATTTTCAGACTTTTCAAGCAGCTGGGTGAAGCTTACGACCCAAAAGGTTGGCGGTTTTTTGTTGGAAGCAGCAAGGAACGTTTAAAGACTGTTTTCCTACACAATGGAAATCAAAAGCCGAGCGATGAGGTCATACCGTTAATATGCCAGAATCCCATCAAACTATGAGTACATTTTTTTTAAATATCAAATACATATGTATAAAGATCACATGTGGAAGATCGCGTGCGACTTGAAGTCGTAGCCATGTTAACTGGATGAAAGGCGGCTACACAAAATACTGCTGTTTCGTGTGCGGATTGGGTAGCCGAGATAGCAAAGAGCCTTACTCAAAAAAAAACTGGCCAAAACGGAACGAAAAGAATTTGGGACATCACACCCTACAAAATGTAGCTCTTGTGAAAGTCCAAGACATTATACTACCACCATTGCACATTAAGCTTGGACTGATAAAAATTTTTGTTAAAGCTTGTTTTGCTACGTCTGTCGCTGGCAAAAGTTAAAAAAGGAATATTTGATGGCCCTCAAATTCAAAAGCTTTCAAAAGATGATGGGTGTTTGGTATAAATCCAAATGATGCACATAAACAATGTTTGTGCCGTTAAGCACAGTTGATTCGAATATTTGGGGACACGGGAACCGGACAGACCGACAGAAAATACTTGTGCGCTGTTTCGAGTGTTTTATTCTAGCAGCGTCGCCCTCTTCATGAGCTGCCGCTGCCAGCATGAGCTTCGTTGGTATAAGAGACAATCACATATTCCTAACTTTCAAGATAACATTTCAGTATTTTAACATTTGTCTAATACTAGTATTATAGGCAACGTAATTGCCTCAACATCGGCTGCGTTTACAGCCTACACAAAGGCTTAAATCCTTTGGAATGGGCGCAAACCGATGGATGGATCGCTTATATAAGCCGGCCTTACTCCTTACTACGGCCACGCGAACCTTCCTGTCCGCTCCTGGGATTGCCTCTTCCACTTCTCCTATTAGCCACATTTGTGGTGGCACGTTGTCCTCGTGGATTGCCACCACTTTGCCTGGCTCCAGATTGGCGACCTCTTGGCACCACTTCCCTCTCTGCTTAAGGCTGAGCAGATAATCTCTGGACCAGTCTCTCCAAAACCTTTGCTTGATGGCAGACACGAGCTGCCTTCGTTGCAGATACGACAGGTTGTCTGGTCTGGGCAGCTCTGATTCGGGCGGCAGCGAAACTAGCGTTCTGTCGACGAGTAAGTGTGCGGGAGTCAGCACCTCCCCTTTGTTGGGACTGCCGCTGTCAACCACTAGTGGCCTGGAGTTCAGCACGGCCTCGACGTCCACGAGCACCGTGTGCAGCTCGTTCTCCTTGAGCACTGCGCTGCCCATGGCCCTGAGCCACAAATGCTTGGCGGATTTCACAGCCGACTCCCACAGGCCTCCACAGGGCTCGGGGCGGAATAAACTCCACCAAAAATCCGCAGCATACGCCTTGAGGGCCTCGTCCTTGGGATATTAGCTCTCCATACGCTCCTTGAGCATGCGAGCTGCACCAAAAAAATTGGTCGCGTTATCGCAATAAAGCCGGACAAGCGGGCCATGACGTCCAATAAACCTGGATAAACATAAAATAAAAGTATTAGCTGTCAAGTCTTTCACAATTTCTAGGTGTACAGCCTTAGATGCGAAGCAGACGAACACTGCTATGTACATTTTGAGAGGCTGCTTGCCCCGAATGCCAAGCGATGCACGAACCGGTCCGAACAAATCAACTGCGCTAATTTCAAAAGGTTGATTCCCACGCAATCGATCAGCAGGAAGATTCCCCATGATTTCCGAGAAGCTTTGGCTTGTAATTGAAACAGTGTACGCCTTCCGGACAATGGCACTGCACTCTCTCCGTGCATTTATTAGCCAAATGGATCGCCTTAGGAATCCCACTAGTGCACGGGGTTCAGCGTGACAATTGGCTCGATGTAGATAGCTAAGGTAGAGACTAACAAATCTACAATTTTTTTGGCATTAATATTGGGAATTTAGCATTATGGGCTAGGGGTGCATTTAGTAGTCGACCGCCTACTCGCATCAACGAAAATGAGCACGAGCCCACTTGTTCTTCCGACATGAAGGGATTAAGCTTTTGCCACCGATGATCCTCGAGATACTAGATCTGCAGGATTTTCTTTGGTGGGCACATATCTCCATAGGGCTGCGGAATAATTTCCTGTATCTCTGCATCTCGATTCGACACAAATGTTGTTAGTTGGGAGGGATGAGCTTGTAGCCAATGTAGAACTACTTCCGAATCTGACCACAACACGACCTTCTCTTTGGGACAGTCTGTTATGGGCCGAACCTCCTCCCACAACTTTGCTAAAAGATGAGCGGCACATAGCTCTAATCTTGGGATTGTTTTGGTCTTTAAGGGTGCCACCCTAGATTTTGCCGTTAGTAGTTTAACGGACAATCCATTAGCATGGGAAACCCGAACGTGCACACAACAGCCATATGCTCGCGTGGACGCATCTGCAAACCCATGTTTGACATCGAGTGTTTGCGCTGGCTCCTATAAATCGTGGAACGGTGACGTCATGCAATTTTTGCATATCCAAAGCGAGGGAATATATTCGAGGGAATAGGATCGTCCCAACCAAAGCTTAATATCCAAATTTCCTGCAAGAATATCTTTGCATTTGTAATTACTGGACATAGCAAGCCTAAGGGATCAAAAAGACTGGATATGACAGATAATATTGCTCTCTTGCCACAAGTTTAGGACGAGATAATTGGCTTCAGACTATATTTGAAAATGTCTGTCTAAGGCTTCCATATCAGACCAGAAGTTTTACAATCTTGCTGATCTCCATTCGAAATAACCATATTTTCTTGCTGACTATCGACTAGTTGACAGTTAACAGCCCATTTAGTCAGCACAAATCCCGGCTCTAGGATTTCAACCAATTGTTGACGCAATATACTTAGCTCGGATTTTGTCTGCTCCTGTAAGGAGATCATCCACATAAAAATCCGACGCAAGAGACTTCGCGCCAATTGGATGCGAAATTGCATAAGGGTCGCTCAGATACTTTAAACACCGTACAGCCAGAAAGTGGCAGTACTTGCAACGGGTCCGAACTTGTCCGTCTCCAAATAATTAATTGGAATTGGCGCTGCGCCTCGTCAACTTGGACTTGACGGTACATCTTTGTTGTGTCTGCTGTAAGAGCGTATTTGCGACAGCGAAATCTCAGCAACGTGACATATAGGCACGGCTGGATGGTTGCTCCAACCATGAGCAAATCATTGAGCGCCACTTGGCTCGTAGTTTTGCACGACGCATCAAAGATCACTCTGAGCTTAGTGGTTGTACTTTCAGATCGTTCCACGCACTGATACGGTATGAAACAATGTGGCTCTACCAGAATTGAGTTTTCTACTGCAGTCATATGGCCTAACGACACATATTCCTTCATGAATTCCATAAACATGGATTTCATGGCAGGTTTTTGGCATAATCGACTTTCTAAAGACAAAAATCGTCTTCTGGCTGTCTCAAGCTCCTGCAACGTGCTCACCATAGAACATGCTTCGTTGCTTCGGGGTCCGTTGGATCTGCAGCGACCAGACACCACCCACGCAAAGACCGTATTTTGCATCGTCAGCGTGTTTTGTTGTTTGAATTGGCCATCTTTCAATATCTCAAAGAATGCGTCAGCTCCTAGCAGCAGATCCACTCTTTGGGGTTTATGGAAATCTGGATCGGCCAGTAGGAAATCGTTAGGAATTGTCAGCTAGTCTGACGGAAGGGCTTTCTCAGGATAGTACGACGAAATCGACTTTAAAATAACGAAATCAGTGGCTATTTCGAATTGTTGATCTCGAGAGCACACTGTTGTTTGCACCACTTGGTGTGCAGATACGCTCGCCTTTCCGATTCCCAATAAGTTTATGTCTTTGCGAATTCGTTTACGTTGTAAATTCCGAGTGAGCTCCTCGGTAATAAAATTTACTTGCGAGCCAGAATCCAGCAGTACCCTGGCTGGCTGTCGCTGACTGGAGCCACCTTTAATGTCCACAATTTCTGTGACCAGAACTACCTGATCAGAATAAGCTGCCATGGCATGATTTGACGACAACTGATTCGACCTTTCAGCTGCCACGGCTCCCTGAGACCCAAGCGCATCACGGTTGGCGTTGTCCCCGAGTCAACATTGTAGCGATGCAACAATGTGTGGTGGGGCTTTGAGCATACTCTGCAGTGTATCGACTTGCAGGCCTTGCAGGATAAGACACTATGCCCTTTTCGCAAGCAATTAATGCAAAGGGGAAATCCCTTGGCAAATCTGAATCGAGTCATGACAGACGCCGCTGCAAACGACGAACAATTCGTGATGACATGATCAGCTGATTTGCAGAACGTACAATTTGTGTCCTGGCCTCTGCTTGCTTGGGCTACAGCCAACGCTGTTTTCCCAGAATGCCTATTTTTTGTCTCTTGCGAGCCTTTACGACCCCTTAACCGACCGGAAGTGGATTCTTCAGCCGACAAATGCTGATAGCGCTTGTTTAATGCGGCTACAAATTCGGACTACGACGGAACCTTTTGGTAATCCAAATTTTCTTTCCATCTTGAATGGGTTCTTCTGTCAACTTTCGACCGAATGAGGTGTATTAGCAGGGCGTGAGCAATAACCTTATCATCCCCAACTGACAGTAACGTTTCGTATATGGCAGATGCCGTCTCAATAAGTGACCGTAATGCACTTGCCGACGGGGCCTGCATCGCCTGTAACTGAAACAGTTAAGCTACGCCATCAAGGAACATGAGACACTCGTTATCATAAACCTGCTTTAGAGCCTCAAGAGCCTTGCATTAGTTCTGATCTGTAACCGGGAAAGCCTTAACAGTGCCTAATGCTTCGTTCTCTGAATAATTCAAGAGATGGTTGAACTTTTCGACGTTACTTAAAGACATGTCACTATCAATGATGCTTGAAAACAAACCAATGAAATATTTTTAATTTAGAATAATTCCCACCAAACTTGGGCAATTTCATCTTGGGCAAGTTCCTTGTATGTGACATGGTGGTATTTAGAACTGATTCGTTCAAACAAGTAGGCGGATTTGGTCTTTTAATAGCCATTAACAACGCTTTAGTTGACACGCACAATTCTTCGAGCTCGGAACGCGATTATAAATCTGGATCGAAATCATCGATTTGCAACTGCAAAGAGAATGCGCGATCTATATAACCATCTAATATATTTAAGCGACAGTCCAGCTCGAATTGATTGGACGAGATATTTTTGTTTTGTACTGCTTTCGCAGTTCTGTCAATATCCCGTTTGACTGCGGTTAACTTCCTCAGAAGCACACCGTCTTCTTTTACGATAGAAGTATTGCTACCGGAACCACCACGACGTTTTCCAGTCATTGTGAAGATACTTTATAATTGTTTTTATTAAACACTAGATTCCACTCAAAAATCACTCAACCTTTATTAGGCTGTGTTGAACTCAACGATTAGAACAGCTGATGCGATGGGACAAGCTGCTGGATTGAGTGACACGAGCGAATGCGAAAAATCATTCAAGTCATGAAAATCACTCAAGTCATTAAAATCACTCAAGTCAAGTGTTCGCTCCAAAGATGAGAACGGACGCTGAGATGGGAACATTTTCTGGTTGGGTGAGACGAGCGAACGCGAATGTGCACTCCAAAAATTATGCGCAGCGGTCAGAGCTTGCGCGCGTTTATTGCCGTTTCTTCTTTGCTTGTCGGCTCCTCTTTGAGGTGTCGTGGACCACAAGTACAGTGATCACTCGATCACTCGTGATCACAATATAAATTTAATATATATATGAAGGTATACATACATATAACGGACCTCTGTTAATTACTTTATTAACAGGCCGTTTTATTGTTGGTAATTCTACTGGGCACTTTAATTTACTTGTGGCATTTCTTGAGGGTAATTTGAACAACAATGCATGTCCATACCAACCAGGAATACCAGAGATCAGCACCAAGAGTTAGCGATGCGACGGTCCAGCGGTCCAATGTCAAGAGCAGGAGCAGCAACAACAACGAACGAGGGATGATATCCAATAGAGATATAGAGATATCCAACAAAGCGCAATGTATAATCCAATCCAACTTCTATCCAGTATGAGATCCAAATTTCCACCCGGGGGCGCCAAAATGTTTGGTACAAAACCAAATGATGGACTTAAACACTGTTTGTGTCGTTAAGCACAGTTGATTCGAATATTTGGGGTCACGGGAACCGGACAGACCGATAGAAAATACTTGTGCGCTGTTTCGACTGCCAGCATGAGCTTCGTTGGTATAAGAGACAATAACATATTCATAACTTTCAAGATAGCATTTCAGTATTTTAACATTTTTCTAATACTACTATTATGGGCAACGTAATAGCCTCAACAATGGGTTTGAAAAAATGTTATCTTCGAATGAAAAAGCAGCCTAGAACTTATTCCGACTGGTTACAACAAATTTTCTTTCAATAATTCAAAACTATAGGACGACGGTATCAAGGTGTTTGGAATAAGAATATGTTTGGCGACTATATGAACACGCTCATAAGAGAATCAGATTCTAATGACTTAGGGAAACAGCCAAATTATTTTACCCATTTTAAAAACAGTATCAAGCAGTAAAAAACCCAATTCATTCAATAGCTTTATTTGTCAGCTTTGAAAATTGCAAAGTCCAATTCATCCAGTTATAAGATACTTAAGTTATGTGAAAAAAAGTAACACTGACCTAACTAACCACACAACCAAAAAAAAACATAATACAAAATACCAGATTAAAAAAAAAAAAAAATTAAAACATAAAAAATTGTAAGTCCCCAAATTAATCATATAAAGTCAATTTAAGCCTAAGCAGAAATTTCGTTTTGACAAGTGTTTTTATTTGGTAAGTGCAATGCTTAAATAAAAAATATGTGTTGAGTGTGTGGTAAACAATGAAAATAAATATAAATTTTATATAATTTTAAAATTGTGAAATTGTGGAAAAACTGTGTTCTATGTATCGCTTCACATTATATTTATTTATTCTTATTTTTTTTCCTGTATATTACTTTGTGCTCCGACTAATATAATCGGGAATTAAAGAAAAATAAAGAAATATAAAGTTTAGGCATGATCTGCAGTGAGCATAAATTTCAATTTGTATCAGTGCGTACAGTCGACTGAACTGAAATAAGAACTGATAGCTATGTGTCCGTCTGTTTCAACAAAACTATTATTTCACTTTGACTTTGCTAATTACTTAATACAATAGCGAGGATTGGACTTGGATCTATATAATTATTTTTGGTAAAAAAAATTTTTTTTTTTAAATAGCCCAAAAGTTCCCATAAGTATGTTTACACGCTTTTACATAACGCACAAAAAATTTGGTGAAAATCGGACCACTATCGTATAAAAAGATATTGATGGTGAATATCAGCAATCAGCTTGCTGAAAAAAGCAACATGATGGATCAAACAAAGGTGAGCTGATTTTAGAGAGCTTTCAGCTCAACTCAGTCAGCAATGTAAGCATTAATCAAGCTATCAACTTTGCTTTCAGCTACGGTGGGCGCGCGGCCCTAGAGCAAGAAAATAGAGGAACAAACATAATTGTAATTTTAATTAAAAACAAAAGAATTCACTATTTACTTACATATATATGGATTACTTTTTTTTACCAAAAATCATCACATATTAAATGCCTTACTTTTTCGGGAAAATCATCGCTACTAAATGCATTGTTTTACCGCTAAAATGATCGCTTATAAAATGGACGATTTTACCGGACGGCTCAATGTCAACGCCCTACGACATCTCAATGTTAAAGTGAACAGTTCAGCGTTATCGCATATTATCGCATATGTCAAAAAATCCGTAGGCTTTATTTAATAGTTTATTTTATTTATCTAGATTTAAATTACATTTTTAGTTTAATTTTTGTTCAGAAAGGCATGCCAAAATAAGGTTCCCCGAATCAGAGGCCACTTGCGACCTCTATAAAAACCTGGGTGGTCCAGAGTTAAATGACCCAGGATTTGGAGGGTGTGATGTGGGCGATAACTGTCCATGAGGCATCATGTCAAATGGCGAGCTAGAGCGCTGCATGAAGTGGTGATAGTTACTTTGCGGCAGAGCGTGCTAAAATTTATAAACATTTTTATTTTAGGATAAATACCATAAAGAAATTACTAACGTGTATACTTCGCAGGGTCGGCGCACTTGGAACGTTTCCAATTACGCGGGGGCTTGGACCATCGCCCAAATCTAATTGTAAACTTTCTGGCATATCATTATTGCTGCCAACGCTACGGCCGCTAGCATTTCCAGTACTATTCGACAAATGAAGCTGACCTAGTGATGCGGTGGCCATAGCCACATCCGGCATCATATCTGAAAGATGACTATTTCCAGAGTCTAAAGCACATGCACCGTTCTCAGCACCCATATCCAAGCCCAAACTATTCCCATGCGGAAATCGAAAATCCCCCTCAGTTATTAATGCCGGCAGTCCATTTCGTGGATGCGCTGCCGCTGATATACGTGCATAGCTACATTGAAGCGCAGGACCAGAGTTGCTTGCCAAAATACTGGCTACACCAAGAAGCCCATTTGATTGGTGACGCGGAAATGTGAGATTTCGGCTATAATAGGGATGTACCCCATCAGTGCCACAGATTGATGATGCCGACGATCCCACTGACGAGGACGATAAAAAGGAAGATCCAACGGTTGTGTTTCGCGGAACTGAACCAGTCGCCGCTGGTGATGGCGGCGGACTTTGATCTTCATTTTCAAGCAAACTGTCTTCACTTTGATTAGTAGACGCAACTCCACACGAATTTTCTTTGTGTATATCACCACTTTTCTGGCTGGATTGGTGCGAGCTTTCCAGTATATCAGAAACTTCATCAGGGAGGTTAAACTCTCTCACGACCCGAAGCCGAATTTGTCGCTCAATTTCATGCTTTGACGAGAGTGGCAGTAGCAATGCACGTTGGCACATAGGTGACTGGCGAAGTTTATGCTCTCTTTTACGCATTGCTAATAACGTTTGGTTATCCGGTGCTGGTAAAACAGCTGACCCAACTATCATGTCAATATTTTCATGAATAATACCACGATTAGCAACACTACAAAGTCCATTATTAGCCGCTGCATTCATGTGGGACACCATATACAAGGTATCAGGAATATCTGGCGGTTGTCGCGACCTACGCATACGCATTAATTCAACCTGGTGATGAGATGAAGACAATCGATCCTTCAACAAGGCCTTTACTTCCTCAAAATACGGCATAAAGAGACGTGGTCTTACAAAGAGTCCTTGATTACTACCACTACGTATCCAGGCATTGATACGTACATTTTCTCGTTCATCTGCAATCATATGGGACGGTGGCGTGCTGACAAGACCTCGACGAATTGCTTGGCATAGTATCTCACTATGAGGTGGTAAAACATGATCTATGCGCACTAAGGGCAATAATTCTGAGATTATATCTCGCAACTCTACATCACTCAAATCACGTTTTTTTACGCCCTTGCGTGCCACTGAGTGGGCTGTGTGTGACAACAGGTTTGGTTCACGATCTTCCATACGGCGAATGAGCTCCTGTTCTCCCCATTTAAGAACAGCCTGCAGAATCTCTAGTTCAGAAGCTTGTAAAAAATTACTTTGCAGAACATGTAACAGTTGCGTTTTATCCAGCTGGTGCAGCACAGGTGAGGTGCTAACAACCGTGAATTCTTCTCGTAAGTACTGACAAGCTTGTCTAAACACCCACGCGGAGCCGTGGGGTTGGCAGCCCCACTTTAAAACTGTTGGTAAAGTATCAAGGGACAGCCACTCGAGTATCAAATCCTCACAGCCCTGAGCTAAAATATCAAGCTCCAAGAATCTTCCAATCTGGTACAGCTCCATAGCTTCCTCTAGTGTCGTTGGACGCACTCTTCCTGTGTTGGTCAAGGCATGCACTTCCCCTAGTGATCCTGCCGACGTTCCTGATCCAACACCACGTAAAATCAGCGTCAAATCAACAATGTCAAGGTAAATAGCTTGCAACAGTACACGCGCATATCTCTTCGGTATAACGGATTCATCTAACACAATTCGCGTGGGCACGTGTAAGGAACGTTCAACGTATTCATCAATGTTGCGCGTTCGACGCGCAATTAAATTACGAAAAAAGGGTGAACGAGCACTCAAAATGGCTTTATGGCATGGAAGTTCGATCTTTGGTCGAAACCCGTACTCTGAGGTACCCGAGTCTTGTCGCAGGTTGTCATTGTTACCGTCTGCTGTGAAAACAAGTGCCGCATCTGCGTAGTCGCCAGTCTCCAACAAATAGCGGAGATCATGATCGAGAGGATTTGGTGTGCCAAAGTCGTCACCCAGCTGACGCAACACTGTAATTTCGATGTTCGGATCATGTGGACACAGATCTCCAGTATATAAATAACGCAATAGTGACGAGAATAGTTGCACGTCAATAGGCGAAGTAGGCAGTTCCAGACATATACGCGCTCCGAAACCAGGACAGCCTGCAAGTAAGTCACGAAAATAGGCGCAACGAGCTGATAATATTGATCGGTGCACCGGAAAAATAGTCCCGCGAAAAACAAGATCACAATCAGTGCAAAAATTGAGATCGTAAAGAGCAGCAAGGTCTTGTTTGTATGTTGCCGCCGGAGGTCGCGCCAATTCAGCTTGCACCTATAAAATATATGATATCTTAAAAAAGGAATAGCCAATAAGTGAATGTTTTTATTCTAACCGATAAGTCCCTTAGAGCCGACAGTGCTTCGAACTCCTCACAAAGAGCTGCCAGCTCCATAGGTGCCCAGTCTGACACAAAATCTCGTAGAACGCGAGCGTGATCATATGCTTTTGATGAACGTCGTCTGCGTATAAATTTTCTCTTAAGCGTCGCAAAACCAGTTACACGCTTTCGTCTTTGATCTCGATGGTAGTGTGCTCCACTATTACCACTACCACTGCCAGTCGTCATGCCCACCGCTCCTGCTGTGACCATACCTGCCAAGCTCATAGGCAGTAGCACCGATATGTTTCCATTGGAGTTTCCGGTACTATTAAGTGCAGCTCCTGATGATGCGACCATAGGATAGCTAATACTGGAAGTACTGGCTCCCATTTTCCAGCTAAGGTATGTTAAGCCCCAATTTTCCTATTCCAAATTTGATGCAATTTCAGTACGCCCTGATACATTTTAGGGAATTCATACAAATATTTTCATGTTCAATATTTAGGTTTAGTTAACCCGGACGCCCCTCTTGGGGACACTCATAGACCAATATGGCCCTTAGTTATCCAGATGGGGGAATGGAACCTTCGATTTACTGGTTGTTCGGTTTAAAAGTCATCCAGAGTCGCAGATTCTGAAAAAAAAAAAAATGTACTTAATAATTGTCTCACAATAATTTCTACCATTATAGAATTAAGAACATTATAAGGACAAATATTTTTACACTCGAATACTCTTCGAGGCAAAAACAATATAAACACTAAGATGAGTTAAATCTTCTGTGCTGTGTGCAAAGACATTTTATCGTAAGAGGCAAAATACGCTGTCTTACTAGCACGAAGTAGGGAGCGCGCACGGATCTAAAAATGGAATGCACGTGTTAATACACACAGAACCGCAAGTGCACATGTGTGTAAACGTGGGCAGAGCATCAGAAATTCCAAAACGAATCTCATCTCTAGGAGATTTCTTGAGCCACAAAATCATTTACTTCGTGTTGCTTTTTGGCTCGCCGCTCGAATACCCTATAGACAACAATCAAATGCGAAGTCATGTCTGATTTACATTTTGCACTTAAATTCTTTTAATATAATATTTTATAGTAGATACATTACACAAAATTACCATATCCTTTATATACAAAAAATTACTTTTTTTGTATTGTGGTTATTAAAAAATTATAATCTCCAATTAATTCTAAAGTAAAGTAAAGTAGTAAATAAGCATTACACATAAGCAGACAGACTCGAAGTAACACGATTCATTTTCTCTACCGCGGCGCTGCCAAGCAGAATAATGAAGCCGTCTGTGCATAGGGCCGAAGTCACACGATTCATATTCTCCGCCTCGGGGTGAGAGAGCTAGAGGGAACGATGCTTTTCTGTTGGTTTTCTTCATTGTGTGTCATTCTTTATGATACTGGGCTTTTAGTTTTCTCGTATTTTCAAAATTGTGCATACCACACATTTTTGTCCTTCGTGTGGGCGCAAACAGGCGGCGTGGAATTTAGAAATACACTTGTGATCTCACAGGAGTGTGGACACAAATTTTGGTTGCTCTAACTTTTATAGTTTTTAGGACGCTAATCAAGACGGACGGACGGACAGACAGACAGACATGGCTGCATCGACTCGGCTATTAATGCTGATCAAGAATATATACTTTATGGGGTCGGAAAAGCTTCCTTCTGGGTGTTGCACACATTCATTATCACCATTAATATAAAAAACCCCTATACTCTTCGAATACCAGGTATAAAATGTAGAATCATACAGAATGACAATATCAGAATCTTGCATTTTTATCAAATCGGATTATTAATATAGCCACAATGAAGAAACTCATTTCGGAAAGCATCGTTCCCCTCCCGCTCTCTCTCACACGACACTTTGTCTGCTTTGCTCGTTCGTCTTGTTTGACGCCTAGTTCTCAGAGACCATAAGAGCTAGAGCAAACAAACTTTATCTCCAAGCTCCTGTGATATCACTCCAATAAAAGTGTATTTTACATTTTTTGCCGCCACACAAACGACGAAAATCTGTGTAGTCCACAATATTTAAGGTACGTACCCGTAACTACCAGACGAACGAATCTGGACCAGATCGTAAGTATCATTCGTATAACCAGTAGAAATAACTAAAATTTCATTGGCTACGCAACGCCTGCCAAGCGCTTACTCATTCTCATATATAAAGTGACTCCCACCCCCGATGATGCAGTGTCAAATAAAAGGTGCTACAGATTTTAAACTAGAGGAAAAACAAAAAATTTTTAAACGCCAATTTGTTTTATATTTTATCACATTTAAAAAAGGAACTTTATTTGCTGATTAAATATTGCTCCGTTTTAAAAATAAAATAAAAACTGAACTGCCTCCACGTGTTGATTCCCCCGGCCCAGTCTCCAGAGTTAAATGTTATTAAAAATATATGAGCTGCGCTGGAGAAAAACCCAGAATCACAGGATTTCAAACAGAAAAGACCTTATAAAAGCTCTGCTAGAGGAATGGAGCAAAATAAGCTCGGAAAGCACTTGGAAGCTGATCTCTTCCATGAATAGTATGTTAAGAGCCGTAATAAAGGTTAAGGGATTACATACTAAGTATTAAAATACCTGTTTAACCTTTTATTCGACTAATATTAAACTAGTTTGTGGCCGCATCTTTCAAGCTGGTACTTGTATTTAAGATATATTTTAAGTTTTTATTTTATTTTTAAAACGGAGCAATATTTAATCAGCAAATAAAGTTCCTTTTTTAACTGTGATAAAACATACAACAAATTGGCGTTTCAACATTTTTTGTTTTTCCTCTGGTTTAAAATCTGTAGCACCTTCAACTTTTTATTTGACACTGCATCGTTTTGGCCATGAGCCACTGTACATATACATACCTATAATTAGAAATGTAGAAGACAGATGTAAAAAAAATGGAAACAGATAAAATCTAATGTATTGAAATCTCCGAAAGGGTTCGACTTATTTTCTTTAAATTTTCTTCTTTTGATTAAAATTCAATTCGACCCTTTTAATAAATTACACAAATCGTAAGCTCACATATGTATATACTGACTGACTACAAGGTATAAAATAGTGCAGAGGACTTTGCGGCGGAAATGTTAAATGTTTAATGCCGAATGCCAAAATGTTATTCGATTCGTCTAATTTTTTTTTGTGAGTCTCCGTGAATGTTTTCTTCTTTTTGCGTGCGCTTTCTGTCTTCTCAGTTACTGGAAACAATTTTTGCAAAACATTTTACTTAGGAGTCTTTAAGAGGTATGCCCAAAGGAAAACAGACGACGGTAAGTAAAAAGTCCAAAATTAAGTTCAATGAAATTTTGCGAAACTGTGGAGAGGACGGAAGGATCGGGAAGAGAAAAGTGTACAAGTGCATGTAAAAATCGGATTATTAAGAAAACGAGCCGACATGATCAATTCAAAAACGCTGAAGAAATAGTTGCTGAAGTTCAGCAAAAATTTGCGAAATAATCATGTTCCCAGATGAGTCAAAATTTAACCTCATTGGACTTACCCGATGGTTCCCGCACAGTTCGCCGCAGAAAGAACGAACGCTACTCCGAAAAGTGCTGCATTCCCACAGTGAAGCATTCTCCTTATATTATGATATGGGGATGCATATCTAAATATAAAACTGAATCACTAATAACACTAGTCGACACGACTTTTCCACTGTCGCCCAAAATGACTTTTTCTGATACATTTGGATGTTTAAAAATATGTAAAAAATGTTTTTTTTTTTCAGGTTTAGTTTTTTTTTTTTTAAATTTGGTATTTTTTGTCATAGGTAGTGCTTCTATTTTTCACATAACTAAAGTTTCCTAAAACTGGTTGTATTGAACTTTGCAGTTTTGAAAGGCTGAAAGTATGAAAGTATATGAAAGTTTGGTCAAACGGTTGTAACTTAGCCGTTTATCCATCGATTCTTATAAACGATACCTTAAACGACGCCTAATTAGGGTGTCTATATCTATATTTTCAAAGTCAAAATTGCGGGAAAATAGCTTAATATCTTCCAGACGTTAAGTTGCAGCTACAAAGTGTATGGGTCGGATTTATAGCTGCATTTGTCAACTTTTTAACACTGCAAAGTTCAATAAAAACAGTTGTAGGAAACTTAGACCTGGAAAAAAAAAACATTCGTTAAAAATTTTTTAACACTCACATCTATCAGAAAAAGTCATTTTAGGCGACAGCGGAAAATTTGTGTCGACTAGTGTTATTTTCCGTAATATTTTGCAATGATTTCGACTGGGCTAATTTTTCCTTTAATTTCTTTCATTAATTTCTTAATTCTTCTCCCTATTTCACTACTCACATTCATTATATGCACTATTTCTTTGTTTCTTTATTTACTTTTTCATTATTTTCTCTCTCCATTTCACACTATTCTCACATTAACATACATATGTATATATGTATCTTTCCTAACAATAATGTTGCTATTGTGATATTCTAGAACATCTCCATGGTTCTTCTTCGCTTTCTCATGATCTCTAAGGTATTTTCTGAATGTAGTTCCTCTAGAGTTCCCGTTCTTGAACGAAGGTCTCCGACTGCGCCAGTTATGATTAAGTGTAGGATATTTCGGGGTAAAATGGTTATGAGGCCGATCTTGGTACATGTAATACCCGTCCGATTGGTTTGGTATAGAAAAGTATTCTGAATTTTTTTTCAACTTTGGGTAGATATGGTTTTACAATAATGTTTACTGGCCGAGAATCTGCTGATGTTGGGGTTTGCGTCGTGTTGATCCACATCGCTAGTAGCGTCTTCATAATCTGTTTGTGGTGAAATGGGTTGTGCCCGCACCCGGTGGCACCCGGTGAAATATATTCATTTATTTCCAGACCAATATCTTTACTTTTGAACTGATTTATATTTTTCTGAGCCATACAAGAAAAATCTGTGCTACAGCCTTTTCCCATTAACACATTCTCATCGAAACTAACATTTTGTTTTATAACGACCTTGTTCAGCTCTTTGTCATATAGCCTGTAACCTTTAGTTTCTGTGCTATAGCCCACGAATATGTATTCTCTGCCCTTTGCCTTGCATTTGCACTTCTGGTCTTATCCAGGCCTATAGCCAGACATCCAATGTCTTGAAATACTTGACCATTGGCTTCCTTTTGAACCATATCTCATACGGTGTAGTATCATTCAGCGTCCTCGTGGACATGCGATTTTTTATGTATCCTGCACTCGAGCATGCTTACGCCCAAAAACGCTCTTTAAGACCTGAATGAACCAACATCGCTCGTGCCATCTCGACTATGGTACGATTAAAGCGTTCTGCAACACCATTCTGTTGTGGCGTATGAGGCACCGTAAACGGCCGTGCTATACCCTGATTACGCAAATGTATATCGAACTCGTTGTTTTTATATTCTTCGCCGTTGTCGCTTCTCAATGTCTTTAATTTAAGCCCCGTTTGCTTTTCGACTAACGACTGATATGTTTTAAAATGTTCGAATACTTCACTCTTGTTCTTCATAAAAATCACCATTGCGTATCTAAAATTGTCATCGATAAATGTCACAAAATATCGCAATCCACCGATCGATTCAACATTAAATGGCCCACACACGTCTGAATGGATTGTTTCAAAAAGTTGTTCCGCACGGTGACTTGCCTCTGCAAAAGGCTTTGAGCAAATTTTGCTTTTCATACATGACACACACGTAACGTTTACCGCCGGGCTTAGTTTTTCTATACCACAAAAAAATTCCATTTGGTGCCATTTTACATACACTTTGTATATTAATGTGATCTAAACGATTATGCCACTTCATTATGTTTTCGAGACACGATACATAAAATAAAATACCAATTATTTTGAACAAACAATTACATCTACTATTAAAAAATAATGGAAAAATATTGACTACTAAAGTTTTTGCTACATTAGCATTAATTTTATTAAAATAGGGAAAACCAACAATACAAAATAAATATAAATACACATATAATGTAATATAATATTACATTTAATCGAAATTCATTACTTTTTGATTTGAAATACGGAACACTACTGTCTTTACTAACAAAGCTGCGTAAAATTAATTATGCACATTTAATTCTTTGTGTCATATAGTTTTCAGATCGACAAAATATTTCGCGAGCGCAAAATACTCATCGTATAATAAGTATTTTTTTTTAAATTTATTCTGCACGGCAGTACTCAGATAATAAATAAAAGTTCCGAAATGTAATAATATTACAAATGAACACTGGTTTAACTCTGGTCTCATTGCTCATATCTCCTATAAGAAAATACCTTATTGTGACTTTCCCGGAGTTTTAATTAGTGCTTATCTAGCGTTTATTTAGCAGATTGATAGCTTTGTGCATTAGCTCTTGGAGCGTGGCAGCTTAAGCCGTAATTCCCAAAATAAAGGCATACCTCGCCCATTCTCAGCCATACAAGAACACATTAAAAAATTCCTTACAATTTTACCTTTTTACTTTCATAAACGCGTTGAACATAATTTATTCGTAAACAAAACACATCTGAACACAAAACACATCTGTGCTAGCAGAATATTTTTCATTCTGGTTACACTACTCAACAAAATTCAACTTTTTTTTCCGCTGTCGCCCAAAATGACTTTTTCCGACAGATTTAAAAATGTTTAAAGAACTATGGTTTTTTTTTCTAAGTTTATTATTTTTTTAAAGAATTTTTTAAAATCTAGTATTTTTTCCAGAGGTAGTGCTTCTGTTTTTCACATAACTTAAGTTTATTATAACTGGTTGTACCGAATTTTGTTGATAATCTCCGTTAGCCGACATATATCCGGTTTTTTTTCTTACAAAAAAATACCAAAAATCTGTGTTTGTAACAGTTTTTAAATGTAAAATGTCATTGAGGATGGTGCCAAACAGAATATGAAGTTTTGGTTAAACGGTTATAATTTAGCCGTTTATTTTTATAAGCGATACCTTAAACGATAAAATCAAGGCATTCAAATATTTTTTTTTCGACTTTTCCTGAGCTTTCAAAGTCAAAATTTCGGGGGAAAATACCGAAACAAATTATGAAATTTCGATTAGGAAGCTTAATATCTTCCAGGCGTTAAGTTGCAGCTACAAAGTGTCTGAGTCGGATTTATAGCTGCATTTATCAGCTATGCATTTAGCAGTTAGCTATTATGCATTTAATTGCAAAGTTTAATACAACCAGTTTTAGGAAACTTAAGTTATGTGAAAAATAGAAGCACTACCTATGACGCTGGATTGATGTCAGAGATTCTCTGACGTTTTCTTATTTTTAATAATGTATTCAACCAGTTTCAACTATTTTTCACCGACAGGTTAACATTTTGAAGGCGGAATTGGGCATAAAGTCCTTAGATTGGTCAGGTAACAGCCCCGACCTCAATCCGATAGAGAATGTCTGTGCCCTTACGACTGCCAAAATAAGAAAGCGGAAGCCCAAAAATAATGGTTGAGTTAAGGGAAGTTATAGAAAAAGTTTAGTTTGAGGATATAACGGAGGAATATTTGAGGGCTTAATACGATACGATGCCCAATATGGTTAAATGTGTAATAAAAGCCAAGCCACCAAATATTAACTAATACATAATTTAAAAAAAATTAAATATGTTTGTTTATTATTAGATAATAGAAAATGAAATAACCTATTGGAAACACATTTTTTTTATTGAATTTTTTTCATAATATTAATAAAAATGTTTCCTTATTTTAGTCAAAATACTAAATGAGAAAAGTGTGGTTGAGAATTATATTTGTTTTTAATTATATGAACATGATAGACTTTTGTTAAAAATTTATTTATCGACTCCAAAAAATGAAAACTTTTCGTAATGAATAACATTTGGGGAAAGCCCAGGCTAGAGAATTATAAAAAATGCATGAATGTTTAGAGTGCGGTTTTTTTTCTCGTCGCTCGGTGTAATTTAATTTTTTAAATACAATTATAAATACATTTGTTTATTATTAAAGAATAAATTCCTTAATACAAAAAATAAAAAATTTGAGTTATAATTTTAAAAGTTTTTTAGATATTTATTTTCGTTAGTAAGCAAAATGTAAATTTGTATTGATTAGACTGAAGTGCTCAAAATTAATATAAATAACACACTTTTCAAAATCTTACTAATAAATTGTATTTTCATGAATTCCAGTTAATAGTTGTAGCCACTTTTATTAGAAATAGATTAGTTAATTTGATTTGGCATTGAATCATACAGGGACTTCAAATAGTTTAAGAATATTTAGCTCCAGAAGATTTTGATTGCATGTTTTAATGGTTCAACATCTTTAAATTACGTGTTCGGAATCATACAATTTATGCGAAAGCCATCCCCATACGTTCTCTATTTCTGGTGTAAGGTTACAACTCCATTGCAACATTTTGGTTTTTAATCCACTAATCCACTTCTTTACCACTCTAGAAGTATGGATTGGGGCATTATCTTATTAAAAATATCAATGTTATGTCTCAAAAATGTTGGAAAATTAGGGAAAATACTTTTAGAGCACGTCTATGTAGCATATGGAATTAGTTTTACACGAAACAAACTAGATATCAAATATGCGATATTAAGAGATGGCACCTCACTCCATTATGCCTCCGTTACGACTATGGTGACGGGTCAAAAGATGTTATTTTTATTTTAAATCATGAAAGTATTAATTAAACCCATCTTGTCCACCTACATAAATTAAATTTCATCAGAAATACGGTTCGGTACCATTCGGTGTTCCAAATCATATGATTTCAGCCAAAAAAAAAAAAAGCAAACCTGACTACGAATCTCAGTGAGTTTCTTTTTTTTTGTATTTTTTATCTCTTTAGATGTTTTTTGTTTCGTATCACTCGGCGCAAATTTATATAATAGATTTAACTCCCAAATTTGAATAATTTTAACCGCAGAGAACGTTGACTTTGAGGCTTATCGCAGAATTCTTCGCGTTTCCTAAGACGTGAGTGCTTTCCTGTTAGGTGTACTCATATTATTTCCATATTTTAATAAATTTCTTAAAACATGGAACAAGAAAAATTTAAATCTAAAAATATTTGCGGCTATCTACCTGATTGAAATGTTGTTTTCTCGATATGTCAATATTTTAGCTTTGTCTTCCGCTGTTGGATTTTTCACGACCAATTTTATATTTAAATAATTGAAACCTTTTTATTAAATTATCAGTATCTAAAATTGCAGAATCTATACATATTAGAATAGTCTCCTAATAGTGACGATAATTTTTCGATATAGGATATAGAAGAATATAAAATAAATCATAACTGTAAAAGGTCCAATGTGATTCAATTTGGACTCATTCGAGAATATATTTCGTAACCACTCAGTATCATACCAATATGAGTTTTCCTTCAACCAGTTTCAGGATAGGCGTTCCTCCAATTTTTCGAAAAAAAATAATTTATTTTATTATGATTCGGTACCATACAAACTCAGATTTTTCGCGTTTTTTGTAATACCAAAAAACTATTATACGTCGTCTAACGGAATTTAAAGAAAAAACGAGAGGGAACGTTATGAGCCGCGGCAAAGGCCGCGGCTCTACCTTATACCCGGTACTCAGTCAGTATATACATACATATGTACATATATGAGCCTACGATTTATGAAATTTATTATATGTTCTCAAAAGGGACGAAAATAATATTTAAATTAAAAAAATGAATTTTTTGTAATTTTTATAGATGTTTCCATTTTTGTTTACATATGCTTTGTATATCTGCGCCTACCTTTCTACATGACATGTATAACTACATATTTGAGACGTACAAGTGTTTGCAAGAGAGAGAGAGGGAATGAGTCAGCGCTGGGCAGGCGTTGCGTAGCCACTGAAATTTAATTTGTTTCTTCTGGCCATAATATCGATCCGATCTAATCCAGATTCGGTAATCTGGTAGATATGGTAATTTTTCATGATTCTGCGTTTTTGGTTTTCATTTATCTTAAAAATTGTGGATTCCACAGATTTTCGTCCTTTGTGGGGGCGGAAAGGGGCGTGGCCAAATTTTAAAACAAACTTGTGCTGGTTTGATATCACAGGAGCTTGGATAGAAAGTTTGGTTGCTCTAGCTCTTATAGTCTCTGAGAACTAGGCGTCAAAAAATACGAATGGGCAAAGCAGATTGGGTCGCGTGTGAGAGAGAGTGAGAGGGAACGATGACTTTCGAAATGGTTTTCTTCATTGTAGCTATAATAATGATCCGATCTGATCCAGATTCAACACTCTGATAGAAATGGTCATTCTCTATGATTCTGCGTTTTTAGTTTTCTCGTATCTTCAAAATTGTGTATGCCACATACTTTCGTCCTTTGTGGGGGCGGAAGGGGGCGGGGAGAAATTTTGAAATACATTTGGAGTAGTGTGATCACAGAGGAGACTGGATACAAAACTTGGTTGCTCTAGTCTTAATAGTCTCTGAGATAAAGGCGCAAATGAAGACGGACGGACAGACGGACGGACAGACAGACATGGCTATATCGACTCGGCTATTGATGCTGATCAAGAATATATATACTTTATGGGATCGGAAACGCCTACTTCTGGGCGTTACACACAACCGTTATCCCCACAAATCTAATATACCCATATACTCTTCGAGTACCGGGTATAAAAATATAACAATTTTGTTTACTTTTCCTTTCACCGAAAGACTTTGTGTGCCAGTGCCAAGTGTTGCCAAATTTCAGACATATTTTGGGTTACCAAATTTTAAAAAATAACGTTTTACAAAATTAGGTAATTTTATAAAGAATTGAATTATTTATCGGATAAAACAACTTTTTTCTTTAAAAATCCCGATAAAAAATCTCTTACAGGAGCGGTAACAGAAATTGTATTTCTGTACGAATACGCAAGTTCTTTACTGGGAATTTGTTTTCAACATGTATCAATTTTCTATTCATGTACATACATATGTACTTACTATCTTTTTCGGTACCTTCTGTTATATACAACTTTGCACTTATCTTATGTACCAACTTAGAAACGTCAACCTTGACCTAATTTCAGAAGAAATTGGAAGAATTTCTATATATTTCTATATGTATACACGTTATTCGTGACAATGTTTAGGGACGGTTTAGGACTTAAGAACTGGAAACAATGGAATACATACATGTTGTATGCCTCATTACGTACATAATGTTTACAGATGTTACAGATGCAATGATATATGTATAGGCGTCGTACTTTTTAAACGAAGAAAAACTAGCATCTATTTTTTCAGTAAATTCAATTGGTTTCGTTATTATTAATACATACGAAAAATTCATACAATTTAGCACATATCCATATACACATGCCCATCCGAAATTTTCATCGAAGATACGAACAGGAATTCTTATTACAAATGAGTTCAGGAAAGCGGGTGTTGAACATTGCAGACGAAAATTTAACTCAATCTTTGTTATTCATGATACAGAGAAATACTCATATTTTATCACTTTCCAAAACATACTCATGAGTATTTATTACTTATCACTAATTAACATGTGGTATGTACATTTTTCATGTATGTTCGTACTACGGTAAAGTGGTTGTTTTTTAAACACTTTAAAACTGTCATGATGATGTATTTATTTACTAAAGAGGACACAATCGGATTACCAATTTATGAAATTATTCCTCAGCTAGAAGTTCAATATTAAACGCATCAATATTCTTATTTAATTGTTTTTTATATCATTGAAAATTATTATTTTATTTATATGAAAAAAAATTGTTTCGGAAAATTAGTAGGCCCGTTTATAAACTAACATTTATCGACTACACAATAAACTTAATTCTATTCTGATAAGCGCAGAATCCATAATTACATATATGGTATTCTTGAATGAGATGTGCTTCTGTTTAATCCTAATACTCAGACCAAATACATATTTAGATCAGTTCAGAAAACAGTTTGTTTGCAAACAGTGCCATATATTCCTCCTATAGCGCCTGAGTGTGACCTGCTGAACTACCTTACGGATACATTTCTATGTATTCGTCTTCAAGTAAAATCAATTAAAAATTCATATATTGTATTGAAGAAAGCTGGAATGTGTTCATTCTGGACGCTGTTCCGCTGGTTAACAACACACAGTCAATATACAGACTGAAAAAATCCGTTCTTGCGGAACGAAAATGCAATTACTCTGTACTCTGCTATCTTCGCCATTTTCCTAAGTGCTTGTTTGGTGTTTGTTTTCTGACGTCCATTGTGACGTTATACTGGCACACTTTACCTTTTTTTCCTAGCGAAATATAGAAACTTTTCTTTTGGTGAAGAAGGCGACTAAATAAAAAGAATCAGATGTCGTTTACACATTTTTTATTATTATTTGCTTAAAAATTTTTTTTAATAGCAGATCTGAATATGTCTGCCGATAAATGAAGATCGCGCTGTTCAAGTTGCTCTCTTAAAGTAAGCAGAACCCTATTGTCATTAATGAAGCTGTTATTTTTCCTCCATTTTGGTCGACACTTCTTTCTGTTGTGCACGGATCGAATTTTGATTTATTATCGAATCGCTGTTCTTAATACTGTCGGAAATAAAGCTTTCCTAAATATCACAAAACACTCTTACAGCCTTTTCCCACACAGCACATCTATGAGAAACGGTGAGATATTTTAAAATATGCGAATCTTCGATTCCGACAGGCCACAATCAACCGTCCATGGAAAACACATATGACAACAAAAAATAAATAATTTGTAGTTTGCATTTTGTCAAAATTTAACAACAAATATGTAAATGTAAATGTAAATATTTTTCGACTGTGGCAGCAACAGTCAAAAAATGATGTTGCAAAAATAGATGGTGGTGCTCGACAAATAAATAAATTCGATGAGAAAGAATTTTTTGCAATTCTAAGTTATTTTAATGAAGGTATGCCAAGAAGAGAGTGGATAGTTGTAAGTGAAATGCAATTAAATTAAATTGTTATGTACAAGACTATGTTTCATCTGTTTAGGAAGCGGTATGGATTTTTTGTCTTCGTCATAGACTTCCAAATTTATTCCATTTCAATTTACTTCAGATAGAGATTTTCGTATGTAAACGTCAGCTCTCCTGAAAGTTGCAGCTATTCGACAATATATCAAAATTCGAGCACAGCACAACAGATGGAAGCGTTGGCAATATTGGAGAAAAAACACAACAGCTCCATTAATTGGGGTCTGCTTTATATAAGTGTGCAACCTGAACAGCGCGGTTTTTATTTATCTGCATGTATATTCAAATCTGCCATTGCAAAAATAAATAACAAATTTTTAAAACGAAATTTTATTCTTTTTATTTATTCGCATTCTTCTCCCGAAGATATTATAGCATCTCAAACTAAAAATTTAGGATAAGCTGTAGAAAAACCTCCTGGAGTAGCCATTTGCTAGAGAATATCAGTTATTTTTGTCAGTCATTGTTTACATATTCGCAGGGAAATCCATTTTTTCGTTGTGAATGCCAATTGTACAGAGTTGTATTTGAAAACGATCGTCTAAGTATCGCATCCAAAAATCCAAAATGGATGGTGGAGCTGAATGAGAAATTTCGGAACGGTAAATCTCTCGGACCATTCCCGAAATGGATGGTGGATAGTCGTCGGTGGGAACAGACGATTAACTCTGTTTCTCAGGTGCCGTTTACACTGAGGCTGCGTCTTGATTCTTTGCGTCTTCTCAGAAACGCAGTTTTTTTTACATAGGCTTAGCATAGGGCCCTAGTGGTGGCAAAAAGTTGCGTCGTTGCTATTTTTGAAATCACTTGCCCATTGCTCCGAAACATTGTGGAAATCCCAACTCCTCAAATCCCTTCACCGTCTCCGTGATTTTCTCCTGGGTGAGAAAGTCTGCCGGCAGATACTTGTCAGCGAGTTGTGCAACTACCTCCCGACAAAATTCCAGCAATATCCGGCAGACAATGGCCCTTGACACACCAAATAAACTCGCTACCGTACGATATTCGGCTGACGATCCTAGACAATAAAGAGCTATGGATATTCTTTTCTCCAGAAGGATTGTCAGTCGAAATGGAGTGTCTTTCTTTTTTAAATTGGGCAACAGGTTAACCAGAATGTTGAATGTACTCCTTTCCATGCGGAAATTCTCCTTAAAGAAGGCATCGGAGTTCTCCACAACATCTTCCTTCCAAAATGAACCATATCGTGGCTATTGCATATCCATAAAATACATTATTTAATTGAAAATAGAAGATTATCTGCACTTTACTAACAAGAGTCCAAACGCGAGGAGGACGTTGCAGTTGCAAAACGAACTGCAGCTTTTCTGAGGATAGCGCAGACACTTCCATACACTTCAGCAGATTCACTTCATTTTGGGCCACCGCAGATAAAAGAATCAGCTCTTCTTCAGACATATTTTGTTTATTTTCAGACATAGTTTGTTTTGTTTACAAATTTTTCTTCCTCTTCCCAAGACGCAAAGAAGCAAAATCGCTGTAGTGTAAACGGCAAACCTGCTTCTCTGCGTCTTCTCCGATATCGATAGGTAACGCACCAGGTGTAAAAAGCCTATCAATCCCGAATTCATAAAAATATTAACATTGTTGTTAAAACTTAACAATTGAAGAGCGCTATGCAACACCACGTTTTCGCTGTGAACAGAACCGACTTTTTCTGATAGATTTTGGGTTTACAAAATATTTAAGCATTTAGTTTTCTTGGTATATTTTTTAATTTTGAATATTTTGCGATTTGTTGCATTCGAAGGTTATCGATAGCAGAAAATCGGTGGACGGGCAGAAGTTTACGAGCAGTTTCGCAAGGCCAAAATTTGAGGGGTAGGCTTAACTAATAGTGGCGCCCCCTAGTCGGGTGATCCTGAAGGAATTCGGAGAGGGCCGCGGTCTTTGATCCCGTTTGTAGTGTGGCTTGTCGGCCCAAAAAGGCCTAAAAGTATGTGGGGGAGCGTGGTACTGGAGCTATCCGTTTGAGTAAAAGAGCCTCGAGAGAGGAGTAGAATTTACCCAATGGTTCGAGGCTGGAAGTAGTTCGGGAGGTGATCGCTTTTTGGGATATATTCGGGAAATGAAGGGAGGCTGGTCAGTCGAAAGACAGAGCTATAATTGAGAAGTGCGCGTCCGGAGTAGTCCGCAATAGCAGCGCTGTCCGACAGCCCAGCCACTTAACGCGCTGTCCCGGCGTCCGCGCCGTCCAGCATCAATCTGCGCTACCCAACAACAATACTGCGCCAGCGTGAGAAAAGCTTCAGCGTCCACGCAGCGCAGCATCAGCGCTAGCGCCTTATCGGGATAGCGAAGCGTCAGCACAGCGTCAAGCGGCGCTTCGGCAGAGCAGCCCCAGCAGCACCACAGGCGCTTCAGCAAGGCAGCCCCAGCAAAAGCTCAGGCGACTCAGCAAAGCGGCCCCAGCATCAGAACAGGCGTCTCAACAAGTAGACCCAGCAGCAGAGTAGGCCCCAGCATCAGAACAGGCGCCTCAGCAAAGCGGCCCCATCATCAGAACAGGCGCCTCAACAAAATAGACTCAGCATCAGATCAGCCCAGCATCAGCTGCACAGCCGTCGGCAGAGCAGAGAAAGTGATATAGATAGCTTGGATTAGTGTAAGCGCCTTCAGCGCAATCAGTTGATTTTCAAGGGAGGGGACTGTAAAGGACTGTAAAGGGACTGTATTCCCTCTCCCACTTCTCTCCTTTATGCTTACCCGCTTACCGCCAAAACCGTTCCCGCCAAGCTCGAGCGTTACTATCGCGCTCTGGGAAGCTTGAGCAAAAGAGGGAATTTAGCATCGGTACGGATGAGCGTGGAGAGCGTGACCCCCCCCCTCTACTTTAACTTTACATTAACTTCGGCTATGCTAATCAGCCGTACGCGATTGCGTGATATTACATTTGCTACGTGTACCCTATAACAGAGCCTTTAAATTTTTAGCTGTTAAGTCTTACATTTATTTTTAATTTTACATATCTCGTAAGTTAGGGGGTACCTAGAGTTAGTTCATCATATCTAATCAATTTATAATGTTTGATATGTGCTACTTTTTATATTGGAAGCCATGCATCGGGTGAAGTCACTGTCTGTCTAGTCCTAGTGGTAGAAGAGATCATCGAAACGAGAAGGTGGATCCGATGATCATGCTTGGGAGGGCGAACCGCTAGCGTAACACTAGCTGCGGAGATATGCGCCACTATGACCTTGTCCGTCTCTGTTATGTCTGTTCCTACCATTGTGTAGTTTTGTGCTATGTGTTGTGGATAGAGTTTAGTAGCACGTGAATAATAATTGAATTCTAATGGCAGTGAGTACCGTGTCGGCGCGATTCCTTTCTTCACCGCTGCCTACTCTTCCTACTCTTTCGTGTCGAATACCCCCAACCACCTGCTCAGCCGTATATACAGTATTTATCTATATACAGGTAGTTAATTAAAATAATAATTATTTGTCGACCAACGTGCCGCTCGAAGCTGTCGTAACGACAAGTCGAGATGCCCTGATCTATTTTAAAAGTATATGTACGTTTATAACATCAGACGTTACATCCACGACCGAACCACAATAATAACCTTTTATAAAAGAAAAAGAAATTTAAAAAAACACACGATTCTCGTATCCCAAAACCGCTGGATAAGTTTTAGCTATCAAAGCTTTAACGCCGCAAGGGGCGGTAATGCTAAAATGGTAATTTTTTTGTAAATAGGTGTAGTTAATTGGTTTTTACGCGGATAATTGAGCTGCGGCCCTCCCATCTTTTGACAATTAATACTAATAGAATTAGCGTGTGTGCTTCTTTTTCCTTTTTCTAGTTCGTGTATGTTTAACTGGAGTATTAACGTCACTGAGTGTCTTGAATCAACAGAAACTAATTGTAGCCGTTTGCCATTTGTTCCTGTGTGTAGTAGTTTCGTCAGTGATCCGTAAGCTCTTGGTAGTAATATCAGATGGTCGCTTTATGTACAAGGTGTTTCGTAACTGTATCATTGACAATATTCCATTTTGGTAACAAGACATCCGCTTAGACGAACATGGGACAAGGGGGATTGTTAGGACAGTGACGGAAACCGTTTGCATGGCATCCAAATTATAGATTTTTTGATTTTTTTGTGGTTCAGTATTTACCGTTTGATTTTTTTTACATTTTTCTTCCCAACATATAAACGTACATATTTTTATTTAAACATTATAGACGATAAGTAGATATGCCCTTAACTCGAAGCCCGGAGAACTTGTCCATACAGTCCGACACGGGAAAGATCTGTATTATTTGCTCAGAAGAAATTGCCCATCAAGCCCAGTTGCTTGTTCCCAGCTGTGGCCATGAGTTCCATAGAGCCTGTTTTTCCTCCAGAACGGGAAAAAGCAGGGTCTATCCCGGGTGCTCTGGCCCACATTTAAGCGCATGTCTCGAGAGTTTGACCTCCGACCTTCAGCCGTCCGGTTCCAATTCTCGAGCACTTACTGTGGCGCATTACTTATTGACGCGCGCTCAGTTTGAGAGAGCGACGGAAGCCAACATGTCAAAAGCCAACATTCCACCTATGGCCTCAGCCTCGGCTACCGCCTCTGTTGACAGTCAGGCTTCAATGGTTGACAGTATGAGGCAAGCTATTGCGGAGGCAATGACGGTGGCCATGTCCGAGCAGACAGACTTTCTGGCTGCAGCCATGCAACAACAGACCGATAGGTTAGCGCAAGCCATGGAATTGGCCTTCACTCGGGGCGAAGTGACAATCTGTCACGCGGCACATCGATATATTCGTTGAGGCCGGACAAAGTCACCCAAATCATGGCTAACTGGAAGCTGCGGTTTACGGGTAAAGGTCCAATGGCAGTAGAAGACTGCATCTACAGAGTGGAGGCATTAGCGGCCCAAATACTGGATCCCTCCGGCCTAGATCTGGTAGCAAAAAATGTGAACAATCTTTTTGAAGGGATCGCCAGTGATTGGTATTGGCGGTATTACAAGTGTTATGACAGTCCAATGGCATGCTTTGTGTTCTGCATTGAGGGGCCAGTTCATGGACGATCGTACCGACCGGGAAATAAGAGCAGAAATAGAGCAGCGTAAGCAGCGATCGAGCGAGTCGTTCGATGATTTTTATAGAATCATAGCCGCATTGGCTGACAGACTCTCACAGCCAATGTCTGGGCAGTCCATGGTAGAGACCTTACGGGCCAATCTCCTACCGGAGATCTAGCACGAGATGCTGTATGAACCAGCTGCAACGGTCACTCAACTGCGAAGACTGGTTAGGACAAGGGAGATATTTATGAAAACGGTAGTGAAAACCCAAGGGGCCGTACCACTTCCAGTGCAAAGACGCCAGGTTTGTGCAGTGCAGTGCCAAATTGAGCAAATTTTAGACTCCGAAGGATCAGAGGATGATTTCGAGGTGGCAGCCATGGAGGTGGTGTGCTGGAAATACCACGCCAAAGACCTGACGCAATGACCGAGGCCTGACAAGCCGGGATCTCCCTTGCGTGAATTCCATTTCCCCCAAGTGGGATCTTGGTGAAGGGGAAATTGTAGTATGGCTTGTCGGCCCAAAAAGACCTATAAGTATGTGGGGAAAGCGGTAGTACAGCTGTACTACAGGCGCAGAATTTACCGAATGGTTCGGGGATGGAAGTAGTTCGGGAGGTGATCCCTTTTTGGGATATATTTGGGAAACGAAGGGAGGCAGGTCAGTCGAGAGACAGAGCTACAATTGAATAGTGCGCATCCAGGGTGAATACAAGGAACCGCCAAAACAGAAAAAACCGCAATAGCAGCGCTGTCCGACAGCCCAGCCACTTAAAGCATAGTCTCTTTCATAAGATTTAGGCAAACTATTTAGCAACACAACTGATAAAAGTTTTTCATCAACCTTTCACTTTGATCCTTCAGTTCAAAAGCTGCACGTTGCTCATTTGTTGCACTTTCACTAAGCTCTACGTTACCACTGACTACTGGCCACAAATCATTTTGTATGAGAACACTTCTCATTAAAACTTCCCATGTGCTAAGGAACTAAGCCGAGTGAGAGCAGATAAAAAAAAAGCCGTCAGCGGAAACCCAAGCGGAGGTGCCTCTTGTTTTTTGAAAAGTGAAAGTGACAAAGTTTTTCGGGAATTAAAGTGAGTGGGATGAGGATGGAGTAGTGGCCATCATTCTTATCCTAACTGCCATTACAGGGGACCGGGATCAGGAAAATAGGATGAGAATTCTGACCAGCGAGGCAAAGGAGTCGATCCTGCAAAATAGCCAAGTCCGCTCCATGGGAAGGAGGAGAAAAATTGTATTTTTTGTCTTGGAAACTCCTAGGGGATCGTGCCCGGTTCCGTCATCCCGATCACCCTTTTCTGTTCAGAAACAGAAAATTTTTATTTTTTGTCTTGGAAACTCTTAGGAGTTGTGCCCGGTTCCGTCATCCGGATCACCCTTTTCTGGTCTCGGGGAGCCCTCCTGTCCAAGTAGTCCTGGCCCCTAGCTCTGCTCGAGAGGGGTATAAAGAGGAGAAAATAAGATATCTTGAGTTCATCAGATGGCCCCAATTAAATTATAATTTCTATTAATTTATTATAGTCCATGTCCATTCTTATTTTTATACCCGGTACTCGAAGAGTATAGGGGTATATTAGATTTGTGGGGATAACGGTTGTGTGTAACGCCCAGAAGGAGGCGTTTTCGACCCCATAAAGTATATATATTCTTGATCAGCATCAAAAGCCGAGTCGATATAGCCATGTCTGTCTGTCCGTCTGTCCGTCTGTCCGTCCGTCCGTCCGTCCGTCTTCATTTGCGCCTATATCTCAGAGACTATTAAAGCTAGAGTAACCAAGTTTTGTTTCCAGTCTCCTGTGTGATCACACTACTCCAAATGTATTTCAAAATTTCGCCCCGCCCCCTTCCGCTCACACAAAGGACGAAAGTCTGCGGCGTACACAATTTTGAAGATACAAGAAAACTAAAAACGCAGAGTCATAGAGAATGCCCATTTCTATCAGAGTGTTGAATCTGGATCAGATCGGATCATTATTATAGCTACAATGAAGAAAACCATTTCGAAAGTCATCATTCCTTCTCGCTCTCTCTCACACGCGACCCCATCCGCTTTGCCTATTCGTTTAAATGAGCGCCTAGTTCTCAGAGACTATAAGAGCTAGAGCAACCAAACTTTCTATCCAAGCTCCTGTGATACCAAACCAGCACAAGTTTGTTTCAAAATTTTGCCACGCCCCCTTCCGCCCCCACAAAGGACGAAAATCTGTGGAATCTATAATTTTTAAGATAAATGAAAACCAAAAACGCAGAATCATGGAAAATTACCATATCTACCAGATTGCCGAATATGGATCAGATCGGATCAATATTATGGCCAGAAGAAACAAATTAAATTTCAGTGGCTACGCAACGCCTGCCAAGCGCTGACTCATTCCCTCTCTCTCTCTGTCCTAAACACTTGTACGTCTCAAATATGTAGTTATACATGTCATGTAGAAAAGTAGGCGCAGATATACAAAGCATATGTAAACAAAAATGGAAACATGTATAAAAATTCCAAAAAATGAATTTTTTTAATTTAAATATTATTTTCGTCCCTTTTGAGAACATATAATAAATTTCATAAATCGTAGGCTCATAAGTGTATGTATGTATATACTGACTGAGTACCGGGTATAAGGTAGAGCCGCGGCCTTTGCCGCGGCTCACAACGTTCCCTCTCGTTTTATTTGTATTCTTATATAGGTAGTTATTAGTTTTATATTTATACATATTTATACTTATTGATTTATTTATATAGTCACTGTTGAGCTACTGAGCTTCTTCAGCAGCGTATTTTCGAGAAATTTAATTAAAACGCAACTGGGTCGATTTCAATGTAATATATTCGTGTATGTTCGATTTATTTTTCTTCTACTTTGTAATGCGAGAGATGCAGCAATAACACACAGGTCACAGTGCCAACGAAAATGACAAATTAACGAAACGACGTTTGCTCACGAAGACGATCAATTCTTAAGTAAGTTCTGATCTGCTGATGAGCCACCCTCACAGCTCTTGTCGGACGACGAATTTAGGGAAAGGGCGATGTAGCGATTGAGAGCGTAGGGCGTAGGGCAGCAGCAGCAGCATCAGCAGCAGCATCAGCAGCAGCGATGCATTGAGAGCAATGTAAAGAGAGTAAGCTATGCCTATCTCTGTGCTGCCATGGGCAGAACAGAGCCACTCCAATAAGAATATCAACAGGTTGGGACTGGTGGAACATCTTATCAGCCAAACATATGTTGGAGGGCATGTTCCATCGGGTTGTGTCAACAGTACCGTTGGGTTGGTTGCTCGTAATGGTGGGAGCAACCAATGCCGAAATGGTCGTGGCATAGCTCGACGCTTGTGATCTCAGTTGTATATCTACGCAGCATCCTTCTGACATGGCACACGAATCGCCCAGACCAGACACTGAAACTTCCGATTCTTCCTTCTTCAGCCGCAACTGTTGAGCTAGACTTGAAGTAATGATATGCACCTGCGATCCAGAATCGAGCAGGGCACGGCAAGGAGTGAATGTACCAGAGCTATTCCTAACACTGATTACGGCAGTGGCCAGCAACACGGAGTCCTGTCTGTGACTCTGGACGAAAAGTGACGTGGCTGATGTCGTTGCAGTACATTTACTGCGAGATGGTATCGCATGCAATCGTGGACCCGATGTTGAAGTCGAGAGTTGAGGCACAATGGAATGGGAAGCATTGGACGGATATTCAAAATGAAGCAGTGTATGATGTCTGGAACCACATATTCGACAGGATCGAGAACGACATGTACGTTGACAATGGCCTGCTCGGAGGTAATTGATGCACAGCGACAGCTTCTTAGCTTCCTGAAAGCGAAGGCGAGGAGAAAGATTGCAGAACTGCAAACACCCATACGTGGAATGTTCTGGATCTCCGCAGAATGCACAAAGATTCGGCTTGGAGCTAGTTGCGATTAGGCAGTGTTTCCGATGACTATTGGTGTGCATATTCTTAGCATGCTCTTGGGTCTCCAATCTCTGGCATCTCTCTTCCAAGAAGGTAGTAAATTGCTCGGCTGTAGAAAGGCTATCCAAAGACGATGTTTCTTCCCACTTGGCTCGTGTGGCACTGTCCGCCCTCTGCAGCAGGGTTTGTATCACAATGCAGTCAGCGACCTGCTCATTTGTCCCTAGATTCTTTAAAGCCCGCAGATTAGCAATTGCGGTATCTGCCAAGACACGGAGTTGAGACACAGATGCTTCTTCAATTCGCTGCACACTTAGAATGTCGGCGCCATGTTTCTGAAATATTAAACGCCTGTTATTGAATCGTTTATTGAGCAAATCTAGCGCGATAGGATAGCTGGCCTGGCTAAATTCAAGTGACGAGATCGTGTCTAAAGCTGGTCCTTTCAGGCAGGATCGTAGGTGCTGTAATTTCTCCACATTCGTTAGGTCAGGATCCTTGTCAATTATGGAAGAAAACATGCTCCAAAACGCAGAGTACTGTGAGTAGTCCCCACTGAACTCCGGAAGCTTTAACTCCGGTAGGCGAGGCCGATGCTGCAGTACAGTCGTAGCTGGGGCCTCTGCAATATGGTCCGTCGGCATTGTTGAGCAAGGGAGCGTTGAGGGCTGCCGATTGTTCAATTCATGCCTAATGCTAGTCTCCAGCATTACCACGCACTCGTCAAACTCGTCCCTCAAGGGACTACCGATCTCATCAAGATCAATCCTCTCCAGGGCATTATGATGCTCATTAAAGGAAGCGACCAGATCCAATAAAGAATTTAAGCGCACGTTCAACTCCTCTTCTCTTAGCCCACCAATCTTGTCCTTGCCGACGGCATTTCCTATTCTCCGCGCTGCACTTAGCATGGCTTGCACCTTGCGCTTGTAGTACGCAATGTCCACATTGAGAGACAAGGGGGAATCAACAGCGATAGGGGAGGGGGTTCCATCAGAAGACATTGTGTGTGTTTGATAAAGCAAACGCCGAGGTCAAGAGCCGGTGAATAGTTTCGAACAGTTTGAAAGGCACTTCTCAATCGATCGCAGCGCTCGAACACACGGGCACAGACCAGCAGCGAGAGTTCGAATTTTGCCAACAACAACAATGGCATACACACTGAGAGCACCGAAACCGTAACGAAACAACAGCAAGCAGAAGGTAAAGCAGATGACGCGAAAACCGTTACTGTTGCTTGTGCCCAATGAGGAACCGAACAACCGTGGTTTTATGCGACTAAGGCAACGACAAAATTTGGATAAATGCAATTGTTTTTGTTTTTTATGATTTTATTGTTTATTAATCACGTCGGGGTCACCAAAATGTTGAGCTACTGAGCTTCTTCAGCAGCGTATTTTCAAAAAAATTTAATTAAAACGCAACTGGGTCGATTTCAATGTAATATATTCGTGCATGTTCGATTTATTTTTCTTCTACTTTGTAATGCGAAAGATGCAGCAACAACACACAGGTCACAGTGCCAACGAAAATGACAAATTAACGAAACGACGTTTGCTCACGAAGACGATCAATTCTTAAGTAAGTACTGATCTGCTGATGAGCCACCCTCACAGCTCTTGTCGGACGACGAATTTAGGGAAAGGGCGATGTAGCGATTGAGAGCGTAGGGCGTAGGGCAGCAGCAGCAGCGATGCATTGAGAGCAATGTAAAGAGAGTAAGCTATGCCTATCTCTGTGCTGCCATGGGCAGGCGCTTATCCGAACAGTCACCCCATATTAATAAGATAAAAGGGGGGATTCGTAGGCATAGAAATCACCGTCTAGGATAGTAAGGGAGAAATTAGCTAAATTATTTAGATACCAATTATGTATAACCCCATCGACTTCATGTGAAATTTATAACGAAGATAATGAAAGGCTTATTGTTTCTAATGGGGGAGGGGAACCACCACAACGGGGGAGTTAGAGCCCGCAGCACAAGGCTGTAATCTGGGTACTTCAGTGTTCCGGTGGACTATGAGGGACTATAGAAGTTGGCTCATCGATGCACGGCGCTGAGATATCTGGAAAGGCAGAAAAAGAAACCCACTCAGTAAAATTGTTTTTTTTTTTTTGTTTGCTAGTTAATTTGCACTTATTTGACAATGAGAAGCAGGTAATTTTGAGTAGGAATTTGGTTTAGTACTGGTAAAGGAAAAGCTGCAATCAGTAAGCAACATTTCCGATGCCTGGTGTACGCAAATAGAAAAGAAGAAATACCCGGCATTAGATGAGAACGGATAGATTGTTGTAGCTGCTTTCCCTGCTTACCGCTGGATGAGGATCGGGATAGTTAGTTTCTCGAAGGGATTTTTGGTTTTGAGTGGCCTGTGAAGACATAAGTCGGCCACGCGTTGCACTCGGAACAATTACGATTTCCGTGAAGAGCTTCCAGTTGAGTAGCAGGCAAAAAGTGGCAAATATAGGGAAGGGAGCGCCCTTGACTCTCGATCTTCGTTAGAAGATGAGACTAGTCAATAGTGCTCGCGAAGACTAGACGTTGGATAAGGTTAGACGTAGGAAACCAGGTGAGGAGTTGACTCCCGAAGGTGTTGTGGTTCCTTTCCCCCTTTACTTATTTTTTTTTTTATTTCCTTTGGAATTTTGTGTTGAAGTTTAAAACGTTAATAAGGGTTCTACACATATTAATTAGATAGATAGGATAGTTCGAGGGGTTAGGGAGAGCTTGATGAGTACGTACAATTTGCGGGCCAAGCTGAAAATTACTCGCAGGACTCCTCCACCAGCTAAGCTCCAAGAACGGATGCAAGACGATGATGCACAAGGAGCGGTGGGAGGTGAGAATGGCAACTGGAATCTACTAATGAATCTGCACCCGCTGCCCTCCGAGATTCTCTCAGGAGTAAACGTCGCCATAGCACATTCGTCGGGGCTTGGGATTAGGGAAAGGTTTGGTCAGACGTGACAGCAAGGACACGAATGGTCAGCGCGCTCCAGAACTCTTTGAACAGAGGCCCAGCATCGGAACCAAGCCAAAACGGTCGAAAAAGCTGAATGTGTAGAATCCCCAGCAACCAAAGAAGCCGGGAAGGCTGAGCCAGAACTGGCGCCGAGGAATGGCTGAAGCATATTTCGATCCAGGTGCTGAAAGGAATAGTCGGGAAACATCTGGAGACGAAGGAGTACCAACCGGCCTCCGAGATGGGGACGGGTCGACAAGTGCGATATTCACTTCGACGGGGACATGAATAAAATGACGGTGGAGGACGGTCTGTAGGGTCGAGTTCCTTCGGAGTCAGAATAGACGCTCGTGGTACGGGGTCCTTGACAACTTCCATCATCTCGTCCGAGGACAGGCTGCCGAATGGTATTGGCAGTTTGTACGAGTGCGATCTCCGGAGGTATGGGATGACTTGAAGGACGAGTTGGTGTCACGTTTTTGAGCCGTGGGAGAAGAGTTTGAGCGGCTAGGCACCTTACATGAGCGTCGACAAAAATCTGGCGAATCCGAGGAGGACTATTTTTGAGTAATGCACAGGCTAGCGGCTAGACTCACCACACCACTGGCGGAGTCCGAAATTGTCAAAGTGGTGAAAAAGCGACTCGAGGATGAGGTCGCTCAATACGTTTATGCGATTCGAACTCATAACTTGGATCAACTAAGCGTAGAGTGCTTAGAGGTAGAGTACCATTTTCGTAGACGTGAACAGAAGCCGTTTTGTGTCCAGTACCGAAGTTTCAATCAGCCGGGAAGCGAGTGGAGGTGATTGAGCCAGAATCCGAGCTGTTGGAAGAAGAGGTGTTGGTGGAGGAAGCTCACCTGGCTAACAAATCCAGGCTGTGTAGCTGGAATTTCGGTCAGTTTGACCATGGTTTCAGTCACTACGTGGTGAAGGAACGGAAAATATTTTATTACCTCTGCGGGAAGCCGGAAATGCTTGCACCAACTTGTCCCAATTGTTCGCGAAACGCACAAGCGGGCATGATGAATGTGGAAGATCAGCGCTCGGGACAGAGGCCCGCAAAGAAATAGATCAACAAAATGAAGTAAACTTAAATAATGGAAATAAAATAAGCATGAATAATTTAAAGTTCTTACCGGACTAAGAGAAAATAAGGAAATACTTGAAGGTGCGAAACCGGATGTTTAACGATTGGCAGCTGGAAGGAAGGCTCGAAGTCAGACGTAGACTCCACAAGGCACGTTCCCGCTTCAAGAAAAGGAGACAGATCCGCAAAGAGGTGACCGAAGCCACCCAGAGCATTTGCTGAGGTTCACATTCGAGGACATCGGATTGTTGGACTTCTAGATACTAGAGCATCTGTAAGTATCTTAGGAAAGCGCAACCGGGAGCTCCTGGCTGATCTAGGAGTAGAAGTACAAAATTATGTTTTCATAATCAAGACAGCCTCGGGAGAAGACAAGCCCTTAATTGGGAGGATAAAACTTCCAGTAGAATATAATGGATGGAGTAAGGAGGTTTTATTCAACCTATGCCCACAACTAGAGCAAGCCTTGTACTTGGGGGCTGACTTCTGGAGGGCCTTCGCGTTGGCTCCCACAGTCTTCAGAGAAGCAACAAGTACAAGTAGCAACGCTCAAATAGCGGAAGTACAGATGTCCCAAACTAGCTAGAACGCAGAAGATTGCGAGGAGGAAGTGGATGTGGACGCTTATGATCAGGGATAACGGAGGTAGAACCGCATCGGATCCAGTTGGTGGCGGGCGTCCTTTAAAGATCGACATTACCCTCAATCCCCAGCGATGCAGGAAGTGGTCTGGAGGTGAGGTGAATCAGATGCCAAATTAGAAGATAGAGGCTAGCGATAGTGAATGGAGAAACCGTACGATGGTGGTGCGCAAGCCTAACAAAAACCGCTTCTGCCTGGACGCGTGAAAGCTAAATCAGCTCACCGTAAAGGATGCTTATCCTTTTCCTAGCATCGAGGGCATTCTCTCCAGGATCGATTAGACGTATTACATTTCTGGTGTCGACCTCAAATCCGCGTACTGGCAAATAAAGCTGGACCTAGAGAGTCGAAAGTGCACATCATTTACCGTGGCAGGTCGTCCGCTGTACCAGCTTGTGATGATGCCTTTCGGTCTGTGTAACGCGGCTCAGAGGTTAGACGCACATGCGATATCTCCGTTAGGTGGCTCATTGTCTGAAAAGAGCGAATTTGACAATTCGACTACAAAAATCCAAATTCCGCTTCAAGCCCCTGAAATATTTGGGTTTCATCATAGGAGGTGACACATTGCAGATACAGTGGCTCAAAGCCAAAACCATGCAGTGCCAAATAAAAAGTTTAAGGTGGTACAGATTTTAAACTAGAGGAAAAACAAAAAAATGTTTAAGCGCCAATTTGTTGTATGTTTTATCACACTTAAAAAAGGAACTTTATTTGCTGATTAAATATTGCTCCGTTTCAAAAATAAAATAAAAACTTAAAATATATCTTAAATATAAGTCTGAGCTAAAACCATGCAGCCACAAACCAGTTTGATATTAGTCTAATAAAAGGTTTCACAGGAATTTTAATACTTAGTTTGTAATCCCTTAACCTTTATTACGGCTCTTAACCTACTCTTCATGGAACAGACCAGCTTCTGAGTGCTTTCCGGGCTAATTTGCTCCAATCCTCCAGCAGAGCTTTTTTAAGGTCCTTTTTGCTAGAATTCTGGATTTTGTTCTCCAGCGCAGCTCACAAATTTTCAATAACATTTAAGTCTGGAGACTTAAGATAAGGCTCCAGATAAGCCAGGACTGTTCTATTGCGGACGAATGTTTGGGGTGATTATCCTGGTAGAACCGGAAATCAAGTCGGATTCCTAGTCTGGCTTATCTGGAACTGCCCCCATGATGAGTCCCCCGGCCCAGTCTCCAGGCTTAAATGTTATTAAAAATTTGTGAGCTTCGCTGGAGAAAAACACCCAGAATCACATGATTTCTAGCAAAAATGATCTTAAAGAAGCTCTGCTGGAGGAATTGAGCAAAATAAGCCCGGAAAGCACTCGGAAGCTGGTCTCTTCCATGAATAGTAGGTTAAGAGCAGTACTAAAGGTTAAGGGATTACATACTAAGTATTAAAATACCTGTGAAACCTTTTATTAGACTAATATCAAACTGGTTTGTGGCTGCATGGTTTTAGCTCAGACTTATATTTAAGATATATTTTAAGTTTTTATTTTATTTTTGAAACGGAGCAATATTTAATCAGCAAATAAAGTTCCTTTTTTACGTGTGATAAAACATACAACAAATTGGCGTATAAACATTTTTTTGTTTTTCCTCTAGTTTAAAATCTGTACCACCTTACACTTTTTATTTGACACTGCATGGTTTTGGCTTTGAGCCACTGTAGGTCCCGAGAGGGTGATGGCTATCCAAAGAATCCCGAGCCCCACTTCAGCGAATGAAGTACGGAGCTTCCTAGGAACGGCGGGATAGTATAGGCGTTTCATCAAGGATTATGCATCCATCGCTGTACTGCTCACAGATGTCCTGAAAAAGCACCCGCGTGGAAAATGTACCTTGTTAAAGGATGCGGAAATGGTCATAGAATCCTTTAAGAAGGGGCTCACCACAGCTCCAGAATTGGTGCATGCCGATTTTAAACGTCCATTCTACATCCAGTGCGATGCCTCCAATTTCGGAGTAGGAGCAGTACTGTTCCAGCTGGATGACGGAAAGGCAGAGCGGCTGGTGGCCTTCTTTTCCTCCAAGTTGAACAAGCACCAGTTAGCTACGGTGTTCGCGGTAGAAAAATGCACGCATATCGTGCAAGTGATGCCGTTTACTGTAATCCCCGATCATGCCAGCCTGAAGTGGCTTATGTCTCTGAAGGACTTAAACGGGCGGTTGGAAAGATGGTCCTTGCGGCTGCAGAGATTCGATTTTGATATTGAACATATTGTAGCGGATACGCTCTCACGCTGCAGTAAAGAGGTGCACTTGGACCACTTGCACTGGGATCCTCGGGTTCCAGACGACGGAATTCGAAGCTGAGGAGTATAAAGAGATGAGAGAAGAAATACAAAAGAATCAAGAGTTGTTGCCGGATTTGCTAGTAGAAGGAAGCCTGATCTTCAAGCGAATGCCATTCGCCCAGGTGGACGACCAAATAGAGGGTTCCATAGGGAAATTGTGGAAACCGCCACTCTCGTCGCTGGGCACGGTAGAATGAAGCAGACGCTCCATCCTCTGAAAAAGCATTATAGCTGGCAGGCTATGACTCTACAAGTACGGGAGTACATATGGAGCTGCACCAAATGCAAGGAGTCCAATGCACCAAATTATCGCAGCCAGGTGGAGATCGGACAGGAAGTAGTCACGGAGAGGTCATTCCAGAAACTGTACATAGATTTTCTGGGAGAGTATCCCTGTTCTAAAAAGGGACAGGCCTGGATTTTCGTCGTGGTACACCACTTCTCCAAGTTCACCTTCCTGAAAACGATGAGAGAAGCGACCGCAGCGAACGTAGTTCAATTCTTGGTGCAAGAATTGTTTTACAAATTCGGGGTACCAGAGGTGGTTCTGTCCTGTCCTCGGTCCTGTCAAAGACTTTCTAAGATATGACCAGTACCTTCGGGGTTAGACACCTGCGCACGGCGGTCTACTCGCCGCAAAGCAAAGCAGCCGAGAGGGTGAACGATACGATATTAGCTGGAATAAGAACATGTTTAGAGAAGGATCACCGAGACTGGGAAATGTACTTGCCTGAGATAGAAGTGTCCATCTGCGACTCAGTACACGAGGCCACTGGCATTACGCCGTTTTTCGCGGTGTTCGGATAGCAAAAGTTCCTAAATGGAAATTGCTACAAACTGGCGACGAAACTGCAGCTCTTGTCGGAGCATGAGGTGCAAGCTTTAGATCGCGCGGACAAGCATCAGATCTTTCGCGAGCACATCAGAAAAAACCTACAGCAAGCATATGAGCGCAGAAGCCACCGCTACAACAAACGCGCCCGAATGTTCTTTGCCAGACCTGGTCAAGAAGTCTACAGGCGTAATATCCCCCACAGCAACTTCAGCAAAAAATGCTAAGTTTGCCAGCGTCGTACGCCCTTTAGGGAACAATGCCTACGAGCTGGAGGATCTGTCGGGTAGGCCTGTGGGGATTTTTCACGCCAAAGACCTCAAGTTGTAAATAATGTAACAAGATTTTTTCTACCGGCGGGCCGAGCGGATTTCCTTTACAGGTTGGGATTGGGACAAATTTTGTAAGGCGGCAGCTAAGGGGAGGTAGCAGCCGTGATACCGTCGTGATAAAAACACACTTAACCCTTTTCTTTCGCTTTCTTCAGTTTATTCCGAGACCTAACCTTCTTAGGCACGTTGTTACAACTTCTTTTTTTCCAATTCCATCTCTCTTCTTCCTGCTTCTCTCTCTCTTCGTTTTCTCTCTTCCCACTGTCCAAAGTCCAGCCGATCGAGGTGGACTCAAACTATCGATAAGCCTGGTCCAGGGCTCTAAGGGCGCCAACTTCGAATTTTCGTTACATTGCCCCCTTCTTAGAGTCGAGTCTCCTGGCCGACTTATTCGGAGACTGGTCCTTTGTAGGCAGCGAGGCGGTTGACGTGTATCGTCTTGGTGCTGCGTTTTCCGGGAAGACGTATTTCGTAGACTAGGTCGGAATGATTGCGAATCACCGTGGCCGGTCCTATCCAGTCCGATTGGAGTTTTGGGCATCGTCCTACTTTTCTGACAGGAGTGTATAGCCATACGAGATCGCCTGGTTCGAATTGTACGACATGGGAGCGAAGATCATATCAGATTCTTGCTGTTCTGCTGCGGTCTTCAGGTGCTCCCTCGCAGTACGATGCGTATCTTGCAGGTGAGATTTTAGCTTATCCACGAAGGCCGGGTAGGTTTCCACGACGGGCGTTGGCTGGCCATACAGCAGCTCGCAAGGCAAGCGGATCTCCCTCCCGAAGGTTAATTTCGCCGGAGAGAATCCGGTGGCCTCATGAGGCGCGGCTCGATAGGCCCACAATGCCCACGGCAGGCGCTTGTCCCAATTCCGTTGATCGCCGGCTACGAATTTAGCTTGGTAGCCGAGCAGCGTGCGGTTGAAAAGTTCGACCATTCCGTCAGATTGAGAGTGAAGCGCACCCCGCTGTTTTCTCGACATCCATCAGTCGTAGGCAGGCCCGGAAAACTTCCGACTCAAAGTTCCGTCCTTGGTCCGAGTGCAGGACGAAGGGCACTCCATATCAGCAAAACACCTCTTCCGTTAAGGCGCGTGCCACCGTTTCTGCCGTTTGGTCCGGTAGTGCCAAGCATTCTGGCCACTTTGTAAAGTAGCACATTACGACAGCTATGTAGCGGTTGCCCCGGGCGGTGGTGGGAAAGGACCCAGTAGGTCGATGGATGTCGCTGGGTTGGAGCTTGCCGACCGTTCGTCTGGTCGGTCCGCTTCGTGCCTGACACTTCAAACAGCGGGCACAGAATATGGCTATATCGGCGCTAAGGCCGATCCAATAGAAACGTTGCTTGGCCTTCGACAAAGTTTTCTTCACGCCGAAGTGGCCTCCCGTGGGTGACTGGTGGACGCTCTGTAGTATTTCCGGCCGCACTGCAGACGGAATGACAGGCAGCTGGCCGGCATCGCGGGTGGTGACCGTGAGCACTCGATTTTCCAACTGCAAACGAGAAAATAGATGCCAGTAAGCTTTAACGTCGGGGCTCTCACCCAAAATTGTACTCTTCGGTGGCCTCTCTCCCCGCGCAATCCATTCGTAGACCACTGCTAGGTCAGGATCTTTCTTCTGGTGCTTGTCCAAAGGCTCTGGTACTACTCCTAAGTAAAGTACGCGGCCAGCCTTCTCTTTCGCTTTCTCGCATACGCGACAAATGTTGCAGGGTCGGCGAGATAGCCCGTTCGCATTACCGTGGCGTTTCCCAGGGCGATGCTGAATATCCATATCGTACTGCTGCAGCCTCTCGATCCACCTTGCGGCTTGTCCTTCCGGCTCCCGGAAAGTGAGAAGCCACTTAAGCGAGGCGTGATCCGTCCGTACCACAAATTTCCGGCCGTACAAGTAATGGTGAAAGTGTTTGGTGGACCGAACTACCGCCAGTAGTTCTCTTCGGGTTACGCAATAATTGCGTTCTGCCGGGCTGAAAGTCTTGCTATAATATTCGATGACTACTTCTTGACCGTTCTGGATATGACTTAGCATGGCGCCCACTCCATGGTCCGAAGCGTCGGTGTCCAACACGAAAAGGTCGCCTGGCTTGGGAAAGGCTAGAATCGGGGCTGTCGTCAACTTAATCTTCAGCGTGTCGAAAGACCGTTCCGTTTCCGTAGTCCAAGCGAAGGCACGACGAGCCTCTGTCAACTCGTGGAGCGGTTTGGCGATCGTCGAGAAGTCGGGGTTGAATTTACGGTAGTATGAGCAGAGACTGACGAATGAGCGTACGTCCTTTTGGCTCTGAGGTCGGGGTCAATCAGTGACCTTAGCTATCTTCGACGGGCAAGTCCGCAAGCCTTGACTACCCACGACGTGTCCCAGAAAATTTACCTCGCTTTTGAAAAAGTGGCACTTCTTCGGACTCAGTCGTAATCCTGCTGATATTAGCCGTTCGAAAACCCTTTCCAAATGCTCTATGTGCTCTTCCGCCGTACGGGAATGAACGATAATGTAATCTAAATATACCAGCGTTGACCTCCAGGTTGGGCCAGCGAATAATCCGTCCATAAGCCTCTCGAACGTTGCCGAGGCGTTAGTCAACCCGAATGGCATTACGTTAAACTCGAACAATCCAGACCCACAGGCGAAAGCAATCTTGGGCCTAGAGAGCTCGTCCATCTCCACCTGCCAGTAGCCGCTCTGCAAATCCATGGTAGAGAACCAATTGGAACCGTGAAGGGTAGCTAGAACATCCTCTGGTCTCGGCAAGGGGTATGAGTACTTAACCGTGACGTCTTTGAGCCGCCGATAGTCCACGCAGAACCTGGTCGATCCATCCTTCTTTTGGACTAACACAACCGGCGAGGCCCAGGGGCTGTTGGAGGGGCGTACCACTCCGTTTGCGCGCATCTCCGCTAACAGGCGTTCCACTTCTTCCTTCTTCGCTAGCGCCAACCGTCGTGGTGGCTGCTTAAGGGGTCGGGATTGACCCGTGTCTATGAAATGGTGCGTTATGTTGGTTCTGCCCGTTTCGTCGTCGTTTTTGGCAAAGGCCTTGCGATAACGATGGAGCATCTTTTTGAGCGGCGCCCGTGCTTCGGGCTCGACGTAACTTAGCAGGGAATTCCAATCTATGGAGTCCTCCCTTGCATCCGACTGCCCACGCACTTCATTTGCCGCTGCCAGCTCGCCCAACACAGTAAGTGGAGGCAAGCTCCGTTCTTGGTCGTTGTAATTAACAATTTGTACCGCCAGGCTGCTATTGGGATCGTCTTCGATGGGGCTACCCGTGGCCATGCCCGAGTATAGGTCCGATGCCTCTTGCTGCTGCGCCGTCTCCGGTATGCACCTTGAGCTAAGCTGTGCGTCGGTCCGAGGCGGTGTACATGCTGTCTCCATCAAATAGACCGCGTTCTCTCGCATGGAGCCTGTAAGGTGTAATGTCACCGTACCCCAGGCGAACTTGAGCAGCAGAGCGCTAAGGTCCACCGTGGCTCCATGCCAGCGGAGAAAGTCGACTCCTAGGAGACTGGGAGGGGCACCGTCCACAAGCAGGCAGTCTTGCAGCACCGAGCGGTTGCCGATCCGAACAGCCGCCGAGACGCGTTGTGTTGCAGCAAAGGTCTCGGATGTCGGTCCGCGCAGCACCACCTGACAAGCGGTGGTTTGCAGTGCTTCCCTTACGTCCCGCTTGTTGAGCAGGGATACGGAGGCACCCGTATCTACTACCATCCGCACCGGGCGTTCCTGAAAGAGAAGCACACAATGTAAGCTTTTGTCACACAGTGTGTCCATGGAGTACGTAGCTGTCGGTTCATTGCTGGGGCTCCCGCGGTGGGCACGCCTCACTTGGCGGCCGTCTTCCGTTTTGTCCTCAGGTGTGAGAGCCGGCTTTCTGAAGATCGCCGCTGGTCCTCTATCCGTCCTGAGTTTGGTGTTGCTCTTATATGCCGACGGCGCAGACTCCGGCGAGGAAGGTCCAACAGGGGCGTTGAGTTCCGAAATCGGCAGTACTACTTCCCGTTTTGACTCGTTTTTCTCGGGGTTGGCGCCCATTGCAGGCTGCCGTAGCGGAGTCTGGTCGTCTACGTTTTGGTTGGGGGCTATATTTACGGCAGTCAACTCTCGCCCCGCGGAGCTGACTTGAATTAGTTTCCCGAAGCGACTTCTTCCTGTGGCTTGGGCGCCGGGCGTGCTGCAGCCTCCCGACCCCGATGGCGAGGCATGGCGGTTGATCCTTGGCCACTAGGGGCGTCGGCCACTGAAAAGATGGGTCGGCCGGAGTTACGCACCCCCAGGGTCTGGAGCTTAATGGCCATATCCCGGGCTTCGTCGAGGGCTTGCTGGCCAGCACGGGATACTGCAGCGCGGTTTCACGCATGCCGTCCACGAACTGCTGTACCATTATTGAGTTATAGGTGTCCTCTGGAGTACCGGCAAAAACCACACGGCCCAGGCGTTCCAACTCTATGGTAAAATCCATGAGGGACTCCTTGGGTCTTTGCGCGCGGTTGCGCAACTGTTGGTAGCTTGCCTGGCAGTCTAAGGCAAACTGTGTTCGCATAGATGACATCAATAAGGGATAGTTGCGAGTTGTGCTCGTTGGCAGGGTGCTGAAGAACCTCTGGGCTTGGCCCTGTACGTTGAGTGCTATCCCCAGGCACCGCACAGCGTCGCTCCACTGCTGATTTTCCGCCACCATTTCTAGAATGCGCTCGAAATCGGACTAAGATGTTGAGCCGTCGTACGAAGGCAGCGTCCCAGGCTGAAAGGTAGAGACTCGGCCGCTTGATGGTCGCAGGGTGGAAGCGGCCTGCGGACTCTCGAGGTACATAGTCGCGCCGTTTTCCCTTGCATTTGCTGCATTCGCCCATGATGCGGGGGGTCTGGCCAGTGTTTTTGGGTGAGGGGTGTCCCCTCCCGTTTGATTGCGGGGGGAAGTTTCCAATACGCGTAGCATCGTTCGCTGGAACGAGTCAAAAATCTTCTCGATCTTCAGATCCATCTGGTTCTGGGTGTCGGTCAACATCTGCGTCAATGAAGCCGTGGTCAGTGTAGCGGGCTCCGGGTTCACGGAACGGACACGTTGTCTTCCTCCTCGTCTTGGCATTATGGTTTGAGATCTTTCCAGAATCTGATGGCAAACCCCACACCTGACACCAATGTAACAAGATTTTTGCTACCGGCGGGCCGAGCGGATTTCCTTTACAGGTTGGGATTGGGACAAATTTTGTAAGGCGGCAGCTAAGAGGAGGTAGCAGCCGTGATACCGTCGTGATAAAAACACACTTAACCCTTTTCTTTCGCTTTCTTCAGTTTATTCCGAGACCTAACCTTCTTAGGCACGTTGTTACAACTTCTTTTTTTCCAATTCCATCTCTCTTCTTCCTGCTTCTCTCTCTCTTCGTTTTCTCTCTTCCCACTGTCCAAAGTCCAGCCGATCGAGGTGGACTCAAACTATCGATAAGCCTGGTCCAGGGCTCTAAGGGCGACTTCGAATTTTCGTTACAATAACAAGTCTGGAAGAAGAAGAATAAACAGTTAGATCAAACGCTCTCACGGAGAATCTGGAAATAGTATGGGTGTATGCCTGCATTGGGCGCTGCAAAAGGACCGTTGTTAGCACAGTGTAAGGCCAGGGAATTTAACTCGAAAAGACCAGAAATACTTCGATGGTTGCGAAAAACTCTTTACGTCCAATGGTCGCACGAATTTTTTCTAGGTGTTGCATTCAAAGGTTATCGATAGCAGAAAATCGGCGAACGGGCAGAAGTTTACGAACAGGTTGGCAAGGCCAAAATTTGAGGGGTAGGCTTAACTGATAGTGGCGCCCCCTAGTCCAGTGATCCTGAAAGAAGTAGGAGAGACTCCGACCCCGAGCAAGCAGACCCAACCCAAACGTCGGTCGTGTCGCCAGTGGCCACACCTCGGACGTGACGGGAACAGGTCATGCCAGTTGTATTACTACTGCCACAACCCCCCGCTGTAGAATGAGCCGCGCAGGTGCCGATGACGAGGCAGACTCGGAACTGGAGACCTGGAGAGCGTGCTATCCATCAGTAAAGCCGAAGAAGACAGCCTTTTCCGCTCGCCTGACCCAGGTACCACCTTCATGCCGAAGCGTTCGAGGGAGGGGATAAAGGGATAAAAAAAAAGATAAAAGGCGGAAAAATTCAAGCTTGCTTGGGCCTAGCTGAAGGTAGAGGAGGACCGTAAGTACTTAGCGCAGGTGTCACTAATGAAGGCATCGACGAGCGAACACGCCAACAAGGTGAAAGAGTTGCTTGCCCAAGAGAGCGGAACCTTCACCTAAATTGGCAAAGCAGGGGCTGAGCGAGAAGATCAGTGATGTGCCCAAGAGACACCTGATCGTAGCTCTCATTGACAGAAATGATGAGAATCGGAGTATGATAGCGGCGCAGTGGAAATTGATCCACACGAGGCTGGTAGACTCCCTATTTACACGGATGGAAGAGAACCCAACAGCTCCCATGCCCACTTTCGATGGTGCTGGGTGGCTGAATGGGGTCGACGACACAATGGAAGAATTGGACGGTGACCTCATCTTAGTAGTCAACCCGTCGAGTGCAGGGGAGCCAGCTGCTCACGAAACTGAGTGTGCTGCAGCTCAACTTGCATAAGAGCAAGACAGCATCAGCGGAGCTCCACATGGCAATGAAGCAAGGGCCCGCTGACATAGACTTGGTCCAGGAGCCCTGGATTGCATCAGATTCGGTGGCCGGACTAAAGTTCTCAAATTACAGCTAATTCTACCCAACACCGGTAAACAGGAATAGAACTGTCGTACTAGTACGAAAAGGAATCCACGCTTACCTTATATCTCATTACAGCACAGACGACCTGACAGTGGTTATGCTGGCAAATGAGGAGAAGCGCCTTTTGGTAGCCTCCTGATACATGGCACATGACAGGTCTGCACCTCCCGAAGAACTAAGGAGTCTGGTCAAGAAGCCGACTCCAAAGACTACTAGCTGATCGTTGGTATGGACGCCCTTTGGTATGGACGCCCCGACTTCAACGACCGAAGTGAGTCCTTAGACTTTATATTATCAAATAACATAGATGTAGCAAACGTGGGAGAGGAATACACCTACCTCGGGGGTTCTACCTCGTCAAACATGCTAGATCTAACTCTCGTAACGGGATAGAGTCTCTACATATCTGGATGGAGGGTCCTTGAAAACCCTTCCTTCTCTGACCATAGGTACATTCAATTCAAGTGCGAATTTGAATACACTCCGAAAGTGAAAGTGTATAGAAACCCCAGGAACACAAACTAGGAGAAGTTTACAAAGACAGTCACTTCGAAACTCACGAACCCGAAACTCGCAGCTCAGTGAAATCCGCAGAGGACATAGAGAGGTCCTTAGACACCCTATCTATGGAACTGCTAGATGCCTACCACACTGCATGCCCACCCTCTAGAACAAGAAAAAAGTCCAAGCCACTCTGGTGGAATCGGGACATCTCTCTACAAAGAAATAACCTCAAGGAGTTTTTCAAGCTCTCTAAACTAGCGAACGATAAGAACATCAACGAGGAATACAAGACGCTACTAAGAAAGTGCAAGAAAGAAATACGTAAGAAACAACGCTGCTCCAACATTGAAAAAGTGCCTGAAACGGCTAGACTGAGGAAGCTGCTGTCAAAGCAACCCACAGTACAAAATCAGCTCAAACTAGACAACGGACAATGGTCGAAGGGCAGCAAAGAAGCCCTGACGGTACTAATGGAAGCCCACTTCCCAGGATGCATCGAGGTTGCCGGAACGCATCAGACCTAGCAACTGAAGAACAAACACCCCCAACAGACCTAATAACCTCCAAGAAAATACAATGGGCTATAGACTCCTTCACGGGCATAACGACACCTGGACTGGATGGTATATTTCCAGCCATGTTGCAGGTGGCCAAAGAGGTGATCACCCCATGGATTCTCGCAATATACGCAGTCTGCCTAAGAACAGGCTATATCCCGATCCAATGGAGAACCTCTAGAGTTGTCTTCCTCCCAAAATTAGGAAAGTGCAGCCATGTGAGTTTCAAAGATTATAGACCGATAAACCTAACCTCTTATCTACTGAAAACATTAGAAAGGCTGCTGGATCTACACATCAAAACCGAAGTAGTGGGACTGATGTCAACCAACCAGCCCGCCCACCACCAAGGGCAAATCGGTGGAAACAGCACTACACTCGCTAGTAGCTAGCCAGATCCTAGCTACCGTCGAGAAAGCCCTCAACAACAAAAAATATGAACTAGGAGTATTCGTAGATACATACGGAGCATTTAATAACGTCGCTACAGAAGCCATAATGTACTGCCTAGGAGAAATCAGCACCCACCCAGCAATCAACCTCTGGATAAAAACCTAAGTTGTAGACGGGTGCAATCAGAGTAAGGCACCGCTTCCATGGTCAGAGGGGCACACAGGGCACATCCCAGGGTGGAGTCCTGTCGCCCCTCCTGTGGAACCTGGTGGTCGACAACCTCATCAAGAGATTCGAAAGGATGGCCCCAAAAATAACAGCTTATGCGGGCGACATAAGCGTACTTATTTCATCGATTCTAATCTCTATAATGGAACGAACAGTCAGGGAGATATATGAGTGGGCAGATGGAGTAAGACTCAGATAAGACGGACCTCATCCTCTTCACCAAGAGGTACAAAGTACCAGTATTGATCCCTCTAAAAGTCAACCAGACAAGGCTTACCCCTAAAGCACAGGTCAAATACCTCGGCATTGTACTAGCAAACTGGCATGAGGACTCAACGTAATGGACCGGTTGAAAAAGGCTACCACTGCACTTTATGCATCCAAGAAGATGCTTAGTAGCACATGGGGCCAGTCACCCGCTCTGATGCAGTGGATCTACATCTCGGTGGTGCGACCTACTCTTTTGTATGGAGTCCTAGTGTGGTGGCAAGCTACTGAAAAGAAGACGTACCACAAGCTCATGGAACAGGAGCGCTGAGGCCAACGCCAACAAAAGCACTCGAAAGGCACTAGGCTGACTGCAGGCAAGGCAGCATAGCGCCTAATCGCGTCGGGGAACATATCTCTTTAAAGAAATTTATTATATGTTCTCAAAAGGGACGAATTAATTTTTGGGCTGAAAATAATATATATAATAATATATATTTAAAATAATAAAATGAAGTCAAACCATTTTTGGAATTTGTATACATGTTTCCATTTTTGTTTATATATGCTTTTTACATCTGCTTCTACATGTCATAATGTACATGTATAACTACATATTCGAGACATACAAGTGTTTGCGAGAGAGAGAGGGAATGAGTCAGCTCTTGGCAGGCGTTGCGTAGCCACTGAAATTTAATTTGCTCCTTCTGTCCATAATAATGATCCGACCTGATCCCAATTCGGCAGATTCGGCAATCTGTTGGACACGGTAATTTTCCATGATTCTGCGTTTTTGGTTTTCACGACCTTAAAAATTGTGGACTCCACAGATTTTCGTCTTTTGTGGGGGCGGAAGGGGGGGTGGCAAAATCTTGAAATAAATTTGTGCTGAATTGATATCACAGAAATTTGGATAGAAAGTTTGGTTGCTCTAGCTCTTATAGTCTCTGAGAACTAGGCGCTCATTTGGACGAATAGGCAAAACAGACAGGGTCGCGTGTGAGAAAGAGCGAGAGGGAACGATGATTTTCGAAATGGTTGTCTTCATTGTAGCTATAATAATGATCCGATCTGATTCAGATTCAACACTCTGATAGAAATGGTCATTTTCTATGATTCTGCGTTTTTAGTTTTCTTGTATCTTGAAAATTGTGTACGTCCAAAGGACTTTCGTCCTTTGTGCGGGCGAAAAGGGGCGGGGCGAAATTTTGAAACACATTTGGAGTAGTGTATTCACACAGGAGACTGGATACAAAACTTGGTTGTTCTAGCTGAAATAGTCGCTGAGATATAGGCGCCAATGAAGACGAACAGACGGACGGACGGACAGACATACATACTCTTCGAGTACCGGGTATAATGAAGCAGTAGGATCAGGCATATACTGTACGAACCCTGAAATAAGAGCGTCTTATAAGCTACCCGACCGATGCAGCATATACCAGGCGGAATTCTTCGCCATCAATTCGTTGACAGCCAATCGGCGATAAAATCCATGCAGTGGTCCGCGGTCAGTTCAAATAGTGTCCTGGCAAGCAGGGAAGCTCTAGACTCACTAAGCACGACTAAGTCAGTCAGATCTATTGGGTTCCCAGCCACCAAGGCATCGAAGGAAACGAACCGGCGGACGTTCTGGCTAAAGAAGTCGTCGGGCTGGTAAACGAATAAACCGAAAGCGTGCTGGTCTCCCTAAGGACGATACAAAGCGACCTGGAGAAGTAGGCCAAAATAAAGACAGACAGCAGGTGGAAGAACACAACCACCTGCAGAATCTCGAAGATTATGTGCAAGGAACGCAATGATAAACTCAGCCACTATGTGCTGCACCTTCTACGGAAGGATTACAAACTGCTAGTGGGTATACTAACAGGCCACTGCCTGGATGCGTCGCATGCAACCAGGATAAACATCACCAACAGCGACAACTGCAGGAAATGTAACGAACCTGGGGCTGTCGAAACCCTGGAACATCTCATCTGCCGCTGTCCGGCTCTCTCAAGGGCAAGGGGAAGATACCTGGGCGCGCCGATGATGGAATCACTGGACGATGCCTCACCAGGGAAACTACTTGCCTTTGCTAAAAACACCTCGATTCTGGTTGACTTCGGAACCTTAAAAACACTCTCGTAAGGTCCATACAAAAATCCGGATAACAAAGGGCCGCTCTAGCCTATGAGAGGTCCTGTTGGGGGCCGCCCGGGGTAACCTAACCCAAGCCGAGCGGAAACAGATAAGAAGAAAACCGTCAGCGGAGACCCAGGTGGAGGTGCCTCTTGTTTTTTCTGAAAGTGAAAGTGACAAAGTTTTTCGGGAAAAAAGTGAGTGGTATGAGGATGGAGTAGAGCCATCATTCTTATCCTAATTGTCATTACAGAGGACCGGGATCAGGAAAATGGGAGGAGGATTCCAACCAGCGAGGTAAAGGAGTCGATCCCGCAAAATAGCCAAGTGAGTCCGCTCCATGGGAAGGGAGAGAAACAGAAAAATTGTATTTTTGGTCTTGGAAACTCCTAGGGATCGTGCCCGGTTCCGTCATCCCGTCATCACCATTTTCTGGTCTCGGGGAGCCTTCCTGTCCAAGTAGTCCTGGCCCCTAGCTCTGCTTGGGAGGGGCATAAAGAGGAGAAAATAAGAATAAGATAATATTATTAATAAGATAAAAGGGGGGATTCGTAGGGGGATTATTTAGATACAAATTATATATAACCCCATCGATTTCATGTGAAAAATTTAACGAAGATAATGAAAGGCTTATTGTTTCTAATGGGGGAGGGCAACCATCACAACGGGGGAGTGAGAAAACGCTGCTCATGGCAGGGAGATTTGAGACGGAATCTCAGGCAGGGGGGGTACGTCGGAGAAAAACCATCTACACCTCGCCGCTCCACGTCTATTTGTAAATTGTTTTAGATCATGAGTCGATTTGTCCATTTGGTTATATATTTTGATTATTTTTTTTATTTTCTGTGATGTCTAATTTGTTGGTTTATTGTTAGACCGGAGGGCTTGGGAAATACCCAGCCCTGAGATGGCTAGCCGGCCTTGCCTCACCACCAAGAACTTCGTAACAGATTACATCTTAATAATAATAATAATCTTACAGCTGGCTGGGTCCAACGAGGGACAAAGGCGAGACTTGGGATGTTAAGGTGGCAGAAGAGGAGTAGATGTGAGGAGTTAAATAGGTAGCTACCAGGCCCTACTCCCTTACTTTGGAGTCTGTTACCTCCGATACAGCAGGGACCAGGGAGTACTTCTAGTACTCCACTAACCAACTCCTCTTTATTCTCACATAGATTTTCCAGTATTTTGCACTTTAGATTTTGCTTAGCTTGTCTCGTTATGTCATGTCTCGTTATTTCAAATTCGGCGATCTCGGCCTTCTCTTCCAAAAATGCTAGTGGTGATCGTTGCGGGTCTCACTAAAAATGCTTTTTATTCGTATCCGCTTGCGCGCGGAATCGGTCGATTCTCGCCTTTTTGTCGCAAAACCTATACTGTGTGGGTTGCCATTACCTGTATCTGGAGTCGTTTTGTTGTAGCTCAGATCCTTGAGCGGACAGTTCGATCAGTTTGCCGATGTCCAACTCCGGCTTTAGACTGCCTGTTGCTCAAACAAGAGCCTTAGAGATTTATCGGCGTCGTTCATTTGGTTCGGGAGAGCCGAACCTACAACCTCTTCGATCAGTACACCACTTACCCAGTTCTTCCCCGACTTATGAAGTATCGGTGGGCGTCGACGGCAGCTGACTGAGGATTGTCTCGATTGGTAGATAAGGGCTCTCTTTGCATATGGTTTGTGCCGCCGCTCCTGGTGCATTCGTCTTCTTACTTTCGGAATCACACGTTTTAATCGCACTCTGAGGAAATGACATTCTGGATTCTCCCACTTTCCGTCGCGCTCTTCTGGCGTTGGTAAGGTCCGTAGCAACCATGGTTTTTCGTCTTCGTCAGTCGAGTTCGGTTCGTACCAGTTCGTTCAGAACTGAAAAGTTTAATAAAACCAGTTATAAGAAACTTAAGTTATGTGAAAAGTAGAAGCACTACAACCATAATCCCTTAAACATTTTTAAATCTCCAAATCTATCAGAAAAAGTTTCCAACAGCGGAAATAAAAAGTTTAATTTTGTTGTGTAGTGTAATCAGCCCCACCGGGTCAGAGTATTTGCCTTAGTCCCTTCAATTAATTAGATGACATGTAATTTTACCCTTACAGCTTAACTGTACATTGCTAAACTTTAAGGAACAATAAAAATATGTAAACAACACATTTACGAATGGGGGGAGCTAACGTAACCAATTCCATTGCTCTCTTATTCGAGTTGTAATGAATCTTTTACTTCCCTAAAGCCAATCTCGATCTCTGGATCTCAATCTTTAGCTCCCACATAATTGATAAGCAATATTTTCTCACACCCGCCCAAATTGAAAATCAAACTTTTTGACCAATCTTTTTTAAAATCTGGTATTATTTTTCAGAGGTATTGCTCCTATTTTTTTGAGTTTCTTATAAGTAGTTGTATTAAATTTGGCAGCTGATAAATGCAGCTATAAATCGCACACAAACATTTTGTAGTTTCAGCTTACAAAGCAAAATAAAAAGCCGTTGATTTAAAGGTGGAGAAGTTTAACATCTCTTATGCCAGAGAGATAGCTTCATTCAAAACAAATGTCTCCCCAAACTCATTTTAACACTTAACAAATAATGATCAGGCAATTGCCGTTGTTTTTTCCCCCAATTTTTCAAAACCACATATTTTAAGGAAAGCTTCACTGGTTAGCCGTACCCATATGGTTTACAGAGGGCAAATAAAATTTAAAAACCCCAGCTTAATGTAAGCTCGCTGCTTCATGATCTCCCAATAGTTAAATCGGTGTTTTTACCGGATGCTGAAGAAGTGCTCTTCACCCTGTCCATAAATTCTTCATGCTTCCCCCCGATATGGAAGGAGTCCTTTATAATTCCTCTCCATAAGAAAGCTAGCAATTCTGACGCAAATAACTATAGAGGTATATCTAAGTTATGCGCCATACCTAAAGTTTTTGGGCAAATTTTAACTCCGCACCTGCAGCACCTATGCAGATCACTATATCTTCAGCTCAACATGGATTTATAAGGCGGACATCAACCACTAGTAATTTATTGGAGTTTACCTCCTTCATAATTAAAGGCTTTTAAGGTAATTTACAGACGGATGTTGTTTACACCAATTTCAGTAAAGCGTTCGATTCTGTAAACCATTGTCGCCTAGTACAAAATCTTGACCTTTTAGGGTTTCCGCCCAATCTCCTAAAATGGATCTCTAGCTATCTTTGTGAAATGTCTCAACTACCGCTTTTCAATAACGCCCTGTCTTCACCGTACCACAGGGCAGCCATCTAGGTCCCTTACTCTTTACTCTCTTCCTAATTGACCTGTCTCTGTATTAACATACTCTCGAGTACTGTGTCCAGTAAGGACACTTCATTTCAATCCAGGTTGCAAGCTGATCTCGATAGGTTTCAGTCATGGTGTTGTGCAAATTTGTTAAACTTTAACGCTTTGAAATGTAAAGTAATGACTTCTCATCGCTCCAGCGCCTTTTTGGCTCGTTACACCCTTTGTGGTCGTTTTCTTGAAAGAATTATCCGGGTTGATGATCTTGGTGTTCTATTAGATCCCAAGTTTCCAGAACACATTTCTACCATGGTGAATAAGGCCATGGGCGTGGTTTGGTTTATAAAGAGTTTGTCAAAGGAATTTGACGACCCCTACATAACAAAGCCTCTCTGCACCTCTCTAGTTCGTCCGATTTTAGAATACGGCTCTTGTGAATGGTGCCCCCAGCATAAAGTACACCAGGACCATATAGAATCAGTTCAGAAAAACTTTTGCTCTGAGCGGTCTCTACTGTGATGCGGGTGTGAGCTTACCGTCTTACCGTAATAGATTGCTTCTTATAAACCTTAGATCCTTAGGGAATCGTTGGAAAATGCTTGGTTCGATTTTTGTGTACAACTTGATCAAGGATGACGTAGATAACCCTGACTTGATGAACCGCATAAACTTCACAATTCATATTAGAAACACTAGAGACTGTATACCGTTGTTCCTTCGGCTTTTTAGATTGAATTATTACTTGCATGAACTGCGTAGGGTCTTCTCCTCGGACTACAATTCCCTCTACCATATCATATTGACTACTTACTTCCTTCTTAGTCTTAAATTACTAATACTCAGTTAGATTAGTTATACTTTTTCTCGAACCCTAGTCTAACACCTATCTTTCTTGCATGTCCGCAGCTCCGTAGTTACCCTAGCTTAAACCCTTTGCCAACTAGTAATCAGAGGTCTCACCCAAAGCAACAGATGTCCAGCAATTCTATAACCCAGGTCCTAATGGAGCTTCAAAAAACGGTAGCGGATCTGATGACGGCAGTATCAGGCTGCAGACATTTAATCAAATCAGCTATGTCCTTCCCCAACAATCCCGTGACACCAGAATACCACAATGTTAAACAACATTAACATAGGGGTCTGGAATGCTACTAGCCTAATTGCACATAAAAATTAACTGGCTATCTTCCTCAACCGTCATGACATCGACGTCATGCTTATTTCTGAATCGCATCAACACACAGGAAGAAACTTCACATTACACGGGTATGAGTGCTACAGGGCGGACCACCCTAGTAGTAGAGCCAGAGGAAGAGCAGCTGTGCTCGTTAAAAACAGCATATCGCACTACCATAATCATCCTATCAGTCTTGGGTCGATCCAGCTTGAGCAGTGATGGTTCAAACGCAACGTGGGGAGATACTCGTTGCAGTTGCTTGCCTGCCCCCCTCTATATACTGGTCACTGGACTTCGAACAACTCCTGGCCCAAGTTGGCGACAAATATGTAATCGGAGGGGACTTCAATGCCAAGCATCGTAGGTGGGGCAACTATAGAGCAGATAGAGGGGAAAGGCGCTATCTGACGCGATAACGACTCACTCCGCAAAAGTACTAGCAACGGGTAGCCCAACTCACTATCCATCCAGCAGAGCGTACACCCCCTCAGCTATTGAATTCAGCATATACAAAGCAGTTCCAAACCACCTATTGTCAATAAGGGAAAACATGATCTCAGCTCGGATCACTTACCGCTAATAGCGACACTAGCCCGGTCTCCCCTTTTTGTCCCAGCCAGGACAAGAATGCTGTGCCCAAACACAAATACCCAGCTCTTCAGAGAGATTTTGAATGAAATGATAAGTCTTAATGTAATTCTTACGACAACCGAGGAAGTAGATGAGGCAATAGACACTGTTCGGAGCAGCAGCTGGCAGTAGGTCTTAAGAATAACAATTAGCTCAGTTATATTCCTCTTAAATTATCTAAGATCATCTGTTCGCATGCTCTCGGTGCATACGCACACACCATCACACTCATGTTCGCCGCGCCTTTTGCTTATATGGCAGTGCGTCGGTCAGCTTGGGTTCACATTCGGTCAAATTCGTCGTTGAACGCAGCATCGCCCTTCATTACCTAGCGGCCGTCAAAATTGTATAATCACGCTACAGCGGTTTCTTGACTTGCTAAATACCCACTAAAAAACACAAAGCTTACGGCCACGGCCTTTAAAATTGAATCTAAACATTGAAAATACACAAACCCTAAACCCCAACAACGGAGTATAATTTTTGTAAATGTGGAGTCAGAGTTGCCGAAAAAGCTCGGCAGCTTCCAACATTTTGGTAACCCCGACGTGATCTCCGTAAGCTTATGGTGTAAAAAGAGTGATCATATAGTTAAACTTGTGTCGAAGGCTTAACTAAACATTTGTTGAGAAAGTAGCGAACCAAAAGTCGTTGTGGTCGACCGTGACAGTTCCAACAGCCCGCTATTCATTTTGCATTCTCTTTCGCCGTTTGCTTCAGCCAGCGCTCGCGAGCGGCTGCATTGACCTCTCTCTGGAATTTCGAACTCGAAATCAGAGTAAATTCTCGTTCGTTCGCTTGTTCATAACTGTTGGTTTCGGTCGTCGCCTCGTCGCATTATCGGTCTTCGCTTTAACCTCTCTGTGCCGGTGCAGTGCATACATATACATATACATATACATTCTTTCGCCTTCGTTTTCGTACATCGTTGCATCCCTCTATTGGCATTCGTTGCATCCCTCTATTGGCATTCGTTGCCGTTGAGAACAATAAAGTACGCAACGTTAGATCTGCGCAGCCGGCGGGAAAAGGTTCGCGGGAAATAAAGCATTACAAAACTATACAGTTAAAATGAGTGACGACAATATAAGTATCGGGTCCGCCTCGGATGCCACACCGTCGACTGGCGCTTCACCTGGTGAATTGTTGGCCAGTGCTGATCCAGCTACTAGTCGGTTTGTTTTTTTTGAAGCTGAAAACAACGGCTATTTTCAACAGACTGTAGAGACTCGTCACCCAATTGGATTTCGAAAAGCTGCGTCAAATGGATGAGTACGACCTGAAAGGAATGTTGGAATCACTGACGGAGCTGAAAGCTAACTTTATTGTGGCACACACCAGTTTGGAGGAAGTGGATTTTGATTCAATGTCTAGTGAAATACCTGTGCAATTCGATATGTCTCTACTATCATTGAGGACGGCTCTTCAGCGGGAGTTGGGCAAGCGTTCTCAGCGCATTGTTCGACGTTTCGCATGAATCCAAACGAATCCCAATCCCTGATATACATGGCAAATCGATGGCGCCTGCCACAACTGCAGCTGCCCAAATTCAGTGGAGAATATACGGAGTGGACCAGTTTCTATTCTATGTTCACAGCGGTCATCGATAGTGAAGCGGAGCTTACTTCTATCGAGAAGCTGCAGCACTTGCGGTCCTGTTTGAGCGGAGTGGCCCTGGACACCATCAGTTCGTTGGAGATGACCGATGATAGCTATCTCACAGCTTTAGACATTTTAAAATCCAGATTTGCTAACAAACGTCTCATTTTACAGGCACACATCAGAGCGGTATTTGGGCTGACTCTAGGCGACTTATCAGAGGCCAAGTTGCGGGCGTTTGTGGATGCCGCCACCTCACATCTTCGGGCGTTGCAAGCGCTGAGATCAAAGGAGGAGATTGCAGACGCGATAATCGTCTATGCAATTTGGCGGAACTTGGCCAGAGCAACGCAAACAAAATGGGAAGAGGTCTCTGTTGAGCTAGTGAGCTTTTTCACTAGCTATTGCTATGAGTTGTTGAAATAAAGTTCGATTGGTTAAAGTAATAGAAGCTCTAGTTTTTTGGCATTTAAGTATGTAGACCGGCGAATGCGAGTTGCGTAAAACCCGATTAAAGACCGATCTGATGGCCATGAAGATCAGCTCAAGACTATATGAGTGCTAGGTGCAGACAATATGAGTGATAAACAATAAACAGCAAACAATAAAAGGCATTTAATTTACTGCTGCACCACTGGCTATGACTTAACTTATATTGACTGAATATCAGGCTGGGAAACCCAATACACTCCCCCCGTTGAAAGGTTGACTTTCAACAGACTCGAAAGGGCTTAGCAGCAGCTTGCTAGAAGGCCAGGCATCGCCACGAATCCAGATGATCCAGATGATGATTGATGGTTGATGGCCTTTTTACGAGTAATTGAGCGGACAAAGGAGGCAGACCGCTTTTCAAAGAATGCGGTGGCGACATGTCATCTGACTCGACTTGACACTCGGAAATCTAGAATAAAAGATTTGCATTAGCAACGGCCACGATGTGGCCCAAACGCATCCTCAGCTCGTTCATTCCAAATGTTCCTGAGTAGCTCTATTTGGATGGACTTAGCTCCAACAGACCTCGAAATTTTGAGATAGTGTTGACTAGATGGCTTCTACGAACGATGAGTTTAGGACTGCCATCAGCGAAGTCCAGCGAAGGTCCAGATACAAGTTTACAGGCGGATATAGGGCACTCGTTCGGTCCACTCGGGAGAGCCCATCGCGTTGTTTGGTAGGCTGAACGCTGACCGTCTGACATAACTGAGTTATCAAAATCCATGATCTTCCCAATCAGTTTCGGGAACGAGTACTAGTAAAGAATACACGAGCAACGAAGCGTAAACGAGATTCCGTGCAGAGTCCAGCGCCGCAGTAAGGCTGTCATCCCAATGCAAGTTCACCTTGCATATACGCTGAAGATCGAATTTCGACTTGGCCAATGCATCGACGCCTAAACCAAGGTGAGGAGTACGCTTCGAGAGCAGCAGCAGCGATGAAATTTTGTCTTCCTTCCATCGTGACCAGAAGATCTGCTGCAAGTTGGTTTTGCCTGAGATCTGACCGATTGGTACTCAGTTTGGTAAAGTTATGCTCTGCACACTGCGACAGGCGGTTAACATTCAATCGAGCTCGAATGGTCTCATCCAGATAGGCAGGGCTCTCTGTAATTGCAACTAAAAATATATAATTAGTCAGGGCCAAGATGTGGCCTAAACGTTTCCTCAGCTCATTCAAATGACGAACTGAGCGGTCAGTGGTACTGTAGAAGTTGTCCGTCTTGATTGCAGCTCCACTCCCCCTAATAGACCAATATTGGGATGAACCTAGTCCAAGAAAAGCCTTATTTCCAGCGTGAAGATTCAGCTTATTAGGGTTGACCAAAATAGATTTGGTTATGAGCTGAACTGGATGCTTCCTGGGTGGGATGATTTGATGACGGCCAGAAAAGTTTGACGAAGATTGAAGTCCATGAGCCAAGCGTGTCGGTTTGTTCAGATCAGCCGGTAGAGTCCCATGCGAAGAACTATCAGCCGGATGCAGAACGTTAACCTTAATGTAAGGCTACTCGTTGGTTAACAAGTCAGAAACTGAGCTTCTGCAGAGACGTGACGATAATGGATGGCTCGAAAATACGAACATATGTTGATCAGTATCCAGTTCTGGAGATGGTTCGAATGGGGAGAGGACATCAGTGCTAATGCCTAACTTCCAATGAGTATCAGTAGCTGTTTCTAGAGTTGGTTTGAATGGTGTGGAGACATCACTGCTAAGGTCTACCTTCCAATGAGATTCCTGGAAGTCTGGCGGAGCTCCATCAAGCACAGCAAGCACGTTCGAACACCATTTCCTCAATCTGAACTGACCCCTAGACAGGATTCCAGCAGTTTGCTCACGAATGCGGATGGCCTCTTCCTGAGATCTGGCGCCAGATATTAAATCATCTACGTAGAAGTCACGGCGAAGAACTCCAACAGGAGTTGCTCGTCGGTTGCCAACTGGTGCATCGCTCGCACAGATAAATAGGAAGCAGGCTTCGTCCCATAAGTAACGGTGTCCAGTTGAAACACGCGCAAGTCATCTTGCGTGGCGTTTCTTCACAGAATACACTGCAAGTTGCTGTCCTCGGGCGAGACTCGTACACACCGATACATCTTACAGATATCTCCCGTAATCGCAACTGCGTATGAACGAAATCGGGCAATAATATGAAAGAATTTAGGTTGTATTACGGGGCCAGCCATTAAAACGTTAGTCAAGGAATAGCCAGATGACATAGAAGCGGATCCATCAAAAACGACCCGAAGCTTGGTAGTAGAACTATCTTCTTTCATGACGCAATGGTGAGGTAGAAAATATCGGCAGTTGCTGATTGACTGGGCAGGAATAGGAGACATATGACCTAAGTCAATATACTCATTTATGAAGGCAGCATACTGAGCTTTCACCTCAGGGCGACGATTTAACTTCTGCTCAAGGGACAGGAATCTGCGATGCGTTTGAGTGTAAGATTCTCCCAGGAGATCCAATCTATATTTAGCTGGCAGCCGAACTCAATAATCGCCATTTTCTAATCGACGGACATGCTGAACAAAATGTGCTTCACAATCCAGCTCTTCCTTGGTAGATTTTACTATTGGCTTGATGCAATTTTCAACCTCCCAAAACCTCCGAAGAAGCACTTCAAGTTGCTCATCCGGATTGTTATCCTCGGCCACAACGGCTAGAGCGCGAGCCACCATTAAAAACGACCCATTTACACGAGAACAACCTCCAGACACGACCCATCCAAGCCGGGTCTTCTGCAGAAGAGGCTGATCATCGGTGACTTTGATTTTCCCTACGCAGAGGAGATCATAGAACATGCTAGCACCAATGAGGAGATCCACTCGCTGAGGGTTAAAAAATGCAGGATCAGCAAGCTGAATATTTGACGGAATATTCCAAACGGCTACATTGACTGCCAGACTTGGTTGACAATCGGTGATCGTAGGAGCTATAAGAGCAGTAAGCGTAGTTGTATAGTCAGCTGTGCGAGAATGCATACAAATGTTCACGGTGGATCCTTCAGTAGCCACGCTGGTATCGCCGAGCCCAGAGACAAGTGCAGACGATTGAGATCTCCTAAGCTGAAGCTGATGGGCGAACCTGGATGTGATGAGATGAAGCGGAGATCCTGAATCCAGTATGGCACGACAAGGAACTAAAGCGCCAGGCAGATTCCTTACGAGAATCACAGCGGTAGCCAGGAGCACAACATCGGATTGAAGACCTTGGGCAGCAAGAGAGGTAGAAGCAGGGGAAGCTAAACTGCTAACAGAATCCTGAGTGGCAGAAATGGCGTGTTGTTGGAGCGTTAGATCTGGAGAAGAAAGATCTGGGCAGCCTTGGGTTGTGGACTGCAGATTCTCGAAATGCAACAAACTATGATGCCTCCCACCGCATACTCGACATTTTCCACTGTTGCATGCACGAGACCGATGCCCCGCTTTCAGGCAATTGAAAGAGAGGGAAAGCTTCTTCACTTCTTTGTGGCGCATCAACGGAGACAAATTCCCGAATATCTTGCAGAAATGTATACCATGTCCCGCCGAATGGCAAAAACTGCATCCAGACGAGTCGGTGGAAGAATTAGAGGCAACAAAAGTTTTCTTAAACTGAGAATTATAGTTTTTTCCCACCTGAGCGCTACTAGCGGGTGCTGCTGTAGCGTATTCCAAATTCTCCATTTTCTGGCACCGCTTCTCCAAGTATTCATAAAATCCTTTGCTGTAGGTATAGCATCCGACGACAGGTGCTCTTCCCACTTCATTCGCATCTTAGCGTCCAATTTCTGCAGCAGCAGGTTAATTATCATGCAGTGGGATATCTCCAAATCCGTTCCTAATGTTTGCAAAGCACGCATGTGCAAATTGACTACATCCAAAAACTCCCGGAGCCTTTTAGTAGATGGCAAATCCATTCTCTTGACCCCGAGAATCTTCTTGATGTGTGCCTGAAAAACAACTAGTTTGTTACTAAAATGTTTATTAAGTATATCCAGCGCCACACGATAATTGGCCCTGGAGAGTTCCAAAGGTCGAACCGAATCCAAAGATACATCAGCGAGGCTAGAGCAAAGGTGTTGGAACTTCTCGATGTCGCTGAGATCCGCATCCACGTCGATCATCGAATTGAACATAGCCATGAAGTCCGAATATTCGACGTATCCACCGGAAAACTTGGGTAGCTCAGCTCAGGAAGTCGCTGCTTGTGAGCCATTATGATGGTACTGTGTCCCGAATGGTTTGGTAGGGTAGTCGAATTGGCAGCAGCGCGCGAGTGGCCTAGTTCGAGAGCAGCCAGTAGCTCAGCCTTCAACGATATGAAGAGCGTATCAAAGTTGTTGGGCAACTCACTCCCAATCTCGTCTTGATTGAGCGCTTCCAGTTCATTACGAGCCTTATTAAATTCCTCTCGAATCTCTGCCAGCATGTCGATGCGAACGTCGATTTCCGTGGCGTTCAAATTAGCAATCTTATTGCCAGCGAATGATTCGCCGAGCCCGCTCATTCGATCATATAAAGACTGAACTTTACGCTTATAAAGACTCAGCCTGTTATTAGCCGTCACAATATTTTCGCCCACGCCTGTATTTGGATCGCTTTCCATGTTTAACGGTGCGAAATGCAACGGAACAACAGAGAATAGATAACCATTTAGCGACGGCGTACAGAATCGAGAAAGAGAGAGTGAAGACACGAAAAGTCGAAACCGTGGCTGCAGTTGTGCAGAGAATGAGAGACTTGAAGATTATGCGACGGTGCACAGAAGCTGGAGGGAGAATGAGAGACACGAAAAGTCAAGAACCGTGTCTGCGGCTGAGCATAGAATGAGAGATTTGACGAATAAACTAACGGAATCTCAGACGACCGCACTCTCAACTGAATTTGCACATAAACCGTTTTATATGCTGCACAAATGTATTTGTTTGTGGTTAAACTGCACAGAACCGAATATGTATATTGTTCAATTTAAATGTTTTTACACGGACCGCGATTAGCCAATGTCTTTAACCACGTCGGGGTCACCAATGTTTGAGATGCCAAGCTTTTTTGGCACCTATTTTTGTCCAAAATAATAACGAGAGTGATTCCAAATTTAATGCTGTTTATTTATACCGGCGGCTGCTAGCGGAAGCCGATTGCTTGCTCTTAGCACAACCAGATAAGTGTATATCGAGATCCAAAATGCAACCAATGCGCAGAGAGGTTAGCAGATTACTAAACATTGTTACCGTCGGCTAAACAAAGCTAAAGCCGAATCGGCGGCTGCAGTGCCCCCTTTACAGAGGGAGAGCGCAGCAGCGCTGCGGAACGTTGGCGTTTACAGTGCATTGAATATTGTATTGTATGTATAGTTTTAAGCTAGGCCTGTTCATTAGCGGCTGGCCCGAACAGACAGATTTTTGGTACTTTTTGTAAGAAAAAAAACGGCTGCCGACATAAAATAATTTAACTGCAAAAAAAAAGCACACGGTAGTTTGGTCAACGGCAGCAATTAAGCGTTTATCAATCGATTTATACAAACGATACCTCAAACGACGCCTGATTAATACATATGTCTATCTAAAAACAAAAATGTTAGCCACAAAATATTCTTTTTGAGTTTTTAAAGTCTGCGTTTTTTCCGCCAATGAATTAATCCTTATCTGGCTAACTTAAATCTAAGCTAAACATTACTTAAAAAATATTCCCTGAGTTCTTGCCTAAGCAAATCCTTCTTGGATCTCCAACTAAATCGAATGCTTGCCGGCAGGGAATTGAACAGCCGCAGAGCCCTTAAGAATGGTTAATTCCGCGCATAATTAGTTCTAGCAGCCATTTCATTGAATGGGTACGGAGAGGTTCGGAGATTCCTGGCTGGAACGTTAAAGTCGATCAACCTCAATATGAATGGGCTGTCAATGCTACTATTTGGCAAATCTTTAAGGAACAGCAGTCCTGCTATCGAGCACCTATCTTCAAGGGTGCAGGTATGCAGTAAGCAACACTGGCTGGAGTAAGAAGGAATTGGATCCGAAAAATGTAGCGACTGCAATACAAATTTGAGGAATTTCTTCTGAAGCCGCACAATTCTCTTGACATGCACAGTGCCTGACGGGTTCCAAATAAAGGAGGCATACTCCAACCTTGAGCGCACAAATGCAGAATACACTGACAGTCTTAAGTACGGGTCCCTAAACAGTACGGGATTTTACTTGACACATCCGAACATATCATAAGCATTCGGCAGAATTAAATTTTACATGACTAACAAACAGGAATATGTAATCAAAAAGGGCCCCCAGATCCATAATCTCGTCCAGTGAAAAGATTAAGTGATTATAAATAACATATGTATGTTACAATTACTATAATGAACAACATGACCTTTATTTAGATTTAGAAGCAATTTGTTCAGAATACACCAAATACCGACTTCGTTCAAGTCAGACTAACAAATAGCTGTCATTAATGGAATTTACCGGCATGAAGATTTTTTCGCATAAAGAAGATATTTGGCAGATTGAATGCAGGAAGAAATACCGTTTATTAAAATAAGGAACAGCAAATTACCAAAAGAATTACTTTGAGGAATGCCAGAGGTTGCTACATCGCAGTTGGAAATCTCCCCACTAACTTCAACATGATAGTTTCTGCCCCGTACCTTGGTTGAAATAGTGCTGTCAAGAGCATTCGTGAAGGCATCAAGGTAGCTATTGTAATTAGTCTCAATACAAGCATTCGATATCAAGGCAGCCCAGTCCATAGACATGAGGCAATCATTTACGGCTAACAAGGTGGCATGATCAAAATTGTAAATAGGAGCTACGTTAAAGGCTGGTAAAAAATTTAAAAATTCAATATTAATTATTCATTGAAATTAATGAATTAAATCGAGCAACCTATGCAATTCATTAAAAATATTATTTATTTGGGTGACGCCCATACTACAAAAATCATCAATGCTAATAATATCATATGGCAAGTGTACATTGCCAGGCATCATAGCAAGGGATTGTCGATCCCATGTCCGAACAACAGATTCTAAATTAAAGTCACCTATCACACAGATACCCATAGAATCATCTATGCTGGCATATATACTGGAAATATTATCCACATGCGTCTGATATAGCGCAAAGTCACTTCCAGAGGGTATATAGGAAGCAACTCTCACCGTCTTCGCTGTCGAGCCAAACACCTCCAGTGCCAACTGATCCAGAAGCGAGTCCTCGCTTGCAAGTCCAACTGTTGTGCTGCAGAAAGAACGGCGGACAGCCACGATGACACCTCCACCTCTAACGCACTGCATCCGGCTGAAGTCTTTAATCTTACGATAAACAAGGAACATGTTTTGATCAAAGAACTCATTGGAACTGAAGTTAGGGTTGAGCCAGGCTTCAACCAATAATCGCTGTTAGACATACTCATGAAGACAGATTGAGTTTTGGTTCTTATTCCAGATATTTTTTGGCAAAAAACTTCAAGACATCTACTTGCAATTCTCCTGTCAGATGAATGTAATGGAACTGCTACCATTGGTACCGGACGCTCAACCAGACATGTTAGAGTAATATCCGCAGCGGCGACACGAGACGTCTGCATCGCTTTAAGAAGAACATTAAGAACTCGCGCAATGTTTCTGTACGAATAGGTATTGGCAAGTTGCGATCCTCGTTACACAAGTTAGAGAAGAATCCAATCTCCAAATGGAAGAAGATGATCTTGTAGTGTGAGCCAGTCAGTGTGAGCCGATGACAACGATCTGAGGAGAGCTCGAAATAAATGCGAGGCGACGGAAGAAAAACTTAAGGAGAGAGCAATTGTCCGCTCTAAAGTAACATTTTAATATCCCACGTTGGCAGCAGCGAAGAAGAGAGCGGTACTCTTAAGATGTCGCTGAGCCCTCCAGGTGCTGGATGATGCCCCGCGGCAGCGGGAGGCGAAGAAAACACCACTGCAGAGAGCAAGCTACTATCAAAAGTGTCGAAAGCAAGTGCATGGACACATCACACAAAGCAGCCGTCAAAAGCGACTGATAGCATGAAACTACACGATAAAAAGAAGAAGCATATCTACGAATAGAGCTCTGAGTGGGAACGCACCCATTCCGAGTTCGGGGCTGCATAAAGAAAACGGCAAAATCATCTGATGTTGTTGTTGTTGCGAATACAGCCACGGCTGTGTGTTCTGATGAGAGAAAACGATACAAACGGCGAGCGGGCTTAAGCGCTAGCTTCTGCAGTTGTTGTTGGTAATAAAGTTGAGAACTGCGGTGAAAGGTAATACAAGAAAGTGAACCGCTAACGACGTCAGAGCCAGTGACGCCGATTATTGGGGGTTTTTTGATTTAGATTTGGTTGGAGCAGGTGTACGCAAAGGCTCTCCACCCCGTATGTGCACAACAGTAGAATCCAAGTGCTGTCTTTCCCTGTGAAGGAACCGGCTTACATTAACTGATTTTGGCCAGAATTCCTTGCTGAAGACAGTTAGATAATACTGCTCCAGGACTCGAAGCTTAAAGTTGACGAATTTCAAAGTAGTCCGATGCCCCGCTTTCAGGCAATTCAGAGGGAAAGCTGCATCCAGACGTGTCGGTGGACGAATTGGAGGCAACAAAAGTTTTCTTAAACTGAGAATTACGGTTTTTTCCCACCGGAGCGCTACTAGCGGGTGCCGCTGTAGCGTATTCCAAATTCTCCATTTTCTGGCACCGCTTCTCCAAGTATTCATAAAATCCTTTGCTGTAGGTATAGCATCCGACGAAAGGTGCTCTTCCCACTTCATTTGCGTTTTAGCGTCCAACTTCTGCAGCAGCAGGTTAATTATCATGCAGTGGGATATCTCCAAATCCGTTCCTTATGTTTGCAAAGCACGCATATGCAAATTGACTACATCCAAAAACTCCCGGAGCCTTTTAGTAGATGGCAAATCCATTCTCTTGACCCCAAGAATCTTCTTGATGTGTGCCTGAAAAACAACTAGTTTGTTACTAAAACGTTTATTAAGTATATCCAGCGCCACACGATAATTGGCCCTGGAGAGTTCCAAAGGTCGAACCGAATCCAAAGCCACATCAGCGAGGCTAGAGCGAAGGTGTTGGAACTTCTCGATGTCGCTGAGATCCGCATCCACGTCGATCATCGAATTGAACATAGCCATGAAGTCCGAATATTCGACGTATCCACCGGAAAACTTGGGTAGCTCAGCTCAGGAAGTCGCTGCTTGTGAGCCATTATGATGGTACTGTGTCCCGAATGGTTTGGTAGGGTAGTCGAATTGGCAGCAGCGCGCGAGTGGCCTAGTTCGAGAGCAGCCAGTAGCTCAGCCTTCAACGATATGACGAGCGTATCAAAGTTATTGGGCAACTCACTCCCAATCTCGTCTTGATTGAGCGCTTCCAGTTCATTATGAGCCTTATTAAACTTCTCTCGAATCTCTGCCAGCATGTCGATGCGAACGTCGATTTCCGTGGCGTTCAAATTAGCAATCTAATTGCCAGCGAATGATTCGCCGAGCCCGCTCATTCGACCATATAAAAACTGAACTTTACGCTTATAAAGACTCAGCCTGTTATTAGCCGTCACAATATTTTCACCCGCGCCTGTATTTGGCTTTCGCTTTCCATGTTTAACGGTGTGAAATGCAACGAAACAACGGAGAATAGATAACCGTTTAAGCGACGGCGCACAGACTTGAGAAAGAGAGAGTGAAGACACGAAAAGTCGAAACCGTGGCTGCAGTTGTGCAGAGAATGAGAGACTTGAAGATTATGCGACGGTGCACAGAAGCTGGAGCGAGAATGAGAGACACGAAAAGTCAAGAGCCGTGTCTGCTGCTGAGCATAGAATGAGAGATTCGACGATTAAACTAACGGAATCTCAGACGACCGCACTCTCACTGAATTTGCACATAAGCCGTTTTTATTCTGCACCAATGTATTGGTTCGTGGTTAAACTGCACATATATTGCTCAATGTAAATGTTTTTTATGATTTACATGTTTTTGTGATTTAAATGCTTATGTTAAATCACGTCGGGGTCACCAATGTTGAGCTAGTGAGCTTCTTCGCTAGCTATTGCTATGAGTTGGTCAAATAAAGTTCGATTGGTTAAAGTAATAGAAGCTGTAATTTATTGGCATTTAAGTATGTAGACCGGCGAATTCGAGTTGCGTAAAACGCGCTTAAAGACCGATGCAATTTAATATTGACTAAAGACGGTCTGATGGCCACGAAGATCAGCTCAAGATTATATGAGTGCTAGGTGCAGACAATATGAGTGATAAATTCAGATACTATTAAGGGCAGGCGGGCCGAATTGCCCGTGCCCTAATGTAAGCAAGCGAACGATGATCCGAGAGAGCGATAATGAAAGATCGAGGGAGCGACGAAGAAGGCGATGATCCGAGAGAGCGATGTATAGGCTGCTGCTGTGCGGGAACTTAAGTCGAGAGGTACAATGAGATGCAGTGGGCAGTACAAAATAGCAAACAATAAAAGGCATTTAATTTACTGCTGCACCACTGGCTATGACTTAACTTATATTAACTGAATATCAGGCTGGGAAACCCAACAGTCTCGTCGAATCAAGGCCTTCCATCCTGGGAGATATTGTCCACATTTCTGGATGGCAGATGCCGCACTCTTGAGGGCATTCAACAAGCCATGCAAGGGCAAGATGGTTAGGTTGGCAAGGCTGAGAAAACCGTGAGTACAAAACAGTTAAAGGCTTTCGTAGCATCAACGCTCCCGCTCCAGTTTCTTGTGCGTTTTGTGATGGCGCTAGCCATACAATTGCAAATTGCGAGCGCTTTAGGGGGCTATCGCTGAATAAGCGCCACAAAGAATCAAGGAGGCTAGGCTTTTGCGTGAATTGCCTACGAAGGGCAATGAAGGATTGCCGATCAGGTCCCTGCCGTACCTGCCAATTGAAGCACCACTCCCTCTTGCATTTCGGTCGTTCACCAGAGACCGTTCACTTTGGTTCCCCGAACGAAGCCTCGCAAGCACAACCAAGCCATACCGCCATGGTTGCTTTGTCACCCGCATTGCCGCAAGCCCTCATATCCCAAAGTCCGTCTGATGCTGTGTTATTAGCCACTGTCGTCGTTCTCGTCAAAAACAGCTCTGGAACTTTCGTCCCTTGTCGTGCACTTTTGGACATGGGATCTCAAGTGCATTTCGTGACAAGTCGTCTAGCCAATCAACTTAAACTTCGAAAAACTAAATCGCACACCGCAGTCTCTGGCATAGGCGATGCTAGCTTCTCAACAACAGGTATCTCGGTGGATCTCGTTCTGAAATCTCGGATTTCAGAGTTCACCACTATCATCACAGCCGTCGTTGCGCAGAAGATTACGGATCATCAACCTCGCTCGTCGATTAGCATTTTTGGCGTATACCTTCGCATATCAAGCTTGCTGACCCTTCGTTCTACCAGCCGCAGCGGATTGATCTGCTCATCGGAGCCGGACTCTTCTTCGAGCTGCTATGTGTGGGACAAATTCAGCTGGCGCCTGGATTACCCTTGCTACAGAAGACCCATTTTGGATGGATTCTATCTGGTGGCGGGCACTCGGCTCTCAATCTCTCGTCGTTCATCGCAACCCAATCTTCGGATGACATCAATCACAATTGACTTGGTTCGTAAATTTTGGGAAGTGGAGCACATCTTTGAGCCGATCGCTAGGGCAACAAAGGAGGAGCTTCATTGCGAGGAGCATTTCGTTAGCACTCACACTCGTTTACCCTCTGGGGAATACTCGCTTGTCTTTAAAGCGAAGTGTGGAGTCCTTGGGCTATTCCTATTTGCAGGCAAAGCGGCGTCTGGAAAACATGGAGCGCAAATTCGTCCGTAATCCAGTTCTTTACGCAAAATATTCGGCATTTATGAAGGAGTACCTGTCCCTCAATCATATGTCGCTGGTGCCAAACGAAGATAGGCACAAGTGCAAATATTTCTTGCCACATCACTGCGTCATCAAAGAAGACAGCTCCACCACAAAGCTGAGGATCGTATTCGACGGCTCGGCAGCCACCATATCTGGTCTTTCGCTAAACAATCTGCTCATGTCAGGTCCCACCATTCAGGCCAAAATATTTCACACGCTCATTCGTTTTCGTACATTTTCCATTGCTCTTACAGGTGATATCGGTAAAATGTATAGGTGCGTGCGTGTCTCAATGCCTGACACCATGCTCCAATGCATATTATGGCGGGACTCTCTTGACGATGACATACAGGTCTTCAAGCTAACACACAGTCACCTATGGTACTAAGCCTGCATCGTTTTTAGCTATTCGAGCTATGCACCAGCTGGCCATGGATGAGTCATCATCGTATCCATTGGGGTCGGAAACCATTCTACAGAACTTCTTCGTGGATGATATGATATCTGGAGGGAATTCGGTCGAGGACGAACTGGATATTATGCGTCAAACCACGGATCTTCTTGCTCGAGGCAATTTTCAATTGCGGAAATGGTGCTCCAACTCTCTAGATGTGCTTCGTACCGTCCCAGAAGCCGAAAGGGAAAGCTTTCTCAAGCTGGATGATGGCAGTGATGTAACAAAGGCGTTTGGGCTCATTTGGGAACCTAAGGACTGCTTTCTGTTCACATTGGCTCCACAAATCGGTGTTGGCAAGCACACTAAGCGTTCGGTATTGTCGACCATTGCGCGCTGCTATGACCCTATGGCATTGATCGGACCTACTCTGACCAGAGCGAAAATAATCATGCAGCGCATGTGGAGAGACAAGCTGCATTGGTATGAGAGCCTTCCTCAGTCGTTAGACTCAGCTTGGACTGAGTTTTGCAAGGACTTCGCCACTGTGGGTCACGCCACATTTCCTGGCTATATACTTTAACCCAAGGCAAGGTTTGAATTGCATGCCTTTTGTGATGCCAGCCTTCAGGCCGCTGAGGTTCACTTGCTTTGTTCGAAGGCAAGGGTTGCCCCACTAAAAACCCTCACGGTTCCCAAGCTTGAGCTATGCGCAGCGTTCCTAGTGGCAAACTTACTTCGCGAAATCAGGAAAATGGATACCTTTGATTGCCCAATTCATTGTTGGTCGGATTCAACTGAGGTCCTGTCTTGGTTGCGAGAGGAGCCATCCAAGTTCAACGTATTTGTATCCAACAAAATCGCCGAAATTCAACAACTTACGAGGGGCATGGATTGGCGCTATGTGCCAACTGAGATGAACCCGGCTGACATTCTTTCGAAGGGAACAGCGCCGCAGGGTCCCTTGCATTCTATGTTGTGGATGAATGGACCTACCTTCTTTCAAGGCGAACGAAGTTGCTGGCCTGAACGGTGCTCGCCAGAAATTAACCTTCTGGAAATTCGACACCGGGTATTGCTGTCATCTGAGCGTGCCGACATCTCGCTATCGTTTAAGCACATCAACTCATTTGGAGTCATGCTGCGCATCTTCGGCTACGTTCAGAAGTTCATCAGTCGGACGAAGACACCGGACCTCTCTTTAGACGACCTTCGAAAAGGATCCCATTTGTTATGTCGCATCGTTCAACGGGCCCATCTGTATCCTGAGTACCGTACTCTGCAAAAAGGGAACTGCGTGCAGTCATCCAGCAGTATCGCATCGCTTTCGCATTTCATAGATGACTTTGGTCTAATACGTCTTGGTGGTCGCCTGCGGCACTCAACTCTCAGCTTCGATGCACGCCACTCAATCATTTTGCCCAGGTATCATCCACTGACGTTCGCTATCATCACACACTTTCATCGGAAGCATCACCATGCGGGTCCGCAGTCGTTGCTTGGAGCAATTCGCTTACAGTTCTGGCCCATCGGCGGCCTGAAGATTGTGGCTCGTGCCTTGAGGAAATGCGTCATCTGCTGCAGACCTCGTCTTGTGAACACATCATGGCTGACCTACCGAAGGATCGAATACAGGATTCGCCTGCATTCAGTGTCACCGGAATTGCCTATTGTGGTCCCTTCTACTACAAGCCAGATGGCCGCAATTGACCTCACATGTAATGCTATATTAGCGTCTTCATCTGTTTTACCACAAAGGCAGTCTGGTTGGAATTGGTAAAGGATCTATCAACTGCAGCTTTCTTGAGTGCCCTCAAACGCTTTGTCGTGACTCGCGGCATTCCCCGATGCATTTGGTCGGACAATGCCACCAATTTTGTGAGCGCAAGGAACGAGTTGGATGACCTTCGTCGGCTATTCATGAGCGAGAAGTATCGCGCTGAAGTCCATAATCACTGCCTCAACAACGGCTTCGATTGGAAGTTCATACCGCCCCGCTCGCCTCACTTCGGGGGCTTGTGGGAAGCAGCAGTGAAGATGGCCAAACAGCACTTCTATCGCTCTGTGGGATCGTCACTCTTTGGCTTCGACGAGCTCAACTCTCGTCCTCTTATTTCAATTTCAGAAAACCCTGAAGATCTTGGCGTCCTCACAACGGGACATTTCTTGATTGGTCGTCCGCTGATGGAGTTTCCCGAGCCAGACGTTACGGCTCTCAACTTCAATCGACTCGATCGTTGGCAACGAGCTACTTGTGCCCAGCAGATCTTTTGGAAGCGTTGGAGTGAGGAGTACTTGACTCTGCTCCAACAACGTGCCAAATGGCGCACGCCACAACGATCAACGATGTCGTCTGCATCAAGGACGAAAACTTGCCGCCACTGAAATGGCCATTAGCACGAGTGATCGAGGTCATCACTGGAGCTGATGGTGCCGTGCGAGCTGCCATCCTGCGGACACCATCTGGAACCACACGTCGAGCTGTCAACAAGCTGTGCGTCCTTCCCGTTAAGGAAAAGCCCTGGTCTTTCAACGGGTGGGAGTATGTTCGGAGCAGCAGCTGGCAGTAGCTCTTAAGAATAACAATTAGCTCAGTTATATTCCTCTTAAATTATCTAAGATCATCTGTTCGCATGCTCTCGGTGCATACGCACACACCATCACACTCATGTTCGCCGCGCCTTTTGCTTATATGGCAGTGCGTCGGTCAGCTTGGGTTCACATTCGGTCAAATTCGTCGTCGAACGCAGCATCGCCCTTCATTACCTAGCGGCCATCAAAATTGTATAATCACGCTACAGCGGTTTCTTGACTTGCTAAATACCCACTAAAAAACACAAAGCTTACTGCCACGGCCTTTAAAATTGAATCTAAACATTGAAAATACACAAACCCTAAACCCCAACAACGGAGTATAATTTTTGTAAATGTGAAGTCAGAGTTGCCGAAAAAGCTCGCCAGCTTCCAACAGACACATTTATGTCGAAAATCAGTGACGCTTCTGCAGCTGCTATCACATGCGGTCCACAGTACACTCAGACAGCTCGGATTAGATGCCAAAGAGGTAGCACCCCGAGTAATATTGAAGGGCTACTCCTATTGAAGAAGCGACTCAGAAGGGAGTGCATCAGAACGAACGACCCACGAGTGGACAGAATGAACAGAAAAATAGCAAACAGAGTCCGAAAGAAGCTGGCGTTGAGGAGGGCTGAGGACGTGGACAGAATGCGACGAGAAGCAACTGCTGACGAGAGTTCCAACTCTGGAATCTTACTCGGCGGTTCAAGAGGCAAGCCACCCCATCAAGAAGACAGGCGGCTCGTGGGCAAGATCCCCAGAGGATAGGGCGGAGGCATTTGCGTCAAACCTGAAGGATAGGTTCCAGCCTTACCAGACGACTTCAGCAAGGAGGACCGAACTGGTAGCTAATAAACTGGAAGAACCCCACCAAATGGAACTCCCAGTGGCTCCAATCACGCCACAGGAGGTTAAAGAAAACGTTGGAAAGCTCAAATCCAAGAAAGCCCCAGGATATGATAGCATTGACAATCAAGTCACCAAACCCCTGCCCCATAGAGCTCTATTGTTCCTGCTTCTCATTTTCAACTTTGCACTGAGGCTTAGCTATTTACCCAAGGTATGGAAAAGATCCAGAATTGTACTGTTCCTCAAACCCAACAAATCACTAGATGACATGAACAACTACAGGCCAATAAGTTTGTTCTCAACGTTAAGCAAGCTTTTTGAGCGATGTATTTTGAAAAGACTGCTGGACACAGAAGACATTATACGTAGCATAGACACCTAAGAAATGAAGACCCAAAGACCGCACCATAACTGGATTATGCTTAATCCTTTCAGCTTAGTTATCCTTCTATCTTCTAATTACGTACCCCGATTTTAAAAAAACCAGTCGACCTTACCACAGATGCTTCTGGTTACGGTCTAGGAGCCATTCAAAATCAGAACGACCGACCCATTACAATGATTTCTCGCACATTATATGATAATGAGCTGAATTTCGCAACAAACAAAGGAGAACTTCTCGCCATTGAATGGTCCCTGAAGAAACTTCGAAATTATATATATATGGCGTTAAGAATTTAAACATTTTAAAATTCTCCAGTCGGGACTCGTTACTGCAAAACCTAAAAGTCGACGTAGTTAACGCAATCCATTGCGAACTACCAACACTAGCATTTATTCAACATAAGTTGGTAGAAGCATTCCCTTCAACTACATTTAAGCACTGTACTGTACTGTACAACTACATTTAAACACGGACATTACAGATACCTTTGAACAAAGGGAAAAAATGAAAACAGAGCATAACCGAGCTCATCGAGCAGCTCAAGAAAACGTTAATCAAGTCCTAAAGGAATATTTTTATTAAAAATGACACAAGGACATTATGTCCGTATTATTAGACAACTTTGAAATCCCTTGCTAAAATGGCACGCTGCGTAAAGATAGACAAACAACTCATCAATACGGTAGACCTTATACTTATGGCAACCATACAGTATAATGTACAATCCACTCGGTGACAAATTAAAACCTTATTGAGATAATACATTCTGCATCTGACGAACTCGAAAAGCATATAAGTAAAAAATTTCACGAGGCTTAGAAGAAAAGACCCAAACAATACTAGACGTATTCCCTAAAGACCACATGACTAGTGACTCAGCACTGACATCGCACATATTAGCACCCTAATAGCTATGCTGAGACTACACCACAAGAAAGCTCGTAGTATTAACCTACTATGAACCGCTTTAAAAGTGGTTGCCGGAACCCCAGACTTTGATGACTAGGAACAAGTTAGGTTTAGGCAGGGGTAATTAACAGAAACAAAAAACAGACAAATAGAAATTAATATGAAGATGCAATAAACGCTATCAACGGGATAAGCGAGACAGAAACTGAACACCTGCCTGAGACAATACTAGCAGAATACAGAATTATGATTGCAGAACTAGAAAGTTTATTACTTACATTGACTTTAGCTAAAATCGAAAAATAGAAATAGAAAATCAGCCCAACCATAATAAATTACATTGATATCACAGAGAATATGAATAAACATCTGACAAATGTTAGCGCACCAAATGTTCTAGAAGTTTCCACTATCAAAGCCTTTCAGAATAAAGATATTTTGCATTTTTTAATCAAGCTCCCAATCCCTCAAAGGACATGTAAACAGATAAACGTTCGCCCAGTCCAGCATAATAGGGTATTATTAGTCTTCGAGGACAAAAATACGGTCGCTGATTGTGGAACGCACATTTTCGCCGTGAAAATTTGCAGAGATGCAGTAGGCACAACATTCTGCAAGAAACTCGAGTCGGGTTCCTACGCACAACAACTGGTATCAGGATCCGCCGCTACATGTGGCACCCACTTTGGACACCTGGACACCTTTGGACACCCCAATCATGGGGGTCGACGGTCGTCATTAACGACGCAATCTTGACCGTCATATCCCCCAACGGGGATAAACAACTTATCTCTGGGAATTACCTTATAAAATACACAGATAAAATATTTCTAAACGGAAGCCAGTTCACCAATCCCCATGGCATTCTAAAAAAAAAGGCCAGTAGTTTCTGCAATGTCCCAAGTCAACATAACTTTAAGCCGGGAGCGACTCAGCCTACCGTTCCTCCACGATTTGAGCCATTCAGCACATTCCACCTCAACGGCGAGCGATATCCGATCTAGCGGATGCGCAGCCGACAGCCGCGCAGAGGCGAAATCCGATGCCGCACACACGCGCGCTTTAAGACCAACGGACAAATGGTCACGAGGCGATAACTTGGTGGATCTGTGGGAACTCTGCCGACGTAGGGTAGCGTTAAGATAAAGTTTAAGAAATATCAAGAGTCAGCCTTTAGTAGCGCACTGGTCCTCACGGACGATCAAATCTATCACCCTCACGGGCTAATAAACATTGTAAAAACCAAGATCAAATATTAAATTTTGGGAAAATAATAGCAGTCACATCCTTAGTTTTGGAGGAGCCAGTTGTGAGATAAAAACTTGTCGCTTAGGGGCAGCTAAAGAGTTTGCAGACCCTACACACGATTCTGGTTGCATGCGCTCCGAGGTGATAAATTCGGCTACCGAATTTCCATCACCAGCAGCTGTCGTTGCCTTTGGAGTAGCAAACGATATCTACTACTGCACTTTTGGAGTGGTCGGAGTCAGTTTTTCATCATCGGTTGGCTGAGGGCCAGTTAGCACTTGCAGATCCCGCGGAGTGACGCTTTTGCGCCTGGGAGACTCATTCAGTAGTTTTAAGCCACTAAATTGAGATTACATGGCTAGGAGCCGATCGTATGGCTGTTTGACCCACGGTCAGCTGCTTAAAGCCCTTCCGGGTCTGCCTCATAAATACAACCAACCGGCATGCCTCACAACTGTAATGCAAACCATTCCGTTTTGAGACGGCATCCCCCACGAGGAATGAAAACCCAGCGCGTTTTGCGTGCATTTAGCTATCGCAGAGCCAGCAGGGGTTACTTGGCTGGTCATGGGGGATCTGCATCTTGCAGGTTTTTTTTTTGTCACAGACCACAGAGAATTTTATTATACAAAATAATATACAAATGTTATTTTTTTTCTTACAAAAAAAAATAGATATCAGTCCAGTGTGCCTGACACACGCTTAAGGGGGAATTGGTAAAAACTGAAAGGAGAGCGGTGTCAGCAGCTGCAGTGAGAGAGAGAGCGCACAGAAAGTTTCGAGAGCGTGAGAGAAAGAACAGTTATTTGAGTTTTGGTGATAGGGAGAGAGTGATAGAACAGCAAAAGCTACAAGCTTTTGTAACACACGCAAATATTTAAATTATGTTTATACAAAATTAAAAGGCATGCACTCACGCTTAAGGATAAACTTTAAGTAAACAGGTAATTAGGGATTTTATTGAGTTTATCATTTTCAAAAAACACCGGCTGTTTATGTAAAATAAAAGGAGATATGGGGAGCTCAAAACAAAAACGGGTCTAATCACTACAAAAGAGAAAGATCTTGATGTCGAGATCCTTGTGATCTCAAGGTGAACCGTCGTCTTTTTCATCAGCTGCCAAACGCTACACCTACAAACGTTTCTTATCTACGTTTATAATCTTCGTCTCGTTGCTCTTAGTTGCTCTTCTGGTCTGACGAGCATGTGAGATGGCTCGGAGGGGTCCTAGCTGAGGCCACCGGACGGGTTGCAGGTTGCGGATAGCGAATGACCTACCTGTGGAGGTAGGCCAGCTGCGAATAAGCGGTCATCCCTAGGGAAGGCACCGAAATAAGCAGTCCCGGACAGCCAGCGGGTGTTCGCGAAGTAGCAACACTGACGATGCGCTTGTGGTGCCGCCTCATTTAAGTAGCTCACACACACCCCATCCCTACACATTACCTACCCACATCCCTACCCCCACACTCATCTCACACCGGGCCGGACTAAGCGTGTTATTCGACCCGTGCCGAGAGTCAGCCTGGCTGGGGGCCCGGTATAAAAACTAGCCCAGTCGCTAACGGAGGGCTCAGGGACTTGGCAGCCCCCTGTTCTAATGATGCCTTATCCGGGCAACGTGAATCTCTGCCCGGACGGACCGCCACTTTCTTTGCAAATCGTGGGATTTATTATGGAGAACAATTTAAACAAAACAAAAAACAAAAATGAGTCTGGCGCTCCCCAACTGCCAACTGGGAGCAATCCCATACAGGGAAAGGCATCGGCCCAAAGGCCTGGCCTGACCCGTGATATAGCTGGTAAAACCAGTGCGGCGGAAGACGCTAGGGCGAACCCGAAGGGGTCCCATCCCAGTTCTGGGGTGGGTGGCAAATCGCCGACCAAGGTTGATACCTTGGCAGAGTGGCTCTGCAACCCTGCGGCTGCTCTGCCTGCTGGTAAGGCTGCGGAGAGCGAGTTGCCATCGACTAGCGCCCAAGCCAAAGCTTACACGTATGCCGAGAGGAGGAGTGCTGGCAACATACTCCGTCGGCAAAATGCAATCACGATGTCCAGCCCGACCGACCAGTGGAGGAAAAAGGTCGAATGGGCATCAAAGGTGCTGCCCAACTTTGGCAAAGAGGCACCGAAGAGGGTTGCCCCGCCGAAGACGACAGCCCCGCAAACCAAAAGGCAGCGCTCACAGGAGACTCCTGGACCGGCTCCAAAGCGCTCCAGAGTGCTGCCGAACGTATCGTTCGCGCAAATTGCCAAAGAGAGGACGCTGATCGGCGTCCTGGATAAAGGCAGCGCGGACTCGAAGATCCCCAGGAACCAGTGGAAGTGGGTGGAAGCGTCACTGGCCGACCGCTGCTTCGAAGTACTGGACAAGCAACCCGGCCCGCCTCCAGTCTGTAAAGACTTGGGGTGGTATCAGTGCTGTATTAATATTATAGCCTGCGAAGACGAGCGCTCCGTCCAGCTCTATAAAGCAGAGGTAGCGCAAGTGGGAGAGGTATACCCAGAGGCGAAACTTGTCGCAGTCGACTGGAGCCAGGTGCCCAGTAGGCCCAGAGCGCGAGTTTGGGTGCCCGCCTCCATAAAGGAGCCTGAGCGCATCCTAAAAATGCTGCAGCGGTGCAACCCGGAGCTACCAACCTCCGATTGGAGGGTAGTTAAGGTGGAGGCGACTCAAGGCCCGATGCACCAGGTGGTTCTCGTCCTCAATAAGGAATCCTTAGCTCCAATTGAGGCCAAGAAAGGAGAACTCAACTTTGGCTTTAGTGCGGTGAGCATCAGGGTGTACAAGTCGGATGCAGCGGCCGAGGCACGTCCTGTCGACAACCCAGTCGAGCAGGACGTTGCCTCGGAGATCGAAGCATCCGATGACGACCCAGAGCCTGCCCACGACGGCTACTCTTCCGACACGGCTCTTATGCGAGAGTTCGAGGCGATGTGTCGCGATGACACCATCGAGGACGACTCGGACGCCGATAATACAGTGGTGGAGAACTCTGTCGATGTCTCTAAGACTCCTTCAGATAAATCTCCACCACTGTAAAGCAGCATCCGCTGCCCTCATACTCCGCTTGGAAGCGAGCGGAGCAGACATAGTCCTGATCCAAGAGCCTTGGGTAGTAGGAGACAAGGTCTGTGGATTAGCGACGAAGGAGCACAAGCTTATTGTAGCTCAGAAAGAAGGTAAAATACGTACCTGCATTCTTGCAAGGAAGCACTTAAATATCTTTCTGCTCCACAACTTTAGCAATGGTGACAACACAGCGGCAAGCCTTGAACTACAAGGTTCCCAAATAAGGCTGATGTCGTCCTACATGGCTCATGAGGAAAGCGATCCTCCCGGTGACCTAGTTCGCAAGCTCACCAGAGATAGCGCAAGGTCGGATATAGGCCTTGTAATAGGCTGCGACGCCAATGCCCACCACACCCTATGGGGGAGTTCGGACACGAATGTAAGGGATGAGTCATTATTCAGCTTCATCCGTAACTCTAATCTTCTTATCTGCAATCGGGGCAATGATCCTACGTTTATAATTAAGAATAGACAAGAGGTAATTGACCTAACTTTAGTGTCTCACAAAATGTCAGACTTAGTAACGAACTGGAAAGTTCTGGGGGACCACTCCTTTTCGGACCACAGGTATATCGAGACCACACTATCTCTCGAGAACCCAAAACCCACTGTCTTTGCTAACCCTAGGAAAGCCAACTGGGAAAAATATGTCACAGTCATGGAGGGACTTCTTCCCTCCAAGGCACCAATCTGCCTGAACACAGAGCACGATCTAAATCATCTAGTGGACAGGCTTACTAAAGCATGCAACACGGCTTTCACGGCAGCATGCCCATCAAACCAACACAAATAGATACCCTACGAAAAAGCTGCAGGTCCCTCTTCAACAGGGCCAAACGCGCTAACGAGGAGCAACACTGGGCAGCTTATAAAAATAGTCTGGCCCTATACAAGAAAGAAATCAGACAGGCAAAAAGGGCCTCTTGGCAAAGATTTTGTTCTGAAATCGAGGAAACGTCGGAAGCTGCAAGACGCAAGATCCTCTCCAAAACGACCCCCTCGGTGGGATACCTTAAGAGAAGCGATGATACGTGGACTAACTCCAGTGAGGAGTCCCTACACATTCTTCTCGACACTCATTTTCCAGGGTGCTCCATCAATGGACCGACTCACCTCCCTAGTGAGGGTTCGATCACCTCAATGGAGCACATTCTCTCAAAACGGAACATAGGCTGGGCAATAAACAGCTTCCATCCGTTCAAATCCCCTGGTCCGGACCAGATCATTCCGGCACAATTACAAAAAGCCGGAGACACAGCCATCAACTGGCTGCGATGTATCTTTAAGAAGATACTGGTAGTGGGGAGAATACCACACGCTTGGCTTAAGGCAAAAATAGTCTTCATCCCTAAAGCAGGTAAAGCCTCGCATTCCATACCAAAGGACTTTAGACCAATTAGTCTATCATCCTTCCTTCTCAAAACCTTTGAGAGACTCGTCGGGCTACACTTGAGAACTACTATAAATCCTCAATTGTTGTCAGGAGCACAGCATGCCTACCGGAAAGGAAAATCCACGGAAACGGCACTTCACGAAGTAATTTCGGGGATAGAGAAATCACTATACCTCAAAGAATACTGTCTAATCGCTTTTCTAGATATCGAGGGAGCTTACAACAACGTCATACCCGGTGCCATTACGGAAGCGCTGACTGACCTTGGGGTGGATCGTCACTTGGTGATGCTCATTGATCAATTGCTCACATGCAGGACGGTGACATCATCGATGGGATCGTCCACTCAGTCAAGGTATGTCAGTAGAGGCACACGGCAAGGTGGTGTCCAATCCCCCCGTCTATGGAACATAGCAGTCAACAAGATTCTATGTGACCTGGAAGGGGGGGGCTGCAAAGTCGTGGTATACGCGGACGACGTAGCAATTATCTTCTCGGGCAAATACCCTCAAACACTCTGCGACTTAATGACCGCAAAGCTCGCGAAACTGTCAAGGTGGACAGAATCGCGAGGTCTTGGAGTTAATCCCTCAAAGACAGAACTTGTGCTATTTACAAGCAAATACAAGATTCCGTCTCTAAACCCCCCCATATTAAACGGATGCAGGCTCTCCTTTAGCGACAGTGCCAATTACCTAGGGTTAGTAATCGACAAAAAGATAAACTGGAACCTGAACATCAAAGACAGAGTGAAGAAGGCCACGATAGCCCTCTACACTTGCAAAAAAGCTATTGGCCTGAAATGGGGCATGAACCCAAGTATAGTCCAATGGATATACCAAGCCATAGTCAGACCGATAATACCTTATGGAGTTACTGTATGGTGGCCGGCCTTATCAAAAAGGACGATCACCAGACAACTCGACAAAGTTCAGCGAACAGCCGCCCTTTGCATCAGCGGAGCTCTTCGTACCACTCCAAATGATGCGCTAGATGCCATTCTGTGCCTCCAAAGCCTTGCCCTCGCAGGAAAAGAAAGGGCACTAATGGCTGCAATACGACTGAGAGACTCCGACCAATGGGCACCACAGCACACAGGTCACTCCTCAATTCTAAACGGCACTTCCGTCCCTACTAAAACGGACTACTGTGTTCCAAGGGAATACACAGATACCCCCTTCTATGCAATTATCCCCCACAGAGACGAGTGGAGTGAGGGACCCCCAGGCCCAAAAGGGGCCCTAAACATCTTCACAGATGGATCAAAGCTGAACAATAGGGTCGGAGGAGGTATATACTCCGAACAGCTAAACATTAGGCACTCCTTTAGACTCCCTGATCACTGCAGCGTCTTCCAAGCGGAGGTCATTGCAATCAAGGAAGCCCTAAACTACCTTCAGGAAACTACCGCCAGGGTAACCCGCGTAAATATCTACAGTGATAGCCAAGCCGCAATCAAATCGCTTAATGCGATCTCCTCAAACTCGGCCACCGTTGCAGATTGCCGCAAATCTCTTCACGAGATGGCTCAGCAATTTGTTATCAGCCTTATATGGGTCCCTGGACATCGAGGGCAACTGTATTGCAGACGAGCTGGCCAGACATGGCACTACAACCCCCCTTCTCCAAGACAAGGAGGGTACTCGTATGCCGATGGCCACATGTAGGCTCATAATAAAGGAGCAATATAAGCAACTAACAGACAACAAGTGGCAATCAGTACCACGTTGTCGTATAACTCGGCAAACATGGCCAACCATAGATAGGAAGCGCACCTCTGAGCTGTGCAGGCTCGGCAGACGAAGGTGCAGCGCAGTCATTCGCTCCCTAACGGGGCACTGGTTAATAGGTACCCATGCTAATAGACTGGGCGCCCCATACAATGATTTTTGCCGTAGCTGCAGAGATGAGGAAGAGGAGAAAACGGTGGAACACCTGTTCTGCTCTTGCCCAGCTCTCAGCAGAAGAAGGCTACAGCACTTGGGCTTGCCCTTCATTTCAGACATTTCGGTAATGTCTGCCATATGTCCCAGGAAGACAGCTAATTTCATAAAAGCTGCAGGCTGGGACAACTGTTGACCATAGGTCTCGCAATGCGAGAAGGGGCAGATTCCCCCGCGGTATCACAACGGGCCGGAAACGGCCTAAGTGTGCTGGGCTCCCAGTGAGTCTAGCAGCTGCTGTAACCTAACCTAACCTGCTCTTAGTACCCCGCTGAGCGAACAAACAAGTGCAAAACAGAATCGAAACAAAAGAAAACTGTAATTGACAGCACGATGGGTGAGCGGGTCGGTCCCCTCCGATCGCCAAAAGGCAACTTGGACAAATTTACTGTCACAAAAAGAATCAACTTTTTCAACTGATTCAAAATGCATTGTGATTTCGAGAAATAATGACAAACAACACAGACAAACGATTTAAATTATCCCCAATCAAAAAAATTATTGAATACACTTGTGGAGGGGAAGTATTCTTCTGCGACACTCTCAAAAGCGGTGACCTTTTAGCTAGAACTAAAAACACCCAATAAGCCGAAAAACTACTTAGGTTTAACAACTTTACCAACGACATTCCAGACACAGTCTCCAAGCATCGCACTCTTAATACTTGCAAGGGAGTCATATATTCAAATAGCCTACGAGGTAAACCTGAAGATATCCATCCATCATCCTATATTAAAAAAATACTTTTACTAACTTTTTCATCAACCATCCTCCGGACCACAACATGATTGGCTATGAAAGAGCAAGAGCAGCAGGTGCACGCTGGGGGGCTCTGCAAAAAATAACCACAGAGCTAAAATACTTACAAAATTCATATTTTTCATTCTTTTCTCCACCTATTACACATTCACCCACATTGACATCTCCTTCTGTTCACCTGATTTATATCCATTCATAGATTGACAAATTTTAAACAATCTACATGGTAGTGACCATTACCCTATTCTTATCAGTGTATGTCGTACAAATGTACAGCAGACATCCAAACCGAAACCTGGACCTGGATTGGACCAAATTCGAAACCAAAACAGACTCCTTTAATGAAAACATCCCGCCATCCAACATCAACAAAGAAGCCGCTAATATCAATAAAACAATTCTTCAAAGCGCTCAGTTTACCATCCCTCAAACAACCAATAAAAAATGTCCCATGGTGGAGTAAAAAACTACAAGACCTCAATATCGAAAAAAACGAGCTGCTAATAAACTAAAAAAAATGCATTACCAACGCCATCATCCGTTTCCGTAAGAGTGCAGCAATGTTTAAAAGGGAACTCAAACTGTCCAAAAAAGAGTCTATCGGAATTTACCTCTGAAATTCAACCTCATACCCACACAACTAGAATCTGGACCAACATTAAAATACTTTGCGGGCTTTACAAAAAAAAAAGAAATTCATATAATTAACTCTCCTGATTCATATTTACCGATTTCCAACCCCAACGAAATAGCTAATAGATTTTCTAACTTTTGGTCTAAGCAATCAAGCAATCACACAAAAATCGGAATCCACGGTATTATAACACAACTACAATAATGGAATATAGAACCCATCATAATAAATTACGTCACTTATGTACTTAATAAAAAATAAAAAATAATATAAATAATATAATACATAATATATAATAATATAACAACTTCCACATCATAGTAAAATTTAATCAAAACCAAAGACAACATATAGCAAATTTAGACTACACTTTCCAAAAAATCTCTTAACGGAGCTCCTCTACGGGTTCATCATTATCATTAAATAAATGCAAACATCTACATGTCTGCAGAAAACTGACCTGTCAGTGGAAAATCTCTACAAACAATTTCGACATAGCCATTGTTTCGTATATGAAAATACTAGGGCTAATATTTGATTTCAAATATAAATGGACTAAACATATTGAGAAACTGCTTATTTCTCTAAAACAAAAACTAAATATTATTAAATGCTTATTTAATTATAAATTTAACTGCCATACAAACGCCCTAATTTCAATTATTAAATCAATAATAATATCAAAAATTGACTATGGATTATGTTTTTACGGTAATACATCACATTCACAACTTAAAAAAATACAAACTATCCGCAACAACTCAATAAGAATGACTTTAGGAGCATTCTGGACTATACCTTTTAATAATCTGCTAATGGAATCTACTATAAACACAGTAATAGAACGTAGTACCTTTCACCAAGCTAATTTTTCAAAAATATATAGTCCTCTAAAGATTCTCCACTAAACATTATAGCTAAGAATTTAAAAAAAAAAGCCATACACCAAAATTAAACTCACATCTACTATAAACAGAGGAGTAAAACTTTTCAATTTGTTGAACATAAAACCTCATTAAAAAGAAACAGTTACAGTTACACCAAAACTACCGCCTTGGAAATTGAATAAGAATGCAATAAATACAGAACTCTCAGATCTAAAAACCCAGAATACAAATCAAATTATCTTTCAACAACACTTTCTTAACTTCAAAAATAACCTACCTCACCATGTATTCATATACGCAGACGGCCCAAAAACCGATAACTTATGTTCATTCTCAATTACTACTGAAAAACATATTATAAAAATAGGACTAATTCCAAATTATTCAACAATTTTCTTCGCCGAGAGTATTGCAATTTATTAAGCTATTAAGACTTTTAAACTAAAACCAAACGTCAATATTACCCTGCCGCTATAAGGACTCTAATCATGACACACTTTCCTAAGATTATATTACTTTGGATTCATGGACACAAAAATATTAAGGAACACGAATTTGCTGACAGTCAAGCCAAACTGGCTTCAAAATTACCGCTAATTCAAACCAAACATCCAGATGGTATCAACGTATTAACGAAAACTCTAAAAATGTCAATCAGTATATTAAAAGTATAGATCATCAAACACTATCAAGACAAATTCAAACAAAATGGATTAGGCTTAGACTTTGACACACAAAGGCAACCCATGAACAATACATCAATCACAATATTAACAATATTTGCCGACATCAAAACAACATATCCACAATATTAGAATATATTTTAATTGACTGCACATCTAGTACCTTAAGTAATCTACGTTCCAATAAATTTTCTTTCCAACCCAACAAATTGCAATATCCTAAGTAACAACTTCTTTAAGGAAGCCAAACTATACCACTCATTCTAAACTAAATATTAAACAAAAAAATAATCAAATATAATAAAAATAAAATTAAAAATTAAGAAAAAAATATATATAAGTTAACAACTAAACATATAAGATGCACCCCCACACTCATACATTGTTATTTCTAAGTACGCAACACACGATCAGAAGTATTTGGTTGCCCTCAGCAACAAATACAACAACACACAACCTTAAGCATTTTGGTTGCCCTCAGCAACGAAGTAGTATTCTTGTAAACAATGCTGATCCGCTGCCAAGAGTTCTGCGCACAGCAACTGAAAACGGACACCCGTGCTGCTTGCGCAAGAATGCTGAGTCGGCATGCCGACTGTAGCGTATGGCGTGATGCATTGGCCTCACAGGGCTAACTTAAGCTTGAACATTTCTGTAGCCTTCAGTCTCAATCTAGATCGCAACATAAGACGCGTGAACGATTAAACTCCGGCATTGCCGTCAAAACATTACTTGTATTATCAATTATAGCTTACCACGTCCAAGACGGGCAACTGGGAAAGTTCCCACAACCTAATCACATTGTTCCAGCAGTCACCTGTTGGATTCATCATCGCCTCACCAAGAGAGGAGGTAACCACCGTCAGATCAGCCGCACATCGTCGCCGGACAGCGGGGTTACGACGGAAATTATAATTGGCGCCCAACCAATAAATAGGAACCCATACCATGTAAGTTCATAAGTGATTTCAGTTTTGGAGAAATTATTAATGAACGCCACGTACCGATACGTGTGATTCTATAAAAAAGTGTAAAGTAAAGTAAATATTGCTGCTTTCGTCTGCCAGCATTTCATTCCTTTAAATCATTGCATACTTTTATAAAATTGTTGCATACTTTTATAAAAATTGTTGCATACTTCTACAAAAAATTTTGCATACTTTTACCAGCGTTCCTGGTCAATAAAGCATTGCATACCTAAAACGAATAATTGTAGAATACTTTCGGCAGCATTAAATTTTTTGCTGCCTACCCTTAACAATTTTTATAATAAATATTGCATACCCCAAGATACACCAGTTTCCGTTATTGCCAACAGTTTTACCTGCCGATCTTTCTCGATCGGCCTAAGTTTTGAAAAGTGCCAACCATAAGCCAATGAGTTGGAGTTATAGGGAGGTAAAAGTTGAATATAATAGTGACGATAGCTGGGAGGGGGAAATCAATTGCTCAGTAGATCCTACTCCTGCAGATACCGTTGTAACTGAAGAAATGGAGCCGGGTTAAGTTCAGACTCTCATTGAGGGTGCCATCAGGCAAGCTTTAGCGCAACAACAAAATCAGTTTCAAGCACAAATAAACGCTTTAACTTCACAAGTACAGAGTTTGCAGGTGAAAGCGCCGCAAATCGTCACATATGAGAAAATAGCCGTCGATCCTAACGCCAAATGCGATATTCCCTTAGACATTATTAAATCTGTGCCGGATTTCTCCGGCGTACAGGGTGAGTATGTAGCGTGGAGGCAAGCAGCCATCAACGCATACGAACTATTCAAGAATTATCCAAAGAGCACTGCACACTACCAAGCGGTAGCGATCATTAGGAACAAAATCAAAGGCCCAGCTGGAGCCTTACTAGTGTCTCACAACACTGTCCTAAATTTCGATGCAATACTAGCTAGGCTAGATTGCACATACTCGGATAAAACATCCTTGCGCTTGTTGAGACAATGTTTGGAGTTAGTTACGCAGGGCGAAATGTCCCTGATGCAATACTACGATGACGTCGAAAAGAAACTCACGCTCGTAACTAACAAAATTGTAATGTCTCACGACCAAGAAGGCGCCGATTTGCTCAACCGGGAGGTCAGAGACGACGCCTTGCACGCCTTTATCTCCGGTCTTAGAAAGCCGTTGAGAGCGGTTGTGTTCCCTGCACAACCAAAAGATCTACCATCCGCACTGGCCCTTGCCAGAGAGGCAGAAGCTAGCATTGAGAGAAGCATGTTCGCGAACTCTTACGCTAAAGCCTTGCAAGACCGAGCGCAAATTGCTGAAGGTAACAAAAACCGTGCCCAAGGCAAACAAACCAGATTTAACAAAGATGAGCAAAATCAGGAGAGAAATCCCCATTTTGTGAAACGCCAAAAGGGCGGTCCCCAGCCCCAGGCCCCTAAAGACAATCAAACCGAGGATCCACAGCCCATGGAAGTTGACTCTTCCTCCAGATTTAGACAAAGAACTGACTACAGCAAGCGTCAGGCTAATGAGTCCAACGCACCAAAACGCAAGAACTCGTCAGACCGTTCAACAGGTCAAAGACGGCAACGCGTCAACAATGTCGTACAATCAGATTCCAAAGAAGCCGTAACAGAATTCGAGAGGGCGGCCAAAGAGGCAGTTGAAGAACTAGAGAGTGAGAACGAGTACGCACCTGGTGACGACTCGATTAATTTTTTAGGGAACACTCCCGGCTTCCGTACATTGAACGACGGTTGGCTGGGAGAACTCTGAAGATGTTGATTGACACTGGCGCGGCAAAAAATTATGTGAAGCCCTTAACAGAGCTAAAGACCATAACGCCGGTCGCCAAGCCATTCTCGGTAAACTCGATCCACGGGTCTACCGAAATCAAGCACAAATGCTTGATGAATATTTTCCAACATACTTCCCCGTTTTTTCTCCTCGATACCCTAAGTTCTTTCGACGCCATCATAGGCTTCGACTTGCTAACACAAGCCGGAGTCAAATTGAACTTGGCAAAAAACACTCTGGAATACCAGGGTACATCCGAAAAACTCCAGTACTATCAATGTGCTGATGTGAACTTCACCGATGTCAACGACATCGTAGTCCCCCCCCTCCGTAAAGAAAGAGTTTAGGGACATGATACTCAGAAACAAAAGAGCCTTCTCAAATGCAGATGAAGCTCTCCCTTTTAATACTGCTGTCATCGCTACAATCCGAACAGTAGACAATGAGCCTGTGTATTCAAGATACCCGAGTCTCATGGGTGTTTCTGACTTCATAAACAAAGAAGTCAAAGAATTACTGGACGATGGCATTATCAGGCCCTCCAGATCGCCTTACAACAGCCCAACATGGGTGGTTGATAAAAAAGGCACTGACTCATACGGTAACCCAAAAAAAAGGTTGGTAATCGACTTCAGGAAACTGAACGAAAAAACCATACCGGACCGTTACCCCATGCCAAGCATCCCCATGATCTTAGCAAATCTAGGAAAGGCAAAGTACTTCACTACCCTCGACTTAAAGTCTGGGTACCATCAAATCTACCTTGCGGAGCATGACCGCGAAAAGACTTCGTTTTCAGTAAGCAGCGGCAAGTACGAGTTCTGTCGCCTACCATTCGGCCTGCACAATGCAAGCAGCATATTCCAAAGGGCAATAGACGATATCCTGAGGGAACATATAGGAAAGATTTGCTTTGTCTATGTAGACGACGTCATAATTTTTTCTAAAAACGAAACGGAGCACCTTCAACACATTAACATTGTGTTAAAATGTCTAATCGACGCCAACATGCGTGTAGGCCCTGAAAAGACTCGATTTTTCAAGGAAAGTATCGAGTTCCTGGGTTTCATCGTAACCAAAGACGGAGCAACATCCGATCCCAAAAAAGTTAAGGCCATTCAGGAATTCCCTGAACCAAAGAGTGTCTACAGCGTTAGGTCTTTCTTGGGGCTAGCCACCTACTATAGGGTCTTTATTAAGGACTTTGCCGCTATAGCGCGTCCGATATCGGACATACTTAAAGGGGAAAATGGTTCAGTTAGTAGGCACGTATCAAAGAAAATCCCTGTTGAATTTAATGAAGTTCAACGCGATGCATTTCACCGTCTGCGGAGTATTTTGGCATCAGAAGATGTCATGTTAATGTATCCAGACTTCCAGAAACCGTTCGATTTAACCACTGATGCTTCGGCCAGTGGAATTGGCGCGGTTCTTTCCCAAGGCAATAGGCCAATAACAATGATTTCTCGCGCCTTAAAACAGGCCGAACAAAACTATGCCACTAACGAAAGAGAATTGCTGGCCATTGTGTGGGCTTTAGGCAGACTGCAGAACTTTCTGTACGATTCTAGGGAAATTAACATTTTCACGGACCACCAGCCGCTCACGTTCGCTGTGTCGGACAAGAACACGAATTCCAAGATTAAAAGATGGAAATCTTACATTGACCAGCACAATGCCAAAATGTTTTATAAACCGGGCAAAGAAAATCTGGTGGCGGATGCCCTTTCAAGGCAAAACATTAATGCTCTGCAAGATGGGCCCCGTTCGGACGCTGCAACCGTTCACAGCGAACTTTCCCTGACCTACACGGTCGAGACAACAGACAAACCTTTGAATTGAATTGATCGTCCTAGAGGAATCGCGTTTTCCGCTAAAGCGAAACTTGTTGCTGTTTCTCAGCAAAACACGCCACTTGATCAGTTACACTGACAAGAGCACAATTCTCAAAACTCTCAAAGAAGTTGTGAATTCTGGAGTCGTTAATGCAATACATTGCGACCTCCCCACGTTGGCAAGTTTCCAACACGACCTGATTTTGAATTTCCCTGCCACCCAATTCTGGCATTGCAAAAATCTTGTGCAAGATATAACGGACAAAAACGAGCAGTTAGAAATCATCACTGCCGAGCACAATCGAGCGCACAGAGCAGCTCAGGAAAACATTAAACAAGTACTTCGTGACTATTACTTTCCCAATATGGCCAGTTTGGCCAAAGAAGTGGTCGCAAACTGCAGGGTCTGCGCTAAAGCCAAGTATGATAGGCACCCGAAGAAACAAGAACTCGGGGAAACGCCTATACCAAGTTATACTGGCGAAATGTTGCATATTGACATTTTCTCGACAGACAAGAAACAGTTCTTGACCTGCATAGACAAATTCTCCAAATTTGCAGTCGTCCAACCGATATTATCCAGAACGATAATCGATGTCACAAGCCCTCTACTGCAAATTGTTAACCTTTTCCCCGCAACCAAGACAATTTATTGCGATAACGAGGCGGCGTTCAATTCCGAGACCATCACTTCGATGCTCCGAAACGCCTACGGCATTTGCATTGTGAATGCGGCTCCGCTTCACAGCACCTCAAACGGCCAGGTGGAGCGCTTTCATAGCACCCTGACCGAAATTGCGAGATGCCTCAAGTTAGACAAGAAAATCAGCGACACTACAGAATTAATCTTAAAGGCTACGATAGAGTACAACAAAAGTTTGCACTCAGTAACCCGCGAGAAACCAATTGAGATCGTCCATGCAACAGCTTATGATCGTCGCGAGAACGTCAAAGACAGGCTAATTAAGGCACAGCAAGACAATATCAAAAGGTGCAATGCATCCAGGCAAAACCGCGTTTTCGAGGTAGGAGAAAAGGTGTTCCAGAAGAACAACAAAAGGCTAGGGAACAAGTTAACTCCCTTATGCTCAGAACAAAAGGTCGAAGCAGACCTGGGAACGTCTGTCCTCATTAAGGGGAGGGTGGTCCATAAGGACAACCTGAAATAAGTTTTCCTCCACAATTAGCTAGTAAGTCAACTTAGAGTTAGAACACCGTCTTATATTGTTCGTCCATTTCAGGTTTGCACTCACTTTGCTTGTGGCACTAGCAGCGGTAAATGCTCGGATCACCGACTTCTCGCATGCCGACTACATTCCGGTCTTAGACGGGGAAGTACTGGTGTTCGATCAACGTAGCTACCTGAGGCACTCAAGTAACATTTCTGAATTTGTTAGTATGATAGACGAGACGGAAAAACTGTCCGATTCCTTTCCACAGTCGCATATGCGCAAACTACTAGACGTAGATACAGATCACCTTAGAACATTGTTGTCCGTTCTTCAAGTGCATCACAGATTTGCACGAAGCCTCGATTTCTTAGGCACTGCCTTGAAGGTTGTTGCTGGCACCCCTGATGCTTCAGATTTCCTAAGGGTCCGCGTTACAGAGACGCAGTTGGTGGAGGCTAACTCCAAACAGATACTAATAAACTCCGAAACTCAAAAGCAAATAAACAGACTGACGGACACTATCAATAAAATTATCAGTTCCCGCAAAGGCGATTGGGTTGACACTCCTCATTTATACGAGGCACTGTTGGCAAGAAATGGAATACTGAACACAGAAATTCAAAATCTAATACTCACCATAACGTTGGCAAAAGCAAATATAGTAAATCCTACAATCCTTGATCATACCGATCTGAAATCACTTATCGAACAAGATACCCCAATAGTTAGCTTAATAGAAGCTTCTAAGATCAAGGTTCTTCAGTCCGAGAATATTATCCACATATTAAAAGCCTATCCTAAAGTTGAGTTTAGATGCCAAAAGGTCTCCGTCTACCCCGTTTCACACCAACAAACCATTCTGCGACTCGACGAAGACACGTTGGCGGAATGCGAAAAGGATACCTTTGCAGTTACTGGATGCACCGTAACTACGCATAACACCTTCTGCGAACGAGCACGGCGCGAAACCTGTGCTAGCTCCCTTCACGCGGGAAACATCGCCAACTGCCACACTCAACCTAGCCACTTGAAAGCGATAATGCCTGTAGACGACGGCGTCGTGATTATCAACGAAGCGACAGCGCGCGTCCGAATAGATGATGGCGCACAGGTAACCGTCTCAGGAACCTTCCTGATAACTTTCGAACGGTGTGCAGTCATCAATGGCACAGAATTTGTGAACTTGCGCAAATCACCAAGCAAGCAGCCTGGCACCGTGAGGTCACCGCTCCTAAACATCATCGGACATGACCCGGCTCTAAGCATACCACTCCTGCATCGTATGAACATCAACAACTTGCAATCAATTCGAGATTTCAAGGAGGAGGTAATTGCGGCGGGCTCGCCTAAATTCTGGTTCGCGGTTGGTGCGGTCCTGAACGTCGGACTAATTGGCTCGTTCGTCCTTTTTATGGCACTAAGGAGAAATCGAGCTACATTAAGGATACAGAAGGCTTTGGACAACTTTAATATGACCGAGGACGGCCATCATCCTGAGGGGGGGGGGGGGGGTAGTTAACAACAAGTGAGCATTAAGCATTTTGGTTGCCCTCAGCAACGAAGTAGTATTCTTGTAAACAATGCTGATCCGCTGCCAAGAGTTCTGCGCACAGCAACTGAAAACGGACACCCGTGCTGCTTGCGCAAGAATGCTGAGTCGGCTTGCCGACTCTAGCGTATGGCGTGATGCATTGGCCTCACAGGGCTAACTTAAGCTTGAACATTTCTGTAGCCTTCAGTCTCAATCTAGATCGCAACATAAGACGCGTGAACGATTAAACTCCGGCATTGCCGTCAAAACATTACTTGTATTATCAATTATAGCTTACCACGTCCAAGACGGGCAACTGGGAAAGTTCCCACAACCTAATCACATTGTTCCAGCAGTCACCTGTTGGATTCATCACCGCCTCACCAAGAGAGGAGGTCACCACCGTCAGATCAGCCGCACATCGTCGCCGGACAGCGGGGTTACGACGGAAATTATAATATAATTATATATATATATCTACATATACAAACCATGCAATGTACCATACCTACACAAATTAGAACGAACGTCAACCTGTTGTGGAAATATAAGATTTCGATTATCACCAGCTAAGTTTTTCTAATTTTTTCTAGGGCCTTCGGATGGTTTTCGCTCGTAACCTGAAAGGCCTGAATTGTATCTAAATTGTGTGTTTGTGTTAAATTGTGTTAAACTTTTCTAAATTGGACAATCCAGACTCACGCACAACAAGTTGTTCGAACGATTTAATAAATTTTTTATAATTTGCATAAGATCCGTCAAAGCTGGGCAGCGACAACCTTGGTAACGATGGCCTCACTGGCGGTGGGTGATAGTCTGGTGCAACTATGCTGGTGTTACAATTTGTCCTTTATGAATAGCTTAACTGCTATGTATGTATCCTCCAAGTCTACCCGTCCTTCATCATTTGGATTAAAATTTTCAATGTGAGCCTGGACATTTATAACCTTCTTGAAGTATATTTCCAAGATGCTTAAACGATAGCAAAGCTCATCATTGCAAATCGGTTTTCCATCTCGCCTTCCACCACTGATTTGATGCGAGACATGATTCGTTTTATTTTGCTCCGTTGGCGTTTCAAATTTGCGAGAGTCGTCATTTTGTTGTGTGCTAGAGAACTAGAGTTTCCAACAAAAACGCAGTTAACAACAGCAAAAGATTAAGGGTAGTTGTTCTTAGAGAGAAAGAATCAGCGAAAATTACAACGATGGGAACGAAAGCGAAACGAAAATGAAGCGATGGAATTAAAATGTATGATCTCTGGATCAAAGCAAGTAGTAGCAAAGAAGACGAACCGGGAGCGCCGTTGCTAGCATTGTGGGCGAAAAGCGAATGATAAAATTAACCGAGAACGGCGAGAGCAACGCGAGGGTGATGACCGGGTGGTCGAGACAATAGATAATGATATTTTCGGTAATTTCGACGGCAACTTTAAAACGAAATGAATGCTGCAATTGTTGTTTTTGAAAATTATGCATCGACGAGAATGTTAATAGAGATTGTGCATGAATGCGAGTTTCTTAATTGTTCACCAAAGAAATGACACACGTGATCCGGTTGGTCGCCAAATAGTTTTTACATGATGAGTTTTCTTTGTTAATATATATTTCTTTAATTATAATTATATAATTATAATTATGGGCGTGTTCCGAAATCCGAAGCAAGCGAATTACAACCGATTTGAAAACAAGCCCTTTCAACAAAAAGCTGATAAGGTGCTGTTGATACAGTAAGTTAAGAAAAACTATTTAAACACCTCTCATAGACAAACCAAATGAGCGTAAGTTTTGTCTACGAGAGGTGCTAAGATAATTTTTCTAGAGCGGCCACAATCGATGCGGCCACTGATACATGGAATCGCGATATTCAATGGGCTTGTTGGATAACTTTAATTGCACTAACACTGAAATAATATGGAATAATTTATTATGTTTTGTTTAGTTTTTTGACTTGTTAAGACTTACTTTCCATGTCCTTTCAGGATATGCCCGTCCCCAATATGGTCCGTATTTTGTTGATCTATCTGTTCAGTCGGCGAATAATGTATAAGCAATATTATGTAATATAAATACAAATTTATCAAAACCAATAAACCCATATAAAAGAATATATCACGAAATATCAATATCAGAAGACAATAACACAGTGTAATTGCTGACCATCACAATTGCCCAATTTACATCAGAGTATTTATATTAAGTTGAGAGCAGCCGCAAACTTCTGCAGCGCACTGTGGCTCGCCCACTCTCTCGCGCTCTTGCACACGGCACTCGGGAGAACCGACCGGCGCTCAGGCGGCCACAAGCTTGAGCGGGAGTTTTCAGTCTCGTTTCCACCCCCGTTTACAACGATTTCGACTCGCACTACGATTATTTCCATATATGTACATCTACATACAAATACATTTACTCGACCTGGAGAATAAGCTAGACTTAGCAAATAGTGAAGCAAAATAAAAGTGAAGGAAAATAAAACGTTGGCTTTATCTGGTGATCCGCCTTCTACAAACATTGGTCCTTCGAGCCGGATCTTTCCCAACACGGAGAAGCGCACCCCAGCAAGCAAAGGCGGATCGCTATATTAAGATAAGTACGATCTTGGTTTTTTCCGTCCAATGCCCAGCGGCTATTCTGTCCGTTCTCCGATCTTCCGCTCCTCCTAATTACGTACATCAGTACACCCACAAACCAGAGTTAACGGCATATTCTTGTCTGCATCTGTCCAGATCCGCATATATATATACATATATATTAGCTGCATATTCTTGCGTCTATATATGTACAGTGGCTCAAAGCAAAACAATGCAGTTTCAAATAAACTGTTTAACTGTGGTACAGATTTTAAACTAGAGGAAAGACAAAATGTTTAAATGCACCAAAGCATCTAGAAACTAGAAATCCGACTTGATTTCCGGTTTGGCGTTTAAACATTTTAAACATATTCTTGCTCGCATATCCGTCTACATATATACATCTACTGCATGTTCTTGCCCGCCTTTATCCATACCCGCATACATAGATACATATATATTAGCCGCTGGATGCTGAATTCGAGGCCTGTTCCATGGCGTCGGTTGACGAGGATCCTGACACCCAACTCGAGATCCAAGCCATGTACGACACGTGCTATGACGATTATGAACGGTGCCTAGACGATCTTACGGTCCAATCGGCCAGCCAAGTAGTCCGTCTTCCTGCACAGCCGGACTCCAATAGCGGCTGTCGACTGCCTTTCCTGTGACATCGAAGTGTTCACGGGGGATTACGTTCGCTGGCCCACTCTTCGGGACCTCTTCACAGCCATTTACATTCATAATCCGAGGCTCTCACCCGTAGAAAAACTGTACCACTTAACCACGAAGACCAATGGCGATCCAAAAGCCATCTTGGAAAAATCCCCGTTGACCAACGACGGCTTCGAGGCAGCATGGAATTCTCTACGTGACCGTTATGAGAACAACCGGCTCCTGGTGACCAACCAGATCAATATTCTCCTCTCGCTGTCCCCAGTTGTTTCCGAATCGAGTCGTGCTCTGAAGGAGCTCCAAGGGACGATCCACGGGGTGCTAACCGCACTGGCGCATTCCAAAGTCTCTACCGAAAACTGGGACAGTTTGCTGGTGACGATTTGCGCCTCCAAATTGCCCAAGTTGAGCCGGGCCTCGTGGGAAGACTCCGTCACCACAAAGAAGGAGATGCCCCCATGGAACGAGATGCCACCATGAAAGGAGATGGACTCATTCCTGAGTCAGAGGTATCTGACCTTAGAGGCCATCGAGGGCAACCCTTCCCATGCACCCAGTTCGAAAAGCGACCCGAACCCGCCACCCTCTAGAACTAATCCGTTCTGGTCCCAAGGGAGTCCTGTTCCTAGGAGGGTTCACTCGTTCGAGACAACAGTGAACCCGAAGACGAGGACGTGTGATCTCTGTGAGAAAGAGAATCATCCAATCCGTATGTGTCCTCACTTCCTCCATATGACCGTTGATGCTCGCTCCAACTATATTCGCCCAAAACAGCTCTGTCTAAATTGCTTCGCAGGAGGACATCGAATTCGGGAATGCCAAAGCGCGCACAACTGCATCACTTGTGGAGAACGACACCACACGTTGCTGCACCGGGGCACTTCAGTGCCCAGCGAACCTCTTCCACATCCGCACCAAATCCTAGTTCGTCCGAAACGCACTCCAGCGTGCAGAACTTCTTTGCTTCCGGCAACCGGGCCGTCCTTCTTGGCACTGCCATCATAAACATTTGTCACCTCGGCACAAATGTTCGCGCCCGCGCTCTTATTGACCCGGGCTCCGAGGCGACGTTCATCGCAGAACGACTGTCCACGATAATGAAATTGCCTTTCCGCAGAATCCAGGCACAAATATCAGGCCTTAACCAGACAGTGTCCTCTCAGTCCAAGAGGCTCTGTCACTTTTTTATACGCTCCCCGACAAAGCCGCACCTGCAGCTCGACGCCTCCGCCTACGTTCTTCCGGAACTGGCAGGCAACCTTCCGTCATGGGCTGCCATGGGCTGATCCGAAGTTTTACGAATACTCGCAGGTAGACGTCCTGATTGGAGCTGACCTCCTTCCATCCATCCTCCAAAGTGGCACACAGACTAACATCTGTGGATTCCTCCTCGGACAAGAGACCATTTTCGGATGGGTCCTTACCGGCCCAGTCTCCAATACGGCACAAGGCCAAATTTCATCATTCTCCACGCAAGTGAGCGCCACACTTGAAGCCCCCTTAGAGGAACTCCTCACAAGGTTTTGGGAGGTGGAGAACATACCTACTAAAATGGTAAGCGAATCCGATTCCTACTGCGAGAGCAATTTCCTGCAATCCACTACTAGAACCGCCTCCGGAAAGTACGTAGTCACTTTACCGTTCCGCGACCGGGACCATCCCGGGTCAAGTCTGGGGTGTTCCCGATCAATTGCGCTAGCTCAGTTTCTGAGAAACGAAACACGTTTGTTGCGACACGTGCGGTTAAAAGAGCAGTACGACGCCGTGATCCGGGATTACTTAGCGCTCGATCACATGACCGAGGTTCCTCCGGATCATAGTTCCCCCGATTACTAACTCCCGCACCACGCCGTACTTAAGCCTGAGAGCACGACCAGGAAAGTCCGCGTGGTATTCAACGCATCCAGCCCCACGACTAATGGCGTGAGCCTCAATGATCTGCTGCATGCTGGTCCGGTCCTACAATCGGACATAACCCTGCAGATCCTGAGGTGGCGGTATTTCCGGTTCGTGTTCAATGCCGACATCACCAAAATGTATTGGCAAATCTGGGTTGATCGGAGCCACACGCCGTTCCAGCGTATCCTTTTCCGAAACAAAGAGGGAGAAATCCGCTATTACGAGCTCAAGACCGTCACTTTTGGGGTCAACTGTGCTCCCTTCCTTGCCATCCGTGTCTTGCAACAACTTGCGGACGACGTCCAGTCCCGGTTCCCTAGAGCGAGTCAGATCATTCGGTCTGCTATGTATGTCGACGACATACTAGCCGGGGCAGATTCCACAAGGGAGGCTCAGTTGGCTATCCGCGAGCTGCAAGCCGCACTGAGTTCTGCCGGTTTTCCGCTGAGAAAGTGGACGTCCAACCACAAGGCCCTTTTAACTGGGTTGCCGAGTGAACACCTTCTCCATAGCGATTTCCTGGAGATTGAGGCCGAGAGCACGGCCAAGACCCTCGGGATCCGCTGGACGGCGACCTCAGACGAGTTCTTCTTTGTCCCTCCTGAGTTAGCGCGAGAACCACCCTATACCAAGCGGACAGTGCTTTCCCAAATCGCGAAGTTGTTTGACCCAGCGGGGTGGCTTGCCCCGTTTATTGTCCGGTCCAAAATCTTCATGCAGGAGATATGGTTGCAAGAGTTGGGATGGGACGAAAATCTCCCAAACGAGATTTGTCTGCGCTGGCAAGGTTTCTTGGACAGCTACTCCGTGCTCAGCCAGATCCGAATTCCGAGATGGATTGGGGCGCAACCATCGGTAACAATCGAGCATCATGGATTCTGCGATGCATCCGAAAAGGCGTATGGTGCCGCCATTTACGTGCGCGTTGAGGTGGGACATCGCGTCGAAGTGCAACTTCTCACCGCTAAGACGCGAGTCGCCCCTGTGAAGACCGTATCGCTCCCCCGATTAGAGCTGTGTGGTGCTGTGCTCCTGTCCGAAATGGTGACGGCTATCCTGCCGAATATGCCTGCGGCACGCACGGTCTGTCAGTATTGGACCGATTCTACCATAGTCCTCGCCTGGCTGAGGAAGCCCGCGTGCCACTGGGCTACCTTCGTAGCCAACCGGGTGACCAAGATAGCGCAAGCTACCGAGGTCAAGGAGTGGTCCCACGTTCCGTCCGAACAGAACCCCGCGGACTTAGCCAGTAGAGGCGTACCGTTGGAAGATCTGGTGGCAAGGACCAGCGTAGCTGCGACAGCCCCGACCTCAGTGGCCAGCACAATCTGAGGAATCTCAAGTTACGCCTCAGGAGGTCCGTGCGGGTCCGTCTGCGCATATGTCCTTCGCTTCGTAAGCCGCTGTCGGAAGTTAGATACCGCACGAGAGGGCCATCTTACCAGCAGAGACCTTACCGAAGTGGAGCGATCTCTTATCCTAGAGACTCAACGTCGAGAATACCCCGAGGAGTATCACTCAGTGACAAGCATCCGTTACCAAGTTCAAGTTCTATCCTGAATTTAAACCCGTTCCTAGACCGACACGGGCTCATCAGAGCGTGCGGCCGTGTCGCAGTTTCCGAATCTCTGCAATATGACGAACGGCATCCGATTATCCTTCCGTACAGCTGTCGACTGTCTCGCCTTCTCGATCAATTTACACACCGGATACCGCTCCATGGCGGCAACCGATTAATGGTGCGTCTTATTCGATCCAGTATTGGATCCCAAGGCTTCAAAATTTGATGAAGGGGGTCGTGAACTCCTGCAAGGTCTGCACCATTTATAAAAAGAGGTTGCAGACCCAAATGATGGAAGACCTTCCAACGGAGCGGACTTTTTTTTCCCGACCGTTCACAGGGATAGACTACGCGGGCCCGTTCGAAATACGGAATTTTACCGGGAGAGCGTGTCTCATTACCAAGGGTTATGTGTGCGTGTTCGTGTGCTTTTCCACCAAAACAATCCATTTGGAGGCCACGTCCGACCTCACAACCGAGAAGTTCCTCGCGGCTTTCGCTCGCTTTGTCGCAAGACGCGGGTGTCCACAGCGCTTCCATTCCGACAACGGGAAAACTTTCGTGGGTGCGGCGACCACCCTTTCCCGTGACTTCCATTTAAGGACTCGGTGACGGATGCGTATAGCCATCAACGGGTTTCATGGCTTTTCATCCCTCCAGGAGCTCCACATATTGGAGGTCTGTGGGAGGCCGGGGTGAAGAGTTTTAAAACCCTCTTCTATAAGGCCACGTCCATTCGAAAGTACACATTTGAAGAGTTGTCCACTCTGCTCGCGAAGATAGAGGCATGCCTCAATTCCAGGCCGCTCTCGCCTATGTCCGAAGATCCGACCGAACTGTTAGCCCTCACCCCCGGACATTTTCTTATTGGGGGACCCTTGATGGCTACGGCCGAGCCCGAAATTAAAGGAGACATCAAATCGATAATTAATCGATGGCAGCATTTGAAGGCCCTCAATCAGCAGTTTTCCCAAAGGTGGAAAGAGGAATACCTCAAAGAGCTCCACAAACGCACCAAGTGGCAGAGCCCTACGCCAAATCTTCAGGTGGACGATATGGTCGTTGTCAGAGAGGACAACGTGCCGTCTAATGAATGGCGGCTCGGGAGAATCCAGTCCTTATATCCCGGCGCCGACGATAAGGTCCGTGTGGTGGACATCCTTACTGCTCGCGGAGTCCTTAAAAGACCTGTTGTTAAGGTCGTTCTTCTGCCAATAGAACCCCGTGGTTCCGTCCAACCATAACATGACTGTGTGTTGTGTTTGTTTTTTTTGTCTTATCCGTTACCAACTCCATGCTAATACTCTTCGGTTTCTTTTGTATCTTCTCCTAGTTTTCATCCATCCAGACATGGCTCCACGTTCCCGCGCCGACCGCATCATGGAGAGCCGCCGCGCTCGCAGTCTAAACTCCTACCGGTGCCGAGTCTGCCCAGGTGTGCATCCTCTTCGCACCTGCCATCATTTCCTCCGCTTAAACCCAGAGAAGAGACTTCGAGCAGTTCTTATTAATAAGTACTGCGCAAACTGCCTGGCTCATCAGCACTCCGGAAGGGATTGTCGCAGTGGCGGGCTGTGCAGGGTGTGTGGGAAAAACCACCACACGCTACTTCACATCCCCCCGTCTCGGCGTTCAGCCCGCTCGGCCTCGGCAGCTTCATAGCCATCTGCAGCATCCCGAACGGAGCGACGCCCTCGGCGCCCCGTCAGCCGCCCTGCTGCAAGGACCCCAGCTTCGTCGCCTTCAGGGTCCGCATCCCGAACGGAGCGCCGTCCTCGGCGCCCTGCCAGCCGCCCCGCTGAATGGACCCCAGCACCGTCGCTTTCAGTTCCGGCATCTCGAGCTGAGCGCCGCCCTCGACTTCCCGTGAGCCTACCCATGGCAGGGACCCCGGCGCCATCCGTGGACTCGCTTCTACAGCATCGGAGCCTCAACCTCCTTCCAAAGGCGCTGGTGGTCCTGAATACGGGTTCCAAAACCTTCGAGACGATGGCGCTCATCGACCCGTGTACCTCCGTGAGCTGCGTCGACGAATCGTTGGCCAACGCCTTCAAGTTGCCGACTACCCACGTCAGTGACGAGAAGGTGTGCAACGCTGTCATCCGGACCAAGACGAGTGTGTTCCGATTGGAACTGGTGCTCAAGGTCGAGCCGTGTTTGCGCATCCGCACGCCGATTCGAGAGCTGAGCGCTGCCGTGCGGTCCCGATTTGGCGATCTCTAGCTCGCCGACGAGCAGTTTCACAGGCCCGCCACCATCTCGCTCATCCTGGGGGTAGACGTGTACCCGAAGGTGATCCAACCCGAGCTCCTGGCACGGGAAGACGGCCTTCCAGTGGCCCAGAGCACCGTGTTTGGATGGACTGTCTCCGGGGCGTGCACGCAGCCATAGCCCGACCAAATGTTTTGCAATCCTTAAAGGGGGGGAAGGATGTTGAGAGCAGCCGCAAACTTCTGCAGCGCACTGTGGCTCGCTCACTCTCTCGCGCTCTTGCACACGGCACTCGGGAGAACCGACCGGCGCTCAGGCGGCCACAAGCTTGAGCGGGAGTTTTCAGTCTCGTTTCCACCCCCGTTTACAACGATTTCGACTCGCACTACGATTATTTCCATATATGTACATCTACATACAAATACATTTACTCGACCTGGAGAATAAGCTAGACTTAGCAAATAGTGAAGCAAAATAAAAGTGAAGGAAAATAAAACGTTGGCTTTATCTGGTGATCCGCCCCCTACAAACATATTAAATCGACATTAATTATTATTTTAGTATTACAATAAAATCAGCACTTTTTGTACCTTTTGTTGCGTGATACTAAATAGCAAAGCGAACACAGCAAGAGGGCTCTGCCGACGCACGCTCAAAACGAAAAGAAAAGACGAAAAGAAACGAGGGGGAACGTTGTGAGCCGCGGCAAAGGCCGCGGCTCTACCTTATACCCGGTACTCAGTTAGTATATACATACATACATTTATGAGCCTACGACTTATGAAATTTATTATATGTTCTCAAAAGGGACGAAAATAATATTTAAAATAAAAAAATGAAGTCAAACCATTTTTGGAATTTTTATACATGTTTCCATTTTTGTTGGTATATCTGCGCCTACATTTCTACATGACATGTATAACTACATATTCGGAACGTACAAGTGGTCAGGACGGAGAGAGAGAGGGAATGAGTAAGCGCTTGGCAGGCGTTGCGTAGCCACTGAAATTTAATTTGTTTCTTCTGGCCATAATATTGATCCGATCTGATCAAGATTTGGCAATCTGGTAGATATGGTAATTTTTCATGATTCTGCGTTTTTGGTTTTCATTTATCTTAAAAATTGTGGATCCACAGATTTTCGTTCTTTGTGGGGGCGGAAGGGGGCGTGGCAAAATTTCGAAGTAAGCTTGGAGTATTGTGATAACACAAGAGACTGGAAACAAAACTTGGTTGCTCTAGCTGAAATAGTTTCTGAGATATAGGCGCAAATGAAGACGGACAGACGGACGGACAGACAGACATAGCTATATCGACTCGGCTATTGATGCTGATCAAGAATGTATATACTTTATGGGGTCGGAAACGCTTCCTTCTGGGCGTTACACACAACCGTTATCCCCACAAATCTAATATACCCCTATACTCTTCGAGTACCGGGTATAAAAACCAAATTCACTTCTAGCCAATCTTTTCAACAGAGAAAAAATTATGGGTTGTTTGTCCGGCGTCAACGCCTAGATGGCATTGTCAATGACATTCGTCATCGCTTACTGCAGGGTATTTATACAGGGCTCAGGTACATAGTTACCATACCCTCTTGACGTATGGTATATGTTTTTAATTGTATTATATAGTCTTATATTTGTATTTTTTTTAAATTTCATTTTATTTGATGTAACGCCGTTTTATATTGATAGGAAATAAAGCTAATCGCTCTTATATATAATGGTTTCATCTTTAAATTTGTGCATCTGTTCATACCAAATGTCCTCAAAAGTAGTATCCCCTTCACCGCAAAATGTGGGGAAAGGCGGAGTTTGCTTCAGTTTCCGCAAGGGCAAAATCGTATCGTATATATATACTAGACCACCGGTAGGTCCAGGCACTGAACTACCTTGCACCCACATGACATTGTACTTTGCGTTAGTGCGCCAAATTCGTAGCCCTTTAAGTACACGCCAACGATTACCCATATGGCCAGGCATCTTTGTACCAGGCCAGACACGTCCCTTTTCGCCCCCACCGCCAATGTTACCGGGACGGCGATGAGTCTTCGTAACGCCATGTGAGGCAGGCATGCCCTTGTGACCGTGTCGCTTGACTACACCTTGGAAGCCGTGGTCGACGCTGTAATGAAAGTCCAGGCCAAAACAAAATTATTAGATCATTCAATAATCGAAATATAACCAAAATTCTAATTGAATATTGCAGAATGATCTAATACCGAGGAATTAATAAATAATATTGATTTTAATGTGTTAAGTTGGTTTTATATATGAATAGTCCGAAATCACAGTGAAACGATGGCATCTTTCGGTTCGTTTCAAATTTTCTAGTATGACTATAGATTAGGTTAAAAATCAGATCTCGCAAATAACGGTTGACACTTTCTGGGAAAAAAACTCTTATTTACAGACACATTTAGAAAGGATAATCAGCGTTTGATCAATTCGCTCAAGCAAAGACAGATTTTTGACAATCTCTTTTACTAGGGGAGTGTAAGGTATCGTGGCGTGTAAGGTATGGCGGCGGACTTGTCATATCTGGCATGTTACGTCACATCTAAAACTTTTGATCCTATGGTCGATGCCTTTTATCGTGCTGACATTTTATATGCAGTAGGATTAATGAGGGGACGTGTGCTTTGAACTCTAAGTGATTTTTAATAAAAAAAAGTAGTGAAAAAAATACATACATTTTTTTTGGATATGTGTTTTGACAGTGACAGCGTGAAGATTTTTTTTAACTTGAGTCAGGGAAGTATTCGGAAAAAGTTTTGCCAAAAGTTTTTGATATTTAAATTTTTTTTTATTTGCGAAGAATGACAGTGACGTCATATTTCCACCAATAGCTTGTAAGGTATGATGGCGGACTTTTTGTAAGGTATAGTGGTGGATAATTTTTTAGCACGTGTTTCAATTGTTTTTGCCTTTTTGTGAACAGAAGTGTATAAGTTAACACTCAGTAGCGGATATTTGCAATTTGGCCCGGTGTCTTTGGACAAGAAAGGAAAAAAAGTCTAAAAGAAGAACAACATTGGAGCATTCCACAGGCAAAAGAGTGAAGCTCGAAAAAGAAGAAGAAGATGCTGATCGAGATTATCAATATTAGTTCTTTCTTGTTCTGTTATTTTTTATTATTTCCAATAGTTTAAATAAATGATTTTCAGATCTACATAATGTTTGAGTTAATCCGCCACCATACCTTACAATTTTCAAAAATGCAAAAAATTAATGGTTTGTGCGAAGAACTGTAAAATTGCATTCCATTAAAATTGAAGCAACCGCTTCTGACAGAAATATGCTCAATAGATGTCAGAAACTGCCTGCTTTTGAAATTTTGAAAAATATTGATTTTTGAGAGAGGGAGATGCAAAAATCGAAGTGTCCGCCACTATACCTTTCACTCCCCAACTTTTTTTTACTAACCACATTGTCGCGAAAGAACAAAAAAAAATTTTTTTGGGAATGTATGCGTTCGTGTAAGTGTCGTTCCTATGCCAGCAACCACTTGTCTATGTGATTTGTATGCAGACAAAAAATGTTCTCAATAAGAGAGCCAGTGTGCGTGCTGTTTTTTCAGTGTTTTTTTTCAGTGATCTATTTGCGAGAAATGCTTAAAACACATTTTATTCATAAAAAAAGGTTTGAATTTCTGATTTTCCTGATTTATTATACATATGTATACATATATGTTGTAAATTACCCTTCATAATTCAACTTTCCATTCATTGTACAAAACAGCGTACAAAACCAAGCTGACAGCAGCTTTTCGGTCAATTATGTTACATTATAAATACAAAATTTTTACTTAAGTTAACATTATTACAATTTTATAATACAGAAGAAAAAAAACTCCTAAGACTTAACAAACCATAAATAAATGCAAAACTATACTTAAAACTATATAATTACTAATTATTAAAAAAAAACGAGGGGGAACGTTGTGAGCCTTATACCCGGTACTCAGTCAGTATATACACACATTTATGAGCTTACGATTTATGAAATTTATTGTATGTTCGCAAAAGGAACAAATTAAATTTTGGGCAAAAAATTATATTTTCAAAAAATTAAGTCAACCTATTTTTTGAATTTTTATAGATGTTTCCACTATTGTTTGCATATGCTTTTTACATCTGCTTCTACATTTCTACATGACATGTATAACAGAGACAAAGACAGGGGGGGGCAACGCTTGGCAGGCGTTGTGTAGCCACTGAAATTTAATTTGTTTCTTCTGGCCATAATATTGATCCGACCTGATCCATATTCGGCAATCTGGTAGATAGGGTAATTTTCCATGATACTGCGTTTTTGGTTTTCTTTTATCTTAAAAATTGTGGATTCCACAGATTTTCGTCCTTTGTGTGGGCGGAAGGGGGCGTGTCAAAATTTTAAAATACACTTGTGCTGAATTGCTATCACAGGAGCTTGGATAGAAAGTTTGGTTGCTCTAGCTCTTATAGTCTCTGAGAACTAGGCGTCAAAAAATACGAATGGGCAAGCCAGATGGGGTCGCGTGTGAGAGAGAGCGTGAGGGAATGATGACTTTCGAAATGGTTTTCTTCATTGTTGCTATATTAAGAATCTGATCTGATCAAAATTCGACACTCTGAAAGAAATAGTTATCTTCTATGATTCTGCGTTTTTAGTTTAACACTACTCGACAAATTTCAACTTTTTTTTCCGCTGTCGCCAAAAATGACTTTTTCTAATAGATTTGGAGATTTAAACGATTTTTAAGAATTATGGTTTTTTTCATGGAGTAGTTTTTTTTAAAAGAATTTAAAAAAAATCAGGTATTTTTTGTCTTAGGTAGTGCTTCTATTTTTTACATAACTCACGTTTCATACAACTGGTTGTATTGCAGTTAAAAAAAGCTGATAAAAGCAGCTATAAATCCGACTCAGACACTTTGTAGCAGCAACTTAACGTCAGGCAGATATTAAGCTTCCAAATTGAAATTTCATCATTTTTTTCGGTATTTTTTCGCCGAAATTTTTACTTTGAAAGCTCAGGAAAAGTCGAACAAAAAATATTTGAATGCTTTGACTTTTGTTTTAGATAGACACATTAATTAGGCGTCGCTTAAGGTATCGCTTATAAAAATAAAACGACAAAACGGTACGTTGTTGGTCCAACTTTTTGGGGTGTAAATGTTGTGGACCGTTTTGTTCCCTCTTCCTTATACCTAAGCCTTGGTGAGGATAAATATAGATAAATACCTGTTAGAGTCAAATGTTGACCTTTTTCCTTCAACTTCATGTGCTTACCGAGCAGACTCGTTTTGCTACATATGTGGAAAGTATATGAAAAAGTATTTTACCGAAAAGTTCCAAGAACAGTATAAGGAAAACTATAAGATGTGGCCCAAAAGTATTGGCTCCAAGCTGTATATGCAAAACGTGCAAATTGAATTTAACAGCATTTAATAAAGAGGAAAAGTAAGTTACCCTAAATCAGAAGCTATGAAGTGTAAAAAAAATACTAAGCATTATTTTTTTTTCTTGAACATTTTTTTTAAAAAACAATTTCGATTTGGCACTCCAATGCTATGGAGAAAACCAAAAAATCACAGCTCTTTTGTTTATTCGAAAAAAACTGGGTTTGGGGTAGGTGAGAAATATAAATATCCGCAAGAGTCTCGTCAAGGTTTTAAGCTTCCTGCTCCTCCTTTGAAGGAAATATCGCCATTAAAACGCAAAAAAGAGGAGATGTCTTCTTCGTCGCATGGAACAACGGATTCAAGTAATGCCCAATCAGGAGAATATAAATTTTGCAAGCCATTATCACAGGAACAATTGAACGATTTGGTGAGGATCCTGGAACTTCCTAAAAGTAAAGTTCATATTCTTGGATCTATTTTAAAGGATTCCCGTTTATTGAAGGAAGATGTCAAAACTCATTTCCGGACGCGCCACTTGGTTCACGCACAGTTTTATATGACGAAGGATGACATGTGCGTTTGTCACGACATTTTCGGCCTCTTCAAGGAACTGGGTGAAGATTACGACCCAAACGATTGGAGGTTATTTGTTGACAGCAGTAAAGAAAGTTTAAAGGCTGATTTGCTACACAATGGAAATCAAAAGCCGTCTATTCCCATCGCCCATGCTGTTAATATGAAAGAGTCCTATCAAACAATGACTAAATTGTTTGAAAATATTAAATATAAAGAACACCAGTGGAAGGTCGCGTGTGACTTAAAAGTTGTAGCCATGTTATCTCGATTGCAAGGCGGTTATACAAAATACTGTTGCTTCCTGTGCCTATGGGATAGCCGAGATAGAAAAGTGCATTACTCAGGAAAGAACTGAAAAAACGGAACGAAAATACTTTGGGACATCACAACGTACAAAATGCAGCTCTTGTGAAAGTCCAAGACATTATATTACCACCATTGCACATTAAGCTAGAACTGATAAAAAATGTTGTTAAAGCACTGGATAACGAAGGTGAATCGATGAATTACCTCAAAACTGTTTTTCCACGTCTGTCGCTGGCAAAAGTTGAAGAAGGCGTATTTGATGGCCCCCAAATTCGAAAACTACTAAAAGATGATGGATTTGAAAATATTTTATCTACGAATGAAAAAGCAGCCTGGAACTTATTCCGACCAATTTTCTTGGTAACAGAAAGAGTGATGATTACGTTAATATCGTTCAAGACCTACTTAAGAATTATGAACAAATTGGAGCCAACATGTCACTCAAAATCCATTTCCTGCACTCCCACTTAGACTTTTTTCCGCCAAACCTTGGGGATGTTAGTGATAAACACGGAGAGAGATTTCACCAATAATTACAAGTTATGAAACGACGGTATCAAGGTGTTTGGAATGAGAATATGTTGGGCGACTATGTGTGGACTTTCATAAAAGAATCTGACTTAAATGACAAAAGAAGACAGACTAACCATTTTAAAAATAGTAACAAGCAGTAACAAGAAAAATATTTAAGTATCATAACAGTTAAATAAATTCAAGTATTTTTCGGTATTTTTTTCAGATAAAATGAGATTTGGGTCGTTCTGGTCAAACGGTTATAACTTAGCCGTTTATTTTTATATTTTTATAAGCGATACCTTAAACGATGCCTAATTAATGTGTCTATCTAAAACCAAAAATCAAGGCATTCAAATATTTTTTGTCGACTTTTCCTGAAGTTACAAAGTCAAAATTTCGGAGAAAAAATAATATCTGCCAGACGTTAAGTTGCTGCTACAAAGTGTCTGAGTCGGATTTATAGCTGCATTTATCAGCTTTTTTTAACTGCAAAGTTCAATACAACCAGTCGTATGAAACGTGAGTTATGTGAAAAATAGAAGCACGACCTATGACAAAAAATACCAGATTTTTTAAAAATTCTTTAAAAAAAACTACTCAATGAAAAAAAAAACCATAATTCTTAAAAATAATTTAAATATCCAAATCTATCAGAAAAAGTCATTTTTGGAGACAGCGGAAAAGTCGTGTCGACTAGTGTAATCAGATCTGATCCAGATTCAACACTCTGATAGAAATGGTCATCCTCTATGATTCTGCGTTTTTAATTTTCTTGTATCTTCCAAATTGTGTATGACACAGACTTTCGTCCTTTGTGCGGGCGGAAGGGGGCGGGGCGAAATTTTGAAATACACTTGGAGTAGTGTGATAACACAGGAGACTAAATACGAAATTTGGTTACTCTAGCTTTAATAGTCTCTGAGATATAGGCACTAATGAAGACGGACAGACGGACGGACAGACAGACAGACAGACATGGCTATATCGACTCGTCTATTGATGCTGATCAAGAATATATATACTTTATGGGGTCGGAAACGCTTCCTTCTGGGCCTTACACATCCGTTATCACCACAAACCTAATATACCCCTATACTCTTCGAGTACCGGGTAAAAAAAAAATGGATTACTTTTATTTTTGATTTTGTAGGGGAGTGTAAGGTATCGTGGTGTGGAAGGAATGGTGGCCGACTTGTCAAATTTAGCATGTGTCATATGTGAAACTTATTATTACTGTGGTCGATGATTTAAAAAAAAAAAAAGTAGTAACATGGATATGTGTTTTAACAGTGCCAGGGTGAAGATTTAAAAAAACAGTTTTTGGTATTTAAAATTTTTGTGTATCCGCGACGTATGAGTGACAACATCATATTTCCAACAATATGTAGCTTGTAAGGTATGATGGCGGATCATTTTTTAGCACGAGTTTCAGTTGTCTTTTCCTTTTTGTGTACAGAAGTTAACACTTGGTAGCGAAAATATGCATTTTGGTCACCGGGTTCTTGTCTTTAGAGCTTATTCAGCGGACTAAGTGGGATCATAACAAGCAACGTAGGCGAGATGTACTAGTTTGTACCTATCATCGAAAGAAACAGCACATAATAAACAAGTAAGCTCCGGCTATAGCCGTAACCATCGTCTTATCTAATTGTTGATCTAATCGTCCAACAACATAGCCCATTTCGTGCAGGAGAGAGCGAAGCAGATGTTTCATCCCGAGCTTGGAAGTCGCGCTCTTCTCATCACTACTTGTCTTCTACTTCGCCTATCATCGTATACTTTATGGCATAATGGTCGTGGCGTTATCGCGAAGGCCACTAGAGACAAGTAATAGCACCAAAAAAAAAAGACCATCGGAGCAATCCACAAGAAAAAGAGTGAAGCTCTTAAACGAAAAGTAAAAATGAGAAGTAGAAAGAAGAAGAAAAATGTATACATACATTTTCAGGAAAAATGGTCGAATAGTTTATAAGGAAACTTGTATAATGTACATAAGTCCGAAAAAAGTAGTTTCAAGAAAAACGCAATAGGTAAACAAAAAAAATGCTTTGTGGTATTCTAAGTTCCATATTAGTTAGTAGTTCTAAGTAACATATTTTATTCACACAGATTTATTTAGCTACAATTTGATATCTTAACTCTCCGTTGCAGTCCGTGGGTATACAAATTCGGAATAAGCCTCTGGGGGAGCCCTCCTCCTACAGACCCATCTGCCTCCTGGACCCATTAGGGAAGGTTTTTGAGATGGTGATTGGAGCTAGACTGACTGCAGCCATCGAAGCAGCATTTGGGCTCTTCTTGAATCAAAACGGCTTCAGGATGGGGAGCTCGATGCTGGACGCCATAACGAGCGTCGTGGAAACTGCGAAGGCCACTGCTGGTGGAAATGTAACACGGTGGAAAGGTAACACAATGCCATATTGCCGGGTGGTGACTCTAGACATCAGGACTGCATTCAATTAAGCTAACTGGAGCCGAACTCTGCACTCTGGTATGTACTTAGTGCATACAACATCCCAGGCTATCTTTTAAATACAGTGCAAAGCTATTTTAGCGACAGGATGCCGACTATTATCACGTGTCTGGATCATACGAAGTCCAGCCGTAGTCCCTCAGGGCTTCGTTCTGGGACCCGTGCTCTGGAACATCATATATGATGGGGTCCAACAGCTCCCGATACCAGCCAACATAAGCTTAATTGAATTGGCGGACGATTTTGCTTTGGTGGTGGTAGCCAAAGAAGTCACCGCTGTGGAAGCCAACGCCAATGAGGCTTGGCTAGCTGTCGCGGGACTGGAGCTGGCAGAGGAGGCGATCCTAATATCGAGCCAGAAAGTGGTCGAAACTGCCAGAGTGTAGGTTGGTGAGACAACAATCCAATATCCAGTCGCAGGGGTCGATCAAAAACCCAGTAGTACACATCGACACTCGCCTGTCATTCAAGGAGCACCGGGAGTACGTTCAGAAGGAGAAAGCCAGCAGGTTCGCAGGAGGGGTATCCAGGATGCTACTGACCGCTATAGTACGCCCCGTTTCGGCAGGTACCTCAAATGCTTTGGGCAAGAAGCAAAGGAATTGTGCTTCGAATGTGGCACGGGCATAATGGAGAGAGCATACGGATTAGGTGTCCACGCGTTTGCAAAGGTCCCGCTGTCCGGTACACATTTCTGTTTTGTTATTAGTTAGAGTAAAGTTGGGTCAAATAGGTCTATTTTTTTTGGCGAGCTCGTGCGATTGTGATGGTATCTATTGATGTCATTGAGGTAAGAAAATGACGAAGTGATAAAAGGTGTTTCCAGCAGCTACGTCTGGTTTTCTATATGCGAATGACTTCTTCGAGTGCTCATCGTCACCAGAGTGTGGAATGGAAGTTGTGAATTCCGGTGCACGTGGTTGCTTAGCTGCGGGACGCCTACGTTTGCGTATTTTTTTCTTGTTTTCATTCATTTTCCTTCTTTTTTTCGGTAAACTGGAACTGACATTATAGCACCTTAAATAATTATATTGATAACTCACGCGAAATACCTGAAGCACTTTCCTTTCACACGAGCACGTAATGTTTCGAAAGGAACCTTAAATAGTTTAGAGGTTGACAGAATACTGGCGCCATTTGGAACAGCTGCAATTGCGGTAGTTTCCTGAAGGCAGTTTAGGGCTTCCTTGATTGCAATGACCTACGCTTGGAAGACGCTGCAGTGATCAAGGAGCCTAAAGGAGTGCCTAATGTTTAGCTGTACGGAGTATATTCCTCCTCCGACCCTGTTGTTCAACTTTGACCCATTTGTGAAGATGTTATCACGCTTATCACCTGACCCCTGAACGGTTTTGGCAGGGATCTCTGGTAGGGTTGGCATCTGTGCAGATTCGCACACGCAGTCCAAGACTGAGCATCGCCTATTACACTAGTCATCACGACATTTTCGCTGTCGCCCAAAATTACTTGTTCTGATAGATTTGGAGATGTACATTTTTAATAAGAATTATGGTTTTTTTATGGTTTATTTTTTGTATAGAATTTTTAAAAAAATGTATTTCTCTTCAGTGGTAGTGGTTGTATTTTTCACAGGTTATATGTTACAGCTAATGGCAACCTGTGGGGTTAAAGACTGAAATAAATGACTTATATACGCGGGTCAATCAGTACCACGCTTTAGAATAACTCTGAAAACATGGTCGAACATAGACAGGAAAACCTATAGTCATACGTTCCCTTACGGGACATTGGCTAATAGGAACAGAGATTTCCAAAATGTGTCCCCAAAACAAAGAGCTATTTTCATGTTTTCTTTCAGAGGTTGTACTTTTTATACCCGGTACTCGAAGAGTATAGGAGTATATTAGATTTGTGGTGATAACGGATGTGTGTAACGCGCAGGAGGAAACGTTTTTGACCCCATAAAGTATATATTATTGATCAGCATCAATAGCCGCGTCGATATAGCCATGTCCGTCCGTCTGTCCGTCTTCATTAGCGCCTATATCTCAGAGACTATTAAAGCTAGAGCAACCAAGTTTTGTTTCCAGTCTCCTGTGTTATCACACTACTCCAAGTTTACTTCGAAATTTCGCCACGCCCCCTTCCGCCCGCACAAAGGACGAAAGTCTGTGGCATACACAATATTGAAGATACGATAAAACTAAAAACGCAGAATCATAGAGGATGACCATTTGCTTCAGAGTGTTGAATCTGGTTCAGATCGCATTATTAATATAGCTACAATGAAAAAAACCAACCAAACAAGCTCCTGTGATATCAATTCAGCACAAGTTTATTTCAAAATTTTGCCACGCCCCCTTCCGCCTCCACAAAGGACGGAAATCTGTGGAATCCACAATTTTTAAGTTACGAGAAAACCAAAAGCGCAGAATCATAAAAAACTACCGTGCCTAACAGATTTCCGAATCTTGATCAGGTTGGATCATTATTATGGACAGAAGGAACATGCTTAGTCATTCCCTCTCTCTTTCACAAACACTTCAACGTCTCGAATCATTAGTTTTATTAGTACATGTAGAAATGTAGAAGTAGATGTAAAAAGCATATGCAAACAAAAATGGAAAAATATATAAAAATTACAAAAATGGTTTGAGTTTATTTTCTGAAATATTATTTTTTGCCCAAACTTTAATTCGTCCCTTTTGCGAACGCTCATATATGTATGTATGTATATATTAACTGAGTACCGCGTATAAGGTAGAGCCGCGGCCTTTGCCGCGGCTCTTAACGTTCCCCCTCGTTTTTGTTAAATAACTTAAGTATTTAATATATAGTTGTATGTATATCTATTTTTATTAATGCTGTTCTGAAAAGCAGACAAATAAAGCTTTAAGTCTTTAAGTCCGACATAAACACTTTGTAGCTGCAACTTACCGTCTGGAAATTATTAAGCTTTCAAATACAATATTGGACAATTTTTTTTTAGTATTTTCCCGATATTTTGATGACATGACATGACATTCTTGAGAGATTTTATAAGACCAGTAAATACTTGCAAAGTTTCACGATGGTTCTCAATGGTCCGCTGTCAAAGCACTGAAAGCCTTGAAATCTTTGATCGATTCGAAAAGGGATTCGTTCGAGACGTATGAAAATTAAACAAAGCCATTGTCGAAAACAGAATACTGATTCCAATTCAAGAGTTCAAAACCCGAACGTATCACTCTAACCAATCGGGGAGAAAAAACATCTCGGGTCTTGCTGTCACCAAGAGACAAATTTCGCGTTGAAGCTTTTCTTCCAGATATGGACCCGCTGACTACGCACTATGGTCCCAAAGACGCAGTGAGAAAGTTCAAATTTAATTAAAATTTGAAAACTAGTAAATTGGAAATAAACAGGAACAGCAAATAAGCATTGAGTTTCAAAAAATTGAGCCACAAACGAGGGGGAACGTTGTGAGCCGCCGCAAAGGCCGCGGCTCTACTTTATACCCGGTACTCAGTCAGTATATACACTCATTTTTGAGCTTACGATTTATGAAATTTATTATATGTTCGCAATAGGGACGAATTAAATTTTGGGCAAAAAATAATATTTTCAAAATATTAAGTCAACCCATTTTTTGAATTTTTATAGATGTTTCCACTATTGTTTGCATATGCTTTTTACATCTGCTTCTACATTTCTACATGACATGTATAACTACATATTCGAGACGTAAAAGTGTTTGCGACAGAGACAGGGGGGGAATAGGTCAGCGCTTGGCAGGCGTTGCGTAGCCAGTGAAATTTAATTTGTTTCTTCTGGCCATAATATTGATCCGACCTGATCCAGATTCGGCAATCTGGTAGATATGGTTATTTTTCATGATTATGCGCTTTTGGTTTTCTCGTATCTTAAAAATTGTGGATTCCACAGATTTTCATCCTTTGTGGGGGCGGAAGGGGGCGTGTCCAAATTTTGAAATACACTTGTACGGAAGTGATTTCACAGGATTTTGAATAGAATGTTTGGTTTTTCTAGCTGTTAAAGTCTCTGAGATTTAGGCGCTCATTTAAATAAATAGGCAAAGCAAACAGGGTCGCGTGTGAGAGAGAGCGAGAGGGAACGACGACTTTCGAAATGGTTTTCTTCATTTTATCTATAATAATGATCCAATCTCATCTAGATTTAACACTATGATAGAAATTGTCATTCCCTATGATTCTGCGATTTTAGTTTTCTCGTATCTTCAAAATTGTGTACGCCACAGACTTTCGTCCTTTGTGCGGGCGGAAAGGGGCTGGGCAAAATTTTGTAACACATTGGGAGTAGTGTGATCACACAGGAGACAGTACAAGTCCGATTGATTAAAATTCATAACAAAAATTTGATCAGTTAGGGTTTGTTTGTTTCAGGGTTTGTTCCAGGAACCGTCACGATTATAATTTTTATCAAAAAAATTTAGGAATAAGAATGATTTTGTTATTTACAAAAAAAAATTATTTTAAATTTTAAATCTAATTTATATGATAAAAATAAAAAATAAGTATTATGTATCAATTTTTATTATAAAAATTAAAAATAAAAGTTATTTTTAATTTTTTTTTAATTTTTATAATACAAATTCTAAATAAAAATTATGAATTCATTTTTATATTCATTTTTATATCAAAATTGATACATAATAATTATTTTTTATCATATAAATTAATTTCAATAATTAAAAATAATTATTTAAAATATTGAAAATAACAGTTTATCCTGTTTTTGAATTTTCCGTAAAAATATTAAAAAAATTTCTTTGAAGCTTTTTATACCCGGTACTCAAAGAGTATAGGGGTATATTAGATTTGTGGTGATAACGGATGTGTGTAACGCCCAGAAGGAAGCGTTTCCGACCCCATAAAGTATATATATTCTTGATCAGAATCAATAGCCGAGCCGATATAGCCATGCCTGTCTGTCCGTCCGTCCGACTGTCCGTCTTCATTAGCGCCTATATCTCAGAGACTATTAAAGCTAGAGCAGCCAAATTTTGTATCCAGTCTTCTGTGTTATCACACTACTCCAAGTGTATTTTAAAAATTTCGCCCCACCCCCTTCCGCCCGCACAAGGGACACAAGGGACGAAAGTCTGTGGCATACACAATTTTGAAGATACGATAAAACTAAAAACGCAGAATCATAGAGGATGACCATTTGCTTCAGAGTGTTGAATCTGGATCAGATCGCATCATTAACATAGCCAAAATGAAGAAAACCATTTCGAAAGTCATCGTTCCCTGTATGAACTTGCGATTTATGCAATTTATTATATGTCCGCAAAAGGGACAAATTAAAAAAATGGGCAAAAAATAATATTTCAAAAAATGAAGTACATTTTTGGAATATTATACATGTTTCCGATTTTGTTTGCATATGGTTTTTACATCTGCTTCTAAATTTCTACATGACATGTATAACTACATATTTGAGACGTACAAGTGGTCAGGACAGAGAGAGAGAGGGAATGAATAAGCGCTTGGCAGGCGTTGCGTAGCCACTGAAATGTAATTTGTTTCTTCTTGCCATCATATTGATCCGACCTGATCCATATTCGGCAATCTGGTAGATATGGTAATTTCCCATGATTCTACGTTTTTGGTTTTCATTTATCTTAAAAATTGTGGATTCCACAGATTTTCGTCTTTTGTGGGGGCGGAAAGGGGCGTGGCAAAATTTAAAAACAAACTCGTGCTGGTTTGGTATCACAGGAGCTTGGATAGAAAGTTTGGTTGCTCTAGCTCTTATAGTCTCTGAGAACTAGGCGCTCATTTAAACGAATAAGCAAAGCAGATGGGGTCGCGTGTGAGAGAGAGCGAGAGGGAATGATGACTTTCGAAATGGTTTTCTTCATTGTAGCTATAATAATGATCCGATCTGATCCAGATTCAACACTCTGATAGAAATGGTCTTTCTCTATGATTCTGCGTATTTAGTTTTCTTGTATATTCAAAATTGTGTATGCCACAGACTTTCGTCCTTTGTGCGGGCGGAAGGGGCGTGGCGAAATTTCGAAGTAAACTTGGAGTAGTGTGATAACACAGAAGACTGAATACAGAACTTGGTTACTCTAGCTTCAATAGTCTATGAGATATAGGCACAAATGAAGACAGACGGACGGACAGACAGACGGACGGACAGACAGACGGACGGACAGACAGACATGGCTATATCGACTCGGCTATTGATGCTGATCAAACAAATATATACTTTATGGGGTCGGAAACGCTCCCTTCTGGGCGTTACACACAACCGTTATCCCCACAAATCTAATATACCCCTTACTCTTTGAGTACCGGGTATAAAAATTCCAAAAATGGTTTGACTTAATTTTTTTAATATTATTTTTTGCCCAAAATTTAATTCGTCCCTTTTGCGAATATATAATAAATTGGCATATATCGCAGGCTAATACATGTATGTATATACTGACTGAGTACCGGGTATAAAGTAGAGCCGCGGCAAAGGCCCCTCGTTTTACCAAAATTGATGATAAATGGGGCCTATACAGGAAAAAAATTTCATGGATTTTGGAGAGGTTTTCCTCAGACTTAAAAATTACCCTAATTTCGGCTTCTGTTAATCATGCATTCAGTTCTATTTAAAAAAATATATTCCGAATTACTCACGTTTTGCCGCGAACATCAACATACTCTCCAACGCGAAAGTGGGAAATATTCAAAGGTGTTCCAGGCGCTAGCGCTTCCTGTGGTGAGATCATAAAACGCATGATATTTTTTTTTGGCATGACGCCTGCACCGCGAAATATCCCGCAGTATTCTTTAGTCAGCATGGCTGGGTTCGTACTTTCAGCGCCCACGAGAAGGCAGCCATACTTATTCCAATTAGGTACACGGCACAGATTCTTTCGGGTCCCACATTCTTCGGGTGGCATGTACTTAATAACATGGTTATCAGCAATCTGCAATAATGTGGTGCGCACTTTTTCGCCATTTTTAAGCCATAGCGGATACTGTCCAATCTTACGAGCTATAACACCGCAACGCCTAATGTGCGGAGACCAGGGAGGAATGCCATTTTCCGGATCATAGGTGTGGTTCTTTTCGTAGACTTGTATGCTCTTAGAAAACGCTGGAGTACTGTATTTGTCGTGAACTAACTCATTGATAAAATGTTGATTTTCTGTAGTCACGTAGTCCTCTGTAGTCTTTTAAATACAAAAATCAATGTTTAAATGGCTAAATGTAAATTTGAGACTCTACTTACGGTGCGTTGTTTCCGCAGATTCCAGTACGGATTCCTTAAGCGAGGGCGGCTCAAGTAGCCCTTGTCTCGTACTTGTGCACTAGAAACGATACAGCTGCCAAGCCTAATTAGGAGAAATATTTGTGAGTTAACACATAGAATGAATACATTAAAAGAATTTTTCTTACCGGAGCCTCCCAAGCTGAAAAACAACACTTTGGATCATGTTATTTATATAACTAACAACAGCGACCTACAAAAAATTGGTTTGCAATTTAGTGTACTATCGATACATGCCGTAGTCGTAGCCCCACTTTTTTAAATATATTTACACTGACATGAGTTACCTCTCGATAGTTGACTTAATACACTCTACACACTGAGCCCATCAAAGGGGAACGGTGATTTTTTTTTGACAGATGTGAAACTCCGAATCACACTTGTAACATTTATAGCCTTTTTACACTACGGTTGAGTTATTGAGTTATTGAGTTTCGGGCAAAACTCGAGTTTCTTTTACATGGGGAAGCATAGGGGACCTAGAGGTGGCAAAAAAGTTGAGTTTTGGTTGCGTTTAGTTGAGTTTGTCCGATTTTTCGAATATTTCAACCCTGATCTGCCTGTCGTGGAATTATCATCACTAGTTACAACAAAAATTGGCAGCTCAATATTTAAAATTTGGCGCGTAAACAATATGGCTGGGGAAAAAGGTACATACAATTGTTAAAACCAATACTTTAAACCAATTTTATTATTAAAAACCATATAAACAAAGTGGTCTATTTCCAAAATTCGGTCGAAAAAACTTAGCCAAACGCTAAATTGAATTATTATAAATAAATATAAATAAATTATTATAAACAATTGCGAATTTAAAAAAGTTTAATTTTGGTACATACATATATAATGTATATATGTACATATAGACAAAAATCAACATAGTTGCAATTGCAGCCGTGCCATTTCCCTGCGGAAATTTTTCTTCAAAAATGGATTCCAAGGTTATTCGCAATGTTCAAATGCGTTTCTTTGAAATTTGATCAAAATACTGCACAGTTGCTGCAAACATCGTCGCCAACTACATACATTGCAGCGTCGTTATCTTATCTTGCTCTGCGACATAGAAAATCATTAAATCTTGGTCGTTAATATAATTAAAATTAAATAAAACAAATTTATGTACACAAGCACGTGCCAGCAGCCGAAAATCAATAACTCAATAACTCAACTTTGGCATAGTGTAAATCCAAATTCTGAGTTATTGAGTTACCTATCGATAAATGTGGTAACTCACTGTAGTGTAAAAAGGCTATTACAGTCTACCGACTACCGTCAGTCAAAAACACCTGAATGCTGTTTGGGGTGCCAATATTTAGAGCTGCTTTAAAAAACCATAGGCTAAATATCGCATAGAAACGTGCGGCATAAGAACATTTCAGATTGCATATGTCTCAAATGTTTTTTTTTTTAATTACTTCCAGATTTTTATACTCGGTACTCGAGGAGTTTAGGGGTGTATTAGATTTACGGGAAAAGTGGATGTATGTCATGTGTGTCGATATAGCCATGTCTATCGGCCGTCCAGCCGTCGTATTTAAAATTTCGCCCCGCCCCTTTCGAAAAGCAAGGAACGAAAACAATTTTAATGATACAGGAAACCCAAAATATCAGAAGCTTAGGGAATAACCCTATCAGCAGGTTGCCTAATATGTGTTAGATCGGATAATTATTTTGAAAGGACAGAAAATTCAGTGGTTGCAATAGCGTAGCATCAACTCACAGCGTTTCCTCTTGTTTTCCTCTAGTTTATTGCTTTTCACGACAATGTAGCGACGATACTTTGGTGACTTATGGCACCGTCATTGATGTTGAATAAAATATAATTTCTCAAAATGCTTCCAAGTCGATGTGTTGCTATCAGCTGAAGTTCATACTCACGCCACGACAACCCTCATTATTCGTCTCGCATAATTCTAGAAGTGCCTGTAAGTCCACAGGGGTCTACTCAGATCTCTAAATTAATGATAAAATGTTCTTACCTGTTTCACATATGTTGTTTCTGTGTTCTAGTGGTGATAATTCACACGGTGTTGAATTATTCTAAAAGTCGAACAAATTTAACTTAATCGCAACCATAACTAAACTTTTTGACATTTACAGTAGTCAACACGACATTTCAATCACAACAACAAGAAGCGCATAATTGGCTTGGTGCTTACTTGTAATAAATTTGAAGTGTTGCTGCGCAAAAGATTTTTGCATATAGACATTTCATGTTGCCCAATATGACATTTTCTGATAGATTTTGAGATTTAAATGTTTTTTAAGAATTATGGTTTTTTTATTGAAGATTTTTTTAGGAATGTGGTTTTGTTTTCAGTGGTAGCGCTTCTATTGTTCACAACTTAATAGCCTATTTACACTACGGCGTAGTAATTGAGTTTCGGGCAAAAATGGAGTTTCGTTTACATGGGGAAGCATAGGGGACCTAGAGGTGGCAAAAAAGTTGAGTTTTGGTTGCGTTTAGTTGAGTTTGTCCGATTTTCCGAATATTTCAACCCTGATTTGCCCATCGAGTAATTATCACCACAAAAAAAACAACAAAAAACATATGTAAAAAAGGTAAACAAACAAATTTTTATAAAAATTACCTAATATGTATCCAATTTTATTACTAGAAACTAGATACGTTTGGTTGCCTGAGGCCTTGGACGTGCTGCTTGAATTATGGCAAGAGAATAACGACGGGTTCCGAGGCGTCCGTAGAAATTCTCACATATATAAAAAACTTGCAGAAAAAATGAATTAACAACAAAGTTATGCGAAAGAAGTACAAGTAAGTAACGATTGTATACTTAATTATAGTTTCATTTATTTCTTATAACATTTTAGATCTGAACTGGTTAATGTGGGACCGTCAGGAGGCAGCCCATCGAAGTGGGACAAGTTATAATTAAAAGCCTTGTGTTCTGGTGTAGCCTTAACTGTAAAGGGATACGGTTTCATGACGTTTTTGCCAAATCGAAAAGTAGAATCTCCCAAAATTAGCACGGGTATTTTGATATCACTTATGACTTTGGAATTCTCTTCGAGTAGATCACAGTCATCTAACATTCCTTTCAGGTTGGATGATTCGAAAATCTTGGAGTCGTGACATCTGCCCGGAATTCCAACACTGATGTAGGTGAATCTGTAACTGTGAATGTACAAAGCTTATACAATTTCGTTGTGTTCATACGAAAATTGATTTCTTACCGATGGTCAACCACCAATGCGAATAGTATGGTCGAATACCAACCCTTATAGTTTCGGTAATCTACTGCATCCTGACGACTCGGTTGTATCTCAATATGACATCCATCTGTTAAGGAAATTTCGCACTCAATTTTTATCATTATAACGTTTAAATAAGCACCACTTGCCCATTGCTCCGAAACATTGTGGAAATCCCTACTCCTCAAATCCCTTTACAGTCTCCGTGATCTTCTCCTGGGTGAGAAAGCCTGCCGGCAAATACTTGTCAGCGAGTTGAGCTACTACCTCGCGACAAAACTCCAGTTAAATGCGGCAGACAATGGCCGTGGACACACAAAACAGACTCCCCACCGTACGATATTCTGCCGAGGACCCTAGGCATTAAAGGGCTATGGCTATCCTCTTCTCCAGCGGGATTGCAAATCGAAAGGGAGTATCTTTCCTCTTCAGATTGGGCAACAGTCCAACGAGAATGTTGAACGCACTCCTTTCCATGCGGAAATTCTCCTTAAAAAAGGAATCGGAGTTCCGTGCAACATCCTCCTCCCAAAAAGATCTATATTGCGGCTATTATAATTTGGGATATCTTATTTAATATAAAATATAAGCACTAGAAATTGAAATGTCAATTCCTTACCAGGGCCCAAATGCGTTTCTTAGAAATTTTATCCAAATGCTCCGCAGTTGCTGCAGACATCGTCGCCAACTCCATACATTGCAGCGTCGTTATCGTCTCTTGCTCTGCCACATAGAGCATCATTAATTCCTGGGTATTCATATTAATAAAAACGAGGGGGAGCGTAGTGAGCCGCGACAAAGGCCGCGGCTCTACCTTATACCCGGTACTCAGTCAGTATATACATATGTACATACATACATATATGAGCTTGAGATTTATGCAATTTCTTATATGTTCGCAAAAGGGACAAATTAAATTTTGGGCAAAAAATAATATTTCAAAAAATGAAGTCAAATCATTTTTGGAATATTAAACATGTTTCCATTTTTGTTTGCACATGCTTCTTACATCTGCTTCTACATTTCTACATGTATAACTACATATTTAAGACGTACAAGTATTTGCGACAGAGAGAGAGAGGGCATGAGTCAGCGTTTGGCAGGCGTTGCGTAGCCACTGAAATTTAATTTGTTTCTTCTGGCCATAACATTGATCAAACCTGATCAAGATTCGTCATTCTGTTAAAAACGGTTATTTTCCATGATTCTGCATTTTTGGTTTTCATTTATCTTAAAAATTGTGGATTCCACAGATTTTCGTCTTTTGTGGGGCGGAAAGGGGCGTGGAAAAACTTAAAAACAAACTCGTGCTGGTTTGGTATCACAGGAGCTTGGATAGAAAGTTTGGTTGCTCTAGCTCTTATAGTCTCTGAGAACTAGGCGCTCATTTAAACGAATAAGCAAAGCAGATGGGGTCGCGTGTGAGAGAGAGCGAGAGGGAATGATGACTTTCGAAATGGTTTTCTTCATTGTAGCTATAATAATGATCCGATCTGATCCAGATTCAACACTCTGATAGAAATGGTCTTTCTCTATGATTCTGCGTATTTAGTTTTCTTGTATCTTCAAAATTGTGTGTGCCACAGACTTTCGTCCTTTGTGGGGGCGGAAAGGGGCGGGGCAAAATTTTGAAATACACTTTGAGTAGTGTGATAGCACAGGAAACTGAATACAATACTTGGTTACTCTAGCTTCAATAGTCTATGAGATATAGGCGCAAATGAAGACAGACAGACGGACAGACAGACGGACGGACGGACAGACGGACAGACAGACATGGCTATATCGACTCGGCTTTTGATGCTGATCAAGAATATATATACTTTATGGGGTCGGAAACGCTTCCTTCTGGGCGTTACACACAACCGTTATCCCCAAAAATCTAATATACCCCTATAATCTTCGAGTACCGGGTATAATAAAAAATTCAAATTTTCGTAGACAAGCACGTGCCAGCAGCCGCAATTCAATAACTCAATAACTTAACTTTGGCATAGTGTAAATGCAAGTTCTGAGCTATTGAGTTATCTATCGAAAAGTGTGGTAACTCAGGTGCCGTTTAAACTGAGGCTGCGTCTTGATTCTTTGCGTCTTCTTAGAAACGCAGTTTTTTTTACATAGGTTTAGCATAGGGCCCTAGTGGTGGCAAAAAGTTGCGTCGTTTTCCGATGCAACTGCGTTTTGGTATTTCTGTGCGCATAACAGCAATTTTCGTACTTTTCCGCCTAATCAGCGGAACTATCACCACTAATAACAACAAAAAACAGCAGATTCGAATTGAAATTTTGCCGCGTAATTGTAATTTATAATTGAGTAAAAAGGGGCAAAAATACATTTAATGTTTCGAAGAAATTTTTTAAAGTAACTTTATTATTGAAAAAAGCATTTCAACAATATAGTTGATTTCAAAGTTTTTGCTGCAAATCCCATGTCTTTGAATCCTTTCACTGTTTCCGTGATCTTCTCAGGGTAAGAAAGTCTGCTTGCAGATACTTGTCAGCGAGTTGAGCTACTACCTCGCGAAAAAACTGCAGTAATATGAGGCAGACAAAAGCCCTTGACGCACCAAATAGACTTCCGTGCGATATTCTGCAGGCGATCCCAGGCAATAAATGGCTATGGCTATTCTCTTCTCTAGAGGGATTGTCAGTCGAAAAGGAGTGCCTTTCTATTTGAGATTGGGCAACAGTCCAACGAGACTGTTGAAGTAGTCCTTTCCATGCAGAAATTTTCCTTAAAAAAGACATCGGAGTTCTCCACAACATCTTCCTCCCAAAATGAACCATATCGTGGCTATTGCAATGAAGAATACATTATTTAATTGAAAAGAGAGAACATTGTCTGCTCTCTACCTAGAAGAGTCCAAACGCAAGGAGGACGATGCAGTTGCAAGACGAATTACAACTTTTCTGAGGATAACTCAGCCGCTTCCATGCACTTCAAAAGGTTCTCCTCACTTTGCGCCACCGCAGTTAAAAGAATTAACTCTATTTTCGACATATTTCGTTGATTTTCGAACATCATTTACTATGTTTGCAAAAATGTTCCTTCTCTTCCCAAGACGCAAAGAAGCAAGGACGCTGTAGTGCAAACGGCAGTTCTGCTTCTCTGCGTCTTCTCCGATATCGATAGGTAACGCACCAAGTGTAATAGCCTTTTTACACTACAGTGAGTTACCACATTTATCGATAGGTAACTCAATAACTCAGAATTTGGATTTACACTATGCCAAAGTTGAGTTATTGAGTTTCGGCTGCTGGCACGTGCTTGGACATTGCGAATAACCTTGGAATCCATTTTTGAAGGAAAATTCCGCAGGGAAATGGCACGGTTTCAATTGCAACTATGTTGAATTTAGTCTATATGTATGATTACATATCTACCAAAATTAAACTTTTTTAAATTTGCAGCTATTTATAATAATTTAATTTATATTTATTTATAATAATTCAATTTAGCGTTTGGCTAAGTTTTTTCGACCGAATTTTGGAAATCGACCACATTGTTATATGGTTTTTAATAATAAAATTGGTTTAAAGTATTGGTTTTAACAATTGTATATACCTTTTTCCCCAGCCATATTGTTTACGCGCCAAATTTTAAATATTGAGCTGCCAAATTTTAAATATTGAGCTGCCAATTTTTGTTGTAAGTAGTAGTGAGAACTCCACGATTCGAAAAATCGGACAAACTCAGCTAAACGCAACCAAAACTCAACTTTTTTGCCACCTCTAGGTCCCCTATGCATCCCCATATAAACGAAACTCGAGTGTTGCCCGAAACTCAATAACTCAACCGTAGTGCAAAAAGGCTATAAAAAGCCTATTATTCTACCGTTAAAAATTTTACAAAGACAGATTTTTAATACTTTTTGTAAGAACAAAAACGGTTAGCCGACATAAAATAATTTAACTGCAAAAAAAAAGCACACGGTGGTTTGGTCAACGGCAGCAATTAAGCGTTTATCCATCGATTTTTACAAACGATACCTCAAACGACGCCTGATTAATATGTCTATCTAAAAACAAAAATGTTAGCCACAAAATATTCTTTTTGAGTTTTTAAAGTCTGAGTTTTTTCCACCAATGAATTAATAATTATCTGGCTAACTTAACTCTAAGCTAAAAATTACGTAAAATATATTCCCTGAGTTCTTGCCTAAGCAAATCCTTCTTGGATCCCCAACTAAATCGAATGCTTGCCGGCAGGGAATTGAACAGCCGCAGAGCCCTTAAGAATGGTTAATTCCGCGCATAATTAGTTCTAGCAGCCATTTCATTGAATGGGTACGGAGAGGTTCGGAGATTCCTGGCTGGAACGTTAAAGTCGATCAACCTCAATATGAATGGGCTGTCAATGCTACTATTTGGCAAATCTTTAAGGAACAGCAGTCCTGCTATCGAGCACCTATCTTCAAGGGTGCAGGTATGCAGTAAGCAACACTGGCTGGAGTAAGGAATTGGATCCGAAAAATGTAGCGGCTGCAATACAAATTTGAGGAATTTCTTCTGAAGCCGCACAATTCTCTTGACATGCACAGTGCCTGACGGGTTCCAAATAAAGGAGGCATACTCCAACCTTGAGCGCACAAATGCAGACACTGACAGTCTTAAGTACGGGTCCCTAAACAGTACGGGATTTTACTTGACACATCCGAACATATCATAAGCATTCGGCAGAATTAAATTTTACATGACTAACAAACAGGAATATATAATCAAAAAGGACCCCCAGATCCATAATCTCGTTCAGTGAAAAGATTAGGTGATTATAAATAACATATGTATGTTACAATTACTATAATGAACAACATGACCTTTATTTAGATTTAAGCTGGGTATCCAGCACCGCGGAAACTAAAATTACTGCCAAACTTCATATAAAAAAATGGGGCCAGTAATTTTTCGTTTGTGTTTTCCTGGAGTCAGTATCCAGCAACGTAAACGGGATCCATGAATTTTTATCGATAGTATCGATATTCACACGAATGTGGACTGAGAGAACAGCTGATAGGGGTGTCAGTAATATATATGTGCCTAATTTTACTGGAGTCAAAGTGAAAGGTGGTGGCAAAATTTGTGCGCAAAACCAAAAAGAGATATTCAAATGTTTAAAGTGAGGAGAGGATTGCTTTAATACAAGCAGTTGAGGCAGTACTATGTCTTTAGCGAATCACGGAAAATGACGATTTTGATAATTTTGACATGTTAGCGCCTCCAACTGTGCTGTACTTCTTCTTACAGCAATATGTGCCGCTACCAACACAATCACTTCTTCGCCAGAATTACTTTTCTTCCTTTTTTTAATTTTTAGTTTTTTTTTTTTTAATTTTAGTTTAATTTTCAAAATTGGCGCTGTTTACAAAACACAGCTGATTCATGAGAGTGGCAAATCACTTTTTAGGCTCTTGGTCACACTATTGTATTCGAGTTCCACACATCCGAAATAATGAGCAGTTTCCTTTCAGTAAAATTTCGCAGTGCTGGATACAGGCCTTTAGAAGCAATTTGTTCAGAATACACCAAATACCGACTTTGTTTAAGTCAGACTAACAAATATCTGTCATTAATGGAATTCACCGTCATGAACATTTTAAGGTCGTTCGCATAAAGAAGATATTTGGCAGATTGAATACAGGAAGAAATATCATTTATTAAAATAAGGAACAGAAAATGACCAAAAGAACTACCTTGAGGAATGCGAGAGGTTGCTACATCGGAGTTGGAAATCTCCCCACTAACTTCAACATGATAGTTTCTGTTTACCAAATATGATGAAATCCAATTCAAGAATGAGGAGTGAAAACCCAGCTTGGAAAGTTTAGCCTGTAGGGCAGAGTGACAAACCTTGTCAGAAGCCTTAGCGAAATCCGTATAAACTGAGTTCACTTGCGAATGGACCTCAAAGGCTTGAATAAAATGACTCACAAAAATATCTACGTTCGAGATCGCAGAACGACCACGCATGAACCCAATGCTGATTTGGGACAATATAGGAACTCATTAGGAATGATAATTTTTTAACTACTTTTCTCAGAAACAGCTTTGCGATATTGCTTATTTTAGCAATAGGCCTGTAATTCGAAATCTCAGACTTACTTCCGCATTTATGAGCTGGTAGAATTTTAGCAATTTTCAATCTAGCTATTAATTTATTCTGAGACAAAGAAGAAGAGCAAAAGAATTTTAAGAGGTTGTAAAAAGACCGAAATAGGATTTCTTGATAAAGAATAAATATATTCCATCAATGTCAAGCTTAGTGGAATCATCAAAGTGAGCTATAGCTTCGGAAATGTCTTCATCAGCTATATCAAGGGACTCAACATTACAAATTTACGGAATAGTATCTAAAATCTCCTGGTTATACCAGCTAGAAGCAGGCTCGAAGTTCGCAGAGAAAAAGGAAGCAAATAAGGTGGCAATATCAGCCCCAGAGTTAGCAACATAGTCATAGTTGACGGTATGGATGACGATGATTGTTTTGAATTTATGAAGCGCCAGAATACATTAGGATTGGATTTTAAAGTATTTTCGACCTCAGAGATGTATTGGTTATAAAGAAATTTATTTAGGAACTCAAACTCTCTCTTGTGTTACCTGTATCCAACGCCGTCCTCTGGATTATCCATCTAAGAAACCTTTTATAGAACTTATTCCTTACATTTTTATATTTCTGGAGACTTTTGGTGTACCAAGGAAGCTTATAAGGGTCCCGTACCTTGGTTGAAACAGTGCTGTCAGGAGCATTCGTGAAGGCATCAAGGTAGCTGTTGTAATTAGTCTCAATACAAGTATTCGATAACAATCGCGCATACTATAACAATCATCAATGATAATAATATCATATGGCAAGTGTACATTGCCAGGCATCATAGCAAGGGATTGTCGATCCCATGTCCGAACAACAGATTCTAAATTAAAGCCACCTATCACACAGATACCCATAGAATCATCTAAGCTGGCATATATACTGGAAATATTATCCAGATGCGTCTGATATAGCGCAAAGTCACTTCCAGAGGGTATATAGGAATCAACTCTCACGGTCTTCCCTGTCGAGCCAGACACTTCGAGTACTAACTGAACCAGAAGCGAGTCCTCGCTTGCAAGTCCAACTGTTGTGCTGCAGAAAGAACGGCGGACAGCCACGATGACACCTCCACCTCTAACGCACTGCATCCGGCTGAAGTCTTTAATCTTACGATAAACAAGGAACATGTTTTGATCGAAGAACTCATTGGAACTGAAGTTAGGGTTGAGCCAGGCTTCAACCAATAATCGCTGTTAGACGTACTCATGAAGACAGATTGAGTTTTGGTTCTTATTCCAGATATTTTTTGGAAAAAAACTTCAAGACATCTACTTGCAATTCTCCTGTCAGATGAATGTAATGGAACTGCTACCATTGGTACCGGACGCTCAACCAGACATGTTAGAGTAATATCCGCAGCGGCGACACGAGACTTCTGCATCGCTTTAAGAAGAACATTAAGAACTCGCGCAATGTTTCTGTACGAATACGTATTGGCAAGTTGCGATCCTCGTTACACAAGTTAGAGATAGAATCCAATCTCCAAATGGAAGAAGATGATCTTGTAGTGCTTCCCCAGTCAGTGTAAGCCGATGACAACGATCTGAGGAGAGCTCGAAATAAATGCGAGGCGACGGAAGAGAAACTTAAGGAGAGAGCAATTGTCCGCTCTAAAGTAACATTTTAATATCCCACGTTGGCAGCAGCGAAGAAGAGAGCGGTACTCTTAAGATGTCGCTGAGCCCTCCAGGTGCTGGATGATGCCCCGCGGCAGCGGGAGGCGAAGAGAACACCACTGCAGAGAGCAAACTACTATCAAAAGTGTCGAAAGCAAGTGCATTGACACATCACACAAAGCAGCCGTCAAAAGCGACTGATAGCATGAAACTACACGATGAAAAGAAACATATCTACGAATAGAGCTCTGAGTGGGAACGCACCCATTCCGAGTTCGGGGCTGCATAAAGAAAACGGCAAAATCATCTGATGTTGTTGTTGTTGCGAATACAGCCACGGCTGTGTGTTCTGATGAGAGAAAACGATACAACCGGCGAGCGGGCTTAAGCGCCAGCTTCTGCAGTTGTTGTAGGTAATAAAGTTTAGAGCTGCGGTGAAAGGTAATGCAAGAAAGTGAACCGCTAACGACGTCAGAGCCAGTGACGTCGATTATTGGGGGTTTTCTGATTTAGATTTGGTTGGAGTAGATGTACGCAAAGGCTCTCCATCCCGTATGTGCACAGCAGTAGAATCCAAGTGCTTTCTTTCCCTGTGAAGGAACCGGCTTACATTACCTGATTGTGGCCAGAATTCCTTGCTGAAGACAGTTAGATAATAATGCTTCAGGACTCGAAGCTTAAAGTTGACGAATTTCAAAGTAGTTAAATCAATACATTTTTTCGTTAGCGAATGGCATGTTATGCTGTCAACATTCACTTCCAAATTATCAGCACTTACACAGCGCCTCTGGCTTTGTGTTTGCTGCAAATTTGCCTATATGCAAAAATCTTTTGCTCGGCAAAACTTCAAATTGATTACAAGTAGGCACCAAGCCAATTATGCGCTTCTTGTTGTTGCGATTGTTTTTCTTGATAACAACCTTAAAGCCAACTGAAGGAGGGTTATGGTCAATCACAGCAGGATTTATGTGATGAAACTTTGCATTTAGCTTCAAATAAAGGCTTTTAAGTTCCCGAATCTCATCCATGATCTCGATTGTTTTTGAGTGCAAATCATTGCTCTCTACGTAACTATCACATTCCCACTGGATCATATTTATTTATTTTTATTTATTTATTTATTTTTATTTATTTATTAATTAACAATTATCTGCTAATAATGACATATAAATTAGGAAGAGAACTAGAGATAAACTACAATAAAATTAAAAAATTAAAATTACAGGTTAGCAGAGTTGAGGTGGTTGTAAATACTTAATGCTATCTGTATGTTTAAGGGTTAGTTCAGGGGATATGATATGGTAAAGGTTATTATAATTATAGCATAAAACCCTGAAAGGTTCATGCTGGGCATAGTTTGACCTAAATAAGGGTAATCTGATAGGTCTAAAGGAACGAGTAGAACGAGAGGGAATCGTAAAGTCAATCTGACTCAAGAGAGTTTGGGAGTCCACCATCCCGAGAAGAAGCTTGTGCACGAACATTACCCCATTGCATATTCTGCGATGGTGTAACGAAGGTAGGTCAATAAGTTTTAGCCTAGATCGGTAAGGTGGCAGGATTCTACCAGAGTCCCAGTGTAAATTACGAAGAGCGAAAATTAAAAATTGTTTCTGAACTGATTCGAGAATAGCTTGCTGCTCCCTATACTGTGGACTCCACACACAGGAACAATACTCCAATATCGGACGCACTAACGAAATGTACAATTGTCAAACTCCTTGGACCAACGCTTGATGAATGCTAGAACACCCTTAGCTTTATTAGCTGTCGCAGCTATGTGGCTATTAAAACACAGTTTACAATCAAATAATACACCAAGATCATTTGAACTCGAAATTCGATCCAATACATGATTACCAAGAGAAAAAGATACAAAATGTGGAGCACGACGGTAGAATGTCATAAGCTTGCATTTCGAGAGGTTCAAAAATAGAAGATTTCTCGAGCACCACAATAGCAATTCGTTTAGGTCCAGCTGAAGGTGTGTGTGCAAGTACCAGTCGGAGTAGGACAGACAGATTTTAACGTCATCAGCATACATTAATGTATGTGAGAATGTTATAACTTGGGGTAGGTCGTTCACAAATAAAATGAAGAGGAGCGGACAAAAAGGCCTACCTTGTGGCACACCATATGTAACATTAACGACCTCTGATAAAACATTAGTAAATAAGACCCATTGTGTACGATTAGAAAGATACGACGAAATCCAACTTAGAAGATTACTAGGGAAATCTAATAAGGACAGCTTCTGAATTAAAAGAGTATGGTTAACCGAATCAAATGCCTTGCTAAAATCCGTAAAAATAACATCAGTTTGCAAACCGCTCTGAAATCCACGGTTCATTATGGAGGAAAACTCGAGCAGATTGGTAGCTGTTGACCGATTTTTTAGGATCATTGCGGAAGTTTCTACTACAAGAAGAGAGGTAAAGATTGTAGCATAGACTATTAGTTGTTAGGAATTGAGAGCGGGCGGAAGAATATTGTACGAAGACAAGCAAGGAGCCAGTTTTCTGGTACTTTTTGAAAAGTCTGGATTTCCTATTCTTTAAGTATGACAAATTCCTGGAGAACCAGGGAGGCTTGGACGACAATGGAACAATAATCTCCGGAACATAAGTATTAAGGGCAGAGTTTAAAATTTTATAGAATGAGTTGACTGTTACATCAATATTCGGTAGAGAAAGAAGAGTGGACCAATCAACATTCGAGAGGTGAATGTTTAAATTGTCGAAATCAGTTTTGCGAAAACACTTGATCCGGTGAGGAGTCGAGGTAGTGTTAACAGAACTAGAGCTGGTGCACTCTAAAGTTATAGATAGCGTAGGATGGTATAGGTCTTCAGGAAGTGATAGTGGGGAGACTCTGGCAACTGTACTTAGAGAAGCATCCATAACGAAAATAAGGTCGAGAAGTCTGTTCCTATTATTTTTAATAGAATTAATTTGGGCAAGGGACACATCCGTTAGATCATTGATAAATTCGTTGAGAGTACTAGGAAGCAATTGGTTAGCGTCGTCGCAGGGCAGCCAAGAAAGAAGAGGTAAATTGAAGTCACCCATGAACACAATCTGATCAGCACAACCTAGCGAAGACACAACAGAACGGATAGCAGATAGGTGCTTTGAGTAGACCTCAGCATCAGAATTAGGAGGAATATATGAGGCGGTTAGATAGATAAAAGCCATGCCAACACGGACTGCAATGAACTCAATCCCATGGATATTGTGGAAAGGGAATAACTCCGATGAGAAGTCAGTTTTAAATGCAATCAGAACTCCACCAGCATAGGATTCACGATCCATTCGATAAGTGATGAAATTGTGACCAACAATTTCATGATCATGAACAGTGGAGTTGAGCCATGTTTTGGAAAAACCGATAGCATCGCAATCGTAAAATGCACTATCCGTATGTAGTTGGCGCAATTTGCCTAAAAGACTACGTACATTCTGATAGTGAACGGAAAAATAGCTAATTAGTTTTTTGAAATGACAGGGCACGTTACATTAGGACTCTGATTAGAATTAGAATTGGCAGGGCCGGTAACATTAAGACTTTGATTCACATTAAGACTTTGATTCGAAGCTTTACGCACGAACTCATGCATAATTGTATGCTCTGGCCAAATAGAAGGGTCAAGCGATCTATCACGGTAAGAGTCAGGGACAAAAATTTTAAATGAGGAAATATTACGCTTATCATTAAAAGAAAACTTGGTCACAATAATATCCTCAAGGGGAGCGCTAAGTTTCGAACACAGATGATGCTTAACATCCTCCGTCGTGGCCTCAGGATTGAGTCGGGAAACAAAGATTGCTTTCCGAGGAACCACTCCCCTAATTTCAAGACCCGAGCGAGAGCCAGAAGGTGTAGCCATACCCCGAATAAGTCTCGGTGTGGGGGCAGTAGCGGTGCTAATAAGGTTTGGCGGCACGATTGGCATAGTGCTGGTTGAGGCGATAGCGATGGATGCCAAGTTTGAAGGGGCATCAACAGTCATCATGATAGCCGCGTCAGTATCAACAGGTGGGGGCCTAGAGGCGACAGGCATGGGTGCAGGAGTGGCAGATGCAACGGCACCATTGGCTACTGGCACCATAGCACCAGTTACAGGTTCCATACCAGGAACAGGCGGTGACCGAGCACGAGGTGCGGGTGGTACGACCGGCCTGGGCGCAGTGGCAGATGCAATGGCACCATTAGCTCCCGGAACAGGCGGTGACCGAGCACGAGGTGAGGGTGGTACGACCGGCCTGGGCGCAGTGGCAGATGCAATGGCACCATTGGCTCCAGGTTCCATACCGGGAACAGGCGGTGACCGAGCAAGACGTACAGGTGGTTCAGGGACTGCAAGAGAAGAATCATTATTAGTATTGTGCAAATAATTATTACCCTTCTTCCTCTTCGGAGACTCAGTCAAAATTTTAAGAGGTTTGAAGTGAGACTCCGTCAAACGAAACTTATCTTGCAACATTCGGAATCCAGCGTCTAGGGCAGCGAATTCTAGATGCGTCTGTCTCATAAAGACACGCATGTCGCTTTCGATAGCCCTGCAGTCCCAACAGGTCCAGTTGAGGCCGCAGCGAGTCTTAATCAGATCAACCACCGATATGACTAAAACCCGCGCAGATAACGTGAGCCGTGTTGTCACACAACCAGCAGTAGGCATAAGTTTGCCGTGTAGAGACCGAACGGCCACAGTTCTTAGCACAGCAAGAACTCATACTTTTAAAAAGTTGAAAAGAAAAGAAAAAGGAAAGGTAAAATATAAAGTCGGTGTGGGGCAGAGGTAGTGACTTTAGCGTGTGTTAACAATTGCGCGCGCAAGCACGAATAAAAACAAAAACAAAAACAGTCACAACAACGGCAAGTGAACGGAGAGACACAGAGAGACGATAGAAACACAGAGAGACAAGCACAAAGCGGCGGCTAACGCAGTGCGTGTGTGTTGGATAGAATAGGCAACAACAAAACTGCTGCGATTAAGAAAGTGCAGAGAAGTTAAGAATGCACAGTTGGAATTGAAAATAACTACACAAAAGTAACAAAATTTGAGAAAAGTATACAAATAACACCGAGAAACACAGAATTCGGCAGGCCCGGTATATGTTTGTATGTTAATATGTATGAAAATAAGATGAAGATAGACGAAATAGACGTATAAAATTAGACAGCGGCTCAGAGAGGGTGTACAATGCATATAGCAACAACAAATCAGCTGAGCATAAGAACGAGTGGGGCTAGAAGGAGTGCACAAAAGTTGAACCCACTGCAACTGCAATTGCAATTGGAAATTAACCGCACAAAAACACGATAAAAGAATGAACACAGATAGTAATTTAGTTGCACGATCAGTTTAAAACACAGTAGGCAATAATACAACACTCAACTTTCCTTAAAGCACAAAAATAAAATTTTTTAGGCGGAGCGAAGTGAAGAAACGACTGTCTGCTACGATAGTTGATATCGATTGATCAGGTCGGATCAATATTATGGCCAGTAGAAACAAATTAAATTTCGGTGGCTACGCAACGCCTGTCAAGCGCTTACTCATTCCTTCTCTCTCTCTAACAAACACTTCTACGGATATGTAGAAGTGTAGAAGCAAATGTAAAAAGCATATGCAAAATAAAAAAGGAAACATGTATAAAAATTCCAAAAATTTGACTTCATATTTTGAAATATTATTTTTTGCCCAAAATTTAATTTGTCCTCTTTGCGAACATATGATAAATTGCATAAATCTTAAGCTCATATATGTATGCATGTATTGTTTATTGTTTTTGGTTTTTGGTTTAAAGTTTAACAATGAACAGTTAAACTGTAAGGGTAAAATTACATATCAACTAATTAAACTAAAGGGCCAATGCCAATACTCAGACCCGGTGGGGCTGATTATCGGCCCAGTAGCCGATAAGATCCCACCAACAGCCAAATTTAAGTAAGAGAAGAGCCGGTAGTCGATTCGACCTCACCAGAGAGAAGCTTATGGAGGAAGAGAACTCCTTGGCTGGTTCTACGGGATTTAAGAGAGTGGAGGTTAATTAAGCGCAATCTACTTTCATAAGAAGGAAGATGGATCGAAAGGTCCCAATTGAGTCCCCGGAGGGCAAAGATGAGGAACTGTTTTTGTACTGATTCGAGCATATCCTGAAATTCTTGGTAGTGAGGAGACCAGACACAAGAACCATATTCCAAGATAGGCCGGATCAGAGAAACATACAGACAAACATATACGGGTCTGTAAATTCCTTAGCCGATCTTTTGAAAAATCCAAGGACTCCTTTGGCTTTGTTAGAAATAGTAGAGATATGAGAGTTGAAACATAAATTGGGTACAAAGGTAATGCCCAAGTCGTTAACTTTGAAAAGGCGTTGAAGGATAATGTTATTAATAGAGTAATCGAAAAGGTATGGCTTATTGCGGTGAAAAGTCATTATATTGCATTTAGAAATGTTAATAGGTAGAATGTTAATTAGGCACCAGTTGTTAAGGGCATCAAGATCTGATTGCAAAGATAGTGGGGACAAGGGGTCACTGTAGGAAAAACATAGCTTAACGTCATCAGCATACATTAGGACGCGTGAATGAGATAACATTTGTGGAAGATCATTAATAAATAGGTTAAATAGCAAGGGACCCAGGTGGCTACCTTGAGGAACCCCCGATGAGACAATAACAGGTTTAGAGAGAGAGGAGTTGAAGCAGACACGTTGAGAACGGTTACAAAGGTAAGAATTAGTCCAGTATAGAAGCTTAGTCGGAAACCCTAGAAGAGACAGTTTATGAATTATGATTGACGAAGTCAAAGGCTTTACTAAAGTCTGTATAAACGACATCAGTTTGACACTGTTTAGCAAATCCCGAAGTTACAAAGGTGGAAAACTCAAGGAGATTAGTAGAAACGGAGCGACGTTTAATGAATCCATGCTGTGATTCAGAGAATACAGAACTACAGAAATGTTGCAGCTGAGAAGTGATGATTTTTTCGAAGAGTTTAGGAATGGCAGATAAATTGGAAATACAGCGGTAGTTAGAGACATCAGATTTACATCCCTTTTTATGAAAGGGAACTATATAGGATTCTTTCCAGACAGTGGGAAAGTCACCAGTCTTGAGAGACAAGTTGAAAAGTTTTAGGAGAGGCACACAAAGAGATTCTGCACAAAGTTTAAGAACAGCACTCGGAACCGAGTCTGGCCCAGTGGAGAACGAAAACTTGAACGATTTTAAATTTGTTAGGAGACCATCATAGTCGATGAAGGGGGGAAGGATACAGTTAGAACTATTTATAGGGATAGGAAAGAGTAACTACTACTAAAGTCATTCGATGAAGCGAGGATAGAGGGAAAGTTAATAGACGGGACAGAGTAGCAACGTTGGAAAAAGGAAGCGAACAGATCAGCAATATAGTAATCCCTATCGGCATAACTACCATTCAAGTGCAAAGAAGAAGGCAATCGGGAAGATTTACGTTTAGAATTAACAAACCTGAAGAATTGTTTAGGGTCGCGTTTAAAGTTAAGCTTGCATTTGGTCAAGTATCTGTTGTAGCACAATGTATTAAATAAGGAAAATTTCGATTTTGCAATTGAGTATTTCGAAAAGTCTGATTGCAAACCGAATTTTTTAAACTTCTTGTACATACGGGATTTTAAATTCTTCAGATTTAATTATCTCGGGGTGAACCAGACTGGACCAGAAAGATTTCTGGAGGGGGTGACTAAAGGAACATGCATGGGAAAGATGGAAAAAATAGAGCTATAGAATGCATTCGTGGCAGACTCAATTTCCTGGAGATCGTCAAGGAATGGCCAATCCATCTGAGATAGGGCAGTATTCAAGGAGAGGAAATCAGCCTTCTTGAAGCAATAGATATTTAAAGGCTTAATAAACGACTTTATAGGGCTTGAAGATGGTAACAGGAAATCAATTGAAAGTGTGGGATGGTATGGATCTTCAGGGAATGATAGAGGTGATCCTCGACATACCAATGTGCTCGAAGCATCGGTGCTGAAGACAAGATCAAGGGTCCTACACATGCTATTGCGTATGCCATTTACCTGGCCTAACGGTGTATCGGACAGAGAATCAACGAAGTCATGCTGCATAGATGGGAACATTAAGTTTGAGTCATTGGATGGGGACCAAGTGACATTAGGGAGATTAAAGTCACCGAGGACAATAAGACGATCAGAATCAGAAAGCTGAGACAAAACGGACTGGAGATGGGCAGCGTGAAGCATATAAGTTGTAAATTCAGAGGACGGTGGGATGTAAGAGCATGATATGAATAAATTAAAAGAACACAGACGGATTTTAACAACGATAATTTCAGTAGTGTTGAGCTCATCGACGGAAAAGAGTTGGGAAGTTAAGTCGGAACGAACAGCAATTAGGACGCCGCCACCTCGAGATGGTCGATCAGATCTATATATGTTAAAATTATCTACAAAAATCTCGGAATCCGAGATTGAGGAACTGAGCCATGTTTCAGAGAAGGCGATAATGTCAAAATCAAAAGTTGCACTATCAGCATATAATTTGGTGAGCTTACTGCACAGGCCACGTACATTCGGATAAGCAATCTTTAGAGGTAGGGAAGAATTCAGTTTTTTGAAGTAGATGGAAAATCAGTAGAAGGAGTCGGAAAGATTCCTACCCGAGGAGCGGGTTGCGAAGATCGCGATCGACTATTGAAAATATGACAGATAGTGTGTTCAGGCCAGAAAGGGGGTTCCAACACAGTCTTAACAAACTTCTCCAGAACAAGAATTTTGAAGGAGGAAATATTACGTTTTTCTTTAAAAGAAAATGTAGTAATTACTATGTCAGAGGAGCTATTGATGTTTAGTTTAGAGAAAATATAATCTCGAACCATTGCATCCGTAGCCGATTACATAAGACGTGAGACAAAGATAGATTTTAGAGGAACGACAGCGAAGAGAGTAGATCGGTCGAGAGGGGTCACATAGTTTATGGGTGAGGCAGAGGCGGGTTCTACCCGAGGAGCAGATGGGAAAGCGCTGGCTGAGGAGCCATTGCGAGCCGGTGTGGAAGGAACTACTTCAACTTCCATGCTGACAGCAGTATCGACTTCCGAGCCGGTGCGAGCCGGTATGGAGGGAATTACTTCAACTTCCATGCTGACAGCAGTATCGACTTCCGTAGGGGGCACTGTGATGCCGACATCAGTATGACCATTACTGTCCGGTTGGCCAACCTGGGCAATCACAGGCACTGGATGAACATTAATGTCCAGTTGGACATCCTTGGCAGACACAGGCACAGGTGAACAGCCAACATGTAAAGAGCCAGCCGTCTTTTTCGATGAAGTTGCATGTACATCGATTTCCTTGGCGCTAAAGTCGATCAAGGCTGGCGAACTGATTGGAGGATCGTCAGAGTCTTTAGCTGCAAGAAAATTAGAACTATGAGCACTGGGCAGACTAGGTGTAACCTTTCTTCTCTTTGGAGACTCATTTATAATTTTAAGATTTTTAAAATGAGCTTCCATTGAGGTAAACTTATCCTGCAATTTCCGGAATTCAGAGTGGACAGCAGCGAATTCGTTATGAGTCTGTCTCATAAATGCTCGCATATCGGCTTCATCTGCCCTGCAATCCCAAAAAGTCCAGTTGAGACCGCAGCGGGTCTTAATCAGATCGACAACGCGACCACCGATATGACTTAAACCCGCGCAGCTAACGTGAGCCGTGTTTTCACACAATCAGCAGAAAATAAATGTTTGACGTGTAGCTACCGAGCGGTGACCGTCACAGCGTCTAGCGCAACAGGTGCTCATTGTTCGATAGTAGAAACAATAAATATGTAAAAAAAAAGAAAAAAAGAAAGGTAAAATTTAAGTCGGTGTGGGGCAGAGATAGTGATTTTAGCTTGTGTTACGCAATTGCGTGCGCAAGAACGAACAAAACAATCACATTAACGGAAAGTGTACGGAGAGACAGATAAAAGATAAGCAGAGGGTGGATAAAAACAGAGAGCGGTACAGAGAGAGCAAGCGTACCGCACTAGAATAGGCAACAACAAAACTGCTGCGATTAAGAAAGTTCAGAGAAGTTAAGAATTCGCGATAGGAATTGGAAAATTGAAAATAAATGCACAAAAGTAACAACATTTTAGAAAAGAACAGAATACAAATAACACCGAGAAACACCGAATTTGGCAGGCCCAGTATATGTATGTATGTTAATATGTAAGAAAAATAAGCGGATGATAGACAAAGTAGTCGTATAAAATTAGACAGCGGCTCAGGGAGAGTGCAGCATACAATGCATATAGCAACAAAAACGAGTAGGGCTAGAAAGAATGCACAAAAATTGCAAAATTGCAATTGCAATTGGAATTCACTGCACAACATCTCAATAAAAGAATAAACACGGATAGTAATTTAGTTGCACGATCAGTTTAAAACACAGTAAGCGATTTTACAACACAATTACTTTCCTTTGATCACAAAAATAAAATTATTCAGGCAGAGCGAAGTGAAGACACAACTGCAAGCAACGATAGTCGATATCGATTATATACTGACTGAGTACCGCATCCTTGCCGCGGCTCGTAATGTTCCCCCTCATTTAAGCTGCATTTATGAGCTGCTAAGTTTAATCACTAACCATACAGTATAACAAAATAACAGTTATTCTGGTATTATAAGGCATGCGTTTTTAGAAAGGGTCGACTCTAAAAATGCTAAAGTGAAGGGTGGCGTGAGCGCAAAAATCAAAACAAAGTTGAGAGAGCACAAATTTCAGTTGTGCGCTAATACACACTTGCAAGCACGCAAAGTACGTAAGAATGCACTAACAACACAGTCTCTGGGAGCCAATACATATTGCCTCGCTGCGGACACCAACATGTATGAACTGTCCCGCCCTGCAGTACCAGCCGTGAGCGATGACGAATGTAAACGACAATGTCATCTAATCAGACGTGTTTTTGTTTTGCGCTCCGCTTACTTTCTACCTATTTTGCTTAAACAGACGGTGTTTTATGAAAATAACCCCTAATAAAATTCCCAAATTAACAACCTCCTAAATCATCTATTTGTTGATCTCGAGTAAGTAAATAACTATTTTTTGCATAGCCTAACAGTGTGTTTTTGTGTGTGCTTTTTGTAAGTACACACAGTATCATATTTAGCCGCTCTCACCTATTAGTTTTGCGATCTATCACTCTCTCTCTATTACCCACACTTAAATAACTGTTCTTCCTCTCTCGCTCTTGATATTTTCTGTGCAATAGCGCTCTCTCTCTCTCTCTCAATTGTAGCTACTGTAACCGCTCTCATTTTTCCTTGTTCCTCTTTTGGCATTTATCTTGCACACTGGTCTGATATCAATTTTTTGAAGGAAAAAATAAAATAAATTTTTACATTTTAAAATGGAATTCTCTGTGGTCTGCGATAAAAAAACCTGCAAGAAGCAGATCACCCATGACCAGCCGAGTATCCCCTGCTGGCTCTTGGATAGCGTAGTGCACGCTAAATGCGCCGGGTTTTCCGGTCTCGTGGGTAATGCCATCTCAAAAAGGAATGGCCTGCATTACAGCTGTGAGGCATGCCGCCTCAAACTACTGACTGAGTCTCCTAGGCGCAAAAAGGTCACTCCGCGGAATCTGCGTGTTCCAACTGCTCCTCGGCCGGCCGATACTGACAAGCTGACTCTGACCACTCCAATAGTGTAGCAGTTGATTTCGTTCGCTACTCCGAAGGCAACGACAGCTGCTGGCGATGAAAATTCGAGCCGAATTTATCGCGTCGGAGGGCATGCAGCCAAAATCGTCTGTAGCGTCCGTGTCCGTAATGTCCGCAAACTCATTAGCGGTCCCCTGAATTCCGACCCCACCAGTGAACATACGTCCCGGACCACTGGGTATTACCATCACAGGTAGGCCTGTGGTGCCAAGATTGGTGGGGATCCCACCAAAGAGACAAGTTTTTGTCTCGCAGCTAGCCCCTGATTCCACAATTAATGATATGACGGCTTATATCCAAAGCCAAATAAAAGCCGCTGATTTTAAGGTGGAAAAGTTTTACTTCTCGTATGCCAGGGAGATAGCTTCTTTTAAAATAAGAAGTGTCTCTCAAACTCACTTCAACACCATCTGTTCTGCCAAATTTTGGCCGGAGCATTTGGTGGTGAAGGAGTTTAAGGCAAAGAAGAAGACTAGGCCCCCAATAACTCTGCCAACTAATCAGACCAGTGCTCTTTCATCATCTTCCCGCTCTACCTCCACCCGTCCAAAACACTAACAAACTCTCTTTTAGTGACCTATCAGAATGTTCGAGGCTTGCGTAGTAAGCTCAGCATTCTTTTCCAGGATAGTGTCCCATTTGCATCCCACGTTATTGTGTTTACCGAGACCTGGTTAAAGCCGGAGATTCTTAGTTCCGAAGTTTTGGCAGGTCGGTACACAACTTATAGAAAGGATCGTTCGTATCGACGTGCAGGAGGGGTTCTGATAGCTGTGGACTCAAACTTCACATCGGAACTTTTCACAGTCCAGATCCAGCAGGAACTGGAATTTCTGTATGTAAGACTGATTCTTCCCGCTTTCTCAGTTTTCATAACTTGTTCGTATGTATATTCCACCTTCTTCGGATATCGCAGTTTACGAGCAGAATTGTCCGCCTTAACCGCTATTTCTTCCTCGCTATCTGACAAAGATCACATGATAGTTCTTGGTGACTTCAACTTGTCAGGAATTGTTTGGTCTTCGGCAAATGAGTCTAATAGTCTGGTACCCATGGCACGACATAACTTTGTTGACGGCTTGATTGACCTGTCTCTGTCTCAAGTTAACCATGTTAAAAATTCCTTGGGTCGATTTCTTGATCTGTGCTTTGTAACAGATGCGACCTTAGCGTTGTTAACTCGAGTCCCCCCGCTCACTATACCTGAAGATGCCTACCATCCTACTTTCGAAGTGTCGCTCGACCTAGGGCGAACTGTATTGGATCGGTCGGGTAGACTACCCCAATGTGTCCAGTATAAGGACAATTCTTTCCAATCCAGGTTGCAATCCGATCTGGATAGATTTCAGTCTTGGTGCTGTGCAAACTTATTAATCTTTAATGCCTCAAAATGTAAAGTAATGACTTTTCATCGCTCCAGCGCCTTTCTGGTTCCTTCCACCCTTTGTGGTGGTTCTCTTGAGATAATTTCCCGGACTAGTGATCTTGGTGTTCTATTAGATCCCAAGTTAATGTTTTCAGAACACATTTCTACCATGGTGAATAAGGCCATGGGCGTGCTTGGGTTTATAAAGAGGTGGTCAAAGGAATTTGACGACCCCTATATAACAACGACTCTCTACCCCTCTCTGGTTCGTCCGATTTTAGAATACGGCTCTTGTGTATGGTGCCCTCAGTACAACGTACACCAAGACCGTATAAAATCAGTTCAGAAAAACTTTTTACTTTTTGCTCTTCGCGTACGCATGGTAAATAATGAAAATATCAGTTGTATATTCAATTTGTGAAATTGCGAAAAAACTGAGTTCAATGTATCGCTGCATTCATTTTGTATTTATTTATTCTTCCTTTATGCTATTTAATTTTTTTGTCTTTATGCTCCGATTAATATATATAGTATGGATTAAAAGAAGAATAAAGAAATATAATGTGAGTGCATAATCTGTAGTGGGCACGAAATTTCCATTTTAAGCAGGCAGTCCAACAACAAAAACAGAACATCAATCCTTATATGCGAGGCCTGAGTTAAGCATGATACATATATTTTTGCACGTGTTTTGCTTTTGTTGTAGGAGTAAATGCACAGAACACCGCTGATCTACAGTGAGCATTGGTTTTTGTTTAAGCAACTCTTTTACAAATCGAACATATTTCTGGAATTTTGATCTTTTCTTTCTTATATAATTACGACCAAATTAATACCTAGTATTTTATAGAATAATTTAATTTATGAATAGATAAATACGTAACACAAATACGTAACACAATGGGGACGGACACATCCTGGAAGAACATGGAAAGTAAGTCCTTACAAGTCAAAAAACTAAACAAAAACATAATAAATAAATACATATTATTTCAGTGGCGATGCAATTAAAGTTACCGAACGAGCCGCAGGTATCCCCAGAACTGACATATGTACATAATTGTAATTTTAAATAGAAGCAAAAGAAAATAAATGAATATACTGCTCACTTCTATACGCCTTACTTTTTCATCTAAAATCTTCACTTATTATATCCCTTACATTTTCAAGAAAAGCATCGCTTATAAAATGCATGATTTTTCGGATAAAAACATAACTTATTATATGCCTTACTTTTTTATCTAAAATTTTCACTTATTATATCGCTTATTTTTTAGAGAAAATCATCCCTTGCTATATGCATTTTTTTCGGCTAAAATCTTCACTTATAGTAAGTTTTATTTTGTCGAGAAAATCATCACTTATAGTAAGCCTTATTTTTTCGCACTTTTTGATGACCATGTCATCCCCTATGCTCCTAGGACATCGCATTGTTAACGTGAGCAGTTCATCCGCGCGACATCACTTATGTCATCTGGGGTGCTCACGCTGAAATCGATGTGTGAGCACATTTTTAAGCGATGGCCCGTACTGCAGGGTATATACTACAATAAACCATACAATTAAATATATATCTGTGAATATATATACATATATCTGCTTATTATATTATTATATTCTATATTAAACAAAGTTAGCATCTAAACATGAACAAAATAACAATTATTCTGATATTGTATGGCTAGCGTCTTCAAAAAGGGTCAACTGTAAAAGTGCTAAGGTGAAGGGTGGCGCGAGCACAACCCTGCAGTACTGCGTACTAGTTTGGCGGTGGTGATATCGCCAACCCCTAATAGACCACCGCTGGTTCGCCGACAAACCCTACGCAATGCTTTACTTCATTTCCATTTTTACCCGCAATGTCATAGGACATGGGGACCAGTGACACCACTTCGTTTATCGCGTACTAGTTATTTGGGTGGTCTTCTTAGCTGACGCTATAGGTACCCATCTAATGGGCGGTGAAATGGGTACCCGTCTAGTGGGTGATGAAATGGGTACACGCCTGATGGGTAGTGAAATGGGTACCCATCTGGTGGGTAGTGCGAAGGGTACCCATCTGGTGGATGAAAAAAACAATGAAACATTTTTTTTAAATTTTCAGTACATAACTTCATAATTTATTATTTTAATTTTCATTTGGGGTTGGTTGTGGGCTGTTACTAGGATTTTGCGAATTAGTGTTTTTAAAGAATCTTTTCTTTTGCAATTTTATTGTATTCCTTAGTTGTGTTTCGGCTGACCCTGACCCTGCCTCTACTGCTATTGCATCTGTAAATATAAAATATAAATATAAGTAACAGGCGGAGAAATTAAACCAAAAAAACTAAGCTTACCAATTAACACGGCGTAAAAATGAGTTAGGCTTTTCAACGACATTTTGCCTTGCACGCCATCCACGTTGAATGCCATTACAACGGCATTGGCCAAAACATTTTTTAGGTTTTTTAGGACCCAATAAGAACACTTTTTATTGCATCGATCTGTAAAAAGAACAAAATTAGAATAGAAAATTGTCGGGTCAAGCAGCATAAACCAAAACCATAATGTAAATGCACATCTCGATGTCAACTATTGCCCACTGTAAAATATTTTGTTACCGCATATGCCCACGCATGGCAGCGGCTTTCGTTCGCATACTTATGTACATATAAGCATTCTTTGTACCCGACTTAGCAGCAGCCCGATCTGCTCAAGCTCTCTTATAATTGCACTCTCTTCCGCTCGGTAAGCGTTGCCTCATAGGGCACGGCAAGTACGCCGTCAGCCCTTGCATTCAGTCTGGAGCGAATACTCGAAACCAACGCATCATCTCTCGTTGTCTACGCCTATCTACATATATACATCTAGCTAAATAAAGCTGGCATTAAATCGCCTATATACAACCAAAACCCAATTGCAATCGTTTTTTAAATCGCAACAGCTAGTGAAAAAGCTCACTAGCTAAACATTGGTGACCCCGACGTGATAGTGCAATAATAACTATTTCTGTGCAATCACGAAATATAACAAACATTATTTGAATTGCCAATGTGGCCATTGTCATCGACTATATAATATACGACATATACCGGCCTCCCTTGCCGCTGTCGGCTTACGGTGCTTGTTAGTACAGTTACGCTCGGTGCTCTTTGCTCTTTTCTTCCCACACCGTCTGCCCTCGCATATTGGTATTGCACCTAGCGGTCAAGCAACGCAACGGTTATTGTTCATTGCTCCTAAGTGAGTTCGTTCCGCTTTGTGCTCGTCTTCCCGCTAGCGACGTTTATTACGCGCTTCACTCTTTGCGGTCATCTTCCCGCAGTAAACGTTTGCTAAGCTGCTGCCGCTATGGAAATGGATGCTGCCAACGCTGCTGTTGCTGCCAGCGTCGCTGATGCTGCCAACGCTGCTGTTGCTGCCAACGCTGCCGACGCTGCTAACGAAATTCCAATTGCCAGGGAGCAAACCAGAGTGTCATTTTTAAAGCTCAAATCCACGGAGCTATGCGGAAAAATGAAAAGGTTAGTTGCTGAGTGCCAGAATGAGTCGCTAGTAGCAGACTATTATATGCTCGTTGTAAAACAAGAGCAACTCGATAAGCTGATCGGAAAGTTTGAGATGCTCCACAACGAGCTTGAGGAATTGGATCAAGCCGAGATTCATAGTGGATTATGTGATATGTTCGAATCGCTTGCCAGTACTGCGAAGGCGTCAATTATGCGGGAAATAGCAAAGAGTAGCGGACACATGCCTCTTCATTCTACCTTGGCTGGAGGAAACATCACCGCTGATTTTGCCGGCTCGCAATTTCTACCTCGACGTAGACAGGTACCATCCCTGCCTCCTATACAACTTCCAACTTTCAGCGGAGGATATGCTAAATGGAACGACTTCTACTCCACGTTTGTAACCATCATAGATAATCATCCTGATCTAACTAATGTAGAGAAGTTTCAGCACTTGCGTTCCTGTCTGCGTGATGCGGCTTTGGAGACTGTGCGGTCGCTGGAGATTTCGGACGGCAATTATAACGTGGCGTTAGAATTATTGGAAAGAAGGTTTAATAATCGACGCTTAGTATTTCAGGCACACATTAATGAGATCCTGGGGCTTCCGGCTGTCGAAAATGGTTCAGTGGTAATGCTTCGAGAGCTGTCGGACGGATTCAACGCTCATATGCGTGCGCTTCAGAGTTTGGGCACTTTTGAGCAGATCGCAGGATGCATCATCGTGCAGGAGCTGCTTCGTAAACTTGATCCAGTAAGCCAAGCCAAGTGGGAGGAGCGATTTGAGGAGCCAGCGTATGCCAACTCGATTCCGTCATGGGAGTATATGGCCTCGTTCCTGGAACAGCGATGCAGATCATTGGAGACAGTGGATTCTGCTAGGGCAACCTACGCGCCGAGCAGTCAGGTGGGCAAGAATAGAAGACATAACAATTCTAGGTCTACCTTAGTTGCAACGAGCCAAACCCTCTCAGGCTGCGTGCTCTGCAGTAACAGCGCTCACGAAGTCCAGTACTGTCCGAAGTTCAAGGCACTGTCCCCCGAAAATCGCCACAAAGAAGCCAAACGACTGTCCCTTTGCATTAATTGTCTTAGAACCGGACACCGATTAAGCCAGTGCACCTCGAGCCACTGTCGTATCTGCGGCTGCAAGCATCATACTACGCTTCATTTCAGTAACCCTGATTCGGCTGCAGTCCAAGGTCAGTCAACTGATACTCAGCCTCCGTGTGCGCTCCCTCCTTCTAATCCGGCTCAGCTTACCACTGAATCCTCTACTTCAGCGTCTACTTCGTCTGCACTAATAGCCCAAGGTCTCAGTAATAATGTTGTTCTACTTGCCACTGCCACAGTTTTGGTAAAAAATCGTTCCGGAGTTTTAGTTCCCTGCAGAGCATTGCTGGATTCCGGCTCCCAGTTGCATCTGATAACTTCTCGTTTCGCCAATCAGCTTCAGCTTCGGAAAAGGAAATCATCAGCCGCAGTTTCTGGAATTGGCGACTCCAGCTTCGTCACCGATGGATGTTCGGTCAGTGTTAGCTTGCACTCTCGCTCATCGGATTTCTCAGCTTTCATCACTGCTATCGTAGCTTCTAACATAACTGATCGTCAGCCATGCTTTCGAATTGACACTCATAACTGGAACATTCCAGCGAACATACCACTAGCGGATCCGGAGTTTTATAGGCCTCAGCGCGTCGATCTGTTAATTGGAGCAAGTCTGTTTTACGATCTCCTTTGTGTTGGCCAGATCAAACTACTGCCAGGATTGCCTTCAATTCAGAAAACTCGCTTGGGCTGGGTCGTGTGTGGAGGCTGTTCTCGTTTAAATGGGTTGTCTTTAATGGTGGCTCGCGCACCGGCCGTCGTTGCCGAGGATAACAATCCAGATGAGCAACTTGAAGTGCTTCTTCGGAGGTTTTGGGAGGTTGAGAATTGCATCGAACCAATAGTAAAGTCTACCAAGGAAGAGCTGGATTGTGAAGCGCATTTTGTTCAGCATGTCCGTCGTCTAGAAAATGGCGATTATTGTGTTCGGCTGCCAACTAAATATAGTTTGGATCTCCTGGGAGAATCTTACAATCAAGCGCGTCGCAGATTCCTGTCCCTTGAGCGGAAGTTAAATCGTCGCCCTGAGGTGAAGGCTCAGTATGCTGCCTTCATAAACGAGTATCTTGACTTAGGTCATATGTCTCCTGTTCCTGCCCATTCAATCAGCAACTGCCGGTATTTTCTACCTCACCATTGCGTCATGAAAGAGGATAGCTCTACGACCAAGCTTCGAGTCGTTTTTGATGGATCCGCTTCTACGTCATCTGGCTATTCCTTGAATGATGTTTTAATGGCTGGCCCCGTAATACAACCTAAACTCTTTCAGATTATTGCTCGATTTCGTTCATACGCAGTTGCGATTACGGGAGATATCTGTAAGATGTATCGGTGTGTACGAGTTTCGCCCGAGGACAGCAACTTGCAGTGTATTCTGTGGAGAAACTCCACACAAGATGACTTGAGCGTGTTTCAACTGGACACCGTTACTTATGGGACGAAGCCTGCCTCCTATTTATCTGTGCGAGCGATGCACCAGTTGGCAACCGACGAGCAGGAAGATTTTCCAGTTGGAGCTGAAGTTCTTCGCCGTGACTTCTACGTGGATGATTTGATATCTGGCGCCAGATCTCAGGAAGAGGCCATCCGCATTCGTGAGCAAACTGCTGGAATCCTGGCTAGGGGTCAGTTCAGATTGAGGAAATGGTGCTCAAACGTTCCCACTGTACTGGATGGAATTCCTGATGAGGACAAGGAAACGTACTTAAAGTTCGATGATGGCAGCCATTTTACTAAGACACTAGGACTCGCTTGGGATCCGATTTCTGATAAACTTTTATTTTCATTCTCGGCCCTAGAATCGTCTCCGAACCCCTGCAGGCGCTCTGTGTTATCAACCATAGCGCGGTTCCACGATCCTCTCGGACTGGCTGGTCCTGTAATTACGAAATCAAAAATCTTTCTTCAGCGTTTGTGCAAGGAGAAGTTAGCCTGGGATGAAAGCCTCCCAGCCTCACTGAGTACAGAGTGGCATGAAATATGCAGCAGTTTTGGGCAGATTCGTCGACTTGAGTTTCCTCGTCTTGTCCTCCTTCCAGACTCTGAGCTAGAAATTCACGGATTCTGCGATGCCAGCATCGAGGCTTATGGTGCATGCATATATGTCGTGTCAAAAGGTCAGCATGCCAGCAGTCACTTACTTTGTGCCAAATCTCGTGTTGCTCCTTTGAAGACACTTACGGTGCCAAAGTTGGAGCTTTGTGGAGCGGAGTTGCTGGCTAGGCTCATGTCTGAAATATCCGGAATGAATGTCTTCAAGGGAAGGTGTTACTGTTGGTGTGATTCTGCGGTTGCACTTTCCTGGATTCGGGACGAATCGTCAAGATTTAACATATTTGTTGCAAATAGAGTAGCAACGATTCAGGAAATGACTGACAACATGACATGGCGCTATGTTCCCACAGCGTTAAACCCAGCCGACATTCTCTCTCGAGGGGCTCTTCCGACTGAGCTGAAGGAGTTTCCCCTTTGGGCTCATGGACCTCCATTTCTTTGTGGCCTTTCAGATGACTGGCCGGCCACGGTACTACCGGATAAGCCCACCCTTGAGCTTCGCCGGAGTGTTCTTCTGGTAAAATCTCCCTATATTGACATTGTAGCTGATTCCAAGTATGCAAACTCGTTTAGTTCCTTGCAACGCGTGTTCGGATACATTTACAAGTTTTGCAATCGCATTCGGCATCCCGGACTGATTGTCTCCGACATTGAGCATGGAACCCAGTTATTGCTGCGACTAGTCCAGCGCACTCAGCTATGGGAGGACATGAAGTCGCTGCGGTCCAGGGGATCGGTTTCCCCATCTAGCTCACTTGCTTCGTTGTCGCCGTTCATGGATCAGTTTGGTCTGCTCAGGGTTGATGGTCGATTGAAGAACTCTACGTTGGATTTTGATGGCCGTCATCCAATTATCTTGCCTAGTAGCCATCCACTAACTTTTTCCATAATCTCTCACTTTCATGAGCGGAATCTGCACGCTGGACCTCGAGCTTTGCTTGGACTCATTCGATCCCAATATTGGCCCATTGGGGGGAGGAAGACGGTAAACAAGGCAGTGAATAAGTGCATAAGATGCTTTCGAATGAAGCCTAGAGTATTGGAGCATATTATGGCGGATCTTCCAAAGGAGCGGCTCGACGGTTCTCATGCCTTTGAGATCACAGGCGTCGACTTTTGTGGGCCATTTTTCTACAAACCGGAGGCACGCAATAAGGGCCCAATCAAGTGTTACGTCTGTGTCTTCATTTGCTTCGCTACCAAGGCTGTCCATCTGGAGCTGATTAAGGATCTGTCTACACTTGCCTTTCTTCATGGACTCAAGCGCTTCATATGCACTCGACGGAAGCCGCGACAAATTTGGTCGGACAACGCAACCAATTTTGTCGGCGCTAGGAATGAGCTGATGGAGTTAAAGCGCCTGGTCCTCAGCGATGACCATCAGAAGGCTGTGCTGGATTTTTGCTTGGTTGAGTCTATAGACTGGCACTTTATTCCTCCGCGCTCCCCGCATTTTGGTGGCCTTTGGGAAGCGGCAGTTAAGACGGCCAAGTACCACTTCTACCGTGCGATAGGCAGCTCGGTTCTTGGATTTGACGAACTGCGGACGTTGTTATGCCACATCACGGCTGTAATTAATTCAAGACCCTTAGTCTCCATTTCAGAGAGCCCTGCCGATCTTGATGTTTTAACTCCAGCGCATTTCTTGAATGGTGGCCCTCCTGCTTCGTTCGCTGAGCCAGACGTAACACGGCTTAAATTCGATCGCTTGGACGGCTGGCAGCGCGTTTCATACCTGCAGCAGCTCTTCTGGTCCCGGTGGAAGGAAGAGTATATCACTTCGCTGCAGCAACGCTCAAAGTGGCGTACTGAGAAGCCCAGTTTAGCAGTCGCAGATTTGGTTCTTGTTAAGGATGAGAATCTTCCTCCCATGAAGTGGCCACTGGCGAGGGTGGTTGAGCTTGTACCAGGAAGAGATGGCATTTCCCGAGTCGCCGTGCTGAAGACATCATCTGGACTTATAAAACGAGCCGTCAACAAATTGTGTCTGCTGCCCCTTAAGGATGCTGTTGAAGGACAGGGTTTCAACGGGGGGAGTATGTCGGGTCAAGCAGCATAAACCAAAACCATAATGTAAATGCACATCTCGATGTCAACTATTGCCCACTGTAAAATATTTTGTTACCGCATATGCCCACGCATGGCAGCGGCTTTCGTTCGCATACTTATGTACATATAAGCATTCTTTGTACCCGACTTAGCAGCAGCCCGATCTGCTCAAGCTCTCTTATAATTGCACTCTCTCCCGCTCGGTAAGCGTTGCCTCATAGGGCACGGCAAGTACGCCGTCAGCCCTTGCATTCAGTCTGGAGCGAATACTCGAAACCAACGCATCATCTCTCGTCGTCTACGCCTATCTACATATATACATCTAGCTAAATAAAGCTGGCATTAAATCGCCTATATACAACCAAAACCCAATTGCAATCGTTTTTTAAATCGCAACAGCTAGTGAAAAAGCTCACTAGCTAAACAAAAATAATATTTTAATTTCAATAATATTTACGTCTAAGTCTTTGTTAGTGCTGTTTATTTTCTAGTTTAATTTTTTTAAATCCTGGACTGTCTGCACTGGGAAATGTTTTTCAACTGTGTGTCCCTGTCCCTGCTGCCTTATTAAACTCCTGAGAGTCCCAGCCTGCTCAGCGACAGCTTCGACAAGGACAGGCATTTGCCCCTGTGATGTTGTCTGGTCAGCTGAAATGAAACAAATATACAAAAAATAACAAATATATTTTAATTTAAATAATTGTGTACATAAATCATACCCCTTAAATCGCGCAATTCATTAACGATTGCTGCCACAGACCCTTCCATGCGCTCCACTGCAGCAGCCACAGACCCTTCCAGGCGCTCCACTGCAGCAGCCACAGAGCCTTCCATGCGCTCCACTGTAGCAGCAACCAAATTCGAACAGTTGCAGTTCATTGTGTTCTCTGAAATATAAAATTTGATAATTTCAGTGTACATATTTCAAATTATTTGGAAATATATTTTACGACTTACCGCTTTTCGTAAAAGCACCACGTTTAATTTTTCTATGTGGACTTTGAGACAAATTTTTTTTTCTGTGAAATGAAAGCTAATGAAATTTGAAAATTAAAAATTTTAAATTGCAATGGATCTCTATAACTCTCTTTTTTTTCTGTTTACAAAACAAGGTAGGAAAATCTTCAAAAGATACCCTCCACTCCGTTGTGTAGAGCATGCCCGATTCACGCTTAGCACGAGTGCTTAGCGTGCCTACGGACTAAAAACCTCCTTTTAAAATTTTAGAAGAGTTTTAGAGTTCATTGTCAATATAGTAAGACAAAGCAACTTAATTTTTAACATGATGTAGCAATGGCTTTACTAATAGATCGCTAAAATATGGTATCGCGACAGCCTTATACTCTATTTGACTTAACGAAAATATTTCTTCCCTAGGAGAAGGTTCTGTCTCCACTAAATAAATTCCTAAGCTGGATGAAGAAATGTGCTCAGAATTAAAGCTCCTCAAATTACTAAGTCGTCGTCTTATAATAGCTCTGTCAAAATCTTCCAAAATGGATACAGTTAGTATATGTAGGTATACCACCTTCTATATAGTTAATATAGTTTTTGTTTTAATTGCATCCCTTTAAAATTATTACATTGTTGGTGATTTTAGATTCTGAATCATGTGGGGATATCGTTAAACTTTCTTCGTCTATTTTCCTATATATTTGCTCCAATATTTTTGTTGGTTTTCTGACATAACGCTGTAAAAGCTGTAAATAGTTTTCAAAAGCGTATGAGGAGCCCTCCACTGGATCTCCCACTTTTTGTATTGTCTCTTTGACATGCAACAAGTTGTGAATATTGTATGAAACACTGTTATCGCCAAAAATTATAGGAAAGTTCTCTACAAAATTATCTAACATTCGCTGGGAGGTGTCTATATTTGATCCTCGTAGCTTTGGGAAGCACAACAATCTATAGGCGCAATGTAATAAAAGAAAAACGTAATATTGATCGTCAGATAATTCGTTCTTAAAAACGAAAATACCAGTGTACAGTAAAAATTGTCTGAATTCTGTAGCTTTCCATTTAAGTAATTCATTTAAGCCTCAAGGCTTCCTTACAAATTCTCTAGGTATATTTCTACGCAAGGAAATAAGTTTTTTAGAAATATTGACTATGTTGGGTTTAGCTATTTTTGTACAAATTTTATTGGTCATAATTCTAACTAGAAATTTGCGCATGGCGCCTAGATCGATTAGGTGCATGCAGTCTAAAGGAATCTGCGTAACCATGTTTATGTGTAATGTTTCAAATGCTGTCTTCTTTGTCAAGTACTTTTGGGAATGATGTTCGGGGTAGGTTCTGTTTGCCAAATTACTGTCTGTGATTAAAGCCCCGCAATCAGTTTTAAATGTTAAAACACCATTTAATCTACTTGTGTACACTTTGAGCATCCATGTGAAGATGTATGCCCAGGAGTACCGCTAGTATCACAAACAATCGCCCTGATACTAATTTTAATAATTTAATTGCCTACCTCAATACCGTTTTGAAATAAATCCTCTAGCTCAGATGTAAATTTTCTCAAAAATTCCTCACAACAGGTGGGCTTTGATTTCCCCAGAAAAATGCCAATGGGCACAATGGGTGCATATCTTACATAAACTAATATAATGAGGATGGGCCAAGGTTGTGCATTGAAGCTTTTATAAAGCGGAAGACCATCAATATTAACATCGAAACACAAACTTTCCTGTAAATTCAATGAATATTGAAGTTTATTCAATTGATTTTTCAAGCCAATATGTCCCTTAAGGATGCTGTTGAAGGACAGGGTTTCAACGGGGGGAGTATGTCGGGTCAAGCAGCATAAACCAAAACCATAATATAAATGCACATCTCGATGTCAACTATTGCCCACTGTAAAATATTTTGTTACCGCATATGCCCACGCATGGCAGCGGCTTTCGTTCGCATACTTATGTACATATAAGCATTCTTTGTACCCGACTTAGCAGCAGCCCGATCTGCTCAAGCTCTCTTATAATTGCACTCTCTCCCGCTCGGTAAGCGTTGCCTCATAGGGCACGGCAAGTACGCCGTCAGCCCTTGCATTCAGTCTGGAGCGAATACTCGAAACCAACGCATCATCTCTCGTCGTCTACGCCTATCTACATATATACATCTAGCTAAATAAAGCTGGCATTAAATCGCCTATATACAACCAAAACCCAATTGCAATCGTTTTTTAAATCGCAACAGCTAGTGAAAAAGCTCACTAGCTAAACAAAAATAATATTTTAATTTCAATAATATTTACGTCTAAGTCTTTGTTAGTGCTGTTTATTTTCTAGTTTAATTTTTTTAAATCCTGGACTGTCTGCACTGGGAAATGTTTTTCAACTGTGTGCCCCTGTCCCTGCTGCCTTATTAAACTCCTGAGAGTCCCAGCCTGCTCAGCGACAGCTTCGACAAGGACAGGCATTTGCCCCTGTGATGTTGTCTGGTCAGCTGAAATGAAACAAATATACAAAAAATAACAAATATATTTTAATTTAAATAATTGTGTACATAAATCATACCCCTTAAATCGCGCAATTCATTAACGATTGCTGCCACAGACCCTTCCATGCGCTCCACTGCAGCAGCCACAGACCCTTCCAGGCGCTCCACTGCAGCAGCCACAGAGCCTTCCATGCGCTCCACTGTAGCAGCAACCAAATTCGAACAGTTGCAGTTCATTGTGTTCTCTGAAATATAAAATTTGATAATTTCAGTGTACATATTTCAAATTATTTGGAAATATATTTTACGACTTACCGCTTTTCGTAAAAGCACCACGTTTAATTTTTCTATGTGGACTTTGAGACAAATTTTTTTTTCTGTGAAATGAAAGCTAATGAAATTTGAAAATTAAAAATTTTAAATTGCAATGGATCTCTATAACTCTCTTTTTTTTCTGTTTACAAAACAAGGTAGGAAAATCTTCAAAAGATACCCTCCACTCCGTTGTGCAGAGCATGCCCGATTCACGCTTAGCACGAGTGCTTAGCGTGCCTACGGACTAAAAACCTCCTTTTAAAATTTTAGAAGAGTTTTAGAGTTCATTGTCAATATAGTAAGACAAAGCAACTTAATTTTTAACATGATGTAGCAATGGCTTTACTAATAGATCGCTAAAATATGGTATCGCGACAGCCTTATACTCTATTTGACTTAACGAAAATATTTCTTCCCTAGGAGAAGGTTCTGTCTCCACTAAATAAATTCCTAAGCTGGATGAAGAAATGTGCTCAGAATTAAAGCTCCTCAAATTACTAAGTCGTCGTCTTATAATAGCTCTGTCAAAATCTTCCAAAATGGATACAGTTAGTATATGTAGGTATACCACCTTCTATATAGTTAATATAGTTTTTGTTTTAATTGCATCCCTTTAAAATTATTACATTGTTGGTGATTTTAGATTCTGAATCATGTGGGGATATCGTTAAACTTTCTTCGTCTATTTTCCTATATATTTGCTCCAATATTTTTGTTGGTTTTCTGACATAACGCTGTAAAAGCTGTAAATAGTTTTCAAAAGCGTATGAGGAGCCCTCCACTGGATCTCCCACTTTTTGTATTGTCTCTTTGACATGCAACAAGTTGTGAATATTGTATGAAACACTGTTATCGCCAAAAATTATAGGAAAGTTCTCTACAAAATTATCTAACATTCGCTGGGAGGTGTCTATATTTGATCCTCGTAGCTTTGGGAAGCACAACAATCTATAGGCGCAATGTAATAAAAGAAAAACGTAATATTGATCGTCAGATAATTCGTTCTTAAAAACGAAAATACCAGTGTACAGTAAAAATTGTCTGAATTCTGTAGCTTTCCATTTAAGTAATTCATTTAAGCCTCAAGGCTTCCTTACAAATTCTCTAGGTATATTTCTACGCAAGGAAATAAGTTTTTTAGAAATATTGACTATGTTGGGTTTAGCTATTTTTGTACAAATTTTATTGGTCATAATTCTAACTAGAAATTTGCGCATGGCGCCTAGATCGATTAGGTGCATGCAGTCTAAAGGAATCTGCGTAACCATGTTTATGTGTAATGTTTCAAATGCTGTCTTCTTTGTCAAGTACTTTTGGGAATGATGTTCGGGGTAGGTTCTGTTTGCCAAATTACTGTCTGTGATTAAAGCCCCGCAATCAGTTTTAAATGTTAAAACACCATTTAATCTACTTGTGTACACTTTGAGCATCCATGTGAAGATGTATGCCCAGGAGTACCGCTAGTATCACAAACAATCGCCCTGATACTAATTTTAATAATTTAATTGCCTACCTCAATACCGTTTTGAAATAAATCCTCTAGCTCAGATGTAAATTTTCTCAAAAATTCCTCACAACAGGTGGGCTTTGATTTCCCCAGAAAAATGCCAATGGGCACAATGGGTGCATATCTTACATAAACTAATATAATGAGGATGGGCCAAGGTTGTGCATTGAAGCTTTTATAAAGCGGAAGACCATCAATATTAACATCGAAACACAAACTTTCCTGTAAATTCAATGAATATTGAAGTTTATTCAATTGATTTTTCAAGCCAATATGTAAATAAAGGCCACCGTCAATTTAAATTATGTCCGGTTTTTTTGCGCAGTGTACTTGTAAAACGGCGCAACGTCCAAATGATTTCTTTTTAATACCCGAACTAAGTCTACAGCGCAGTCTCGCGTTGGCCTATGTCTCAAGAACCAACCTTTTAAATCTTCACTTAAGCTCACTTTATTCTTACTTTCTGTATTAATAATTTCTATGTAATTTTCTATATTTATAATTTCAATGTCATTTTCTACGATTTCCTCTACATTTTCTATTTTGATGTCCTCAACTTTTTTTTCACTGGACGACACTGTTTCGGCGCTAGCCCGATTTAGTTTTTTTGCATATTTCTCCTTTATTTCCTTCTTTAGTCTTTGTTTATGCCGATTGCTTTACATTTTAAACTTATTCTTTAGGACGTTGATGTGCAATGACTGCACCATCAAGTGGCCCAAGCGACACCAGCCGATGGCTGTTACGCGCGGATCCCAGGCAAGAACGCAGCCCACCTCCCGCCCAACCGACCGAGGGGCGCTGCCGCATAACGCGCGACTCGTTTACCGAACCGATCGCGGACATGCAGGAAGGATAGGTGTTAGACTAGTGTTCGAGGAAAAGTAGAAGAAATCTAATTAAAGAAGCGAAGTAATTACTAGTTACGGGAAAGATATAAGAGTATCTGTAATTTAAGACTAGGAAGGGAGTTATGTTGTAAATTGCTTTGTCTTACCTTTTTATACCCGGTACTCGAAGAGTATAGGGCTATATTAGATTTGTGGGGATAACGGTTGTGTGTAACGCCCAGAAGGAAGCGTTTCCGACCCCATAAAGTATATATATTCTTGATCAGCATCAATAGCGGAGTCGATATAGCCATGTCTGTCTGTCCGTCTGTCCGTCCGTCTGTCCGTCCGTCCGTCTGTCCGTCTTCATTTGCGCCTATATCTCATAGACTATTGAAGCTAGAGTAACCAAGTTTTGTATTCGGTCTTCTGTGTTATCACATTACTCAAAATGTATTTTCAAAATTTCGCCCCGCCCCCTTCCGCCCCCACAAAGAACGAAAGTCTGTGGCGTACACAATTTTGAAGATACAAGAAAACTAAATACGCAGAATCATAGAGAAAGACCATTTCTATCAGAGTGTTGAATCTGGATCAGATTATTATAGCTACAATGAAGAAAACCATTTCAAAAGTCATCATTCCCTCTCGCTCTCTCGCACACACGACCCCATCTGCTTTGCTTATTCATATAAATGAGCGCCTAGTTCTCAGAGACTATAAGAGCTAGAGCAACCAAACTTTCTATCCAAGCTCCTGTGATACCAAACCTGCACGAGTTTGTTTTTAAATTTTGCCACGCCCCTTTCCGCCCCCACAAAAGACGAAAATCTGTGGAATCCACAATTTTTAAGATAAATGAAAACCAAAAACGTAGAATCATGGGAAATTACCATATCTACCAGATTGCCGAATCTGGACCAGGTCGGATCAATATTATGGCCAGAAGAAACAAATTAAATTTCAGTGGCTACGCAACGCCTGCCAAGCGCTGACTCATGCCCTCTCTCTCTCTCTGTCCTGAACACTTGTACGTCTCAAATATGTAGTTATACATGTCGTGTAGAAATTTAGAAGCAGATGTAAAAATCATATGCAAACAAAATCGGAAACGTATAATATTCCAAAAATGTACTTCATTTTTTGAAATATTATTTTTTGCCCATTATTTTAATTTGTCCCTTTTGAGAACATATAATAAATTGCATAAATCGCAAGCTCATATATTATATGTATGTATGTACATATGTATATACTGACTGAGTACCGGGTATAAGGTAGAGCCGCGGCTCACAACGCTCCTCCTCGTTTTGTAATCTTTTTTTATTATTATAAGGTTTATTAATTCCTTATAATTTTCACTTTTAATTGTAAATTTTAATTCTCACTTGCACTTGCACTTGTAATTTGCGCGCTTCGTCACTAACTGCAGTCAAAAGTAAAGCAATAGAATATTCCAGCAATGGAATGTCTGAAAGCATAAAAGAAAACAGAAAACAGAGCAGCGCAGCATCATTTTAGGCTACCTGCTCTCTTCGTTTTTTTTTTCGTTTCTGTTGTCTACTGGTGAAACGCTGCAGCCCACCGAACTAGTACGATGGGTGGTACGCGGTGGGTTGTAGAGTATACGACAAATTTCGTGCGTTCTTCGTTCTTTTTTCGTTTCTGTTGTCTACTGTTGAAACGCTGCAGCCCATCGATCTAGTACGATGGGTGGTACGCGGTGGGTTGTAGAGTATACAGAGCCGAATTTCGTGCGCTCTTCGTTCCTTTTTCGTTTCTGTTGTCTACTGGTGAAACGCCGCAGTCCACCGAACTAGTACGATGGGTGGTACGCGGTGGGTTGTAGAGTGTACAGAGATAGATTTTTCTCTATTATTTGAGTGGCTCGGCGTTCGCCCACCAAAGGGTTACTTCGGAAGGTACCCATGTACGAACCACCCAAGTGGGTAGTTCGGCATGGGCGATCTCAACCGCCAGTACTGCAGGGAAATGTCAAAACAAAGTTGAGAAAGCGCAAATATCAGTTGTGCGCTCATACACACTTGCAAACACGCAAAGTACGTGAGAACGCATGAGCACACATACACTCTCACGACTCGTGGGAGCTGATCCACACATGCAAACACGCAAAGTACGTGAGAATGCATGAGCACACATACACTCTCACGACTCGCTCGGGCGCTGATGCCTGGTGGCGTCAGTGCTTTTGGTGCGGTCAATTTCAATGTATGAACTGTCCCATCTATATACTGTATGGTTAGTGGTACGGGCCATCGCTTACAAATGTGCTCACCCTAATGACATACATATGTAAGTGATGTCGCGTGGAACGATGAACTGCTCACGTTAACATTGCGATGTCCTAGGGGCATAGGTGATGACATGGTCATCGAGAAGTGCGAAAAAATAAGGCATACTATAAATGATGATTTTCTCGACAAAATAAGGCATATAATAAGTGATGATTTTAGCCGTATAATAAGGCATATAATATGCGATGATTTTAGCCCAAAAATAAGGCATAAAATCAGTAATGATTTTCTCGAAAAATAAGGCATATAATAAATTATGTTTTTATCCGAAAAATCATGCATTTTATAAGCGATGCTTTTCTTGAAAATGTAAGGGATATAATAAGTGAAGATTTTAGATGAAAAAGTAAGGCGTATAGAAGTGAGCAGTATATTCATTTATTTTCTTTTGCTTCTATTTAAAATTACAATTATGTACATATGTCAGTTCTGGGGATCCCTGCGGCTCGTTCGGTAACTTTAATTGCATCGCCACTGAAATAATATGTATTTATTTATTATGTTTTTGTTTAGTTTTTTGACTTGTAAGGACTTACTTTCCATGTTCTTCCAGGATGTGTCCGTCCCCATTGTGCTACGTATTTGTGTTACGTATTTATCTATTCATAAATTAAATTATTCTATAAAATACTAGGTATTAATTTGGTCGTAATTATATAAGAAAGAAAAGATCAAAATTCCAGAAATATGTTCGATTTGTAAAAGAGTTGCTTAAACAAAAACCAATGCTCACTGTAGATCAGCGGTGTTCTGTGCATTAACTCCTACAACAAAAGCAAAACACGTGCAAAAATATATGTATCATGCTTAACTCAGGCCTCGCATCTAAGGATTGATGTTCTGTTTTTGTTGTTGGACTGCCTGCTTAAAATGGAAATTTCGTGCCCACTACAGATTATGCACTCACATTATATTTCTTTATTCTTCTTTTAATCCATACTATATATATTAATCGGAGCATAAAGACAAAAAAATTAAATAGCATAAAGGAAGAATAAATAAATACAAAATGAATGCAGCGATACATTGAACTCAGTTTTTTTCGCAATTTCACAAATTGAATATACAACTGATATTTTCATTATTTACCATGCGTACACCACTTTTTGTTTATTTAAACAATGCTTTTTTGTTTTTTTTCTTTAGGACGTTGATATGCAATGATTGCACCATCAAGTGGCCCAAGCGACACCAGCCGATGGCTGTTACGCGCGGATGCCAGGCAAGAACGCAGCCCACCTCCCGCCCAACCGACCGAGGGGCGCTGCCGGATAACGCGCAACTTGTTAACCGAACCGATCGCGGACATGCAGAAAAGATAGGTGTTAGACTAGTGTTCGAGGAAAAGTAGAACTAATCAAAATAATCCGAGCATAGGACTCTAAATGGTTCATGCAAGGAATAATTCGATCTACAAAGCGGAAGAAACAACGGTGTATAATTCCTAGAGCTTCTAATAGGAATCATGAAGTTTATGTGGCTCAACAGGTCAGGGCTATCTACGTCACCCTTGATCAAGTTGTGCACAAAGAACACACCAAGCATTTTCCTACGATTAGCTAAGGTTGGAAGGTTTATTAAGAGCAATCTATTAGAATAAGACGGCAGTCTCACACCTGCATCCCAGCTGAGGCCGCGAAGAGCAAAAAGTAAAAAGTTTTTCTGAACTGATTTTATACGGTCTTGGTGTACGTTGTACTGAGGACACTATACACAAGAGCCGTATTCTAAAATCGGACGAACCAGAGAGGGGTAGAGAGTCGTTGTTATATAGGGGTCGTCAAATTCCTTTGACCACCTCTTTATAAACCCAAGCACGCCCATGGCCTTATTCACCATGGTAGAAATGTGTTCTGAAAACATTAACTTGGGATCTAATAGAACACCAAGATCACTAGTCCGGGTAATTATCTCAAGAGAACCATCACAAAGGGTGGAAGGAACCAGAAAGGCGCTGGAGCGATGAAAAGTCATTACTTTACATTTTGAGGCATTAAAGATTAATAAGTTTGCACAACACCAAGACTGAAATCTATCCAGATCGGATTGCAACCTGGATTGGAAAGAATTGTCCTTATACTGGACACAGAGCTTAACATCATCCGCATACATAAGTACTCGAGAGTATGTTAATACAGAAGGCAGGTCATTTATAAAGAGTGTAAAGAGTAAGAGGCCTAGATGGCTGCCCAGTGGTACACCCGAAGTCACCATAACTGGTGAGGACAGGGAGTTTTTGAAAAGACCTCTTTGAGACCTAGAACAAAGGTAGCTAGAGATCCATCTCAGGAGAGATTGTGTGGGAACCCTAGAAGGTCGAGCTTTTGTGCTAGGAGGGAATGGTTTACGGAGTCGAACGCTTTACTAAAATCGGTGTAAAAAACATCCGTCTGCAGATTACCTTGAAAGCCTTTTATTATAAAGGAGATAAACTCCAATAAATTAGTGAAGGTTAATTCCGCCTTATAAATCCATGTTGAGATGGAGATATATGTATATGCAGTGGAGTTGTGTCCAGTATGGAATCATTTAGTGAGAGAGAAGATCTCATCTTTCAGGACGATTCTGTACCTTTCCATCGAGCGCGCTCTGTAATAGATTCCCTGACGTTTTATTATTTTTAAAAATGTAGTCAACTAGTTTCAACTATTTTTCACAGTCCTTAGATTGGCCAGGTAACAGCCCCGACCTCAATCCGATAGAGAACGTCTGGGCCCTTATGAATGCCAAAATAAGAAAGCGGAAGCCCAAAACTAAGACCTAGAATATAGGTAGCTAGAGATCCATTTCGGAAGATTGGACGGGAACCTTAGAAGGTCAAGTTTTTACTTCACTAAAATCGGTGTAAACAACGTCCGTCTGCAAATTACCTTGAAAGCCTTTTATTATAAAGGAGGTAAACTCCAATAAATTTGTAGTGGTTGATCTCCGCCTTATAAATCCATGTTGAGATGGAGATATAAATGATCTGCATAGGTGCTGCAGGTGCGGAGTTAAAATTTTCTCAAACACTTTAGGAATAGCGGATAACTTAGATATACCTCTATAGTTCATTGCGTCACACTTGCTACCTTTCTTATGGAGAGGAATTATAAAGGACTCCTTCCATATTGGGGGAAAGCATAAAGAATTTATGGTAGGTTGAATAGTTTAAGCAACGGCCCACACAGAGACTCGGCACAGTACTTGAGTACACAGCCGGGAGCTCCGTCCGGACACGGGGAGAACACCTGCTTTACTGTTCGTAGATCATGAAGCAACGAGCTTTCATTTAGCAAAGGACTGAAAATGCCGTTCGACCTCGGTAAACCGTATGGATACGGCTGACTAGAGTAAACGTCCTGCGAAAGTTTAGAAAAAAAGGGCAAAAAGATCGGCAATTGCCTGATCATTATCTGCCGACGTATTAAGGAGGGATAGCGACGATGGGTGTGCGGATGTTCTACGCTTACTGTTTACGAAGCTGTAGAACTGTTTGGGGTCCTTAGAAAAACGTATCCTGCATCGAGATAGGTAATTCTGATAGCATTGAGCGTTAAGAACTGAAAAGTTTGACCGAGCTATTACATAATGAGAAAGAGAAGAAGGAGAGCCAACTTCTTGAAATTTTTTATAAAGTCTTGATTTTAAGTTTTTTAGATGATCTAATCGGATAGGAAAGTGGGACACAAGAGTCATAAAGTGAGTCCAGTGCTTCATAGAAAATGTTTGTAACTGTGGTAACATCACTGCACAAATATAAAGCGGACCAATCAAAATCCCTAATGAGGTTATTAAGCTTCGTAAACTCGGCTTTACGGAACCAGCGGACACATTGGGGTAGTCTACCCGACCGATCCAATACAGTTCGTCCTAGGTCGAGCGACACTTCGAAAGTAGGATGGTAGGCATCTTCAGGTATAGTGAGCGGGGGGACTCGAGTTAACAACGCTAAGGTCGCATCTGTTACAAAGCACAGATCAAGAAATCGACCCAAGGAATTTTTAACATGGTTAACTTGAGACAGAGACAGGTCAATCAAGCCGTCAACAAAGTTATGTCGTGCCATGGGTACCAGACTATTAGACTCATTTGCCGAAGACCAAACAATTCCTGACAAGTTGAAGTCACCAAGAACTATCATGTGATCTTTGTCAGATAGCGAGGAAGAAATAGCGGTTAAGGCGGACAATTCTGCTCGTAAACTGCGATATCCGAAGAAGGTGGAATATACATACGAACAAGTTATGAAAACTGAGAAAGCGGGAAGAATCAGTCTTACACACAGAAATTCCAGTTCCTGCTGGATCTGGACTGTGAAAAGTTCCGATGTGAAGTTTGAGTCCACAGCTATCAGAACCCCTCCTGCACGTCGATACGAACGATCCTTTCTATAAGTTGTGTACCGACCTGCCAAAACTTCGGAACTAAGAATCTCCGGCTTTAACCAGGTCTCGGTAAACACAATAACGTGGGATGCAAATGGGACACTATCCTGGAAAAGAATGCTGAGCTTACTACGCAAGCCTCGAACATTCTGATAGGTCACTAAAAGAGAGTTTGTTAGTGTTTTGGACGGGTGGAGGTAGAGCGGGAAGATGATGAAAGAGCACTGGTCTGATTAGTTGGCAGAGTTATTGGGGGCCTAGTCTTCTTCTTTGCCTTAAACTCCTTCACCACCAAATGCTCCGGCCAAAATTTGGCAGAACAGATGGTGTTGAAGTGAGTTTGAGAGACACTTCTTATTTTAAAAGAAGCTATCTCCCTGGCATACGAGAAGTAAAACTTTTCCACCTTAAAATCAGCGGCTTTTATTTGGCTTTGGATATAAGCCGTCATATCATTAATTGTGGAATCAGGGGCTAGCCGCGAGACAAAAACTTGTCTCTTTGGTGGGATCCCCACCAATCTTGGCACCACAGGCCTATCACCTGTGATGGTAATACCCAGTGGTCCGGGACGTATGTTCACTGGTGGGGTCGGAATTCAGGGGACCGCTAATGAGTTTGCGGACATTACGGACACGGACGCTACAGACGATTTTGGCTGCATGCCCTCCGACGCGATAAATTCGGCTCGAATTTTCATCGCCAGCAGCTGTCGTTGCCTTCGGAGTAGCGAACGAAATCAACTGCTACACTATTGGAGTGGACAGAGTCAGCTTGTCAGTATCGGCCGGCCGAGGAGCAGTTGGAACACGCAGATTCCGCGGAGTGACCTTTTTGCGCCTAGGAGACTCAGTCAGTAGTTTGAGGCGGCATGCCTCACAGCTGTAATGCAGGCCATTCCTTTTTGAGATGGCATTACCCACGAGACCGGAAAACCCGGCGCATTTAGCGTGCACTACGCTATCCAAGAGCCAGCAGGGGATACTCGGCTGGTCATGGGTGATCTGCTTCTTGCAGGTTTTTTTATCGCAGACCACAGAGAATTCCATTTTAAAATGTAAAAATTTATTTTATTTTTTCCTTCAAAAAAATTGATATCAGACCAGTGTGCAAGATAAATGCCAAAAGAGGAACAAGGAAAAATGAGAGCGGTTACAGTAGCTACAATTGAGAGAGAGAGAGAGAGCGCTATTGCACAGAAAATATCAAGAGCGAGAGAGGAAGAACAGTTATTTAAGTGTGGGTAATAGAGAGAGAGTGATAGATCGCAAAACTAATAGGTGAGAGCGGCTAAATATGATACTGTGTGTACTTACAAAAAGCACACACAAAAACACACTGTTAGGCTATGCAAAAAATAGTTATTTACTTACTCGAGATCAACAAATAGATGATTTAGGAGGTTGTTAATTTAGGAATTTTATTAGGGGTTATTTTCATAAAACACCGTCTGTTTAAGCAAAATAGGTAGAAAGTAAGCGGAGCGCAAAACAAAAACACGTCTGATTAGATGACATTGTCGTTTACATTCGTCATCGCTCACGGCTGGTACTGCAGGGCGGGACAGTTCATACATGTTGGTGTCCGCAGCGAGGCAATATGTATTGGCTCCCAGAGACTGTGTTGTTAGTGCATTCTCACGTACTTTGCGTGCTTGCAAGTGTGTATTAGCGCACAACTGAAATTTGTGCTCTCTCAACTTTGTTTTGATTTTTGCGCTCACGCCACCCTTCACTTTAGCATTTTTAGAGTCGACCCTTTCTAAAAACGCATGCCTTATAATACCAGAATAACTGTTATTTTGTTATACTGTATGGTTAGTGATTAAACTTAGCAGCTCATAAATGCAGCTTAAATGAGGGGGAACATTACGAGCCGCGGCAAGGATGCGGTACTCAGTCAGTATATAATCGATATCGACTATCGTTGCTTGCAGTTGTGTCTTCACTTCGCTCTGCCTGAATAATTTTATTTTTGTGATCAAAGGAAAGTAATTGTGTTGTAAAATCGCTTACTGTGTTTTAAACTGATCGTGCAACTAAATTACTATCCGTGTTTATTCTTTTATTGAGATGTTGTGCAGTGAATTCCAATTGCAATTGCAATTTTGCAATTTTTGTGCATTCTTTCTAGCCCTACTCGTTTTTGTTGCTATATGCATTGTATGCTGCACTCTCCCTGAGCCGCTGTCTAATTTTATACGACTACTTTGTCTATCATCCGCTTATTTTTCTTACATATTAACATACATACATATACTGGGCCTGCCAAATTCGGTGTTTCTCGGTGTTATTTGTATTCTGTTCTTTTCTAAAATTTTGTTACTTTTGTGCATTTATTTTCAATTTTCCAATTCCTATCGCGAATTCTTAACTTCTCTGAACTTTCTTAATCGCAGCAGTTTTGTTGTTGCCTATTCTAGTGCGGTACGCTTGCTCTCTCTGTACCGCTCTCTGTTTTTATCCACCCTCTGCTTATCTTTTATCTGTCTCTCCGTACACTTTCCGTTACTGTGATTGTTTTGTTCGTTCTTGCGCACGCAATTGCGTAACACAAGCTAAAATCACTATCTCTGCCCCACACCGACTTATATTTTACCTTTCTTTTTTTCTTTTTTTTTACATATTTATTGTTTCTACTATCGAACAATGAGCACCTGTTGCGCTAGACGCTGTGACGGTCACCGCTCGGTAGCTACACGTCAAACATTTATTTTCTGCTGATTGTGTGAAAACACGGCTCACGTTAGCTGCGCGGGTTTTAGTCATATCGGTGGTCGCGTTGTCGATCTGATTAAGACCCGCTGCGGTCTCAACTGGACTTTTTGGGATTGCAGGGCAGTTGAAGCCGATATGCGAACATTTATGAGACAGACTCATAACGAATTTGCTGCTGTCCACTCTGAATTCCGGAAATTGCAGGATAAGTTTACCTCAATGGAAGCTCATTTTAAAAATCTTAAAATTATAAATGAGTCTCCAAAGAGAAGAAAGGTTACACCTAGTCTGCCCAGTGCTCATAGTTCTAATTTTCTTGCAGCTAAAGACTCTGACGATCCTCCAATCAGTTCGCCAGCCTTGATCGACTTTGACGCCAAGGAAATCGATGTACATGCAACTACATCGAAAAAGACGGCTGGCTCTTTACATGTTGGCTGTTCACCTGTGCCTGTGTCTGCCAAGGATGTCCAACTGGACATTAATGTTCATCCAGTGCCTGTGATTGCCCAGGTTGGCCAACCGGACAGTAATGGTCATACTGATGTCGGCATCACAGTGCCCCCTACGGAAGTCGATACTGCTGTCAGCATGGAAGTTGAAGTAATTCCCTCCATACCGGCTCGCACCGGCTCGGAAGTCGATACTGTTGTCAGCATGGAAGTTGAAGTAGTTCCTTCCACACCGGCTCGCAATGGCTCCTCAGCCAGCGCTTTCCCATCTGCTCCTCGGGTAGAACCCGCCTCTGCCTCACCCTTAAACCATGTGACCCCTCTTGACCGATCTACTCTTTTCGCTGTCGCTCCTCTAAAATCTATTTTCGTCTCACGTCTTATGGAATCGGCTACGGATGCTATGGTTCGAGAGTATATTTTCTCTAAATTAAACATTAATAGCTCCTCTGACATAGTAGTTACTAAATTTTCTTTTAAAGAAAAACGTAGTATTTCCTCCTTTAAAATTCTTGTTCCGGAGTGGTTTGTTAGACTGTGTTGGAACCCTCTTTCTGGCCAGAGCACACTATCTGTCATATTTTCAATTGTCGATCACGATCTTCGCAACCCGCTCCTCGGGTAGGAATCTTTCCGACTCCTTCTACTGATTTTCCATCTACTTCAAAAAACTGAATTCTTCCCTACCTCTAAAGATTGCTTATCCGAATGTACGTGGCCTGTGCAGTAAGCTCACCAAATTATATGCTGATAGTGCAACTTTTGATTTTGAAATTATCGCCTTCTCTGAAACATGGCTCAATTCCTCAATCTCGGACTCCGAGATTTTTGTAGATAATTTTAACATATATAGATCTGATCGACCATCTCGAGGTGGCGGCGTCCTAATTGCTGTTCGTTCCGACTTAACTTCCCAACCCTTTTCCATCGATGAGCTCAACACCATTGAAATTATCGTTGTTAAAATCCGTCTGTGTTCTTTTAATTTATTCATATCATGCTCTTACATCCCACCGTCCTCTGAATTTACAACTTATATGCTTCACGCTGCCCATCTCCAGTCCGTTTTGTCTCAGCTTTCTGATTCTGATCGTCTTATTGTCCTCGGTGACTTTAATCTCCCTAATGTCACTTGGTCCCCATCCAATGACTCAAACTTAATGTTCCCATCTATGCAGCATGACTTCGTTGATTCTCTGTCCGATACACCGTTAGGCCAGGTAAATGGCATACGCAATAGCATGTGTAGGACCCTTGATCTTGTCTTCAGCACCGATGCTTCGAGCACGTTGGTATGTCGAGGATCACCTCTATCATTCCCTGAAGATCCATACCATCCCACACTTTCAATTGATTTCCTGTTACCATCTTCAAGCCCTATAAAGTCGTTTATTAAGCCTTTAAATATCTATTGCTTCAAGAAGGCTGATTTCCTCTCCTTGAATACTGCCCTATCTCAGATGGATTGGCCATTCCTTGACGATCTCCAGGAAATTGAGTCTGCCACGAATGCATTCTATAGCTCTATTTTTTCCATCTTTCCCATGCATGTTCCTTTAGTCACCCCCTCCAGAAATCTTTCTGGTCCAGTCTGGTTCACCCCGAGATAATTAAATCTGAAGAATTTAAAATCCCGTATGTACAAGAAGTTTAAAAAATTCGGTTTGCAATCAGACTTTTCGAAATACTCAATTGCAAAATCGAAATTTTCCTTATTTAATACATTGTGCTACAACAGATACTTGACCAAATGCAAGCTTAACTTTAAACGCGACCCTAAACAATTCTTCAGGTTTGTTAATTCTAAACGTAAATCTTCCCGATTGCCTTCTTCTTTGCACTTGAATGGTAGTTATGCCGATAGGGATTACGATATTGCTGATCTGTTCGCTTCCTTTTTCCAACGTTGCTACTCTGTCCCGTCTATTAACTCTTCCTCTATCCTAGCTTCATCGAATGACTTTAGTAGTAGTTACTCTTATCCTATCCCTATAAATAGTTCTAACTGTATCCTTCCCCCCTTCATCGACTATGATGGTCTTGTAACGAACCCCAAGGCGCCGTTACATTTCACAACGCCGCACCGGCAATTGAGGAGTAATAAGTTTGAGTTTAAGAGTTACCTTTGTCTAAAAATAAACTACCTTCTACAATACACGAAAACTCTTCGAACCACCCACTTTTCTCCCATCACACGCGAGCCGTTCGGCCACGTGACTACCCCTCCTACACCCATCCATAACTCTCCTACCAATACCTCAACTGTGACCCAAAAACTTTCCACTACCACTAAGGTTCGATGCGACGGTTTTCTTTTCGACAAAAGAAATTGCCCATCGGCGCACCGTCAGCATATATCCCCCCACCCATAATATTAAGCTAGCTAGTTCGATCCGCAGATGCTAGGTTCCGAGCGTTCTAGCGAAAGAAGTGCAAGACACTTACTCGGGAACCCGGCCGCGAGATAGACGTTGTTCCGCGCAGCAACTTGCAATAAAATTATATACGCCGTACGGTAAGCCAAACAATAATTATCCAGTGTCCAATAAATGAGCATTTTTTAACAAAAATAAACCCATCGAGTAAGTCTATTTTCCGTGTGAGAACTGCGACATCAATTCGCAACCAAGAATATCGCGGCAAGGGTCAATCCAATCCTCAAATTACTCCTGATCCTCTGATAGGTCCCACGAGTGTGAGAACGCCTCGTATTCCTTATCCTTCTCGACCACACGAGTGTGACAACACCTCGTATCCCTCATCCTTCTCGACCCCACGAGTGTGACAACGCCTCGTGCCCTTCACTATCTTCTCGACCCAACTCATACGGGCACGGTTACGCCTCATTCTCCTCCACTCTTGTTTCTAGCCTACTTAGGGCCGACCCCGTTTCCTGTAGAGGTTCCTGCAAACTACAAATTTCTTGTAGTAGGATCCTGGAGAAGACTGAGTTTACCTCAGCCTGAAAAAGGAGCATTACAGTCTCCTAACAAATTTAAAATCGTGCAAGTTTTCGTTCTCCACTGGGCCAGACTCGGTTCCGAGTGCTGTTCTTAAACTTTGTGCAGAATCTCTTTGTGTGCCTCTCCTAAAACTTTTCAACTTGTCTCTCAAGACTGGTGACTTTCCCACCGTCTGGAAAGAATCCTATATAGTTCCCTTTCATAAAAAGGGATGTAAATCTGATGTCTCTAACTACCGCTGTATTTCCAATTTATCTGTCATTCCTAAACTCTTCGAAAAAATCATCACTTCTCAGCTGCAACATTTCTGTAGTTCTGTATTCTCTGAATCACAGCATGGATTCATTAAACGTCGCTCCGTTTCTACTAATCTCCTTGAGTTTTCCACCTTTGTAACTTCGGAATTTGCTAAACAATGTCAAACTGATGTCGTTTATACAGACTTTAGTAAAGCCTTTGACTTCGTCAATCATAATTCATAAACTGTCTCTTCTAGGGTTTCCGACTAAGCTTCTATACTGGACTAATTCTTACCTTTGTAACCGTTCTCAACGTGTCTGCTTCAACTCCTCTCTCTCTTAACCTGTTATTGTCTCATCGGGGGTTCCTCAAGGTAGCCACCTGGGTCCCTTGCTATTTAACCTATTTATTAATGATCTTCCACAAATGTTATCTCATTCACGCGTACTAATGTATGCTGATGACGTTAAGCTATGTTTTTCCTACAGTGACCCCTTGTCCCCACTATCTTTGCAATCAGATCTTGATGCCCTTAACAACTGGTGCCTAATTAACATTCTACCTATTAACATTTCTAAATGCTATATAATGACTTTTCACCGCAATAAGCCATACCTTTTCGATTACTCTAGCAATAACCTTATCCTTCAACGCCTTTTCAAAGTTAACGACTTGGGCATTACCTTTGTACCTAATCTATGTTTCAACTCTCATATCTCTACTATCTCTAACAAAGCCAAAGGAGTCCTTGGATTTGTCAAAAGATCGGCTAAGGAATTTACAGACCCGTATACTACAAAACTTCTGTATGTTTCTCTGATCCGGCTTATCTTGGAACATGGTTCTTGTGTCTGGTCTCCTCACTACCAAAAATTTCAGGATATGCTCGAATCAGTACAAAAACAGTTCCTCATGTTTGCCCTCCGGGGACTCAATTGGGACCTTTCGATCCATCTTCCTTCTTATGAAAGTAGATTGCGCTTAATTAACCTCCACTCTCTTAAATCCCGTAGAACCTGCCAAGGAGTTCTCTTCCTTTATAAGCTTCTCTCTGGTGAGGTCGAATCGACTACCGGCTCTTCTCTTACTTAAATTTGGCTGTTGGTGGGATCTTATCGGCTACTGAGCCGATAATCAGCCCCACCGGGTCTGAGTATTGGCATTGGCCCTTTAGTTTAATTAGTTGATATGTAATTTTACCCTTACAGTTTAACTGTTCATTGTTAAACTTTAAACCAAAAACCAAAAACAATAAACAATACATGCATACATATATGAGCTTAAGATTTATGCAATTTATCATATGTTCGCAAAGGGGACAAATTAAATTTTGGGCAAAAAATAATATTTCAAAATATGAAGTCAAATTTTTGGAATTTTTATACATGTTTCCTTTTTTATTTTGCATATGCTTTTTACATCTGCTTCTACACTTCTACATGTATAACTACATATCCGTAGAAGTGTTTGTTAGAGAGAGAGAGGGAATGAGTAAGCGCTTGCGTAGCCACCGAAATTTAATTTGTTTCTACTGGCCATAATATTGATCCGACCTGATCCAGTGGGAATGTGATAGTTACGTAGAGAGCAATGATTTGCACTAAAAAACAATCGAGATCGTGGATGAGATTCGGGAACTTAAAAGCCTTTATTTGAAGCTAAATGCAAAGTTTCATCACATAAATCCTGCTGTGATTGACCATAACCCTCCTTCAGTTGGCTTTAAGGTTGTTATCAAGAAAAACAATCGCAACGACAAGAAGCGCATAATTGGCTTGGTGCCTACTTGTAATCAATTTGAAGTTTTGCCGAGCAAAAGATTTTTGCATATAGGCAAATTTGCAGCAAACACAAAGCCAGAGGCGCTGTGTAAGTGCTGATAATTTGGAAGTGAATGTTGACAGCATAACATGCCATTCGCTAACGAAAAAATGTATTGATTTAACTACTTTGAAATTCGTCAACTTTAAGCTTCGAGTCCTGAAGCATTATTATCTAACTGTCTTCAGCAAGGAATTCTGGCCACAATCAGGTAATGTAAGCCGGTTCCTTCACAGGGAAAGAAAGCACTTGGATTCTACTGCTGTGCACATACGGGATGGAGAGCCTTTGCGTACATCTACTCCAACCAAATCTAAATCAAAAAACCCCCAATAATCGACGTCACTGGCTCTGACGTCGTTAGCGGTTCACTTTCTTGCATTACCTTTCACCGCAGCTCTAAACTTTATTACCTACAACAACTGCAGAAGCTGGCGCTTAAGCCCGCTCGCCGGTTGTATCGTTTTCTCTCATCAGAACACACAGCCGTGGCTGTATTCGCAACAACAACAACATCAGATGATTTTGCCGTTTTCTTTATGCAGCCCCGAACTCGGAATGGGTGCGTTCCCACTCAGAGCTCTATTCGTAGATATGTTTCTTTTCATCGTGTAGTTTCATGCTATCAGTCGCTTTTGACGGCTGCTTTGTGTGATGTGTCAATGCACTTGCTTTCGACACTTTTGATAGTAGTTTGCTCTCTGCAGTGGTGTTCTCTTCGCCTCCCGCTGCCGCGGGGCATCATCCAGCACCTGGAGGGCTCAGCGACATCTTAAGAGTACCGCTCTCTTCTTCGCTGCTGCCAACGTGGGATATTAAAATGTTACTTTAGAGCGGACAATTGCTCTCTCCTTAAGTTTCTCTTCCGTCGCCTCGCATTTATTTCGAGCTCTCCTCAGATCGTTGTCATCGGCTTACACTGACTGGGGAAGCACTACAAGATCATCTTCTTCCATTTGGAGATTGGATTCTATCTCTAACTTGTGTAACGAGGATCGCAACTTGCCAATACGTATTCGTACAGAAACATTGCGCGAGTTCTTAATGTTCTTCTTAAAGCGATGCAGAAGTCTCGTGTCGCCGCTGCGGATATTACTCTAACATGTCTGGTTGAGCGTCCGGTACCAATGGTAGCAGTTCCATTACATTCATCTGACAGGAGAATTGCAAGTAGATGTCTTGAAGTTTTTTTCCAAAAAATATCTGGAATAAGAACCAAAACTCAATCTGTCTTCATGAGTACGTCTAACAGCGATTATTGGTTGAAGCCTGGCTCAACCCTAACTTCAGTTCCAATGAGTTCTTCGATCAAAACATGTTCCTTGTTTATCGTAAGATTAAAGACTTCAGCCGGATGCAGTGCGTTAGAGGTGGAGGTGTCATCGTGGCTGTCCGCCGTTCTTTCTGCAGCACAACAGTTGGACTTGCAAGCGAGGACTCGCTTCTGGTTCAGTTAGTACTCGAAGTGTCTGGCTCGACAGGGAAGACCGTGAGAGTTGATTCCTATATACCCTCTGGAAGTGACTTTGCGCTATATCAGACGCATCTGGATAATATTTCCAGTATATATGCCAGCTTAGATGATTCTATGGGTATCTGTGTGATAGGTGGCTTTAATTTAGAATCTGTTGTTCGGACATGGGATCGACAATCCCTTGCTATGATGCCTGGCAATGTACACTTGCCATATGATATTATTATCATTGATGATTGTTATAGTATGCGCGATTGTTATCGAATACTTGTATTGAGACTAATTACAACTACAACAGCTACCTTGATGCCTTCACGAATGCTCCTGACAGCACTGTTTCAACCAAGGTACGGGACCCTTATAAGCTTCCTTGGTACACCAAAAGTCTGCAGAAATATAAAAATGTAAGGAATAAGTTCTATAAAAGGTTTCTTAGATGGATAACCCAGAGGACGGCGTTGGATACAGGTAACACAAGAGAGAGTTTGAGTTCCTAAATAAATTTCTTTATAACCAATACATCTCTGAGGTCGAAAATACTTTAAAATCCAATCCTAATGTATTCTGGCGCTTCATAAATTCAAAACAATCATCGTCATCCATACCGTCAACTATGACTATGTTGCTAACTCTGGGGCTGATATTGCCACCTTATTTGCTTCCTTTTTCTCTGCGAACTTCGAGCCTGCTTCTAGCTGGTATAACCAGGAGATTTTAGATACTATTCCGTAAATTTGTAATGTTGAGTCCCTTGATATAGCTGATGAAGACATTTCCGAAGCTATAGCTCACTTTGATGATTCCACTAAGCTTGACATTGATGGAATATATTTATTCTTTATCAAGAAATCCTATTTCGGTCTTTTTACAACCTCTTAAAATTCTTTTGCTCTTCTTCTTTGTCTCAGAATAAATTAATAGCTAGATTGAAAATTGCTAAAATTCTACCAGCTCATAAATGCGGAAGTAAGTCTGAGATTTCGAATTACAGGCCTATTGCTAAAATAAGCAATATCGCAAAGCTGTTTCTGAGAAAAGTAGTTAAAAAATTATCATTCCTAATGAGTTCCTATATTGTCCCAAATCAGCATTGGGTTCATGCGTGGTCGTTCTGCGATCTCGAACGTAGATATTTTTGTGAGTCATTTTATTCAAGCCTTTGAGGTCCATTCGCAAGTGAACTCAGTTTATACGGATTTCGCTAAGGCTTCTGACAAGGTTTGTCACTCTGCCCTACAGGCTAAACTTTCCAAGCTGGGTTTTCACTCCTCATTCTTGAATTGGATTTCATCATATTTGGTAAACAGAAACTATCATGTTGAAGTTAGTGGGGAGATTTCCAACTCCGATGTAGCAACCTCTCGCATTCCTCAAGGTAGTTCTTTTGGTCATTTTCTGTTCCTTATTTTAATAAATGATATTTTTTCCTGTATTCAATCTGCCAAATATCTTCTTTATGCGAACGACCTTAAAATGTTCATGACGGTGAATTCCATTAATGACAGATATTTGTTAGTCTGACTTAAACAAAGTCGGTATTTGGTGTATTCTGAACAAATTGCTTCTAAAGGCCTGTATCCAGCACTGCGAAATTTTACTGAAAGGAAACTGCTCATTATTTCGGATGTGTGGAACTCGAATACAATAGTGTGACCAAGAGCCTAAAAAGTGATTTGCCACTCTCATGAATCAGCTGTGTTTTGTAAACAGCGCCAATTTTGAAAATTAAACTAAAATTAAAAAAAAAAAAACTAAAAATTAAAAAAAGGAAGAAAAGTAATTCTGGCGAAGAAGTGATTGTGTTGGTAGCAGCACATATTGCTGTAAGAAGAAGTACAGCACAGTTGGAGGCGCTAACATGTCAATATTATCAAAATCGTCATTTTCCGTGATTCGCTAAAGACATAGTACTGCCTCAACTGCTTGTATTAAAGCAATCCTCTCCTCACTTTAAACATTTGAATATCTCTTTTTGGTTTTGCGCACAAATTTTGCCACCACCTTTCACTTTGACTCCAGTAAAATTAGGCACATATATATTACTGACACCCCTATCAGCTGTTCTCACAGTCCACATTCGTGTGAATATCGATACTATCGATAAAAATTCATGGATCCCGTTTACGTTGCTGGATACTGACTCCAGGAAAACACAAACGAAAAATTACTGGCCCCATTTTTTTATATGAAGTTTGGCAGTAATTTTTAGTTTCCGCGGTGCTGGATACCCAGCTTAAATCTAAATAAAGGTCATGTTGTTCATTATAGTAATTGTAACATACATATGTTATTTATAATCACTTAATCTTTTCACTGAACGAGATTATGGATCTGGGGGTCCTTTTTGATTATATATTCCTGTTTGTTAGTCATGTAAAATTTAATTCTGCCGAATGCTTATGATATGTTCGGATGTGTCAAGTAAAATCCCGTACTGTTTAGGGACCCGTACTTAAGACTGTCAGTGTCTGCATTTGTGCGCTCAAGGTTGGAGTATGCCTCCTTTATTTGGAACCCGTCAGGCACTGTGCATGTCAAGAGAATTGTGCGGCTTCAGAAGAAATTCCTCAAATTTGTATTGCAGCCGCTACATTTTTCGGATCCAATTCCTTACTCCAGCCAGTGTTGCTTACTGCATACCTGCACCCTTGAAGATAGGTGCTCGATAGCAGGACTGCTGTTCCTTAAAGATTTGCCAAATAGTAGCATTGACAGCCCATTCATATTGAGGTTGATCGACTTTAACGTTCCAGCCAGGAATCTCCGAACCTCTCCGTACCCATTCAATGAAATGGCTGCTAGAACTAATTATGCGCGGAATTAACCATTCTTAAGGGCTCTGCGGCTGTTCAATTCCCTGCCGGCAAGCATTCGATTTAGTTGGGGATCCAAGAAGGATTTGCTTAGGCAAGAACTCAGGGAATATATTTTACGTAATTTTTAGCTTAGAGTTAAGTTAGCCAGATAATTATTAATTCATTGGTGGAAAAAACTCAGACTTTAAAAACTCAAAAAGAATATTTTGTGGCTAACATTTTTGTTTTTAGATAGACATATTAATCAGGCGTCGTTTGAGGTATCGTTTGTAAAAATCGATGGATAAACGCTTAATTGCTGCCGTTGACCAAACCACCGTGTGCTTTTTTTTTGCAGTTAAATTATTTTATGTCGGCTAACCGTTTTTGTTCTTACAAAAAGTATTAAAAATCTGTCTTTGTAAAATTTTTAACGGTAGAATAATAGGCTTTTTATAGCCTTTTTGCACTACGGTTGAGTTATTGAGTTTCGGGCAACACTCGAGTTTCGTTTATATGGGGATGCATAGGGGACCTAGAGGTGGCAAAAAAGTTGAGTTTTGGTTGCGTTTAGCTGAGTTTGTCCGATTTTTCGAATCGTGGAGTTCTCACTACTACTTACAACAAAAATTGGCAGCTCAATATTTAAAATTTGGCAGCTCAATATTTAAAATTTGGCGCGTAAACAATATGGCTGGGGAAAAAGGTATATACAATTGTTAAAACCAATACTTTAAACCAATTTTATTATTAAAAACCATATAACAATGTGGTCGATTTCCAAAATTCGGTCGAAAAAACTTAGCCAAACGCTAAATTGAATTATTATAAATAAATATAAATTAAATTATTATAAATAGCTGCAAATTTAAAAAAGTTTAATTTTGGTAGATATGTAATCATACATATAGACTAAATTCAACATAGTTGCAATTGAAACCGTGCCATTTCCCTGCGGAATTTTCCTTCAAAAATGGATTCCAAGGTTATTCGCAATGTCCAAGCACGTGCCAGCAGCCGAAACTCAATAACTCAACTTTGGCATAGTGTAAATCAAAATTCTGAGTTATTGAGTTACCTATCGATAAATGTGGTAACTCACTGTAGTGTAAAAAGGCTATTACACTTGGTGCGTTACCTATCGATATCGGAGAAGACGCAGAGAAGCAGAACTGCCGTTTGCACTACAGCGTCCTTGCTTCTTTGCGTCTTGGGAAGAGAAGGAACATTTCTGCAAACATAGTAAATGATGTTCGAAAATCAACGAAATATGTCGAAAATAGAGTTAATTCTTTTAACTGCGGTGGCGCAAAGTGAGGAGAACCTTTTGAAGTGCATGGAAGCGGCTGAGCTATCCTCAGAAAAGTTGTAATTCGTCTTGCAACTGCATCGTCCTCCTTGCGTTTGGACTCTTCTAGGTAGAGAGCAGACAATGTTCTCTCTTTTCAATTAAATAATGTATTCTTCATTGCAATAGCCACGATATGGTTCATTTTGGGAGGAAGATGTTGTGGAGAACTCCGATGTCTTTTTTAAGGAAAATTTCTGCATGGAAAGGACTACTTCAACATTCTCGTTGGACTGTTGCCCAATCTCAAATAGAAAGGCACTCCTTTTCGACTGACAATCCCTCTAGAGAAGAGAATAGCCATAGCCATTTATTGCCTGGGATCGCCTGCAGAATATCGCACGGAAGTCTATTTGGTGCGTCAAGGGCTTTTGTCTGCCTCATATTACTGCAGTTTTTTCGCGAGGTAGTAGCTCAACTCGCTGACAAGTATCTGCAAGCAGACTTTCTTACCCTGAGAAGATCACGGAAACAGTGAAAGGATTCAAAGACATGGGATTTGCAGCAAAAACTTTGAAATCAACTATATTGTTGAAATGCTTTTTTCAATAATAAAGTTACTTTAAAAAATTTCTTCGAAACATTAAATGTATTTTTGCCCCTTTTTACTCAATTATAAATTACAATTACGCGGCAAAATTTAAATTTGAATCTGCTGTTTTTTGTTGTTATTAGTGGTGATAGTTCCGCTGATAAGGCAAAAAAGTGCGAAAATTGCTGTTATGCAAGCAGAAATACCAAAACGCAGTTGCGTCGGAAAACGACGCAACTTTTTGCCATCACTACGGCCCTATGCTAAACCTATGTAAAAAAAAACTGCGTTTCTGGGAAGACGCAAAGAATCAAGACGCAGTCTCAGTGTAAACGGCACCTAACATTTGGGATGGTAACGAAGGTAATTTATCGGCAAACAGTCTATTATAGCCAATTTTGTAAGTAATAGGCTTTTTACACTTGGTGCGTTACCTATCGATATCGGAGAAGACGCAAAGAAGCAGGTTTGCCGTTTACACCACAGCGTCTTGCTTCTTTGCGTCTTGGAAGAGGAAGACAAATTTTGTAAACAAAAGCAAATAATGTCTGAAAATCAACAAAATATGTCACAAGTCGATCTAATTCTTTTATCTGCGGTGGCTCAAAACGAAGCGAATCTTTTAAGGTGCATGGAAGTGTCTGGGCTATCCTCAGAAAAGTTGCTGTTCATCTTGCAACTGCAACGTCCTCCTCGCGTTTGGACCCTTGTAAGTAAATTGAAGATTATCTCCTCTTATCAATTAAATAATTTATTCTATGTATATGCAATAGCCACGATATGGTTCATTTTGGGAGAAAGATGTTGTGGAGAACTCCGATGCCTTTTTTAAGGAAAATTTCTGCATGGAAAGGACTACTTCAACATTCTCGACTGGACTGGACTGGCCCAATCTCAAATAGAAAGACACTCCTTTTAGACTGACAATCCCTCTGGAGAAGAGAATAACAAAAGCAAAAGAAAATTGCTGTTATGCGCACAGAAACATAGTATTTAACTACCGAAATACCAATACGCAGTTGCGTCGGAAAACGACGCAACTTTTTGCCACCACTAGGGCCCTATGCCAAACCTATGTAAAAAAAACTGCGTTTCTGGGAAGACGCAAAGAATCAAGACGCAGCCTCAGTGTAAACGGCACCTAACACAACGTTTGAGTAGTGTGAAAAGTCGAGGTTTTTTTTACATATATATACCGCATCTATTTACCGCTTAATATCTTCGAGACGGTAAGCTACAGCTACAAAGTATCTAGGTCGAATTAATAGCTGCATTCGTCAGCTTTTCAGAACTACTAAATCCAATACAACCAGATGTTAAAAACTTTAGTTATGTGAAAACAGAAACAATTCAAACAATTCTTAAAAAAAAAACAGAACCTAAAAAAACCATAATTGTTTAAAAAATTGTACATATCCAAATCTATCAGAAAAATTCATTTTAAATCATGGTGAAAATATCGCGTTGACAAGTGCAATTATTTGCAGACATTAAATAACATAAATAACAAACAAAACACGAACGTTTACGTTTACAGTGTAGGTTAGGTTAGGTTAGGTTATCCCGGACGGCCCTCAACGTGGCCTCTCATAGGCCAAAAAGGCCCTTAGTAATCCGGATCTTTGTATGGACCTTACGAGGGTGCTTCTGAGGTTCCGAAGTCCCCCAGAATCGAGGTGTTTTTAGCGAAGGCAAGCAGTTTCCCTGGCGACCTCTTGGAGGCATCCTCCAGTGATACCAGCATCGGTGCGCCCAGGTACATTCTCATTGCCCTTAAGAGAGCCGGACACCGGCAGATGAGATGCTCCAGGGTTTCGACAGCCCCGGGTTCATTACATTTCCTGCAGATGTCACTGTTAGTGATGTTCAGCCTGGTTGCATGCGACGCAGCCAGGCAGTGGCCTGTTGGTATGCCCACTAACAGTCTGCAATCCTTCCGTGGAAGATGCAGCAGATAGTGGCTGAGATTATCATTGCGTTTCTTGCACATGATTTTCGAGATTCTGCAGGTGGTGGTGTTCTTCCACCTGCTATCTGTCCTCATTTTGGCCTGCTTCTCCAGGTCGCTTTGTAGCGTCCTTAGGGAGACCGGCACGCTTTCTGTCATATCGTTTGCCAGCCCGACGCCTTCCTTAGCCAGAACGTCCGCCTCTTCGTTTCTTTCGATGCCCTGGTGACTGGGAACCCAATAGATCTGCACTGACTTAGTCGTGCTTGCCAGGACACTTCTAGAACTGACCGCGGACGACTGCATGGATTTTATCGCTGCTTGGCTGTCAACGAATATGTTAACCGTATTGTGTGGTCGCTCTGTGAGCTGAGCGACCTCTGCTGCCTTCTTGATGGCGAAGACTTCCGCCTGGAATATGCTGCATCGGTCGGGTAGCTTATACGACGCCCTTATTTCAGGGTTTGTACAGTATAGGCCTGCTCCTACTCCTTCATTCAACTTGGAGCCGTCGGTGTATATGTTGAGGTGTTGAGTCTGGTCCCGTCCCGCTTTCCAGTCTTCGGGTCCCATGAGGAGGTTTGGAGGAGGTTTTTACTTCAAGGCACGTTTGGGGGATCATGTAGTCGGTTGAACTGATCATGTCCATTCCAATTGAACTATGCCCGAATCTTTGAGGAGACATGTTCCCCGACGCAATCAAGCGCTGTGCTGCCTTGATTGCTTTAATAAAAGCAGTTGAGGCAAGACCATGTTTTTGGCGGATAACGGAAAATAGGCATTTTGATAAGTTTTACATTTTGGTGCCTCCGACTGTGCTGCACTTCTTCTTACAACAATATGAACCGCTACCAATCACCTTATCGTCAGAGTTACTTTTCTTCCTTTGTTTAATTTTAGTTGAATTTTCAAAATTGGAGCTGTTAACAAAACACAGCTGATTCATGAGAGAGTGGCAAATCACTTTTTAGGTTCTTGGTCACACTACATTAGTTGAGTTTCACACAACCGAACTAAAGAGCAGATTCCCGTCAGTACATTTTCGCGGTGGTGGGTACAGGCCTTTACACTACAGTGAGTTACCACACTTATCGATAGATAACTCAATAGCTCAGAACTTGCATTTACACTATGCCAAAGTTGAGTTATTAAGTTATTGAATTTCGGCTGCTAGCACGTGCTTGTCTACAAAAATTTGAATTTTTTATTATACCCGGTACTCGAAGATTATAGGGGTATATTCGTTTTGTGGGGATAACGGTTGTGTGTAACGCCCAGAAGGAAGCGTTTCCGACCCCATAAAGTATATATATTCTTGATCAGCATCAATAGCCGAGTCGATATAGCCATGTCTGTCTGTCCGTTTGTCCGTTTGTCCGTCCGTCTGTCCGTCTTCATTTGCGCCTATATCTCATAGACTATTGAAGCTAGAATAACCAAGTTGTATTATCACATTACTCAAAATGTATTTCAAAATTTCGCCCCGCCCCCTTCCGCCCCCACAAACGACGAAAGTCTGTGGCGTACACAATTTTGAAGATACAATAATACTAAAAACGCAGAATCATAGAGAATGACCATTTCTATCAGAGTGTTGAATCTGGATCAGATCGGATCATTATTATAGCTACAATCAAGAAAACCATTTCGAAAGTTATCATTCCCTCTCGCTCTCTCTCACACGCGACCCCATCCGCTTTGCCTATTCGTATTTCTAGACGCCTAGTTCTCAGAGACTATAAGAGTTAGAGCAACCAAACTTTCTATCCAAGCTCCTGTGATACCAAACCAGCACGAGTTTGTTTTTAAGTTTTTCCACGCCCCTTTCCGCCCCACAAAAGACGAAAATCTGTGGAATCCACAATTTTTAAGATAAATGAAAACCAAAAATGCAGAATCATGGAAAATAACCGTTTTTAACAGAATGACGAATCTTGATCAGGTTTGATCAATGTTATGGCCAGAAGAAACAAATTAAATTTCAGTGGCTACGCAACGCCTGCCAAACGCTGACTCATGCCCTCTCTCTCTCTGTCGCAAATACTTGTACGTCTTAAATATGTAGTTATACATGTAGAAATGTAGAAGCAGATGTAAGAAGCATGTGCAAACAAAAATGGAAACATGTTTAATATTCCAAAAATGATTTGACTTCATTTTTTGAAATATTATTTTTTGCCCAAAATTTAATTTGTCCCTTTTGCGAACATATAAGAAATTGCATAAATCTCAAGCTCATATATGTATGTATGTACATATGTATATACTGACTGAGTACCGGGTATAAGGTAGAGCCGCGGCCTTTGTCGCGGCTCACTACGCTCCCCCTCGTTTTTATTAATATGAATACCCAGGAATTAATGATGCTCTATGTGGCAGAGCAAGAGACGATAACGACGCTGCAATGTATGGAGTTGGCGACGATGTCTGCAGCAACTGCGGAGCATTTGGATAAAATTTCTAAGAAACGCATTTGGGCCCTGGTAAGGAATTGACATTTCAATTTCTAGTGCTTATATTTTATATTAAAAAAGATATCCCAAATTATAATAGCCGCAATATAGATCTTTTTGGGAGGAGGATGTTGCACGGAACTCCGATTCCTTTTTTAAGGAGAATTTCCGCATGGAAAGGAGTGCGTTCAACATTCTCGTTGGACTGTTGCCCAATCTGAAGAGGAAAGATACTCCCTTTCGATTTGCAATCCCGCTGGAGAAGAGGATAGCCATAGCCCTTTAATGCCTAGGGTCCTCGGCAGAATATCGTACGGTGGGGAGTCTGTTTTGTGTGTCCACGGCCATTGTCTGCCGCATTTAACTGGAGTTTTGTCGCGAGGTAGTAGCTCAACTCGCTGACAAATATTTGCCGGCAGGCTTTCTCACCCAGGAGAAGATCACGGAGACTGTAAAGGGATTTGAGGAGTAGGGATTTCCACAATGTTTCGGAGCAATGGGCAAGTGGTGCTTATTTAAACGTTATAATGATAAAAATTGAGTGCGAAATTTCCTTAACAGATGGATGTCATATTGAGATACAACCGAGTCGTCAGGATGCAGTAGATTACCGAAACTATAAGGGTTGGTATTCGACCATACTATTCGCATTGGTGGTTGACCATCGGTAAGAAATCAATTTTCGTATGAACACAACGAAATTGTATAAGCTTTGTACATTCACAGTTACAGATTCACCTACATCAGTGTTGGAATTCCGGGAAGATGTCACGACTCCAAGATTTTCGAATCATCCAACCTGAAAGGAATGTTAGATGACTGTGATCTACTCGAAGAGAATTCCAAAGTCATAAGTGATATCAAAATACCCGTGCTAATTTTGGGAGATTCTACTTTTCGATTTGGCAAAAACGTCATGAAACCGTATCCCTTTACAGTTAAGGCTACACCAGAACACAAGGCTTTTAATTATAACTTGTCCCACTTCGATGGGCTGCCTCCTGACGGTCCCACATTAACCTGTTCAGATCTAAAATGTTATAAGAAATAAATGAAACTATAATTAAGTATAAAATCGTTACTTACTTGTACTTCTTTCGCATAACTTTGTTGTTAATTCATTTTTTCTGCAAGTTTTTTATATATGTGAGAATTTCTACGGACGCCTCGGAACCCGTCGTTATTCTCTTGCCACAATTCAAGCAGCACGTCCAAGGCCTCAGGCAACCAAACGAATCTAGTTTCTAGTAATAAAATTGGATACATATTAGGTAATTTTTATAAAAATTTGTTTGTTTACAACTCGATATTCATATGATAATGACTTCATGACTATGATAATGACTCTTGTGTAAAAACTTATTAAAATGGGGATAACATCAATTTTGAAATTAATATTTAATGCCATGAATTCCTCTATTAGTATATCTTATATCTTACAAAGTTCATGAAGGTTATTAATTTTGGTAGATGCAAATGTAACCAGACATACGTTCTCCACGGTCACACTGTTTTGCTTATTGTAACAAATTAATTTTGTTAAAAATACAATTTTTTTAAAGAGAATTAAACAATCGTTTGTATCTTATTTATAGGATAAGTGGCCATTTTTTATTAGGAATGAAATGGACAAAGAAAGCGATGAAATACGATCAACATTTATAATATCTCCAAATAGAAGAATTTGATTGATATTAACATATTATTATCGAATTTTATTCGCCTTTTTTAATTAAAATCAATTTTTGAATAATTCCAGCCGCTAAGTGTCTATAGTTTTATGAAATTATCTGATAGCCTTTGTTTCTGGGCTGTATCAGTGTATTTTCCGTGAAATGGAACATGCGACAATTCCCATAAGTTCCTTATGGATAGCAGAGGACAATGATGTGGCCGCATTTTAAATCATCCCATGACAAAGTAATGCGAGAATAGACACGGCTTGGGTGTAAAAGCCTCGCACTATTATTCCGCAACTTTGGCAATGATGCGGCGGTGTGAAAAGATAATTTTATTAGATCTGGTCAGTAATATATTTGAAAGATGTATAATTTGCATAGAGGAATGACTTAGTTTTCATTCCAAGCTTCCAAATCGATTTTGTTGTTGTGACGCCATCCTGACACTTTCATCCAAGTATCGATACATGGTATGGTACATCTCTGTTATGAACATAACATTACAGAAAGAAGAAAAGAGCACGTGGAAGCTTGGTTTTGTAATTTGACAGCAATTAACAAATATAATAAAGCAGAATGGGCAAGAAGACTAAAGTGGGAAAGACAAGGAAGGATAAATTTTATCAACTTGCTAAGGAAACGGGTTTTAGGTCCCGATCCGCATTTAAATTAATTCAACTAAATCGCAAGTTTGGTTTTCTCCAACAGTCGCAAGTTTGCATAGATCTATGTGCAGCTCCTGGAGGATGGATGCAAGTGGCCAAACAAAATATGCCAGTATCCAGCATTGTAGTTGGTGTTGACCTCTTCCCGATAAGACCCATCACTGGTTGTATTGGTTTAGTGGAGGACATTACAACGGAAAAGTGCCGAAAATCACTAACTAAAGAGTTGCAGTCATGGAAGGCCGATGTTGTCCTTCACGACGGTGCCCCCAACGTGGGTCGTAATTGGCTTTATGATGCTTATCAGCAGATTTGCTTAACTCTTAATGCCCTCAAGTTGACCACGCAGTTTCTGCGCGGTGGTGGTTGGTTTGTGACTAAAGTTTTCCGCTCCAAGGACTACAACGCCCTACTCTGGGTGCTCAAGCAGCTCTTTAAGAAGGTACATGCCACCAAACCAAGTGCATCCCGTAAGGAGTCAGCTGAAATATTCGTGGTCTGTCAGGAATATCTAGCACCTGACGCTATCGACCACCGCCTACTCGACTGTAAGTACGTGTTCGAAGAGCTCAACCTCGAAAACAAGAAGAAAAACAGCCTGCTGCATCCGGAAAAGCAGAAACGAATTAAGGCCGAGGGCTACAGTGAGCAGGACATATCATTACGATCAAATTTATCGGCCACTGAGTTTATGAAAGCGGAAAATGGCCTTGCTGCCCTCCAAGGTGTGGGATCCATTCGCATTGATGACGAGCGTATTGCCCATCACAAAAAAACGACACCTGAGATTTTAGAGTGCTGCAAGGATCTTAAAGTCTTAGGTCGCAAGGACATTAAAGGTCTTGTGTCGTGGTGGAAAGCTGTGAAACATAGCTTTTTTATTACTGAAACAATGGCGGTCATCGAGGAGCAAAAAGCAAAGGAATCGATATCAAAAACTCTTACGCAAACAGAAATAGAGGATATAGAAGATGTTGAACTACAACAACAGATCAGCACGTTGACAGTCGAGGAGCAAAAAGATATTAAGCGGAAGCGAAAAAAAACTCTTAAAGCCAAGGCAAAGCTTCACGAAAAGATGAACCTTAACATGGTTATAAAGGGAGATGACGGGCCTGTGGAAGAAACTGAGCACGAAATTTTCGATCTGAAAGTTATTAACTCTGTTATTGAGCTGGATAAGATTCTCGATGTTAACCCCGACTTCGATATAGAATTAGAGCCTAAAGAGCCTTCTAAGCTGCCTAAATACAAAAAGTATCACAAGGACAACAAGCAAATGGACGACGATGGCAACTATGAAAACGACGACGAGACAGAACTAAGTGATAATGAAGACAGCGATGAGAACTTTGATGAGCGAGGTTTAGGCCTAAGCGACGATGACGAAGATAGTTTTAAAGGTGGCAAAGGAACGAAGAAGCACTCGGAGCATCCGCTCATAAAGTCGAGTGATTTTCGTGACAAGGACACCAAGCGACAACAACGCGTACAGCTTTGGTACGAGAAGAACAACCTCCAAAACATTCCATCGGACGACGATGAGGAAAACTATGATCTGAGCAATATGGCCATGGAGTATAATGTAAAGGGTGTCTCTGTTCTAGGAAAAACCACCCTCAGTATGGCCAACGGACAGGTTCCCTTGGGCAAGAAGGCTAAGCGGCGCGCCCGCCATGAAGCTATGGTGTTAGAGAGCAGCTCAGACTCCGACTCTGAAGAGCTTTTCAAAAATTCTGTTGCTGAAGATATGTCAAAAGGTTAGTAATATTGGTAAGGTACACTTATGGACAAAATAATAGGCGTGATATCTTTATAAATCTCAACAAATCAAAGTTTTTTCAAAACTTATATTAATTGTCCTTCACCCTCTAGTGCCCAAATTTTGTATCCGAAATTAAATTTGGGTTTAATTGGTGTTGAAAATTAATCTTGTTTTTAAAAAACTTAAATTTTTTGGGCGGCTTTGGGTAAGAAAGGCAAAAAAAATGTGTTCATTGAAATTTTTTTTCGCTTAAGGCCTAATCCACTGTGTAAAATTACTGACAGGAATCTGCTATTTACTTTTTGTGTGGAACGTAACTCAAATGGTTTGACCAAGAACGTAAAACCAAGCACCAAGCATCTAAAACTAAAAATGTTAGCAATCAAATATTTTGTCTTCGACTCCCTGAGTTTTCAAAGTCAAAATTTCGGGAAAAAATACGGACAAAAAATTATGAAATTTCAATTTGAAAGGTTAATAATACGCTATGGTGTGGCTAAAAAGTGTCTGGGTTGTCAGATTTTCAAAACTGCAAAGGTTAAAACAACCAAACAAACAAACAGCGACAGGGGGACAAAAGGTTGAATTTGTCGAGTATTGCTATCAATACAATTTCGTGAATTTCGTTTAGCTTACTGGATGCTGAGGCCAGGAACACAAACAAAAATTCCTGGCCCCGTTTTTTTAAATGAAGTTTTGCAGTAATTTTTAGTTTCCGCGGTGCTGGATACAGGCCATTGCTATGTTTTATTATAACAAAATAACAATTCAAAACATAAATGTGTTGAAAATAAACAAAAAGTCATGCTTTTATATTATTTCAAACTTAATACTTCAAAGATAATATTTATTTAATTTTACTCGATACAAATATATTTATGAAAAACTAACATTTATGTGGTTTTATGATAAAAGTTGTAAAAAAGTTGTTTTTGCTTATAACTTCATTTTCGACAAACAATTTGAGTTTCGGAGGTGTATATTTACAAGAATTTTGTATCTACCAATAAGTCCATCCATGAGATGGACACCACCCATATGGCTGTTATATTCAGGGACTATGTTTGGGCACTCGATGTCAACAAATTGTATTTCTGTTGGAAAAAAAATAGCAATACTACTCTTGTTTTGATCATCCCGAAAGGCTTCGTTCCTACGTTCCTAGGTTAATGCAAATCGCATTGCCTTATTGTCAAAGAAATTTCGACACCATCAGCGGATCCACAAAATTCGGTAAAACATTCACGTGGTTGTATGGTGGTGTACGTGACGTATCAAGCTTTCTGAGATCTCCTAGATCAGGCGCATAAAGTTCAATTTCGGATTTGTCCAGCACCAAGTTTTTTTTGTCGCAACAAGATCTTTTTTAAAGTCTGAGATTTCAGGTCTATATCCATAGCAGATCCGATAAACTTCTCTGTGTCGCATATAATGTATACAATTCCGACTGAATTGGCCTGCTCAGCCAGGTGCATTATGTTAGCGACGAGTATTTAATGCAATTGAAGTGGGGGGAGATGGAAATTTTGTGAGCGACACAGGACTTCCGTTTGAAGTTACACAAATAACGAATACTAGAATTGAAGTGGACAGATTTGTCACTCTATCATGATTATCGAAATTTTCATACGTTCGTATCATCATATAAATTTATCAAATCTACAATTTTCCCAATCTCCTCATCCGATAGCGATTCTTGGCGGGCTATGACTACTGAATGCGATTATTTTACAATTCTAGCTCTTGAAATGTTCAACTTACAAACTTACGTAATACATTTTTTTTTCTCAAAATAACACAAGACCGCCTCTAACCGGGCATCCTTTATCCTTTGAAGACCAATAAATCGAATTACAAAAACTCAATTTTTGCAATGAAAGCAAGTTTTACATTCTTGGCATAAGTATTAATACGACAATAATTTATTTTTTGAGCTGCGATCACTTGTAATATTTATTTTTAAATTTTTAAAAATTACACTTGTTGCAAAATAATTCATTTGTTTAAAAATCACAATTTTTATACTTCAAATCACTGCGACAGCCTATGCAAGCATTTGTATGTGCTGAAAACGCAATGAAATTAATTTTTGTTATTCCTTGTATTAGTCACAACAAAAAAGGAAAGCAAAAATAAATTTTCAAAGCGAAGAAGCATGCAATGAAGCTAGGCCGTCCAGAGGCGGTCTCGTGCACTGGAAGGCTAAAAACAAAAGTAAAACAAGTTTCACAAATCCTTTATTTAACAAGAAAATTAAATATTTAATGAAATCCGTCAATTTTGACTAGACACAATAATAGGAGTACGAAGATAAATGATTAAATTAAATCGGTATTTTACTAGTTTTGGTCATGTTATTGAACAAATTTAACTAAATGGGGGTTTAACAACTATTAGAAAATTATTAGATGGGCGGTGGGCGTCACTGCAGTGCGGAGAAAAGAAGACTCATTCGAGGGCTCTGATATGAAGGGAAAACTTATGTATAAATCCATTGCCATTTTAATGAAAAGATTTCAAAACTTAATAAAAAATGCCCTAAAACCACAAAGTAATAGGTGAAACTCGGAGAGCACCTTAAAAACCGTCATCTAGGACCGACGATCGCACGGCTCAGTTGTTTAAACGCGAACCTTTCAATACTTCCAGGACGATTTCTAATGGAATATTTTTTCATCGGGGAACGTTGAGAGACGATTGGTAAAAGCAAACCTACCATGTAGGATTACTCTCAGAATTCCTTTGCTTCGGTCGGAAAATGTACAGATGAGGAAAAATTTGTACTAGATCGTAGAACCCGGTGCGGACCGGAGGGTGAAAAAAAATGGCGTAATATCCTCTGGAGTGACAAAACCAAAATAGATGTATTTGCTAAAAGTATGGTACAACATTCCAACTGGAACTTGTCGCACGTTAATATCCTCCATGCCAAGAATAATGGAGAAAGACCTGAAAAATAATGGCGCATATACCGGGTATTGACTGCCATATAATCAATTTAATATAAGACAAGACCAAACTGATGAAATACCGATTTGATTTAAGCATTTATCTATTGGGTCCAGCCAAAATTGACAAATTTAGGGAAATATTTAATTTTATGGTAAATTAAAATATTTATAAAACCGTTTTTACTTTTTGTTTAAAGACAATTAATATATTTTTAATATATACCCGGTACTCAGTCAATATATATTGTTTATTTTTTAGTGCTTACGATTTATGTAATTTTTTATATGTTCGAAAAAGGGACCAATTGAATTTTAGCCATAGAAAAACATAAAAAAAATGTATATCGAACCATTTGGGAGTTTTTTTTTATATATTAGATGTTATCTATTTCCATTTTTGTTTACATGTGTTTTCAGTTTTCTACATTTCTACATCTACATACATACATAGTATATGTATATTTACATACATACATATGTATGTCGTAGTAGCGACTGAGTAGCGACTGAAATTTTATTAGTTCCTTCTAGCTATAATAATGATCCGACCTGATCCAGATTCGGCAATCTGGTAGATACAGTTATTTCCCATGATTTTGCGTTTTTTGTTTTCTCGTTTTTGAAAAATTGTGGATTCCACAGATTTTCGTTCTTTGTGGGGGCGAAAGAGGGCGTGGCATAATTTTGAAATACACTTGTATTGAAGGGATATCACAGGAGCTTCGATAGAAAGTTCGCTTGATCTAACGATGCCTTTCTAAATGTTTTTCTTCATTGTTGCTATATTAATGGTCCGATCTGATCCAGATTCAACACTCTGATAGAAATGGTTATATTCTATGATTCTGTGTTTTTAGTTTTCTCGTATATTCAAAATTGTGGATGCCACAGATATTCAGATTTTACGAAATTTGGTTGCTCTAGCTTTTATAGTCTCTGAGATCTAGGAGGTAGTGAAGACGGACAGACACACAGACATGGCTATATCGACTCGGCTATTAATGCTGATCAAGAATATATATACTTTATGGGGTCGAAATCGCTTTCTTCTGGGCGGTACACATATCCACTATCACTACAAATCTAATATACCTCTATACTCTTCGAGTACCGGGTATAAAAAAAAGCACACCCATTATTTTGTTCATAAGTGTACCTTCTTATTACATTTTATTGGAAAGTCAAATTATGATTTAATATTTCTTCAAGTAGTTTTTAACTACTTTTGATGCCATAACGCTAACTGCAGAAAATATGAAGTACAGTGCCGCTCAACTGAATAGGTTTGACTTCTTTTTTAGACTTAGAACATATCTTCATAAGGAGCACTAAACTAAATAAATTTGGTTAAGTAAAACGATCAACTATTTATAAAATGCAAAAGTGTTTTTTTTTGGTTTGGTTTTTATATTTTTTTATTATTATATTTAAATATAGCTCAAAATCTACATAATTTTTGGCTCAAGTGAATAGGTTTGACCAACAAAACTATAAAAAAAAATTATTCACAGCAATATTTCATGGAACTTGGTAACTTAAATAATAAAAGACACTATTTCTGCATTATTTTATATTTGGTATGACCACCCTTATTCTTAATTATTTCAAACACTCGAGTTGATAAGGAATCGTAATATTTTTCAATTTCACTAAGTAAAATAGTTGACCAGGCTTTTTTAATCGCTTCAACCAGGGTCGCCGAGTCTTGAAATTCTCTTCCCCCCTCATACACTCTCCTGGATAAAAGTCCCCAAATGTTCTCGATAATATTTATGTCTGGGGAGTATGGCGGCCACTCGAGCAAGTTGACATTCTGGTCCTTAATCCACTGTTTTGTAACCCGGGCTATATGGATAGGGGCGTTGTCTTGTAGGTACGTCCATTGAATAGGTCTAAAAATTTCGGAAAACTGGGGAAAAGCCTTTTGGTGGAGCACAGTCTTGTAGACATTTGCATTCATCTTTGATGAAACAAACTGCAGCTCGCAAGTTCCATAAAACGATATGGCTCCCCAAAGCATTACACCTCTTGTACAGGAGTGATGACGACTCAAAAAGCATTCCTCTTTTCGTATATCGTGAAAATAATAGTTGTAGCTATCCGGTCCATCGAGATCAAGTCAAAGTTGTCAAACCTAATCAGATGAGCCAAAAATAGACCACACATTTAGCGAATTTCACGATGAAAGCAAAATTCTGATTTACCGTTGCATAGGACCCGTTAAATTGTTTTGTCATATTATGAGTAAACAAATGAGTGTTCAAAACAAAAAAGGAAGAAGGGAAAAATTCCATAGGAACAAAGAAGAAAAAAAATAAAAGAAATATTTTTCAAACCTATTCAGTTGAGCGGCACTGTAATCTTATTTGTAAGAAATTTTTAAAATGTATTTTATCTGTGCTAAAGAACATTAAATCATCGAATTTTACAATTTTCGTTATATACATGTACAGCTGTGTTCATGGAAATAGCAGTGCTGCACGTCACCTCCTTCAAACTCGTTTTAGAGATATTTCTAGTCTTCAAAATTGAGCAAATGATACTTTTTTAGAAAGCCTGGAATTTAAGCATTATAATCCTGAAGAAATTTCGTTACATTTGCATTCCATCTTCTTGTTTTTCATTACTTTAGACAATTACCCATGAAATCTGCTGTTCACTGAAATAGCAGTGCGGGGATACAAATATTATTAAAAAATTAAAAACCAAACAAATACATTTAAAAATGTCACCATCAGTGAGATTTATTTAATTATTGAATATTTTGATAAAATAAATTTTTGGACATAGTGGTACTTTTTTTTTTGGAGCATACAAGAAATCATTGTGTGGTTCAGAAGAGGAGACCTACTAATTTGACTAAAAACTAAGGGCAGGATGCTTATAGGGATTGAAAACTAAGCTGTTTTAGACGCTCACTATTGTATTTAAGCCAAATAACTATACAAATTAGACTGAAAATCCAGTTACTATGCGAAAAACGAGGCTTTTACAGGTTGGTCAAAGTGAGCATTACAGCCCGACCAAGTCTACAGTACCTTCAAAAAATATGAAAGCAAATTTATTTCGTTATTTCAGTTATGTGACAGTTAATAGATGACTAATCACACATTATTTAAATGCAAGAAGTCCAAGAAAGATACGCGTTTGGTTTTTGATAACACATAGGAGCACGACTCAAGTTTGCTTACGAGCTTACGATTTAAACAATTTAGTATATATTCGCAAAAGGAACGAATTAAATTTTGGGCAAAAAATAATATTTTAAAAATTGAAGTCAAACCATTTTAGGAATATTTATACATGTTTCCAATTTTGTTTGCATATGATTTGTATACTGCTTCTACATTTCTACATGTATAACTACATATTTGAAACGTACAAGTGTTTGCGACAGAGAGAGAGAGGGAATGAGTCAGCGCTTGGCAGGCGTTGCATAGCCACTGAAATTTAATTTGTTTCTTTTGGCCATAATATTGTTCCGACCTGATTCATATTAGGCAATCTGGTAGATATGGTAATTTTCCATGATTCTGCGTTTTTGGTTTTCTTTTATCTTAGAAATTGTGGATTCCACAGATTTTCGTCCTTTGTGGGGGCGGAAGGGGGCGTGGCAAAATTTTGAAACAAACTCGTGCTGGTTTGATATCACAGGAGCTTGGATAGAAAGTTTGGTTGCTCTAGCTCTTATAGTCTCTGAGAACTAGGCGTCAAAAAATACGAATGGGCAAAGCAGATTGGGTCGCGTGTGAGAGAGAGTGAGAGGGAACGATGACTTTCGAAATGGTTTTCTTCATTGTAGCTATAATAATGATCCGATCTGATCCAGATTCAACACTCTGATAGAAATGGTCATTCTCTATGATTCTGCGTTTTTAGTATTATTGTATCTTCAAAATTGTGTACGCCACAGACTTTCGTCCTTTGTGGGGGCGGAAGGGGGCGGAGCGAAATTTTTAAATACATTAGGAGTAGTGTGATCACACAGGAGACTGGATACAAAACTTGGTTGCTCTAGCTTCAATAGTCTCTGAGATATAGGCGCAAATGAAGACGGACGGACGGACGGACAGACGGACAGACAGACATGGCTATATCGACTCGGCTATTGATGCTGATCAAGAATATATATACTTTATGGGGTCGGAAACGCCTCCTTCTGGGCGTTTCACACAACCGTTATCCCCACAAATCTAATATACCCCTATACTCTTCGAGTACCGGGTATAAAAACGCATATGGACTGGCCTGTGTTACAGCGAAAAAACACTATGGGCTGATCAGGGTAAAGTGGTATTATATACTCAGATAGATTTCATAAAATATGTTTGGCGTTCACGGAAACCAGATAAACACACAAAATTTTGAAAAAACTGAGTTAGGTAGCTGGGATGCGCACTTTGAGGTGCAGTTCATTTGGATTAGTATCTAAAACTTTTGTGTTGCCAACAATTTGACAAAAATGTGTACTTGAGAATACATTACAGTCATATTCCAGTTGAAAAATGCTTTTGAAAAGAATTTTTCAATAGGATAATGATCCAAAACACTTTCGAAAGCTCACTAGGAATTGGGTTGCATACGAAAATATCGACGGCCATCCTCTGCAATAGTAATTTTTCGCATAGTAACTGGATTTTCAGTCTAATTTGTATAGTTATTTGGCTTAAATACAATAGTGAGCGTCTAAAACAGCTTAGTTTTCAATCCCTATAAGCATCCTGCCCTTAGTTTTTAGTCAAATTAGTAGGTCTCCTCTTCTGAACCACACAATGATTTCTTGTATGCTCCAAAAAAAAAAGTACCGCTATGTCCAAAAATTTATTTTATCAAAATATTCAATAATTAAATAAATCTCACTGATGGTGACATACATACATACACCCAGTTTTTAAATTTATTTGTTTGGTTTTTAATTTTTTAATAATATTTGTATCCCCGCACTGCTATTTCAGTGAACAGCAGATTTCATGGGTATATTGTCTAAAGTAATGAAAAACAAGAAGATGGAATGCAAATGTAACGAAATTTCTTCAGGATTATAATGCTTAAATTCCAGGCTTTCTAAAAAAGTATCATTTGCTCAATTTTGAAGACTAGAAATATCTCTAAAACGAGTTTGAAGGAGGTGACGTGCAGCACTGCTATTTCCATGAACACAGCTGTACAATGTACATACATATTATACTTCTTATATTAATTTACTGTCCACTGTTACTCTTTCAGACTATAAACCGAAGAAGGTACGCCTGACCGAAGATGAGATAGCTCTTGGGGCGTTTTTAATTCGCGGAAAGAAAACACAACGAAATCTTATTGATGCAGCCTGGAACCGTTATGCTTTTAACGATGAAAACCTGCCAGCTTGGTTCATGCAGGATGAAAATGAACACATGACTATGCCACAACCAGTGCCTCCAGAGCTTACCAAAGAATACCAACGCAAGGTCCAGGAGTTAAATGTGCGCCCTATAAAAAAAGTAATGGAGGCAAAAGCAAGAAAGAAGCGCCGTTCCACAAAGCGGCTGGCCAAAGCAAAAAAAATGGCCGAAAAGATAATGGACAACGCTGATGCATCAACCCATGAGAAAGCAAAGCAACTTAGAAAAGTATATAAGAAAGCACAAGAAAAGAAAAAGGAGATAACATATGTAGTCGCTAAAAAACACACTTCGTCCCGTCGGGCTCGTCGCCCAGCTGGTGTTAAAGGTCGTTATCGCGTGGTAGATCCACGAGAGAAGAAGGATAAACGCTCTACAGTTGCTATAAAGCAACGCCACAAAGGTTTTAAAAGTGGAAGGGGAAAACGGTAAAAGATTAAACTTGAACACTTAAAGTAACCAGAAATAAAAACTATTCTTATTACCCACTTGAAGAACTAATTCGTTTTCCAAATTTAAATACACACTGCAAACGCAGCTTTGATATAACTGGTTACATGACTTACTCCCTGATAACTCTAGGGAACTCTGGTCCAAAATTTGTTTTAAAATGGCATTTTAAATGCCTTTTTTAGAGATGTGATTATTTTTTATCTTAAATCTGATTGCATTTAACATCTTGCAATTTTAAAATGCTACTAAAAGCATCTTTAAATCGGATCGGATCGCATACCAGCTGAGAAATATAAAGCCTTAAAATGGAAAATTACAAATTTTTGCGGTACTTTTCTGTTTAAAAATTAGACTTTAAAAACTCGGAAAATTCACTTTTAGAAGAGTAGCCGCAGAGTCCTTCGGAAGTGTCGCAGGAGAACCTTTTGGAAGAGTCGCAAAAAATATCTCCAAAGGATCGCCTAACAGACACCTAAATGTGTCGCTAAAGAGCCGACCATATGAGTCATAGATGAGTCTCTTAAATACATATACAATAATATTTTTTTTCATACATACATATTTATTTGAAAAATTCATTCGATTCTCTCGAAACTCTTAAGAAGCAAAGATTTAGTAAAGTGTTATTCGCTTTATGTAAATTCGGACATACATATGTAAGTATTGGATCCGCCATTTTAAATCAAATCAAAATTATTCGTGAAATAAAGAACTAACGACATCTGTAACCCTTGCCAATTATTGGTATTTTTTTAAATTTTTATGCCTGGAAAAAATAATATAAACGTACTCAACTTTTGCTCCCATCTTGTTTCAAAACGGTTGAAATTGATAGGTATCATTATAGGTATCATTTCATAAAATTAAGATTAAAGAAGATATATAAAACCTATTAACCTAACCTAACCTAACCTAATAACCTATTCGTGCGGATCGCGTTTTGCTTGTTGCTGTTATACGATTCAGAATGGGTCGTGACGTTCTTTGTACGGATATTGACAAAAAACACATCCTAAGTTTACGAAATAAGGTCAAATCAATGTCAGATATAGCCACAATTCTAAACCGTTAAAAAAAAAAGTTTTCTGCGATTCACTACAAAAATTAACCAAATACAAATTTCGACGCCTCCTTGTTAGAAAAAAAATTTGCCAACGGAAGATCCGAGAAATAAATCTACCAGCCTTTAAAGCTAAACATTTGTTTTTTTTATCCTCAAGTCTCCTATTTTTTCCATTCCTAAAAATAAAAAAAAAAAAATTTGTTTGTTATTATAAGTTTTTGTAAGATATTATTTTGTTATATGTTGATGCGTTATAGACTTTCTATAGTCTATAGACTTTCAATTAAAATTATGAAACATGAAGAAACAAATTTTTCACTAAAATTTTTTTTGAAAAATACGAAAAAAAATATTTCGTTTCTATTATTTTTTCCACCACTGTATGTGCTACGTGCAGTTACTTTTCGATAGTTCAAGAGCAGCCGGTTTTAAATCGTAAGAATCTTACGATTTGCGAAAACCAGAGCGCACACTTGTGCGATATGTCAGTCAATTCGCAACTTTTTACGATTCGCGATAACCGGAACATACATAGCTACATGTCCAACATCAGGAAAAACATCTGCGTCCCTAACAGAGACGAGTGGATTGAGGGACCTCCAAGCCCCGGAGGTGCCATAAAAATCTTCACAGATGAATCGAAGCTGGACAACAAAGTCGGAGGAAGAATCTACTCCGAACAGCTAAACATAAGGCACTCGTTAAGGCTCCCAGATCACTGTAGCGTCTTCCAGGAAGTCATTGCAATCAGGGAAGCACTGAACTGCCTTAAAGAAGATACAATCGTGGTAACTCGGGTAAAAATGTACAGCGAATGACAATCTGGGATAAAATCGCTTAATGCGATTTCCTCAAACTCGGCTACAGGTGCAAACTTCTACAAATCTTTTCACAAGATGGTTCAGATATTTGCTTTCAGTCTTATATGAGTCCTGGGACATCGAGGGCAACCCAGACTGGATCAAAGACAAGGATGATATTTGTATGCTAATGACAACCTTTAGGTTTATCATAAAAGAACAAAGTAAACGACTTACAGACAACCCGGGTCAATCAGTACCACGATTTATAATAACTCTGAAAACATGGCCGAATATAGACAGGAAAACCTATAGTCATACGTTCCCTCACGGGACATTGGCTAATAGGTTTCCACGCGTACAGAAATTTCCAAAATATGTCCCAGAAAAATAGCAATCTTTATAAGAGCCTCCGGATGGGACAACTGCTGACTTTCAGGACTATCGATATAGAAAAAGGGAAAGATTGAATGCGGTACCGGAACGTGCCGAAACCGGTCTAACGGGAATGGGTTCCTGGCGAGCCTGACAGCCGTCTTCACCTTAATTAGCCTAACATCTGGAAAATATAAATATGAAATGATTATTTTATGAATATACACTTTTGGAGTATTTTTTTGAATAGGTTCAACAATTTTCAAAAGTAAATCCACTATATCTTTTCAAAAAACTTACCGCATTTAAAAAAGTGCGAATAAAAGGACTATATGAGCTATATAATAAATCGGCGCGAATATTCAGAAAAAAAATTTGTAATAAGGTAAAGTAAGGTGCCGTTTACACTGAGGCTGCGCCTTGATTCTTTGCGTCTTCCCAGAAACGCAGTTTTTTTTACATAGGTTTAGCATAGGGCCGTAGTGATGGAAAAAAGTTGCGTCGTTTTCCGACGCAGGTGCGTTTTGGTATTTCTGTGCGCATAACAGCAATTTTCGTACTTTTCCGCCTAATCAGCGGAACTATCACCACTAATAACAACAAAAAACAGCAGATTCAAATTTAAATTTTGCCGCGTAAAATTTTTAACTGAGTAAAAAGGGGCAAAAATGCATGTCATAGTTAGAACAAATTGTTTAAACTAATTTTATTATAAAAAAAGCATTTCAACAATATAGTTGATTTCAAATTTTTTACTGCAAATCCCATGTCTTTGAGTCCTTTCACTGTTTCCGTGATCTTCTCAGGGTAAAAAAGTCTGCTTGCAGATACTTGTCAGCGAGTTGAACTGCAGTAATATGAGGCAGACAAAAGCCCTTGACACACCAAATAGACTTCCGTGCGATATTCTGCAGGCGATCTCAGGCAATAAATGGCTATGGCTATTCTCTTCTCCAGAGGGATTGTCAGTCCAAAAGGAGTGCCTTTCTATTTGAGATTGGGCAACAGTCCAACGAGACTGTTGAAGTAGTCCTTTCCATGCAGAAATTTTCCTTAAAAAAGACATCGGAGTTCTCCACAACATCTTCCTCCCAAAATGAACCATATCGTGGCTATTGCAATGAAGAATACATTATTTAATTGAAAAGAGAGAACATTGTCTGCTCTCTACCTAGAAGAGTCCAAACGCAAGGAGGACGATGCAGTTGCAAGACGAATTGCAACTTTTCTGAGGATAACTCAGACGCTTCTATGCACTGCAAAAGGTTCTCCTCACTTTGCGCCACCACAGTTAAAAGAATGAACCCTCTCATGCCCGATGTTGCATATACGCAACATTGTGTTTCCGAGCCTCTAACTCCCGTTATTTTCAAGTTATTGTTTTTAATTCTCTTTTAAATTATCGCCTACTGTGTTGAGAAAGCAAACAGCAAGTTGTTTGGCAGTCAGCTGGCAGTCAGTACACGCTTTCAGTCGGTAGCTATATTTGTGAGCGAGAAGTTCAAAAATTGATTTTGCAAATTAACGGTGTTCTAAAAAAGTGGAAAAAAATTATAAAAATAATTATTTCATCCTGATACCAACATTACTCCATAAATATAGAAAGGTAAAAGAGTATTTAGAAAAAAACCCTACATGAAAATATTATTTAGTTTGTCTGTAATAATTTTATTATTTTCGTGTTTCGTATATGCAACATTGGTCTATTGTGGTAATTTTCGAAAAATATAATTTTTTTCAGAATACACCTTATAATATGCGCCCAAAAGGTCTGACTCAAGTTGAGATTGAAAGAAGTGCCAACTTTGATTGGGATGATTCGGCTGACGATGAAACTGAAGAAGAAGAAGATCAAAATATGGAGGAAATTATAGAGGAAAAATTGAAAAATTTAGATAACAGAGCTAAAAATGTGGAAGTTGGTTTGATTGACTAAATTATTGGAAGCAAAGATGTTGAAGATTTGAATGAAAATGAAATCATTGCACAGGAGGTAATGGAAAAAATTGATTTGAATAGTTTGAAGTCGAGTAGTGCTGAGTTTATGGAATGTGAGACCCCCTGGAAAAGTAAATTATGCAGCAATGCATTGAAAAAACCCATAGAATATTTTAGTACTTTCTTTACGGATAAATGCCATCACCGGCTCCATCATCACCTGCTCTATCATCACCAACTCCATCATTACCAGCTGCTTCTACGGGCTCTATCAAATCAAATTCCTATAAAAAGGCTTATGTTGAAGACCCACCAAAATCACTACGACTTGATGGTTATAATCATTGGCCAGAATGGGGAACAAGAGGCAGATGTAGAGTATGCACCACTGGGTTTCCAAGCTGTAAATGCAGCAAATGTAATGTGCACTTGTGTTCCAATCCCCAAAAAATCTTTCGTGTCTTATCATACATAAAATATAAATAAACGGCATTTGTAAAAGAAATAAACTTTTAAATATATACCATTGCCCATTGCCCAATGTTGCATATACGCAACATCCTGTAGCTCTTAAACCAGGACACCTAGGACCTTGCAATTTTGAACAGTTAATATTGATGTCAACCCTATCTTATATATCTACTCAAAAAAATTTTAGCCCCGCCCATTTCAATTCGGGCCTGAGAGGGCTAACTCTATTTCCGACTTATTTCGTTGATTTTCGAATATTATTTACTTTGTTTACAAATTTTTCTTCCTCTTCCCAAGACGCATAGACGCTGTATGCCGCTGTAAACGGCAAACCTGCTTCTATGCGTCTTCTCCGATATCGATAGGTAACGCACCAAGTGTAAAAACCTATAAATAAGGTAAAAATGTTAAAGGTGTTGCACGATAACAATACAAGTAGACAGAAGACTTATCTTTAAAATTCACAACTTTCGGCAGAAAATCAGGTACAAATTTTGTGTTAATGCAAGTTTAAAAATTATGAAACGATTTATTTGGAGAGCCAAGCATTTGAAGAGACTTAAAAAAAAAATCAATTGCGCAACCCATTTCGCTACGAATATAATAATATAAGAACTTTTAGTATATGTAAATTTTGGGTAGAAAAATATTTCAAACTATATTTTCACAAATGTTTGTATATAACCGCGAAATTTTACATTTTTACATTTCTATTTTACTATTCCCAACGTTCAAAAGACTTCGTTTGCATTGTTCTTCAGTTCTTTAAAAAATAAATAATTATAGTTGATGTGTACACTTCTTTTTTTAAGAATGTTTTTATATTTATTTTATTTGTTTATTTTTTTATATTTAGTTCTTGTTTTTAGATAGCTTAAGTATTTTATAACTTATTGTATTAATGTAGTTTTGAAAAGCTGAAAAATAAAGCAATAAGTCCGACATAAACACTTTGTAGCTGCAGCTTACCGTCTGGAAATGACTATGCTTTCAAATTCAAATTGAAAAATTTGTTGTTACTTATTTATTTCCGAAATGTATACATGTCTACATACATACATACATATGTATGCCGTGGAAGTGTGTCCGAAAGAGACAGGGAATGAGTAAGCGCTTGGCAGGCGCTGAGTAGCGACTGAAAAATCATTAGTTCCTTATTAGTTCCTTCTAGCTATAATAATGATCCGACCTGATCCAGATTCGGAAATCTGGTAGATACGTTATTTCCCATGATTTTGCGTTTTTTGTTTTCTCGTTTTTTGAAAAATTGTGGATTCCACAGATTTTTGTTCTTTGTGGGGAGCTGATATCACAGGAGCTTGGATAGAAAGTTCGCTTGATCTAACTCTTATACTTTCTGAGAACTAGGCGCCCATCTGCTCGAATTGGAAAAGCACACAGGATCGCGTATGAGAAAGAGCGAGAGGGAACGATGCATTTTTGAATTTTTTTATTCATTGTGGCTATATTAATGATCCGATCTTATTTATGTATGTTCAAAACTCTGATAGAAATGGTCATCTTCTATGATTCTGAGTTTTTAGTTTTCTCGTATCTTCAAAATTGTGGATGCCACAGATTTCGTCCTTTGTGTGGTCAGAAAGGGGCGGTGCGAAATTTTAAAACACTTGTAGTAGTGTGATAACACAGAAGTCCGGATATCAAGTCGCTCATGAAGATGGACGGACGGACAGACAGACATGGCTATACCGACTCTGCTATTGATGCTGATCAAGAAAATATTGTAACGTATCCGCAATACAAATAACATGTTTTCAATATGTTCACGCCCTTTCAAGCCTCACTTTCCAAAAACTCATCGCCCAAACTAAAGTCAAAGCTTATAGAATTCTTAACGATCATTTTTTTTATTAAACTTCACGTTAATCAAATACACAAAGCATGTTAAACTTAATTTAACTTTAACAAATAAAGCTCAATAAAACTTCACGGTCTGCACAGCTCAGATCGAAGATCTTTAATTCAGTTTGATAAAAGTCATAGTAACAGTAAGTAAAATCTTTTTGTTAATCCAGTGAAAAAGTATCCTTGTACGACCAAAGATCTTTCAGGATTTAGATCGCGAATTGCCCCAAGAAGGAACTAATGGAAGAACTAATGTATTCTACACCGTACAAAGGCTAACTACGTATGTTCTGCGACTAACTAGAAGATAAGAGTACCATAATATTCAACAAGCTTGCTTTAGAATAGGATCAGAATAATTCTACAGTCTATACTCAAACAATGGCAAATACTATACAAAATAAAATCCAACGTAAACTTCTCGATAGATTGTTCAAGACCTTAGCAAGGAATGATATTTCAACCATTCAAAAATTAAGACAAGTCGCTCAACAAGAAAGTTTTTACAAAGACTCCACTTCGCAGAAAGTTGATAATCGTCCAAAACTAAGCGCTAATTCCTTAACCCAAATACTAACATTAATTATAACAGAAACACTCATTTGAATCAAAAATTTATTGTACCCTTTGATCCATTCAAATATTCAGCACCGAACCAATCTCATAACATAAACAATTCTCAAATCCAACCCCAACGAAACGCCCAGCCGAGACAGATGAAATTTGACCGGAACAGGCAATTGCATGAAGAATTCAGAGAAGACTTGAATCGAGACCGTCAGAACGACACCTGAGACTACAGCCAGCCCCCTCAACAACCAAGAATGCTGAATGAGCGTTCTAAAGACCGCAGCGGAGGACAGCGGACATGGAAATTAACGAATATCATCAATCAACAGATGATGCCGATTAGATGACGATTACGAGACGACCAAGTTCAATATAAACAATCATACGATAAACAGGGCGGTCAATCCAGCGACGAACAATTTCACTGTAAACATTATTTACTTTGTTTACAAATTTTTCTTCCTCTTCCCAAGACGCAAAGACGCTGTAGTGTAAACGGCAAACCTGCTTCTATGCGCCTTCTTCGATTTCGATGGGTAACGCACCAAGTGTAAAAACCTTTAAATAAGGTAAAAATATTAAAGGTGTTGCACGATAACAATACAAGTAGACAGGAGACTTATCTTTAAAATTCACAACTTTCGGCAGAAAATCAGGTACAAATTTTGTGTTAATGCAAGTTTAAAAATTATAAAACGATAAAACGAGAGCCAAGCATTTGAAGAGACTTAAAAAAAAAAAATTAATTGCGCAACCCATTTCGCTACGAATATAATAATATAAGAACTTTTAGTATATGTAAATTTTGGGTAGAAAAATATTTCAAACTATATTTTCACAAATGTTTGTATATAACCGGGAAATTTTACATTTTTACATTTCTATTTTACTATTCCCAACGTTAAAAAGACTTCGTTTGCATTGTTCTTCAGTTCTTTAAAAAATAAATAATTATATAACCGCGAAATTTTACATTTTTACATTTCTATTTTACTATTCCCAACGTTAAAAAGACTTCGTTTGCATTGTTCTTCAGTCCTTTTAAAATTAAATAATTATAGTTGTTGTGTACATTTCTTTTTTTTTTAAGAATGTTTTTATATTTATTTTATTTGTTTATTTTTTTATATTTAGTTCTTGTTTTTAGATAGCTTAAGTATTTTATAACTTATTGTATCAATGTAGTTTTGAAAAGCTGAAAAATAAAGCAATAAGTCCGACATAAACACTTTGTAGCTGCAGCTTACCGTCTGGAAATGACTATGCTTTCAAATTCAAATTGAAAAATTTGTTGTTACTTATTTATTTCCGAAATGTATACATATCTACATACATACATACATATGTATGCCGTGGAAGTGTGTCCGAAAGAGACAGGGAATGAGTAAGCGCTTGGCAGGCGCTGAGTAGCGACTGAAAAATCATTAGTTCCTTCTAGCTATAATAATGATCCGACCTGATCCAGATTCGGAAATCTGGTAGATACGTTATTTCCCATGATTTTGCGTTTTTTGTTTTCTCGTTTTTTGAAAAATTGTGGATTCCACAGATTTTTGTTCTTTGTGGGGAGCTGATATCACAGGAGCTTGGATAGAAAGTTCGCTTGATCTAACTCTTATACTTTCTGAGAACTAGGCGCCCATCTGCTCGAATTGGAAAAGCACACAGGGTCGCGTATGAGAAAGAGCGAGAGGGAACGATGCATTTTTGAATGTTTTTATTCCTTGTGGCTATATTAATGATCCGATCTTATTTATGTATGTTCAAAACTCTGATAGAAATGGTCATCTTCTATGATTCTGAGTTTTTAGTTTTCTCGTATCTTCAAAATTGTGGATGCCCCAGATTTCGTCCTTTGTGTGGTCAGAAAGGGGCGGTGCGAAATTTTAAAACACTTGTAGTAGTGTGATAACACAGAAGTCCGGATATCAAGTCGCTCATGAAGATGGACGGACGGACAGACAGACATGGCTATACCGACTCGGCTATTGATGCTGATCAAGAAAATATTGTAACGTATCCGCAAAACAAATAACATGTTTTCAATATGTTCACGCCCTTTCAAGCCTCACTTTCCAAAAACTCATCGCCCAAACTAAAGTCAAAGCTTATAGAATTCTTAACGATCATTTTTTTTATTAAACTTCTCGTTAATCAAATACACAAAGCATGTTAAACTTAATTTAACTTTAACAAATAAAGCTCAATAAAACTTCACGGTCTGCACAGCTCAGATCGAAGATCTTTAATTCAGTTTGATAAAAGTCATAGTAACAGTAATCAAAATCTTTTTGTTAATCCAGTGAAAAAGTATCCTTGTACGACCAAAGATCTTTCAGGATTTAGATCGCGAATTGCCCCAAGAAGGAACTAATGGAAGAACTAATGTATTCTACACCGTACAAAGGCTAACTACGTATGTTCTGCGACTAACTAGAAGATAAGAGTACCATAATATTCAACAAGCTTGCTTTAGAATAGGATCAGAATAATTCTACAGTCTATACTCAAACAATGGCAAATACTATACAAAATAAAATCCAACGTAAACTTCTCGATAGATTGTTCAAGACCTTAGCAAGGAATGATATTTCAACCATTCAAAAATTAAGACAAGTCGCACAACAAGAAAGTTTTTACAAAGACTCCACTTCGCAGAAAGTTGATAATCGTCCAAAACTAAGCGCTAATTCCTTAACCCAAATACTGACATTAATTATAACAGAAACACTCATTTGAATCCAAAATGTATTGTACCCTTTGATCCATTCAAATATTCAGCACCGAACCAAACTCATAACATAAACAATTCTCAAATCCAACCCCAACGAAACGCCCACCCGAGACAGATGAAAATTGACCGGAACAGGCAATTGCATGAAGAATTCAGAGAAGACTTGAATCGAGACCGTCAGAACGACACCTGAGACTACAGCCAGCCCCCTCAACAACCAAGAATGCTGAATGAGCGTTCTAAAGACCGCAGCGGAGGACAGCGGACATGGAAATTAACGAATATCATCCATCAACAGATGATGCCGATTAGATGACGATTACGAGACGACCAAGTTCAATATAAACAATCATACGATAAACAGGGCGGTCAATCCAGCGACGAACAATTTCACTGTAAACATTATTTACTTTGTTTACAAATTTTTCTTCCTCTTCCCAAGACGCAAAGACGCTGTAGTGTAAACGGGAAACCTGCTTCTATGCGCCTTCTCCGATTTCGATGGGTAACGCACCAAGTGTAAAAACCTTTAAATAAGGTAAAAATATTAAAGGTGTTGCACGATAACAATACAAGTAGACAGAAGACTTATCTTTACAATTCACTACTTTCGGCAGAAAATCAGGTACAAATTTTGTGTTAATGCAAGTTTAGAAATTATAAAACGATTTATTTGGAGAGCCAAGCATTTGAAGAGACTTAAAAAAAAAATCAATTGCGCAACCCATTTCGCTACGAATATAATAATATAAGAACTTTTAGTATATGTAAATTTTGGGTAGAAAAATATTTCAAACTATATTTTCACAAATGTTTGTATATAACCGCGAAATTTTACATTTTTACATTTCTATTTTACTATTCCCGACGTTAAAAAGACTTCGTTTGCATTGTTCTTCAGTTCTTTAAAAAATTAATTATTTTTTTTTTGTAGTTGTTGTGTACATTTCTTTTTTTTTAAGAATGTTTTTATATTTATTTTATTTGTTTATTTTTTATATTTAGTTCTTGTTTTTAGATAGCTTAAGTATTTTATAACTTATTGTATTAATGTAGTTTTGAAAAGCTGAAAAATAAAGCAATAAGTCCGACATAAACACTTTGTAGCTGCAGCTTACCGTCTGGAAATGACTATGCTTTCAAATTCAAATTGAAAAATTTGTTGTTACTTATTTATTTCCGAAATGTATACATATCTACATACATACATACATATGTATGCCGTGGAAGTGTGTCCGAAAGAGACAGGGAATGAGTAAGCGCTTGGCAGGCGCTGAGTAGTGACTGAAAAATCATTAGTTCCTTCTAGCTATAATAATGATCCGACCTGATCCAGATTCGGAAATCTGGTAGATACGTTATTTCCTATGATTTTGCGTTTTTTGTTTTCTCGTTTTTTGAAAAATTGTGGATTCCACAGATTTTCGTTCTTTGTGGGGAGCTGATATCACAGGAGCTTGGATAGAAAGTTCGCTTGATCTAACTCTTATACTTTCTGAGAACTAGGCGCCCATCTGCTCGAATTGGAAAAGCACACAGGGTCGCGTATGAGAAAGAGCGAGAGGGAACGATGCATTTTTGAATGTTTTTATTCCTTGTGGCTATATTAATGATCCGATCTTATTTATGTATGTTCAAAACTCTGATAGAAATGGTCATCTTCTATGATTCTGAGTTTTTAGTTTTCTCGTATCTTCAAAATTGTGGATGCCACAGATTTCGTCCTTTGTGTGGTCAGAAAGGGGCGGTGCGAAATTTTAAAACACTTGTAGTAGTGTGATAACACAGAAGTCCGGATATCAAGTCGCTCATGAAGATGGACGGACGGACAGACAGACATGGCTATACCGACTCGGCTATTGATGCTGATCAAGAAAATAACGTAAACTTCTCGATAGATTGTTCAAGACCTTAGCAAGGAATGATATTTCAACCATTCAAAAATTAAGACAAGTCGCACAACAAGAAAGTTTTTACAAAGACTCCACTTCGCAGAAAGTTGATAATCGTCCAAAACTAAGCGCTAATTCCTTAACCCAAATACTAACATTAATTATAACAGAAACACTCATTTGAATCAAAAATTTATTGTACCCTTTGATCCATTCAAATATTCAGCACCGAACCAAACTCATAACATAAACAATTCTCAAATCCAACCCCAACGAAACGCCCACCCGAGACAGATGAAATTTGACCGGAACAGGCAATTGCATGAAGAATTCAGAGAAGACTTGAATCGAGACCGTCAGAACGACACCTGAGACTACAGCCAGCCCCCTCAACAACCAAGAATGCTGAATGAGCGTTCTAAAGACCGCAGCGGAGGACAGCGGACATGGAAATTAACGAATATCATCCATCAACAGATGATGCCGATTAGATGACGATTACGAGACGACCAAGTTCAATATAAACAATCATACGATAAACAGGGCGGTCAATCCAGCGACGAACAATTTCACTGTAAACATTATTTACTTTGTTTACAAATTTTTCTTCCTCTTCCCAAGACGCAAAGACGCTGTAGTGTAAACGGGAAACCTGCTTCTATGCGCCTTCTCCGATTTCGATGGATAACGCACCAAGTGTAAAAACCTTTAAATAAGGTAAAAATATTAAAGGTGTTGCACGATAACAATACAAGTAGACAGAAGACTTATCTTTAAAATTCACAACTTTCGGCAGAAAATCAGGTACAAATTTTGTGTTAATGCAAGTTTAGAAATTATAAAACGATTTATTTGGAGAGCCAAGCATTTGAAGAGACTTAAAAAAAAATCAATTGCGCAACCCATTTCGCTACGAATATAATAATATAAGAACTTTTAGTATATGTACATTTTGGGTAGAAAAATATTTCAAACTATATTTTCACAAATGTTTGTATATAACCGCGAAATTTTACATTTTTACATTTCTATTTTACTATTCCCAACGTTAAAAAGACTTCGTTTGCATTGTTCTTCAGTTCTTTAAAAAATTAATTATTTTTTTTTTGTAGTTGTTGTGTACATTTCTTTTTTTTTTAAGAATGTTTTTATATTTATTTTATTTGTTTATTTTTTTATATTTAGTTCTTGTTTTTAGATAGCTTAAGTATTTTATAACTTATTGTATTAATGTAGTTTTGAAAAGCTGAAAAATAAAGCAATAAGTCCGACATAAACACTTTGTAGCTGCAGCTTACCGTCTGGAAATGACTATGCTTTCAAATTCAAATTGAAAAATTTGTTGTTACTTATTTATTTCCGAAATGTATACATATCTACATACATACATACATATGTATGCCGTGGAAGTGTGTCCGAAAGAGACAGGGAATGAGTAAGCGCTTGGCAGGCGCTGAGTAGTGACTGAAAAATCATTAGTTCCTTCTAGCTATAATAATGATCCGACCTGATCCAGATTCGGAAATCTGGTAGATACGTTATTTCCTATGATTTTGCGTTTTTTGTTTTCTCGTTTTTTGAAAAATTGTGGATTCCACAGATTTTCGTTCTTTGTGGGGAGCTGATATCACAGGAGCTTGGATAGAAAGTTCGCTTGATCTAACTCTTATACTTTCTGAGAACTAGGCGCCCATCTGCACGAATTGGAAAAGCACACAGGGTCGCGTATGAGAAAGAGCGAGAGGGAACGATGCATTTTTGAATTTTTTTATTCATTGTGGCTATATTAATGATCCGATCTTATTTATGTATGTTCAAAACTCTGATAGAAATGGTCATCTTCTATGATTCTGAGTTTTTAGTTTTCTCGTATCTTCAAAATTGTGGATGCCACAGATTTCGTCCTTTGTGTGGTCAGAAAGGGGCGGTGCGAAATTTTAAAACACTTGTAGTAGTGTGATAACACAGAAGTCCGGATATCAAGTCGCTCATGAAGATGGACGGACGGACAGACAGACATGGCTATACCGACTCGGCTATTGATGCTGATCAAGAAAATAACGTAAACTTCTCGATAGATTGTTCAAGACCTTAGCAAGGAATGATATTTCAACCATTCAAAAATTAAGACAAGTCGCACAACAAGAAAGTTTTTACAAAGACTCCACTTCGCAGAAAGTTGATAATCGTCCAAAACTAAGCGCTAATTCCTTAACCCAAATACTAACATTAATTATAACAGAAACACTCATTTGAATCAAAAATTTATTGTACCCTTTGATCCATTCAAATATTCAGCACCGAACCAAACTCATAACATAAACAATTCTCAAATCCAACCCCAACGAAACGCCCACCCGAGACTGATGAAATTTGACCGGAACAGGCAATTGCATGAAGAATTCAGAGAAGACTTGAATCGAGACCGTCAGAACGACACCTGAGACTACAGCCAGCCCCCTCAACAACCAAGAATGCTGAATGAGCGTTCTAAAGACCGCAGCGGAGGACAGCGGACATGGAAATTAACGAATATCATCCATCAACAGATGATGCCGATTAGATGACGATTACGAGACGACCAAGTTCAATATAAACAAGCATACGATAAACAGGGCGGTCAATCCAGCGACGAACAATTTCACTGTAAACATTATTTACTTTGTTTACAAATTTTTCTTCCTCTTCCCAAGACGCAAAGACGCTGTAGTGTAAACGGGAAACCTGCTTCTATGCGCCTTCTCCGATTTCGATGGGTAACGCACCAAGTGTAAAAACCTTTAAATAAGGTAAAAATATTAAAGGTGTTGCACGATAACAATACAAGTAGACAGAAGACTTATCTTTAAAATTCACAACTTTCGGCAGAAAATCAGGTACAAATTTTGTGTTAATGCAAGTTTAGAAATTATAAAACGATTTATTTGGAGAGCCAAGCATTTGAAGAGACTTAAAAAAAAAATCAATTGCGCAACCCATTTCGCTACGAATATAATAATATAAGAACTTTTAGTATATGTACATTTTGGGTAGAAAAATATTTCAAACTATATTTTCACAAATGTTTGTATATAACCGCGAAATTTTACATTTTTACATTTCTATTTTACTATTCCCAACGTTCAAAAGACTTCGTTTGCATTGTTCTTCAGTTCTTTAAAAAATAAATAATTATAGTTGTTGTGTACATTTCTTTCTTTTTAAGAATGTTTTTATATTTATTTTATTTGTTTATTTTTTATATTTAGTTCTTGTTTTTAGATAGCTTAAGTATTTTATAACTTATTGTATTAATGTAGTTTTGAAAAGCTGAAAAATAAAGCAATAAGTCCGACATAAACACTTTGTAGCTGCAGCTTACCGTCTGGAAATGACTATGCTTTCAAATTCAAATTGAAAAATTTGTTGTTACTTATTTATTTCCGAAATGTATACATATCTACATACATACATACATATGTATGCCGTGGAAGTGTGTCCGAAAGAGACAGGGAATGAGTAAGCGCTTGGCAGGCGCTGAGTAGCGACTGAAAAATCATTAGTTCCTTCTAGCTATAATAATGATCCGACCTGATCCAGATTCGGAAATCTGGTAGATACGTTATTTCCCATGATTTTGCGTTTTTTGTTTTCTCGTTTTTTGAAAAATTGTGGATTCCACAGATTTTCGTTCTTTGTGGGGAGCTGATATCACAGGAGCTTGGATAGAAAGTTCGCTTGATCTAACTCTTATACTTTCTGAGAACTAGGCGCCCATCTGCACGAATTGGAAAAGCACACAGGGTCGCGTATGAGAAAGAGCGAGAGGGAATGATGCATTTTTGAATTTTTTTATTCATTGTGGCTATATTAATGATCCGATCTTATTTATGTATGTTCAAAACTCTGATAGAAATGGTCATCTTCTATGATTCTGAGTTTTTAGTTTTCTCGTATCTTCAAAATTGTGGATGCCACAGATTTCGTCCTTTGTGTGGTCAGAAAGGGGCGGTGCGAAATTTTAAAACACTTGTAGTAGTGTGATAACACAGAAGTCCGGATATCAAGTCGCTCATGAAGATGGACGGACGGACAGACAGATATGGCTATACCGACTCGGCTATTGATGCTGATCAAGAAAATATTGTAACATATCCGCAATACAAATAACATGTTTTCAATATGTTCACGCCCTTTCAAGCCTCACTTTCCAAAAACTCATCGCCCAAACTAAAGTTAAAGCTTATAGAATTCTTAACGATCATTTTTTTTATTAAACTTCACGTTAATCAAATACACAAAGCATGTTAAACTTAATTTAACTTTAACAAATAAAGCTCAATAAAACTTTACGGTCTGCACAGCTCAGATCGAAGATCTTTAATTCAGTTTGATAAAAGTCATAGTAACAGTAATCAAAATCTTTTTGTTAATCCAGTGAAAAAGTATCCTTGTACGACCAAAGATCTTTCAGGATTTAGATCGCGAATTGCCCCAAGAAGGAACTAATGGAGGAACTAATGTATTCTACACCGTACAAAGGCTAACTACGTATGTTCTGCGAATAACTAGAAGATAAGAGTACCATAATAGACCTTAGCAAGGAATGATATTTCAACCATTCAAAAATTAAGACAAGTCGCACAACAAGAAAGTTTTTACAAAGACTCCACTTCGCAGAAAGTTGATAATCGTCCAAAACTAAGCGCTAATTCCTTAACCCAAATACTAACATTAATTATAACAGAAACACTCATTTGAATCAAAAATTTATTGTACCCTGTGATCCATTCAAATATTCAGCACCGAACCAAACTCATAACATAAACAATTCTCAAATCCAACCCCAACGAAACGCCCACCCGAGACAGATGAAATTTGACCGGAACAGGCAATTGCATGAAGAATTCAGAGAAGACATGAATCGAGACCGTCAGAACGACACCTGAGACTACAGCCAGCCCCCTCAACAACCAAGAATGCTGAATGAGCGTTCTAAAGACCGCAGCGGAGGACAGCGGACATGGAAATTAACGAATATCATCCATCAACAGATGATGCCGATTAGATGACGATTACGAGACGACCAAGTTCAATATAAACAATCATACGATAAACAGGGCGGTCAATCCAGCGACGAACAATTTCACTGTAAACATTATTTACTTTGTTTACAAATTTTTCTTCCTCTTCCCAAGACGCAAAGACGCTGTAGTGTAAACGGCAAACCTGCTTCTATGCGCCTTCTCCGATTTCGATGGGTAACGCACCAAGTGTAAAAACCTTTAAATAAGGTAAAAATATTAAAGGTGTTGCACGATAACAATACAAGTAGACAGAAGACTTATCTTTAAAATTCACAACTTTCGGCAGAAAATCAGGTACAAATTTTGTGTTAATGCAAGTTTAGAAATTATAAAACGATTTATTTGGAGAGCCAAGCATTTGAAGAGACTTAAAAAAAAAATCAATTGCGCAACCCATTTCGCTACGAATATAATAATATAAGAACTTTTAGTATATGTACATTTTGGGTAGAAAAATATTTCAAACTATATTTTCACAAATGTTTGTATATAACCGCGAAATTTTACATTTTTACATTTCTATTCCCAACTCTCTACTATTCCCAACGTTAAAAAGACTTCGTTTGCATTGTTCTTCAGTTCTTTAAAAAATAAATAATTATAGTTGTTGTGTACATTTCTTTCTTTTTTAAGAATGTTTTTATATTTATTTTATTTGTTTATTTTTTTATATTTAGCTCTTGTTTTTAGATAGCTTAAGTATTTTATAACTTATTGTATTAATGTAGTTTTGAAAAGCTGAAAAATAAAGCAATAAGTCCGACATAAACACTTTGTAGCTGCAGCTTACCGTCTGGAAATGACTATGCTTTCAAATTCAAATTGAAAAATTTGTTGTTACTTATTTATTTCCGAAATGTATACATATCTACATACATACATACATATGTATGCCGTGGAAGTGTGTCCGAAAGAGACAGGGAATGAGTAAGCGCTTGACAGGCGCTGAGTAGTGACTGAAAAATCATTAGTTCCTTCTAGCTATAATAATGATCCGACCTGATCCAGATTCGGAAATCTGGTAGATACGTTATTTCCCATGATTTTGCGTTTTTTGTTTTCTCGTTTTTTGAAAAATTGTGGATTCCACAGATTTTTGTTCTTTGTGGGGAGCTGATATCACAGGAGCTTGGATAGAAAGTTCGCTTGATCTAACTCTTATACTTTCTGAGAACTAGGCGCCCATCTGCACGAATTGGAAAAGCACACAGGGTCGCGTATGAGAAAGAGCGAGAGGGAACGATGCATTTTTGAATGTTTTTATTCATTGTGGCTATATTAATGATCCGATCTTATTTATGTATGTTCAAAACTCTGATAGAAATGGTCATCTTCTATGATTCTGAGTTTTTAGTTTTCTCGTATCTTCAAAATTGTGGATGCCACAGATTTCGTCCTTTGTGTGGTCAGAAAGGGGCGGTGCGAAATTTTAAAACACTTGTAGTAGTGTGATAACACAGAAGTCCGGATATCAAGTCGCTCATGAAGATGGACGGACGGACAGACAGATATGGCTATACCGACTCGGCTATTGATGCTGATCAAGAAAATATTGTAACATATCCGCAATACAAATAACATGTTTTCAATATGTTCACGCCCTTTCAAGACTCACTTTCCAAAAACTCATCGCCCAAACTAAAGTTAAAGCTTATAGAATTCTTAACGATCATTTTTTTTATTAAACTTCACGTTAATCAAATACACAAAGCATGTTAAACTTAATTTAACTTTAACAAATAAAGCTCAATAAAACTTCACGGTCTGCACAGCTCAGATCGAAGATCTTTAATTCAGTTTGATAAAAGTCATAGTAACAGTAATCAAAATCTTTTTGTTAATTCAGTGAAAAAGTATCCTTGTACGACCAAAGATCTTTCAGGATTTAGATCGCGAATTGCCCCAAGAAGGAACTAATGGAGGAACTAATGTATTCTACACCGTACAAAGGCTAACTACGTATGTTCTGCGAATAACTAGAAGATAAGAGTACCATAATAGACCTTAGCAAGGAATGATATTTCAACCATTCAAAAATTAAGACAAGTCGCACAACAAGAAAGTTTTTACAAAGACTCCACTTCGCAGAAAGTTGATAATCGTCCAAAACTAAGCGCTAATTCCTTAACCCAAATACTAACATTAATTATAACAGAAACACTCATTTGAATCAAAAATTTATTGTACCCTGTGATCCATTCAAATATTCAGCACCGAACCAAACTCATAACATAAACAATTCTCAAATCCAACCCCAACGAAACGCCCACCCGAGACAGATGAAATTTGACCGGAACAGGCAATTGCATGAAGAATTCAGAGAAGACTTGAATCGAGACCGTCAGAACGACACCTGAGACTACAGCCAGCCCCCTCAACAACCAAGAATGCTGAATGAGCGTTCTAAAGACCGCAGCGGAGGACAGCGGACATGGAAATTAACGAATATCATCCATCAACAGATGATGCCGATTAGATGACGATTACGAGACGACCAAGTTCAATAAAAACGATCATACGATAAACAGGGCGGTCAATCCAGCGACGAACAATTTCACTGTAAACATTACAAACATTACAAATTTTTCTTCCTCTTCCCAAGACGCAAAGACGCTGTAGTGTAAACGGCAAACCTGCTTCTATGCGCCTTCTCCGATTTCGATGGGTAACGCACCAAGTGTAAAAGCCTTTAAATAAGGTAAAAATATTAAGGGTGTTGCACGATAACAATACAAGTAGACAGAAGACTTATCTTTAAAATTCACAACTTTCGGCAGAAAAACAGGTACAAATTTTGTGTTAATGCAAGTTTAGAAATTATAAAACGATTTATTTGGAGAGCCAAGAATTTGAAGAGACTTAAAAAAAAAAAATCAATTGCGCAACCCATTTCGCTACGAATATAATAATATAAGAACTTTTAGTATATGTAAATTTTGGGTAGAAAAATATTTCAAACTATATTTTCACAAATGTTTGTATATAACCGCGAAATTTTACATTTTTACATTTCTATTTTACTATTCCCAACGTTCAAAAGACTTCGTTTGCATTGTTCTTCAGTTCTTTAAAAAATAAATAATTATAGTTGTTGTGTACATTTCTTTTTTCTTTTTTCTTTTTTTATATTTAGTTCTTGTTTTTAGATAGCTTAAGTATTTTATAACTTATTGTATTAATGTAGTTTTGAAAAGCTGCAAAATAAAGCAATAAGTCCGACATAAACACTTTGTAGCTGCAGCTTACCGTCTGGAAATGACTATGCTTTCAAATTCAAATTGAAAAATTTGTTGTTACTTATTTATTTCCGAAATGTATACATATCTACATACATACATACATATGTATGCCGTGGAAGTGTGTCCGAAAGAGACAGGGAATGAGTAAGCGCTTGGCAGGCGCTGAGTAGTGACTGAAAAATCATTAGTTCCTTCTAGCTATAATAATGATCCGACCTGATCCAGATTCGGAAATCTGGTAGATACGTTATTTCCCATGATTTTGCGTTTTTTGTTTTCTCGTTTTTTGAAAAATTGTGGATTCCACAGATTTTCGTTCTTTGTGGGGAGCTGATATCACAGGAGCTTGGATAGAAAGTTCGCTTGATCTAACTCTTATACTTTCTGAGAACTAGGCGCCCATCTGCTCGAATTGGAAAAGCACATAGGGTCGCGTATGAGAAAGAGCGAGAGGGAACGATGCATTTTTGAATGTTTTTATTCATTGTGGCTATATTAATGATCCGATCTTATTTATGTATGTTCAAAACTCTGATAGAAATGGTCATCTTCTATGATTCTGAGTTTTTAGTTTTCTCGTATCTTCAAAATTGTGGATGCCACAGATTTCGTCCTTTGTGTGGTCAGAAAGGGGCGGTGCGAAATTTTAAAACACTTGTAGTAGTGTGATAACACAGAAGTCCGGATATCAAGTCGCTCATGAAGATGGACGGACGGACAGACAGACATGGCTATACCGACTCGGCTATTGATGCTGATCAAGAAAATATTGTAACGTATCCGCAATACAAATAACATGTTTTCAATATGTTCACGCCCTTTCAAGCCTCACTTTCCAAAAACTCATCGCCCAAACTAAAGTCAAAGCTTATAGAATTCTTAACGATCATTTTTTTTATTAAACTTCACGTTAATCAAATACACAAAGCATGTTAAACTTAATTTAACTTTAACAAATAAAGCTCAATAAAACTTCACGGTCTGCACAGCTCAGATCGAAGATCTTTAATTCAGTTTGATAAAAGTCATAGTAACAGTAATCAAAATCTTTTTGTTAATCCAGTGAAAAAGTATCCTTGTACGACCAAAGATCTTTCAGGATTTAGATCGCGAAGTGCCCCAAGAAAAGTTCGATTGACAAGATTACATATTTTAACAAATCGTTATCCGCACAAGAACCCGCGTGCATAACTTTAAATTAATTCACATTGTGGCCCGTGTACACTACTCAACAAAATTCAATTTTTTTTTCCGCTGTTGCCGAAAATGACTTTTTCTAATAGATTTGAAAATTGAATTTTTTTCTAGATTTTTTTTCTAGGTTTAGTTTTTTTAACAGAATTTTTTAAAATTTTGTTATTTTTTTTCAGACGTAGCCTTTCTATTTTTCACATAACTTCAGTTTCCTATAACTGGTTGTATTGAACTTTGCAGTTTTGAAAAGCTGACAAATGCAGCTATAAATCCAACCCAGACACTTCGTAGCTGCAGCTTAACGTCTGGAAGATGTTAGAAGTTCAAATAAAAATTTCAACTACTTCGGCAAATACACCAAGTACTTTAATTCTGTGGAAACCGAACAGTCTAGCCCATTTATTTGAAGATTTAAATATTTGTTGTAATTATACCCTACGGACAACCCCCAACAACAAGCAGTGATCTTTGGCGGCATCAAGATACAGATCAGAGGAGATCCCGGGAAAATATCCTAAATCAATGGACTGAGGGAAACCCTCACCAACGAGTATAAGACGCAGACCCTAGTGGAGGAACTAATGTATTCTACACCGTACAAAGGCTAACTACGTATGTTTTGCGTATAACTAGAAGATAAGAGTACCATAATATTCAACAAGCTTGCTTTAGAATAGGATCAGAATAATTCTACAGTCTATACTCAAACAATGGCAAATACTATACAAAATAAAATCCAACGTAAACTTCTCGATAGATTGTTCAAGACCTTAGCAAGGAATGATATTTCAACCATTCAAAAATTAAGACAAGTCGCACAACAAGAAAGTTTTTACAAAGACTCCACTTTGCAGCAAGTTGATAATCGTCCAAAACTAAGCGCTAATTCCTTAACCCAAATACTAACATTAATTATAACAGAAACACTCATTTGAATCAAAAATTTATTGTACCCTTTGATCCATTCAAATATTCAGCACCGAACCAAACTCATAACATAAACAATTCTCAAATCCAACCCCAACGAAACGCCCACCCGAGACTGATGAAATTTGACCGGAACAGGCAATTGCATGAAGAATTCAGAGAAGACTTGAATCGAGACCGTCAGAACGACACCTGAGACTACAGCCAGCCCCCTCAACAACCAAGAATGCTGAATGAGCGTTCTAAAGACCGCAGCGGAGGACAGCGGACATGGAAATTAACGAATATCATCCATCAACAGATGATGCCGATTAGATGACGATTACGAGACGACCAAGTTCAATAAAAACGATCATACGATAAACAGGGCGGTCAATCCAGCGACGAACAATTTCACTGTAAACATTATTTACTTTGTTTACAAATTTTTCTTCCTCTTCCCAAGACGCAAAGACGCTGTAGTGTAAACGGCAAACCTGCTTCTATGCGCCTTCTCCGATTTCGATGGGTAACGCACCAAGTGTAAAAGCCTTTAAATAAGGTAAAAATATTAAGGGTGTTGCACGATAACAATACAAGTAGACAGAAGACTTATCTTTAAAATTCACAACTTTCGGCAGAAAAACAGGTACAAATTTTGTGTTAATGCAAGTTTAGAAATTATAAAACGATTTATTTGGAGAGCCAAGAATTTGAAGAGACTTAAAAAAAAAAATCAATTGCGCAACCCATTTCGCTACGAATATAATAATATAAGAACTTTTAGTATATGTAAATTTTGGGTAGAAAAATATTTCAAACTATATTTTCACAAATGTTTGTATATAACCGCGAAATTTTACATTTTTACATTTCTATTTTACTATTCCCAACGTTCAAAAGACTTCGTTTGCATTGTTCTTCAGTTCTTTAAAAAATAAATAATTATAGTTGTTGTGTACACTTCTTTTTTTTTAAGAATGTTTTTATATTTATTTTATTTGTTTATTTTTTTATATTTAGTTCTTGTTTTTAGATAGCTTAAGTATTTTATAACTTATTGTATTAATGTAGTTTTGAAAAGCTGAAAAATAAAGCAATAAGTCCGACATAAACACTTTGTAGCTGCAGCTTACCGTCTGGAAATGACTATGCTTTCAAATTCAAATTGAAAAATTTGTTGTTACTTATTTATTTCCGAAATGTATACATATCTACATACATACATACATATGTATGCCGTGGAAGTGTGTCCGAAAGAGACAGGGAATGAGTAAGCGCTTGGCAGGCGCTGAGTAGTGACTGAAAAATCATTAGTTCCTTCTAGCTATAATAATGATCCGACCTGATCCAGATTCGGAAATCTGGTAGATACGTTATTTCCCATGATTTTGCGTTTTTTGTTTTCTCGTTTTTTGAAAAATTGTGGATTCCACAGATTTTCGTTCTTTGTGGGGAGCTGATATCACAGGAGCTTGGATAGAAAGTTCGCTTGATCTAACTCTTATACTTTCTGAGAACTAGGCGCCCATCTGCTCGAATTGGAAAAGCACACAGGGTCGCGTATGAGAAAGAGCGAGAGGGAACGATGCATTTTTGAATGTTTTTATTCATTGTGGCTATATTAATGATCCGATCTTATTTATGTATGTTCAAAACTCTGATAGAAATGGTCATCTTCTATGATTCTGAGTTTTTAGTTTTCTCGTATCTTCAAAATTGTGGATGCCACAGATTTCGTCCTTTGTGTGGTCAGAAAGGGGCGGTGCGAAATTTTAAAACACTTGTAGTAGTGTGATAACACAGAAGTCCGGATATCAAGTCGCTCATGAAGATGGACGGACGGACAGACAGACATGGCTATACCGACTCGGCTATTGATGCTGATCAAGAAAATATTGTAACATATCCGCAATACAAATAACATGTTTTCAATATGTTCACGCCCTTTCAAGCCTCACTTTCCAAAAACTCATCGCCCAAACTAAAGTCAAAGCTTATAGAATTCTTAACGATCATTTTTTTTATTAAACTTCACGTTAATCAAATACACAAAGCATGTTAAACTTAATTTAACTTTAACAAATAAAGCTCAATAAAACTTCACGGTCTGCACAGCTCAGATCGAAGATCTTTAATTCAGTTTGATAAAAGTCATAGTAACAGTAATCAAAATCTTTTTGTTAATCCAGTGAAAAAGTATCCTTGTACGACCAAAGATCTTTCAGGATTTAGATCGCGAAATGCCCCAAGAAAAGCTCGATTGACAAGATTACATATTTTCACAAATCGTTATCCGCACAAGAACCCGCGTGTATAACTTTAAATTAATTCACATTGTGGCCCGTGTACACTACTCAACAAAATTCAATTTTTTTTTCCGCTGTTGCCGAAAATGACTTTTTCTAATAGATTTGAAAATTGAATTTTTTTCTAGATTTTTTTTCTAGGTTTAGTTTTTTTAACAGAATTTTTTAAAATTTTGTTATTTTTTTTCAGACGTAGCCTTTCTATTTTTCACATAACTTCAGTTTCCTATAACTGGTTGTATTGAACTTTGCAGTTTTGAAAAGCTGACAAATGCAGCTATAAATCCAACCCAGATACTTCGTAGCTGCAGCTTAACGTCTGGAAGATGTTAGAAGTTCAAATAAAAATTTCAACTACTTCGGCAAATACACCAAGTACTTTAATTCTGTGGAAACCGAACAGTCTAGCCCATTTATTTGAAGATTTAAATATTTGTTGTAATTATACCCTACGGACAACCCCCAACAACAAGCAGTGATCTTTGGCGGCATCAAGATACAGATCAGAGGAGATCCCGGGAAAACATCCTAAATCAATGGACTGAGGGAAACCCTCACCAACGAGTATAAGACGCAGACCCTAGTGGAGGAACTAATGTATTCTACACCGTACAAAGGCTAACTACGTATGTTTTGCGAATAACTAGAAGATAAGAGTACCATAATATTCAACAAGCTTGCTTTAGAATAGGATCAGAATAATTCTACAGTCTATACTCAAACAATGACAAATACTATACAAAATAAAATCCAACGTAAACTTCTCGATAGATTGTTCAAGACCTTAGCAAGGAATGATATTTCAACCATTCAAAAATTAAGACAAGTCGCACAACAAGAAAGTTTTTACAAAGACTCCACTTCGCAGAAAGTTGATAATCGTCCAAAACTAAGCGCTAATTCCTTAACCAAAACTTTAATTCTGTGGAAACCGAACAGTCTAGCCCATTTATTTGAAGATTTAAATATTTGTTGTAATTATACCCTACGGACAACCCCCAACAACAAGCAGTGATCTTTGGCGGCATCAAGATACAGATCAGAGGAGATCCCGGGAAAACATCCTAAATCAATGGACTGAGGGAAACCCTCACCAACGAGTATAAGACGCAGACCCTAGTGGAGGAACTAATGTATTCTACACCGTACAAAGGCTAACTACGTATGTTTTGCGAATAACTAGAAGATAAGAGTACCATAATATTCAACAAGCTTGCTTTAGAATAGGATCAGAATAATTCTACAGTCTATACTCAAACAATGACAAATACTATACAAAATAAAATCCAACGTAAACTTCTCGATAGATTGTTCAAGACCTTAGCAAGGAATGATATTTCAACCATTCAAAAATTAAGACAAGTCGCACAACAAGAAAGTTTTTACAAAGACTCCACTTCGCAGAAAGTTGATAATCGTCCAAAACTAAGCGCTAATTCCTTAACCAAAATACTAACATTAATTATAACAGAAACACTCATTTGAATCAAAAATTTATTGTACCCTTTGATCCATTCAAATATTCAGCACCGAACCAAACTCATAACATAAACAATTCTCAAATCCAACCCCAACGAAACGCCCACCCGAGACTGATGAAATTTGACCGGAACAGGCAATTGCATGAAGAATTCAGAGAAGACTTGAATCGAGACCGTCAGAACGACACCTGAGACTACAGCCAGCCCCCTCAACAACCAAGAATGCTGAATGAGCGTTCTAAAGACCGCAGCGGAGGACAGCGGACATGGAAATTAACGAATATCATCCATCAACAGATGATGCCGATTAGATGACGATTACGAGACGACCAAGTTCAATAAAAACGATCATACGATAAACAGGGCGGTCAATCCAGCGACGAACAATTTCACTGTAAACATTACAAACATTACAAATTTTTCTTCCTCTTCCCAAGACGCAAAGACGCTGTAGTGTAAACGGCAAACCTGCTTCTATGCGCCTTCTCCGATTTCGATGGGTAGCGCACCAAGTGTAAAAACCTTTAAATAAGGTAAAAATATTAAGGGTGTTGCACGATAACAATACAAGTAGACAGAAGACTTATCTTTAAAATTCACAACTTTCGGCAGAAAATCAGGTACAAATTTTGTGTTAATGCAAGTTTAGAAATTATAAAACGATTTATTTGGAGAGCCAAGCATTTGAAGAGACTTAAAAAAAAAAAAAATCAATTGCGCAACCCATTTCGCTACGAATATAATAATATAAGAACTTTTAGGTTTAGGTTTAGGTTAACCCGGACGACCCTCCTGGGGTCTCTCATAGGCCAGTATGGCCCTTAGTAATCCGGTTGATTATGGACCTTGTTACGCGGGTGCTAGTGATGGGTTTATATCACCTAAGATTGAGGTGTTCTTGGCGAAGGCCAGCAGTTCCCTTGGCGACCTCCTGGAGGCATCTTCTAGCGATGTCAGCGTCGGTGTGCCCAGGTACCTTATCCTGGCCCGTGAGAGAGCCGGGCAGCTATAGATTAGATGTTCCAGGGTTTCGATAGCCCCAAGGTCCTCGCATTTCCTGCAGCTGCTCCTGTCGGTGATGTTTAGTTTGGCTGCGTGTGATGCGGCCAGGCAGTGACCTATCAGTATTCCCACCAGCAGTCTGCAATCTTTCCGTGGAAGGTGCAGCAGATAGTGGCTGAGTTTCTCGCTGCGTTTTTTGCACATAATTTTCGAGACTCTGCAGTTGGTCGTGCTGCTGCACCTGCTCTCGTTTTCTAGTCTAGCCAGCTTTTCTAGATCGCTCTGTAGCGTTCTGAGTGAGACAGGCACGTTTTCTGCTCTTTCTCTCGCCAGCCCGACGCCTTCCTTAGCCAGAACGTCCGCCGCTTCATTTCCTTCAATGCCCTGATGGCTGGGAACCCAATAGATCCGCACTGACTTGGTCGTGCTTAGTGAGTCCAATGCTTCTCTGCTCGCCAGGACACTTCTAGAACTGACCGTGGACGACTACATGGATTTTATCGCCGCTTGGCTGTCTACAAACAGATTGACCACGCTCTGTGGTCGCCCTGTTTGTTGTGCAACCTCCGCTGCTTTCCTGATGGCAAAGACTTCCGCCTGGAATATGCTGCAGTGGTCTGGTAGCTTGTATGACAGCCCTATTTCGGGGTCTGTGCAGTATATGCCAGCTCCTACTCCTCCTACCATCTTGGAGCCATCTGTATATATATTGAGATGTTCGATCTGGCCTTTTTTCCATTCTTCCGGTCCCAGAAATGCGTTTGTGTTGATGTCGAGACACGTTCGAGGGGTCATGTAGTCAGTATTACTGATCATGTCCCTGCCGATTGAACTGTGCCCGTATGCTTGTGGCTGCATGTTTCCTGAGGCAATGAGGCGCTGAGCGGCCTTTCCAGCCGTCAGATGCGCGTGGATATCCAGGGGGTCAATTCCGAGAATGGTTTCGAGTGCTTTTGTTGGGGTTGATCTCAGTGCCCGCGTGATGCAGAGCAGTGCCTGTCGCTGAGTCTTTTCCAAAAGCTTGTGGTACGTTTTCTTTTTAGTAGCTTGCCACCACACTAAGACTCCATACAGCAGAGTTGGTCGCACCACCGATATGTAGATCCAATGCATTAGAGCAGGTGACAGACCCCATGTGCTGCTGAGCATCTTTGTTGATGCATATAGCGCAATGGTGGCCTTCTTCACCCTTTCCACTACATTGGGTCTCCATGCCAGCTTGCTGTCCAGTACTGTGCCAAGGTATTTGACTTGTGTTTTTGGGGTTAGCCTTGTTTGATCGATTTTCGGGGGGAAGAGGATGAGGTCCGTCTTGTCCGCGTTGATACTGAGTCCTACTTCGTTCGCCCACTCACATATCTCCCTGAGTGTGTTTTCCATTATGGAGCTGAGTGTCGATGGACATACACCCGTAATAAGTATGCTTATGTCATCTGCATAGGCTGTTATTTTTGGGGCTCTCCTTTCGAATCTCTTAATTAGGTCGTCGACCACCAGGTTCCACAGGAGGGGCGACAGTACTCCACCCTGTGGTGTGCCTCTGTGTGCCACTCTTACTATGGAGGCGGTACCCCATTCCGATTGAACCCGTCTACAACTGAGGAGATTCTTTATCCAGTGGTTGATTGCCGGGTGTGCGTTGGTTGCTTCTAAGCGACCCATTATTGCGCTTGTGGCCACGTTGTTGAATGCTCCGGATATATCGACAAATACTCCTAGTGCATATTTCTTGGTATTGAGGGCTTTCTTGACATTAGCTACTAGCGAGTGTAGTGCTGTTTCTACCGATTTCCCTTTCGTGTAAGCATGCTGGTTGCTTGACATCAGTCCCCCTACTTCCTCTCTGATGTGTAGCTCCAGCAGCTTTTCTAGCGTTTTCAGTCAGGGCTTCTTCGCTGCTCTCTGACCATTGTCCATTGTTGAGCTTGAGCTGACTCTGTATGGTGGGCTGCTTGGAGAGCAGTCTTGCCGTTTCGGGCACCTTCTCGATGTTGGAGCAGAATTTCCTCCACGAGCTGCGTTGTGCCTTGCGTATCTCTTTCTTGTAGTTTCTGAGTAGGTTCCTGTATTCCTCGTTTATAAACTCTTCATTCGCTTGTTTGGCGAGGTTGAAGAATTCCCGGAGGTTGTTTCTAAGGAGAGAGAGCTCTCTGTTCCACCAGAGTGGCTTGTTCTTCTTTTTCGTACTCGAGGGTGGGCATGCTGCACGGTACCCGCCCAGTAGCTCCTTGGATAGAGTCCCAAGACACTTCTCTATTTCGTCAGCCGATTTTACCGACCCCGGACCGACCGCGAGCTTCGAGGTAACCGTCTTTTTGAACTTTTCCCAGTTTGTCTTCCGGGGGTTCCTATAGACGGCTACCTTCGAGGTGTGTTTAAATTCGTATTTAAACTGGATATACCTGTGATCTGAGAAGGATGGTCTTTCGAGGACCCTCCACCCAGTCACCGCGGCGCTCCTTCCCGTTACGAGTGTAAGGTCTAGCACATTTGATGAGGTTGGACCCACGTATGTGTAGTCCGCCCCCACGTTTGCTACTTCTATATTAGTGGAAAGTATAAATTCTAGAAGAGAATCACCTCGGTCATTGGTGTCGGGGCTTCCCCATACATTGTGGTGGGCATTAGCGTCCGTACCAATGAGTATTTGGTAATCTTTGGATCCGGTTTCGTCTACCAGACTCCTTAGCTCTTCGGGTGGTGCTGGTCTGTCGTGTGCCATGTAGCAGGAGGCTACCAAGAGGCGCTTCACCTCGCTTTCTAGCATCACTACTGTTAGGTTGTCTGTGCTGTAATTAGACATAAGGTGATCGTGGATTCCCTTTCGTAAAAATACGATGGTTCTGTTCCTGCTTACCGGTGTTGTGTAGAACGAGTTATATTTAGAGGACTTTAGTCCGGCCACAGAGTTGCCTGATGCAATCCATGGCTCTTGGACTAGAGCTATGTCGACGGGCCCTTGCTCCATGGCTATGAGGAGCTCCGTCGACGCCACCTTGCTTTTATGCAAGTTGAGCTGCAGCACACTCAGTGGCATGGGTGGCTGGCTCAACTCCGCTCGACGGGTTGACTACAATCGTCACATCACCGTCCTCTTCCTCCTCCGACTCGTCCAGCGCAAGCCCCTGGGCGGCCTCCACGATGGTGTCCAGACCTAGGTCCTTCTCCACCTCGCCTGCCTGAAGGGTGTGCGCGTCCTTATCCCGGGGTGGCGCTTTTTTAGGCGCAGGTATACACTGCCCATGCCCCACGCCATCTTCCCAAATCTGGGGTATAAGAGGTCCTCTGCCTCTTTATTTATTTGTAGGATTGCACACTGGCCCCCCTCATTGGGTAGCGGACTGCCAGTGTGCAGCACCTTCCAATCACCCGTTGGGATCTCGGGATTTTGTCGCTGTAGGAGCCTCAGCGCCCTGTCTCCTTGGATCGCGATGGGGAAGACTACCTTCGCCTTCGGTATAGACGGGATCAGCTCCCTGTCTACCACCACCAGCTTGCCGCCATCCCACATCGCGTCCAGTTGGCGACAGTTTGCGTTAGCCACCTACGCGTTGTGTCATCTTTGCATTTGAGGATCTTAACCCCATTCAGCCACCCAGCGCCATCAGCGCGGGATCCTCCTCCATTCGTGCAAACAATGAGTCGACGAGCCGCGCGTGCACCAGCTTCCACTGCGCCGCCGTCATTCTCCCGTTCTCATCGCTACGGTCGATCAGCGCCACGATCAGATGTCGTCTGGCCGCATCACTCGCCGTCCGCGACTTCGGGTGTTGTGTCGGTGGGATTGCCACTTTCTGTGGTGGGGCTGCGCCCTTCGGCCCGCGTTGCCGCTTGCTCGCCGGAGTGTCCTTGCTGGCACTCTCAACGGAGCGTTGCCTCTTGCACGCCAGCATCTCCTCCACCGTGTTGGCGTACTTTCCGATGGATGCCCTCATCTGGGGCATCTGCGAGAAGTGCCTTCTGCCCTCTTCCACCCACTGTTCGGCCCAGGTAAGCCTGGCTTTCTCCTCTTGGGAGATGTCAGCTTTACCCTAGAGCCGGCTCAGGATTTTTAGGGCCGCTTTGTACTGCGAGAGAGCCTTCATCCCCTCCCTGGAGGCTTTGGCCCTTCCCTACGCGGGGAGCTGGTGCCTGGCTCCGGTGAGCGGAGAAGGCTCTCTTCCTCCGTATTACTGATCGAAGTCACGCTCTCCAGATCCGTGTCTGCTTCGACAGCGGCATACGTGCGGTTCAGCTTGGAGTGAGGATGTTTTTTGGCAGTCGTTGTACAACTGACGTGGCCTGCTCCCGCCACGTCCGAGGTGTGACCGCTGGCGACACGCAGAGAGGAATTCTCCTCCACGTGCCCGCCGGTGGTAGCAGTCACGCATTCCACCGACGTTTGGACTGACATCCCAGTCCGTGCTTCATCCTTCACGACTTCCATTGTTGGCCCGTAGGTCCATAAGGTTGATATTTTTCGGGGGGACCACCCCCTAGCGTTTTATGCCTGGCCACCAGGCACCTCTAGCCATGGCCCTAACCCAGCTCTCCCGACTCGAGGTCGAGAAGACGCTAGGTCATTGCCATAGCTAGACACTGCATTGTCTCGGACGGGGCAAGCGACAGTGCATTACCCTCGTCCGGGATAATGCAGTGTCCATTGCCCAGCCGGCACCCTCGTGGAGGGTTCAGCTAGAGGATTTTTGCCAGCCTATATATATATAAGAACTTTTAGTATATGTAAATTTTGGGTAGAAAAATATTTCAAACTATATTTTCACAAATGTTTGTATATAACCGCGAAATTTTACATTTTTACATTTCTATTTTACTATTCCCAACGTTCAAAAGGCTTCGTTTGCATTGTTCTTCAGTTCTTTAAAAAATAAATAATTATAGTTGTTGTGTACATTTCTTTTTTTTTTAAGAATGTTTTTATATTTATTTTATTTGTTTATTTTTTTATATTTAGTTCTTGTTTTTAGATAGCTTAAGTATTTTATAACTTATTGTATTAATGTAGTTTTGAAAAGCTGAAAAATAAAGCAATAAGTCCGACATAAACACTTTGTAGCTGCAGCTTACCGTCTGGAAATGACAATGCTTTCAAATTCAAATTGAAAAATTTGTTGTTACTTATTTATTTCCGAAATGTATACATATCTACATACATACATACATATGTATGCCGTGGAATTGTGTCCGAAAGAGACAGGGAATGAGTAAGCGCTTGGCAGGCGCTGAGTAGCGACTGAAAAATCATTAGTTCCTTCTAGCTATAATAATGATCCGACCTGATCCAGATTCGGAAATCTGGTAGATACGTTATTTCCCATGATTTTGCGTTTTTTGTTTTCTCGTTTTTTGAAAAATTGTGGGTTCCACAGATTTTCGTTCTTTGTGGGGAGCTGATATCACAGGAGCTTGGATAGAAAGTTCGCTTGATCTAACTCTTATACTTTCTGAGAACTAGGCGCCCATCTGCACGAATTGGAAAAGCACACAGGGTCGCGTATGAGAAAGAGCGAGAGGGAACGATGCATTTTTGAATTTTTTTATTCATTGTGGCTATATTAATGATCCGATCTTATTTATGTATGTTCAAAACTCTGATAGAAATGGTCATCTTCTATGATTCTGAGTTTTTAGTTTTCTCGTATCTTCAAAATTGTGGATGCCACAGATTTCGTCCTTTGTGTGGTCAGAAAGGGGCGGTGCGAAATTTTAAAACACTTGTAGTAGTGTGATAACACAGAAGTCCGGATATCAAGTCGCTCATGAAGATGGACGGACGGACAGACAGATATGGCTATACCGACTCGGCTATTGATGCTGATCAAGAAAATATTGTAACATATCCGCAATACAAATAACATGTTTTCAATATGTTCACGCCCTTTCAAGCCTCACTTTCCAAAAACTCATCGCCCAAACTAAAGTTAAAGCTTATAGAATTCTTAACGATCATTTTTTTTATTAAACTTAACGTTAATCAAATACACAAAGCATGTTAAACTTAATTTAACTTTAACAAATAAAGCTCAATAAAACTTTACGGTCTGCACAGCTCAGATCGAAGATCTTTAATTCAGTTTGATAAAAGTCATAGTAACAGTAATCAAAATCTTTTTGTTAATTCAGTGAAAAAGTATCCTTGTACGACCAAAGATCTTTCAGGATTTAGATCGTGAATTGCCCCAAGAAGGAACTAATGGAGGAACTAATGTATTCTACACCGTACAAAGGCTAATATATGATGATATATGATATTTCAACCATTCAAAAATTAAGACAAGTCGCACAACAAGAAAGTTTTCACAAAGACTTCACTTCGCAGAAAGTTGATAATCGTCCAAAACTAAGCGCTAATTCCTTAACCCAAATACTAACATTAATTATAACAGAAACACTCATTTGAATCAAAAATTTATTGTACCCTTTGATCCATTCAAATATTCAGCACCGAACTAAACTCATAACAGAAACAATTCTCAAATCCAACCCCAACGAAACGCCCACCCGAGACAGATGAAATTTGACCGGAACAGGTAATTGCATGAAGAATTCAGAGAAGACTTGAATCGAAACCGTCAGAACGACACCTGAGACTACAGCCAGCCCCCTCAACAACCAAGAATGCTGAATGAGCGTTCTAAAGACCGCAACGGAGGACAGCGGACATGGAAATTAACGAATATCATCCATCAACAGATGATGCCGATTAGATGACGATTACGAGACGACCAAGTTCAATATAAACAATCATACGATAAACAGGGCGGTCAATCCAGCGACGAACAATTTCACTGTAAACAAAAAATTCAGTAACGCGACGATCAATTTCAGCATAAACAAACCGGTACCGACAAAGACAAAACATCTTATTACGCCAAACAATTTTCAAATTCTAGCCTAGAAACCAACCATGGAAAATACATTCAATAATAACATATAACGGGATGAGTCAGAACTGTTTCTAGTTACAAGACCATGATAAGCAAATAGTTGTCAGAAGTACAAATGAAAAAAAAAAAAAAGTTTGTAAGCTTACCCAATGGTTGGGCCGTCAGCCGTCGGGTGGTACAGGGGGATCAACGGATGACGGTTCGACTCGCTGAAGCTGTAAACCTGAGCAGGGGCTCTGTCGCCTAGGCTAGGGCCTGCCCGAAACTAAGGCAGCGGTACCCCATGTCACAGAATACTGATTTTTCATGGGAAAACCGTCACAGAACTGTGCTCACCGGCGGAAGTGCGACTTTACTGACATGCTGATAAATGATTGTCATGCAAAGAGAAGAAAAGTCTCAGTGAAATTACCCCAATTCAAGGTGACACTGTCATATGCCAAGGGATGCATGGCCGAGGGGGTGCTTGTTCCCTAATATGCGGACTCTGGATACCAGCCGACCTTCAGTTTAAAGTAGGCTTCCTGAGGTAAACGGGCTATGCCTCCGGTGACTGTCCGTTCCCCGCCTACTCGTGGGTCCAAATATGCCAAATTCATTAAAATCAAATGATATCTCAAAGGAACTCTGCACTCCCCAAAAACTGCCGGTAGGAAAGCACAATCCCTTTAAATCTGTACCTGTGAAACCAGTGACAGGCAAGTCGTAGGGAGAGACTCAGTCGGTCCACTATCTCGAGGACGCTAGCGCTGCGAGGAGAGGTCCGAAGAACAAATCAGGCCAATTCACATCGGGGGCCCCAAGGGCGAACTGGTTACCGGCTGGCAATCGCCCAGGGACCGAGGAACCCTCAACAACCCCGGCAGGCGCTACTGTCTCGAAGTATCAGGAGAAGAGACGAGCGGCCTTCATCCTTCAGCGATGATCCCGCTTTTATTTTATTTGCCCACGGAAATGAGCAGAAGGAATGGGCGAAGAAGATCCTGCCAAATTACCAGCCAGCCGAAGTTGGTAGCAAAGGTCCTAGGTAATCGGCAGCGTACGGCGGTTGCCACCAGACAGGTCCAGCGGGCCAAGCGGACCAAGACTCACCTGAGTCACTGCTCGTTAACCAAGTTGGCGAGGGGCAAGACCCTTATCGGCGTTCTAGACAGGGGCGGCAGAGATGGGGTTATCCCTCGGGACAAGTGGAGCCTAGTGGAGAACGAGCTCCAGGACCGCTTTCTGCAGGAGTTGAAGGAAAAATGAGGGCCACCCCCCCAAATGTGAGGACGCCGCCTGTCAAGATGATCGCTCGGCGGCCCTCTACATCAAGGTGGTGTCGGAGTTAGGCGAGGCCTATACTGGAAGGATGTCCCCAGTATGCAAAGCGCCCAAGTTTGGGTATCGGCGAAACCTGCAGAGCCTGATAAAATTCTCAAGCTCCTGCAGGTCTGCAACACCCAGCTTCCGACAGACAACAGGTAGGTGGCGGTGGTGGGGGCATCTGGCCAGATGCGTGGTGGTGGACTAAGGTTACCGAAAGGTTACCGTGATCCCCTTCAAGTCCGACTCCAAAGGAAGCAGCCAGCAAGCAACGGTCGAGCCAGACCTGCAGCATCCGACACGATGGTGTCAGACGATATCCTGGGCGGCTACGACTCGGATGGAAGCGACCTGCCAGGGACCTCATACTGATCGATGTCGGGAAGGAATCGGAGTCCCCGGACAGCGATCTCGAGAAGACAGTGGTGTAGGCAAATCCAAGGAAAGTCACTAACAATCCTGAAGATAAACCTCCACCGTTGCAAGGCAGCATGCGCTGCCCTTCTGCTCTACCTAGCCAATGGTGGAGCAGATATAGTGCTCATTCAGGAACCCTGGAAACAGGATCTCCGGTCTGAGGAACCAAAACTACAAACTATACGTAGCTGACTGGTAAGACGCGGACCTGTATTCTCGCAAAAAGAGAGTTATTTATTTATTTTTGCTCTCAAATTTCAGCAATTAATTTCAGCTCACAGCAGTGAGCCTTGAAGGACAAGAGAGTTCGCTGGGTCATGACCAATCTGACCCCCCTCCTTACGCGTTTCTCCGTGCGCTCATCGCCGACTGTGAGGTCACAGACACTGGCCTAATTGCTGGATGCGATGCCAACGCACACCACTGTCAGTAGGGAAGCACTGATAGCAAAGAACGGGGTGAGTACCTCTCCAGTTATCTACTGATCACCCAAATGGTCATCTTAAATCGGGGTGATAATTCCACATTTGTCATCAAGTACCGCATGGAGGACTTGGACCTCACACTTGCCTCTCACAAGATTCAGAGGAATATTGTTTATTGTTTATTTTGTTTAAAGTTTAACAATGTACAGTTAAACTATAAGGGTAAAATTACATATCAAATAATTAAACTAAAGGGCCAAAGCCAATACTCAGACCCGGTGGGGCTGATTATCGGCTCAGTAGCCGATGAGATCCCACCAACAGCCAAGTTTAGGTAAGAGAAGAGCCGGTAGCCGAACATTTCTAAATTAAAGCTATTTAAATTAAATTAAGTTATTGATTAAGATAAATTTGACCAAATTAGAACTAGTATCAAAGGAAAACAGATGGAAAAATTGGTTATAGTTACGGCAAAGGCTACGGAAAGATTCATAATCCGAGTAGTTAGAAAGCCAGAGTTGGAGATGAACAGGGAAGTAATGCCTAGTCGGGCGGAAAGGAACAGCAATACTAATAAGGTTGATGAGGGCAGTCGATTCGACCTCACCAGAGAGAAGCTTATGGAGGAAGAGAACTCCTTGGCAGGTTCTACGGGATTTAAGAGAGTGGAGATTAATTAGGCGCAACCTACTTTCATAAGAAGGGAGATGGATCGAAGGGTCCCAATTGAGTCCCCGGAGGGCAAAGATGAGGAACTGTTTTTGCATATCCTGAAATTTTTGGTAATGAGGAGACCAGACACAAGAACCATATTCCAAGATAGGCCGGACCAGAGAAACATGCAGAAGTTTTGTAGTATACGGGTCTGTAAATTCCTTAGACCATCTTTTGACAAATCCAAGGACTCCTTTGGCTTTGTTAGAGATAGTAGAGATATGAGAGTTGAAACATAGATTAGGTACAAAGGTAATGCCCAAGTCGTTAACTTTGAAAAGGCGTTGAAGGATAGAGTTATTGATAGAGTAGTCGAAAAGGTATGGCTTATTGCGGTGAAAAGTCATTATATAGCATTTAGAAATGTTAAGTGGTAGAATGTTGATTAGGCACCAGTTGTTAAAGGCATCAAGATCAGATTGCAAGGATAGTGGGGACAAGGGGTCACAGTAGGAAAAACATAGCTTAACGTCATCAGCATACATTAGGACACGGGAATGAGATAACATTTGTGGAAGATCGTTAATAAATAGGTTGAATAGCAAGGGACCCAGATGGCTACCTTGAGGAACCCCCCATGAGACAATAACAGGTTTAGAGAGAGAGGAGTTAAAGCAGACACGCTGAGAGCGGTTACAAAGGTAGGAATTAGTCCAATATAGAAGCTTAGTCGGAAACCCTAGAAGAGACAGTTTATGAATAAGTAGATTATGATTAACAGAGTCGAAGGCTTTACTAAAGTCAGTATAAACGACATCAGTTTGACACTGTTTAGCAAAACCCGAAGTTACGAAGGTGGAAAATTCAAGGAGATTAGTGGAAACTGAGCGACGTTTAATAAATCCATGCTGAGATTCAGAGAATACAGAACTACAAAAATGTTGCAGCTGAGAAGTGATTATTTTTTCAAAGAGTTTAGGAATGGCAGATAAATTGGAAATACAGCGGTAGTTAGAGACATCAGATTTAGATCCCTTCTTATGAAAGGGTACTATAAAAGATTCTTTCCAGACGGTGGGAAAGTCACCGGTCTTGAGAGACAAGTTGAAAAGTTTTAGGAGAGGCACACAAAGAGATTCAGCACAAAGTTTTAGAACAGCACTCGGAACCGAGTCTGGCCCAGTGGAGAACGAAAACTTGCACGATTTTAAATTTGTTAGGAGACCATCATAGTCGATGAAGGGGGGAAGGATACAGTTGGAACTATTTATAGGAATAGGATAAGAGTAACTACTACTAAAGTCGTTCGATGAGGCTAGGATAGAGGGAAAGTTAATAGAAGGGACAGAGTAGCAACGTTGGAAGAAGGAAGCGAATAGATCAGCAATATCACAATCCTTATCGGCATAACTACCATTTAAGTGTAGAGAAGAAGGAAATCGGGAAGATTTACGTTTAGAATTAACAAACCTGAAGAATTGTTTAGGGTCACGTTTAAAGTTAAGCTTGCATTGGGTCAAGTATCTGTTGTAGCACAAAGTATTAAATAAGGAAAATTTCGATTTTGCAATTGAGTACTTCGAAAAGTCTGATTGCAAACCGGATTTTTTTTTTTTAAATACTATATATATCCTGGAGGGTCCTTTAAGAACACTCCTTCTCGGCCCACACGTACGTGGAAACCCGTATTCTCCTCCTCCCTACCAAGTCCAACTAATTTCCGGAACCTCAGGCAAACAAACTGGACTCGGTACTCAGACCGACTAGGCCGCATCTTCCCTGAGTCCCGCCCGAAGAGGGGGTCTCGTCGGAGACCACGTTCCGTCCTGTTAAAATTTTTACAGAGGCTTGTAGGAAGGCACTCGATCATTTTTGTCCCTCTTGTAAAATTAGAGGTCGAAAACACCTGAATGGTGGATACCGAAACTAGGGGAACTCCGCAAAGCCTCACGGAGACTCTTTAATATGGCAAAAGCTGGGAACGTTGAGCTGGGCGGGCTACAAGACCAGTCGATCAACTTATAATAAGGAACTAAGGAGAGCCAAACGCGCCTCCTGGCGAAAGTTCTACAGTGAAATCGTAAGCAACTCGGAACTTTTGCGCTTGCGCAACGTTCTCTCGAAAACAACACCCATCTTGGGCTACCTGAAGCAAGCCGACCAGCCTTGCACTACGTCCAGTGAAGAGTCGGTTACTTTTCTAAGCAATACCCACTTTCCAGGCTGCAACGTAATCAGACCGGAATACACTGCGCCTTCGTCTGTTGCTTCCAGATCTCCCGGCCCAGGTTAAGGTATACGTAGGTTGTTGAGTCAAGAGAAAATTTCCTGGGCAATCAGGAAGCCCTACAGTCAGCTGGAACAGATGCCATTATTCCTGCCGAAGTGATACACGCAGGGCAAAGAGCCATAAAATGGCTCAAAAGTATCTACAAGGAAGAATTCTCCGACGGAAACATCCCTGACACCTGGCTTCATACCAAAGTTGTGTTCATACCCAAGGCTGGAAAGCCCTCGCATGCTGCCCTTAAGGATTTTAAACCCATCATGGCGAAAATTTTGCCCAGTCTAATCTCTGACTCTCAACACGCCTATCGTAAAGGAAGATCCAAAGAAAAGGGCCTAAATACGATCACACCGACCATCCAATCGTCTCTTAACTGCAAAGATTTCCCTCTGGTAGCCTTCTTAGACATAGAAGGTGCCTTTAATAACATTATTCAGACTGCCATCACGGGAGCACTAACGAACCTCGGGATTTACTCCCATACGGTGAACCTTATTGATCTGATGCTACAATGCAGGACCGTTGAGGCATCACTAGGGGTGTCAACGTCCACTAGGCTTATGAGCAGGGGCACATCGCAAGGCGGTGTCCTCTCGCCCCTCCTATTGGACTTAGCGGTGAACAAATTGCTGCGAGATTTAGGGGGTGGTGGCTGCCGCGTGGTGGCATATGCGGATGATGTCGCCATAGCGTTTTCTGGGAGATTTCTGCAGACGCTGAGTGTATGATAAATACGTTTAACAAAATGTCAAAATGGGCTGACAAATGCGGGTTAGTCGTTAACCCGTCTAAAACGTAACTGTTGCTTTTCTCAAGGAAGTACGAAATTCCGACCTAAAATTGGTGGGGAATCGCTAATTTTTAGCAGTAATACCAAGTAAATTAGCCTGTTCCTCGCCAGAAAGCTTGACTGGAAACTGAGCATAGGGGACAGGGCGAAGAAAGCCACAGTGGTCATATATACTTGAAGAAAAAACCATCACATTGAAATGGGGAATGATCCCATATATAGTCTGGTGGCTTTACACAGCCATCATTTGACCAAAATTGCTCTATGGAATAGTATGATGGCCAGCTTTTGACAAGAAAACTTGTCTCACTAAACTCAGCCGAGTTCAACGCATGGCAGAGCTATGCATGACAGGCGGACTATGCACTACTCCAGGAGAAGTCCACAGCACCGTCCTAGACCTTCTAGACACTTTCCGCTCTCAGAATGAGAGAAACTAAGCTGTGGAAACATCCGCGACTTGCCACTCGGGAATTCTGACGAAATTTCCGCAAATTCCAGAGAGGACTGATGACTGCATCCCGAGCGATCACCTCTCGACGCCTTTCCAGGTATCAATCCCACATGGGGAGGACTGGGAGAAGAGCGAACCTGGACCTGCAAATGCAGTTCACATATATACTGATGGCTCAAAGCTAGACAACCGCGTGGGAGGGAGTGTCTACTGTAACGAGCTCAACATCAGTCACTACTTTACTCAGTCACTATTATCACTCCAGAATCAGTGTAGTGTATTCCAAGCGGAGGTTGAAGCAATAAAAGAGTACATTTCTATTGTCTCCAAATTAACCATTAACAGACGCCAAGTGTGCGTCATCTCTGATTGCCAGGCAGCTATTAAGGCTCTATTTCGTCGAACTCCATGATGGTAAAAACTGCAGCAGGTCTCTAAACGAGATCTCAGAGCAGCTAAAACTTTTCTTAATGTGGGTCCCCGGACACAGGGAAATCCAGGGGAACGAGGCTGCCGACGAACTGAACAGGCAGGGCACTACCATTCATCTCCAATCGGAGAGGAAGCAGCTAGCGATGCCAATGGCTACGTGTAGCCTACATTCGAACGAAATTTTCTAGCAGCTCGCAAACAGTCGATGGCAGGAAGCCATCACCTGCAGAACCTCTAGATTCATATGGTCAAGTCGATCAGCAAAACGTTCATCAGGGCTTATCACCACAGCTACCGCTTTAACCTCACCTAACCTACCCAATGGTTTATTTCAGCAAACACAAACATTATATTTGCATAAATTTTCACCATATTATGACATTCTAGGCAGAACAATTTTAATGGAAAACAATGGCATAGTTGATTATGTAAGAGAGTTTATAACAAATAGTAACAGAATATTCCCTCATAAATAACTAGATCAAATAAGTCCAAAATTTCACCGATGAAATCAATGAATAATGATATTTCCACAGGAAATAGCTATCGCCTCGATTCTCCGGAAGAGAAAATTAGACTCACATAGCTTTATACGTAGAGAACGAAAATGGATGTTTTTCATACGTTACAAAAGCTTCAACGTCTGCGCGAGAACGAGAGTAAAACAAGTGGTGTTGGGCATAAGCTTTTAATTTAGTTCGCCCCTCCTCTCAGTCCGTCTTTATTTTATTTAATTGAAAGAATTTTTTTCTCTTTGTCTTTTCCTTTAATATTCAGTGTGATCTTTACTTTTTATGCATTTGGTGTGTATCTCTATGGAAAAACTAATTTCAATATAGATTGTTAATTCCCAAGTAGATGTTGTATGTGTGTCCGAAACGTGGTTTGTACCTGAACTTAGTAACATGTTAATTAGTTGTAATGGTTATAATGTGTTTCGTTCTGATCGTCGTAGTCATGCTGGGGGTGTGGCAATATTTCTGAGCAAACGAGTAAGGTGTAAAGTAATTCTTAAGCAGCCCAACGAGCAGTCCTAGAAATAATTAACCCAATTTGTGATACAAAAATGCTTATTGGCTGCATTTACACGCTTCATAAAAACATAGACTGCTCAGACATAAATGATGTAATAGCTAATTTAACACCTAATTATAGTGATATTATTTTGACAAGTGACATGAATGGTAACCTATTCACTGAAAAACATCTGGATGGTATGGAATCTCTCGGCTTAGTACCGACTAATACCTTAATTGACTTGCTTTTCGTTAATAAGAGGGAACTAGCATTACTTTTTGATCAAATTTCTGTACCTGCTATCTCAAAATACGACTTAATATTTATGACTTATGACCTGCCTCTAAATTATTGCAAAAAAATCATTAAATACCGGGATATCAATCAAATATACATTGCCAGTTTTTATGATGATTGTGGCAACTCTGATCTTGTTCTCATTTTTTCCTTTTCTGCAGTTGACTCCCAAATCCATCATGTGCAATACTTCATTAACTTTTTATTCATCAAACTTGTACCAATCAAAACCAAAGTTATAAAGCCTTCAATAAAATCTTGGTTTAAAAAATATATACAAAGTGCAATAAAATTAAGAGATAAGGCATACAAGAAATGACAGATTTATAATACTGATCACCCACACTACATTTTTTTTACAAACAGACGATCTGTAAATGACTTGATTTATAAGGCCAAGCGTACCTATTTCAGTAATAGGTTTACGAGGGCAATCGACAGTAGACAATGGAAAGATATTAAAAAATTGGGGATTGGGAAAGTTCAAAGTGTGATAAATGATAGTAATGTTGATAGTAGTATTGTTAATTGTTTAAATAACAAAATTCTTAATGTAGATGTCCCTGTATCTCTATGTAACTGCTATGTGAGTTCTGAGTCTTTTTAAAATTGTCAAAATAGTTTCCATTTTATTCCTGTGTATTGATGTGATGTGCCGCAGTCCATACAAAAAATTAAATCGAATGCTACTGTCAAATTGCTATTACCATTTATAAAAGGCTACATAACGCATATTTTTAATACAATCATTACCACCTCTACATTCCCTAATGAATGGATAATTGCAAAAGTTCTGCATATTGCTAACTCCATCATAGACTTTTGACCGATATCCATATTGTCATACCTGTCTAAAATTTTCGAGCATCTAATTGCCATACAAATTAAAAACTTTTTAAACGCCAATAAGCTTATCGTCCATCATCAGTCTGGCTTTAGGACTAATCGTAGTTGCACAACGGCAATTAAAAAAGTAGTCTAGGATTTTAGGTTAAAAATGGACAATAGTGAGGTAACATTATTGACGCTACTTGATTTCAGTAAAGCTTTTGACACGGTAGACCACGAAATACTACTCACCAGAATGTAGAATGTACAATTTTAGTGCAACTTCCACTAAACTAATGTCCTCTTATTTAAAGCAACGAAGTCAAGCCGTTGTTTCCTCGAACAAAACATCAGACCTGCTGACAATGGCCCGTGGTGTTCCGCAGGGATCAATATTAGATTCGCTCCTATTCACTATTTATATTAATGATCTACCATCTTGTCTGTCTAACTGAATGTTCATATGTATGCTGATGATGTCCAATTCTATGTGAGTACTAAGCTTAGTCAAATAAATAATTGTATTGATTTGTGTAACATTAATCTCTTATGTTTATGTAAATGGGCATGTGATAATGGCCTATATATCAATCCGTATAAGTCTAAGGTGCCGTTTACACTGAGGCTGCGTCTTGATTCTTTGAGTCTTCTCAGAAACGCAGTTTTTTTTACATAGGTTTAGCATAGGGCCAACCATTTCAATAATATAGTTCATTTCAAATGTTTTGCTGCAAATCCCATGTCTTTGAATCCTTTCACTGTTTCCGTGATCTCCTCAGGGTAAGAAAGTCTGCTTGCAGATGCTTGTTAGCGAGTTGAGCTACTACCTCGCGAGAAAACTGCAGTAATATGAGGCAGACAAAAGCCCTTGACACACACAAATAGACTCCCGTGCGATATTCCGCAGACGATCCTAAGCAATAAAGGGATATGGCTATTCTCTTCTCCAGAGGGATTGTCAGTCTAGGTTAGGTTAGGTTAAGGCGGCTGTCAAGCTCCACAGGAGCCAGTCACACTTGGGCCGGTTTCGGTCCGTTGTAATACCGCGGGAGGTGTTCCCCTTAGCCATCTCATGAGACCCGAACATATCAGCAGTTATCCCATCCTGAAGCTCTTACGAAGTTTGCGATCTTTCTGGGACAGATTTTGGACATTTCTGAAATGTCTGAGACATTGGGCATGCCCAGGTATTGTAGCCTTCTCCTGCTGAGAGCCGGACAGGAGCAGAACAGGTGTTCCACCGTTTTCTCTTCCTCCTCGTCTCTACAGCTACGGCAGAAATCATTGTATGCCTGTTGGCATGGGAGCCTATCAGCCAGTGCCCCGTGAAGGAGCGGATGACAACGCTGCACCTTTTCCTGCCGAGCTTACAAAGCTCTGGTGTGCGTTTAATGTCAATGGTAGGCCATGTTTGCCTGGATATGCGACATAGTGGTGCTGACCGCCACGCATTGTCTGCTCATCGCTTATATAAATCTTTTATAATAAGCCTACAGGTGGCCATTGGCATGCAAATATCCTCCATCTCTTGGAGAAGGGGTATTGTGGTACCTGATCTGGCCAGCTCGTCTGCCTTGCAGTTGCCCTCAATGTCCCGGTGACCCGGGACCCAAATAAGGCTGATGGCATATTGTTGGGCCATTTCGTGAAGAGATTTGCGGCAATTTGCCACTGTGGCCGAGCTCGAGGAAATCGCATGAAGCGATTTGATCGCAGCTTGGCTGTCGCTGTAAATGCTTACAGTTGTTGTTGCCGTTGAGGCTGTTTGCAGGAGCTTCAGTGCTTCCATGATCGCAATGACTTCCGCTTGGAACACACTGCAGTGATCTGGGAGCCTAAAGGAGTGCCTGATTTCGAGTTGTTCGGAGTAAATCCCTCCTCCAACTTTGTTATCCAGCTTCAAGCCATCTGTAAAGATGCTTATGGCCGTGTCCTGGCCTGGTGGTCCCTCAAGCCACTCGTCTCTGCTAGGGATGATTACATTGAAGGGAGTACCACTGTGTTCCCTTGGAACGCAGTAGTCCGTCTTCGTTGGGACGGTACTACTGACAAGTATAGATGAGTGACCCCTGGTATGTGACGTCCATTGTCCGGAGTCTCTCAGACGTATCGCGGCATTTTCTGCCCTCTCTTTTCCCTCAAGTTCGAGGCTTTGGAGATTTAGGATGGCGTTTAGTGCATCGTTCGGGGTGGTGCGTAGTGCTCCACTAATGCATAGGGCTGCGGTTCGCTGAACCTTGCCAAGTTGTTTGGTTGCCGATCCTTTTGATAAGGTCGGCCACCAAACTGTAACTCCATAGAGTAAGATTGGTCTTGGTATATCCATTGGACTACGTTTGGGTTCATGCCCCACTTCAAGCCAATAGCTTTTTTACAGGAGTATAGGGCTATCGTAGCCTTCTTTACTCTGTCCTTTACGTTCAGGTTCCAGTTCAACTTCTTATCAATTACCAACCCTAGGTAACTAGCACTGTCGCTGAAAGAGAGCCTGCATCCATTTAGTATAGGAGGGTTGAGGGGCGGAACCTTGTACTTGCGTGAGAATAGCACGAGTTCCTTTTTTGTGGGATTTACTCCCAATCCTCGCGATTTTGTCCATTCTGACAGTCTCGCGAGCTTAGTGCTCATAAGGTCACACAGTGTTTGAGGGTATTTGCCCGAGAAACTGATTGCAACGTCATCCGCGTATGCCACTATTTATTAGTCGAATAAAAGGTTAAACAGGTATTTTAATACTTAGTATGTAATCCCCTAACCTTTATTACGGCTTTTAACCTACTATTCATGGAAGAGAACAGCTTCCGAGTGCTTTCCGAGCTTATTTTGTTCCATTCCTCCAGAAGGGCTTTTTTAAGGTCGTTTTTGCTAGAAATCCTATGATTCTGGGTGTTTTTCTCCAGCGCAGCCCACAAATTTTTAATAACATTTAAGTTTGGAGACTGGGCTGGGGGAATCATCAAGTGGGGACAGTTCCAGATAAGCCAGGACTGTCCTATTCCGGACGAATGTTTCGGGTCATTATCCTGGTAGAACCGGAAATCATGTCGGATTCCTAATTTCTCGGAGCTTTGGTGCAAGTTTTTCTTTAGAATATTAAGGTATATGTACTTATCCATCGTAGACTCGATAAACACCAAGTTTTCGACGCCGGCTGCCGACATGCATGCCCATACCATGACACTTCCTCCGCCGTGCTTGACTGTCGCTTTTACGTGTTTGGGATCCAGCTCAGTATTGGGCTTTCGCCATACAAAATTCCTTCCGTCGGACCCAAAAAGGTTGAATTTGGACTCGTCTGCATTAATTGCGGTGTTCCAGAACACCAAATCCTTGTCAAAGTTGGTTTTTGCGATCGCCAACCTTGTTCCTTTGTTCTTCGGGCTTATAAAGGGCTTCTTTCGGGGTACTCGAGCATTGAAGTCATGGTTGCGCAGAACCTGGCGCACAGTTTCCACACTGCACTCCTTCCCCATTGTGTCCTTTACCTGTTGGGTAAGTTTTGGGGCCGATAACTTGCACCAAAGCTTCCAGAAACTAGGAATCCGACGTGATTTGCGGTTCTACCAGGATAATGACCCGAAACATTCGTCCGGAATAGGACAGTCCTGGCTTATCTGGAACTGTCCCCACTTGATGATTCCCCCAGCCCTGTCTCCAAACTTAAATGTTATTAAAAATTTGTGGGCTGCGCTGGAGAAAAACACCCAGAATCACAGGATTTCTAGCAAAAACGACCTTAAAAAAGCCCTTCTGGAGGAATGGAACAAAATAAGCTCGGAAAGCACTCGGAAGCTGTTCTCTTCCATGAATAGTAGGTTAAAAGCCGTAATAAAGGTTAGGGGATTACATACTAAGTATTAAAATACCTGTTTAACCTTTTATTCGACTAATATTAAACTAGTTTGTGGCTGCATAGTTTCAGCTTTGACCTGTATTTAAGATATATTTTAAGTTTTTATTTTATTTTTAAAGCTGAGCAGTATTTAATCAACAAATAAAGTTCCTTATTTAACTGTGATAAAACATACAACAAACTGGCGTTTAAACATTTTTTGTTTTTCCTCTAGTTTAAAATCTGTACCACCTTAAACATTTTATTTGATACTGCATAGTTTCAGCTTTGAGCCACTGTATATTTAACCCAGTTGGTTTTCCTGGGGTTAGTGTAGTCGGTGGGTTTGGGGCTCTCGAAGGATAATATCGTTTCGATGTACCTGTGGTCGGAGAAGGAATGGTCCTCTAGGACTCTCCATCTTTCCACTTTGTCTGACAGATTGTGAGACACTAGAGTGAGGTCAATAACCTCCTGTCGGTTTTTTATAATAAATGTGGGGTCGTTACCCCGGTTACATATGGTTAAGTTCGAGTTCAGGATAAAGCTGAAAAGTGACTCACCCCTTATATTTGTGTCCGTGCTCCCCCATTGGGTGTGGTGAGTATTGGCATCGTAGCCTATTAGTAGGCTTGTGTTGGACCTCTCGCTGTCGCTGGTGAGCTTGCAGACGAGGTCGTTCGGAGGATCGCTTTCCTCATGGGCCATGTAGGACGACATCAGCCTCAGATGTGTCCGCTTTAGCTCTAGGCTTACCGTTGTATTGTCGCCATTGCTGAAGTTATGGAGCAGAAAGATATTAAGGTGATTTCTTGCGAATGCAGGTACGAATTTACCTTCGGTTTGGGGTACAATGAGCTTGTACTGCCTCGTCGTTAACCCACAGACCTTGGCTCCGACTATCCAAGGCTCCTGGATTAGGACAACGTCGGCTCCGCTTGCATCCAAGCGGAGTATGAGTGCAGCGGATGCTGCTTTACAGTGGTGGAGATTTATTTGAAGGAGTCTCAGAGACATCTTCATGGATCTCCACCACTGTAGTGTCGGCGTCTGAGTCGTCGGAAGCTTCGTCTCGACACATCGCCTCAAAATCACGCATTAGCTCTGCGTCGGGGGAGCCTTCTTTCGGCTCCAGCTCGTTGTCGGGTGCCTCGATCTCCGAGGCCACATCCTGCGCGACTGGGTTGTCGACAGGACGAGCCTCGGCCGTGGCAGCGTCCGACTTATACACCTTTATGGTGACCGAGCTGAAGCCAAAGTTCAAAGTTCATTCCGGCCCAACTACAAAAGGCCGGAGACACGGACATCAGCTGGCTGCAATGTATTGTAGATTGTGGTGTAGCAATCACGACACGACTGGTGGGATTGAAGTATATTTCTTCATCTGCCCGCTACATTCAAGTGCGATCGTGTTACGTTGCGCTGGGAATGTGTTGGGCTCTTCGGGATTGTTTATGTCAGCGACAAAGTGTCGCTGATGGATTTGTGTTTATGCAATAAAGTATTGCAGCTAATTTGTTACTGGGTACAGTGTACCTTCGATATATGCGCATACTACATCTCCCTCCTTTTGAAAAATAACGTAACGTAGTGAAGTTATTTTATTTTAATTTTTTTTTTTTTTTTGTGTTTTATCTTTTCCTTCTATCATTTCTACCTTATAGTGCCCTGTGTATTTAAAGTATAATTTATTTATGAAGAATCGTAACTTTATATATACCTATATATATATTTTTTTTTAATTTTTGTGTATATTTAAATTTTACTTTATTGTATATTTTTTTTTCGTTTTTTTTTTTGGTAATTTATATATATTTTTGCACCTGTTATGTATGTACATAGGTTCCATGAATAAAAAAAAATTGCTTTTGTTATGAAATGTCTGTGTGTGGCAAGCAGAATATGATAAAAGAAAATTTTCTTTTTTTTTTTTGTTTAACTATTTGAACGTCATTTATGAATGAATCCTAATACTCTGTTGCTATGTCCGTAATGAACGTCTTCATAGGACCGTACTATAGAATAAAAGATTCAAATATAGCCTTAGCTATATTATAAAGGATCGTTATGGTGTGTAGACAAAGTAGCTTATTTTTCTTGTTTATTAGGGTCACCGAGTTGAGTAGCGCTACTCTTAATATTTTCTATTTTCGTTTTAATGCCCATTTTCTTGAAATTATCAATTTAAACATGTTCAAAGATATTTTCCCAAGGTGCCACTTTGAGTTGGCTGATTTTATGTATACCGGCTTGCATTTCAAACCTTTGGAAGAACTGACCTGAGTCGAGGGTTAGTATATAGTAGTTAGTATATAAATCGCTAACGTCTACTTTGATCTTTGTTGCCTGTTAGTGACTTCAGGACTTGGTTTTGTTTTTTCCTTTAAATCCTTTTTTTCTATGACTTTTCTTGACATCGGTAGTCATCTACTACTACTTCTGGGTTCATGATTTCCACGAAATCTTTGAACAAAAGCGTTTGGCTTACAATAACCTACTAAGGGTAAACAAAAATGCTGACGGAAAACGACTTCAGATAACTTTGAACTTTCTAACTTTCAAAGTCAGAGTCCATTTTTAAATTAACATTACATTAATGTGGAAAAGCCCTGAACATGGACGTACATGTGGGGCATTTGGACTTTGGAAGCCAGTGTCCGGGTTAGATATGTCGGAAAAACGTAGAAATAGACGTACATATCCCATATTAGATGAATCTTTATGAATCAGTTATACTACTTGAAAAACTTAAACGACGAACATGGACGTACATGTGGGACATTAGATGAATCCTTAGACCAACTAGTATTGTGAAAAGCTTAAACATCGAACATAGACATAGGACGAGTTTCGACCCTGTCAATGGTAATAATTACACTGTGATAGTCAAAAAAAAAGACATGACCGGACTCGACGGTTTCCCCCTATTTCGGGTCCTACGAATCGAACTGCATCATTAGTTTTTTGAGTTACAATCATGGTTTCATACAAAATTTTTCGTTGAAGTTTTTCATCCAAGTGGCCCATTGTAAGAGAAAGGCACATTTTTCTTCGGTCTCTAACTTTTGTAATGTTGACTTTTTTGGTAAACTTTCTTTGGCAAAGCTTCTCAGAATAAATCTGTCTTTAAGTTCTTAGCAGACTGTAAGCCCCAAAATCAATGTTTTGGGTGTCCTTATAGCCAATATGTCGAAGAAACTGAAATATAACGCATTTTTTTTAATGTTTTTTCCCTTACGTTTCGTCAATATTGTAATTTACCCTTTGATACTTATACATTAAGTGACATCTTGTCATAGTAAGAAACTTAAGCAAAGACAACGTTTCGAGCAAACTAACCATGAGAAAAACAAACTTAACAAAATTTGTATTTTTAAAAAAAGCTACTCCAACTATGTTTGTGTGCTGTTTTATTTTATTTGTATCTTTAAAGTGTTATTATTAGGTATCATAAAACTGTAAACAATATTTAAATTAAATTTAATACGTCTCATCTACCAATGTCCAACACAAATCGGCAAGCAACGAGTTAAGCTCTTATCCACTGCACTGATAAGAAATAACAAGTACCGTTTGAAAGAACCGTTAAATGCTGCTGATAACATCTTATCTGATGTAAGCTTGCCTAAGAGTCAGAATGTAAGCATTTATTGCAGTAGTTAATTTGACTTTGACTTCGCGGAAAGAACATTGTTTTAGTGCCTTGTTAAGAAAATTAAGAATATAAATTAAAATGAATAAGTGTCCAATAGGCCTATCGTTGTTCTGCTACGTATGTGGAAAATTTACAAGCCGTCGGAGTAGACGCAAAATATCTCCTGCAATTGCCAGCATCTACGAGGAATATTTCGACAGGAGGAGGAGCTTTTAGATTTCTATGAGGTTAACGCCGACAATACTTTTTCGTATTGTAAGAATATTCCTGGTCTTATGGAATACATGAACTGTGAGTACCAACCAGAGCAATGGCGCTTGTTTATTGACTCGTCGAAAAACAGTTTGAAAGCAGTATTGCTGTATGTGGACAACACAAAAAACCCGGTTCCAATCGCCATAAGCTCCAACACAAAGGAAAGATACGAAGCAATGCAACTAATTTTGGACAGAGTTCAGTATCAGCAGCATCAATGGAAGATATGTGCGGACTTAAAAGTTATCTCCTTGCTTACTGGTTTGCAAACAGGATACACAAAAAATATGTGCTTCATTTGTCATTGGGACACAAGGTACCGCGGAAACCAGTATAGAATGCGTGATTGGAAGCTTCGCACAGAATTCCATTTAAATGTGGCAAATGTTATCAATATTCCGCTGATACCAGCTAATAAAATGTTGCTGCCACCATTGCACATTAAATTGGGAATTGTAAAAAATTTCATAAAAGCAATTAATCGAGATGGCGAAGCTTTTCAATGTTTGACGGAAATATTTCCAAGACTAAGTGTTGCGAAAATAAAAGAAGGTATTTTAAGTCTTTTTTCAGCGCACAAATAGAACTATATCAACATATCATTATTTTCAGGTGTTCTCAATGGCCCCGATATAAGAAAGCTTATGAAGAACGCAAAATTCGGAGATCTTTTAAGCCCAAATGAAAAAATTGCTTGGAACTCCGTTATGAACGTTATAAGCCATTGCTTAGGAGTGCACCGGTCAGAAGATTGGACAAAATATGTGGATGAAATGTTACACGCTTTTGAAAAAATAGGTGTGAATATGTCCTTAAAAATTCACTTTCTTCATCATCACAAGGACCATTTTGAGAAGCAAGTTCCGACTGAGTCCGATGAGCATGGCGAAAGATTTCACCAAGTCGCCGCTCCCCTTGAGCATTGGTACAGCGGCAAAAAGCTTGACTCGTTGCTTGCCGATTTGTGTTGGACATTGGTAGATGAGACGTATTAAATTTAATTTAAATATTGTTTACAGTTTTATGATACCTAATAATAACACTTTAAAGATACAAATAAAATAAAACAGCACACAAACATAGTTGGAGTAGCTTTTTTTAAAAATACAAATTTTGTTAAGTTTGTTTTTCTCATGGTTAGTTTGCTCGAAACGTTGTCTTTGCTTAAGTTTCTTACTATTACAAGATGTCACTTAATGTATAAGTATCAAAGGGTAAATTAAAATATTGACGAAACGTAAGGGAAAAAACATTAAAAAAAATGCGTTATATTTCAGTTTCTTCGACATATTGGCTATAAGGACACCCAAAACATTGATTTTGGGGCTTACAGTCTGCTAAGAACTTAAAGACAGATTTATTCTGAGAAGCTTTGCCAAAGAAAGTTTACCAAAAAAGTCAACATTACAAAAGTTAGAGACCGAGGAAAAATGTGCCTTTCTCTTACAATGGGCCACTTGGATAAAAAACTTCAACGAAAAATTTTGTATGAAACCATGATTGTAACTCAAAAAACTAATGATGCAGTTCGATTCGTAGGACCCGAAATAGGGGGAAACCGTCGAGTCCGGTCATGTCTTTTTTTTTTTTTTTTTAAAACTATCACAGTGTTATTTGTACGAGTATGTCTACTATGTCTGCACTAGTACTATGCAATGCATAGCAAACAAAACAGATTGCCTAGTAACCAGTTATAACCGAAATAACAATGGTTCAGACGAATCTTGAATTTCTTAACGTAGCCTAAAGTCCATACGTCTCCAACAAAATTTACCATAAGCAAATTAGGTCGGAAACAGACATTCTCGATCACTTTGAAAACGAAGGACGCCTTTGTCAAAATGACAAGAAATAGTAGTAGCAAGAAGTAGTGAAGGTCCAGAAAGCAAAGGACGACTTTGCTAACAATAATATAATAACACTTAAATATAACACTTAAATTTAGAACACTTAACACTTAAATATAGAAATTAAAAAAATAAAGTAAAGTAATCGAGTCTACTCAGGGAAATATTGGAATTTTGAATCTCTTAATATTTTCCTTAGCTTCAAGCCTTATACCACAAGCTTTAGAGGGCCTATTTTGGAGCTGGAATTCCAGAAGTAGTAGCCACAATATGTTCAAACTGTTAAAAATATTACGAAGAATTCCCTCATTGAAAAAGTAAAATTTATTCTGCGAGCGAGGACATTTCATACAATGATGTTTTCTATATTATATTTTCTGCATATTGTTTATTGTTTATTTTTGTTTAAAGTTTAACAATGTACAGTTAAACTGTAAGGGTACAATTACATATCAACTAATTAAACTAAAGGGCCAATGCCAATACTCAGACCCGGTGGGGCTGATTCTCGGCTCAGTAGCCGATAAAATCCCACCAACAGCCAAATTTAGGTTAGAGAAGCCGGTAGCCGAACAATTCCCAATTAGAGCTATTTAAATTAAATGAAGTTATTGATTAAGATAATTTTGACCATATTAGAACTAGTATCAAAGGAAAACAGATGGAAAAATTGGTTATAGTTACGGCAAAGGCTACGGAAAGATTCATAGTTCGAGTAGTTAGAAAGACAGAGTTGGAGATGAAGAGGAAAGTAATGCCTAGTCGGGCGGAAAGGAAAAGCAATACTAATATGGTGGAAGCGGCACTAGCCGACCGCTGCTTCGAGCTACTGGACAAGCAACCCACCAGAGATAGCGAAAGGTCGGATATAGGCCTTGTAATAGGCTGCGACGCCAACGCCCACCACACCCAATGGGGGAGTTCGGATACAAATGTAAGGGGTGAGTCATTATTCAGCTTCATCGTAAACTCTAATCTTCTTATCTGCAATCGGGGCAATGACCCTGCGTTTATAATTAAGAATAGACAAGAGGTAATTGACCTAACATTAGTGTCTCACAAACTGTCAGACATAGTAAAGGACTGGAAAGTTCTGGGGGACCATTCCTTTTCGGACCACAGGTACATCGAGACTACATTTACATTTACTACTACATCTCTCGAGAGTCGAAAACCCACTGTCTTTGTTAACCCTAGGAAAGTCAACTGGGAAAAATATGGCACAGAAATGGACGGACTACTTCCCTCCAAGGCACCAATTTGCCTGAACACAGAGGACGACCTAAATCGCCTAGTGGACAGGTTCATTAAAGCATGCAACACGGTTTTCACGGCAGCATGCCCATTAAACCAACACAAGGGGAAAAAGAAACCCCCCTGGTGGTCAAAACATATAGATATCCTACGAAAAAGCTGCAGGTCCCTTTTGAATAGGGCCTAAAGCGCTAACGAGGAAGAACACTGGGCAGATTACAAAAATAGTTTGGCTCTATACAAAAAAGAAATTTGACAGGAAAAAAGGGCCTCGTAGCAAAAATTTTGTTCTGAAATCGAGGTCGGAAGCTGCAAGACTGCGCAAGATTTTCTCCAAAACGACCCCCTCGGTGGGTTAGTTTAAAAGAGAAGCGATGGTACAATGGACCGACTCACTTCCCTAGTGAGGGTTCGATCATCTCAATGGAGCATATCTTCTCAAAACGGAACGTAAACTGGGCAATAAACAGTTTCGATACGTTCAAATCCCCTGGTCCGGACCAGATCATTCCGGCCCAACTACAAAAAGCCGGAGACACAGCCATCAACTGGCTGCAATGTATTTTTAAGAAGATACTGGTAGTGGGGACCATACCACAAGAATGGCTCAAGGCAAAAATAGTCTTCATCCCTCAAGCAGGTAAAGCCTCGCACTCGGAGCACAGCATGCCTACCGGAAAAGAAAATCCACGGAGACGGCACTTCACGAAGTAATTTCAGGGATAGAGAAATCACTTTACCTCAAAGAATACTCTCTAATCGGTTTTCTAGATAGCGAGGGAGCTTTCAACAACGTCATAACTGGTGCCATTACGGAAGCGCTGACTGACCTTGGGATGGATCGTCACTTGGTGATGCTCATTGATCAATTGCTCACATGCTGGACGGTGACATCATCGATGGGATCGTCCACTCAGTCAAGGTATGTCAGTAGAGGCACACCGCAAAGTGGTGTGGAACATAGCAGTCACCAAGATTCTAAGTGACCTCAAGGGCGGGGAGGATTGGCTGTAAAGTCGTGGCATACACGGACGACATGGCAATTATCTTCTCGGGAAAATACCCTCAAACACTCTGCGACTTAATGACCGCAATGCTCGCGAGACTGTCATGGTGGACAGAATCGCAAGGTCTTGGAGTTAAATCCTCAAAAATGGAACATGTGCTATTCACAAATAAATACAAGATTTCGCTTCTCAACCCCCAATGTTAAACGGATGCAGGCTCTCCTTCAGCGACAGTGCTAGTTACCTAGGGTTGGTAATTGACAAGAAGCTAAATTGGAAGCTGAATATCAAAGACAGAGTGAAGAAGGTCACGATAGTCCTCTACACTTTCAAAAAAGCTATTGGCTTAAAATGGGGCATGAAGCCAAGTATAGTCCAATGGACTATATCTAGCAATAGTTAGACCAATAATACTCTATGGAGTTACAGTGTGGTGGCTGGCCTTATCAAAAAAGACGATTACCAGATAACTTAGCAGAGTTCAACAAACTGCTGCCCTTTGTGTCTGTGGAGCTCTTCGCACAACTCCAAATGTTGCGCTAGATTCCGTTCTATGCCTCCAAAACCTTACTCTTGCAAGAAAAGAGCGGGCAGAGATGGCAGCAATAAGTCTAAGAAACTCCGATTTATGGGTTCCAGAGCACATAGGTCACTCTTCAATACTAAACCGCAGTTCCGTCCCCATGAAAACGGACTACTGTGTCCCAAGGGAATACACAGACACCCCTTTCAGTCATTGCTAACAGAGACGAATGGCTCAAGGGATCTTCAGGCCCAGATAAGGCCATAAGCACATTCATCGATGGATCGAAGCTGGATAACAAGGTCGGAGGAGAAATCTACTTCGAACAGCTAAGCATACGGCACTCCTTCAGGCTCCCAGATCACTGTAGCATCTTCCAAGCGGAAGTCATTGCGATCAGGGAAGCATTAAATTGCCTTCAAAAAGAAAATCACATGCGGTACCGCAATGGGCCGAAACCGGCCTAAGTGTATCGGGCTCCTGTGGAGCTTAACAGACGCCTTAACCTAACCTTACCTAAAGAGACAGGAGTTAAGAAGAAAAATGAAGATTCTCAGGACTACATCGATATCGACTATCGTTGCTGGCAGTTGTGTCTTCACCTCGCTCCGCCTAAATAATTTTATTTTTGTGATCAAAGGAAAGTAATTGTGTTGTAAAATCGCTTACTGTGTTTTAAACTGATCGTGCAACTAATTACTATCCGTGTTTATTCTTTTATCGTGCATTTGTGCAGTTAATTCCAATTGCAATGGCAATTTTGCAATTTTTGCGCATTCTTTCTAGCCCCACTCGTTCTTATGCTCAGCTGATTTGTTGTTGCTATATGCATTGTATGCTGCACTCTCCCTGAGCCGCTGTCTAATTTTATACGACTACTTTGTCTATCATCTGTTTATTTTTCATACATACATATACCGGGCCTGCCGAATTCTGTTTCTCTCGGTGTTATTTGTATTCTTTTCTCAAATTTTGTTACTTTTGTGTATTTATTTTCAATTTTCAATTCCTATTGTGAATTCTTAACTTCTCTGCACTTTCTTAATCGCAGCAGTTTTGTTGTTGCCTATTCTAGTGCGGTGCGCTTGCTCTCTCTGTACCGCTCTCTGTTTTTATCCACCCTCCTCTTATCTGTTATCTGTCTCTCCGTACACTTTCCGTTATTGTGATTGTTTTGTTCGTTCTTGCGCGCGCAATTGTGTAACACAAGCTAAAATCATCTGTGCCCCACACCGACTTATATTTTACCTTTCTTTTTTTCTTTTTCTTTACATATTTATTGTTTCTAATATCAAACAATGACCACCTGTTGTGCTAAACGCTGCGACGGTAACCGTTCGGTAGCTACACGTCAAACATTTATTTTCTGCTGGTTGTGTGAAAACACGGCTCACGTTAGCTGCGCGGGTTTTAGTCAGATCGGTGGTCGCGTTGTCGATCTAATTAAGACCCGCTGCGGTCTCAACTGGACTTGTTGGGATTGCAGGGCAGTTGAAGCCGATATGCGAACATTTATGAGACAGACTCATAACGAATTCGCTGCTGTCCACTCGGAATTTCGAAAATTGCAGGATAAGTTTACCTCAATGGAAGCTCATTTCAAAAATCTTAAAATTTTAAATGAGTCTCCAAAGCGAAAAAAGGTTTCACCTAGTTTGCCCAGTGTTCACAGTTCTAATTCTCTTGCAGCTAAAGACTCTGATGTTCCGCCTATCAGTTCGCCAGCCTTGATCGACTTTGGCGCCAAGGTAATCGATGTACAGGCAACTACATCGAAAAAGGCGGCTGGCTCTTCACATGTTGGCTGTTCACCTGTGCCTGTGTCTGCCAAGGATGTCCAACCCGATAGTATTGCTCATCCAGTGCCTGTGATTGCCCAGGCTGTCCAACCGGGCAGTTATGATCATACAGATGTCTGCATCACTGTTCCCCCTACGGAAGTTGATAATGCTGTCAGCATGGAAGTCGAAGTAGTTCCTTCCCCACCCGCTCGCACTGGCTCCTCAGCCAGCGCTATCACATCTGCTCCTCGGGTAGAACCCGCCTCTGCCTCACCCTTAAACCATGTGACCCCTCTTGACCGATCTACTCTTTTCGCTGTCGCTCCTCTAAAATCTATTTTCGTCTCACGTCTTATGGAATCGGCTACGGATGCTATGGTTCGAGAGTATATTTTCTCTAAATTAAACATTAATAGCTCCTCTGACATAGTAGTTACTAAATTTTCTTTTAAAGAAAAACGTAGTATTTCCTCCTTTAAAATTCTTGTTCCGGAGAGGTTTGTTAGACTGTGTTGGAACCCTCTTTCTGGCCAGAGCACACTATCTGTCATATTTTCAATAGTCGATCACGGTCTTCGCAACCCGCTCCTCGGGTAGGAATCCTTCCAACTCCTTCTACCGATCTTCCATCCACTTCAAAAAACTGAATACTTCCCCACCTCTAAGGATCACTTATCCGAATGTACGTGGCCTGTGCAGTAAGCTCACCAAACTACATGCTGATAGTGCAACTTTTGATTTTGAAATTATCGCCTTCTCTGAAACATGGCTCAATTCCTCAATCTCGGACTCCGAGATTTTTGTAGATAATTTTAACATATATAGATCTGATCGACCATCTCGAGGTGGCGGCGTCCTAATTGCTGTTCGTTCCGACTTAACTTCCCAACCCTTTTCCATCGATGAGCTCAACACCATTGAAATTATCGTTGTTAAAATTCGTCTGTGTTCTTTTAATTTATTCATATCATGCTCTTACATCCCACCGTCCTCTGAATTTACAACTTATATGCTTCACGCTGCCCATATCCAGTCCGTTTCGTTTCAGCTTGGTGATTCTGATCGTCTTATTGTCCTCGGTGACTTTAATCTCCCTAATGTCACTTGGTCCCCATCCAAAGACTGAAACTTAATGTTCCCATCTATGCAGCATGACTTTGTTGATTCTCTGTCCGATACATCGTTAGGCCAGGTAAATGGCATACGCAATAGCATGTGTAGGACCCTTGATCTCGTCTTCACTACCGATGCCTCGAGCACTTTGGTTTGTCAAGGATCACCTCTATCATTCCCCGAGGATCCATACCATCCCACACTTTCAATTGATTTCATGTTACCATCTTCAAGCCCTATACAGTCGTTTATTAAGCCTTCAAATATTTATTGCTTCAAGAAGGCTGATTTCCTCTCCTTGAATACTGCCCTATCTCAGATAGATTGGTCATTCCTTGACGATTTCCAGGAAATCGAGTCTGCCACGAATGCATTCTATAGCTCTATTTTTTCCATCTTTCCCATGCATGTTCCTTTAGTTACCCCCTCCAGAAATCTGTCTGGTCCTATCTGGTTCACCCCTAGATTAATAAATCTGAAGAATTTAAAATCCCGTATGTACAAGAAGTTTAAAAGATCCGGTATGCAATCAGACTTTTCGAAGTACTCAATTGCAAAATCGAAATTTTCCTTATTTACTTTGTGCTACAACAGATACTTGACCCAATGCAAGCTTAACTTTAAACGTGACCCTAAACAATTCTTCAGGTTTGTTAATTCTAAACGTAAATCCTCCCGATTTCCTTCTTCTCTACACTTAAATGGTAGTTATGCCGATAAGGATTGTGATATTGCTGATCTATTCGCTTCCTTCTTCCAACGTTGCTACTCTGTCCCTTCTATTAACTTTCCCTCTATCCTAGCCTCATCGAACGACTTTAGTAGTAGTTACTCTTATCCTATTCCTATAAATAGTTCCAACTGTATCCTTCCCCCCTTCATCGACTATGATGGTCTCCTAACAAATTTAAAATCGTGCAAGTTTTCGTTCTCCACTGGGCCAGACTCGGTTCCGAGTGCTGTTCTAAAACTTTGCGCTGAATCTCTTTGTGTGCCTCTCCTAAAACTTTTCAACTTGTCTCTCAAGACTGGTGACTTTCCCACCGTCTGGAAAGAATCTTTTATAGTACCCTTTCATAAGAAGGGATCTAAATCTGATGTCTCTAACTACCGCTGTATTTCCAATTTATCTGCCATTCCTAAACTCTTTGAAAAAATAATCACTTCTCAGCTGCAACATTTTTGTAGTTCTGTATTCTCTGAATCTCAGCATGGATTTATTAAACGTCGCTCAGTTTCCACTAATCTCCTTGAATTTTCCACCTTCGTAACTTCGGGTTTTGCTAAACAGTGTCAAACTGATGTCGTTTATACTGACTTTAGTAAAGCCTTCGACTCTGTTAATCATAATCTACTTATTCATAAACTGTCTCTTCTAGGGTTTCCGACTAAGCTTCTATATTGGACTAATTCCTACCTTTGTAACCGCTCTCAGCGTGTCTGCTTTAACTCCTCTCTCTCTAAACCTGTTATTGTCTCATCGGGGGTTCCTCAAGGTAGCCATCTGGGTCCCTTGCTATTTAACCTATTTATTAACGATCTTCCACAAATGTTATCTCATTCCCGTGTCCTAATGTATGCTGATGACGTTAAGCTATGTTTTTCCTACTGTGACCCCTTGTCACCACTATCCTTGCAATCTGATCTTGATGCCCTTAACAACTGGTGCCTAATCAACATTCTACCTCTTAACATTTCTAAATGCTATATAATGACTTTTCACCGCAATAACCCATACCTTTTCGACTACTCTATCAATAACTCTATCCTTCAACGCCTTTTCAAAGTTAACGACTTGGGCATTACCTTTGTACCTAATCTATGTTTCAACTCTCATATCTCTACTATCTCTAACAAAGCCAAAGGAGTCCTTGGATTTGTCAAAAGATGGTCTAAGGAATTAACTGACCCGTATACTACAAAACTTCTGCATGTTTCTCTGGTCCGGCCTATCTTAGAATATGGTTCTTGTGTCTGGTCTCCTCATTACCAAAAATTTCAGGATATGCTTGAATCAGTACAAAAACAGTTCCTCATCTTTGCCCTCCGGGGACTCAATTGGGACCCTTCGATCCATCTCCCTTCTTATGAAAGTAGGTTGCGCCTAATTAATCTCAACTCTCTTAAGTCCCGTAGAACCTGCCAAGGAGTTCTCTTCCTCCATAAGCTTCTCTCTGGTGAGGTCGAATCGACTGCCCTCATCAACCTTATTAGTATTGCTGTTCCTTTCCGCCCGACTAGGCATTACTTCCCTGTTCATCTCCAACTCTGGCTTTCTAACTACTCGGATTATGAATCTTTCCGTAGCCTTTGCCGTAACTATAACCAATTTTTCCATCTGTTTTCCTTTGATACTAGTTCTAATTTGGTCAAATTTATCTTAATCAATAACTTAATTTAATTTAAATAGCTTTAATTTAGAAATGTTCGGCTACCGGCTCTTCTCTTACCTAAACTTGGCTGTTGGTGGGATCTCATCGGCTACTGAGCCGATAATCAGCCCCACCGGGTCTGAGTATTGGCTTTGGCCCTTTAGTATAATTATTTGATATGTAATTTTACCCTTATAGTTTAACTATACATTGTTAAACTTTAAACAAAATAAACAATAAACATAAAGAGTGAGACGGTTTTTCACAATTATTTAGTGATATTATAAATAGTATAAATGGTCTGAGTACATCTCTAAAATTTACGTTTTTGAAAATGATAATAGAGGGGGACGAAAAAAGTATGGTTCCTCACCTATTGACAGGTCTAATCGAGAATTATAATGCCGCTTGGGAATTGCTGACCCGCCGGTATAAAAATAATCTAAAAATATTTTTACGTCAGCTGAATCGTTTGCTAGATTTACCAATGCTAGACAACGATTCAGCAAAACATATAAAATTGTTTTCGGACTCAATAAATGAGGCGATTCATCTTATTAAATTAAAGTCACAGTTAACATAAGAAGTTGATGTGATATTTGCCCACATTATATTAAAAAAAATTCAATAAAAATTCCTTACAATTATATGAAAGTCATATAAAAAAGACTAAAGAAATTCTAACATTACCCGATGTAATGGAATTGCTAGAACAACAGTACATGTCTCTTTACTCATCACAGGAGGAAGAGAAGAAGGCGTTGAAAAAAGTAGTGCAATATAGTAGCAGCATAAAAGAAAATTGACGACTATGTAAAATGACCATACAATAATGCAATGCTATAAATTCTGATGTGGAAGAAGATGTTTGCGAAAAGCACTTCTTGGAAATCACAAAAAGGGATAAAAATGGAAGATGTGGTAAAAATACCATTATATTGTTACTTATAGTTTTACGTCGATTTTGTTAATGAAGGCAATTAATGTTTGGTACAAGTTTATGTTTTCTTTTTCGAGGAATTTGTAAAATCATTATATTTTCTCAGAAATGGGAAGTTTTGTCTTGTTGAGTTGTAGCACTAACCATAAACTATATAGATGGGACAGTTCATACATGTAGGTGTCCGCAGCGAATCGACTGGCATCACATTTTAGGTCGATAACTTCTAATCGTGGCGGTCACTTTGAACTCTCCTCCTCAACACAACGCATGCTTGCAAAACTTAAACATACTCAAACATAAACTACTCAAATTAACATTCGATTAGATTTTTTTTTAAACAAAAGCGATTACAAATTTATGGTGCTTAACTTTGGCTAAGTTCTTTGTGAGGACATCTGCTATCATCTCATCGGTTGATAGATACGCAATGTCGACTTCACCTCTCCTGAGAACTTCTCGAATATGATGTACTTTGACGTCGATGTGTTTTGTACGTCCATGAAACATAGGATTTCTAGCCAGTTGCTGCGCTCCAATGTTGTCGCCGTACATCTGAATAGCTGACTCCTTGGACAACAGCCTTAAGTCGATGAGTAGGTTGCGAAATTATAGCGCCTCTTCTGCTGCAGATGATAAGGTGATGTACATACTCGGCCTCCGTGGAACTGAGCGCGACTGTCGAATGCTTTCTTGACTCCCAAGCAATCGCTCCTCCTGCCAAGGTTCATACATAGCCAGTGAATGACTTTCGGCTTGTCATATTACTCGCACAGTCTGCATCGACAAAACACTTAATTGCCTTGCATTGCTTTGTGTAGCATATCTCCCAGTACATCGTTTTTACCAAATATCTAAGGATATGCTTGGCTGCGGCTTCGTGCTCGAAATGAGGGGTAACGAACCCCAAGGGGGCGTTACATTTCACCACGCCGCACCAGCAATGGAGGACTTATAAACTTAAGATTAAGAATTACCTACATTTGTAAAAAATTAAGCCATGACATACAATATACGAGAACTCTCCAAACCACCCACTTTTCTTCCACCGCACGCACGCCGTTCGACCACGTGACTACCCCCTACACCCATCCATAACTCTCCTACCTCTCCCTCCATTGTGACCCAAAAACTTTCCCCTCCCACTAAGGTTCGATGCGGTGGATTTCTTTTCGACAAAAGAAATTGACCATCGGTGCATCGTCAGCACATATCCCCCCACCCATAAGTTTAAGTTAGCTAGTTCGATCCGCGGATGCTAGGTTCCGAGCGTTCTAGCGAAAGAAGTGCAAGACACTTACTCGGGAACTCGGGCGCGAGTTAGACGTTGCTCCGCGTAGCAACCTACCTTCAATTTATCGCATACTATACACTCATACGTTAAATCAACCAACATAAAGAATTCAATAAAGTGTTAACCCATCTGAACGAACCCACTGAGTAAGTCTATTTGTCGGGCGGGAATTTATATCTTAATATACAGCCAAGAACACTGCGGTACGGGCCCACTTGAATTCTAAATTTACTCTTGATCTTCCGTTAGGCCCAACGAGTGTGACAACGCCTCGTATCCCGTATCTTTCTCGACCCCACGAGTGTGACCACGCCTCGTGTCCTTTATTACCCTCATATCCTCTCAGTCCAAATCTTACTGGCACGATTACGCCTCATTCTCCCCCACTCTTGTCTCTCATCTAGTTAGGGCCAACCCCCGTTTCCAGCAGAGGTTCCTGCAATCTACAAATTTCTTGTAGTAGGATCCTGGGAAGACTGAGCTTACCTCAGCCTGAAATAGGAATATTACAAGTGGCGCCCGAGCAGGGACCTGTAGGAAACTTTAGCAAGGGGTGTGGATTAAAAACCCACGGCCACTAAAATTCAAGCCATTGGCGGACAGATCAGCCTCACGATCTCCGCAGACTCGCAAACTCAAACTCCGACCGCGATAAAACAGTACTGCGCCGCGCAAAACCTCTAGGAAAACCCCACAACTCTAACGATGCGGGTCGCGTGAACGACAGTAAATACACACGGAGTGTCGGTTCGCTCAAGGACCGATCCCTTTCATAATACGCGAGTGACTCCAAAAGAAAAAAAACACACTACTATGGACCCCAACACGGAGAAAAATTCAGGTGAGTACTACTCTGGGGATTTTGTCGCTAATCCGGGGGTAGGCACCGGCTGGATTTACAAGCGCCGCCGGGAAGAGCTAGAAAGGTTCGCGATCGAATTCGGGTTCACCACTGAGGGCACTGTAGAGGAGATGCGGAGAAGCTTCGCCGCATTATTTGATGAACCTTTCTTCTATTGGTGAACCGGCGGATATACGCAATTGTGCTAACCACTTTCACGTATGACGACGAATTCTGTATGATTGTGAGAATGGGATTTTTCTCAACATAACTGAGGATTTTGAGGCCAATGTCTGGATTCTTGTTGCAAGAACGACGGGCCATTGAACCACAACAGCGAATTTAAGTCGGCCACCGATGATCCTCGAGATACGAAATCTGCAGGATTTTCTTTGGTGGGCACATGTCTCCATAGGGCTGCCGAAGTAATGTCCTGTATCTCAGCAACTCGATTCGACACAAATGTTGTTAGTTGGGAGGGATGAGTTTGTAGCCAATGTAGGATTACTTCCGAATCTGACCACAACACGACCTTCTCTATGGGACAGTCTGTTATGGACCGAACCTCCTCCCACAACTTTGCTAAAAGATGAGCTGCACATAGCTCTAATCTTGGAATTGTTTTGGTCTTTAAGGGTGCCACCCTAGATTTTGCCGTTAGTAGTTTAACGGACAATCCATTAGCATGGGAAACCCGAACGTGCACACAACAGCCATATGCTCGCGTGGACGCATCTGTAAACCCATGTATTTGACATCGAGTGTTTGCGCTGGCTCCTATAAATCGTGGAATGGTGACGTCATGCAATTTTTGCATATCTAAAGCCATCAATTCCCACTTTTTATGTACGTTCGAGGGAATGGGATCGTCCCAACCAAGGCTTAATAGCCAAATTTCCTGCAAGAATATCTTTGCATTTGTAATTACTGGACATAGCAGGCCTAAGGGATCAAAAAGACTGGCTATGACAGATAATATTGCTCTCTTGGTTGTGGTTTCAGACGAGACAATTGGCTTCAGACTATATTTGAAAATGTCTGTCTGAGGGTTCCATATCAGACCAAGAGTTTTACAATCTTGCTGATCTCCATTCGTAATGACTATATTTTCTTGCTGACTATCGACTAGTTGACAGTTAGCAGCCCATTTAGTCAGCACAAATCCTGATGGCTCTAGGATTTCAACCAATTGTTGACGCAATATACTTAGCTCGGATTTTGTGTCTGCTCCTGTAAGGAGATCATTCACATAAAAATCCGACGCAAGACACTTCGCGCCAATTGGATGCGAATTTGCATGAGTGTCGCTCAGATACTTCAAACACCGTACAGCAAGAAATGGTGCGCTGGCAGTACCATACGTCACTGTATTGAGTCGGAACACTTGCAACGGGTCCGAACTTGTCCGTCTCCAAATAATTAATTGGAATTGGCGCTGCGCCTCGTCAACTTGGACTTGACGGTACATCTTTGTTATGTCTGCTGTAAGAGCGTATTTGCGACAGCGAAATCTCAGCAACGTGGCATATAGGCACGGCTGGATGGTTGCTCCAACCATGAGCAAGTCATTGAGCGCCACTTGGCTCGTAGTTTTGCACGACGCATCAAAGACCACTCTGAGCTTAGTGGTTGTACTTTGAGGTCGTTCCACGCACTGATACTGTTCGGTTTTGCATCACTGGTCCCAAGGTGCCAAAACTCTCCAATCTAGGCTCTCTCGGACCATTGGCGTTCGTGCGTACCCACAGCATAGGTCTTGCGAGCGACGTGCGTGGGAGAGAGAGTTAGTCTGCTTGCGAACGTCACCGAACACAGCATCACACCGATCTAGAAGACGCCGTTATCTACTGCTGTTGTCAAAACCATTTGAAATCGTTTATCATTAAATTTTAAATTAAATATCACCAAAGTGTTTGCACTGGCTCCGGGAACCCCTCCTCATTGTCCTCTGGATATTCTGCTTATATTCACGGGACACAACTATTCATGGTGGCCCATGGGGGGAACCCAGCCGCAAAACACTAACAATTTCACGAACATGTTTCGACGCAGTTAAATCGCGGGCGAAAGGGTGCAGTGGAGGAATGCAATAACCGCAATAACTGTGCAACCAAAGCAAGCGGTGCTTGCGCTTGATGCCCCGCTCTCTTCGCTAACGTTTCAGTGCTTGCATTGCTGTACGCCTCGCTCTCTTCGCCCACGGCTCAGCGCCCTCGCTTTCTTCGCCGTCAGCTCTTCGCTAATCTCATTGCTTGCGTTTGGTGGGGGTAAGTAAAGAGAGTTTGAGTGAGTTTGTGTGCGAGATCAGTACCTAGAGTTTCTTAACGAATTTTTTATTGAGTTGTGCAAGCGTTAAAGTTTAACGTAATATAAATATGACGGATCCAGATTCGAACCATTTGTCAGTACAAAGGCTGGTGAGGGTGCAGAAAGATCGCCACCAGTCTTTAAAATCCACATTACAGAACTTTAGGAAAGATTCAGAATCGAGGAAAACGCGTATTTACTTTCAGAAGCGTATGGAACAAGTGGAAGGCTTGCGGAGGGCATTTCGTGAAACTCACGAAGAGCTTCTCAATTTGGATGGGTATGACGAGTCGGATTATTGTACGAAAATGTTTTCTTCCGAGTTTGAGGAACGTCATATGGAAGTGGTCTGTGTCTTAGCTGAGGAGTCCGAGAAGCGGTTTCCTGTAGCGGCAAATCTGCCCACCCTCTCATCCGAAAGACACACTGTCACACCAGAAGTTCACTTAAAAATGCCACACATGCCAGTTCCCAAATTTTCTGGTGCGTGTATTGATTGGCCAGGGTTTTATGACGCGTTCTTGAGCTTGATCCATGACAACTCTACTTTAAGCGGTGTGCAAAGGTTGCATTTTCTCAAGGAGGCTCTCCCGCCAGGTCGGGACAACGATATTCGCCAAATGCAGCTCACGGACGGTAATTATACGGTGGCGTGGAATATGATGGTCAAGAGATACAACAACTCTCGCCTAGTATTTTCACATCATATGAACGCCATCTATGCTCTTCCCAGACTGCAAAAGGAGACTGCAGAGTCCATACGGACTATGCTCAGCACGGTCAATGTCTGCCTGGCTGCGTTCCGCCGCATCCAAGCCTTGGATGGGGAGCGCAACCACTGGCTGGCCCACTACTTGGCATCAAAGTTACCAAAGGAGACTCATAGGGCGTGGGAGCATCATCAAGGCAGCAGCTCCACCGTGCCCTCGTTCACGGAATTAGAATCGTTTCTGAACGACCGGCTTTTCATAATGGATGCGATCGAGAACCGCAGCTCGTCGTACGACTCCAATACTTCGCCGGGCTCGTCAGACTCCACTAAGCGTGTTCGAGTACATAACGTGCAGGACCGACCCAAGCGCTCAACTGTCCAATGCCTTCACTGCAACGGCGACCACATTCTACGTCGTTGTCCAGCCTTTCTGGCCCTAGACTGCTACAAGCGCAAAGACATTGCGAACAAAGCGAAATTGTGTCTTAATTGCTTAAGCCGATCCCACACACTTTCCCGCTGCACCAGCACTAAGGGTTGTCAAGTGTGCGGGCAACGGCACCATACGTTGCTACATTTCCCCGTCACTTCACAAGGTCAACCCTCGAACCTGTCGCTACCGAGTACTGCCCGGCCTACGACACCGCAGTCAATCATGCCTTCGACCAGCAATCCAGTTTGCCCACCTGGTCAATCACACAGTGAGTCATATCGTTGCTTTTCAGCCACTTCGTCGGACACTCCTAAGATTCTCCTCGCAACCGCGCGTATCCTCATACGGAATCCGATCAATGGACTTCAAGCTGTCATCAATGCTCTCATCGACCAAGGATCCGAGGCAACAATTGTAACCGAGCATGTGGCACAGTCCCTTCATCTAAAAAGAACGGGTACCCGCGCCTCCATTATTGGGGTGGGTCACGGGGGTGCTCGCCGCAGCAAGTATATGGTGAACTTTCAAGCGTTCAGCAATATTAATCCACAGTTTTCTTTAGATATCGGCTCGGCATATGTGCTCAGTACATTAACGTCGTATCTACCTAGTGAAAGTTTCTCTCCGAAGCGCTGGGATCACATCCAGGGACTCCAGCTGGCAGACCCTCAATACTACCGATCAAAACGAGTTGATTTGATATTGGGAGTTGATGTGATGGCACAAATCATGTTGCCTGAAACCAGGATTGGAGGGCCTAACGAACCTATGGCGCAGAACACGCATTTTGGTTGGACACTATTAGGACAAACGCACGGGATGGAAGGAACTGCTCAGCTACGGTGCCATCAAATATCTGTAGAGACGGAATCGCTACTGAGGAGGTTTTGTGAGGTCGAAGCTGTACCGGAACGATCCACAGTCACCGAAGAGGATCTGTGGTGTGAATCGTTTTTCCAGAAGACATATGTGCGCAGGCCAGATGGACGCTACGTAGCAAGGCTTCCGTTCAAAACGTATCGGGATCCAAGCATGGTTCTAGGAAGATCTCATCAAATGGCACTCAATCGTTTCTTGCAGATGGAAAGGAGGCTGTCTAAGGCCCCTGAGCGATGGAAGCGATATAGCGACGAAATAGAGGAGTACTTCGCATTGGGTCAGATCAGTCCGGCGGTGGGCACTGAACGCAGTTTGACCATTCGAAAGTCCAGCCATGCACACATCACGTCGTGCGTGCTGCCACACCACGCCGTCTTTAAGGAGGAGAATATGTTCACAAAGCAACGTATCGTTTTCGATGCTTCTGCCAGAACTAGCAATGGACGCTCCTTGAACGATATACTTTGCACAGGTCCTACGCTTCAAAACGACATGTCTTCGGTGATCCTGAATTGGCGGAAATATCGCTATGTATTCACAGCGGATATACAGAAAAAGTATCGTTGCATTGACGTTCACCCTGACGACGCGCATTTTCAGCGGATTTTATGGTGGGCGGAGGATGGAGTCATCAACACGTACGCATTGTCGACGCTGACGTTTGGAACAGCCTCGGCGCCATACACGGCTATCAGAGTCATTCATCAATTGGCTCAAGATGAACGAGGTTCGTTCCCGAAGGCTGAAGAAGTCCTCATGAACGAGATATGCGTGGACGATATCTTATCGGGCGATCAGACCATAGAAGGAGCAGAAGTAAAGAAGGCTCAAGTTGAGGCGTCTATAAAATCCGCCTGCATGGAATTGCGCAAATGGTCCAGCAACGATTCGAGGCTGTTGCGCTCGATTCCGGCAGAGCATCGCTGCAGTCAAACGCTATTGAGCTGGGATAACAGTGATCCCATAAAGGCTTTAGGGATGTACTGGCTCCCCAGAAAGGACTGCTTTAAGTTCAAAATTAACTTTGAATTTGCAGAAAGTTCAACCAAAAGGACCATATTATCCAGCATCGCCAGGCTCTTTGACCCGCTAGGGTTAATCGCGCCGGTCATCATCTCCGGGAAGCTGATCCTGAAGGAGGTAACCATGGCCAAGGCTGCGCGTGCAGATGGTACAAGGGCGTCCCTGGAGTGGGACGAAGCAGTTCCCGAACCTCTCGCAGAGCGATGGAGGGCATTTCGCGACTGCTTGCAGAGGATCGGCGATATCAGCATTGGTCGATGGGTCCATTACTCACCGGAATCGGTTGCGTCGATGCAACTGCATGCGTTCTGCGATGGGTCCTCGACGGCATATACAGCGGCCGTGTATCTCCGAGTGGAACATGTCGACGGGTCATGTTTCGCATCCCTGCTTATGGCCAAAGCAAAGGTCACTCCCTCTAAGCCTTTGACCATCCCGCGTACAGAGCTAAGCGGTGCGGTATTAGCCATCAAGCTCGTAAAGTGGATAGTGGCTTCTCAGCGGATATCGTTGCTTCCTATTAAAACATTTTATTGGACCGATGCTACGATTGTCCTGCATTGGTTGCAGGGTGACGTTAATAGGTGGAAAACATTCGTCGCCAACAGAGTTGCCTTTATATTGGAGCATTCTACACCAAGTGAATGGGGTCACGTGAGCACAACAGAGAACCCAGCAGACTGTGCGACGAGAGGACTCGCCCCAGAGGATCTGAAGGATTTCAAATTGTGGTGGAAGGGACCAGGTTGGCTCCTGCACGATAAGTCCTCGTGGCCATCCAAACAGGTGTCGGAGATCTCCTTGGCTGACCCCGCGCTGGAAGCCAAATCGGATAAAATGCACGTACACCATGCTGTCCAGGAACTCTCAGTTACGGAGAGGTTTTCTACGTATACTCAAGCTGTAAGAGTCATTGCCTACATTCTGCGATTCAAGCACAACACGTATAACAAGGGAAACCGGCGCACAGGTCCCTTGAGCATTGAGGAGCTAGACCAAGCTCTGTCTAGTATTGTACGCACCGTCCAACTTGAATCCTTCCCGGCCGATCTAGCCGCCGTGAGAAGGTCCGCGCCATGGCCATCCAGGAGCAAGCTCGTAGGTCTGTCACCGTTCATGGACCACGGCATCGCAAGGATAAGGGGACGTTTGCGTCACTCAGCTTTGCCATACGCTCGACGTCATCCAATCATTCTGCCGGGCTCCCATCACTTCACAACATTGGTCATCAAGAACTCTCATTGTTCGACACTGCATGGAGGTGCGCAGTTGACTTTGGCGTACGCACGCCACCGGTTCTGGATCATCACTGGGAGGCAGGCAGTTCGTCGAGCTTATGGGAGACCTGCCTCTTCATCGAGTCAATCCGCCGAGTCGCCCATTCATCGTGACCGGAGTAGATTATACCGGCTCCATAGAGCTCAAGGCAGCGCGTCTACGAGGCACTAGTGTGTACAAGGGCTACATTGCCATCTTCATTTGTCTGGCGACAAAGGCTGTGCACTTGGAAGCGGTGACAGGCCTCACTACAGAGCATTTCTTGCAGGCTCTGGACAGGTTTACAGGTCGGCGAGGGTTAGTCAAAGACCTATATAGCGACAACGGCACCAACTTTGTCGGTGCGGACAATGCTTTGAAGACTGTGCATGCTCAGCTTCGAAAGGATTTTGATGAGATGATCGCACCTAAGTTGGCATCTCAGCGGACAGTTTGGCATTTTATTCCTCCCCAATCGCCCAACTTTGGTGGATTGTGGGAGGCCAATGTAAAGGCTCTGAAACACCACTTAAATCGAGTCATGGCGGATCGGCGACTCACTTACGAAGAGCTGTCGACGGTGCTCATTACTATCGAGTCGTGTCTCAATTCACGCCCTCTGTGCCCGCTCACGGCTGATGCAGACGACTTGGAGGTGCTGACTCCAGCACATTTTCTAATTGGAGACACGATGTTTGCTCCGCCGGAGTATCGGCCCAAAACCACGTCGTTCCGAGAGCAGTTCCTCCTCCAGCAAACAATGATTCGCCACTTCTGGAAGGGTTGGAGTCGCGACTGGTTAGCTCATCTGCAGCAACGGCCAAAGTGGTGCCAGGAAACAGAAAACTTCAAGCCTAACGACCTCGTGCTTGTCAAGGATGATAGACTTCCGCCATCGCAATGGCTGCTAGGGCGTGTACTTGAGCTTCACCCAGGACAGGACTCATTGGTTCGCGTGGTTACACTCAAAACAGCGCAAGGGCAGTTGAAGCGATCGGTGTCAAAGTTATGTCGACTGCCGATTGAGACATAATCGCACTCGCAATACGCACACTCCAATAAGCACCCTCTAATCTTATGAAAATACACTGGCGCACACATCTTGCTTTTATCTCTCTTTTCTAGAATCCTCAAACCAAGAAGTTTAGCGGATGGTCGCCGCGGGAACACGGAAATCTTAATGCTAGGTCTAGCATTGGCGGGCGGCATGTTCGGTTTTGCATCACTGGTCCCAAGGTGCCAAAACTCTCCAATCTAGGCTCTCTCGGACCATTGGCGTTCGTGCGTACCCACAGCATAGGTCTTGCGAGCGACGTGCGTGGGAGAGAGAGTTAGTCTGCTTGCGAACGTCACCGAACACAGCATCACACCGATCTAGAAGACGCCGCTATCTACTGCTGTTGTCAAAACCATTTGAAATCGTTTATCATTAAATTTTAAATTAAATATCACCAAAGTGTTTGCACTGGCTCCGGGAACCCCTCCTCATTGTCCTCTGGATATTCTGCTTATATTCACGGGACACAACTATTCATGGTGGCCCATGAGGGGACCCAGCCGCAAAACACTAACAATTTCACGAACATGTTTCGACGCAGTTAAATCGCGGGCGAAAGGGTGCAGTGGAGGAATGCAATAACCGCAATAACTGTGCAACCAAAGCAAGCGGTGCTTGCGCTTGATGCCCCGCTCTCTTCGCTAACGTTTCAGTGCTTGCATTGCTGTACGCCTCGCTCTCTTCGCCCACGGCTCAGCGCCCTCGCTTTCTTCGCCGTCAGCTCTTCGCTAATCTCATTGCTTGCGTTTGGTGGGGGTAAGTAAAGATAGTTTGAGTGAGTTTGTGTGCGAGATCAGTACCTAGAGTTTCTTAACGAATTTTTTATTGAGTTGTGCAAGCGTTAAAGTTTAACGTAATATAAATATGACGGATCCAGATTCGAACCATTTGCCAGTACAAAGGCTGGTGAGGGTGCAGAAAGATCGCCACCAGTCTTTAAAATCCACATTACAGAACTTTAGGAAAGATTCAGAATCGAGGAAAACGCGTATTTACTTTCAGAAGCGTATGGAACAAGTGGAAGGCTTGCGGAGGGCATTTCGTGAAACTCACGAAGAGCTTCTCAATTTGGATGGGTATGACGAGTCGGATTATTGTACGAAAATGTTTTCTTCCGAGTTTGAGGAACGTCATATGGAAGTGGTCTGTGTCTTAGCTGAGGAGTCCGAGAAGTGGTTTCCTGTAGCGGCAAATCTGCCCACCCTCTCATCCGAAAGACACACTGTTACACCAGAAGTTCACTTAAAAATGCCACACATGCCAGTTCCCAAATTTTCTGGTGCGTGTATTGATTGGCCAGGGTTTTATGACGCGTTCTTGAGCTTGATCCATGACAACTCTACTTTAAGCGGTGTGCAAAGGTTGCATTTTCTCAAGGAGGCTCTCCCGCCAGGTCGGGACAACGATATTCGCCAAATGCAGCTCACGGACGGTAATTATACGGTGGCGTGGAATATGATGGTCAAGAGATACAACAACTCTCGCCTAGTATTTTCACATCATATGAACGCCATCTATGCTCTTCCCAGACTGCAAAAGGAGACTGCAGAGTCCATACGCATCCAAGCCTTGGATGGGGAGCGCAACCACTGGCTGGCCCACTACTTGGCATCAAAGTTACCAAAGGAGACTCATAGGGCGTGGGAGCATCATCAAGGCAGCAGCTCCACCGTGCCCTCGTTCACGGAATTAGAATCGTTTCTGAACGACCGGCTTTTCATAATGGATGCGATCGAGAACCGCAGCTCGTCGTACGACTCCAATACTTCGCCGGGCTCGTCAGACTCCACTAAGCGTGTTCGAGTACATAACGTGCAGGACCGACCCAAGCGCTCAACTGTCCAATGCCTTCACTGCAACGGCGACCACATTCTACGTCGTTGTCCAGCCTTTCTGGCCCTAGACTGCTACAAGCGCAAAGACATTGCGAACAAAGCGAAATTGTGTCTTAATTGCTTAAGCCGATCCCACACACTTTCCCGCTGCACCAGCACTAAGGGTTGTCAAGTGTGCGGGCAACGGCACCATACGTTGCTACATTTCCCCGTCACTTCACAAGGTCAACCCTCGAACCTGTCGCTACCGAGTACTGCCCGGCCTACGACACCGCAGTCAATCATGCCTTCGACCAGCAATCCAGTTTGCCCACCTGGTCAATCACACAGTGAGTCATATCGTTGCTTTTCAGCCACTTCGTCGGACACTCCTAAGATTCTCCTCGCAACCGCGCGTATCCTCATACGGAATCCGATCAATGGACTTCAAGCTGTCATCAATGCTCTCATCGACCAAGGATCCCAGGCAACAATTGTAACCGAGCATGTGGCACAGTCCCTTCATCTAAAAAGAACGGGTACCCGCGCCTCCATTATTGGGGTGGGTCAGGGGGGTGCTCGCCGCAGCAAGTATATGGTGTACTTTCAAGCGTTCAGCAATATTAACCCACAGTTTTCTTTAGATATCGGCTCGGCATATGTGCTCAGTACATTAACGTCGTATCTACCTAGTGAAAGTTTCTCTCCGAAGAGCTGGGATCACATCCAGGGACTCCAGCTGGCAGACCCTCAATACTACCGATCAAAACGAGTTGATTTGATATTGGGAGTTGATGTGATGGCACAAATCATGTTGCCTGAAACCAGGATTGGAGGGCCTAACGAACCTATGGCGCAGAACACGCATTTTGGTTGGATACTATCAGGACAAACGCACGGGATGGAAGGAACTGCTCAGCTACGGTGCCATCAAATATCTGTAGAGACGGAATCGCTACTGAGGAGGTTTTGTGAGGTCGAAGCTGTACCGGAACGATCCACAGTCACCGAAGAGGATCTGTGGTGTGAATCGTTTTTCCAGAAGACATATGTGCGCAGGCCAGATGGACGCTACGTAGCAAGGCTTCCGTTCAAAACGTATCGGGATCCAAGCATGGTTCTAGGAAGATCTCATCAAATGGCACTCAATCGTTTCTTGCAGATGGAAAGGAGGCTGTCTAAGGCCCCTGAGCGATGGAAGCGATATAGCGACAAAATAGAGGAGTACTTCGCATTGGGTCAGATCAGTCCGGCGGTGGGCACTGAACGCAGTTTGACCATTCGAAAGTCCAGCCATGCACACATCACATCGTGCGTGCTGCCACACCACGCCGTCTTTAAGGAGGAGAATATGTTCACAAAGCAACGTATCGTTTTCGATGCTTCTGCAAGCTCGTAGGTCTGTCACCGTTCATGGACCACGGCATCGCAAGGATAAGGGGACGTTTGCGACACTCAGCTTTGCCATACGCTCGACGTCATCCAATCATTCTGCCGGGCTCCCATCACTTCACAACATTGGTCATCAAGAACTCTCATTGTTCGACACTGCATGGAGGTGCGCAGTTGACTTTGGCGTACGCACGCCACCGGTTCTGGATCATCACTGGGAGGCAGGCAGTTCGTCGAGTGATCAAGAAGTGTATGCGATGTTTCCGGGTGCGACCGCCAACGTCCACCCAGCTTATGGGAGACCTGCCTCTTCATCGAGTCAATCCGCCGAGTCGCCCATTCATCGTGACCGGAGTAGATTATACCGGCTCCATAGAGCTCAAGGCAGCGCGTCTACGAGGCACTAGTGTGTACAAGGGCTACATTGCCATCTTCATTTGTCTGGCGACAAAGGCTGTGCACTTGGAAGCGGTGACAGGCCTCACTACAGAGCATTTCTTGCAGGCTCTGGACAGGTTTACAGGTCGGCGAGGGTTAGTCAAAGACCTATATAGCGACAACGGCACCAACTTTGTCGGTGCGGACAATGCTTTGAAGACTGTGCATGCTCAGCTTCGAAAGGATTTTGATGAGATGATCGCACCTAAGTTGGCATCTCAGCGGACAGTTTGGCATTTTATTCCTCCCCAATCGCCCAACTTTGGTGGATTGTGGGAGGCCAATGTAAAGGCTCTGAAACACCACTTAAATCGAGTCATGGCGGATCGGCGACTCACTTACGAAGAGCTGTCGACGGTGCTCATTACTATCGAGTCGTGTCTCAATTCACGCCCTCTGTGCCCGCTCACGGCTGATGCAGACGACTTGGAGGTGCTGACTCCAGCACATTTTCTAATTGGAGACACGATGTTTGCTCCGCCGGAGTATCGGCCCAAAACCACGTCGTTCCGAGAGCAGTTCCTCCTCCAGCAAACAATGATTCGCCATTTCTGGAAGGGTTGGAGTCGCGACTGGTTAGCTCATCTGCAGCAACGGCCAAAGTGGTGCCAGGAAACAGAAAACTTCAAGCCTAACGACCTCGTGCTTGTCAAGGATGATAGACTTCCGCCATCGCAATGGCTGCTAGGGCGTGTACTTGAGCTTCACCCAGGACAGGACTCATTGGTTCGCGTGGTTACACTCAAAACAGCGCAAGGGCAGTTGAAGCGATCGGTGTCAAAGTTATGTCGACTGCCGATTGAGACATAATCGCACTCGCAATACGCACACTCCAATAAGCACCCTCTAATCTTATGAAAATACACTGGCGCACACATCTTGCTTTTATCTCTCTTTTCTAGAATCCTCAAACCAAGAAGTTTAGCGGATGGTCGCCGCGGGAACACGGAAATCTTAATGCTAGGTCTAGCATTGGCGGGCGGCATGTTCGGTTTTGCATCACTGGTCCCAAGGTGCCAAAACTCTCCAATCTAGGCTCTCTCGGACCATTGGCGTTCGTGCGTACCCACAGCATAGGTCTTGCGAGCGACGTGCGTGGGAGAGAGAGTTAGTCTGCTTGCGAACGTCACCGAACACAGCATCACACCGATCTAGAAGACGCCGCTATCTACTGCTGTTGTCAAAACCATTTGAAATCGTTTATCATTAAATTTTAAATTAAATATCACCAAAGTGTTTGCACTGGCTCCGGGAACCCCTCCTCATTGTCCTCTGGATATTCTGCTTATATTCACGGGACACAACTATTCATGGTGGCCCATGAGGGGACCCAGCCGCAAAACACTAACAATTTCACGAACATGTTTCGACGCAGTTAAATCGCGGGCGAAAGGGTGCAGTGGAGGAATGCAATAACCGCAATAACTGTGCAACCAAAGCAAGCGGTGCTTGCGCTTGATGCCCCGCTCTCTTCGCTAACGTTTCAGTGCTTGCATTGCTGTACGCCTCGCTCTCTTCGCCCACGGCTCAGCGCCCTCGCTTTCTTCGCCGTCAGCTCTTCGCTAATCTCATTGCTTGCGTTTGGTGGGGGTAAGTAAAGATAGTTTGAGTGAGTTTGTGTGCGAGATCAGTACCTAGAGTTTCTTAACGAATTTTTTATTGAGTTGTGCAAGCGTTAAAGTTTAACGTAATATAAATATGACGGATCCAGATTCGAACCATTTGCCAGTACAAAGGCTGGTGAGGGTGCAGAAAGATCGCCACCAGTCTTTAAAATCCACATTACAGAACTTTAGGAAAGATTCAGAATCGAGGAAAACGCGTATTTACTTTCAGAAGCGTATGGAACAAGTGGAAGGCTTGCGGAGGGCATTTCGTGAAACTCACGAAGAGCTTCTCAATTTGGATGGGTATGACGAGTCGGATTATTGTACGAAAATGTTTTCTTCCGAGTTTGAGGAACGTCATATGGAAGTGGTCTGTGTCTTAGCTGAGGAGTCCGAGAAGTGGTTTCCTGTAGCGGCAAATCTGCCCACCCTCTCATCCGAAAGACACACTGTCACACCAGAAGTTCACTTAAAAATGCCACACATGCCAGTTCCCAAATTTTCTGGTGCGTGTATTGATTGGCCAGGGTTTTATGACGCGTTCTTGAGCTTGATCCATGACAACTCTACTTTAAGCGGTGTGCAAAGGTTGCATTTTCTCAAGGAGGCTCTCCCGCCAGGTCGGGACAACGATATTCGCCAAATGCAGCTCACGGACGGTAATTATACGGTGGCGTGGAATATGATGGTCAAGAGATACAACAACTCTCGCCTAGTATTTTCACATCATATGAACGCCATCTATGCTCTTCCCAGACTGCAAAAGGAGACTGCAGAGTCCATACGCATCCAAGCCTTGGATGGGGAGCGCAACCACTGGCTGGCCCACTACTTGGCATCAAAGTTACCAAAGGAGACTCATAGGGCGTGGGAGCATCATCAAGGCAGCAGCTCCACCGTGCCCTCGTTCACGGAATTAGAATCGTTTCTGAACGACCGGCTTTTCATAATGGATGCGATCGAGAACCGCAGCTCGTCGTACGACTCCAATACTTCGCCGGGCTCGTCAGACTCCACTAAGCGTGTTCGAGTACATAACGTGCAGGACCGACCCAAGCGCTCAACTGTCCAATGCCTTCACTGCAACGGCGACCACATTCTACGTCGTTGTCCAGCCTTTCTGGCCCTAGACTGCTACAAGCGCAAAGACATTGCGAACAAAGCGAAATTGTGTCTTAATTGCTTAAGCCGATCCCACACACTTTCCCGCTGCACCAGCACTAAGGGTTGTCAAGTGTGCGGGCAACGGCACCATACGTTGCTACATTTCCCCGTCACTTCACAAGGTCAACCCTCGAACCTGTCGCTACCGAGTACTGCCCGGCCTACGACACCGCAGTCAATCATGCCTTCGACCAGCAATCCAGTTTGCCCACCTGGTCAATCACACAGTGAGTCATATCGTTGCTTTTCAGCCACTTCGTCGGACACTCCTAAGATTCTCCTCGCAACCGCGCGTATCCTCATACGGAATCCGATCAATGGACTTCAAGCTGTCATCAATGCTCTCATCGACCAAGGATCCCAGGCAACAATTGTAACCGAGCATGTGGCACAGTCCCTTCATCTAAAAAGAACGGGTACCCGCGCCTCCATTATTGGGGTGGGTCAGGGGGGTGCTCGCCGCAGCAAGTATATGGTGTACTTTCAAGCGTTCAGCAATATTAACCCACAGTTTTCTTTAGATATCGGCTCGGCATATGTGCTCAGTACATTAACGTCGTATCTACCTAGTGAAAGTTTCTCTCCGAAGAGCTGGGATCACATCCAGGGACTCCAGCTGGCAGACCCTCAATACTACCGATCAAAACGAGTTGATTTGATATTGGGAGTTGATGTGATGGCACAAATCATGTTGCCTGAAACCAGGATTGGAGGGCCTAACGAACCTATGGCGCAGAACACGCATTTTGGTTGGATACTATCAGGACAAACGCACGGGATGGAAGGAACTGCTCAGCTACGGTGCCATCAAATATCTGTAGAGACGGAATCGCTACTGAGGAGGTTTTGTGAGGTCGAAGCTGTACCGGAACGATCCACAGTCACCGAAGAGGATCTGTGGTGTGAATCGTTTTTCCAGAAGACATATGTGCGCAGGCCAGATGGACGCTACGTAGCAAGGCTTCCGTTCAAAACGTATCGGGATCCAAGCATGGTTCTAGGAAGATCTCATCAAATGGCACTCAATCGTTTCTTGCAGATGGAAAGGAGGCTGTCTAAGGCCCCTGAGCGATGGAAGCGATATAGCGACAAAATAGAGGAGTACTTCGCATTGGGTCAGATCAGTCCGGCGGTGGGCACTGAACGCAGTTTGACCATTCGAAAGTCCAGCCATGCACACATCACATCGTGCGTGCTGCCACACCACGCCGTCTTTAAGGAGGAGAATATGTTCACAAAGCAACGTATCGTTTTCGATGCTTCTGCAAGCTCGTAGGTCTGTCACCGTTCATGGACCACGGCATCGCAAGGATAAGGGGACGTTTGCGACACTCAGCTTTGCCATACGCTCGACGTCATCCAATCATTCTGCCGGGCTCCCATCACTTCACAACATTGGTCATCAAGAACTCTCATTGTTCGACACTGCATGGAGGTGCGCAGTTGACTTTGGCGTACGCACGCCACCGGTTCTGGATCATCACTGGGAGGCAGGCAGTTCGTCGAGTGATCAAGAAGTGTATGCGATGTTTCCGGGTGCGACCGCCAACGTCCACCCAGCTTATGGGAGACCTGCCTCTTCATCGAGTCAATCCGCCGAGTCGCCCATTCATCGTGACCGGAGTAGATTATACCGGCTCCATAGAGCTCAAGGCAGCGCGTCTACGAGGCACTAGTGTGTACAAGGGCTACATTGCCATCTTCATTTGTCTGGCGACAAAGGCTGTGCACTTGGAAGCGGTGACAGGCCTCACTACAGAGCATTTCTTGCAGGCTCTGGACAGGTTTACAGGTCGGCGAGGGTTAGTCAAAGACCTATATAGCGACAACGGCACCAACTTTGTCGGTGCGGACAATGCTTTGAAGACTGTGCATGCTCAGCTTCGAAAGGATTTTGATGAGATGATCGCACCTAAGTTGGCATCTCAGCGGACAGTTTGGCATTTTATTCCTCCCCAATCGCCCAACTTTGGTGGATTGTGGGAGGCCAATGTAAAGGCTCTGAAACACCACTTAAATCGAGTCATGGCGGATCGGCGACTCACTTACGAAGAGCTGTCGACGGTGCTCATTACTATCGAGTCGTGTCTCAATTCACGCCCTCTGTGCCCGCTCACGGCTGATGCAGACGACTTGGAGGTGCTGACTCCAGCACATTTTCTAATTGGAGACACGATGTTTGCTCCGCCGGAGTATCGGCCCAAAACCACGTCGTTCCGAGAGCAGTTCCTCCTCCAGCAAACAATGATTCGCCATTTCTGGAAGGGTTGGAGTCGCGACTGGTTAGCTCATCTGCAGCAACGGCCAAAGTGGTGCCAGGAAACAGAAAACTTCAAGCCTAACGACCTCGTGCTTGTCAAGGATGATAGACTTCCGCCATCGCAATGGCTGCTAGGGCGTGTACTTGAGCTTCACCCAGGACAGGACTCATTGGTTCGCGTGGTTACACTCAAAACAGCGCAAGGGCAGTTGAAGCGATCGGTGTCAAAGTTATGTCGACTGCCGATTGAGACATAATCGCACTCGCAATACGCACACTCCAATAAGCACCCTCTAATCTTATGAAAATACACTGGCGCACACATCTTGCTTTTATCTCTCTTTTCTAGAATCCTCAAACCAAGAAGTTTAGCGGATGGTCGCCGCGGGAACACGGAAATCTTAATGCTAGGTCTAGCATTGGCGGGCGGCATGTTCGGTTTTGCATCACTGGTCCCAAGGTGCCAAAACTCTCCAATCTAGGCTCTCTCGGACCATTGGCGTTCGTGCGTACCCACAGCATAGGTCTTGCGAGCGACGTGCGTGGGAGAGAGAGTTAGTCTGCTTGCGAACGTCACCGAACACAGCATCACACCGATCTAGAAGACGCCGCTATCTACTGCTGTTGTCAAAACCATTTGAAATCGTTTATCATTAAATTTTAAATTAAATATCACCAAAGTGTTTGCACTGGCTCCGGGAACCCCTCCTCATTGTCCTCTGGATATTCTGCTTATATTCACGGGACACAACTATTCAGATACGGTATGAAACAATGCGGCTCTACCGGAATTGAGTTTTCTTCTGCCGTCATATGGCCTAACGACCCATATTCCTCCATGAATTCCATAAACATGGATTTCATGGCAGGTTTTTGGCATAATCGCCTTTCTAAAGACAAAAATCGTCTTCTGGCTGTCTCAAATGACGAACCGAGAGATGTCGGGCTTGACTTGAATGGCAAAGAAACTTGCAAGCGACCGGAGGGTAATCGTGTGATGGAGTCAACGAACGATTTTTCACACATAGTTTCTTCGGGGGTACACAGTCTCTCTATAGACGCATTTGGAACATTTTCCAACTCCCAGAAACGTTTGACGAGGTTTTGTAGAGGGCAAAACTCCTGCAACGTGCTCACCATAGAGCATGCTTCGTTGCTTCGGGGTCCGTTGGATCTGCAACGACCAGACACCACCCACCCAAAGACCGTATTTTGCAACGTCAGCGTGTTTTGTTGTTTGAATTGGCCATCTTTCAGTATCTCAAAGAATGCGTCAGCTCCTAGAAGCAGATCCACTCTTTGGGGTTTATGGAAACCTGGATCGGCCAGTGGGAAATCGTTAGGAATTGTCAGCAAGTCTGACGGAACCGCTTTTTCAGGATGGTACGACGTAATCGACTTTAAAACAACAAAGTCAGTGGCTATTTCGAATTGTTGAACTCGAGAGCACACTGTTGTTTGCACAACTTGGTGTGCAGATATGCTCGCCTTTCCGATTCCCAATAAGCTTATGTCTTTGCGAATTCGTTTAAGTTGTAAATACCGAGCGAGCTCCTCGGTAATGAAATTTACTTGTGAGCCAGAATCCAGCACAACCCTGGCTGGCTGTCGCTGACTTGAGCCACCTTTAATGTCCACAATTGCTGTGGCCAGAACTACCTGATCAGAGTAAGCTGCCATGGCATGATTTGACGACAACTGATTCGACCTTTCAGCTGCCACGGCTCCCTGAGACCCAAGCGCATCACGGGCGGTTATCGTTGTCGCCGAGTCAACATTGTAGCGATGCAACAATGTGTGGTGGGGCTTTGAGCATACTCTGCAGTGTATCGACTAGCAGGCTGAGACACTATGCCCTCTTCGCAAGCAATTAATGCACAGGGGAAATCCCTTGGCAAATCTGAATTGAGTCATGACAGACGCTGCTGGCCTCCGCTCCTGGCCTCTGCTTGCTTGAGCTACAGCCAACGCTGTTTTCCCAGAATGCCTATTTTTTGTCTCTTGCGAGCCTTTACGACCCCTTAACCGCCCGGAAGTGGATTCTTCAGCCGACAAATGCTGATAGCGCTTGCTTAATGCAGCTACAAATTCGGACCACGACGGAACCTTTTGGTAATCCAAATTTTCCTTCCATCTTGAATGGGTTTTTGTGTCAACTTTCGACAGAACGAGGAGTATTAGCAGGGCGTGAGCAATAACCTTGTCATCCCCAACTGACAGTAATGATTCGTATATGGCAGATGCCGTGTCAATAAGTGACCGTAATGCACTTGCCGACGGCGCCTGCATCGCCTGTAACTCAAAGAGTTTAGCTACGCCATCAAGGAACATGAGACACTCGTTGTCATAAGCCTGCTTTAAGGCCTCAAGAGCCTTGCAATAGTTCTGATCTGTCACCGGGAAAGCCTTAACAGTGCCTAGTGCTTCGTTCTCTAAACAATTCAAGAGATGGTCGAACTTTACGACGTTACTTAAAGACATGTCACTATCAATGATGCTTGAAAACAAACCAATGAAATTTTTGAATTCAGAATAATTCCCACCAAACTTGGGCAATTTCATCTTGGGCAGGTTCCTTGTATGTGACATGGTGGTATTTAGAACTGATTCGTTCAAACAAGTAGGCGGATTTGGTCTTTTAATAGCCATTAACAACGCTTTAGTTGACACGCACAATTCTTCGGGCTCGGAACGCGATGCTAAATCTGGATCGATATCATCGATTTGCAACTGCAAAGAGAATGCGCGATCTATGTAGCCATCTAATATATTTAAGCGACATTCCAGCTCGAATTGATTGGCCGAGATATTGTTGTTTTGTACTGCTTTCGCAGTTCTGTCAATATCCCGTTTGACTGCGTTTAACTTCCTCAGAAGCACACCTGAATCGTCTTCTTCGACGATAGAAGTATTGCTACCGGAACCACCACGACGTTTTCCAGTCATATTGAAGATACTTTATAATTGTTTTTATTAAACAGTAGATTCCACTCAAGAATCACTCAACCTTTATTAGGCTCTGTTAAACGATTAGAACAGCTGATGCGATGGGACAAGCTGCTGGATTGAGTGAGATGAGCGAATGCAAAAAATCACTCAAGTCTATGTTCGCCCCAAATATGAGAACGGACGCCGTGATGGGAACAGTTCTGGTTGAGTGAGACGAGCGAATGTGAAAAATCACTCAAGTCTATGTTCGCTACAAATATGAGAACGGACGCTATGATGGGAACAGTTTCTAGTTGAGTGAAAGGAGCTAATGCGAATGTGCACTCCAAAGATGAGGACAGATGATGTGAAGGGAACAGTTTCTAAACTGAGTGAGAAAGGCTCCACGAACAAGATTTACCGATCTCAAATTGGAGACTTAGCTCTCTGGCTGTTATGCTGTGTTATATTGCCGAGAGATAGAGAGAGCGAAACGAAATAGCCGCAACAAGCACAAAACTTAGGGGCTGGGCTCTGCTGGCTATGCTCTGCTATGCGATGCAATACATTGCTATGATCGGCTATACTGGCCGTTACGAGAGCGAGAGAACGAGAGAGCACAGAACTATGCATAAAACGAAAGTGCTAGCATAAACCTTTCGTGCAAAGCAGAAACGAAAATCTGTGACGACGACAAGCGAAGGGGGAGGGGAATGATGCGCAGCGGTCAGAGCTTGCGCGCGAAACTATTGCCGTTTCTTCTTTGCTTGTCGGCTCCTCTTTGAGGTGTCGTTGACCACAAGAACAGTGATCACTCAAATTAAACAATATATGTAAATTGAATATATATATGAAGGTATACATACATACATATAACGGGCCTTTCTCTTTGTTAAATACTTTATTAACAGGCCGTTTTATTGTTGGTAATTCTATTGGGCACTTTAATTAACCTGTGGCATTTGTTGAGGGTAATTTGAACAACGATGCATGTCCATACCAACTAGGAATACCAAAGATCAGCACCAAGAGTTTGCGACGATGTGGCGGTCCAGCGGTCCAATGACAAGCAGGAACAGCAACAACAACGAGCGAGGGATGATATCCAATGGAGATATCCAACAAAGCGCCAAGTATGATCCAGTCCAACTTCTATCCAGTACGAGATCCAGAGTCCACCCGGGGGCGCCAAAATGTTTGGTGCAAATCTAAATGTTGCACTTAAACACTGTTTGTGCCGTTAAGCACAGATGATTCGAATATTTGGGGACACGGGAACCGGACAGACCGACAGAAAATACTTGTGCGCTGCTTCGACTTCAGAATAAGAGTGTTTTATTTTAGCAGCGTCGCCCTCTTCATGAGCGGCCGCTGCCAGCATGAGCTCCGTTGGTATAAAAGACAATAACATTTCAGCATAACATTTCTATTCTCTTTCTATTACTACGATTAACACTATAGGCAACGTAATTGCCTCAACAGGGACCCTCGAACAAGAAGCCTGGGTTCGACTGGCCGAGCTCGAACGACAATATGCCAAGTCACCAGCGCGTGCCAAGTAACCTCAACCCAGTACTTCCACCCAGGCGGAAGGGCGTACGGAGGAACCCAAACGCTGGTTAAAAGTCCCGGAAAACTCAGAAAACCAAACCGGCGGTCCCTCCAGCGTCGGGACAGTGGCCGAACTACAAAGACCTCCGTCTCCAGAACAACGTACTCCGGCCGCGAGGAGAATCCGACCTACGAACGAGAGACCACAGGTGGGAAGCGACCCCGCAGGGGGATACCAGTGAAGCCACGCCGCCCAGATGGCGGAACGTGTACGAAAGTGGGGGATCCAGTTCGACGGACAGGACGATCCATTATCATTCATCGACCTTCCCGAAGAGCGCGCGTTTTCATACGCGATAGATATGGACCATTTACCCCGCGCCATGGCGGAAATCCTTACCGACAGAGCCAGTCGCTGGTTCCGGACCAGCCGACTACAAAGCGTCCCATGGGTCGATTTCCGCAGGGAATTCTTGGCGTTCTTCTTGCCACCGCGGTATTTTGAACAATTGGAGGACCAGATCCGGGACCGCAAGCAAGCGGTAGGCGAACCCTTCAAAGATTTCGTTATCGAGCTCCGGTTACTCATGCACCAAGCCGGATACGACACCACCAAGGAACTCTACAGGATCTACGACAACATTTTGCCGGCGTGCTAACTGTACGTACGGAGACACGAACTACGAAGCCTGACGCAGCTCACGGCATTGGCCACGGAGTTCGAGAGCATCCAGGAACGGAATGCGACGGTAATTCCCCTCCCCCCGCGGAACATATCGCCGTACACTAGGTCGACGGCGAATCAGGCACCCAAGGAAGGCGAGTCCAACCGGACACCGTTCCGGAGACCCCCGTGGGACGCAACCGAATCAGCACGGAGACAACCTATGAACCGAAGCAACGCTCCGGCTCAGGAAGTCGCGCATCGCATGGTAACCACCCCATCGTGAATCCGCGCATGGCATGCCGCCGCTATGGCGAAGCGGGCCACGCTTCTCCGAACTGCACCAACCCTTCGATTCTGTTCTGCTGGGAATGCGGTAAGCGCGGTATACGGACGATCGATTGTTGTCGCCGGGACACGTCGAGAAACGACACGCGTCCCCGACTGACACGGGAGCAGTCGGGAACGACGCCCTCCCAAACCCGGAACTAGCTAAACCCCTACACCTATACGATGGCCGGATAGTGGCGAGAGTGACCATAGAAGGACAAGACGCGGAGGCCACTATTGACAATTGGGCGTCCCGGAGCTTCATCAGTGCCGACCTCGCCCGACAACTGGACAATAACACCAATCTTCGGGAGGCATGAGTGCAGATCCGACTGGCCGACGGCTCAGTGCGCGAGATCACACAAATCCTCCTGGAATACATCCGGTTAGACAGACGGGAAGTCCAGATACCTCTCCCAGTCTTACCCAACATGTTGGAACAAGTCATTGTGGGTCTGGATTTCTTATGCGCGATCAAAACAACGATCAAATGCGGCACCACCCTCCTACAACTCCGAAGCCGTCGCCCAACGGCAAACCCCCCCGTGGTCACTGCCAGTCAAGTTCCCACCACAGGAACGGAAAAACCGAGATCCAGGGCAGCCCCGGAAAACTCGCGTACGAGGAAAACTACGACGGACACCATGTCCAAACAACGAGCGCCCAGCAAAAATTCTAAGGCCCCAACGGAACGCACGATTCCCAGGCCAAATACGAAAAGCACAAACCTTAGGCCCGCCACGGAACACACGATTCCCAGGTCAACGATAGGTGACACGAGCTCCCACGCAGCGGCGCAGAATGTAAGAAAATCAACCGAAGCTCCGGCGCGGTGATCCCCATAAAGACTAAGGAAACCAGAGCAGCCTTCCCACAGTCGTTCCTTCACAACCAAGGTCTTCGCCTAACGACCAAGCGCCCAGACGGGTGATCGACGTAGACACCGGGGTCAACACGAGCAACCACGCTACCTCCCCAACACAAATAACTCCTCAGCTAACGTTCCAACCACTGGCCCAGGTATCCGACCAAACCCACGCCCGTACCCTTCCCCTAACCGATACCACCCCAGTCGTCGCCAACATAAGGGAACGCCCTCGGGAGACGGAACCACCGAGCGCGTTTGACACGACCATCCTCCCGGAAGACCCGAGTCAAGATTTCAGCTTAGGTACAGACGAAGAACTGGAAGACGAGCCGGAACGAACCAACGATCCCTGGCCACCCGAACTTGCGGCACAGATCCGAGAACTCCTGAAGGAGGAACAGCCAAAGTTCGAAAATCTTCGAGGTACCACAGACCTAACGGAGCACACCATCGTCATGCGGGACAACCGGCCAATAAAACAGAGGTATTACCCCAAGAACTCGAAGCCCTCACAGCGCACAATTGTCCTCGTGCGCAAAAAGAACGACAAATGGCAGATGTGCGTAGACTATCGGCAGCTCAATGAACGTTCCATCCCGGACGCCTATCCGTTACCGAGGATTAATTATATCCTAGAACGCCTGAAGAATGCGCGTTTTATCACCACGCCAGATCTGAAGAATGGGTATTGGCAAATACCTATGGCCCTCGACAGTAGGGAAGCCACCACTTTCACGGTGCCAGGAAGAGGTCTGTACCAATGGAAGGTGCCATTCGGATTACACTCCGCAGGGGCAACGTTTCAACGGACGTTAGACACGGTCATCAGCGCAGATATGTAACCTTACGCATTCGCGTACTTAGACCGCATTGTCATCATCGGAAAGGATTACACGGAACATCTTAACAACTTAAAAGAGGTCTTCTCTCGACTTTTCAAGGCAAACCTACGAATCAACGCAGAAAAGTGTACTTTCTTCCAACGACACATAAAATATTTGGGACACATGATCAGCGAGGAAGGTATCCATACCGACACCGACAAGGTAGCCGCCGTAAGAGACTTGAGACCGCCAACTTGAAGGAACTCCGACAATGCATAGGGATGGCGTCATGGTACCGAAGGTTTGTTCTCAATTTCGCCACAGTGGTCCAACCAATGTCACAATTGCTAAAGAAGGGACAAACATGGACTTGGAAACAGGAACAACAAGACGCCTTCGAAAAGCTAAAAGAGTTACTTACTATGGCCCCCGTACTCGCCTGCCCACATTTCAACGTCAAATTCTCTTTACAAACGGACGCCAGTAACGTAGGTGTGGGCGCAGTTCTCACTCAGGAGATGGAAGGGAAAGAGCGAGTCATCGCGTACGTCAGCCGACGACTTAACAAGGCGGAACTGCCACTGACAAAGAATGCCTAGCCGTCATATGGGCAATACGAAAACTAAGATGCTATCTAGAGGGCTACCGCTTTGACGTGGTAACTAACCATCTCGCGCTGAAATGGTTAAACACCCTGGAAAGTCCATACGGTAGAGTGGCACGTTGGGCACTCGAGCTACAACAATATCAATACGACGTACATTATCGAGCCGGGAAACAGAACGTAGCGGACGCATTATCCAAGCAGCCCTTGGAAACACTCGGCCACGGACCCGTCGGAACGGAATCTTGGAAGCTCTGCGTCCCGAAAGATCGCCGGACGAGGGTTCTCCACGAGTGCCACGATCAACCAACAGCTGGGCACCTCGGCATACGGAAGACCATAGCCAGGGTTTCCCAACGGTATTATTGGCCCGGGTTCTACCGAGACGTAAGACGTTACATTCGTAACTGCGTAAGTTGTCAGAAGTTCAAGGCCATGCAACGCAAACCAGTGGGGAAGATGCTCACTCGCAAGGCGGAGGAGCCGTTTGTTACCTTGTGCGCAGATTTCGTCGGACCACTGCCACGGTCCAAGCGAGGGAATACAATGCTGCTGGTATATTTCGACACTTTCTCTAAGTGGGTCGAACTAATACCCCTCAAGAAGGCAACCACGGCTAACCTCGAACGAGCGTTCCACGAACGAATCCTCAGCAGTTTTGGGGCACCGAAAGTATTCGTCTGCGATAACGGCACCCAGTTCACCAGCCGCTCGTTCCGAACATTCCTCCAAATCGCAGGCGTCAAACTGCAGCACACCGCTTCATATTGTCCCCAGGAAAATCCCACAGAAAGGCCGAACAGGACTGCGAAGACAATGATCGCCCAATTCATCGACGACCACCAGAACACGTGAGACGAACTGTTACCCGAAATATCGTTGGCCATAAATTCTAGCGTCTCCGAGACCACCGGATTCAGCCCTGCGTTCCTTTTACACGGAAGAGAGCCTAGGCTGCCCGGCGCTCTATACGATGAAGTCACACCAGGGACAGGGAGCACCCCGGAGACGGCTACTGACAAAGCGTCGAGACTGAAAGAGATCTTTTCCATCGTCCGAAGTAACATCCAAAGGGCAAGTCAAGAGCAAGCGCGACACTACAATCTCCGTCGCAGACAATGGCGCCCTACGATCGGCTCGTTGGTCCTCGTACGACAGCACCACCTGTCAAACGCAGCCAACGGTTTTGCAGCCAAACTGTCCCCAAAATTTGACGGACCCTATCGGGTAAAAGGTTTCCCGTCACCAAACATCGTGAAATTACAACACACAAGCAGCCGTAAGCAAAACGATATCAACGATCTGAAAGAGTTCAACGACCCCGACTCGATAATCCAGCCGACGACCCGGACGCCACGGCGACATAATACCGAGTTTGACCGTGGATCGACACCTATATTAATCGATGCCCTGGCCTTCTTCGATCAGTACGCCACTACCCACGAAACGAATCGAGCCAAATCAACCAAAATATATACATATATATATATAAAATAAATATATTGCAAAACACACAAAAAAAAAAAACATATATTTCTTATTTAATTCTTTTCCGCTTACACTTATGAATAAGTTTACGTAACCTACACTTGCTGACACTATATTTTTGTAACTGTGCCGACCTCAGGCATCGAACCCTTTAAAAGCTTAAGTAATATCCATATTGTAACTCAAACGAGATCTAGCAACGCTCCCCTCAACACCCAAAATTTGTAAGCAACACTTAATAATAGAGCTAGGACATATTTTTTTTTAATCGTACGCCCAAAATTTAGCATTAAGCCAACCCACCATGGATCATCAAGAAGCCGCAACACCCGCAGAGGCACCCGAGATCATCTATATCGATGACTCTACCGACTCTGAAGGCTCAGATTCTGGGGCACCCATGTTCAGGAGAACAAAAGCCCCGCCGCAGTCCAAGAACGGAGACCATCGTCCGCCCCCTTACATCCTAGAACCCGACTGCGAACCGTCGTGGTCAACCGCCAGCACACCTAGCCGCAACGAAGAGCAAGACGACGTCCCGATCTCCAAGACGCATACGCCGACATAAGGCGGGACGCCCACCAAAAGCGGCCAAACTGCAACGATGCGGCCGAGTCAAGCGGCGAGTCGGACGACGAACTCTCGGACGCAGGGAACTCCGAAGGCCCTCGGGATAGTTCCCCATTGTTTTCGCGACGACCATCCAGATTTCGGCGCGAAAATCTGTGGTCGCCACCACTATTCCGACGCCGAGAACCCCGGACCTACTACTCGCCGAGCCCCGAACCTCCATCGTTCGAACCGATGTTCGAACAACACGTGTATCGTCATTACGACCCCCGAGACTGTGACCATCAGGACAGGACCCTGGAACACTACTACCCTGAGTACACGCACACGTACTCTGACGACGAGGAGAACGAGGAGGAGGAACCTTTTGCCCGCCGGCTCATGGCCGATGAGGAGACGTTCCACTATACAGTCACACCGTGGGGCCTGCGCGTCACACTCGTCCATCTCATGACGGTGCTCGTCCCGCCAGGCCGGAACGTCCATGCGTTCTTCTGAACGTTCCGGGAGCCCACGGAGGCCCCTTTGCATTCGACCCGCCTTCTCCGTCCCAGACGCGGTTGAACCTCCCCCCGAGAAGGTAAAGACGCCGACGCCAACATCAACAACATCAGAAACGTCAGCAACATCGCCACTGACGTCGACGACCCCGGCAACGAAGCGACGGAGACACCCTGAACCCTCAGCCACGGCGCACACCCACGCCATGGTACTCCGCACTGAACCGAGCCCGGGTCGGGAGTCGGTAAAAGACCAAGAGCTGGAGCTAGAGCTAGAGCCGCAGCCCATGCCAGACACACCGGAAAGTCTTTCGCCCCCGGTAGCGACCAGTGGGTTCGACGACATATCCATCGAGGAGCTACTGACGATAGCTGCCGGGGACCAACCCGAAGTGGACAACGAAGACCTCGAGGAACTTCTAGGCTTCTTACAGGAGGACTTCCCGCTGGTCGACCAAAGGCCAGAAGATGACAGCCTGGTCGAGGAAATCGGTAGGGATGCCGGCTGGGTAGTCGCTCCGCCAGATTGGCAGGTCGATACCCCGGGCCGAGTAGTGTCTACTGGTTTGGTCGAGGAGGTAAAATACCGCCTACAACGGGCGAACAGGATCCGCTGCAGCGGTTGGTTCTGGGACCAGAAATACCAGGTCCACAAGCGATCACTCGCCGGACCGGTCTGCGTCCGCCTCCTCCCAGAAGAAAGGGGGGGGGCGTAACGAACCTCAATGGGGCCGTTACAATTCACCACGCCGCACCAGCAATGGAGGACTTATAAACTTAAGATTAAGAATTACCTACATTTGTATAAAATTAAGCCATGACATACAATATACGAGAACTCTCCAAACCACCCACTTTTCTTCCACCGCACGCGCGCCGTTCGGCCACGTGACTACCCTTCCTACACCCATCCATAACTCTCCTACCTCTCCCTCCATTGTAACCCAAAAACTTTCCCCTCCCACTAAGGTTCGATGCGGTGGATTTCTTTTCGACAAAAGAAATTGACCATCGGTGCATCGTCAGCACATATCCCCCCACCCATAAGTTTAAGTTAGCTAGTTCGTTAGCTAGCTAGTTAGCTAGTTAGATGCTAGGTTCCGAGCGTTCTAGCGAAAGAAGTGCAAGACACCTACTCGGGAACCCGGCCGCGAGCTAGACGTTGCTCCGCGTAGCAACCTACCTTCAATTTATCGCATACTATACACTCATACGCTAAATCAACCAACATAAAGAATTCAATAAAGTGTTAACCCATCTGAACGAACCCACTGAGTAAGTCTATTTGTCGGGCGGGAATTTATATCTTAATATACAGCCAAGAACACTGCGGTACGGGCCCACTTGAATTCTAAATTTACTCTTGATCTTCCGTTAGGCCCAACGAGTGTGACAACGCCTCGTATCCCGTATCTTTCTCGACCCCACGAGTGTGACCACGCCTCGTGTCCTTTATTACCCTCATATCCTCTCAGTACAAATCTTACTGGCACGATTACGCCTCATTCTCCCCCACTCTTGTCTCTCATCTAGTTAGGGCCGACCCCCGTTTCCAGCAGATGTTCCTGCAATCTACAAATTTCTTGTAGTAGAATCCTGGGAAGACTGAGCTTACCTCAGCCTGAAATTGTAACATTACAGAGGGTCCTTGTTGCGTTGTACTAATTTGTTCACCGAATGCGCAATGTCCGGATGAGTCATATCTGCAAGATAAGATAACTCTCCAATTAGCTTTTGAAACGATGCTATGTCGACCTAGCGGCAGTGCTCTTTGTTGCATGCCACTTGGTAACCAGCTTCCAGCGGTGTAGGGGAGTGTTGACAATCTTTCATGTTGTACTGATCTAGCCCCTGTACTGCCTTTACATTTCACCTCAATACCTAAAAAGTATTGCATAGGCCCAATGTCAAATACATCAAACTCTGCTGCGATCTTTGTTTTGATATCAGATATATCATCCATGTCCTTGCACGCCAAAGAAATGTCATTTACGTAGAAACCTATTATACACATATTTTTACCTGGCTTGCAATAGAGGCAGGGTTCATTGACAGTCGGCATAAAACATATGCGCCTCAACGTTGCATCCAACATAGAGTTCTAAACTCTTTCTGATTGTTTAAGTTCATATATGCTTTTGTAAAGGCTTAACAAGTGATTTGGGTGATTGTCGCTCACGAAGCCTTCGGGTTGCCTCATAAATACCTTATCTACCAACTGGCCGTTGAGATAAGCCGTGACAACATCCATTTGATGTATGTGGAGACCATGTTCGACGGCAAGTGCAATTATCAACCCAACAGTTGCATGGCGAACAACTGGTACGAATGTCTCCTTTTCTTTAGGACGTTGATGTGCAATGACTGCACCATCAAGTGGCCCAAGCGACACCAGCCGATGGCTGTTACGCGCGGATCCCAGGCAAGAACGCAGCCCACCTCCCGCCCAACCGACCGAGGGGCGCTGCCGCATAACGCGCGACTCGTTTACCGAACCGATCGCGGACATGCAGGAAGGATAGGTGTTAGACTAGTGTTCGAGGAAAAGTAGAACAAATCTAACTAAAGAAGCGAAGTAATTTCTAGTTACGGGAAAGATATAAGAGTATCTGTAATTTAAGACTAGGAAGGGAGTTAGTGGTAGATACAATATGATAGAGGGAATTATAATCCGAGCATAGGACCCTAAATGGTTCATGCAAGGAGTAATTCGACCTACAAAGTGGAAGAAACAAGGGTGTATAGTTCCTAGTGCTTCTAATAGGAATCGTGAAGTTTATGCGGCTCAACAGGTCAGGGCTATCTATGTCACCCTTGATCAAGTTGTGCACAAAAATCACTCCAAGCATTTTCCTACGATTAGCTAAGGTTGGAAGGTTTATTAGGAGCAATCTATTAGAGTAGGACGGCAGTCTCACACCTGCATCCCAGCCGAGGCCTCGAAGAGCAAAAAGTAAAAAGTTTTTCTGAACTGATTCTATACGGTCCTGGTGTACGTTGTACTGAGGGCACCATACACAAGAGCCGTATTCTAAAATCGGACGAACCAGAGAGGTGAAGAGTGTCTTTGTTATATAGGGGTCGTCAAATTCCTTTGACCACCTCTTTATAAACCCAAGCACGCCCATGGCCTTGTTCACCATGGTAGAAATGTGTTCTGAAAACCTTAACTTGGGATCTAGTAGAACACCAAGATCATCAACCCGGGTAATTCTCTCAAGAGAACCACCACAAAGGGTGTAAGGAACCAGAAAGGCGCTGGAGCGATGGAAAGTCATTACTTTACATTTTGAAGCATTAAGGTTTAATAAATTTGCACAACACCAAGACTGAAATCTATCGAGATCGGATTGCAACCTGGATTGAAAAGAAATGTCCTTATACTGGACACAGAGCTTAACATCATCCGCATACATAAGTACTCGAGAGTATGTTAATACAGAAGGCAGGTCATTTATAAAGAGTGTAAAGAGTAAGGGGCCTAGATGGCTGCCCTGTGGTACACCCGAAGTCACCATAACTGGTGAGGACAGGGAGTTTTTGAAAAGGACTCTTTGAGACCTAGAACAAAGGTAGCTAGAGATCCATCTCAGGAGATTGGGCGGGAACCCTAGAAGGTCGAGCTTTTGTGCTAGGAGGGAATGGTTTACAGAATCGAACGCTTTACTAAAATCGGTGTAAACAACATCCGTCTGCAGATTACCTTGAAAGCCTTTTATTATAAAGGAGGTAAACTCCAATAAATTTGTTGTGGTTGATCTCCGCCTTATAAATCCATGTTGAGATGGAGATATAAGTGATCTGCATAGATGCTGACGGTGCGGAGTTAAAATTTTCTCAAACACTTTAGGAATAGCGGATAACTTAGATATACCTCTATAGTTCATTGCATCAGACTTGCTACCTTTCTTATGGAGAGGAATTATATAGGACTCCTTCCATATCGGGGGAAAGCATGAAGAATTTATGGATAGGTTGAATAGTTTAAGCAACGGCCCACACAGAGACTCGGCACAGTACCTGAGTACACAGCCGGGAACTCCGTCCGGACCCGGTGAGAACACCGGCTTTACTGTTCGTAGATCATGAAGCAACGAGCTTTCATTTAGCAAAAGACTGAAAATGCTGTTCGACCTCGGTAAACCGTATGGATACGGCTGACCAAAGTAAACGTCTTGCGAATAGGTAGTTTGGAAAAAACGGGCAAAAAGATCGGCAATTGCCTGATCATTATCTGCCGACGTATTACGGAAGGACAGCGAGGATGGGTGTGCGGACGTTCTACGCTTACTGTTTACGAAGCTGTAGAACTGTTTGGGGTCCTTAGAAAAACGTATCCTGCATCGAAATAGGTAATTCTGATAGCATTGAGCGTTAAGAACTGAGAAGTTTGACCGAGCTATGACATAATGAGCAAGAGAAGAAGGAGAGCCAATTTCTTGAAATTTTTTATACAGTCTTGATTTTAAGTTTTTTAGATGGGATAACTCCTTGGTAAACCAAGGGGGTTTTCTTGATCTAATCGGACAGGAAAGTGGGACACAAGAGACAAAAAGTGAGTCCAGTGCATCATAGAAAATGTTTGTGCCTGTCGTAACATCATTGCACAAATATAAAGCGGACCAATCAAAATCCCTAATGAGGTTATTAAGCTTCGTGAACTCGGCTTTCCGGAAGCAGCGGACACTTTGGGGTGGTCTACCCGACCGATCCAATACAGTTCGTCCGAGGTCGAACGACACTTCGAAAGTAGGATGGTAGGCATCTTCAGGTATAGTGAGCGGGGGGACTCGAGTTAACAACGCTAAGGTCGGATCCGTTACAAAGCACAGATCAAGAAATCGACCCAAGGAATTTTTAACATGGTTAACTTGAGACAGAGACAGGTCAATCAAGCCGTCAACAAAGTCATGACGTGCCATCGGCACCAGACTATTAGACTCATTTGCCGAAGACCAAACAATTCCTGGTAAGTTGAAGTCACCAAGAACTATCATGTGATCTTTGTCAGATAGCGAGGAAGAAATAGCGGTTAAGGCGGACAAATGCTGCTCGTAAATTGCGATATCCGAAGACGGTGGAATATACGAACAAGTAATGAAAATTGAGAAAGCGGGAAGAATCAGTCTTACACACAGAAATTCCAGTTCCTGCTGGATCTGGACTGTGAAAAGTTCCGACGTGAAGTTTGAGTCCACAGCAATCAGAACCCCACCTGCACGTCGAGACGAGCGATCCTTTCTATAAGTTGTGTACCGACCTGCCAAAACTTCGGAACTAAGAATGTCCGGCTTTAGCCAGGTCTCGGTAAACACAATAACGTGGGATGCAAATGCGACACTATCCTGGAAAAGAATGCTGAGCTTACTACGCAAGCCTCGAACATTCTGATATGTCACCAAAAGAGAGTTAGAGAGAGTCTCCTTGTAGTCGATACCATAGCGTTGGCTGTAACCTTTTGCTACCAGTAGTGAATGGAGCTTGTTCACGCTTCCATCCGGATTGAACTTCACAGCATAAACCCATCTGCATCCAATATTGGTTTTTTGTTGCTAGGAAATTTTATAAGCGACCACGTGCCATTCTTCAGAAGGGTTTCGTACTCTTCCTTCTTGGAAGCTTTCCATAGCTGGTTCCTATGGTTGACCTTTCAGGTAGACCTTTCAGCTTCTGTGTAGTTTTGGGGAACTTTTACGCCTGCTGCCAGTAAAGTACTGAGCAAGGAGTATTCCTTCCTTGGCCGTCCTGGCTTGCCCGTCCGTTGGGCATCTTGATCCTCTCCTGGGTTCTGGAATTACAAGAATGTCATTACTGGACCTAATGAACTCCTCATTTTCAGAAACTACAAACTCCTCTCTATCTATCGTGGATTCAGAATCGTTGTTTTGTTGAATCTCAACTGATGCCATGTGATAAGAATCTGATGCCTTTAGTCTGCCCGCTTCAGGATCTACAAAAATTACATTTCTATTCTCTACGAGTTTCTTGGTTTCTTTACTAACCAAACGGTATGCTTTGGCCGTATCTGAGTAGCCCACCATGACATACTCTAAAACTTTTTGTGCGCATTTTAATTTTTTTGTTTTATCTAGAGCAATCGCTACTGTAAAACTCTTGTATGCGATACCACTGGCTTTCTACCTGTCCATATTTCAAATGGTGTCACACCATTCAGGGAGCTGCTTGCCACTCTATTTCACAAATACGCGGCAGTTCGAATCGCTTCTGCCCAATAGCATCCACCCAACCCAGCATGCAACAGCATACTTCTTGCCATTTCTTCCAATGTTCTATTGGCCCTTTCTGCAACTCCGTTTTGTTGCAGTGTATATGGCAGTTAGGTTTCGCTTTATTCCGTTTTGGTTCTGATACGTATCAAAAATATTTGATATGTACTTCCGGCCATTATTGCTTCGTAAAACTTTTACCTTTCTCCCAGTTTGGCACCCAACTTGACTTTTAAACATCTTAAAAGCATCGAAAATCTGATGTTTGGTTTTTAGAAAATTTACTGACACATATCTTGTAGAATCATCAATAAATGTTGCGAAATATCGATTCCCTCCCATTGGCTGCTTTTGCATTGGACCGCATACATCACTATGTTTTCAGTCTAGTACACCCTTTGCCCTGTTTGTGATCGATTGAAATGGCTGCACACAAATTTTAATTTTTTGCACACACTTGTTTTAGCTTGTTTATGCCCTTGAGACCTATTACTATCTCTTCACTAACCATTTCCTTCAGTGCTTCAAAATGTACATATCCGAACGTGTTGTGTCATTTAAATGCCTCTGCATTAATATTTAAAATGTTCATACACTTTTAATAATTGTCCTGAATCATAAACAATCCATTTTCAAGACGCGCCTTTAAAACAATTTTTCCATTATCAAAATTCATCGCTTGATTTTTCTCGTTGTTAATGCTTTTGATACCGATATAAAACTGTACTGTAATTCTGGTACCAATATAACATTTTCTAGTGTAACCGCTCTATCACTGAACTTAACTTTAACATTTCCATGCCCTTCAGCAATAAGTGATTTACAGCCTGCTTAAAATACTTTTTGATTGTCTTCCGTGAACGTTATAAAGCGTTCCAGGTAGTTCCGCACTGCTCCAGATTTTCTTGCTAACGCTATCTTCCTGCCTATTTGCTTCTTCAGAATTTTTTATTTTTAGCATGCTCAAGCTCGAAAAATCATCCCGCGTCTCAATCGCAACAACAAAACTTTCATAAGATTTAAGAAACCCATTTAGCAACACAACTGATAAAATATTTTCATCAACCTTTATGGTGACTATTATTCTACTACTACTAATATTTATTCTACTAAGCCTCATGTACCACTTTAAATTTGTGCAAATATTTCGGTACACTAATATCTTCCACGAAAAAAATTGTTTAATTAACAACACAACCCTTGCTGGTCCGCTTGGGCTGTGAATAGTCTTTAACTTTTGCCATGCTTGCGACGACGCTTCAACTGGGTCGATTTAACACAAAGTAAAATTGACGCCAATGCCTCTTGATTCAAATGCTGCAAGTTGCTCATTTGTTGCACTTTCACTAAGCTCTATTCTACCACTACAGGTCACAAATCATTTTGTATGAGAACACTTCTCATCAAAACTTCCCATGTGCTATAATTTCCTTCGCTCGTCTCATGCACAAAGCAACTATGACGGCAAACCTGTTGTCTTTCCTCTATTTTTGTTCTGTTCACAATTTATTTTTTCTTTTTTGATCACCAACATGCGCTTCGCTTGTATGTATCCCTTACACACTAACGCACGATTTTTTTTTTTTTATTTATTTATTAATTAACAATTATCTGCTAATAATGCCATATAATTTAGGAAGAGAACTAAAGATAAAGTATAATCAAATTGAAACAAAAATTAAAATTAAAGTTACAGGTTGGCAGAGTTTAGGTGGTTGTAAATGGAAAATGCTATATGTTTAAGGGTTAGTTCAGGGGATATGATATGATAAAGGGTATTATAATTATAGCATAAAACCCTCAAAGGTTCATGCTGGGCATAGTTTGACCTAAATAAGGGTAATCTGATAGGTCTAAAAGAACGAGTAGAACGAGAGGGAACCGTAAAGTCAATCTGACTCAAGAGAGTCTGAGAGTCCACCATCCCGAGAAGAAGCTTGTGCACGAACATTACCCCATTGCATATTCTGCGATGGTGTAACGAAAGTAGGTCAATAAGTTTTAGCCTAGATCGGTAAGGTGGCAGGACTCTACCAGAGTCCCAGTGTAAATTATGAAGAGCGAAAATTAAAAATTGTTTCTGAACTGATTCGAGAATAGCTTGCTGCTCCCTATACTGTGGACTCCACTCCACAATATCGGGCGCACTAACGAAATGTACAATTGTTTGGTCACATACGGGTCGTCAAACTCCTTGGACCAACGCTTGATGAATTCTAGAACACCCTTAGCTTTATTATCTGTCGCAGCTATGTGGCTATTAAAACACAGCTTACGATCAAATAATACACCAAGATCATTTGAACTCGAAATTCGATCCAATACATGATTACCAAGAGAAAAAGATACAAAATGTGGAGCACGACGGTAGAATGTCATAAGCTTGCATTTCGAGAGGTTCAAAAATAGAAGATTTCTTGAGCACCACAATAGCAATTCGTTTAGGTCCAGTGCAAGTACCAGTCGGAGTAGGGCAGACAGATTTTAACGTCATCCGCATACATTAATGTATGTGAGAATGTTACAACTTGGGGTAGGTCGTTCACAAATAAAACGAGAGGGAACGTTGTGAGCCGCGGCAAAGGCCGCGGCTCTACCTTATACCCGGTACTCAGTCAGTATATACATACATACATATGTACATATATGAGCCTACGATTTATGAAATTTATTATATGTTCTCAAAAGGGACGAAAATAATATTTTAATTAAAAAATGAATTTTTTGTAATTTTTATAGATGTTTCCATTTTTGTTTACATATGCTTTGTATATCTGCGCCTACATTTCTACATGACATGTATAACTACATATTTGAGACGTACAAGTGTTTACGACAGAGAGAGAGAGGGCATGACTCAGCGCTTGGCAGGCGTTGCGTAGCCACTGAAATTTAATTTGTTTCTTCTGGCCATAATATTGATCCGATCTGATCCAGATTCGGTAATCTGGTAGATATGGTAATTTTTGATGATTCTGCATTTTTGGTTTTCATTTATCTTAAAAATTGTGGATTCCACAGATTTTTGTCTTTTGTGGGGGCGGAAGGGGGCGTGGCAAAATTTTAAAACAAACTTGTGCTGGTTCGGTATCACAGGAGCTTGGATAGAAAGTTTGGTTGCTCTGGCTCTTATAGTCTCTGAGAACTAGGCGCTCATTTATACGAATAAGCAAAGCAGATGGAGCCGCGTGTGAGAGAGAGCGAGAGGGAATGATGACTTTCGAAATGGTTTTCTTCATTGTAGCTATAATAATGATTCGATCTGATCCAGATTCAACACCCTGATAGAAATGGGCATTCTCTATGACTCTGCGTTTTTAGTTTTCTCGTATCTTCAACATTGTGTACGCCACAGACTTTCGTTCTTTGTGTGGGCGGCAGGGGGCGGGGCGAAATTTTGAATTACATTTGGAGTAGTGTGATCACACAGGAGACTGGATACAAAACTTGGTTGCTCTAGCTTCAATAGTCTCTGAGATATAGGCGCAAATGAAGACGGACGGACGGACGGACGGACAGACGGACGGACGGACAGACGGACAGACAGACATGGCTATATCGACTCGGCTATTGATGCTGATCAAGAATATATATACTTTATGGGGTCGGAAACGCTTCCTTCTGTGCGTTACACACAACCGTTATCCCCACAAATCTAATATACCCCTATACTCTTCGAGTACCGGGTATAATGAAGAGGAGCGGACCCAAATGACTACCTTGTGGCACACCATATGTAACATTAACAATCTCTGATAAAACATTAGTAAATAAGACCCGTTGTGTGCGATTAGAAAGATACGACGAAATCCAACTTAGAAGATTACTAGGGAAACCTAATAAGGACAGCTTCTGAATTAATAGAGTATGGTTAACCGAATCAAATGCCTTGCTAAAATCCGTAAAAATAACATCAGTTTGCAAACCGCTCTGAAATCCACGGTTGATTATGGAGGAAAACTCGAGCAGATTGGTAGCTGTTGACCGATTTTTTAGGATCATTGCGGAAGTTTCTACTACAAGAAGAGAGGTAAAGATTGTAGCATAGACTATTAGTTGTTAGGAATTGAGAGCGGGCGGAAGAATATTGTACGAAGACAAGCAAGGAGCCAGTTTTCTGGTACTTTTTGAAAAGTCTGGATTTCCTATTCTTTAAGTATGACAAATTCCTGGATAACCAGGGAGGCTTGGACGACAATGGAACAATAATCTCCGGAACATAAGTATTAAGGGCAGAGTTTAAAATTTTATAGAATGAGTTGACTGTTACATCAATATTCGGTAGAGAAAGAAGAGTGGACCAATCAACATTCGAGAGGTGAATGTTTAAATTGTCGAAATCAGTTTTGCGAAAACACTTGATCCGGTGAGGAGTCGAGGTAGTGTTAACAGAACTAGAGCTGGTGCACTCTAAAGTTATAGATAGCGTAGGATGGTATAGGTCTTCAGGAAGTGATAGTGGGGAGACTCTGGCAACTGTACTTAGAGAAGCATCCATAACGAAAATAAGGTCGAGAAGTCTGTTCCTATTATTTTTAATAGAATTAATTTGGGCAAGGGACACATCCGTTAGATCATTGATAAATTCGTTGAGAGTACTAGGAAGCAATTGGTTAGCGTCGTCGCAGGGCAGCCAAGAAAGAAGAGGTAAATTGAAGTCACCCATGACCACAATCTGATCAGCACAACCTAGCGAAGACACAACAGAACGGATAGCAGATAGGTGCTTTGAGTAGACCTCAGCATCAGAATTAGGAGGAATATATGAGGCGGTTAGATAGATAAAAGCCATGCCAACACGGACTGCAATGAACTCAATCCCATGGATATTGTGGAAAGGGAATAACTCCGATGAGAAGTCAGTTTTAAATGCAATCAGAACTCCACCAGCATAGGATTCACGATCCATTCGATAAGTGATGAAATTGTGACCAACAATTTCATGATCATGAACAGTGGAGTTGAGCCATGTTTTGGAAAAACCGATAGCATCGCAATCGTAAAATGCACTATCCGTATGTAGTTGGCGCAATTTGCCTAAAAGACTACGTACATTCTGATAGTGAACGGAAAAATAGCTAATTAGTTTTTTGAAATGACAGGGCACGTTACATTAGGACTCTGATTAGAATTAGAATTGGCAGGGCCGGTAACATTAAGACTTTGATTCACATTAAGACTTTGATTCGAAGCTTTACGCACGAACTCATGCATAATTGTATGCTCTGGCCAAATAGAAGGGTCAAGCGATCTATCACGGTAAGAGTCAGGGACAAAAATTTTAAATGAGGAAATATTACGCTTATCATTAAAAGAAAACTTGGTCACAATAATATCCTCAAGGGGAGCGCTAAGTTTCGAACACAGATGATGCTTAACATCCTCCGTAGTGGCCTCAGGATTGAGTCGGGAAACAAAGATTGCTTTCCGAGGAACCACTCCCCTAATTTCAAGACCCGAGCGAGAGCCAGAAGGTGTAGCCATACCCCGAATAGGTCTCGGTGTGGGGGCAGTAGCGGTGCTAATAAGGTTTGGCGGCACGATTGGCATAGTGCTGGTTGAGGCGATAGCGATGGATGCCAAGTTTGAAGGCGGTGACCGAGCACGAGGTGCGGGTGGTACGACCGGCCTGGGCGTAGTGGCAGATGCAATGGCACCATTGGCTCCAGGTTCCATACCAGGAACAGGCGGTGACCGAGCAAGAGGTAAAGGTGGTTCAGGGGCTGCAAGAGAAAAATCATTATTAGTATTGGGTAAATAATTATTATTCTACGGCTTGTTACACACACTTGAGTCTCCGTTCGCTTTTGTGTTTTTTGATCCGTTGGGACTTCTTTACTTTGGACTTTAAACCACGCTGCAAATTCCTGATCAAAAACACAATGCGAATCTATGTTTAATTTGATAATTTGTTTTTGTTTTTTTTTTCCTATACACACCACACACACACCAATGAGTTTATGTCGTTTTTTCGACACTGATTTTCACGAAGCAGCAAACAATGTTTATTGTTTCTCACTGTTTCTATTAACTGTCTAGCTGCATGGGCCCATAACCTGTTCAAGTTTTTTCATCAGTGGGACATCATAAAATAGATTTATTGAGTATGTATATGGATGTAGTACAAAAACAGACTTGGATTCAGACGGATCCCGGAACATTCGAGAGAGAATGCAAAGAATCAGAGCATCGATAGATTTCAGAGCAGCCGTAGGGTACATGTGCAGTGTGCTTTTAAATCGATAACTTCTCATCGTGGAGGGCTGGAGAAAATCCTCTAGCTGAACCCTCCACGAGGGTGCCGGCTGGGCTTTGGGCACTGCATTAACCCGACAAGGTTCATGTATTGTCGCTTGCTCCGTCCGAGGCAATGCAGTGTCTAGCTAAGGCAATGGCCCAGCGTCTTCTCGACCTCGAGTCGTTGCCTTGGCTAGAGGTGCCTGGCGGGTAGACCTAAAACGTTGGGGGGTGGTTCCCCCGATAAATATTAACCACCTATGGACCTTCGGGCCAAGTATGGAGCGGAAGAATGATAAAGCACGGGTTGGAATGTCAACCCAAACGTCGGTGGGAAGCGTGGCTGCTACCACCGGCGTGCGCGGGGAGGAGCAATCCTCTCTGCATGTCGCCAGCAGTCACACCACTGACGTGGCGGGAGCAGGTCACGTCAGCTATAATACCACTACTGCCACAACCCCCCTCTGTAGGATGAGCCGCACAGGTGCTGCTGTCGAGGCAGACTCGGACCTGTAGAGCGTGCTATCCATCAGCAAAACAGAAGAAGACAGCCTTCTCTGCTCGTCTGAAGCAGGTACCAGCTCCCTGCGTAGGAAAGAGCCGAAGCGTTCGAGGAAGAGGATGAAGGCTAAATCTTAATACAAGGCGGTCCTCAAGATAGTAGGCACGCTGCAAGGCAAGGCGGATATCTCCCAGGAGGAGAAATCCAAGCTACCTTGGGCCAAGCTGAAGGAAGAAGAGTCTGGTGAAGAAACCGACTCCAAAGACTACCAAATGATCTTTGGTACGGATGCTAATGCACTGTGTGTGAGGAAGCCCCGAAATCAACGACCGAGGTGAGTCACTTTCAAACTTTCAAACTTGGGAGAGGAATACAGCTATATGGGTCCTACCTCGTCAAACGTGCTAGATCTAACTCTCGTACCAGGAAAGAGTAACTATATATCTGGAGGGTCCTCGAAAAACCGTCCTTCTCAAATCATAGGCACATTCAATTCAAGTGCGAATTCGAATACACTCCGAAAGTGAAAGTCAATAGAAACCTTCGGAACACAAACTGGGAGAAGTTTAGAAAAACAGTCACTTCAAAACTCGCGAACCCGGGCTCAGTGAAATCTGCGGAGGACATAGAGAAGTCCTTAGAAACCATATCTACGGAACTGCTGGAGGCCTACCACGCATCATGCGCACCCCCTAGAACAAGAAAGAAGTCTGGTGGAATCGGGACCTCTCTCTACAAAGAAATAACCTCAAGGAATTTGTCAAGCTCGCTAAACTAATGAACGATGAGAACATCAACGAAGAATACAAATTGCTACTAAGAAAGTACAAGAAGGAAATACGTAAGGGACAACGTAGCTAGACTGAGGAAGCTGCTGTCAAAGCGACCTACAGATAGGTTAGGTTAAGACAGACGACCCTCCTGGGGTCTCCCATAGGACAGTATGGCCCTTAGTTATCAGGATGGTTATGGACCTTTACGCGGGTGCTAGTGAGGTTTTCATATCACCTAAAATTGAGGTGTTTTTGGCAAAGGCCAGCAGTTCCTTTGGCGTCCTCTTGGAGGCATCTTCCAGCGATGCCAGCGTCGGTACGCCCAGCTATCTTCTCCTTGCCCGTGAGAGAGCCGGGCTTTCAATAGCCCCGAGGTCATCACATTTCCTACAGCTGTTTCTGGCGGTGATGTTTAGTCTGGCTGCGTGTGATGCGGCCAGGCAGTGACCTGTCAATATTCCCACCAGCAGTCTGCAATCTTTCCGTGGAAGGTTCAGCAGATAGTGGCTGAGTTTCTCGCTGCGTTTTTTGCACATGATTTTCGAGACTCTGCAGTTGGTCGTGCTCCTCCACCTGCTCTCGTTTTCTAGTCTTGCCAGCTTTTCTAGAACGCCCTGTAGCGTTCTGAGGAAGACAGGCACATTCTACTCTTTCAGTCTCCAACCCGACGCTTTCCTTTGCCAGAACGTTCGCCGCTTAATTTTCTACGATGCCCTGGTGGCTGTGAACCCAATAGATCTGCACTGACTTGGTCGTGCAAAATGAGTCCAATGCTTCCCTGCTCGCCAGGACACTTCTAGAACTGACCGTGGACGACTGCATGGATTTTATCGCCGCTTGGCTGTCTACAAACAGATTGACCACGTTATGTGATCGCCCTGCTTGTTGTGCAACCTCCGCTGCTTTCCTGATGGCAAAGACTTCCGCCTGGAATATGCTGCATTGGTCTGGTAGCTTGTATGACAGCCCTATTTCGGGGTCTGTGCAGTATATGCCAGCTCCTACTCCTCCTACCATCTTGAAGCCGTCTGTGTATATGTTGAGATGTTGGGTCTGGCCCTTTTTCCATTCTTCAGGTCCCAGAAATGCGTTTGTATTGATATCGAGGCACGTTCGAGGGGTCATGTAGTCAGTGTAACTGATCATGTCCCTGCCCATTGAACTGTGCCCGTATGCTTGTGGCTGAATGTTTCCTGAGGCAATGAGGCGCTGAGCGGCCTTTCCAGCCGTCAGATGCGCGTGGATATCCAGCGGGTCAATTCCGAAAATGGTTTCGAGTGCTTTTGTTGGGGTTGATCTCAGTGCCCCCGTGATGCAGAGCAGTGCCTGTCGCTGAGTCTTTTCCATAAGCTTGTGGTACGTTTTCTTTTTAGTAGCTTGCCACCACACTAAGACTCCATACAGCAGAGTTGGTCGCACCACCGATATGTAGATCCAATGCATTAGAGCAGGTGACAGACCCCATGTGCTGCTGAACATCTTTGTTGATGCATATAGCGCAATGGTGGCCTTCTTCACCCTTTCCACTACATTGGGTCTCCATGCCAGCTTGCTGTCCAGTACTGTGCCAAGGTATTTGACTTGTGTTTTTGGGGTTAGCCTTGTTTGATCGATTTTCGGGGGGAAGAGGATGAGGTCCGTCTTGTCCGCGTTGATACTGAGTCCTACTTCGTTCGCCCACTCACATATCTCCCTGAGTGTGTTTTCCATTATGGAGCTGAGTGTCGATGGACATACACCCGTAATAAGTATGCTTATGTCATCTGCATAGGCTGTTATTTTTGGGGCTCTCCTTTCGAATCTCTTAATTAGGTCGTCGACCACTAGGTTCCACAGGAGGGGTGACAGGACTCCACCCTGGGGTGTGCCCCTGTGTGCACCTCTGACCATGGAGGCGGGGGCACCGCCTCCGATTGCACCCGTCTACAACTTAGAAGGTTTTTTATCCAGAGGTTGACGGGTGGGTGCTGGTAGCTTCTAGGCAGTCCATTATGGCTTCTGTAGCGACGTTATTAAATGTTTCGGATATGTCTACGAATACTCCAAATGCATATTTCATAGTGTTGAGGGCTTTCTCGACGGTAGCTACTAGCTGTGCTGTTGCCACCGATTTTCCCTTGGTGTAGGCGTGTTGGTTGGTTAACATCAGTCCCCCTACTTCCTCTCTGATGTGTAGCTCCAGCAGCTTTTCTAGCGTTTTCAGTAGAAAGGAGGTGAGGCTTATCGGTCTATAATCCTTGGGATTAACATGGCTGCACTTTCCTGCCTTCGGGAGGAAGACAACTCTGGAAGTTCTGTATTGGATAGGGATCTAGCCTATCCTTAAGCATGCCGTATATATAGCAAAAAGCCATGAGGTGATCCCCTCATGGAAAGTATAAATTCTAGAAGTGACTCACCTTGGTCATTGATATCGGGACTTCCCCATACATTATGGTGGGCATTAGCGTCCGTACCAATGATTAGTTGGTAGTCCTTGCAGCCGTCTTCTTCGACCAGGCTCCTTAGCTCTTCGGGTGGTGCGGGCCTGTCGAGTGCCATATAACAGGAGGGTACCAAGAGGCGCTTCTCCTCGCTTTCTAGCATCACCACTGTTAGGTCATTTGAGCTGTAATTAGACATAAGGTGAGCGTGGATTCCTTTTCGTACAAGTACGATGGTTCTGTTCCTGCTTACCGGTGTTGTGTAGAAAGAGTTTTAGTTTGAAGACTTTAGTCCGGCCACTGAGTTGCCTGACGAATCCATGGCTCCTGGACTAGAGCTATGTCGACGGGCCCGATAGTGTCCAGACCGAAGTCCTTCTCTACCTCGCCTGCCTGCAGAGTATGCGCGTCTGTGTCCCCGGGATGGGGTTTCTTCAGGCGCAGGTATTCTTCCCGAATCTGGGGTACAGGAGGTCCTCCGCCTCTTTGTTTTTTTGGAGAATCACACAAGATTTTTGCCTATACAGGTTGGACCAATTTGGTAAGGCAGCAGCTAAGGGGAGGTAGCAGCTGTGTTGCCGTCGTGACAATTAAAAACTCTATTACTTTTGTTATTCTTCCTTCACTTTATTTCGGCACCTAACATTTTTAGGCACGTTGTTCTAACTTTTTACAAATTCAATCTGTTTTCTTTTTTTTTGTTTCTCTGTCTCCTCTCTTTTCTTCCCCTCTTCGAGTCAAAGTCCAGCTGATCGAGGTGGTACCTTACTATCGATAGGACTGGTCCAAGGCTCTAAGGGCGCCAACTTCGAAATTTCGTTACAATATGCTTTTACATCAGCTACCAGTCCTGGCCAGTAATAATACCTTCTTGTCCGCTCGATTATCTAGTGCATTCCTCCGTGAGGAGAAAGCGGATTATCGTGAGCACGCAACAATACGTGTGGAACTATAGTTTTGGGAACGCATAGTTTCCAAGAGTATTCATCATATGTACATATATTCTCTCTTTGGTCAAATGCTCAGCTCTACGGTTCCTTCTTCCACGCGTAAATACGGAAAATTTTCCTGATTCTCTTTTACGTGCTCGAGTCGCTCCAAGTAATCCTTGGATTTGAAATTACCGGATTTAAGATCTACCAATGAACCTTCTGGGAGCTCCAAAGTTTCTAGCGTCTCCTCGTTCACTCTCGATAAGGCATCAGGCACAACGTTTTGAGATCCTTTACGGTGTTCGATTTTGAACAGGTATCGCTGTAACGATAGAGCTTATGGAGCTAGCCAAGAACTGAGATTGTTGTTGGATATTAGCCATTTCAGCGAAGCGTGATCGGTTATGATCGTTAAATCATGTCCCTCAACAAAAGCTCGGAAATTCTTCAATCAAATAATGGCCGCTAAACACTCTTGCTCTGTCACAGTGTAATTCCGTTAAGCCTTATTTAACTTTTTTGACACGAACGCAATTAGGCACTCGACTCCCTCGTCAGATAGTTGCACCATAACTCCACCCACCCCCTTCTTACTGAAATCGCAATGAATGTAAAAAGATTGCGAAAAATCGGGATTTCCTAAAACTGGGGTTCACAGAGAAAACGTTTGAGGTTACTGAAAGCGTTTATCGTTTCTACAGACAGCGTCCATACACATAACGTCCGTCAACGGCGACGAGAGCGAAGCGAAATTAGGCACGAATTTTCAGTAGGGGAAGGTAGGCAGTTGTGGACATAGTTTTGTTTTTCAATCATTTATTTTTACTTGGGCATATTATGCGGACATATGCATATCTATGGAGAGCTAGAAATCTCAGCTAACTAGTTTTGAACGAATTACATTGATATCTCCCATTGAAAAAAAATTATCAAATTTTTTGTGAAATGGTCATTTTTGCTATATTTTTTTTTTGGTGGGGGGTTGTGGACACCTTTGTAAAATAAGCTTAAATATAGAAAGTATGAAGTTAAACGCAATGAAATTAATCAATAATAAAAGTTTATTAATTTTAAAGGCCATCAATGGCAAAAAGAATAACGAGAGAGGGCATTATTCCACGTCAGAAGCACAATTCGCGCATGTGAAGTAGCTGGCACGCATATCAGCACACTTCAAGATCGGCCAGATCACATTCATTGCAGTGAACGGAATTTGAGGAGGTCAATTTTTTTGGCAACGTCTTCATGCAAATGATGCAGAAGTCCTCGTCCTCATCTTCCTCGTCCGATGACTTCTGCTTCTTGGAACGCTTAGATGGTTTGGCACGTTTTGCTGGCATTGATGGACCAACCTGATCCAAAATCGACAGACTTCTCCGAGATGTTGAACGAGAAATGGAAGAAGTGGACGGCTCTGGTGTCGTGCAAACTTCTTCGACGTGGCCAACAGCCGGATCAAGCAATACCGCGATGCGGCGCTGCTCTTCCTCGCCCAATTCATTTTCGACGGCATCTTCTACCTCATTTCTTTCGACGGCTTGAACATAATCAGCATCAGTGAAAATGTCTGGATCGTATGGTGCGATTCCTGTTGCCCGAAAACCAGCCTTGATAGTCTTCGGCGCCAACGCAATATCAAGCGTTTTGCAGATTAAGCCAGCAAGGTCTGAAACGAAGGAAGCGAAAACGTTTAATTATTTAATTTAATATGAAATTTACAAGGTTCACATGCATGAGTAAAGCGTTGAGAATATGCATGAAAAGAACACATGTTCTCAAAGTTTTTTCATGCATGACTCCAAGGGAATTGAATGCAAAAGATTCATTAACCTACCTTGTTTGCATTGTTCTTTTGCCAAAAGAAAAAATGCATAAAACACTACTAAAATAATTTATATTGACATCAACGACAATATTTCACGATTTGCCAAAAAAGAATTGGGTGTCCACAACTCCCTTGAGCAGCCATTTTGAAATCATATAAAAAACAATTTTTCTGTGTAGATTGTGTCCGAACCCGGTATTGAATCTCAAAGAAAACTAAATTTCGCGTAAAAAAATCTATTGCACTCACCTTCTCACTTAACACACTTCACACGGTGACACTTTAAAAAACGTTCAAAGAAACTTTTGTGATTTTTTTCGAGGTAAAAAAAATTATTTGTTTGCAGCACAAAGCAGACGCGTCTGTTCACTATTTGGCACAAAAACATCGTGCTACTATCGCGCACACATGATATTTGTCAGATCTGTCAAATCTGCTCTGTGTCAAAAGTTGCACAGGGGTGTCCACAACTACCGACTGTCCACAACTCCCTACTTTACCCTACCAATTATAAAAACCCATAAAGCTTCTCAATCTTCTTAAATTTTTCGGTTCAGGGCACTTCAGAGATCGCTTTTATCTTTTCGGGGTCCGTTCGGATTCTTCCATCATTCACTATATGACCCACATAACGCACCCGTCGCATGCAGAAGTGACTTTTGCCAATATGGTTTGTCAAACCACCCTGTTTCAGATGTTTCGCTATCTCCAGTAATACCTCAAGATGAGTATCGCAACCCGAAGAAACCACAATTAAATCGTCCAAGGATATAAATACCTCGTTTCGAAGGTGAGCTGGTACTACTTTATCCATCAGGCGCGAAATCGTACTGGTGGCATTACATAAACCCAATGGAATCACCTTGAACAGTTGTGTCCCGTGAATATATAAGCGGAATATTCAGAGGACAATGAGGAGGGGTTCCCGGAGCCAGTGCAAGCACCTTTGATAATATTTAATTTAAAATTTAATGATAAACGATTTCAAATGATTTGACAACAGCGGTAGGTAGCGGCGTCTTCTAGATCGGTGTGATGCTGTGTTCGGTGACGTTCGCAAGCAAACTAACTCTCTCTCCCACGCACGTCGCTTGCAAGACCTATGCTGTGGGTACGCACGAACACCAATGTTCCGAGAAAGTCTAGATTGGAGAGTTTCGGCACCATGGGACCAGTGATGCAAAACCGAACACACCTTATACTGATAAAGCGGCCGACCAGGGACAGTAAACGCTGTTTTCCAACGTGACTTCTCCTCTTAACAAACTTACCAGTAGGCGTCCTTTAAATCTAGACTAGTTATGAATTCTGCTTTGAGCAGACGAGTCAGGATGCCGCCTATTTGGGGAAGATGGTAAGCGTCCTTCTCCGTAAAGCCATTTACCTTACGGCAGTCCAGACAGATGCGGACTTTACCAGGCTTAGTGACCAACACGATTGGAAACGACCACGGACTTTGGGACTCCTCGATGACGCCTAGCCGCAACATTCGATCGATTTCGGAGTCTCTGAAATGCCTCTGTTTGGCGTTACCAGTTTAACGTGGGTAACAAGATTAGTTCATCCCAAGCCATCCAGCGCGAACGAAGGGAAGTAATCGATGACCTTAGATAACCGATCTCTTTGCACTTGAGTCAACACATGCTGTTCTACCACTTCCTTGACTAATGCCATATCTATCTCCGAAGCCCGCAATCTGCTTGCCAGCAGATCGTACGCATTCCAAAAATCGATTCCGAATTATATATATTTCCAGGAATCTTTTTTCATTGCCGTATTAAACCTCTGCTTTCATTCTGCCCACTATAGTCTGTGCTTTCCCGTCAGCGGTGTAAGCGTTTTCCTTGATCCCGTTTAATCCCACGTCTCCGCACACCAACTTACTCGCCAAATTCCCTCCTGCACAACTAATGGACGCTCCGGAGTCTAACATTCCGTAGATTGTACGACCAAGTAAACGAACTTGCAAAAACGAGCGATGGTCTTTAATCATTGCTGAGAGTGAACTCAAATGCTTCAGACCTGATCTACACCACTTCACCCTTTTCCAGAAATCAATCATTTGTTTTCTCCCGCGTGATTGCGAAATTCCTACGGTTATTTTATCGTCTTGTCCAGTAATTTGTTCGTCTGAGAATAGATGAAAATCCACCGTTGAATTTGGTTTGTCTGTTTAATAGTCCCGGTTGATTTAGGACGTTACAGTCAGTAATTCCGAACTTATTCGGTGTTGGAGCCTTGATGGCGAAGCAGACGTCAGATAGGTAGTGCACATTCTTAACGGATGGAAGATCAGGATCTGGGGTGTAGGGGTGTCAGTCGACAATTTTATATATCGAGTGGAGGCATGAAACATTAGAGGGGGACTTCTTAGTACTGTGTAGGGATGCCAGTGTGCTATTTGAGGGCAAGGCGAATGAAGTACGTCGGAGTAGTACGCGCGGAGAAGGATGATGTAGACATCGAGGAGTTGATCAGAAATCGTAACCAAAAGGCCCATGAGTCTTTTGACACGTTTTAAAATTCTATAACGAATCTAACGGATCAAGAAGAGGTACAGTGGCCTACGGAAAATTTAGAAAAGAAAAGAGATAAAAAAGTTTTCGATAATCCCTGAGTCCCACTGAATATTTATTAATAGAAAGATTCAAGATTCACATACAGATCAAATTCACACTACTCAATCGGACGCCACGTTGGGCGCAACTTTTAAAATTACACTACTCGACAAAATTCAACTTTTTTTTTCGCTGTGGCCAAAAATGACTTTTTCTGATAGATTTGAAGATTTTAATTTTTTAAAGTTCAATATAACCAGTTTTATGAAACTAAAGTTATGTGAAAAATAGAAGCACTACCTATGAAAAAAATGACCACATTTTTTAAAAATTTAAAAAAAAAACTACTCCATGAAAAAACCCATAATTCTTTAAAAATTTTTAAACATCCAAATCTATCAGAAAAAGTCATTTTTGGCGACAGCGGAAAAATCGTGTCGACTAGTGTTATTAATAATCATATCTGTAACGTGCAACGGATTCAGTGCTATCGGCAGTGGTTCAGTCTGTGCTGGTGGACACGCAATTATTTTCCGGCTCGGACTCTTCGGCTGAGGAGGTGGTGATCTTACCCACACAGACCGATTCTGCTCCATTGCTATCGACTACTAATAATATCTCCAGAAGTTAGCGTGCTTGCTACAACAAACAACTTGAACTTGCAGATAGAAGATCGAAATGAAAAGGTAAAGAAAAAAGGCGGAGAGGAAAAGGAGAAAAGAAGAGTTAAGGATGGAAGGTAGTTTGACATCTACAGATGTTGCGTGGCCTTATATATACACACCCTACCCTAGTGGATTGAAGTTCCCCCTGAGGTTTTGCAGTTACGGTGGCATTGATTTAAATTTTACGTCTAGTCGACGACTACCTTCATTTCAAAAGCGATATAACAACAGATCGATTTCATTATAATCTATTAAAATGCAATTACAATTTCAGTCGAGGGTTCCTAATTTTCATTGTTAAATTTCTATCCAAATATCCTATAATTAAGGCCGTTAAATCAAGACTATCACTAGTTCTTATCGGGAAAATATATGTATAGATGAGTTGAGGCTTATAGTAATAGAAAATCAAATGATGTGATTGTACAATATATGATATGATATTAACCTAACAATTGCAGCATGGCGTTTGAATTTTAAGGTAATGTTTATAGTTAGCAATAGTGAGAAATCATAGTAAGACTTTTTTAACCATGGTAAGCCTAGTAATCCTATTAATTCTTTTAATCATGGTAATCCTATTAATCATAGAAATCCTTTTTAATCATGGTAACCCCATTTTTATCATAGTTATCCTTTTTATCATGGTAATCATGGAGCTTTCTTGGTCTAGATCCTTTTATTTTTTCTTTTCTTATTTTTCTTTTGTGATATTCATACAGGAGATTTTTCTTTTTTTGTTAATGGGCATACGAACTAATTTAAGCCTAGAAAAGCCCTCTTGGCGGTAAGGAACTCTACTCGGGTCAGGCTCAACTCTACGAAGTTCAAAGTTCAAACACAAGGACGTGCACTTTATATTATACTCACTCATAACAGATGTTCAACGGCGGAAGATCGATTTCCCGACTGTGAAAGCTGAAAATCGAAAGATTATTTGCGGAGCCTGCGTAAGGGCTCCCTGACTTCATCCTTTATAACTAAATGTGTTTCTCAACAGCGAGAAGCGCCAACCTAACCATTCAATGTCTTTTTTAATTAATGTCGACGAAAGCGAATTTCTTTCGCTAGAAGGGTTCTGCGTCGGACTTCTTCGGTTGCTGAATGGGTCCGGAATTACTTCAGTCTTGCCGTCGCTTGCTTTCTTTTAGATTCTTTCTGGGCTAGGGCCTAATGCTGCTGGACCTACTGACGCCTGAGGCTGGTTACCTTCCAAGAAAAGGGTGGCTGGTTCCGCCGACACTCAGATCCAGACGCCCGTAGCGAGACAACACCAAGGAGGGCTCCCAAAAACGGAGTCCGCTGTACGGGCGACCTTAAGATGCGTGAGAAGAGTGGGGGTTGGGGCGCAGATCGCAGTTGCGAGGCGCTATATAGCGACGGGGAATTGTTTGCACTACTTCTTAACTGCGGATGGCACACTTTGAGTTTTATTTTGTACGATTTGTTAATTTTAGTCCACGAGTAAGAAGCCGAGCAACTGTCGAGTTGGAGAGCTCCGCGAAAAAAGGAAATTCCATGATGCTCCTGTCACCTGTCACACTTCTCTCCACCCCTATTGTGATCTACCATGACTCTGTCAATTTGGGTCGAAGCAACCCTAAATGGCTGAAGTGGCTATATGAATACTCCAATCTGATCCAGATTCAACACTCTAATATGTAGAACCGGTTATCCTCTATGATTCTGCGTATTTTGTTTTCTCGTATCTTCAAAATTGTGTATGCCACAGACTTTCGTCCATTGTAAGGGCGGAAGGGGCGAAATTTTGAAATAAACTTGGAGTTGTTTGATAACACAGGAGACTGGATACAAAATTTGGTTGCTCTAGCTTTAATAGTCTCTGATATATAGGCGCAAATGAAGACGGACAGACGGACAGACACACGGACATAGCTATATCGACTCGGCTATTGATGCTGATCAAGAATATATATACTTTATGGAGTCGGAAACGCTTCCTTCTGGGCGTTACACACATCCGTTATCACCAGAAATTATACCTGTTGGGTTTCCCAGCCTGATATTTAGTCGAAATATGTTAAGTCATAGACAGTGGTGCAGCAGTAAATTAAATGCCTATTTTTGTTTGCTATTTTTTACAACCCACTGCATCTCATTGTACCTATCGAATTAAGGTTCCGCAAGGCAGCAGCCTAAACATCGCTCTCTCGGATTATCGCCTTCTTCGTCGCTCTTTCGATCTTTCATTATCGCTCTCTCGGATCATCGCTCGCTTGCTTACATTAGGGCACGGGCAATTCGGCCCGCCTGCCCTTAAGTTAGTCTGCACCTAGCACTCATATAGTCGGCATCTATCACTTATATTGTCTTCATCTAACACTCATATGGTACGAAGCTTATCTTCGTAATCATCAATCTATCATCGTTATCGCATCGATCGTTTCACCCACATACATATATGTACATACGCAATACGTCGGTCTATATATAGTATGGAGCTGATCCTATCGCATCATAACTTATTCGTTGCATCGGTCTTTAATCGGTCTTTAATCGGCTTAAACATTCATATGTACATACGCATTCGTCGGTCTACATACTTATATACCAATAAACTGTACCTATTATTAATTTAACCACTCGAACTTATATTTAACTAATCGCAACAGCTAGTAAAAAAGCTCATTAGCTTAACTATACCCTTATACTCTTCGAGTACCGGGTATAACAAGAGGTCCAGAACAGAGAATTGCGAAAGTCTCTTAGAAGAGGTTGGTGAACCGTCGTTTAGACATATGAATCCCACCTCTCGGGTGTCATTCTCAATGCTGCGACCCTTGCGGTGACTAGTCTCATTACACCAGATGGTTGACTTGGCGTTAAAGTCCCCTTCCACCATTTATGGGTGGTCGAGCGGTTTCGAACACATTTTTAATGCCGGTCTTGAATTGTGGTAAAGACAAAGAAGACGCCGCATAAATGCTAAAGATATTGAAATTGCACCGAGGTTCAATGTTCTAATTCCTAATGTCTCTAGATCGTTATCTGATTTTAGGATGCTAAATTGAATGCTATTTCTAATATAGATGCCTACACTTCCAAATCTGTCCTCCTTGGGCTTGCAGTAGAAACTATAGCCTAAGATGCTACAGTCTGCGTTGCTGAGTACCCAATTTTCCGAGAGTATGACAACATCTATATCATTGTTGATGAAAAACATGTTGAGGAGTGGACTGTTATTATTGAATGTTAGACTTTGTATGTTTTAATTAAATCTTCATTGATTGGATTTTGTGACTCTTCTTCCATCCCTAGGGCAATTGGCAGCCCGTCTAGCTCTGCATTGGATGCGTTAACAAACTCTCTAATTTTTTCGATAATTTCTTCGCAATTGGATCCCCTTTACTAGCGTTATTTGGAACGATCAGGAATGCTGTTAGCTTGGCACCCAGTGCGTTCAGCTTTTTCTAGTCACCTCAGATGAGGTTCTGACAAATTTTTCTCGTAACTGGCAACTCTCTGCGTTAATCGACTCCTTCCAAGCCACCATGTTTGCTGCTGACTTGGCCGCCACTGCTTTGCGTGCTGCAACTTTCTTTGCTTTGGCTACCTCGGTGAAAGAGGCAACACAGTGAATTTCCCTGGCAGCCTCTGCGTTGCTATTCAGGAGTTCTGGGTGACGGCTGGATTGCCAGATAGGACGGGGAAATTCACTCAGGTTGGGAAAAACCCTGTCAAAGAGTGTTGGATACCTAACCCTGACCTCCTTCTTTGTAAAATTCTCCAAAGTCATGCACTTTTGTATGGCGTATTTTTTTTTTTTTTTTTTTTTTTTTTTATTTTAGGACGTTGATGTGCAATGACTGCACCATCAAGTGGCCCAAGCGACACCAGCCGATGGCTGTTACGCGCGGATCCCAGGCAAGAACGCAGCCCACCTCCCGCCCAACCGACCGAGGGGCGCTGCCGCATAACGCGCGACTCGTTTACCGAACCGATCGCGGACATGCAGGAAGGATAGGTGTTAGACTAGTGTTCGAGGAAAAGTAGAACAAATCTAACTAAAGAAGCGAAGTAATTACTAGTTACGGGAAAGATATAAGAGTATCTGTAATTTAAGACTAGGAAGGGAGTTAGTGGTAGATACAATATGATAGAGGGAATTATAATCCGAGCATAGGACCCTAAATGGTTCATGCAAGGAGTAATTCGACCTACAAAGTGGAAGAAACAAGGGTGTATAGTTCCTAGTGCTTCTAATAGGAATCGTGAAGTTTATGCGGCTCAACAGGTCAGGGCTATCTATGTCACCCTTGATCAAGTTGTGCACAAAAATCACTCCAAGCATTTTCCTACGATTAGCTAAGGTTGGAAGGTTTATTAGGAGCAATCTATTAGAGTAGGACGGCAGTCTCACACCTGCATCCCAGCCGAGGCCTCGAAGAGCAAAAAGTAAAAAGTTTTTCTGAACTGATTCTATACGGTCTTGGTGTACGTTGTACTGAGGGCACCATACACAAGAGCCGTATTCTAAAATCGGACGAACCAGAGAGGTGTAGAGAGTCTTTTTTATATAGGGGTCGTCAAATTCCTTTGACCACCTCTTTATAAACCCAAGCACGCCCATGGCCTTATTCACCATGGTGGAAATGTGTTCTGAAAACTTTAACTTGGGATCTAATAGAACACAAAGATCATCAACCCGGGTAATTCTCTCAAGAGAACCACCACAAAGGGTGTAAGGAACCAGAACGGCGCTGGAGCGATGGAAAGTCATTACTTTACATTTTGAAGCATTAAGGTTTAATAAATTTGCACAACACCAAGACTGAAATCTATCGAGATCGGATTGCAACCTGGATTGAAAAGAAATGTCCTTATACTGGACACAGAGCTTAACATCATCCGCATACATAAGTACTCGAGAGTGTGTTAATACAGAAGGCAGGTCATTTATAAAGAGTGTAAAGAGTAAGGGGCCTAGATGGCTGCCCTGTGGTACACCCGAAGTCACCATAACTGGTGAGGACAGGGAGTTTTTGAAAAGGACTCTTTGAGACCTAGAACAAAGGTAGCTAGAGATCCATCTCAGGAGATTGGGCGGGAACCCTAGAAGGTCGAGCTTTTGTGCTAGGAGGGAATGGTTTACAGAATCGAACGCTTTACTAAAATCGGTGTAAACAACATCCGTCTGCAGATTACCTTGAAAGCCTTTTATTATAATGGAGGTAAACTCCAATAAATTTGTTGTGGTTGATCTCCGCCTTATAAATCCATGTTGAGATGGAGATATAAGTGATCTGCATAGATGCTGCAGGTGCGGAGTTAAAATTTTCTCAAACACTTTAGGAATAGCGGATAACTTAGATATACCTCTATAGTTCATTGCATCAGACTTGCTACCTTTCTTATGGAGAGGAATTATATAGGACTCCTTCCATATCGGGGGAAAGCATGAAGAATTTATGGATAGGTTGAATAGTTTAAGCAACGGCCCACACAGAGACTCGGCACAGTACCTGAGTACACAGCCGGGAACTCCGTCCGGACCCGGTGAGAACACCGGCTTTACTGTTCGTAGATCATGAAGCAACGAGCTTTCATTTAGCAAAGGACTGAAAATGCCGTTCGACCTCGGTAAACCGTATGGATACGGCTGACCAGAGTAAACGTCTTGCGAATAGGTAGTTTGGAAAAAACGGGCAAAAAGATCGGCAATTGCCTGATCATTATCTGCCGACGTATTACGGAAGGACAGCGAGGATGGGTGTGCGGACGTTCTACGCTTACTGTTTACGAAGCTGTAGAACTGTTTGGGGTCCTTAGAAAAACGTATCCTGCATCGAAATAGGTAATTCTGATAGCATTGAGCGTTAAGAACTGAGAAGTTTGACCGAGCTATGACATAATGAGCAAGAGAAGAAGGAGAGCCAATTTCTTGAAATTTTTTATACAGTCTTGATTTTAAGTTTCTTAGATGTGATAGCTCCTTGGTAAACCAAGGGGGTTTTCTTGATCTAATCGGACAGGAAAGTGGGACACAAGAGACAAAAAGTGAGTCCAGTGCATCATAGAAAATGTTTGTGCCTGTCGTAACATCATTGCACAAATATAAAGCGGACCAATCAAAATCCCTAATGAGGTTATTAAGCTTCGTGAACTCGGCTTTCCGGAAGCAGCGGACACTTTGGGGTGGTCTACCCGATCGATCCAATACAGTTCGTCCGATGTCGAACGACACTTCGAAAGTAGGATGGTAGGCATCTTCAGGTATAGTGAGCGGGGGGACTCGAGTTAACAACGCTAAGGTCGGATCCGTTACAAAGCACAGATCAAGAAATCGACCCAAGGAATTTTTAACATGGTTAACTTGAGACAGAGACAGGTCAATCAAGCCGTCAACAAAGTCATGACGTGCCATGGGCACCAGACTATTAGACTCATTTGCCGAAGACCAAACAATTCCTGGTAAGTTGAAGTCACCAAGAACTATCATGTGATCTTTGTCAGATAGCGAGGAAGAAATAGCGGTTAAGGCGGACAAATGCTGCTCGTAAATTGCGATATCCGAAGACGGTGGAATATACGAACAAGTAATGAAAATTGAGAAAGCGGGAAGAATCAGTCTTACACACAGAAATTCGAGTTCCTGCTGGATCTGGACTGTGAAAAGTTCCGACGTGAAGTTTGAGTCCACAGCAATCAGAACTCCACCTGCACGTCGAGACGAGCGATCCTTTCTATAAGTTGTGTACCGACCTGCCAAAACTTCGGAACTAAGAATGTCCGGCTTTAGCCAGGTCTCGGTAAACACAATAACGTGGGATGCAAATGCGACACTATCCTGGAAAAGAATGCTGAGCTTACTACGCAAGCCTCGAACATTCTGATATGTCACCAAAAGAGAGTTAGTTAGTTTTTTGGACGGGAGGTAGAGCGGGAAGACGACGAAGACGACGAAGGAGCACTGGTCTGATTTATTGGCAGAGTTATTGGGGGCCTAGTCTTCTTTTTGGCCTTAAACTCCTTCACCACCAAATGCTCCGGCCAAAATTTGGCAGAACAGATGGTGTCAAAATGAGTTTGAGAGACACTTATTTTAAAGGAAGATATCTCCCTGGCGTACGAAAAGTTAAATTTTTCCACCTTAAAATCAGCGGCTTTTATTTTGCTTCGAATATAAGCCGTCACATCATTGATTGTGGAATCAGGGGCAAGCCGCGAGACAAAAACTTGTCTCTTTGGTGGGATCCCCACCAATCTTGGCACCACAGGCCTATCACCTGTGATGGTAATACCCGGTGGTCCGGGACGTATATTAACTGGTGGGGTCGGAATTGAGGGGACCGCTAATGAGTTTACGGACATTACGGACACGGACGCTACAGACGACTTTGGCTGCATGCCCTCCGACGCGATAAATTCGGCTACCGAATTTCCATCGCCAGCAGCTGTCGTTGCCTTCGGAGTGGCAAACGAAATCAACTGCTGCACTGCTGCTGGAGTGGTCGGAGTCAGCTTGTCAGCATCGGCCGGCCGAGGGGCAGCCGGCATATGCAGATCCCGCGGAGTGACCTTTTTGCGCCTAGGAGACTCAGTCAGTAGTTTGAGGCCACTAAACTGAGACTCCATGGCTAGGAGCCGATCGTACTGCTCTTTGAAGCCCACGGTCAGCTCCCTAAAGCCCTTCCGGGTCTGCCTCATAAACGCTGCCATCTCCCTCTCAACCGGACGGCATGCCTCACAGCTGTAGTGCAGGCCATTCCTTTTCGCGATGGCATCACCCACGAGACCGGTCAACCCGGCACATTTAGTGTGCACGACGCTATCGCAGAGCCAGCAGGGGATACTCGGCTGGTCATGGGTGATCTGCTTCTTGCAGGTTTTTTTGTCGCAGACAACGGAGAATTCCATTTTAAAATTTACTTAATTTTTCCTTCAAAAAAAATTGGTATCAGACCAGTGTGCCAGATAAGCGCCAAAAGAGGAATAAGTGAAAACGAGAGCGGTTATAGTAGCAACAATTGAGAGAGAGAGAGCGCTACTGTACGGAAAATATCAAGAGCGAGAGAGGAAGAACAGTTATTTGAGTGTGGGTAATAGAGAGAGTGATAGATTAGCAACAACTAATGCGTGAGAGCGGCTAAATAGAAGAACAAATATGACACTGTGTGTACTTACAAAAGCACAAACAAAGACACACTGTTAGGCGATGCAAAAAAATAATTAAATTAAGTTTTTACACCAAAGCAGGCATGCACTCGCAATCAGGAAATAGAATGATAAGGCTGTTAGTTTATGAATTTATTATTATTATTATTTTCGTAAAAAACCGGCGGTTTAAGCAAAAATAGGCAAAAAGTTAGCGGAGCGCAAACAAAAACGCGTCTGACTACTACAAAGAGAATCGGACGAGGATTCTTTTTCTCTGGTCACACACCGCGAATGAGTGGCATCATAATCCTCCTTGCAGTTAGCACAGGCTAGCTCCGAGCAGATTAATTCGCTGTTGTGCTCCTGACCACATTTGTAACATTTAGCCCTACTCTTGCAGTGTTGTGCCCTATGGCCAAGCATCAAAAACATTGGCTGAACGGCACAAAAGCTTCAACTTCTATTTTGGTACAAAGAACATTTATTTGTTTTTGCAACTGCCCTCCTCTGAACCAGAGTTGAACTCTGCCGGTGGGAACTCATTGACCCGAAGTGCTGTCTTTTCTCTTTAAGGGTATAATTTCCTCAATTGGGATGTCGGAAGTTAAAGATTCTGCAAGCTATTTCTTCGAGTAGTGTCCGGAACCCCAAAAATTGAATCGGCTTTTTTAATTAAATTGCGACAACTTTTGGCTGTATACCCATTATCAGCGAAATTACTTGCTTGTTAGTAATGGTTTTCTTGTTATTTTTATTTGTCGTACCCACTGAGACAACGCATTTATTGTCAGTCTTTTCTCTCCTTTTTGTTTTGATCATGTTCGTCAACATGTTTGTTGACATGTTCGTCGACCTGTTCGTCACCATCTTGGATTTTATGCTAGACAGTTTAGGTGCCGAAAGCTGCGTTATTAGCGCCATAACGCCATATTAGCCATAACGTTTTTAGCATTTATGTATTCTCTTTATCTGTTCCTTTTAAGTTTTTTGATTCATCGCCCGGGCAGAAAAGTTTATCCTCACTTTGTATAGTTTACAAGACTTTTAAATTGTTTAATTTTAGTTTTTAATATTTTACCGTAACTAATAGAAAAAAACACTTCGTACACGTCCAGTGTGACCAGAAACTCCGTAAATATGTATTTTATACTTGGGAAAAGAAACTCAGCAAAAGTGAAAAATTAAAAGAAAATTATATAAAATTCATGCATAAATGTATAGATTTAGGACATATAGTAAATTCCAAAAAGTGGAAAAATGTTATTTGCGCCATCATTTGCATATTATCTGGAGAGACGCTCCAAACGAAAAATTAAAAGAATATAAACATACAACCGTTACGTACGGTGCAGCTTGAGCACCCTTACTTAGCTATGAGTGCTTGTTGCAATAGCTGATAATTGCAAAAATAAAGCAATTAAAGGAATCATATAAAATTTTTTCTATATAGACGATCTGATGACAGGTGCCGATTCCATATTGGATGCCAAAAGGCATGTAAAGGAAGCTACCCAGGAGTTTGATAAGGTAAGGTTGGTCCGAAAAAGCTTATGCTGCCGTAGTGTATTTCAAGGTAGATGGTTCTTCGATTATAATAGCCAGCAAAAGCTAGGTTAATCAACAAAAAAAAAAAGGGAAACCATTCCCAAATTAGAACATTGTGCTGTTCATCTTCTAGCGAAATTGATTCAATGGGTGAAAAAAGCAGTTGGAAGTGAAGCAGAAAGTAACGCGTGCAGTGATTCTACGATCATTCTTGCCTGAATAAAGAATGGAGACAATAAAGACAAGTTTATTAGGCGTCGAACTGACGAAATTAGAAAAGGTAAAAAAATTAAATGGAGACATGTCAAATCTAAAGACAATCCAGCAGATATAGCGTCAAGGAGAATTCGTGCAGATAAACTGAAAGATTTTGAAATTTGCTGGAAGCGTCCTCAATAAACACAAAATAAACTAGAAAGTGTCATTGCATATGTTTTTATTCAATTCAAAACCAAAAATAAAAAATGTCCACAATATTTGACGATCAATGAGACTACGATCGCCAAAATATCAGCAATGAAAAAACAACAAGCTATTCAATTCAGTGCGGAAATAGCTAGCCTAATTAATAAAAAAGAAATAAAAACGAAATGTAAGATATTAAGCTGGGTATCCAGCACCGCGGAAACTAAAAATTACTGCCAAACTTCATATAAAAAAAACGGGGTGAGTAATTTTTCATTTGTGTTTTCCTGGAGTCAGTATCCAGCAACGTAAACGGGATTCACGAATTTTTATCGATAGAAATGATATCCACACGAATGTGGACTGTGAGAACAGCTGATAAGGGTGCCAGTAAAATATATGTGCATATTATTACTGAAGTCAAAGTGAAAGGTGGGGGCAAAATTTGTGCGCAAAACCAAAAAGAGACATGCAAATGTTTAAAGTGAGGAGAGGATTGCTCTAATAAAAGCAGTTGAGGCAGTACCATGCTTATAGCGGATCACGGAAAATAAGCATTTTGATAATTTTGACATGTTGGCGCCTCCCACTGTGCTGTACTTCTTCTTTCAGCAATATGTGCCGCTACCAACACAATCACTTCTTCGTCAGAATTACTTTTCTTCTTTTTTTTAATTTAAGTTTAATTTTCAAAATTGGCGCTGTTTACAAAACACAGCTGATTCCGCAGTGCTGGATACAGGCATTTAAAATTCAAATTTCAGAATTTTTTTCGGTATTTTTTCCCGAAATTTTGACCTTGAAAACTCACGAAAAGTCGAAGTAAAATATTTAAATGCCTACATTTTTGCTTTTAGATAGACACATTAATTGAGCGTCGTTTTAGGTATCGTTTATAAAAAACGATGGATAAACGGCTAAGCTACAACCGTTTGACCAAACTTTCAAACTTAAAACGATACCTTAAACGACGCCCAATTAATGTGGCTATCTAAAAGCAAAAATTTCGGCATTTAAATATTTTTTTTCGATTTTTCCTTATGAAATTTGAATTTGAAAGCTTAATATCTTCCAGACGTTAAGTTGCAGCTACAAAGTGTCTGAAACGGATTTATAGCTGCATTTGTCAGCAACTGCAAAGTTCAATACAACCAGTTGTATTAAACTTAAGTTATGTGAAAAATAGAAGCACTACCTAAGACAAAAAATACAACATTTTTTAATATAATAGCTCAGAATTTGGATTTACACTATGCCAAAGTTAAGTTATTGAGTTATTGAGTTTGGGCTACTGGCACGTGCCTGTGTACATAAATTTTGTTTTATTTAATTTTAATTATATTAACGACCAAAGTTAATGATATTTTATGTGGCAGAGCAAGAGAAACAACGACGCTTCAGTGTATGCAGTTGGCGACGATGTTTGCAGCAACTGTGGAGTATTTGGATCAAATTTCCAAGAAATACATTTGGACATTGCGAATAACCTTGGAATCCATTTTTGAAGGAACATTTCCGCATGGAAATTGCACGGCTGTAATTGCAAATATGTTGTATTTCAGTTATATGTACATTTACATTATGTAAGCACAATTGCAATGCAAATGCTGTAGTTCAATTAATTACTATGGTTTTTATTTATCAAAATTAAAATTTTTAATTGGCAATTTGCTTAAATTTATTTAATTTAGAGTTAGGCTAGGTGTGTTTCCGACCAATTTCCGACCAGCCATATTTCTTACGCGCAAAAATTTAAATTTCGAGCTGCCAATTTTTGAACAAATAGAGTGGCACTTTATCCCCTCGGCAGGACCGAAGAAATATGAAAAATGAATTAGAAAACCCACATAATCTAGACGATTTAATTAAAAGGCAAACGTCAGTAATAAAGTCAACAGTAAATGTTCTCAAAAGAACTACTGAGGAAATAAATGTCAACTTTAGAATTATGAGCACCAGAGTAGAGATCATAACGGAGGCTTTAAAAGAAAGTTACTACGTATACAAAGAAACTTCATTATGGTAACAAAGCTGCTAAGTTCAATGATTAATGAGTGCGATAAAATCCAAGCAGGACTAATAAGCCTGCTGATAGATATTAATGATGGAAGACTAAATCCAAATATCTTAAAACCGATGCAGTTAAAAACAGAAATAACAAAAATAAAGGATAGTTTATTAGAAGCACTAGTTCTTCCAGGAAAAAGAACAGGGACGGAATTGAAGGAAATGTCCAGTCTATTAACCGCAAGCTGAATTTTCGTAGATAACAAGTTAATTTTGAATGTGAAGATCCCACTGTTTGGTAGATACCCATCCCATTTGTTTAGGATTATTTCAATGCCAATGGAGCATGAAAGGGAGTTGGTCAGGGTAGATTTGAGCTCCAGGTACTTAGTATACAATTTCGAAATTGATTCCTATCATTGATACCACTGAAGCTACTTTGAACAAATGCCTAAAATGGCAAACGAATTAAAGAGTATGTAAAGGCTATTGGCCTTGGAGCAGCGCCAATGATAATGCTTGTGAGATAGCTCCGTTCAAACCTAATAGTCATTCAAAATGTGTTTATAATAAGATACCAGAGACAGGGTCATTTTGAGTCGAGTTTTGGGGGTTTTGGGGTTCCAGTAAACACTAATGGCAAAATTCAATTCATTAGTTCAAATCAAGAAATAATTGACCTACCTCAATAAGGAATTTTAACAATAATGAATGGTTGTACTTTTCGGAAAGAGGAGAAAATATTAATATCTCATCATAGTCTTCATACTGAAGATTATGAAACAATTTCATCCTCTTATATAAGTATTATAAATAAAATACCGAATATTATTTGGAATCCAATATCTGTACCACTAATTAACCATACGGATGAAATTGATAAGTTACAAAATGTATTAAAATTGTTAAAAGAAGGTCTTCAGGAATTAAAGGGACTTAAGTTCCACTATGTATCTGGACATGCAGCCTTGATTACACTACTCGACAAAATTCAACATTTTTTTCCGCTGTCGCCCAAAATTACGTTTTCTAATAGATTTCGAGATTTAAAATTTGTTAAAGAAATATGGTTTTTTTCCAGGTTTAGTTTTTTTTTAAAGAATTTTTAAAAAAATTTTTATTTTTTTCATAGGTAGTGCTTCTATTTTTCACATAATTTAAGTTTCCTACAACTGGTTGTATTGTATCAATTCAAACTGAAGCTGTGACGGAGCCAATTCTGTTTCACCCAAACGAAGTTGCAAAAGTCATAAACCAAAAAAGTCCCCAGGCGCTTAGTTAATAACTTTAAAAATGCTAATTGAACTCCCGAACTGTGCAGTGAATGTCATTTGTAAACTCTTTAACGGGATCACACGACTTGGCTACTTTCCAGAAAATTAGAAAAAATCAATAATCATAATGATACCGAAGCCAGGAAAAGATCATACAATTCCAGCTTCGTACAGACCAATTAGTTTACTGTCGTGTCTTTCAAAACTGCTCAAAAAATGCCTTTTGACGGGGATAGTCCCTGTTCAGAGCAGACTACCGCCGAAGTGGCTTGCCAAATAGCAGCTATTTATTAGCCTTCAGCCGCATATTTCCATTACTACATAAATTGGCAATGAGAAGGACAAGCAAGCGCCACTCGGTTTTTATTTATACGTATACATGATGTTTTTTTCTCTCGTGATAAGTGACTTTGCAAAACCCCAAAATGGCAGAAGCTGAGCAAAAATAATGTCGCGAACGCGGTAATGCCTAGTGACATTGATTTTTATAGGCAAAAAGCGGAGTAAATCGCGCGTCAATTAAATGCCATGGACAGGTTTCTCACTTTCTCTCTTTGCTGGAGTTGGCCAATGATGCTCGACTGGCGTTCGTCAATATTTACATCAATGTCAGGTCCAAGCTGTCGGGAGTTGACAGCTGCTCGCACGGGTAATGCTGCTCAGTCTACGGCTCGGCACACTTTCGAGGAGCATTCATCTGCCTTTGCCTATGACGTTATTGGCCGTTCTCGACTGCCCCAGTTACAGCTTTCGCGATTTAGTGGGGTCTATACGGATTGGCCAGAACTCCACTCGATGTTTACGACAATGGTGCACAATGATTCGCAGACCGGCCATCGGGAAATTCCAGTAACTACGTGGATGCCTACATAAAGCTGCGCTACATACGATTCGTTCTTTGCGTCTTTCTGAGGAAAATAACGAAGAGGCGTTTAATTTCTTAAAGTTGCGATACGATAATAAGCGTATACATTTTCAGGCACACATAAGGCTATTTTCGGGCTCCAAGGGGTGGAGAACGGCTCGGCCATCGGTTTACGTGCGCTCAGCAACAAAATCAACGGACTTACATACATGCCCTTCGGAATTTGGAAACACCTCAGGAGATTTTCGATGGGTTGCTCGTTGGCATCGTAAGCAAGAAACTAGATCGCAAGACGCAGGTGAAATGGGAGGAGAGCCTGCCGACCTCAAGATTGCCTCTTTGTTCAGACATGTCCTGTCTCTGTTTTTTCGCGATACAAGGAGGCAAAGAAGAGCCACTTCTGTCTCAACTGCCTCAAAAAAGGTCATCCATTGCAGCGTTGCAGGTCAGGGACATGTAGGCAGTGTCAGGCCAAGCATTACACACTGCTCCACATGCAATTGGGCGTTGATGCTGAGCGTCAGTCACCGACCGCGGAATCGAACGAGTGCCCTAGTTTCAAGAAAATCTGAGAGCCCTTCCCCCTCATGCCCGAATTCTCTGTCTATTCAACACGTGTTGCTAACTACCGTAATTGTATATATCAAAGGCCGTTATGGATCGCTTATCCCAATTCCTGTCATTTTGGAGTTTGCGAGTCTCGCAAATCAGCTCCAGTTGAATCCTCATCCGTCGCATGTTCGAATTGCCAATCAATCAATTATACCTTCGAACAAGGCTGTTAACATCGTTCACAAACTCATGACGCAAGCTATCGCGGTTCTCTCTCTGCAGTTATAACTTTCTCAATCACAGAAATGCAGCCTAACTTTGGACTAGACGCAAAGGATTTGCCAATACAGAATAATGTAAAGCGAGCTGAACCTAACTTTTTTAAGTCGCAGCGGGTCGATCTGTTGATAAGTGCTGGTTTGTTTTTCGCTGGTTGTGCGTCTGGCAAATTCCACTGTCGGACCAATCGCCAACATAACAGAAGACGAAACTTGGCTGGATAGTGTCAGAAAGCAATAATAGCTTCGGGAATAGTCGTGCGCCGCTAGCAGTTGTTGCAGATTCCCCTAACATCTTCGCTGACGAGGCCAATTTGTGCGACATCGTAAGACGGTTTTGGGAAGTAGACGGAGATTATTCGCCCTCATCAATTTCGAAAGAGGATGCTCAGTGTGAGCAGCTTTTGGATACAAACTACGTTCGCGTAGATTCCGGAGCTTACTCCGTACGGTTGTCAACTTAAATCAGTTTGGAGGAGTTAAGAAAATCGTAACAGCAAGCGCTAAATTTCTCATTTTGGAGAGAAAGTTAGCAAATAATTCGGAACTTAAGACAAAATATTCGAAATTTCTCCAGGAGTCAGTCACACCTCCCTCAGTACTTCTTGCCTCATCATTGCGTCCATAAGCAGGAGAGTACAACCACCAAATGATGTATAGTGTTCGATGGTTCTGCAAAAACAGCGTCTGATATATCAATAGATGCTGGACCCACTATCCAACCTAAAATTCTGATAGCACTTCTTCGTTTCCGCTTTTTTAAAGTCTCCTTGTGTGGCGACATCTGGAACTGCACTACAACATCTACCGCTGTCTACACGTCCAGCCATCCCGATCAGCATGCGCAGTGCATCCTATGGCGCAACAACCCAAAGGAGGAGATTCAGGTGTTTAAGTTTGAGACTGTTACTTACAGGACCGAACCTGCCGCATTTTTGGAAATTCATACTATGCATCAATTGGCAAATGATGAAGAGTCATTATTTCCGCTTGGTGCTGATACTGTTCGAAGAGATTTTCAGGAGGCGATAGCCTTGATTCGGTCATTAAGATTCGTCATAAGGTGAAGAAGCTACTCTAGAAAGGATGTTTTCCCATACGTAAATGGTGTTCAAATGAAGTCACTGCTGTAGAAAGCGAGTCTGAGGTGGATCGCGAAAGGTTTTTTACCTTTTACGACGGGCCAGAGGCAACTAAAGCTCTTGGTCTAGTTTAGGATCCAACCACCGATAATCTTGTTTAGTTTCGTTCATGTCGCGGCTGCTGCAGGCCCAATATCGAAGCGTTCGCTTCCGTCTACACTAGTCAGGTTCTACGATCCTTTAGGACTCATCTCTTCCATTATCACAAAGGCAAAAATATTTCTGCAGTCGTTATGGAACGAACGTTATGAACTGGGACGAAAGTCTGCCCCAGGATCTTCATACGACGTGGAGCGAGCTAACTTCGCAGCTGCCGATGTTAGGAACTTCAAATTCCCACGTTACGTGCTTCGTTAGAAATCCACAGTGAAAATGCATGCGTTTTGTGATATGAGCCAGTCAGCATATGGTGCTTGTGTGTACATGCGGTCGGAAGTTTTTGGTGGTGTGGAAAGCCATCTCTTATGATCCAAGTCCAGAGTCGCACCCTTGAAAAAGATGAATATCCCAAAGCTTGAGCTCTTAAGCTCGACTTAAGTACCAGAACGTCGTCATGTAGTATTGATTGTTTCAAAGGATAGGGATATATCGTACGATTGCAAATTTCAAAACTCATTCGGATCAATGCAGCGTTTCTTTGCTTATATATATCGTGTTTACAACCTCAAGGACAAAAGCTTGCTGCGGTCGAAAGGTCAACTACCGTAAACGACGTCAAAAATGGCACGCACTTACTCATAAGGGAAATACAGCAGCACCATTTTTCGGAAGAGATAGGCACCAGAAAGCAGGCTTTTATTACATGTCGGAAGTCAGAAACAGGCGTCCAATACAGATGTCTTCATATGTTTTAGTGTCAAGGCGGCTCATTTGGAAGCTGTTCGGGATTTGTCCACAGAATCCTTTTGGACAGCATTAAGGCGTTTTATAAGTCTGTGTAACGATCCGGGCTAGATGTTATGGACGTGAATAGGACGCACGCATATGATCCCGGCTGGGGCTCATCGGCAATTTGAGTGGTGTTCTGGTCCGATTCGCGTCGGGTGCCTGTTCTCATTATAAAACTCGGTTAGAAGGTGCGTGCAGCGACTAAGGTTTAAACGACACCGACAACATAATCTCACAGTTGGATTCCCCCCTTCCCCTCTGCCCTGCCTGAAACGCTGGTTCCCCGCCTCAGGTGTCATGGAGGACGGATCACCCTCCCTTCCTTGGTCACTCCAGTATCTCCGGCATGATGGCTGGAATGACCCCTCAGCGTTTCTAGACGCCTCCTAGGGCCCTTCTGCTAGCCGAGAGCAAACAAAAATACGTGAAATTAAAACATTATACAATTTATTCTACTCGAAGGAAAACATGGTGTCCCTTACTTATGACTATCATTGAAAAAAAATAAAACGAGGGGGAACGTTGTGACCCGGTATGATTCTTTATACCCGGTACGCAGTCAGTATATACATATGTACATACATATGTACATATATGAGAAAAAGGAACAAATTAAATTTTGGGCAAAAAATAATATTTCAAAAATTGAAGTCAAACCATTCTTGGAATATTTGAATATATTTCTTTCGACGGCTTGAACATAATCAGCATCAGTGAAAATGTCTAGATCGTATGGTGCGATTCCTGTTGCCCGAAAACTAGCCTTGATAGTTTTCGGCGCCAACGCAAGCGTTGCAGATTAAGCCAGCAAGGTGACGTATTTCCAAGGGCTGAAACGAAGGAAGCGAAAACGTTTAATTATTTAATTTAATATGAAATTTACAAGGTTCACATGCATGAGTAAAGCGTTGAGAATATGCATGAAAAGAACACATGTTCTCAATGTTTTTTCATGCATGACTCTAATAGAATTGAATGCAAAAGATTCATTAACCTACCTTGTTTGCATTGTTCTTTTGCCAAGCTGCGCATTGCGATTTGTAGTAGGCCTTGACTGGACCAAACACAGACACATCCAAAGGTTGTAGTCGATGGCTGCAGTGCGGCGGAAAAGAGAGAATGTTCACACCATTCTTCACAGCCAAATCCAGTGCTTCGATCGACAGATGGCTATCATGATTGTCGAGAAGCAGCAAAACTGGATTAGATGGCGTCGGATTAGCAAATCCGATGAAATGGTTCATGTAGCGAACGAATTCTGGTTGAGCCATCCACCCTGAGTCATTTGCAAAACCGGCGGATCCATCACTGACATTGTCGAGGAAGCAACTTTGCATTTTTTTCTTTGGAAACAAGAAAAACGGTGGCATACTGTTTCCACTGGCGTCGACTGTCAACGCCATGGTGATCATGGTGCCTCGTTCGGCGCCTTCCAACTTGCCAACACGCTTCAAGCCCTTTCCCAATTTTCGTTGGAACAGTTGAAAAGCCGGATTCGTCCATATTGAAAATGCGCGCGGCCGGAAAATGATGCTCATCCAACAACGCATCTAATTGTTCGAAAAATTTCTCCACATTGGCCTTGCAGAAAGCTTTAACGCGATACAACGAAGTTTGTTCTGGGGTACGAATGTAAGTTTGGGATGCCGGCGGAAGAATGCCCGGTACCAATCCTTACCCGCCATGTGATCGCCGATCCAATTGTCGGGAAAATTGACACCGAGCTTCACAGCAAACTGATATGCCAACTGACGCAATTCGTTTATGCTGAGGCCGTAGTAATGACTGGCACATTTCAACACGTATGTGACCAAGTCTTCTTCCTGATCCGGCGAAAAGACCTAAATAATGAAAAAAATTCAAATAATTAATCAACACTCTTCAATAGTATCTGGAGAAAGTGCAAAAACATCAATTTACCTGATTGGATGGCACGCGTTGGCTACATCTACGCACAAATTCCAACAAAGCAACATCGTCAATGACTTCAATGTCATCAAACTCCTCTTCCACTTTCTTCAGGTAGCGTATGAGAGAGGTTCGGGGAATAGCAAACGCCGCAGCAGTCGGTTTTACGGATTGCTTTTTCACCAAGCATCGTTTAATGGCATTTGCCAGCACATTAAAATCAATTCCCGTTAAATCGGACGATTTTTTTGAATTTTTCTTCGACGACATGACTAAAAACATCGAAAAAATGCATAAAACACTATTAAAATAATTTATATTGACATCAACGACAATATTTCACGATTTGCCAAAAAAAAATTGGGTGTCCACAACTCCCTAGAGCAGCCATTTTGAAACAAATTTTTGCTGTGTAGATTGTGTCCGAACCCGGTATTGAATCTCAAAGAAAACTAAATTTCGCGTAAAAAAATCTATTGCACTCACCTTCTCACTTAACACACTTCACACGGTGACACTTTAAAAAACGTTCAAAGAAACTTTTGTGATTTTTTTCGAGGTAAGAAAAATAATTTGTTTGCAGCACAAAGCAGACGCGTCTGTTCACTTTGGTATTTGGCACAAAAACATCGTGCTTCTATGGCGCACACATGACATTTGTCAGATCTGTCAAATCTGCTCTGTGTCAAAAGTTACACAGGACGAAAGTCTGTGGCGTGCACAATGTTGAATATACGAGAATACTAAAAACGCAGAATCATAGAGAATGACCATTTCTATCAGAGTGTTGAATCTGGATCAGACCGGATCATTATTATAGCTACAATGAAGAAAACCATTTTGAAAGTCATCATTCCATTTCGCTCTCTCTCACACGCGACCCCATCTGCTTTGCCCATTTGTATTTTGTGACGCCTAGTTCTCAGAGACTATAAGAGCTAGAGCAATCAAACTTTCTATTCAAGCTCCTGTGATATCAAACCAGCACAAGTGTATTTCAAAATTTTGCCAAGCCCCTTTTCGCCCCCACAAAGAACGAAAATCTGTGGAATCCACAATTTTTAAGATAAATCAAAAACGCAGAATCATGGAAAGTTACCATATCTACCAAATTGCCGAATATGGATCAGGTCGGATCAATATTATGGACAGAAGAAAAAAATTAAATTTCAGTGGCTACGCAATGCCTGTCAAGCGCTAACTCATTCCCTCTCTCTCTCTGTCGCAAGCACTTGTACGTCTCAAATACATATGTAGTTATACATGTTGAAATGTAAAAGCAGATGTAAAAAGCATATGCAAACAAAATTGGAAACATGTATAATATTCCAAATGGAAACTTTAGCCTGTTGGAGGGATTAGATAGTTCTACGCCGCCCATCCGGGACACCACACTTACGATACTTTTCTACACCTTATCCGCCTCTCGCCGACTAATGGCCACTAACACATTCTAACGTACACATATAACAAAACTGCCTGAATATATATACTTAAGCCTAACACATCTGTAAACTTTTAAACTTAAACTTTTATTTTACTTTTTTTTTATATTTTCTTTTTTTTTATCCATTTTGTGGATCCCTTTCCCGTAACAAAAAAAAGGGTCTGCTCCCGCGTTCACTTATGCCTACGACGCTTTCCCAGAGGCTATGGCTGCTTTTAGCATACGATCACGGCTGGCCGCCTGCAAAAGCCGACGCTGACTCACTCCCAGCGCTCCGCTGCCAAGCCGATATCTCGCGCTCTCACTCTTCTGCTGCCTCCGCTCAAGAGCCCAGCCCACAACCAAAACCCCTGCGCCCCTTTTGGCTGCCTTTTGGCTCTTCCGGGGCAGGGACGCGTACTCTGGCTCCTTCCGGGCTACGTTCCTCGCATAACACCAACAACTACGGCGACGGCAAGAGTCTCCCTGCCCTTGCCGTCCGGCGAAAAGCACGCAGAATGCTCCGCAGCTCCTCCTCTCTGGGACGTCTTCCGTCCAATCCATAGCCCTGTTGGAGAAAACGCTAGAAATCCTATCCGGAATTCCCCCGCGTGTGTACTCACTTGGGAATGAAATGAAACACACAAAACCACTCGCGACTCTTGTACTTTCTTTTTCTTTTTTTCTACTTGCAACTAGCGGAGAGAACGAAACTTATCGGGTCGAGCACCAAAAGGAAAATAGGCGGCAAATCCACCTCGACGCCAGCGGGAACCCTCGGGCCGCCTTCAAACGATGGAACACATCCCTGCCGGTTGACGCTTTCCTCTGTTAATCCCGCTGGCCTTTCTTCGCCCCTTGACCTGACATCCAGACCTAACGCATAGATGGCGCTTCCCCTGAAACCCATCTCGCCCGGGGTAACAACCAGATGGCGCTGCCTGTCTCTCCAATAGGCTGATCCAAGCGTTACATCTGCGTTTCCAGTGGGATGATTAGAAATTCACCCCCCAACGCCCCCGCCCCCGGCTCGCCAAACTTTGGGGGTTTTGGGAAGCGGCGTTAAGGTAGTTGAATATAATTTTGATTGCATCGTGCATTTTCACCCTTAATGAAATTCAGACCCTGAACTGTAAAATCTCTGCTACTTTATGCAATTACAGAAAGTCCTGACGATCTTTCTTAATGGAGCACCGAGTGCTGCTTCCAACGCGCCGCATCTCCGTTTCAACCTCCTGAGTCGATGGAAGCGTTGGTGCCAAACGCAATGAGAAGGGCAAGCAAGTGCCACTCTCCGTTTAAACATCAATTAATAAAGCAGAAATCGTAATTTTATTTCTGATCCGCGTTTTTATTTATTCGGCCGATCGGGTATAAAAATCATGTTCCCCACAGTTCCATATCAATTTGGTTTTCGAGAAAGCCATGGAACAATAAAGCACGTCAACAGATTAGCATCTCTCTCCTATTAGTTTTGCTGATTTATCACTCTCTCCCTATCACCCACACTTAAATAACTGTTCTTCCTCTCTCGCTCTCGATATTTTCTGTGCAGTAGCGCTCTCTCTCTTTCAAGTGTAGCTGCGGTAACCGCTCTCATTCTTACTTATTCCTCTCTTGGCGTTTATTTTGGCACACTGGTCTGATATCAGTTTTTTTGAAAGAAAAAATAATAAAATAATTTTTACATTTTAAAATGGAATTCTCTGTGGTTTGTGTTAAGAAAACCTGCAAGAAGCAGATCACCCATGACCAGCCGAGTATCCCCTGCTGGCTCTGCGATAGCGTAGTGTACGCTAAATGCGCCGGGATCACCGGTCTCGTGGGTGATGCCATCTCAAAAAGGAATGGCCTGCATTATAGCTGTGAGGCATGCCGTCCGGTTGAGAAGGAGATGGCAGCGTTTATGAGGCAGACCCGGAAGGGCTTTAGGGAGCTGACCGTGGGCTTCAAAGAGCAATACGATCGGCTCCTAGCCATGGAGTCTCAGTTTAGTAGTTTCAAACTACTGACTGAGTCTCCTAGGCGCAAAAAGGTCACTCCGCGGGATCTGCATGTGCCGACTGCCCCTCGACCGGCCGATGCTGACAAGCTGACTCCGACCACCCCAAAAGTGCAGCAGTTGATATCGTTCGCCACTCCAAAGGCAACGACAGCTGCTGGTGATGAAAATTCGGTAGCCGAATTTATCGCGTCGGAGAGCATGCAGCCAAGACCGTCTGTAGCGTCCGTGTCCGTAGTATCAAATTCATTAGCTGTCCCCGCAATTCCGACCCCACCAGTCAATATACGACCCGGACCACCGGGTATTACCATCACAGGTGATAGGCCTGTGGTGCCAAGATTGGTCGGGATCCCACCAAAGAGACGAGTTTTTGTCTCACGACTTGCCCCTGACTCCACAATTAAAGATGTGACGGCATATATTCAAAGCCGCATACAAGCCGTTGATTTCAAGGTGGAAAAGTTCAACTTCTCTTATGCCAGGGAGATAGCTTCTTTTAAAATAAGTGTCTCCCAAACTCACTTTAACACCATCTGTTCTGCCAAATTTTGGCCGGAGCATTTGGTGGTGAAGGAGTTTAAGGCAAAGAAAAAGACTAGGCCCCCAATAACTTTGCAAACTAATCAGACCAATGCTCCTTCGTCATCTTCCCGCTCTACCTCCACCAGTCCAAGAAACTAACAAACTCTCTTTTAGTGACCTATCAGAATGTTCGAGGCTTGCGTAGTAAGCTCAGCATTCTTTTCCTGGATAGTGTTGCATTTGCATCCCACGTTATTGTGATTACCGAAACCTGGTTAAAGCCGGACATTCTTAGTTCCGAAGTTTTGGCAGGTCGGTACACAACTTATAGGAAGGATCGTTCGTATCGACGTGCAGGAGGGGTTCTGATTGCTGTGGACTCAAACTTCACGTCGGAACTTTTCACAGTCCAGATCCAGCAGGAATTGGAATTTCTGTGTGTAAGACTGATTCTTCCCGCTTTCTCAGTTTTTTTAACTTGTTCGTATATTCCACCTTCTTGGGATGTCGAAATTTACGAGCAGCATTTGTCCGCCTTAACCGCTATTTCTTCCTCGCTATCTGACAAAGATCACATGATAGTTCTTGGTGACTTCAACTTGCCAGGAATTGTTTGGTCTTCGGCAAATGGGTCTAATAGCCTGGTACCCATGGCACGTCATGACTTTGTTGACGGCTTGATTGACCTGTCTCTGTCTCAAGTTAACCATGTTAAAAGCTTCTTGGGTCGATTTCTTAATCTGTGCTTTGTAACGGATCCGACCTTAGCGTTGTTAACTCGAGTCCCCCCGCTCTCTATACCTGAAGATGCCTACCATCCTACTTTCGAAGTGTCGCTCGACCTAGGACGAACTGTATTGGATCGGTCGGGTAGACTACCCCAATGTGTCCGCTGGTTCCGTAAAGCCGAGTTTACGAAGCTTAATAACCTCATTAGGGATTTTGATTGGTCCGCTTTATATTTGTGCAGTGATGTTACGACAGGCACAAACATTTTCTATGAAGCACTGGACTCACTTTTTGTATCTTGTGTCCCACTTTCCTGTCCGATTAGATCAAGAAAACCCCCTTGGTTTACGAAGGACATAAAGGAGTCCCATCTAAAAAACTTAAAATCAAGACTTTATAAAAAATTTCAAGAAGTTGGCTCTCCCTCTTCTCTTTTTCATTATGTAATAGCTCGGTCAAACTTTTCAGTTCTTAACGCTCAATGCTATCAGAATTTCATCTCGATGCAGGATACGTTTTTCTAAGGACCCCAAACAGTTATACAGCTTCGTAAACAGTAAGCGTAGAACATCCGCACACCCATCGTCGCTATCCCTCCTTAATACGTCGGCAGATAATGATCAGGCAATTGCCGATATTTTTGCCCGTTTTTTCCAAACTACCTATTCGCAGGACGTTTACTCTGGTCAGCCGTATCCATACGGTTTACCGAAGTCGAACGGCATTTTCAGTCCTTTGCTAAATGAAAGCTCGTTGCTTCATGATCTACGAACAGTAAAGCCGGTGTTCTCACCGGGTCCGGACGGAGTTCCCGGCTGTGTACTCAGGTACTGTGCCGAGTCTCTGTGTGGGCCGTTGCTTAAACTATTCAACCTATCTATAAATACTTCATGCTTTCCCCCGATATGGAAGGAGTCTTTTATAATTCCTCTCCATAAGAAAGGTAGCAAGTCTGACGCAATGAACTATAGAGGTATATGTATGTTATCCTCTATTCCTAAAGTGTTTGAGAAAATTTTAACTCCGCACCTGCAGCACCTATGCAGATCACTTATATCTCCAACATGGATTTATAAGGCGGAGATCAACCACTACAAACTTATTTGAGCTTACCTCCTTTATAATAAAAGGCTTTCAAGGTAATTTACAGACGGATGTTGTTTACGCCGATTTTAGTAAAGCGTTCGATTCTGTAAACCATTCCCTCCTAGCACAAAAGCTCGACCTTTTAGGGTTCCCGCCCAATCTCCTGAGATGGATCTCTAGCTACCTTTGTTCTAAGTCTCAAAGAGTCCTTTTCAAAAACTCCCTGTCCTCACTAGTTATGGTGACTTCGGGCGTACCACTGGGCAGCCATCTAGGCCCCTTACTCTTTACACTCTTTATAAATGACCTACCTTTTGTATTAACATACTCTCGAGTACTTATGTATGCGGATGATGTTAAGCTCTGTGTCCAGTATAAGGACATTTCTTTCCAATCCAGGTTGCAATCCGATCTCGATAGATTTCAGTAATGGTGTTGTGCAAATTTATTAAACCTTAATGCTTCAAAATCTAAAGTAATGACTTTTCATCGCTCCAGCGCCGTTCTGGTTCCTTACACCCTTTGTGGTGGTTCTCTTGAGAGAATTACCCGGGTTGATGATCTTTGTGTTCTATTAGATCCCAAGTTAAAGTTTTCAGAACACATTTCCACCATGGTGAATAAGGCCATGGGCGTGCTTGGGTTTATAAAGAGGTGGTCAAAGGAATTTGACGACCCCTATATAAAAAAGACTCTCTACACCTCTCTGGTTCGTCCGATTTTAGAATACGGCTCTTGTGTATGGTGCCCTCAGTACAACGTACACCAAGACCGTATAGAATCAGTTCAGAAAAACTTTTTACTTTTTGCTCTTCGCGGCCTCAGCTGGGATGCAAGTGTGAGACTGCCGTCTTACTCTAATAGATTGCTCTTAATAAACCTTCCAACCTTAGCTAATCGTAGGAAAATGCTTAGTGTGATTTTTGTGCACAACTTGATCAAGGGTGACGTAGATAGCCCTGACCTGTTGAGCCGCATAAACTTCACGATTCCTATTAGAAGCACTAGGAACTATACACCCTTGTTTCTTCCGCTTTGTAGATCGAAATACTCCTTGCATGAACCATTTAGAGTCCTATGCTCGGATTATAATTTTCTCTACCATATTATATCTACCACTAACTCCCTTCCTAATCTTAAATTACTGATACTCCTACATCTTTCCCGTAATTAGTAATTACTTTTCTTTAGATAGATTAGTTCTACTTTTCCTCGAACACTAGTCTAACACCTATCTTTCCTGCATGTCCGCGATCGGTTCGGTTTACGAGTCGCGCGTTATGCGGTAGCGCCCCTCGGTCGGTTGGGCGGGAGGTGGGCTGCGTTCTTGCCTGGGATCCGCGCGTAACAGTCATTGGCTGGTGTCGCTTGGGCCACTTGATGGTGCAGTCATTGCATATCAACATCCTAAAAAAAAAAAAAAAATATCCGACTCAGACCCTTTGTAGCAGCAACTTAACGTCTGGCAGATATTAAGCTTCCAAATTGAAGTTTCATAATTCTTTTCGGTATTTTTCCCGAAATTTTGACTTTGAAAGCTCAGGAAAAGTCGGAAAAAAAATATTTGAATGCCTTTTTTTTTTTTTTGGTTATTTAGTTACTTTTAGTTGAGTTATCACAGCTGAAATAATTATTTGGCCTCCCACGTCTTTGACTGGTTAACGCCACCTCCTGTTTGTGTTATTAAATAACTTTCTTTGCTTGGTTATATGTTAAAAATTTTTGAACTAGTATGTAAGGTTTCTATGCGGTGATGATTTTTATGATGAGAAATTTGTTAGCAGGGTAGGTATGTATGTTTTCTTGCATTACCATTTGATATTAGCAATGTGTATGAAGTCAACAATGTGTTTGTAAGATTCGATAGGTTCTTTCCCAAAAAACCGAAATATATCGGTATAAGATTTTAGTAATGGAAAACGATTACGCTTATCAGAGTAGGCGGGACAATTGAAAATCAGATGTGAGGAATCTTCTGGTATATTACATATATCACATAAATGATTATTTAATAGCCTTTTTACACTACGGTTGAGTTATTGAGTTTCGGGCAAAACTCGAGTTTCGTTTACATGGGGAAGCATAGGGGACCTAGAGGTGGCAAAAAAGTTGAGTTTTGGTTGCGTTTAGTTGAGTTTGTCCGATTTTTCGAATATTTTAACCCTGATCTGCCTGTCGTAGAACTATCACCACTACCTACAACAAAAATTGGCAGCTCAATATTTAAAATTTGGCGCGTAAACAATATGGCTGGGGAAAAAGGTACATAAAACCAATACTTTAAACCAATTTTATTATTAAAAAACAATATAACAATGTGGTCGATTTCCAAAATTCGGTCGAAAAAACTTAGCCAAACGCTAAATTGAATTATTATAAATAAATATAAATTAAATTATTATAAACAATTGCGAATTTAAAAAAGTTTAATTTTGGTACACGTGTAATGTACATATACATATAGACAAAAATCAACATAGTTGCAATTGCAGCCGGGCCATTTCCCTGCGGAAATTTTCCTTCAAAAATGGATTCCAAGGTTATTCGCAATGTCCAAATGCGTTTGGTGCGTTACCTATCGATATCGGAGAAGACGCAGAGAAGCAGAACTGCCGTTTGCACTACAGCGTCCTTGCTTCTTTGCGTCTTGGGAAGAGGAAGACAAATTTTGCAAACATAGTAAATAATGTCTGAAAAGCAACGAAATATGTCGGAAATAGAGTTAATTCTTTTAACTGCGGTGGCGCAAAGTGAGGAGAACCTTTTGCAGTGCATGGAAGCGGCTGAGTTATCCTCAGAAAAGTTGTAATTCGTCTTGCAACTGCAACGTCCTCCTTGCGTTTGGACTCTTCTAGGTAGAGAGCAGACAATTTTCTCTCTTTTCAATTAAATAATGTATTCTTCATTGCAATAGCCACGACATGGTTCATTTTGGGAGGAAGATGTTGTGGAGAACTCCGATGTCTTTTTTAAGGAAAATTTCTGCATGGAAAGGAGTACTTCAACATTCTCGTTGGACTGTTGCCCAATCTCAAATAGAAAGACACTCCTTTTAGACTGACAATCTGGTCTGATGAGCGCGTAAGGTGGCTCAGAGGGGGCCTAGCTGAGGCTACCGGACGGGTCGCAGGTTGCGGATAGCGAAAGGCCTACTCCTAAAAAAAGGTAGGTCAGCTGCGAATAATCGGTTCTCTTTGGGGAGACCACCGAAAATAATTTGTCCCCTTTGCGAACATATGATAAATTACATAAATCTTAAGCTCATATATGTATGCATGTATTGTTTATTGTTTTTGGTTTAAAGTTTAACAATGAACAGTTAAACTGTAAGGGTAAAATTACATATCAACTAATTAAACTAAAGGGCCAATGCCAATACTCAGACCCGGTGGGGCTGATTATCGGCTCAGTAGCCGATAAGATCCCACCAACAGCCAAATTTAGGTAAGAGAAGAGCCGGTAGCCGAACAGTTCCCAATTAAAGCTATTTAAATTAATTTAAGTTATTGATTAAGATAATTTTGACCATATCAGAACTAGTATCAAAGGAAAACAGATGGAAAAATTGGTTATAGTTACGGCAAAGGCTACGGAAAGATTCATAATCCGAGTAGTTAGAAAGACAGAGTTGTAGATGAAGAGGAGAGTAATGTTGAGTCGGGCGGAAAGGAACAGAAATACTAATAAGGTTGATGAGGGCAGTCGATTCGACCTCACCAGAGAGAAGCTTATGGAGGAAGAGAACTCCTTGGCAGGTTCTACGGGATTTAAGAGAGTGGAGGTTAATTAAGCGCAACCTACTTTCATAAGAAGGAAGATGGATCGAAGGGTCCCAATTGAGTCTCCGGAGGGCAAAGATGAGGAACTGTTTTTGTACTGATTCGAGCATATCGAGACCTGACACAAGAACCATATTCCAAGATAGGCCGGACCAGAGAAACATACAGAAGTTTTGTATTAGTTTTGGGTCTGTAAATTCCTTAGACCATCTTTTGACAAATCCAAGGACTCCTTTGGCTTTGTTAGAGATATTAAAGATATGAGAGTTGAAACATAGATTAGGTACAAAGGTAATGCCCAAGTCGTTAACTTTGAAAAGTCGTTGAAGGATAATGTTATTGATAGAGTAATCGAAAAGGTAAGGCTTATTGCGGTGAAAAGTCATTATATTGCATTTAGAAATGTTAAGTGGTAGAATTTTGATTAGGCACCAGTTGTTAAGGGCATCAAGATCTGATTGCAAAGATAGTGGGGACAAGGGGTCACTGTAGGGAAAACATAGCTTAACGTCATCAGCATACATTAGGACACGGGAATAAGATAACATTTGTGGAAGATCGTTAATAAATAGGTTAATAGGTTTAATGCATCCATGCTGTGATTCATAGAATACAGAACTACAAAAATGTTGCAGTTGAGAAGTGATGATTTTTTCGAAGAGTTTAGGAATGGCAGATAAATTGGAAATACAGCGGTAGTTAGAGACATCAGATTTACATCCCTTTTTATGAAAGGGAACTATATAGGATTCTTTCCAGACGGTGGGAATGTCACCAGTCTTGAGAGACAAGTTGAAAAGTTTTAAGAGAGGCACACAAAGAGATTCTGCACAAAGTTTAAGAACAGCACTCGGAAGCGAGTCTGGGCCAGTGGAGAACGAAAACGTGGACGATTTTAAATTTGTTAGGAGACCATCATAGTCGACGAAGGGGGACAGATTTCTACCTGTATCCCTATTTAAAGGAATAGGATAAAAGTAACTACTACTAAAGTTGTTCGATGAGGCTAGGATAGAGGGAAAGTTAAAAGACGGGACAGAGTATCAACGTTGGAAAAAGGAAGCGAACAGATCAGTAATATCGCAATCCCTATCGGCATAACTACCATTCAAGTGCAAAGAAGGAAATCGGGAAGATTTACGTTTAGAATTAACAAACCTGAAGAATTGTTTAGGGTCGCGTTTAAAGTTAAGCTTGCATTTGGTCAAGTATCTGTTGTAGCACAATGTATTAAATAAGGAAAATTTCGATTTTGCAATTGAGTACTTCGAAAAGTCTGATTGCAAACCGGATTTTTTAAACTTCTTGTACATACGGGATTTTAAATTCTTCAGATTTATTAATCTAGGGGTGAACCAGATAGGACCAGAAAGATTTCTGGAGGGGTTGACTAAAGGAACATGCATGGGAAAGATGGAAAAAATAGAGCTATAGAATGCATTCGTGGCAGACTCAATTTCCTGGAAATCGTCAAGGAATGACCAATCCATCTGAGATAGGGCAGTATTCAAGGAGAGGAAATCAGCCTTCTTGAAGCAATAGATATTTAAAGGCTTAATAAACGACTTTATAGGGCTTGAAGATGGTAACAGGAAATCAATTGAAAGTGTGGGATGGTATGGATCTTCAGGGAATGATAGAGGTGATCCTCGACATACCAACGTGCTCGAAGCATCGGTACTGAAGACGAGATCAAGGGTCCTACACATGCTATTGCGTATGCCATTTACTTGGCCTAACGATGTATCGGACAGAGAATCAACGAAGTCATGCTGCATAGATGGGAACATTAAGTTTGAGTCATTGGATGGGGACCAAGTGACATTACTTTCATTCTTGCCAAAGAAATATTGAATGCCTTGATTTTGGGTTTTAGATAGACACATTTAGTAAGCGTCGTTTAAGGTATCTCTTAGAAAAATATAAAAATAAACGGCTAAGTTACAACCGTTTGACCAAATTTTCATATGCCGAATTTCGCCAATAAATTCCGTAGCCGATGTATAACCGTTTTTATACCCGGTACTCGAAGAGTATAGGGCTATATTAGATTTGTGGGGATAACGGTTGTGTGTAACGCCCAGAAGGAAGCGTTTCCGACCCCATAAAGTATATATATTCTTGATCAGCATCAATAGCCGAGTCGATATAGCCATGTCTGTCTGTCCGTCCGTCTGTCCATCTGTCCATCTTCATTAGCTCCTATATATCAGAGACTATTAAAGCTAGAGCAACCAAGTTTTGTATCCAGCCTCCTGTGTGATAACACTACTCATTGAAAACAATGAATTACACTACTCGACAAATTTCAACTTTTTTTTTCCGCTGTCTCCAAAAATGACTTTTTCTAATAGATTGGGAGATTTAAAATTTTTTTAAGAATTATGGTTTTTTTTTCATGGAGTAGTTTTTTTTTTAAGAATTTTTAAAAAATCTGGTATTTTTTGTCATAGGTAGTGCTTCTATTTTTCACATAACTCTCGTTTCATACAACTGGTTGTATTGAACTTTGCAGTTAAAAAATGCTGATAAATGCAGCTATAAATCCGACTCAGACACTTTGTAGCAAAAACTTAACGTCTGGCAGATATTAAGCTTCCAAATTGAAATTTCATCATTTTTTTCGGTATTTTTTATCCGAAGTTTTGACTTTGAAACTTCTGGAAAAATCGAAAAAAAAAATAAATGAATGCCTTGATTTTTGGTTTTAGATAGACACATTAATTACGCGTCGTTTAAGGTATCGCTTATAAAAATTTAAAATCAAACGGCTAAGTTATAACCGTTTGACCAAAACGACCCAAATCTCATTTTATCTGAAAAAATACCGTCCGGTACGTTTTTGGTCCAACTTCCAAAATGGGATTGCAAAAAACAAAAAGGACCTGTAATTTTGGTTTTACCGAGTCTTAGGTATTTATATATATCGGATATATATCCTACCTGGTCATATTTATTTGGGGTGTAAATGTTGTGGACAGTTTTATTCCTTAAAATTTTCGATATGCCACTTAAATCCTGGATAGAGTTTAGGGTCCTATTATTACTGCACAAAGTTATATATACCAAAGAGCCATCTTACTTATATGAACGACTTAAGTTTAGCACGTCAAGACGGACGAAAAATATTGTTTGCTTTAAATACAGGTACACATGCACAATGAAACAGTTCTTTGTATATGCTGTTCGAGTTTGGAATCATCTTCCCCACGCCATCAAGGCAATCAGTGGGGGAGTGCAGTTCAAAATCGCACTGGAGAGTCATCTACGCACTACATAATTTGAATTTGTGATAGTAGAGAGGGGTTGAATGGGGCAAGTAAGAGTGAAATTCCCAGGAACTAAATTAAAACTAAACAAAATATTATATTATTAAAATGTTAGTATATAAGTTCGAATGTATGTAATTGTAATTGTAATCACTTCTTAATGTTAGTAATTTAAATGTCAAAAGTTAATATTACACTTGTTGTGACTAGCGCACACTGGTTCCTGTTGTATGGGGAGGGCGGCCAAAAATACTTCTAGTTGAGGTAGAGGCTTGAAACTTACCACAAAATTTTTGTAAATTTATAGTAAGATCATGTATAAAAATCAGGCGGATCGGACCACTATATCATATAGCTGTCATATGAACGATCGGTTGTGATAACAAAAAAAATAGACCAAAATAAATAAAGTGGTAGATTTTCGGTTTGAAACTTTCATTTTATAATTATTAGATTAAAATTAAAATTTTGTGGAAAAAAATAATAATATAAAAATAACAAAAATAATAAATAAAAAAAAAAAACTTAACTGCTGCCGTCAAATCCCCATTTTCCAATTAAAACTAGGTTGTCAACAAAATCATTTGTAAGACTGCCAAAAACATCACGCTGAAGTCTTACAATCCGCGACGCCGTGTGATCGAGCAAGCTCTGCAGCTCGACTTCAGCTTGTGATTCCCTCACACTTATTTTGTCGGGGTAGCTGAATGCTTTCGCTTTTAGCAATAGCTTGTAGCTTGGTAAAAAATTGAATGACAATTGGGAATTTATAAAGCTTTGTATTAGCAGATATTGATGTTTGCTCATTTTTGCTTCTATGAACAGTGCTAAGACCTCATCGACATCAGCTTTGGTACACATTTGATTTGTTGGAATGTTAGACGATCGTAAAGCAGATGCAGCAGATTCATCGGCTTTTGATACCTCACCAATTCTTCGTCGCTTTGTTCTTTTGGATGAATTACCAAAATCACCTTTCGGACGTCCACGCTTGGCACTTTTAACCATTTCTTGAGATCTACTTTCGGTGCGTTCTATTGAAATAGTTTCGTTTGCATTTAACCAATCCGATTTATTTTGAAGAACGGTTGCTTTTTTACGTTTGTATTGAATCCAAAATGATGCAACTTTTTTACATATGTATCCAATACATTTCGTAAGCTCGCTCATCTCGGGCACATAGCCGATATTTTCAATACTGCTTTGTACATGATCCACAGCCTTCTGTAACTTTTCTGCATTGGTACCTATTTCTGTGCACCAACGATTGAAAATGTATAATCGTGTAAAGACACAGCGATAAGAGCCACCTTTAATACCAAATTTGAAAAATAACATTAATAAATATAATTTTAACTCAATAAGAACACAAAACACGAAAGACGAAAACACAGACAAAGCACAACAACAAGACAAAGCACAACAACAAGACAAAGCAGCCGCTTTGCAGGGAAAATTTAACCTTAAAAAAAAAAAAGCAGCCGCTTTGCAGGGAAAATTTAACCTTAAAAAAAAAGACGGCGTTAGTATTTTGTATATTATGCACACATCTGCAAATATCTGCAGCTAAAATAAACTCTCTTATTACCTTAAGACACACACAAATGCACTGAAAAAAAACAGAATGGGGGAATCGTGGGGGAACACAACTAAAACTTTAAGTAAACACAAAAAAGACGCACACAAAATGTACAAAAACAGAGTAAACTAAAACATTAATTTTAAAACAACTACAACACAAATTAGTATTTTTTCAATTTAAGAACATAAAATAAATACCTTCAACTTTAAAATCCATTTTAAATAACACAAATTCATAAACTGTACTAAGTGACTGAACTGATTGAAGTGCGCTTTTGCTGTGAAATTTTCGCAATGCGTGCAGCAGCGCTTTAAAAATGAACACGTGTTCACATCTTCAATGTTTTTTTTGGAAAGTCCCGTAAGATTTCCAGAAAAAACCGGTTTGCCATTAAAAAGTTTGGACATTTTAGAGACAGTTTGTGCACTTTTTGTAATTTTTTTTTTGCACGCATTTTTTTAATTTTGACCTATGGAGGGAACCACTGTGTAGCGCCCTAATTTATAAGTATAAAATGCTTGTCGCGCTAGGATGAAATAAATAAATAAATGAAATATTCCTTATACCTAAGCCTTGGTGAGGATAAATATACATAAATACCTGTTAGGGTCAAATGTTGACCTTTTCCTTCACAGGTGCTGGTCCCGCAGATATTTGACCTTTCTTCTTCAACCTATTCATAAAAAACTCTGTACCTATAGTATCCCTGCCTCAGTGTAGTTCTGACTTCCAGCAGAATACGATCGTGTGTTTTCGAAAAATACCACTTGTTTCTAATTGAAATGGACAACTCAAGCCGGTCAACTTCATGTGCTGGCCCCCAAATTCGAAAACTACTAAAAGATGATGGATTTGAAAATATTTTATCTACGAATGAAAAAGCAGCCTGGAACTCATTCCGAATGGTTACAACAAATTTTCTTGGTAACAGAAAGAGTGATGATTACGTTAAAATCGTTCAAGACCTACTTAAGAATTATGAACAAATTGGAGCCAACATGTCACTCAAAATCCATTTCCTGCACTCCCACTTAGACTTTTTTCCGCCAAACCTTGGGGATGTTAGTGATGAACATGGAGAGAGATTTCACCAACAATTAAAAGCAATGGAACGACGGTATCAAGGTGTTTGGAATGAGAATATGCTGGGCGACTATGTGTGGACTCTCATAAAAGAATCTGACTTAAATGACAAAAGAAGACAGACAAACCATTTTAAAAATAGTAACAAGCAATAACAATAAAAATATTTAAGTATCATAACACTTAAATAAATTCAAGTATTTTTCGGTATTTTTTCCGATAAAATGAGATTTGGGTCGTTTTGGTCAAACGGTTATAACTTAGCCGTTTGATTTTATATTTTTATAAGCGATACCTTAAACGACGCGTAATTAATGAGTCTATCTAAAACCAAAAATCAAGGCATTCATTTATTTTTTTTTCGATTTTTCCAGAAGTTTCAAAGTCAAAACTTCGGATAAAAAATACCGAAAAAAATGATGAAATTTCAATTTGGAAGCTTAATATCTGCCAGACGTTAAGTTTTTGCTACAAAGTGTCTGAGTCGGATTTATAGCTGCATTTATCAGCATTTTTTAACTGCAAAGTTCAATACAACCAGTTGTATGAAACGAGAGTTATGTGAAAAATATAAGCACTACCTATGACAAAAAATACCAGATTTTTAAAAAATTCTTTAAAAAAAAACTACTTCATGAAAAAAAAAAAAACATTCTTCAAAATTTTTAAACATCCAAATCTATCAGAAAAAGTCATTTTTGGAGACAGCGGAAAAGTCGTGTCGACTAGTGTTATTAATATAATTGTAATAAGTTTTAAAAATAGTTAAAGGAATATTTATTGTTCAAATATTATCAGATACATACCTACTCTTTTACTAGTTTTCTATTTAAATGGTAATTTTCTAAATCCACTTATGAGCGGATCTGAACTAAGGATGAATCCTTTCAAAGCCTTATTACTAGCTTCAGCAGCCTTCTTTGATAGTTCTCCAATTGAGACTAATGCTCGAATAGTAACTCCAAAAGTAAAACTGCTTTATCTTTTCAACCAACTTACCGATTTTGATAAAATAGTACTTAATTAATTTTCAATTGAGCAAAAAAGCATGCGGTCTATGTATATGAAAAGTATAAATGTTATTTTATTTTAGCTCAGCTGAATTAATTCAGGGGAAATGTTTATAGTTTGTTTTTTCCTATTTGAATTCAAGTTATTTCAAGGGGATATATGAGTTCTATACTAAATCGGCGCAAAAATTCAGAAAAATCAGACGATTCCGAAAGAGTTGTTAATTTTATTTGTATTGAACAAAAATAAAAATTAAAGGAAGGTATCAGCCTTCCAGTATCCTTCCAGTAGCCAGTATTTATAGTACCAGCTCTGCAGCAAAATCAGGTTCATGTGTTCGAAGAGCCAAGCATTTGAAGAGATTAATATTTAAAAAAAAACATTTTCGCAATTCATATCGGTACAAATATTGCGAAATATAAAAGCTTTTAGTATACATAAATTTTGGCTATTATAAATGGGCTATTCCAAACTACATGTTCACACATGTTGCTATATAACTAAAAAATTGTCCATTTCTGCAACCCTTTAATGTTGTAAAAAAATTAATTTATCTATTTTGCTGTTCCCAACATCCAAAAGACTTCGTCTGTATTGTTCTTCAGTAACCATAACGCCGTTCATGTCCACAAAACGTGTATGCATTCCAGCAGCAATAAATCGCTTGGTAGCAGGCATGTTTAAGCGTGGAGCGTCAAGTGAGGCATTTAATTCCTTGCTTCTACCCAGAATTTCTTTTGCGCGACCCAAATCATGTATTATACTATGCTGAAAATATAGATTTAATTTATAAGGTTATTAGATATATGCACTAAATATTATATCATTACCTTAGAAACATCAGAGCCCTGTAACTTTAAATACATCCAATATAAAGTGGTGGTTAAGTATACCAAGTAACTGTCCAATTCGATTTGTTCGTCTATGTTCAAAAGTGGAGATCTATGCGCCGAGAGCGCTTTTTTAATGTCGGTCTCTAAAGCATCAAGGCTTAAATCAAAGCTTTCAACAACTCCTTGAACTTGATCGTCTTTTTGTAGTTTTCCCTCTAGATGAAAGCCACGTTCCGCTCTTTTGATATTGTAATCTTTTCTTTTCGACATTTAAGACCTTTGTAGTAAACTTCTATCTACAATATTGAATGTTAACATATTATCATTAGTTGATGACCAAAGTAGTCGTCAAAAATACAGTAATAAACAATCGGGAATGTTGTGAGCCACGGTTCTATTTTTATACCTGGTACTTAGTCAGTATACATCTATTTACATACATACATACATACATTATACGTAAGATTCGGAATTGGTATTAGTAACCTAGACTGCCATATGCAGTTTTTTGTTATGGCTGTTCACAAAAGCGACGAATTGATTTTTTTTGTTAATGCGGCGAGTGGGTGATTTCGGCACTTGTCTTGATAGATGAGACAAAATCATGGAGAAAAGGAATGAAACGAAGACGTAAGGGTCTTTATGTGGGGTTTTTATATACTTTTGTGTTTAATAGTTAATTAAGGTTTAGATACAAAGTACATCTTTTGGTTGATATTTTACGTCATTAGTCGTTTTAATGTTCGTTGCTGTCGTCGTTGTTCTTCTTTTCGCCAACCTTATAGCGATTTGCTGGTTTACGTGGTAGATCGTACATCTTCCTATTTCCGGTCTCTAGCTTCTCAATTTGAGCCGTTTCCTTTGCTCTAAGGTTGTGACATCCCTGTACAATTTCGTCGACACTTAGTTTTGAGAGAACTGATATTACAATTGAGTTCAGTCTCTCAACTTGACCAAACAAAAATGATCTGTAATTTTGGTTTTACCGAGTCTTAGGTATTGATATATATCGGATATATATCCTACCATATCATTTTTTTTTTGGGTGTAAATGTTGTTGACAGTTTTATTCCTTATACCTAAGCCTTGGTGAGGATAAATATATATACCTGTACATAAATATAGGTATATATAGCTATACATAAATATATATACCTAAATAGAAATACCTGTTAGGGTAAAATGTTGACCTTTTTCCTTCACAGGTGCTGGTCCCGCAGATATTTGACCTTTCTCCTTCAAGCTATTCATAAACGAGGGGGAACGTTGTGAGCCGCGGCAAAGGCCGCGGCTCTACCTTATATCCGGTACTCAGTCAGTATATACATACATATGTACATATATGAGCTAGCGATTTATGCAATTTCTTATATGTTCGCAAAAGGGACGAATTAAATTTTGGGCAAAAAATAATATTTCAAAAATGGCAGGCGTTGCGTAGCCACTGAAATTTAATTTGTTCCTTCTGGCCATAATATTGTTCCGACCTGATCCATATTCGGCAATCTGGTAGATATGGTAATTTTCCATGATTCTGCGTTTTTGGTTTTCTCTTATCTTAGAAATTGTGGATTCCACAGATTTTCGTCCTTTGTGGGGGCGGAAGGGGGCGTGGCAAAATTTTGAAACAAACTCGTGCTGGTTTGGTATCACAGGAGCTTGGATAGAAAGTTTGGTTGCTCTTATAGTCTCTGAGAACAAGGCGTCACAAAATACGAATGGGCAAAGCAGACAGGGTCGAGTGTGAGAGAGAGCTAGAGGAAATGATGACTTTCGAAAGGGTTTTCTTCATTGTAGCTATAATAATGGTCCGGTCTGATCCAGATTCAACACTCTGATAGATTTGGTCTTTCTCTATTCTGCGTATTTACTTTTCTTGTATCTTTAAAATTGTGTATGCCACAGACTTTCGTCGTTTGTGGGGGCGGAAGGGGGCGGGGCGAAATTTTGAAATATACTTTGAGTAGTGTGATAACACAGAAGACTGAATACAGAACTTGGTTACTCTAGCTTCAATAGTCTATGAGATATAGGCACAAATGAAGACGGACGGACGGACAGACAGACATGGCTATATCGACTCGGCTATTGATGCTGATCAAGAATATGTATACTTTATGGGGTCGGAAACGTTTCCTTCTGGGCGTTACACACAACCGTTATCCCCACAAATCTAATATACCACTATACTCTTCGAGTACCGGGTATAAAAAGGATATATAACTCTGTACCTATAGTATCCCTGCCTCAGTGTAGTTCTGACTTCCAGCAGAATACGATCGTGTGTTTCCGAAAAATACCACTTGTTGCTAATTGCAATGGACAACTCAAGCCGGTCAACTTCATGTGCTTACCGAGCAGACTCGTTTTGCTACATATGTGGAAAGTATATGACCAGCAAAGAAGAAAAAATCGTTTTTACCGAAAAGTTCCAAGAACAGTATAAGGAAAACTAAAGGATGTGGCCCAAAAGTATTGGCGAAGAGTGGGCTCCAAGCTGTATATGCAAAACGTGCAAATTGAATTTAACAGCATTTAATAAAGAGGAAAAGTAAGTTACCCTAAATCAGAAGCTATGAAGTGTACAAAAAATACTAAGCATTATTTTTTTTCTTGAAAATTTTTTTTTAAAAAACAATTTTGATTTGGAACTCCAATGCTATGGAGAAAACCAAAAAATCACAGCGCTGAATTTTTCTTTTGTTTATTCGAAAAAACTGGGTTTGGGGTAGGTGAGAAATATAAATACCCGCAAGAGTCTTGTCAAGGCTTTACGCTTCCTGCTCCTCCTTTGAAGGAAATTTCGATATTAAAACGCAAGAAAAAGATGTCTTCTTCGTCGCATGGAACAACGGATTCAAGTAATGACCAATCAGGAGAATATAAATTTTGCAAGCCACTTTCACAGGAACAATTGAACGATTTGGTGAGGATCCTGGAACTTCCTAAAAGTAAAGTTCATATTCTTGGATCTATTTTAAAGGATGCCCGTTTATTGAAGGAAGATGTCAAAACTCATTTCCGGACGCGCCACTTGGTTCACGCACAGTTTTATATGACGAAGGATGACATGTGCGTTTGTCACGACATTTTCGGCCTCTTCAAGGAACTGGGTGAAGATTACGACCCAAACGATTGGAGGTTATTTGTTGACAGCAGTAAAGAAAGTTTAAAGGCTGATTTGCTACACAATGGAAATCAAAAGCCGTCTATTCCCATCGCCCATGCTGTTAATATGAAAGAGTCCTATCAAACAATGACTAAATTGTTTGAAAATATTAAATATAAAGAACACCAGTGGAAGGTCGCGTGTGACTTAAAAGTTGTAGCCATGTTATCTCGATTGCAAGGCGGTTATACAAAATACTGTTGCTTCCTGTGCCTATGGGATAGCCGAGATAGAAAAGTTCATTACTCAAGAAAGAACTGAAAAAACGGAACGAAAATACTTTGGGACATCACAACGTACAAAATGCAGGTCTTGTGAAAGTCCAAGACATTATATTACCACCATTGCACATTAAGCTAGAACTGATAAAAAATGTTGTTAAAGCACTGGATAACGAAGGTGAATCGATGAATTACCTCAAAACTGTTTTTCCACGTCTGTCGCTGGCAAAAGTTAAAGAAGGCGTATTTGATGGCCCCCAAATTCGAAAACTACTAAAAGATGATGGATTTGAAAATATTTTATCTACGAATGAAAAAGCAGCGTGGAACTTATTCCGACCAATTTTCTTGGTAACAGAAAGAGTGATGATTACGTTAATATCGTTCAAGACCTACTTAAGAATTATGAACAAATTGGAGCCAACATGACACTCAAAATCCATTTCCTGCACTCCCACTTAGACTTTTTTCCGCCAAACCTTGGGGATGTTAGTGATAAACACGGAGAGAGATTTCACCAATAATTACAAGTTATGAAACGACGGTATCAAGGTGTTTGGAATGAGAATGTGTTGGGCGACTATGTGTGGACTCTCATAAAAGAATCTGACTTAAATGACAACAGAAGACAGACAAACCATTTTAAAAATAGTAACAAGCAATAACAATAAAAATATTTAAGTATCATAACACTTAAATAAATTAAAGTATTTTTCGGTATTTTTTCAGATAAAATGAGATTTGGGTCGTTTTGGTCAAACGGTTATAACTTAGCCGTTTATTTTTATATTTTTATAAGCGATACCTTAAACGACGCCTAATTAATGTGTCTATCTAAAACCAAAAATCAAGGCATTCAAATATTTTTTGTCGACTTTTCCTGAGGTTTCAAAGTCAACATTTCGGGGAAAAAATACCGAAAAAAATTATGAAATTTCAATTTGGACGTTAAGTTGCTGCTACAAAGTGTCTGAGTCGGATTTATAGCTGAATTTATCAGCTTTTTTTTAACTGCAAAGTTCAATAAAACCAGTTGTATGCAACGTGAGTTATGTGAAAAATAGAAGCACTACCTATGACAAAAAATACCAGATTTTTTAAAAATTCTTAAAAAAAAAAACTATCCATGAAAAAACAAAAACATTCTTTAAACATTTTTAAACATCCAAATCTATCAGAAAAAGTCATTTTTGGAGACAGCGGAAAAGTTGTGTCGACTAGTGCTATTTAAGGTTTCTGTGTCAAATAAACTGTTTAACTGTGGTACAGATTTTAAACTAGAGGGAAAACAAAAAATGTTTAAACGCCAAACCGGAAATCAAGTCGGATTCCAAGTTTCTAGATGTTTTGGTGCATTTAAACATTTTGTTTTTCCTCTAGTTTAAAATCTGTACCACAGCTAAACAGTTTATTTTACACTGCATTGTTTTGGCTTTGAGCCACTGTATGTTAATTATTGCACTTTGTTTGTACTCTTTTCAACTAATGACTTACTTTTTATATTTTTACATGTGTCTCACTTTTTTCTCTCCTCAGTCAGAGGACGCATACTGCACAAACAAGAATGTGTGTGAGATAGACGAGAGGAAGGGTAAGCTCGTGAAAGGTACTGTAGCCACTGCAAATCGCTTTGTTCATTTTGGCTTAAAAATGATCCAATCTAAATCAGTTCAATCGGCAATCTGGTAATTATGGTCATTTTCGATGATTTTGCGTTTTCGGTTTTGTTGGTTACGCAGAAAACATTAGCCATTCATTTATAAAAGATAAAGTAAATCTCTACTATTATTGTATCTCCTTTGCTTTGCCCCCTGCACTGTTATCAACATACATATAATTTCTTAAGCACAGCAGCCGCTCTCTCCCGTCGCTTGTCGATGGATAAACGGCTAAGTAGCAGCTGTTTGACCAAACCTTCATAAAATTTTTTCGACTTTTTCAGAGTATTCAAAGTCGAAATTTTTGTGGAAAAATACCGCTAAAAATTATGAAATTTGAAAGCTTAATATCACCCAGACATTAAGCTGCAACTATATAGTTTTTGGGTCGGGTTTATAGCTGCATTTCTCAGCTTTTCAGACTTGCAAAGTTGAATACAACTAGTTATGTGAAAAATAGAAGCACTATATCTGAACAAAAATGACAAATTGAAAAAAATTCCTTTAAAAAATAAACATAATTCTTTAAAAAATTCGAAATCTCCAAATCTATTAGAAAAAGTAATTTTGGACCACAGCAGAAATCCCGTGTTGACTAGTGTAATTAGCTTTATGTCGACAGATCTGGTTGGTACTACATAAAAGTTTAGCAATCAGAAATGTGTTTGAAATTTCCAACCGACCATATTTTATTACTTTCACGGTTATTCCCGAATCCAATAAAAATTAGAGGAAACGCAGCAAATTCCGCGGCTCTACTTTATACCTGGTAATCAGTCAGTACTTATGTCAGTTTACGATTTATGTAATTTATTATATGTTCGCAAAAAGGACAAATCGAGTTTTATCCAAAAAATAACAGGGAGATTTTAATATATTAGAAGCTACCTCTTTCCAAGCTACCTGTTAACATAAGCTGTGTACATCTATCCTCTACTTTTCTACATAAATATTCATTGACATATATGTATGTATGTATGTATAGCTACGGCCCGTGGAATTATGTGCGAAATAGAGAGGGAATGAGTTAGGGTTTGAAAAGCGTTCCGTAGCAACTGAAATTTAATTTAATCCTTTTGTCTTTAATAATGATATAACCTGATACAGATTCAGCAATCTGGTAGATAAGGTCATTTCCCATGATTCTGCGTTTTTGGTTTTCAAAATGAAAGGGGCGAGCCGAACTTTTGAAATACACTTGTAACAGTGGGAAATCACAGAAGTCTAAAGACAGTCTTCAGTCAGCTTTCACTGCGTTCGATCGTGTTTCGCTATGTTTTATCACTGATGTGATATATGTAATATACCAGAAGATTCCTCACATCTGATTTTCAATTATCCCGCCTACTCTGACAAGCGTAATCGTTTTCCATTACTAAAATCTTATACCGATATATTTCGGTTTTTTGAAAAAGAACCTATCGAATCTTACAAACACATTGTTGACTTCATACACATTGCTAATATCAAATGGTAATGCAAGAAAACATACATACTTACCCTGCTAACAAATTTCTCATCATAAAAATCATCACCGCATAGAAACCTTACATACTAGTTCAAAAATTTTTAACATATAACCAAGCAAAGAAAGTTATTTAATAACACAAACAGGAGGTGGCGTTAACCAGTCAAAGACGTGGGAGGCCAAATAATTATTTCAGCTGTGATAACTCAACTAAAAGTAACTAAATAACCAAAAAAAAAAAAGGCATTCAAATATTTTTTTTCCGACTTTTCCTGAGCTTTCAAAGTCAAAATTTCGGGAAAAATACCGAAAAGAATTATGAAACTTCAATTTGGAAGCTTAATATCTGCCAGACGTTAAGTTGCTGCTATAAAGTGTCTGAAACGGATTTATAACTGCATTTTGTCAGCTTTTTTTAACTGCAAAGTTCAATACAACAAGTTGTATGAAACGAGAGATATGTGAAAAATAGCAGCACTACCTATGACAAAAAATACCAGATTTTTTAAAAATTCTTTAAAAAAAACTACTCCATGAAAAAAAAACCATAATTCTTTAAAAAGTTTTAAATCTCCACATCTATCACAAAGAGTAATTTTTGCGCACAGCGGAAAAAAAAGTTTAATTGTGTCGAGTAGTGTAATTGGTGGTACCCCCCTTGGCTTTTATTGCACATTTAACCCTATTGGGCATCGAATTGCTAAAAGCCCTCAAATATTCCTCCGTTATCTCCTCAAACCAAACTTTTTCTATAACCTCCCCTAACTCAATCATAGTTTTGGGCTTCCGCTTTCTTATTTTGGCATTCATAAGGGCCTAGACGTTCTCTATCGGATTGAGGTCGGGGCTGTTACCTGGCCAATCTAAGGACTTTATGCCCAATTCCGCCTTCAAAATGTTAACCGGTCTGTGAAAAATAGTTGAAACTAGTTGACTACATTTAAAAAAAAAATAAAACGTCAGAGAATCTCTTACAGAGCGCGCTCAATGGCAAGGTACAGAATTGTCCTGAAAGATGAGATCTTCTCTCTCACTAAATGATTCCATACTGGACACAACTCCACTGCAAATAGCTCCACTTCATAGTTTTTTGAAGTCACCATACCCTTAATAACTATTAGAGATTCTGTTTTATATTTAGATATGCATCCCCATATAATAATATAAGGATAATGCTTCACTCTGTCAATGCAGCCATTTTCGGAATAACGTTACCTTTTTCTGCGGCAAACTGTGCGGGAACCATCGGGTCTAATGAGATTAAATTTTGACTCATCAGAGAATATGATTCGTGACCACTCAGATTCACCCTAATTTGCTTTTTATGTAGCTGAATTTAGACATGATTTCTTCATTCGACTATTAAGAAGTGGCTTTTTGGCAGGTGTCCTTGCCATTAATCTCATCTCCTTTAAACGTTGTATAGTTCGAGCTAAAATTTCTTTCGCAAATCGTTGCTGAACTTCAGCTATCTTTACAGCATTTTTGAATCGATCATGTCGGTTCGTTTTCCTAATAATCCGATTTTCCCTTGCACTTGTACACTTTTTTCTTCCCGATCCTTTCGTCCTCTCCACTTGTCCAGTCTCACGAAATTTTTTCAAAAATCGTCGTACTGAGCTTTCATTGAACTTAGTTCGATGTGCTATTATTCAAATGGAGACATTTTGTTCAGCCAAGGCCATAATTTTTTACTTTTCAGTTAGCGTCATGTGTTTTCCTTTAGGCATACTTCTTAAAGACTCCTAAGTAATATGTTTTGCAGAAAATGTTTCCAGAAACTGAGACGACAGGAAACACATGCAAAAAGAAAAAAAACATTCACAGGGACTCACAAAAAAACAATTTGACGAATCGAATAACATTTCGGGATATCCCATGCGAGAGAAATCAAAAATTCATGAAATTTCGCAGTGCGGCTTTTTTTTGTCGCTGGGTGTATATTCGCAAAAGGGACAAATTAAATTTTGGGCAAAAAATAATATTTCAAAAAATGAAGTCAAACCATTTTTGGAATTTTTATACATGTTTCCATTTTTGTTTACATATGGGCATTTCTCTGATGTCGCACGGGACGTTCGTACGCATTTCAAGTTGTAAAAATGTCAAAAAAAAAAAATGATTTTCAAAATTGTTTTACCGTTATGATTCGCCACTTGACTAGCTCTATAGCTGGTGCTAAGGGCGATTGGGCTACTGTTCGTTTTAGAGATATTTGCAAAAAAGCATGGTATTCGCACGGGACAAATATAGAAGTGGTTTTCGCGGCGACCAATTCAAACTCAGATTTCAGTGAAAGTTGAGGCGATATATTTTTGCGAATTTCTGATTAATGTTCTGCATTGATGACTCTTTAAAATGGTTATAATTTAAAGCATGTATGGTTTGTAGTTTCTTTTAAATTCAATGTAAGCCTCTGTCGCACGGGACATGTCGCACGGGACATTTTTTTCCATGTGATATTTATGTTTTTTTTGGCACTGTTTTTCAAAAATCTATATATATAAAAGTCGTGTTAGTTACACCACTTATAGCTCAAGAACAGATTTGGCTGAAAATTGATAGGGAGGTAGCTTAGAGCCAGAAGACGGACATAGGATACTTTTTATCCCGTTCGACAGCGTTCCCGTGTGACTTGACATGAAACGTCAATCACTATAAAACGTGGTATAACAAAAAAGAATCAGACTTGGAATAACAAAACGCAAATGACAGCTATGTAATTGACGTAAAATGACAGCTATGTAATGACGTATGGATGACAATTTGATATTTGTAAGAAATTAATATTAAAACTATTTCTATTAAATAAATAATTAACAACTGGATTGATGTGAAGTGAAGTTTAATTAATAATGCCGCGACCAAGACGATCGAATCTTTCCCGCCAAAGCCGTAATGCAAGAAGAATACAAAATACTGCAAATGAAAGGACTGAAGAAGAACAAGAAATTGCACGTGAACAGCGCCGCGATAGTATGGCTAGACTTCGTGCTTCTCAATCACGAGAGCAAAGTGAAGCAGCCCGTGAAACAGCTCGGTTGGCAATGCAGAATCGTCGAGCGAACAACAGAAGGCAACAAATAGATAATTTGCGACGCAGAACAAGATATTTAGCTGATTTGAATCGAGCAGCGTTTCGATACGATTGCAGGAATGATTACAGCTTGCATCCTAGCGTTTGCATTGGGCAAATGGACGTTGTTTGCGAGTATTGTGGTGCATTAAAGTTTTCCGGAGAAACGCCTGGATTATGCTGCCTTAATGGTAAAGTGAAATTGCCAGTGTTGACTCCGCCACATGAGCAATTGTATTCATTGCTTTGTGGCGAAACACAAGAAATAATGAATGGTTGAGTGAGCGAGCAATTTTAGCGGCTAAGAATAAAGATGTAGATCATTGGAACAATGCATTCATTCACATCTATTGACTGCATCACAAATGAAGATGAAGCCACCAACTATCCAATTGAATTTTTAAACTCTTTGGACGTGCCTGGCTTACCACCGCACAATTTACGCCTAAAGGTTGGCTCCGTAGTAATCATGCTTCGAAACATAAACCAACCAAAACTGTGCAACGGTACGCGTTTGGTGGTTAGTAAATTGATGAACAATGTAATTTATGCTACGATAATGATAGGAAAATTCAAAGGTGAGGAAGTTCTCATTCCGAGGATCCCGATGATCCCAACCGATATGCCGTTTGAATTTAAAAGACTTCAATTTCCGATACGTCTTGCATTTGCCATGACCATCAACAAATCACAAGGCCAATCCATAAAAGTTTGTGGTTTAAATCTAGAACATCCATGTTTTTCCCATGGTCAATTATACGTGGCATGTTCACGGGTCGGAAGACCATCTGCGTTGTTTGTTTTTGCGCCTGATAATAAAACAAAAAATTTCGTGTATCACAAGGTACTTAAGTGAAGAGCAACCTATGTACTAAAATACAGAAATAATAATGAATGATTAATGTAGTTATTTAATTTTATTTTGTATTTTTTTCTATTAAAAAAAAAACACAATCTGCTTATTTATTGCCATTAAGGCGGAACAAAGTTCGCCGGGTCAGCTAGTTTTTATATAAAACATCTATCACTTTTAATTTTCTATTGATATCTTTGGGCAACACAGCCTCCACTCTTTTTAAAGCTTTAGCCAATGTGTGCTTGCATGTGTATGGCTCGATTTCTTTTCTTTTTTCAGCTGCAATTTCTGCCTGTTTCTTTCTCCATTCACTTTTCCTAATGCGTTCTTTCAGTCTTTTCTCTATTAGCTCATTTCTATCAGCCAACGCTTTCGAATTTTGTCTAGCAGTACACATTCGTTCCGTTTTGACTCTGTAATTTTGTAATGCTGTTTTATTTTATTTCTGCTTTTCTCTCCATCGTTTGAAGTTCTCGCTGTTTTTCTTTCCCCTAGCTTCGCTCATCTAGATTTAAATCATTTATAAATAATAATTTGCAATAAACAAAAAAAAATATTTTTTTATTTTTTGTATTTCACACTTACGATGTTGCACGGGACTAACTTTGTATGGGTATAAAAATCACAATTATAATTTTATCCAAAACTTTTTTACGTTACTTTATTATAATTGAAATGTCTATTTGAACACCAAATTTCATGTGATTTCTGCATGTACTTTCGTCGCAGTGAGAACAATTATGGTTTTTGACTGTCGCACGGGACAATGCAATTTTGCGATAAGACAATACCAAAATTAACTGTTGTTTGCGATCGCATAGTCTCTTATGCATTTTTATTTGCTTATTCGTACCCTATTGAAGACTTAACGGGGCAACACTCAATCCGTAAGGTCTCTCTTTGAGAATTATAATCAAAACAAATCATGCAATGAAATTAACAAAACAAAGACAGATATTCTTACGCGACTTTGCGTAACAATATATCGAATTCGGGTATGTATAGGTGTGAAAACTCTTTTGATAAGATACATTTCATCAATTCTCTATAAAAATAGGATATACTTAAGTGCCTGCAACGACTTCTAATTTTTGGGTCTCGGTGGACCTCGTCAGAGAAATGCCCATATGATTTTTACATCTGCTTCTACATTTCATAATGTACGTTTCGAATATGTAGTTATACATGTAATACATACATGTTTCGAATATGTAGTTATACATATAACTACATATTCGAAACGTACAAGTTTTCGCGAGAGAGAGAGGGAATGAGTAAGAGCTTGACAGGCGTTGCGTAGCCACTGAAATTTAACTTGTTCCTTCTGTCCATAATAATGATCCGACATGATCCAGATTCGACAATCTGTTTGACACGGTAATTTTCCATGATTCTGCGTTTTTCGTTTTCACGACCTTAAAAATTGTGGATTCTACAAATTTTCGTCTTTTGTGGGGGCGGAAGGGGGCGTGGCAAAATTTTGAAATAAATAAGTTAAAGAATAAGTTGGGATAGAAAGTTTGGTTGCTCTAGCTCTTATAGTCTCTGAGAACTAGGCGTCACAAAATACGAATGGGCAAAGCAGATGGGGTCGCGTGTGAGAGAGAGCGAGAGGGAATGATGACTTTCGAAATGGTTTTCTTCATTGTAGCTATAATAATGATCCGGTCTGATCCAGATTCAACACTCTGATAGATTTGCTCTTTCTCTATGATTCTGCGTATTTAGTTTTCTTGTATCTTTAAAATTGTGTACGCAACAGACTTTCGTCCTTTGTGGGTGCACAAATCTAATATACCCCTATACTCATCGCGTACCGGGGGGCTGTCCCCTTCCTATCCCGCAAAGGAAGAAAATGTGCAATTCACAATTTTTAAGATAGAAGCAGATGTAAAAATTATATGTAAACAAAAATGGAAACAGATAACACCTAATATTTAAAGATTTCTAAAGCTCATTTAAAGGGCCATCTAACGGTTTCTATTTCAAGCACGGGTTAATTTGAGTCTGGCAACATTTACATACAGATGTCAAACATCTTCTTAAAATTCAGTATATTATCTCCGCTGAACGAAATATTGGAAATTTATTTCCAAAACAAAGACAACTGGGCAGAAATTGCACAAAATAAACAAAAAAAAAAATCATCCGAACGCAGCTTATTTTCATCTACGTCAATAAGCAAAACTGCTGTATCTGGGAAAAACCTCGGAAAACCCACACGAGGTCTTAGAGAAGCCAATGCATCCATCGCAAGTGACTGTTTGGTGCGGATTTTGAAGCGGAGGTAACATTGGCCCAAATTTCTTTTAGGACGATGATAAAAAATGTTTTGTGCTTTTTTGTGGACAATGTTTGGTTTCAGCAGGACTGTGAAACTTGTCACACATCTCATGCCCCAATCGTCTTATTGCGCGAAACGTTCGATGATTGTTTAATCAGCCGAAATGGAGATGTCAATTGGCCGCCAAGAAGCTGCGACTTGACACTGTCGGATTATCTCAAAGACAAGTGTGTCCACTATACAGAGACAATTGACCACTTGAAGGCCAAAATTCGTGATGCCAGTGACGAAATACGGCCCAAACACTCGGGAAAATTGCTCGAAAATTGGGCTACAGTGAGGCCAGCTGCGGCAGCCATTTGAATGAAATAATATTCCATTTCTAAACGGAACAACTCTACTTCAAAACAAACAAATAAATTTGCCAAAATCTCCAACTGTTATTGTTTTATTATATTTTTAAATCGAAACTTTGAAATAGTCCACACTTTATACACATCCTGACTGAGTACCGGGTATTAAGTAGTAGTAGTAGGGGTAGTTTTTTGTACACACACTTTTAGTGCGGTGCTTGCTTGTATGTATGTCGAAAAATACCCTGCAGTACCAAGGTATACTAAACAAGGTAGGCTTATAGAGAGGAATATGTAGTTATTCAAAATGACAGCAGAGAGAGAGAGAGAGAGAGAGACTCACAAATGCGTTGTGCTTCGCTCACAACTGCTGCAGGCAGACTGAAATTTATGTAGTTAACCACAGAGAGCGAGCGAGCCAATAAGCCTACCTTGTTTAGTACACCTTGTGCAGTACGGCGTAAAAAAAATTCACAAATTTCATACGGTACATTTTAATTTTTATACCCGGTGCTCAATGATTTCAGGGGGTAAATCAAATTCGGGTATTCATATTATATGTATGTGACAGCTAAAATCGTTTCCGACCGTAAAATGTATTATCTACCTGTACATTTTTTACTATCACCTAGATCTCCGATGCCGATTAAAAATATACATATGTGAACAACATATTAAACAACATTTTTCAAGTCACTATTGTGTCTTTATCAGTCTTCAATGTAGTTTCTTTCGGTATTTAGAAATTTTTCAACAATCCAGGGCCATACTATTGTAGCACAGATGAGGTATAAAAATATTCTCTATTTCTTAAATTACTAGCTTCTCAAGAATATCGCACTCACTTTGACATCAAACGCTCTATATACATGTGATACAATATCCAAAATTTAATTACTGCAGTGAACTATACTATCGATAAAGAAGAGCAATTGACAAATTGTAATTCTTGCATCTATTTGTAATACCCTTTGCACACTGAGCCCGTCCCGTGGGAACGTTGGGATTTTGGACGGTAAAACTCCGATTCCATCGTTTACCATCTACCGTTTACAGCTGATGACAATAACACAAAACAGAGTTTTTGAGTGGAAGATATTTATTTATTTTTGTTTGAAAGATGCACAATAAAACCAAATTTCTTAAGCTAGGGTTCAAAACTATTCATGCTAATGGCTGGCGACATGTATTTATTTATTTCCATCTTTTAAATTCTTATAGGTTAGGTAAGGATAGGTTAGGTGAAGACGGCTGCCAAGCGGTACAGAAGCCCGTCATTCTTAGGTCTAAACTTGAGCGCAAAAAAAAATTTTTAAGATCACTCTGAAATTTTTTTTGGCTGTTTGATAACGCCTTCTGCTCTTCTACACGTTCTTTTCTTATATCTGCAGGTACAGTCAAAGCATAAACCTTGCTGCGCATAAGAGGAGACCCATTGCTGGCAGAAAGTGCTGGAGCTAAAGCACCTGTCTAGGTCGACCCCGATTATGCTGCACTCCAAAAGAAAAAATTATCTGCATCTGTGAATTAACGCCCTCAAATTTCGTTCCTAGCCTCCTTCATCAAATCTGCCATCTCCAATTAAACATGTGATTATTTACATGCTCCCCGCAATTCATCGATGCTCTTCTGCCATGTATCGATGAGATTGATCTCCATCTCTGTAGGTCACCTCAACCTCAATCATCTGTTATTTACTGCATTATTGATATCGTTAGTATATTACAAATACATACACATATCCATTAAACTAACTACCACTAGATATGTCTGCTTCTCCTTCTATTTTTTACCTTCTCTTTAAACATTTCTGAGAAATTTAAATTGCCGGACTGTGTTTTTTGTTGTTGTTTATTATTTTTTTAGTCACTGCTTACATTTCCGCAACGAATTTCAGTTTTGGCTGTGATTGCCATATATTAAGTGTTGTATTTGATAAACATCGTCTAAATATCGCATAGAAAAATGTGTGAAGGAACATTTAAAACAAACGGTAGAACTAACAGGGAAATTTTCGGAACTGCAAAAACTTACGCGCCATCTAGAAAATTGACAGTGAACAGTGCCCAGTGTGAATAGCCTATAAAAGCACAGCACATTTACGGGGAGCAGTGGGATTTTTTGACAAATGTGAAACTTCGATTCCAACAGGCCACATTCCGTTCCATGGAAAAGACAGTTGACAACAACAAATTTGTGCTCTTAATTTTGTCAAAATCCAACAGCATAGATTGAAAATGTAATTATTGTTGTGACTGTGGTTCAACAGCATCAAATGATGTTTCAAAATTGTTGGTGGCGTTCAACAAATAAATGAATTCGATCAGGAAGAATTTTTTGCCTGAGTAAATTATTTTAATTAAAGTATGCCAAGTAGAAGTATGTGGATGGTTGTAAGTAAAATACAATCCAAGAAAAATGTTATTTGCAAGACTACGTCTTATCTGTTTTAGAAGCCGTACGGTACTTTTAGTTGCCGTCATAGTCTTCCAAATTTTATCCGTTTCAAAATACTTCAGATATAAATTTGCGTATGGGAAAATCTGCTCTCCTCAAAGTTGAAACGTTTCGACAATATATCGAAATTCGAGCCTTGCACCACAGATCGAAGCGTTGCCAATATTGTAGGAAAAACGCAGCAGCTGAATTAATGAGAATTGGTTTCTGCATAATTCAAGTGAGCAATCTAAAAAGCGAAATCTGCATTTATCTGCAGATATACATTGCTTTAACAAATAAAATATGTATGAAACTACATTTGATTCTTTTTATTTATTCGCATTCTACTCCTGAAGGAGTTATAGCATTTCTAATTGAAAATTGAGTATCTGAGATTGAAAAACTAGGCTAGGAACCATTTTATGGAGAATATCAGTTATTTATGTCAGTCATTGTCAGGCTTAGCAACATCCAAAATGGATTTTGAGAAGTAACTATTATCAAAATTAGCCATCCTAGATGTATTGGGTAAAACTCCGTAGTCATTTTACGGTGGGTGAAATGTTATGTGCAAATAAAAGCTCTATAAGCTCTCATGGAGGCGTCAGCATGTATATGCACCGGTGACATCGGATCGACATACACCAACCGAGGTATGGATATATGGATATGGATATGTTATAAAACACACAATCTCAATTGGAAGAGAATTGAGATTGTGTGTTTTATAACATTTTCCATGTGGTTTCTAAGTGCCGCGGAATCGACACATCCAAATCTAATTTGCTAAGCCAAAATTCCTGCAATAGGATATTGCCTGTTTTGATGATAGCACTTAGCAAACCGAATTTTCCCATGACTGAATTTTCAATTTTAAATTTAAAGTTATTTACGAGATTCCTAATGCCTTTGCCGATTCTGAATTCGAGATCGTTACGGGCTTGGCTGTGCTCTCAGATGCGGTGAACCTGAGACACTTCGGGCCTTATTGTCCTAAGCTCCTTTACGCATGCAGCACCAGTCAACATATCATCGACGTAAAAATCGGACCCGATAAGTCAACAGCTTTTGGGAATGAGACCCTTGCAGATTCACTCAACCTTTTCAAATACCGGATAGCTAAAAATGGAGCTGGTCCAGTTCCCGTAATTTACGGTGTTAAGCTTGTACAATCTCATGGAATAGGATGGGTCTCTTCTTCTGAAGAAACTGAAACTGCCTATCAGCTTCATTCACCATCACTTGGCGAAACATATTTTTGACGTCGGCAGTCAGGGCAAACCTGTGCAGACGAAAGCGGAGCAGGGTCGACGCGGAGCTTGGTAGACGTCCTTTGGGGCCTTAAAACACACTGATGTGGAATTACGTAGTGCGGAGTAGAAGGAATCGTATTGTCAGTAAGAGATATATGGCCTAGGGAGAGGTACTCTTCCATAAATTCCAAGTACATTTTCTTCAAATCATAGTCACGATTCAATCTTCTTACAAGTGACTAAAACTGCCGTTGAGTAACTTCACAGGAGTTGCCCAAAATGGTTGGATCTGATTCAATGACCTGATGGCAATAACTGAGTAGTCTTTCGATAGTGTTCTTTAAACAACTGGTGCTCAGCTGTAGCAATTTTTCTTTGCAGATCGCATTTCTTCCAGTGACCAAAACATTTTCAAGGTTTTATCAATGGACACTAACAACTCTTCACTGCAATTCAAACTATTTGTTTGGGGAGCAGAACTCTTGGAAATATACTATCTTCCCGAAACCACCCACCCAAGAGGGGTATCCTGAAGTATTGTATAGTCTGGACTTTGCTTAATTTGCCAACAGCTAATAATCCAAACGAGCGGGAACGTTGTGAGGCTCTACTTAATACCCGGTACACAGTCAGAATATATGCGATTTGATTATTTATGTAATTTATTATATGTTCGAAAAAGGGACGAATTAAATTTTGGCCCAAATGGAAATTTAAAAAAAATTAGGTCGAACATTATGCTAGATTTTTATATACTAAAAATATATATATATATATACTAAAAATAAAATATACTATCTGTTTCCATTTTTGTTTACATATCATTTTTACGTCAGCTTCTACATTTCTACATGACATGTAGAACTACTCATACGAGACGTGTAAGTGTGTTTGAGAGAGAGAGGGAATGAGTAAGCGCGTGGCAGGCGTTGCACAGTGACTTAAATTTAATTTGTTCTTTCTGGCTAGTAGTTTGACCTAATCAAAATTTGGCAATCTGGTAGATACGGTTATTTTCCATGACTATGCGTTTTTGGTTTTTCTTTTAAAAATTGTGGATTCTACAGATTTTCGTCCTTTTTGGAGGCGGAAGGGGGCGTGGCAAAATTTTGAAATATACTTGTGCTGAATTGATATCACAGGAGCTTGGATAGGACGTTTGGTTAATCTAGCTCTTATAGTTTTTGAGATCTAGGCGCTCATTTGGACGAATAGGCTGAAACGAATGGGCCAGACGAATAGCACGAAAACAGACAGGGTCGCGTGTGAGAGAGAGTGAGAGGGAACGATGACTTTCGAAATGGTTTTCTTCATTGTGGCTATATTAATAACCCTATCTGATCCAGATTCAGCGCTCTGATAGAAATGGTAATTTTCTTTTATTCTGCATTTTTAGTTTTCTCGTATCTTTAAAATTGTGTGTGCCACAGACTTTCGTCCTTTGTGCAGTTGGAAGGGGGCGGGGCGAAATTTTGAAATACACTTGGAGTAGTGTGATAACACAGGAGACTGGATACAAAGTTTGGTTGCTCTAGTTGAAGCTAGAGATATAGGCGGTAATGAAGACGGACGGACGGACAGACAGACAGACAGACAGATATGGCTTTATCGAATCGGCTATTGATGCTGATCAAGAATATATATGTATATACTTTATGGATCCTAAAAAGGATCCTGCTCCTATCAGAATATCTATTCTTTGTGGCTCGTAGAAATATGGGTCCTCCAGAGGATGGTTGTTTGGGATTTTAAAGTCAATGACATTCACTGACTGGTCAGGGTGATAACCTGAAACTGATTTCAGAATCCAAAATCGAAGGAGAATTCACTACCATTTAATCGCGACTTCACCACAATGTGTATTTCATCCATGACTTGAGAATTGTCTTCACCAATACCAAGAAAGTTAATACAGGACTCCTCTCTACGGATCTGTAAGCAGTGAGCAAGGTCCTCTGTAATAAAATTGGTTTGAGATCCAGAGTCTAGCAGAGCTCTGGCCAAAATGTGGTCACCGCTCTTTGCTCGGACACTTACGATCGACGTAGCCAGAATTACCCTGTCTAACGATGACGCATGCAGAGCATGGGGCGTTTATCCTTTTTAACGGAGGAGAAACTGTCTCTTGGGATGGTGGCAACGCAAGACTATTAGCAGACACTGTGTATTGATGCAAATGGATTACGATTCCCATTACATTTAACGTTGCTTGGCCGCTTTAGGGAGTGAATGCCTACAATCTCATCGAGAAAGTGGGCAAAAAATCCGAGTTCATTTCGGGCTTCCATTGCACCCAATTAAACATATCCTAAATTGTAATGCTGGCTGTGGGCAGTCCTTCCACTGTACGACACACGATTTAAAAAATGTGTGCGTGCCTGTAATGCGAATACTGCACTACCTAATATACAACGTAATGTAAGTTGTAATGCGAATACTACACTATCCAATATACTATGCTATTGAAGTAGTAATGCGAATACTGGAAGAAATATAAAAACTATTGATCTTTATGGAATATTTTCTTTATTTTCTGGATCTTTTGATACTTTCATCTTTGCATCATATTTTCGCTTTGACAGACGGCCTTTCTGAATTTGAAAAAGGAAGGAGGCTTCTGGTAGACAAGCCTGCTAATGAAAAACAAACACTTATATTGCAAACTTTACTGTATATTACTTATTAAACACTTACCTGATACGATTTTCAGTTAATTCACTTAAAATTCGCTTGACCCAACGTTGACTAGATCCGCACAGCACGTCAAAAAAATCAGAGTAACGACAAATGTCGAACACAAAAGGATGAACAGAAATTCCACGTCACACTTACATGTATAGCTGTATTTGTACACTTGTATGCATAATAATATGCGTAAGCAGGAAAAATAACTCGGAAAAATGCACGAACAGGAATGAACTCTATAGGCGAAGTAGCAAACGAACAAAACAACAATAGTTCTGTGCTAAACTTCCCATTACAACCTTGGTTACTTAAAAACTAAACGTAATACAATACGTGGGGCCGTTACGAAATGCATCTTGTGGGCATACTGGGTAGGTATGACGTGAGCTGCCACACACTCGACATTTATTGGCTTTGCATTTTTGCAATAGATTCAAGTTTGCTGAGCTCTACTTCTGGTGGAAGAGGGAGCGGAAGAGCAAGCAAAACCTTCTAGCTACCTTTGTTCTAGGTCTCAAAGAGTCCTTTTCAAAAACTTCCTGTCCTCTCCAGTTATGGTGACTTCGGGTGTACCTCAGGGCAGCCATCTAGGCCCCTTACTCTTTACACTCTTTATAAATGACCTACCTTCTGTATTAACATAGTCTCGAGTACTTATGTATGCGGATGATGTTAAGCTCTGTGTCCAGTATAAGGACATTTCTTTTCAATCCAGGTTGCAATCCGATCTCGATAGATTTCAGTCTTGGTGTTGTGCAAATTTATTAAACCTTAACGCGCGTTAAGCGGCTGCGCAGTGCACATCAGTCAGTCAGGCTGCAGTCAGTGCACATCAACGTCCTAAAGTAAAAAAAGAAAAAAAAAAAGAACTGCTATTATGCTGCTTGCTTGTTACAACTTTGCCTTGTCTTGGCTTAGTCGACTCTTCAGCAGGCAGATGCTGGTATCCAAGATTCATGACTTTCTCAAGGTCGGACCAAAGCGGCAGGTTCTCATGAGCCAGCTGTTCTACTTCTTTTACTTCTTTTTAGTCACTGGGAATAATTTTTGAGAAACAAAATAACAAAAAACAAATATTTTTGTATACAAAATTATAAATAGATATTCAAAAGAGAACGAAATTCGAGAACGAATAATTATATTGACGGTCGAGGAGCGAGGAATCTATAAGCAAGTATCACCCAAAAATCTGGTGTGATGACCACGTGAGGTGTCTCTGAGGCCTAGCTGAGGCCACCAGATGGGTCGCAGGTTGCGGATAGAGAAAGGCTTATCCCAGTAGGTAGGTCAGGAATGACTTAGTGGGCATCCTCCGGGAGAGTACCGAAAATAAGCAGTGCCAGACAGCCAGCGGGTGTTCGCGAAGTAGCAACACTGACGATGCGCTTGTGGTGTCGCCTGGAATAAGTTGCTCACACACTCCATCCCTATACACCACCTACCCACATCCCAACCCTCACACCGGGCCGGACTATGTGTGTTATTCGACCCGTGCGCAGAGTCAGCCTGGCTGGGAGCCCGCTATAAAAACTAGCCCAGTCGTTAACGGAGAGCACTCGGACTTGGCAGCCCCCTGTTCTAATGATAACTTATCCGGGTAACGTGAATCTCTGAGCGCTCTGTCGAGCTTTATAAACCACCTTATAAACCTTATTTCAGGGACCGTAAATAATTAGTATTTTGTTTTTTTGTAATGAATAAATCATCCACTTCTAATGGACGTAGAAATAAGTGAACAATGCCAAAATCTTTAGCTTTGTAAGAAGTCTGCATTGCAGCCATGATTTTAAAAATTCTGATTTTTGGGATTATCATCACGGATAATGATTACTTTTAATTAATTTTATAATAATCATAAATAATTATTATTTTTGATCAAAAAAAAAAACTCAAAAATAATGATTATCAATCATTTTTATTTTTTTCGCTTAAAATAAAACTCAACAATAGCTTACGGCTTCCATGTACCACTTTTCGCCGATGTGATTACATACTCTTGATCTACGATTTAATGACTTAATAAATAATTTAATTTAATTTAATAAAGTTTATTTACATCATCAAGGTGTATAAGTCAGATGCAGCTACCGAAGCACGTCCTATCGACAACCCAGTCGAGCAGGACGTTGCTCCGGAGATCGAAGCAACTGACGAAGAATTGGAGCCAAACCAGGAAGGTCGCTCCTCCAATACTACGCTGATGAGAGGGTTTGAGGCGATGTGTCGCGACGACACTATCTTCACACCTGTAAAGCAGCATCCGCTGCCCTAATATTCCGCTTGGATGTGAGCGGAGCGGACGTAGGCCTAATCGAAGAGCCTTGAGTAGTAGGAGACAGGGTCTGTGGATTAGCGAGGAAGGTGTACAAGCTTATTGTAGCTAAAAAAGAAAGTAAAATCTGAACTTGCATTCTAGTAAAGAAGCACTAAAATATCTTTCTGCTCCATAACTTTAGCGATAGCGACAACACGGCGGCAAGCCTAGAGGTCAAAGGATCACATCTAAGACTGATGTCGTCCTATATGGCTCATAAGGAAAGCGATCTTCCAGATGACCTAGTTCGCTAGCTTACCAGCTATAGCGTAAGGTCGGACACAGGCCTAATAATCGGCCGTGCCGCCAACGCTTACCACACCCAATGGGGGAGCTCGGACAAATGTAAGGGGTGAGTCACTTTTCAGCTTCGTCGTAAACTATAATCTTATAATCTGCAATCGGGGAAATGACCTAATCTTTATAATAAAAAGTCGAAAAGAGGTAATTGACATCACTTTAGTATCTCACAAACTATTAGACATAGTCAACAGCTGGAAAGTGCTAGAGGACCATTCCTTCTCTGACCATAGGTACATCGAGACTATGTTATCTTTCGAGAGCTCAAAACCCACTGACTTTGATACAGCAAGAAAGCCAACTGGGAAAAATATAATACAGTAATGGCAGGCTACTTCCCGCCCTTTACCTTAAAAAATTGATGGAACGTGGTCTAACTCTAGTGAGGAGTCACTCCATATACTACTCGACACCAACTTCCCAGGGTGAACAGCCATCAAGCCGGCGCAACTCCCAAGCGAAGGCTCGATAACTACAATGGCATCCTTACCAAACGGAACATAAGTTGGGCAATAAACAGCTTCAATCCATTTAAAATGCCAGGTCCGGCCCAGGTCATTCCGGACCAACTCTAAAAGGCACGAGCCTCGGCCATCAACTGGCTATGATCACTAACCATGCAGTATATAGATGGGACAGTTCATAGTAGGTGTAGGTGTCCGCACCGATCGGGCGGGCATCAGCGCCCGAGAGAGTCATGAGAGTGTATGAGTGCACATGCATTCTCACGTACTTTGCGTGTTTGCAAGTGTGTATGTGCGCACAACTGAAATTTGTGCTCTCTCAACTTTGTTTTGATTTTCGTGCTCGCTTTAGGATTTTTAGAGTTGACCCTTTTTGAAGACGCTAGCCATACAATACCAGAATAATTGTTATTTTGTACATGTTTCGATGCTTACTTTGTTTAATAAACTTTAAACTTTGTTTAATATAGAATATAATAATATAATGAGCAGATACATGTATATATATTCGCAGATATATATTTAATTATATGGTTTATTGTAGTATATAATGATATTTTTAATCACATATAAAAAAGTAGGATGCGCTAAAAAAAATATATATATCATCCTTGAATATGGATATTAATGACATATAAATGGGTAATAAATGGGTCCATAGAGATTTTAGTGTCATACTTGGGCATCAAATTTGAAATCATCCCTTTCTTTTTGATGCGGATGTCCATCCATAGTGTAAGGAAGTTCCTGTCTAGTGGCCGGGGTACAGACTCCCAGTCACGCCAGGATCCAGTCCTCATACAGAGAATTTTTATAAAAGAACCCGAAGAGGTGGACAGGAGCGCAGAGTGACTGGCGACACACCTCTTCCTAGCACCCACGTGGCGACAGACGCGATCTTTGGGAAAGGGGGACTTAGAGGGGAGTGGGATCACTGCTCCCGGATGTCGTGCCAGCCTTAGGCTTTCCTGCGTACAACACCGTTTGCAGGATATCCACAGTTAGATACTTTTTCCTTATGCTACTGGCCCTACCTCCTACTATTCTACTGTTCTGTGGCGTCGTCGTTTTCTTTTCGTTGCTGTTCTTCTGTGGCGTCGTCGTTTTCTCTCGAAGGGGGATTAGGGGCGTTGGGCTGTGTTACCCCCCCTTTGTCCTAATGAAACCTGCGTCTTTTTACCTTAATCGCTAATTTATTTACCTAACTTATTACTACAAAATATCAAGGGTCAAAAGGAAAACGGGCTTATATACTAAAAGAAAAATAAAAATGATAATTAGGCTCCGCCTGGTAACTGAGAATTGTGAGATCGGCGGACTTTGGTCCGCTCGCTCTCGGCCCTCTTCTGGGCCATCACCCTACGCCTCCTGGGCGAAGGTGGACGTTCCCCCCTTGTGAGGGAACACTTCCTCATAATCCCTCCTTTCCTCGGGGAGGACGAGTTGTGACGTCGACCTGGCCCCATGTGTTGCGGGACACACGGAAGCGCTGCCCCTCCTCTGTCCATACCAGCCGCCGTCTAAGACTGCCTCCCTCCATCACCTCCACCCGGTCGATAATTCCCTGTGGGAGACGTCGGTCGGGCGTGTCCACCCTCCAGTTGGCGGGTGCCTGGGGCCACTCGGACTCGGCCTGGACGTCCAACGCTCCCGGGATTTCGTCGAACAAGGCCATCAATACTCCAGCGGCCGGCTCTTCGAGCTCGAAGGAGAGGTCGCTCTCGTCGGCTTGCCCGTTCGGCGCTTTGTTCGGGTCCTCCGGCTTTGGCATCTCCTGGGCTGTGGCCTTCTGTGGGCCTCGTCTTCGTCGCCAGAGAGGACGACAATCGGTGTCCTTTCCGACGCACTCCGCGGATTACGCCGGGCGGCCGACGGCTTGGTGTCCGGGCGAGACCCGAGGTCGTCATCTTCCTCGTCGCTAGACAGGGTTATGATAGACTGAAGCCCGCCGAGTTCTGCTGTTGTGCTCCGGTTCCTCGTTGGAGCTATACTATTCTGCTCTTCGTCGCTGGACACGATGATGAGGGATATGTCCTCGCTGCCGTCTCCCGACGCGGTCTGGTCGCCCGTTGAAGCGGGCCTGCTCTCCTCTCCTTCGCTGGAGACAACGATGATGGTCCCCGTTGGACCATTCTTCCTCGTTGCGGCTGTCCTGGCGATCCGGTCCAAGCAACCAGGGAAACATCCAGTTCTGGGGACTGAATGACGGTGTCCGTAGGCCATCAGCCTCAGCAGAGGCGTCTCCTTCGGCGTTCGCTCTCTGGGCCTCCTTCCGTTGCTGGTCTGCTTCCGCGGTATCTACACCACTGTCGAAGTCTTCTTGGGAATCTTCCACCGACCAGGAGAATCCCAGCTGGCTCGAGTTGACCTCGGACAGGTCCTCAGTACTTGAGACGTCCTCTGTGTCGGAGCTAGTGGAATCTGGCCCGGAAGGGGGCTCATCTGGCGTCGCTGGAGTCTGTTGTCGCGGGCGTGCCGCGAGCAGCACTTGAAAAGCTTTGGCTGCCGCGATCCATGGACCTAGTGGTCCCGCATCCTGCGGAGGTCCTGCTGGGGGCCTTCCATGCTCTGATGGGGAGTCGTCTGCTTCCTCGTCACTACTCACGTCGCTATAAATCGGCACGGGCATCCTTTTCAGGGCCTCGTTGAGTGCCGCAATGTCGTGACGGGGTGGAGCTACGCTCGGCAGCTTGCCGAACCTTCCGTCGTATAAGAGTTCCTCCTCGCTCTCTTCCGTGCCCTCTGTGGTATCCTGGTCCCAGCGCGAATCGGCGTACAGGGGACGGAAGTCGTCAAAGCCCTCGTCACCGCTCGACCCTTCCTGTATCTGCCCGAAATGTAGCTGACTATATCGTTAAGTACCTAGTTTGGGCGGCGGCGATTTTCGGCCGGAGGCCGTTTTGGCTCCCGGTGGTGTGATCTGGACTACCGGCGGCAGGTTTGGTATGGCGTTACACACCCGCCTCAGTGCCGCTTGGGACGTCGACGGTTGGTCGTACTCCACCCATGGCATTCTTGTCTCTCCCGGCAGGACATACGGGATGTGGGGTCCCCTTCTGGAAGCGTGGCTGCGGTCCCTGGCGTCGGCGAGAAGTCTTGCGCTCGTGGCGGTCCGTAGAGACGCTGACGTGCTCTGGCGGCGTCGGCGAAGGGTTCCAATCGGTAGTCCGGAGTCGTATCTCCGCCATGATCAACGGATCGCGGTGGGGCTCGGCGTCTCTTGGCTGGTTCGCTTGGCTCGGTTCCCTCCGGTATGTCAGGGTGAGGATTCGTTGGTTTCCTTGTTAACGTCTGGTTGTCCCTGTGATTGTCAGCGCTGTTACCTGTTGCCGCTGGTCGCTTCTGGGCCCTCACGATTGGTTGTAGTTGGCGGGTGGTCGACGTAGTGGTTACCGCTAGGGCGGTGAACGGTAACTCCTGGTTCGATAAGCCGGCCCTGGATCGATCCAGTGGAGCCGCAGCTGTCTCTGCCGAAGTTCCTGATTCTTGGCGTAGCGATGAAGGAGATTTCCGGTTCGATGAGCTGTCTGTCGAAATCTGTGATTCTTGGCGTGGCGATGACGAAGATTTCCGGTTCGATGAGCTGGCCCTGGATTGATCCAGCAGAGTCGCAGCTATCTCTGCCGAAATCTGTTGTCGTTGGCATGGCGATGACGAAGATTTCCGGTTCGATGAGCTGGCCCTGGATTGATCCAGTGGAGTCGCAGCTATCTCTGCCGAAATCTGTTGTCGTTGGCATGGCGATGAAGATGATTTCCAGTTATATGAGCTGGCCCTGGATTGATCCAGCGGAGTCACAGCAATCTCTGCCGAAATCAGTTGTCGTTGGCATGGCGATGAAGATGATTTCCAGTTAGATGAGCTGGCCCTGGATTAATCCAGCGAAGTCGCAGCTATCTCTGCTGAAATGGGTTGTCGTTGGCATGGCGATGAAGATGATTTCCAGTTAGATGAGCTGGCCCAGGATTGATCCAGCAGAGTCGCAGCTATCTCTGCCGAAATCTGTGATTCTTGGCGTGGCGATGACGAAGATTTCCGGTTCGATGAGCTGGCCCTGGATTGATCCAGCGGAGTCGCAGCTATCTCTGCCGAAATCTGTTGTCGTTGGCATGGCGATGAACATGATTTCCAGTTAGATGAGCTGGCCCTGGATTGATTCAGCGGAGTCGCAGCTATCTCTGCCGAAATCCGTTGTCGTTGCTTTGTCGTTGCAGCCTGGTCAAGAACGAGGGACTGGTCATGATAGAACTCATCATGGGTGCGGTCTCCACCGTCCTATCCGGGCTTGGTCTCCTTTGGAGGAGAGACGGAGTGTTCCTGGCTGGGTCCTTGTGTTTCATCTGGTAGGTTTTGAGTATTGGCTCTGGGGCGGCGTGCGTAGTTAAGGCCGTGGGGTCTGTTGTAGGCGTCGTTGTGGTGATTAGAGGATCGGCGAAGGTTATCGACCGCCGGTGCGGCGAGGCGGTGGTTTCGGGTCGAATACGCGCAGGGTCCTGGCGTAACTTTAGCTGCAAATAGGCTCGTCCGCAGTGAATCCTGGCTCGGATGCCACATAAGAAGTCGAGTCCCAAGATGATGTCGTCGAGGATGGTAGGCAATACTAGGAGAAATACCTGGGTTTCCAGCCGGTCGAGGCGTATCGTCGTTCTTATGGCCTGGGTGATTTCCTTCTTTGTTCCGTCTGCTAGGCAGATCTTGGTACTCACTGTCCGCCTGTTCTCGTGCGTCCCCATTTCTTCAGCCATCCGTTGGCTGACGAATGATCGCGTTGCGCCAGTGTCGAGGGTCGCTGTGATCCAGTCATCCTCAATGGGTATGGCTCTCCTGTTATTGGGTGCGCGTCTCCGCCTGGATCCCGGGTGAACGGAGACCCGAGCCGTTTCCCGACTCGTTCTTGCGGCAGCAGTTGATCGTCCGGACGTCCCGGCGGCCGCATTCCCAACAGAATAGTTTCTGCCGGTTGGAATACGCGCTGCTGAAATGTCCGTCTTCGCCGCAGTTCCGGCAGGCCCGTCGCACATGTATCGGTCGTTCCTCCTCTTGACTAATTACTCGGTTCGCGATGCCTAGTTTCTCGGGTGCTGGGGTGCGCTGAGCCGTTGTTCCGTTGTCCGAAAACTGGGTTCGGATCCTGTTGGCCTGTGCCGCTGGGGCGCGGTGCGTCACGGTCCCTGGCGATCTCGTATGCGGACACTAGCTGCGTTAGCTCCATGAGGGAGCGAAAATCCTGTCGCCGGGTGTACATCTGGTACTCCAGTTCCTGATCCTCAGTGTATCGGGCTCGCTGCATCATCAAACGTAGGTCGATCATATAATCCCTGAAGGGCTCCTTGGGTCTCTGCTGCCGGCTTCGGATTGTGTCCTCCAGACGTTCGAAATACCGTGGAGGCAAGAAGAACTCCAGGAATTCCTTGCGGAAGTCTGTCCAGTTCTGGCCCTGCATGTGAAAAGTCCTGAACCAGCCCTCAGCTTTTCCCGTCAGGAGACCTGCTATGGCACGCGGCAGTTGCTCAGGGCTGCCTCCATACGACTCTACGCGTTCCTCGAGTCGCTCGATGAACGCCAACGGGTCGGCGTGGCCGTCGAAGGTGAGTCCCCATTTACGGAGCTTGTCTGTCAGTAGGGAGTAATAAATTTCTCCGTATCCGGGGCGTGAGGCTCGCTGACTCTAGAGGAAGCTAGGGTGATGATCGTTACGCGCAGTTGAAAGTTCACTTTCGGGGCCGCGTGGCCCGGAGATGCCGTGACCTGGTCGTCGAGGCATATTGTATGGTTCCGTGATGACCACCTGCAAGGGCTCTCGGATAGAGTTTTGTTGATGGGGCTTTTCTTCGACCTGGGGTTCGGCCGCAGTGGCGCGTTGTCCTGTGACGTTGGTACTTGGTCCTTGGCCCGTGGTAGGGTATTCCGGAATCGTTAACCGGCGTTGACCCTGGGATGGACGTTGTGACTCCTGGTCCTCAGTGGTCTGTGATACGCCGCCTGTCTCTTCCTGGCGTCCAGGTGACTTGGGGCCCGTCGTCCGGGTGGTCCTAGCTGGTTCGGGGATCGTCAACAGGGATGGTTTCCCTTCGACGCTTGCTTCCGCTTTTGTTATCCCTGCAGCTCCTGGAGACACGGCCGGGCTCCTTGGGCTGGGAATGTTGCCGAAATGAGCATCCCGTTCCTCGATCCTTGCCTGCACGGTTTCGGAATGGCCTCCTCTGGATATGAACCCAGCGATGCGACCGCGCAGTTCCTCCACTGTTCCCGCGTCCTCGAGTCCGAATTCCCGGGCCAAGCCCTGCAATTCATCCTTCCGGCGATAGGATATCCAACGGGTGCCCATCCTGGTCCTTGAAACTCGGATAAGTCTACCAAAGGCTGCCAGGCACGGCTCGAGCTATGGTTGATCCTTGAAAGGATATTCCGTGTGGGTACGGCGACGGTTGGCTTAAGCGGCTAAGCTGCGTTGGTGCCTATGGATTGGTTTCGCGATCGGCTACGGCGGCAATTGGTCCTGCGAAAGGATTCGCTGTATGGAGGCGTTCGATCCTGTGTAATCGTAGAGCGACCGGTTATAGTTGATCCTGCGGCAGGATAGGCGACGTGGTAGTGCTTCACCAGATCCTGGTATAGGACACGGGGCGTAACAAGGATACTCGCGAAGGGACACTTTTAGACGGGTCGCGACAAAGGCTCGATCTTGGCTAGCTTTTTGTTCTACGAAGTTCTCGCGGTGAGGATTCGGGCTTACTTTGATTTATTCTCGATGTTGTCGCGGTGAATGCTCGAAATTGACTTTCTTTTGTTTTACGATGTTATCCTGGCGAGGATTTGGGTTTTACTTTGATTTGTTTTCGATGTTGTCGCGGTGACGGCTCAAACTTGACTCCCCGATCTCAGCTGGAGCTCCGCCTTATATGGTCTTCGGCCCGGCTACGGGCAGGCTGTTCTGCCGCCGCGCAGCCACGGCGTTCCTCTCTGGCCCCGACGTCGCTGCTGCCCTAATGGGCGCCGTCCTCTGCCGTCGACGCTTGATCCGCCGCGTGGCTGCGGTCGTGTCTCCGCTGCCCCACGATCCAACATACGACGCGTGTCGTCGGATATACCGTTGGCTATATTCTCCGGCGTCACGTGCCGTCTCTCTCTCGGCCACTTGTCTGCTGGTGCGTGGTTGCCGATTTTCACCGACGTGCCCGTCGCTGATGCCAGCGGCCGCGTGTCTGCGTAAAACCGTTAGCGAATTTGCTTGGCGTCACTCGCCGTCCGTTTTTCGCCCACGAGCCTGCCGATGCGAGGTTGCCAATTTTCGCAACACGTGAGGGCCGCGGGTCGATGCTGTTGCTAGGGGAGGGAAAGAGAACCAGCCTCAGCTGTACTTGAGTCGGAGGGTCAAAGATTCGGTGCACTTTGCTGCTGTTGCTTGATTTTTATTTTCTTGGTTTCTGTTGTTTAGTTCCTAGGATACTGCGACGAATTATATCGGGTTCTTTCCAAGTCGGACAACGTGATCGTTTGCTCTGCTTCCACTGCTGATATTAGGGGCAAACACGGGGCGGTGACGGGTCGGTTTCTACCGTGAGGAAGCGGAGGCAATATCTCACGGCACTGATCCGTGAGAATCTTTACTCCCTTCACCCGCTCTAATGCACTCCTACTCCTGATCCTACCTCGTCTGCCCCTGCTCGGACGCCATCTGTAAGGAAGTTCCTGTCTAGTGGCCGGGGTACAGACTCTCAGTCACGCCAGGATCCAGTCCTCATACAGAGAATTTGTATAAAAGAACCCGGAGAGGTGGACAGGAGCGCAGAGTGACTGGCGACACACCTCTTCCTAGCACCCACGTGGCGACAGGCGCGATCTTTGGGAAAGGGGGACTTAGAGGGGAGTGGGATCACTGCTCACGGATGTCGTGCCAGCCTTAGGCTTTCCTGCGTACAACACCGTTTGCAGGATCTCCAGAATATAGGAAGTAATACAAGGGAAGAATACGAGGGAGGGGGAATCGAAGTCGCGAACACCGTGCCAGCCCTAGGCTTTCCCGCGTACAGTGTCGCTTCTTTAGGACGTTGATATGCAATGACTGCACCATCAAGTGGCCCAAGCGACACCAGCCAATGGCTGTTACGCGCAGATCCCAGGCAAGAATGCAACCCACCTCCCGCCCAACCGACCGAGGGGCGCTACCGCATAACGCGCGACTCGTAAACCGAACCGATCGCGGACATGCAGGAAAGATAGGTGTTAGACTAGTGTTCGAGGAAAAGTAGAACTAATCTATCTAAAGAAAAGTAATTACTAATTACGGGAAAGATGTAGGAGTATCAGTAATTTAAGATTAGGAAGGGAGTTAGTGGTAGATATAATATGGTAGAGAAAATTATAATCCGAGCATAGGACTCTAAATGGTTCATGCAAGGAGTATTTCGATCTACAAAGCGGAAGAAACAAGGGTGTATAGTTCCTAGTGCTTCTAATAGGAATCGTGAAGTTTATGCGGCTCAACAAGTCAGGGCTATCTACGTCACCCTTGATCAAGTTGTGCACAAAAATCACACCAAGCATTTTCCTACGATTAGCTAAGGTTGGAAGGTTTATTAAGAGCAATCTATTAGAGTAAGATGGCAGTCTCACACTTGCATCCCAGCTGAGGCCGCGAAGAGCAAAAAGTAAAAAGTTTTTCTGAACTGATTCTATACGGTCTTTGTGTACGTTGTACTGAGGGCACCATACACAAGAGCCGTATTCTAAAATCGGACGAACCAGAGAGGTGTAGAGAGTCTTTGTTATATAGGGGTCGTCAAATTCTTTTGACCACCTCTTTATAAACCCAAGCACGCCCATGGCCTTATTCACCATGATGGAAATGTATTCTGAAAACTTTAACTTGGGATCTAATAGAACACCAAGATCATCAACCCGGGTAATTCTCTCAAGAGAACCACCACAAAGGGTGTAAGGAACCAGAAAGGCGCTGGAGCGATGAAAAGTCATTACTTTACATTTTGAAGTGTTAAGGTTTAATAAATTTGCACAACACCAAGACTGAAATCTATCGAGATCGGATTGCAACCTGGATTGGAAAGAAATGTCCTTATACTGGACACAGAGCTTAACATCATCCGCATACATAAGTACTCGAGAGTATGTTAATACAGAAGGTAGGTCATTTATAAAGAGAGTAAAGAGTAAGGGGCCTAGATGGCTGCCCTGAGGTACACCCGAAGTTACCATAACTGGAGAGGACAGGGAGTTTTTGAAAAGGACTCTTTGAGACCTAGAACACAGGTAGCTAGAGATCGATCTCAGGAGATTTGGCGGGAACCCTAAAAGGTCGAGCTTTTGTGCTAGGAGGGAATGGTTTACAGAATCGAACGCTTTACTAAAATCGGTGTAAACAACATCCGTCTGCAAATTACCTTGAAAGCCTTTTATTATAAAGGAGGTAAACTCCAATAAATTTGTAGTGGTTGATCTCCGCCTTATAAATCCATGTTGGAGATATAAGTGATCTGCATAGGTGCTGCAGGTGCGGAGTTAAAATTTTCTCAAACACTTTAGGAATAGCGGATAACTTAGATATACCTCTATAGTTCATTGCATCAGACTTGCTACCTTTCTTATGGAGAGGAATTATAAAAGACTCCTTCCATATCGGGGGAAAGCATGAAGTATTTATAGATAGGTTGAATAGTTTAAGCAACGGCAAACGCAGAGACTCGGCACAGTACCTGAGTACACAGTCGGGAACTCCGTCCGGACCCGGTGAGAACACCGGCTTTACTGTTCGTAGATCATGAAGCAACGAGCTTTCATTTAGCAAAGAACAGAAAATGCCGTTCGACCGCGGTAAACTGTATGGATACGGCTGACCAGAGTAAACGTCCTGCGAATAGGTATTTTGGAAAAAACGGGCAAAAAGATCGGCAATTGCCTGATCATTATCTGCCGACGTTTTACAGAAAGATAGCGAGGATGGGTGCGCGGACGTTCTACGCTTACTATTTACAAAGCTGTAGAACTGTTTGGGGTCCTTAGAAAAACTTATCCTGCATCGAAATAGGTAATTCTTGTAGCATTGAGCGTTAAGAACTGAAAAGTTTGACCGCGCTATTACATAATGAGAGAGAGAAGAAGGAGAGCCAACTTCTTGAAATTTTGTATAAAGTCTTGATTTTAAGTTTTTTAGATGGGACTCCTTTATGTCCTTCGTAAACCAAGGGGGTTTTCTTGATCTAATCGGACAGGAAAGTGGGACACAAGATACAAAAAGTGAGTCCAGTGCTTCATAGAAAATGTTTGTGCCTGTCGTAACATCACTGCACAAATATAAAGCGGACCAATCAAAATCCCTAATGAGGTTATTAAGCTTCGTAAGCTCGGCTTTACGGAACCAGCGGACACATTGGGGTAGTCTACCCGACCGATCCAATACAGTTCGTCCTAGGTCGAGCGACACTTCAAAAGTAGGATGGTAGGCATCTTCAGGTATAGAGAGCGGGGGGACTCGAGTTAACAACGCTAAGGTCGGATCCGTTACAAAGCACAGATCAAGAAATCGACCCAAGAAGTTTTTAACATGGTTAACTTGAGACAGAGACAGGTCAATCAAGCCGTCAACAAAGTCATGACGTGCCATGGGTACCAGGCTATTAGACTCATTTGCCGAAGACCAAACAATTCCTGGCAAGTTGAAGTCACCAAGAACTATCATGTGATCTTTGTCAGATAGCGAGGAAGAGATAGCGGTTAAGGCGGACAAATGCTGCTCGTAAATTGCGATATCCGAAGAAGGTGGAATATACGAACAAGTTATGAAAACTGAGAAAGCGGGAAGAATCAGTTTTACACACAGAAATTCCAGTTCCTGCTGGATCTGGACTGTGATAAGTTCCGACGTGAAGTTTGAGTCCACAGCAATCAGAACCCCTCCTGCACGTCGAGACGAACGATCCTTTCTAAAAGTTGTGTACCGACCTGCCAAAACTTCGGAACTAAGAATGTCCGGCTTTAACCAGGTTTCGGTAAACACAATAACGTTGGATGCAAATGCGACACTATCCAGGAAAAGAATGCTGAGCTTACTACGCAAGCCTCGAACATTCTGGTAAGTCACCAAAAGAGAGTTTGTTAGTTTTTTGGACGGGTGGAGCTAGAGCGGGAAGATGACGGAGGAGGAGCACTGGTCTGATTAGTTGGCAGAGTTATTGGGGGCCTAGTCTTCTTCTTTGCCTTAAACTCCTTCACCACCAAATACTCCTGCCAAAATTTGGCAGAACAGATGGTGTTAAAGTGAGTTTGGGAGACACTTATTTTAAAAGAAGCTATCTCCCTGGCATAAGAGAAGTTAAACTTTTCCACCTTGAAATCAACGGCTTGTATGCGGCTTTGAATATATGCCGTCACATCTTTAATTGTGGAGTCAGGGGCAAGTCGTGAGACAAAAACTTGTCTCTTTGGTGGGATCCCGACCAATCTTGGCACCACAGGTCTATCACCTGTGATGGTAATACCCGGTGGTCCGGGTCGTATATTGACTGGTGGGGTCGGAATTGCGGGGACAGCTAATGAATTTGATACTACAGACACGGACGCTACAGACGGTCTTGGCTGCATGCTCTCCGACGCGATAAATTCGGCTACCGAATTTTCATCACCAGCAGCTGTCGTTGCCTTTGGAGTGGCGAACGATATCAACTGCTGCACTTTTGGGGTGGTCGGAGTCAGCTTGTCAGCATCGGCCGGTCACATGCAGATCCCGCGGAGTGACCTTTTTGCGCCTAGGAGACTCAGTCAGTAGTTTGAAACTACTAAACTGAGACTCCATGGCTAGGAGCCGATCGTATTGCTCTTTGAAGCCCACGGTCAGCTCCCTAAAGCCCTTCCGGGTCTGCCTCATAAACGCTGCCATCTCCTTCTCAACCGGACGGCATGCCTCACAGCTATAATGCACAGCCCACGGTCAGCTCCCTAAAGCCCTTCCGGGTCTGCCTCATAAACGCTGCCATCTCCTTCTCAACCGGACGGCATGCCTCACAGCTATAATGCAGGCCATTCCTTTTTGAGATGGCATCACCCACGAGACCGGTGATCCCGGCGCATTTAGCGTGCACTACGCTATCGCAGAGCCAGCAGGGGATACTCGGCTGGTCATGGGTGATCTGCTTCTTGCAGGTTTTCTTAACACAGACCACAGAGAATTCCATTTTAAAAATTATTTTATTATTTTTCTTTAAAAAAAAAACTGATATCAGACCAGTGTGCCAAAATAAACGCCAAGAGAGGAATAAGTAAGAATGAGAGCGGTTACCGCAGCTACACTTGAGAGAAAGAGAGAGCGTAACTGCACAGAAAATATCGAGAGCGAGAGAGGAAGAACAGTTATTTAAGTGTGGGTGATAGGGAGAGAGTGATAAATCAGCAAAACTACTAGGTGAGAGCGGCTAAATATGATACTGCGTGTACTTACGAAAAGCACAAGCAAAATCAATCTGTTAAGCGATGCAAAAATAATAATTTAAATTATGTTTTCACAGCAAACAGGCATGCACTCGCGATCAAGAAATAGATGATTAGGAGGTTGTTAATTTATGAATTTTTTTTACAGGTTATTTTCATAAAACACCGGCTGTTTAAGCCAAATAGGAAGAGAGTAAGCGGAGCGCAAAACATTCGGTGCACTCTGCTGCTGTTGCTTGATTTTTATTTTCTTGGTTTCTGTTGTTTAGTTCCTAATATACTGCGACGAATTATATCGGGTTCTTTCCAAGTCGGACAACGGGATCGTTTGCTCTGCTTCCACTGCTGATATTAGGGGCAAACACGGGGCGGTGACGGGTCGGTTTCTACCGTGAGGAAGCGGAGGCAATATCTCACGGCACTGATCCGTGAGAATCTTTACTCCCTTCACCCGCTTTAATGCACTCCTACTCCTGATCCTACCTCGTCTGCCCCTGCTCGGACGCCATCTGTAAGGAAGTTCCTGTCTAGTGGCCGGGGTACAGACTCTCAGTCACGCCAGGATCCAGTTCTCATACAGAGAATTTGTATAAAAGAACCCGGAGAGGTGGACAGGAGCGCAGAGTGACTGGCGACACACCTCTTCCTAGCACCCACGTGGCGACAGACGCGATCTTTGGGAAAGGGGGACTTAGAGGGGAGTGGGATCACTGCTCACGGATGTCGTGCCAGCCTTAGGCTTTCCCGCGCACAACACCGTTTGCAGGATCTCCAGAATATAGGAAGTAATACAAGGGAAAAATACGAGGGAGGGGGAATCGAAGTCGCGAACACCGTACCAGCCTTAGGCTTTCCCGAGTACAGTGTCGCTTCGTTCGACTCCCGAAGGAAAAGGATAGGATTCTACTCAGACCGCAGTTAGAAACAGTTAGATACTTTTTCCTTATGCTACTGGCCCTTCCTCCTACTACTGCACCATCTCTCCAATCTTCCTATCGCCTACGGCCTCAGCTTACCCCTTCCCTTCTTTAGGACATTGATATGCAATGACTGCACCATCAAGTGGCCCAAGTGACACCAGCCAATGGCTGTTACGCGCGGATCCCAGGTATGAACGTAGCCCACCTCCCGCCCAACCGACCGAGGGGCGCTGCCGCATAACGCGCGACTCGTTAACCGAACCGATCGCGGACATGCAGGAAAGATAGGTGTTAGACTAGTGTTCTAGGAAAAGTAGAACTAATCTACCTAATGAAGAAAAGTAATTACTAATTACGGGAAAGATGTAAGAGTATCAGTAATTTAAGACTAGGAAGGGAGTTAGTGGTAGATATAATATGGTAAAGGGAATTATAATCCGAGCATAGGACCCCAAATGGTTCATGCAAGGAGTAATTCGATCTACAAAGCGGAAGAAACAACGGTGTATATTCCTGCAGGAGTCCTTGATAGTGATCCTTACGCGTGGCCTATGTCCTGAGTTTTCCTTGACTTCACGACTGGCACTCTTTACTGATCCGCGCACTCGACCGATCGCCTCTGGGGTTCATTTCGCACTCCTCAGCCCTTTTTTGACCGGCACGCGTCAAAAATCCGCGCTGCCTGACCTCTGCTCCCGGCCTTTGCCGGCGCTTCGGCTTTGTCGCGATCGATCGTTCGCATTAGCGTTCATCTTTTCGGTATTCGGTGGCGTAGTTGGTTTTTCTGGGTACCGTTGTTCTGCGTCGTTGCTGTCTGTCGTTCTCTCTTCATTGCTGTTGTTCTGTGGCGTCGTCGTTTTCTCTTCGTTGCTTGTGTTCTGTGGCGTCGTCGTTTTCTCTTTGTTGCTGTTGTTCTGTGGCGTCGTCGTTTTCTCTCGAAGGGGGATTAGGGGCGTTGAGCTGTGTTACCCCCCCTTTGTCCTAATGAAACCTGCGTCTTTTTACCTTAATCTCTAATTTATTTACCTAACTTATTACTACAAAATATCAAGGGTCAAAAGGAAAACGGGCTTATATACTAATAGAAAAATCAAAATGATAATAAGGCTCCGCCTGGTAACTGAGAATTGCGATATCGGCGGACTTTGGCCCGCTCGCTCTCGGCCCTCTTCTGGGCCATCACCCTACGCCTCCTGGGCGAAGGTGGACGTTCCCCCGTTGTGAGGGAATACTTCCTCACAATAGACAGAACCTGCAAATACGTTCATATGTACATATATGAAAAATCTAGTCATTTTTACATTTCAAACAAATTCCAACAAACCAAATTAATTGAGATGAGGTTTTTTCTTTTCAATAGTAGGCGTGTTTATTTACAAAACGAGTGCAGTGGCTTTGGGCGTACTTCGACAAGTGAAGTCCGTCCACATACCACCATTCCCGCGAGCTACCGGCGGCCGCACGCGACCCAATTCGCCGTCGATCGTGAAGGTCGGCTTGCGGGTCATCCTAAGATGCCTTGGAGAGACTACACTACTTTCTATTAATTGTGCTCTTACGATCTACTCCAACATTCCGGCCCCGTTGACGAGCACCGGTCTTCAACACGTGGGAAGTGGTGCCAGCTTATGGACTGGCCGTTTAATTATACCGGCCGGCGTTCTAACTTCGGCCACTCGCACCTTGCCGTCCTCTCCAGTGATTGCGCGTGTTACGCGCCCTGTTGTCCATCGTTGCGGGGGGGGGGGGGGGGGGGGGGTGTTGTCGTCGTGCACCAGGACGACCGCCCCTTTGGCCAGACTGCCACCGCTTCAAGTATCCGGATGCGGCCTTGTTGTTGGGCTTTCCGGGCTTGGATCCGTGCGGCAGGCCCAGCAGAGGTTGGCCGATGAGCAAATGCCCTGGTGTTATAGCCTCCCCGTCGTTCGGATCGCTGGTGTCCGCCACGAGGGGCCTGGAATTGAGCAACGCTTCGGTCTCCACCAGGTGCGTGCTCAATTCGTCCGGCGTGAGGTTGGCATCGCCTGTCCCTCGCATCAGCCTGGGTTTGCCAGCCTTTACTGTTGCTCCCACTGCCCGCCGAAGTGTGGTGCCCCCGGAGGGATAAAGCACCAGGTGACCGCTCTCTCCGCTGCGTACTCCTGCAGTTCCTCCTTGCTCTGGAGAAACGCCGCTTGGAGCTCCCTTAGCACGTTGCTTGCTCCCACGAAGTTCGTCGCATTGTCGCTGAACATCTTCTCCGGCAACCTTCGTCTCCCAACGAACCTTTTAAATACATTTAGAAAAGCGACAGATGAAAGGTCTGAGACAAGTTCAAGATGGACTGCCTTTGAAGCGAAAAAAAAAACGGCAACGTACATTTTACTGGGTGGTCTACTTCTGATTCTATAACTTAGGTAGAACAGCCCACATAAATCTACGCCAGATACTCTGAATGGCCGACCTTCACGAAGGCGGTCAGCTGGCAGATTTCCCATTATTTGCCCCAACAACTTTGGCTTGTAGCGAAAACAGTGTACGCATCTTCTAACATGCGCTATACACACGCTTCGGGCATTGATCACCCAAACTTGCTGCCTTAACAGTCCCACCAGAACCTTTGCACCAGCATGGTAGTGCCTAAGGTGCAAATGCCTGACAAAAAGGCTGACCAATTCAGATCCCTTTGGCAGCAAGAGAGGGAACTTAGCGTCGTATGCGATACGGCCGTGTAGCAAGCGCCCTCCTACTCGAATTAACTTAAATTTGATGCCATTTTCATCAAACTCGTGGACAAATGGATTTAGCGACTGCAGCATCGGAGCTAATACTACCTAGTTTTCCAACTATCTGTACTCAGTGCTGTATGTTGTGCTTTGTACGACTGCGATCAGCTTTAAAAATACAATGTGTCTTTCTGACGCAGATACAAGATGCAAATCACCTCTAAGCTGCCTGAAACAGAATCGAAGCATGTAGGCCATTATACGGACCAGCTTAGAAAATCTGGATTGTCGGTTGATTAATTGCACAATGCAATTGGATTCAGCATCAGATACCTCAAGCGCACATACCATTGCACTTTTCTTATTTTCAGAAGTTTTCACTTCTGACGCTATCTCGAACTGATGAAGTTGAGACCATCGATCTTTTTCTGTCATTAAAAAGCTTTGTCCATTGAACCACAAGGAGCTCACAATGCCGTTGGAACGTGACGCCATACGACTCCAGTTGACAATTCTTGCGACAAATGTACCCAACGTACCCGAATTATGCTCCAACCAATATAGCGTGACCTGCGAATCTGACCAGAAATTTACGCTTTCTATCGTGAATTTGGTCATTGTGGTCGACACTTGTAGCCAGAGTTTGGCCAGTAATAGTGCTGCACAAAGCTCTAGCCGGGGTATTGTTTTAACGCTCAGCGGAGCTACCCTCGACTTTGCCGTGAGCAGTGACACGCGAACGTCTTCGTCGTTGCAAGTTCGTACGTATATACAGCAACCGTAGGCGTGACTGGATGCGTCAGCAAAGCCGTGAATTTGAACCCCTTGGTACAGCGTCACACATACGTAACGAAGGATTGAAATTTTGTGCAAGTCCCGCAAGGTAGTGGTGAACTTATTCCACGCAGTGTGTAGACTCATAGGAAAAGCCTCATCCCAATCTACCTTTAGCCTCCATAAGTCCTGCAACAGCATTTTTGCCTTAGTGACAATTGGACACCACAAACCAAGAGGGTCAAACAAACGAGAGGCTATCGACAATATATTGCGTTTTGCTGGTTTCAGGGAGGCAGATGGTACTTAAATACATCATTTTGAGGTGCCCAGCGCATTCCAAGCGTTTTGACTGAGCTTTGCTCATCAATCTTAATGCTGATTTCCTCATTCTTTCCAGATTGAGTCGGGCAATTGGAAGCCCACTTGGCCAATGGAAATCCTCCTGAATTCAAAATATTTCGTCGACATAAAAACAATTGCGAATCACTTCCGCACCAATGGGATGTGATTGTGCGAAACTATTTGTACAGCCAAAAAGGGTGCTGACGCTGTACCGTATGTAACAGTTTTTAACCTGTATGCCTGTATGTTTTGTGAAGTGTTCTCTCTCCACAAGACAGGTTTGAAGTCCCTGTCTTCTTTAGAAACATTTATCTGCCTGTACATTTTAGAAATGTCGGCAGTTACGGCATATTTGTTCAACCGAAAGCTTACCAATGTTGAATACATATCCCTCTGAATAGTTGGCCCCACCATTAGTGTTTCATTCAGCGAAACTGCTGTTAATGTTTTGCTGGAAGCATCGAACACAACACGAAGTTTGGTTAAGGTACTCTCAGATCTGAGAACGCATTGATGAGGAATGTAGTAATGCTGTTCTAGAGGAGCAAACTTCAGAATGGACATATGCCCCAAATCCAAATACTCTTTCATGAAGTCATGGCCGCTTGCTCTCAAGTTGCAAAAAATGCCTTTCAGCAGTTTGAAAGGATAGGCCAAGAACTTTAGGGTCGGTCTTAAAGGAAAGTTTGACTTGAAAACGACCGGAAGACAATCGTTGCACCGTTTTTGCGAATACAACTCACAGGCCTGGTGTTAAGCCGTTTGGCGAACAGCCTTCGACTCAATTGGACATTGATCCAATTCCCAAAAACGGTTTACTAATGAGTCGAGAGAATAACTATACACTTGAGCTCACTACACTGTTGCCGAGGAGCCTTTCCAGTATATTTGACCGCAACAATCCAACCGAGCAATGTTTTTATGCATAATGGGCAGCTCGGAATGTAATTTAATTTGCCCAACGCACAATAGCCCATAAAAAATTTCAACTCCCAATAGAACATCCACCTTAGCCGGCATACCGGAAATGGCTATAAAGAATTTGGAATTTGAAATCTGCCAACTGAATATTTTTTGAGGCTTGAAGTGCCGCTGCTTCACCTTGCACTGATGCAGTGTACCGATGAAGGAGCGAATGGTGAGGCTTTAAACACACTCGACACTTCGCCGCCTTGCAACTCGATACTGTATGTCCCGTGGTCAAATAATTGAGACACAGTCTTTGAGTTTTAGCATACTCAAAACGTTGCATAACGGAAATGGCTATAAAGAATGGAAAAGAATATATATTGTGAATATTGTGAATAGCGATGAATATATCGCAGATATATATCGCATCGATCTTAAACTCGTTGCAGATGGCTTGGTCATGGTTGGCAAATCGAATCACTGAGCAACAGTATCGAAGAATATCAGACAAGTGTCTTGTTGCACACTGACTTCAGACTGGCAAGGGCCTTAGGATAGTTACAGTCTGTCATTTGAAATGGCTTTACTACACCCAATGCTTCATCTGACAAACACGATACGAGATGATTACATTTTTCTACATTTGTCAGAGAAGCATCGCCGTCAATGAGGCTTTGGAACAAACACATGAAATTTTTGTATTCCGAATGTTTGCCACTAAACTTCGGCAAATGCATTTTCGGTAGCTGCGATCGCTGGCTCGAATTTAGTGAGCAGTCATGCTGCATGTGTGTGTCAAACCGTGGATTTACTGAGCAGTCATGCTGCATATGTGTGTCGGATCTTGGTTTAATTGCATTCATAAACAATGCTTTAGTGACGACGCACAGATCCTCCCACGGCCCTCTACTTTCGTTAGTTGGACTTAAAATGTCCAACTCTGCCTGTAGGTTCATAGCCTTATCGTTATAACCCTCTAAAAGCTAATTCGGGTTTGTCCGATGAAATTTGCTTTAATCTAAAGGCTGTTTGCACGCGCGCAATATCAGCACTGACTTTGTCAAACCTTTGTTGACACAATGCCAACTTGGTATTTGTTTTAGGTACTGTTGGCCGTTCAGCTGTTGGCCGTTCCACAGTTGATCTATCGGACTCAGACATAATTGAAATGAGAGACAGGAACTACCTTCAACAACGTACCCAAAGTTTAACAAACTTTTCAACATGACCAAAGTAATAGAGGCGCTTGAACCAAGCCTGACCTGTATGGTATAAAAAACGGGGGAGAAGAGAGCAAGCGGTAAATTTGGCGCGAGCGCACGCACACACAAACTAATATATAACCGATACAAGCACAGAGCGAGCAAGGTTAACGAACGCACGAAAAATCTGCCGCTGGTGCCCAAGAACCTTTACCAAGCGTTGCGTGTATGTGCAATTGCAAGCATACGCTTGGCTTGGCTTGTACATACACACACACACATATTTATATCACTGCAGTTGGAGTGGAAAGGAACGGACGCGCGAAAATTTTCCTCCAGTGATTACCCGATTCCAAAGCGTTGTGCCGCCCTAAAAAGGTGGAAGCAGGTGAACAAGAGGTCACAAGAACAGTAAAAGACAAACCTTTTCGGGGCGGTTTTTATCAGGCCGAAAGCGGTGCTCCATCCCGAGAGGAGGGGCGAGAGGGACACCCAAAAACAAATTTTCCGTTTTCTGCTCTCTGTGATTCGCCAATCAGCTGACTGGCCCGACAGTGCTGGAAGGTGCGGTAAGCCATCAGCTGGCACAAAGCGAGCAACACCCCCGTAGCAAGCAGCTACTGCGTGTGTGCACCAAATTGTGAGAGAAATCCCGCAATTCACTGCATACTTGCAGGCTGAGCGAGAGACGAAAGATGTTCAGCGCTTCTACAGGCGCAGGAGGCCGCATCGGGGGGACCGGGAAAGGTCACGGAACTGACCAACCTCCGATCCCGCGCTCAGGCGGTGCCCCGGTCAACGGGGTCGTCGGGGACCGGGGAGGGCCGGTATATCCCCCATCGATCAGCCAAGGGGAAATCCGTGGCCAACGTGGGACCCCCCTAGTGCGGACCGAATAGACACCAAAAACCCATTCGCGGGCAAGATCGCCACGCCAAGCTGTAGGAGGAGCTTCCGAAGCTGACTACGCATCGTTGTTCTGTAAGGGCAGCAAGCTCACGCGATCGCCGACTCTCACGTCAGCTCCACCAGCAGGACAGAGCACGGGCACGGACTTTAGGGAGACTCCCAAGAGGGTGCGCGACCCTGCCAGCCCAGCTAGTGTGCAGAGAGCGACGCCGCCCAAGAGGAGTAAGGCGTACCAGGAGGCATTATGCCTCGATAACCTCGAGGAGATGGGGAAGCTTCTGGAAGAGGTTACCGAAAGGATGATGGACAAGAAAACGAGGCACATAAACGTGGCGACGAGAACGCAGTTCCTGCGGCTGAAGGAGCTGCACGCGAAAATTGATGAGGCGAGCAGAGCCGGTGCCGCGGGCGTCAGCGCCAGGCAGAAGGGCAACGCCGTAGGGTTCGTGTGCTCAAATTGCGCACAGAGCTCGCGGGCAGAAGGGAAGGCGCAGGAGACGCAAACACCAGTCGTCTGGAAAAAGGAGGCAGCATCGCAGACGGAACCGTGGCGTAGGCTGAGCCAGCAGGCCGCGACGAAGGGCACGCCAGCGGTACCCGGACCGCCCCGCATGCGCACGGTGCAACGGACAGAGGATGTCCAGAGGATGTCCTGGTGGAGAGGAGGACGAGGACTACGCGCCGCACCCGCCCCGACGCGGTTATAGTACACGCGAGCGGAAAGTCGTACAGCGAGGTGCTGGCGATGGTCACCAGGAGGGTGGGCCTGGGCAAGAGCGTCACGAAGGTTCGCCGTATCAACAATGGGAACCTTCTGCTGGAGGTGGCCAAAGGCAGCACAGAGAGCGCCGAGTCCATGAAGGTGAGCATTGCGCGAGTCTTGGGCGACGTTGCATCCGTGCGCGCCATGACGGAGGACTCTAAAGTGGCTGTGCTGGAGATCCGGGACCTCGACTCCCTCGCTACGGTGCGGGAGATCTGCGCCGCCATAGCTGGCCAATACCAGATTGACGAAGGCCGGATACGAGTGCGGAGCCTTCGCCACGGATATGCGGAATCCCAAGTTGCAGTGGTCAGCCTGCCCTTCACCCTGGGCAAAGCTGTCATACAGCGGGGCGAGGTGCGGGTCGGATGATCAATCTGCAGGGTAAGAGAGAGGGAAGGCCTGCCGCGGTGTTACAGGTGCCTGAAACCCGGTCACATCGCGAGCAACTGCAGGAGCACCGTGGACCAGAGTGGATGCTGCATCAGATGCGGAGCGCAGGGGCACAAGGCTTCGGACTGCAGCAACGAGCCGTCGTGCTTCATCTGCTCTGTAGCTGGGAAGGAGGAGTCTCGACATCAGGCAGGTGGCAGAAGCTGCCCAGCATCCAGCGGCAGTAAACCGAGACCACCATGCAGTTGATTCAACTCAACCTGAATCACTGCAGGGCCGCGCAGGATCTCCTGTCCCAGACGGTACGCGACTTAGGCTCCGAGGTGGCAATCCTCCGCGAGCCGCATAAGGTGGCCAGCGACAGTAACTGGGCCACGGACCGTACTGGGAAAGCGGCACTGTGGCTGTGTGGAGCTCATTCGATGCAGATCCAAGACGTCATGGCGGCAGATGGGTTCGTCCGAGGGATCGTAGGTGGCACCTGTATCTACAGCTGCTACCTGGCGCCGAGTCTCTCCCTGGAGGCCTTCAGCCGCACCATGGACGAGTTGAGCTGCGACTTGCGAGGACGGAGCAACGTGGTAGTTGGGGGCGACTTCAACTTCTTTGCCACGGAGTGGGGATCCACGCGCACAAACGCCAGAGGGCGAATAGTGCTGGAGGCATTTGCGACGCTGGACCTCGTGCTACTGAACGAAGGATCCCAGGAGACCTTCAACAGGGCAGGAGCAGGGTCGGTAATCGACCTTACATACGCTAGCAGTGCGCTGGCTCGCCACGCCCGTTGGAAGATCTGTGAGATATTCACAGCCAGCGACCACGAGGCCATCCAGTGCTCTCTGGGGAGGTCTACCCTGCCGCGGTGTTACAGGTGCCTGAAACCCGGTCACATCGCGAGCAACTGCAGGAGCACCGTGGACCAGAGTGGATGCTGCATCAGATGCGGAGCGCAGGGGCACAAGGCTTCGGACTGCAGCAACGAGCCGTCGTGCTTCATCTGCTCTGTAGCTGGGAAGGAGGAGTCTCGACATCAGGCAGGTGGCAGAAGCTGCCCAGCATCCAGCGGCAGTAAACCGAGACCACCATGCAGTTGATTCAACTCAACCTGAATCACTGCAGGGCCGCGCAGGATCTCCTGTCCCAGACGGTACGCGACTTAGGCTCCGAGGTGGCAATCCTCCGCGAGCCGCATAAGGTGGCCAGCGACAGTAACTGGGCCACGGACCGTACTGGGAAAGCGGCACTGTGGCTGTGTGGAGCTCATTCGATGCAGATCCAAGACGTCATGGCGGCAGATGGGTTCGTCCGAGGGATCGTAGGTGGCACCTGTATCTACAGCTGCTACCTGGCGCCGAGTCTCTCCCTGGAGGCCTTCAGCCGCACCATGGACGAGTTGAGCTGCGACTTGCGAGGACGGAGCAACGTGGTAGTTGGGGGCGACTTCAACTTCTTTGCCACGGAGTGGGGATCCACGCGCACAAACGCCAGAGGGCGAATAGTGCTGGAGGCATTTGCGACGCTGGACCTCGTGCTACTGAACGAAGGATCCCAGGAGACCTTCAACAGGGCAGGAGCAGGGTCGGTAATCGACCTTACATACGCTAGCAGTGCGCTGGCTCGCCACGCCCGTTGGAAGATCTGTGAGATATTCACAGCCAGCGACCACGAGGCCATCCAGTGCTCTCTGGGGAGGTCTACCCGAGGGAGAGGAGTCCCACCTCGACAGGGGAAGGCGTACCGCCAGGAAACTCTGAGGCCACAGTCCTTCGCTAGAGCATTGCAGGGCTCTAACTCAAGCGAGGCAGCTGGAGTCAACGAGTGGGCCAACAACCTGGCCGCTGCAGTAGAGGAGGCCTGCGACCAGAGCATGCAGCAAAAGAGGGCGTTCCGGTCGCATCATAAGTCGGGGCGCTGTTTCCGCGAAGCCGACCGGTCACCGGATTCCCACGTGTGGAAGCTAACCCTGGCGAAGTCCGCGAGGTCACGAAGGATGAAGTACTGCAGGCAAGCAGGGAGATGAACTCCAAGAAGGCTCCGGGACCAGATGCGATCCCTAACAGAGCATCGAGGCTGGCTCTAGCGCTCCTACCGCGTGAGGTGGCGGGCCTCTTCAACAGATGCCTCCACGAGGGGACGTTCCCCGATAGGTGGAAGAGGCAGCGACTCCTCCTACTTGCCAAGCCAGGCAAGCCGCCGGGGGAGGCCTCCTCCTACAGGCCTATATGTCTCCTGGACTCGATAGGCAAGGTTCTGGAGAGGGTGATTGGAGTGAGGCTTAGCGCAGCCATTGATTCTGCTGGCGGTCTCTCCGATAGCCAATACGGCTTCCGGAAGGGCAGATGGACGGTGGACGCAATCTCCAGAGTTGTGGAAACGGCGAGAGAGGCCATTGCAGGGACCCGTTGGAGATTGTCTGGTGGTGACACTGGACATTAGGAATGCATTCAATTGCCGATTGGGGCCGTACGCTGGAGGCATTACGTTCCTTCTGCATCCCGGGCTACCTGGTCAACATAGCGGCCAGCTACCTCAGCAACAGGGTGCTCACGATGGATACGACCTTGGGTTCCAGAACATACGAAGTCTCAGCCGGAGTCCCCCAGGGTTCCGTTTTGGGACCCCTGCTCTGGAACGCCATGTACGACGGCGTACTAAGGCTGCGGATGCCAGCGAACACCAGTCTGGTTGGTTTCGCCGACGACGTGGCAATAGTGGTGGTAGCCAAGGAGCTCGCTGCTGCGGAGCATCAGGTCAACGAGGCCATACGCGCCATTGAGGAGTGGCTAGCTGTCGCAGGACTGGAGCTGGCGGCGCAAAAAACGGAGGCGGTCCTGATATCGAGCAGGAAGGTGGTCGAGACCGCTAGAGTGCAGGTCGGTGGGACCACGATCGCATCGCAGAGGGCGATCAAGTACCTCGGGGTCCTTCTGGACACGCGCCTGTCCTTTAAGGAGCACCTGGAGTACGCAGCCAGGAAAGCCAGCGGGACAGCAAGGGCGCTGTCAAGGATGCTCGTAAATACCAGAGGTCCGAAGCAGGCAACGAGGAGGTTGCTGACGAGCGTGGTCACATCGCAGCTGCTCTACGCCGCACCAGTGTGGGCGGAAGGAGCGAAGGTGCAAGGGAACGTGCGTGGGATGGAGTCGGTGCACAGGCTGTGCGCCATGAGGACAGCGTGCTCGTTCCGGACCATCTCGGAAGCTGCAGTGCTTGTCATCGCCGGTCTCGTCCCAATTCGGGAGCTGATTCAGGAAAGGACTGAGGTCCACACCGCCACGTGGGGCAGGGCAGTTGACCCACACTACATCGCCGAGCGGAAAAAGGCTGCAAGACAAAGCAGCATGGAGAGATGGCAGTCCCAGTGGGACAGGTCAGCCAAAGGGCGCTGGACGCACAGGCTCATCCCGAGCCTGGAGAGCTGGCTCACGAGGAAGCACGGGCAGGTTGATTTCTACCTCACCCAGTTGCTTAGCGGCCACGGGTGCTTCCGTAGCTACCTTAAACGGTTCGGACACGAGACAGAGGACAGCTGCCCCGAGTGTGGTTCGGGCATAGTGGAGGATGCACAGCACATTCTCTTCGAATGCCATAGGTTCGACCACGAGCGGCATGCGTTGGAGGCAACTGCAGGAGCCAATATAAGCATCGAGACTCTGGTACCTCTGATGCTAGAGGACCCTAAAACCTGGGAAGCGACCGCGGACTTCGCCGCACGAGTTATGAAAACGCTCAGGTCGCTGGAGAGAAGTCGGAAGATTCAGTCGCAGTTGGAGCAGGAGTAGGGGGTCCAAGCGCGCGAAGCAATGAGTGGCAGTCAACACCGCGCGCTCAGGGGACCCACACCCGTAGCTAATAGTATATAATAGGTAGCTGTTAATATTTACGTTTAACTAGTTTTAAGTAATAAGTAAAAGTAATGAATATAAAAAAAAAAAAAATCACTGCAGTTGATCGTTTTGGTCGGACGAACGAACATTATACTGAGACACATAGAGATTCAACCAGTGGTGCTCAATTTTTGACACAGAATACCTGTAAACTTTCTAGCGAGTCTAGAGAAAGTGATCGTCCTTTCTGATGGTCCATCAGCACTTCAAGTTCGGCAGCGTCCAAGACGGCGAGGGTCCAAAAGGGCACGCCCGTGGCAATATCCAAATCAGCAACGGTTGTCTGGAACTTTTCACACGCGAAGCCTAAGCCATCACTAAACAAACAACAATTGCGAAGTAAAAAACCGAGGTCCCTGCTCGGGCGCCAATGAAAAATCTAGTGATTTGTAGATTTCAAACATATTTCAAAAAACCAAATTAATTAAGACGCGGCTTTTTCTTTTCAATAAAACTAGTCGAAACGACTTTTCCGCTGTCGCTAAAAATTACTTTTTCTGATAGATTTGGATGTTTAAAAATTTTTAAAGAATGTTTTTTTTTCATGGAGTAGTTTTTTTTTAAGAATTTAAATTTAATTAATTAATTTAATTATTTTTTGTCATAGGTAGTGCTTCTATTTTTCACATAATTTAAGTTTTCTACAACTGGTTGTATTGAACTTTGCGGTTAAAAAAAGCTGACAAATGCAGCTATAAATCCGACTCAGACACTTTGTAGCAGCAACTTAACGTCTGGAAGATATTAAGCTTCCAAATTGAAATTTCATAATTTTTTTCGGTATTTTTCACCGAAATTTTAACTTCGAAAGCTCAGGAAAAGTCGAAAAAAAATATTTGAATGCCTTGATTTTGGGTTTTAGATTGACATATTAATTAGGCCAATAGGCCATAATAGCTGTAATTCAGGATACAATTTTTGTTTTCCTTAACTATTGCTAAACAAATTGTTCGGGCCAGCTACTAAACAACAGTCCTAACTTAGAAGGATACATATTTAGAACATTCAGGGCACTGTAAACACCAACGGTCAGCAGCGCCGCTGCGCTCTCCCTCTGTAAAGGGCGCTCTGGAGCCGCCGTCTCGGCTCTAGCTTTGTTTAGCCGACGGTGCCAATTTTTAGTAATCTGCTAACCTCTCTGCGCATTGGTTGCATTTGGATCTCGACTGTACATTTATCCAGCCGGGAAAACAGCAAGCAATCGGCCTCCGCTAGCCGCCAGTATAAATAAACACTATTAAATTTGAATAATTCGTGTATTATTTTGGACAAAAAATAGATGTCAAAAAAACTTGGCATCTCAAACACAAATTAATTTCCTTAATTTCTATGTGTGACACAGGTTCAATCTTGGTTACATTGTGTTTAGTAAATATTAAATTAGTATATTGGTTAACTTTCTGGTCTGATGAGCGCGTGAGGTGACTCGGAGGGAGCCTAGCTGACGCCACCGGACGGGTCGCAGGTTGCGGATAGCGAAAGGCCTACTCCTAAAGGGGTAGGTCAGCTGCGTATAATCGGTCATTTTTCTTAGGGAGATTACCGAAGAGATTACCGGGAGTCCCGGACAGCCAGCGGGTGTTCGCGAAGCAGCAACACTGACGATGCGCTTGTGGTGCCGCCTCGTATAAGTAGCTCACACACTCCCACTCCCCCAACACACTACCTACCCACATCCCATCCTCCACACTCACCTCACATCGGGCCGGACTAAGTTTGTTAGTCCCTGTTCAAAAACTAGCCCTGTCTCGAACGGAGAGCTCAGGGACTTGGCAGCCCCCTGTTCTAATGATCCCTTACCCGGGCAACGTGGATCTCTGCCCGGGCTGACCGTTCCCTTTCTCTGCATCTCGTGGGATGTAATTATAAATAATAACAAAAACAACAAAAACAAAAAAACACAAAAAAACAAATCTGAGTCAAATCTGAATCTGGCACTCCCCAAATGTCAAATGGGAGCAATCTCCTGCATGGGAAGGCATCGGCCCTAAGGCCTGGCCCGACCAGCTCAACAGCAGGACAGACCTGTAGGGTGGAAAGCGCTGATGTGAGCCCGAGTCGGTCCCATCCCGAATCTGGTGGCAGACCAACACCTAACACGGACACCTTGGAGAGACAGCTAAGCAACATTGTAGCTGCCCGACCTTCTGGTAAAGTGGAGGGAGATGATCTGCCTTCGACCAGCGCTCAAGCCAAGAAACACACATATGCCGAAAGGAGAAGTGCAGGGCACATACTCCATCGGCAAAATGCTAGTACGGAGGTCAACAACGAGCAGATTGCCAAGGAGAGGACGCTGATTGGCGTCCTCGACAAAAGGCAGCGCGGAGAGAAGAATTCCAAGGAGCCAATGGAAGTGGTTGGAAGCGGCACTGGCCGACCGCCGCTTCGAGCTCCTCGACAAAGACCAAAGGGCCACCCCCAGTCTGCAAAGACATGGGGTGGTTCCAGGGCAATATAAAAGTGGTAGCCTGCGAAGACGAGCGCTCCGTAAAGCTGTACAAAGCAGTGGTGGCACAGATCGGAGAGATCTACACTGGGGCGAAGCTCGTCGCTGTAGACTGGAGCGAGGTGCCCAGTAGACTAAGGGCCAGAATATGGGTGCCGGCTACTTTTAAGGAGCCTGAGCGCATCCTTAAGATGTTGCACAGGTGCAACCCAGGATTGGAAGGTGGTCAAGGTCGAGGAGACACAGGGGCCGACGAACCGTGATCATCCTCAACAAGGAGTCGCTGGCCCCTATAGAGGCAGCAAAAGGAGAGTTAAGCTTCGGCTTCAGCTCGGTCACCATAAAGGTGTACAAGTCGGACGCAGCCTCGGCCGAAGCTCGTCCTGTCGACAACCCAGTCGTGCAGGATGTTGCCTCGAAGATTGAGGCACCCGATAGCGAGCTGGAGCCGATTAAAGAAGGCTACTCCTCAGACGCAGAGCTCATGCGTGACTTCGAGGCGATGTGTTGTGAGGACGTATCAGACGCCGACACTAAAAAGGTGGAGATTCTTGAAGATGTCTCTGAGACTCGTTCAAATAAATCTCTACCACTGTAAAGCAGCATCTGCTGCCCTCATACTCCGCATGCAACAGTGCTAGTTACCTAAGGCTTAATTGGAACCTGAATATAAAAGATAGAGTGAAGATGGCTACGATAGCCCTATACTCTTGAAAAAAAGCTATTGGCTTGATGTGGGGCACGAACGCAAGCGTAGTCCAATGGATATATCAAGCAATATTAAGACCAATTTTATTCTACGGAGTTACAGTGTGGTGGCCGGCCCTATCAAAAGGATCGACAACCATACAACTTGGCAAGGTTGAGCGAACCGCAACATTATGCATTAGTGGAGCACTACGCACCACTTCAAACGATGCGTTAAACGCCATCCTAAGTCTCCAGAGCCTCGAGCTTGCGGGAAAGGAGAGGGCAGAAATTGCAGCGACACGTCTGAGAGACTCCGGACAATGGAAATCACATCTCACGGGTCACTCTTCGATACTTACCAGCAGTACCGTCTCTACGAAGACTGACTACTGCGTCCCAATGGAACACACTGACACGCCCTTCAATATAATCATCTCTAGCAGAGACGAGTGGCTTGAGGGACCACCAGGCCAATACATGGCCATAAGCATCTTCACGGACGGTTCGAAGCAGGACAACAAGGTTAGAGTAGGAATCTACTCCGAACAGCTCGAAATTAGGCACGCTCCCAGATCATTGCAGTGTTTTCCAAGCGGAAGTCATTGCGATCAGGGAAGCACTGAAGCTCCATCAAACAGCCACAACGGCTTCACTGGCAGCAACAACTGCAAACATTTACAGCGACAGCCAAGCTGCGATCAAATCACTTCACGCGATGTCTTCAAAATCACAGTGGCAAATTGCCGCAAATCTCTTCAAAAGATGGCTCAACAATTTGCTATCAGCCCTATTTGGATCCCGGGTCACCGGGACATTGAAGGCAACTGCAGGGCAGACGAGCTGGCCAGATCTGGTACCACAATACCCCTTCGCCAAGACAGGTGCCAATGGCCACCTGTAGGCTTACCATAAAAGAGCTATATAAGCGACGAGCAGACAATGCGTGGCGGTCAACACTACTATGTCGCATAACCCGGCAAACATGGCCTACCATTGACAGGAAACGCACACTAGAGCTATGTAAGCTCGGCAGAAAAAGGTACAGCGTTGTCATCCGCTCCCTCACGGGGCACTGGGTGATAGGCTCCCACGCTAACAGGCTGGGAGCCCCATACAATGATTTCTGCCGAAGGTGTAGAGATGAGGATGAGGAGGAAACGGTGGAACACCTGTTCTGCTCCTGTCCAGCTCTCAGCAGGAGAAGGCTACAATACCTGGGCATGCCCTATGTCTCAGACATTTCAGAAATGTCCAAAATCTGTCCCAGAAAGATTGCAAACTTCATAAGAGCGTCAGGATGGTATAACTGCTGATATGTTCGGGTCTCATGAGATGGATAAGGGGAACACCTCTCGCGGTATCACAACGGGCCGAAACCGGCCCAAGTGTGACGGGCTCCTGTGGAGCTTGACAGCCGCCTTAACCTAACCTAACCTAAGTTGCAGCTACAAAGTGTCTCAGTCAGATTTATAGCTGCATTTGTCAGCTTTTTTTAACTGCAAAGTTCAATAAAACCAGTTGTATGAAACGTGAGTTATGTGAAAAATAGAAGCACTACCTATGACAAAAAAATACCACATTTTTTTAAAATTTAAAAAAAAAAAAACTACTTCATGAAAAAAAAAACCATAATTCTTTAAACAATTTTAAATCTCCACATCTATTAGAAAAAGTAATTTTTGGCCACAACGGAAAAAAAAAGTTGAATGAAGTCGAGTAGTGTAATAGGCGTGTTTATTTACGAAACGAGTGCAGTGGTTTTGGGCGTACTCCTACAAGTGAAGTCCGTCGACATACCACCATTCCCGCGAGCCACCGTCGGCCGCACGCAACACAATTCGCCGTCGTCGATCGTGAAGGTCGGCTTGCGGGTCACCCGAAGATGTCTTGGAGAGACTCCACTACTTTCTCTTAATTGTGCTCTTACGATCTACTCCAATAATACATATGTGTGTGTACGTGTGCAGAGCTGCCAAAATTTCCAGCAAAATATTTCTAAAAAGATGTCTCGAAACACAAATTTATTTTCTGAGTGTTGCTTATTGACGCGACGCACTAATACCCTACAGACAATTCATATAATTTAATGTCATATCTGATATACATTTTGTATTTTTACATATTAACATTCGTTCATTATATTCGTTAATAGTACATTAAACAAAATAAGCATATAAAGGATATACAAAATATGCAATTTTTTGTATTTTGGGAAGGTGTCTTCATAAAATGATAATCTCCATACAATTCTAAAGAAATGGGTGTTTTCTTCGAAAATATTTTGCCATTACTGAATCCACTATTTCATGAGACAAAGACGATATAGGAGATTTTTTTGCGCTTTAGTGGCGGTGTTTCTTCAAAGAAGGAGCAAGAAGCGATAAGTGTTATAGATACTCATTATTTAAGCCCAACTGCCTATTTTTGGATGCGTTGGTTCTGCTGCCCTGAGTCCAGATCAGCCCTGACGTAACACGTGAAAGCGATATTTTTAGTTGATATATTATATACATATAGTTATTAGCGATATAAAGCGATAATAATGCTGGCATTAGTAAGCGAAGATCTAGAAAAGACGGACGAGCAGAAAACGAACGAATTTTAAAGTACAAAGAGGTTTATTTTAAATAAACCAACAAACGATTGGAACCGATTGAGTTTGATTGAGTAATCATAACAGTTTCAAAAATCATAAGAAAACTGCTCGATGGCCAAGTAAAAGAGTTGAAACGGTGCAGGCGAATGTGAGTGTGTGTTCTCACCGTCAGCATACATAGGCGTACAAAATGAAGACAAGAAAAGAGACGAAACTTCTGGAAAAAATGGAAAACAAGACATCAACGCCAGAGCCTTCCAAATCGACCGAAGAAACAATGGATGACGAAACTTTAAACGAAACCATGGTGGAGAAAAAAGAAAGCCAAGTAGATATGCAGAGTGTGATGGAAAACATTATGCAACTACTGCAACAACAAACAGCCAGCATCAGAGAGGAATTGGCGAAAAGAAAACGACCAGCGAATGTTTGTGCCGGCGACACACAGGGTGTCGCTGATGCATCGTCTTGTAGCGCAGCGAATGTTCCTGAACATCACGGCTATGGCTCCAGCAAAAAATGGAATGTTGCTAATAGACTTGGCGCAACATCGGCTTGTGGCGCTGCAACTTTTCGTGTCGTTCAAGGAAGCAGTTATGGCTCCGGCAACACACTGGGTATAGCTGGTGGATTCAACGCTATATTATCTATATTGGGACTATATTGTCTGGAAACAGAGAACTCACGTTACAGGGTAAGACTGTTTTGGGAGCTTTTGGGCTTGCAACGCATTTGATACAAGTGGTAGGCAAGCTCGGCTTAGAGGAGATAAGATAATCGACCTGCCCACGTTTGACGGTAAGCCAGAAGACTGGCCCTTTTTATCAGTATGTATTCCGAGACTCCAGCTGCATTTGGGTATACCAATCTGGAGAATTTATTAAGGCTTCAAAAGGGTTTAAAGGGACAAGCTAGGGAAGAGGTCTCTGGAATGTTGATCAACCCTACCAATGTCGAATACATAATGAAGTGCTTACAATTTAGATATGGACAATCAGGACTTCTTATTAGGAGCCAACTGGATAAAGTGGCCGAGATTCAGGTTATAACAGAAAGGAACTTGGAGAAAATTGTACCGTTCGCGTCGAAGGTTGCTAATTTGATCATATTTCTCAGATCAGCAAATGCATTACAGCATTTACAGAATCCGGTACTGTTAAACGATCTCGTAAGTAATCTTTCTATGAGGACCCGTATAGATTTGACAACATATGCGTCAAACATACACCCATATGACGATTTATGCCATTTTGGAGTCTGGATAGAAGAAACAGCGAAAAATATTACACAGGCTCTTCTCGCTGCCGCACCGAGTCAACAAAATATAAAAAATTATGTCAATGGGAAGATGCTACTGCAAACAACAACTGACGCGAAGAAAAATCTAAAATCGAATGCTATTAACATAAAGGCGATCACTTGTTCGAAAAAGGCGATATATTTTAGAAAGCCAGTGTTAGTGAAAGATGGTCTTTAGTAAAAAGGTTAAGGTTGTGTTGCGGAAGCAAACGAGAATGTAAACTAGGTGACTGCAAATCGTATCATAGTCGCATGTTGCACCAAGATAGAAAACCTAGCTCTGTTAACTCTATTACAGTCGATAGCCCAGATACGATAACCATGTATTCGGAAGATGGGGAATCCACCAATATGGCAAATATAAATACAGTGACCGGCAACACGTCAAGATTGCTCTTCAAAATTCTGCCATATGAAGTACTTGGCCCGAACGGATTAATAGTCCAAGTATTTGTATTTCTCGATGAAGGATCATCAGCGACACTAATTGACGAGAAGTTAGCAAAGAGCTTGGGTGTAGATGAGGATAAAGAAAAGTTATCATTAAATTGGATGAGTAATCATTCAAAACAATTCTCTTCGATGAAATTTGAACTTAAGGTACGGAATGTGGATAATAAAAAATATAGGATGAAACTAATTGGCAACACAGTGCGTAGCTTGGAGTTACCATTACAGTCATTGAACGCTCAAAATAATAAGGGTTAATTGTAAGCAATTAAAAAATCTTCCGATCAGGGACTATAGCAGTGTCAAGCTTAGAGCCTGCAAACCAAGATGATGAAATTAATAAGTTTCTTGATGGGTACTTCACAATAGAAAACTTTGGTGTTAAGATCGCCGAGAAACCATTAGAATCAAAAGATATAATCAGAGCCCGTAAAATACTAGCTGAAAAAACAGATTTTGTTTTAGTTTCGACAGGGTGAGGTGGCAGTATGCGCGGACATCAAGGAAATGTTTTTGCAGGTGCGGATCAGGGAACGTGATCAGGATTCGTTACGATTTCTATGGAGGCGAGACGATTCAAACGCAGAAGTAGACGTGTAAAAGATGCAAGTAATGATCTTTGGAGTTACATGTTCCCCATGTTGTGCTCAATACGTTAAAAATCAGAATGCGCTGAATGCTACAAGGGAAAAAGAGGATGTGATAAAGGCAATTACGACAAAGCACTATGTGGATGATTTTGTGTCTAGTTTTACTACTGAAGACGATGCGTATAAAGTAAGCAAGGAAGTAAAGATAGTGCTAAAGATTGCCAACTTTAACTTGAGAGGTTTAATTTCTAATTCAGCAGAAGTCCAACGTAAACTAAATAATGGAGAACGCAGTAAGAACACTGGCGAACCTCTCAAAATGAATAACATGGAAGTCGACAAGATTTTGGGGATGTACTGGGAGAATCAAGAAGATGTTAAGTAAAGATAAGGAAGTAAAGATAGTGCTAAAGATTGTCAACTTTGACTTGAGAGGTTTCATATCTAATTCAGCAGAAGTCCAACGTAAACTAAATAATGCAGAACGCAGTAAGAATACTGGCGAACCTCTCCAAATGAATAACATGGCACTCGACAAGATTTTGGGAATGTACTGGGAGAATCAAGAAGATGTTTTCATATTTGACCTGAAAATGAATCGAGTGGATATAGTAGATGGGGAAAAGCGCACCACAAAACGACAACTATTATGCCTGATCATGTCTGTCTATGACCCGCTCGGAATGCTGTCTGATCTTATTATATACCACTGATTTAATATCCGATGTGCTACAAACTGTTTGTATTGTCTATGGTCAGAGCGAATCCACGCAGTAACGGTACGTGAATCGGACCATAGAATGGTTCTGGATACAGTTACTTCATGGCTCTTCAGTATCGAGTTTCTAAGTCGAACGCCGAGCACAGCAGCTTGTAGCTCCAATCTTGGCACCGATAGTAGTTTTAATGGAGCGTATCTAGCTACTTCATTTTCAGGTCTCGCCTCCATAGAAATCGTAACGAATCCTGATAACGTTCCCTAATCCGCACCTGCAAAAACATTTCCTTGATGTCCGCGCATACTGCCACCTCACCCTGTCGAAACTGAAACAAAATCTGTTTTTATACCCGGTACTCGAAGAGTATAGGGGTATATTAGATTTGTGGGCATAACGGTTGTGTGTAACGCCCAGAAGGAGGCGTTTCCGACCCCATAAAGTACATATATTCTTGATCAGCATCAATAGCCGAGTCGATATAGCCATGTCTGTCTGTCTGTCCGTCCGTCCGTCCGTCCGTCTTCATTTGCGCCTATATCTCATAGACTATCAAAGCTATAGTAACCAAGTTTTGTATTCAGTCTCCTGCGTTAACACACTACTCAAATTGTATTTCAAACTTTCGCCCCGCCCCCTTCCGCCCCCACAAAAGACGAAAGTCTTTGGCACACACAATTTTGAAGATACAAGAAAACTAAATACGCAGAATCATAGAGAAAGACTATTTCTATCGGAGTGTTGAATCTGGATCAGATCGGATCATTATTATAGCTACAATGAAGAAAACCATTTCGAAAGTCATCATTCCCTCTCGCTCTCTCTCACACACGATCCTGTCTGTTTTGCCTATTCGTTTAAATGAGCGCCTAGTTCTCAGAGACTATAAAAGCTAGAGCAACCAAACTTTCTATCCAAGCTCCTGTGATATCACTTCAGTACAAGTGCATTTCAAAATTTTGACACGCCCCCTTCCGCCCCCACAAAGAACGAAAATCAGTGGAATCCACAATTTTTAAGATAAATGAAAACCAAAAACGCAGAATCATGGGAAATTACCATATTTACCAGATTACCGAATATGGATCAGGTCGGATCAATATTATGGACAGAAGGAACAAATTAAATTTCAGTGGCTACGCAACGCTTGACAAGCGCTGACTCATTCCCTCTCTCTCTCAGTCGTAAACACTTGTACGTCTCAAATATGTAGTACATGTTTCTGCTAGTATTTTACTAGATTATATCTTTTGATTCTAACGGTTTCTCGGCGATCTTAACTCCAAAGTTTTCTATTGTGAAGTACTCATCAAGAAACTTATTAATTTCATCATCTTGGCTTGCAGGCTCTAAGCTTGACACTGCTATAGTCCCTGATCGGAAGATTTTTTAATTGCTTACAATTAACCCTTATTATTTTGAGCGTTCAATGACTGTAATGGTAACTCCAAGCTACGCACTGTGTTGCCAATTAGTTTCATCCTATATTTTTTATTATCCACATTCCGTACCTTAAGTTCAAATTTCATCGAAGAGAATTGTTTTGAATGATTACTAATCCAATTTAATGATAACTTTTCTTTATCCTCATCTACACCCAAGCTCTTTGCTAACTTCTCGTCAATTAGTGTCGCTGATGATCCTTTATCGAGAAATGCAAATACTTGGACTATTAATCCGTTCGGGCCAAGTACTTCATATGGCAGAATTTTGAAGAGCAATCTTGACGTGTTGCCGGTCACTGTATTTATATTTGCCATATTGGTGGATTCCCCATCTTCCGAATACATGGTTATCGTATCTGGGCTATCGACTGTAATAGAGTTAACAGAGCTAGGTTTTCTATCTTGGTGCAACATGCGACTATGATACGATTTGCAGTCACCTAGTTTACATTCTCGTTTGCTTCCGCAACACAACCTTAACCTTTTTACTAAAGACCATCTTTCACTAACACTGGCCTTCTAAAATATATCGCCTTTTTCGAACAAGTGATCGCCTTTATGTTAATAGCATTCGATTTTAGATTTTTCTTCGCGTCAGTTGTTGTTTGCAGTAGCATCTTCCCATTGACATAATTTTTTATATTTTGTTGACTCGGTGCGGCAGCGAGAAGAGCCTGTGTAATATTTTTCGCTGTTTCTTCTATCCAGACTCCAAAATGGCATAAATCGGAATATGGGTGTATGTTTGACGCATATGTTGTCAAATCTATACGGGTCCTCATAGAAAGATTACTTACGAGATCGTTTAACAGTACCGGATTCTGTAAATGCTGTAATGCATTTGCTGATCTGAGAAATATGATCAAATTAGCAACCTTCGACGCGAACGGTACAATTTTCTCCAAGTTCCTTTCTGTTATAACCTGAATCTCGGCCACTTTATCCAGTTGGCTCCTAATAAGAAGTCCTGATTGTCCATATCTAAATTGTAAGCACTTCATTATGTATTCGACATTGGTAGGGTTGATCAACATTCCAGAGACCTCTTCCCTAGCTTGTCCCTTTAAACCCTTTTGAAGCCTTAATAAATTCTCCAGATTGGTATACCCAAATGCAGCTGGAGTCTCGGAATACATACTGATAAAAAGGGGCCAGTCTTCTGGCTTACCGTCAAACGTGGGCAGGTCGATTATCTTATCTCCTCTAAGCCGAGCTTGCCTACCACTTGTATCAAATGCGTTGCAAGCCCAAAAGCTCCCAAAACAGTCTTACCCTGTAACGTGAGTTCTCTGTTTCCAGACAATATAGTCCCAATATAGATAATATAGCGTTGAATCCACCAGCTATACCCAGTGTGTTGCCGGAGCCATAACTGCTTCCTTGAACGACACGAAAAGTTGCAGCGCCACAAGCCGATGTTGCGCCAAGTCTATTAGCAACATTCCATTTTTTGCTGGAGCCATAGCCGTGATGTTCAGGAACATTCGCTGCGCTACAAGACGATGCATCAGCGACACCCTGTGTGTCGCCGGCACAAACATTCGCTGGTCGTTTTCTTTTCGCCAATTCCTCTCTGATGCTGGCTGTTTGTTGTTGCAGTAGTTGCATAATGTTTTCCATCACACTCTGCATATCTACTTGGCTTTCTTTTTTCTCCACCATGGTTTCGTTTAAAGTTTCGTCATCCATTGTTTCTTCGGTCGATTCGGAAGGCTCTGGCGTTGATGTCTTGTTTTCCATGTTTTCCAGAAGTTTCGTCTCTTTTCTTGTCTTCATTTTGTACGCCTATGTATGCTGACGGTGAGAACACACACTCACATTCGCCTGCACCGTTTCAACTCTTTTACTTGGCCATCGAGCAGTTTTCTTATGATTTTTGAAACTGTTATGATTACTCAATCAAACTCAATCGGTTCCAATCGTTTGTTTGTTTATTTAAAATAAACCTCTTAGTACTTTAAAATTCGTTCGTTTTCTGCTCGTCCGTCTTTTCTAGATCTTCGCTTGCTAATGCCAGCATTATTATCGCTTTATATCGCTAATAACTATATGTATATAATATATCAACTAAAAATATCGCTTTCACGTGTTACGTCAGGGCTGATCTGGACTCAGGGCAGCAGAACCAACGCATCCAAAAATAGGCAGTTGGGTTTAAATAATGAGTATCTATAACACTTATCGCTTCTTGCTCCTTCTTTGAAGAAACACCGCCACTAAAGCGCAAAAAAATCTCCTATATCGTCTTTGTCTCATGGAACAGTGGACTCAGTAATGGCAAAACAAGAGAAAATAAATATGGCAAGCCTCTTGCACAGAAACAATTTGGTCAGGAAAGTAACTGGGCAACTAGGTGAAGCTTACGACTCAAATGATTGCAGATTATTTGTGAACAGCAGTGAGGAAAGTTTAGAGGCTCTTTTGCTACACAATTGAAATCAAAAGCCGTCTGTTCCGACCGCCCATGCCGTTAATATAAAAGAATCCTATCAATCAATGACTAAGTTGTTTGAAAATATTAAAATATAAAGAACACCAGTGGAAGGTCGCGTCTGACTTAAAAGTGGTAGCCATGTTAAAATATGGCTGTTTTCTGTGCCCAGATAGTAAAGGGGGAAAACGGAACGAAAATACCTCGGGACATCACAACGCACAAAATGCAGCTATTGTGAAAGTCCAAAACATTACCACCATTGCAAATTAGGCTAGGACTGATCAAAAGGATTATTAAAACACTAGATAAGGAAGGTGAATCGATGAGTTATCTAAAATCTGTTTTCCACGTCTGTCGCTAGCAACAGTTAAAGAAAACTATTTTTTGGCCCCAAATTTGAAAACTACTAAAATATAATGGATTTGAAAATATATGAACTCACTACTCCTGGTTACAACAAATTTGCTTGGTAACAGTTTAATCAATTAAGTCCAAGAAATATTTTCCTTTCCGACTTTTCCTGAGTTTTTAAAGTCAAAATTTCGTTAAAAATACTTTAAGAAATTTTGAAATTTTAAAAAGCTTCATAATTTCCAGACAGTTAGCTTGTAACGGACGATGTACACAGACATCGGAGAGGTTTATATAATTTGCAGGATTGAGCGACTCCAAAGTTGACCAATTTTAACTATTTTGTAGAATTAAGCATTATTGAAAATTTCTAGGATAAAGTATATAGGTAATTCGATTATAATTATACGGCATGGAGCCAATTTCAATAGAGTATCATTGCAAGGAGAGGGGGCCTAGGAACACCGAGTGTCACAGCAACCAGGTCGAAGTCATCCACTCCAAGCAGCGCGGGTGTCGGAGCAGGAAACTAGCAACCGTCCCAGGAGTAGCAGCCGTGATAACAGGTGACAAGGAAGCGAGCGATGGAGCACGGATCCATGAACGCCAGGAGAGAGGGTCGAGCGACGAGAGCGGGAAGTGAGCGATGGAGCATGGATCGATGAGTCAGAGGGCGAGAGGCGAGGAGAGCGTGGTGCGGGCGATGGAGGACGGAGTAGTGAGTGGAGGGAGAGAGGCTTGAGGAGAGGAGGAAAATAAGAAAAGACGAGGCGAAAAGACGAAAAGGATCGAGGGACGCGAGGCAGAGTGGTGGTGCGCGCGGAAGCCGGTGTTTAGGAAAGAGCGCGGAAAAAAAACGAGCCAAGAGTGGAAAGCGGTAGAGGACCAGGAAGAAAAGGACCCGACACGACTGGAGGATGACTGGAGGCACAAACGAAGAGAAAGGGGGTAAGCTGGCCTCCTCACAAAAGAAAGAAAAGGGCGAGTTTTAGCGGTGCATAGGTAGGGAGTATAGGGCCAGAAAGGAATGAACATAATAAATTATATTTCAACTATTTTTCGTTTTGTTGATTTGGGTGAAAGCTCCCTTCGCCACGTACCCCTCCCCCCTTTCTAATTGCCCCCTTTGACGGTGAGACGAGTACCTCGGTGCTTTTCCGCATGACCGCTGGGCTTCCGTGGATTCTTTTCATCTCCCCTTTCCCGTATCTAGATGTTGCGTGAGGGCCACTGCACTTTTCCGCGTGTCCTCTAGACCCCTTCAGTGACCTCCTTCCCCTCGTGTCCGATTATTTCCTTGAACTTTCCTTCGTTTCCGCTTCGAGTGCCCTCTGCTTCACTAACGTGTGATGGAAATGTGCCCTGTCCGCCTCTATCGTCACCTAGAGCACACCCGTGTGTAAGCGCCCGTCCTCCCTTCCACCAACTGTCCCTTTGTTGAGGCCGCGACGCCGGCTAGCGAACCCACAGCGATCAGTCCGGTCCGGTGCGTTTGCTATTTTGTCCCCAGGTTTACAGGAATATATGTTTTCTGTGAGACCCTGGGTGGAGAACTATACCTTGGCCCGGGAACTACCTTACAAGCTGAACTACAAAAAGATTAGAACTTATTTATAGCTTCATATGACAACTATTCAGAATTTCGAAGCTCAATACAACAAGATATTAGATACTGGCGTTATGAGCAAAATAAGAGCACTACCTCTGAAATAAACATTACAAATAAAACTGATTTCAAAAATTATTTTACAAAAATAAACCATAAGAAACCATAATTTTGAATAAAAAAAAATTTGTAATCTACAAATCGATCAGAAAAAGTCATTTGATCCAAGGTGGAAACGTCGTATGGACTAGTGTTATTAATAAACTAAAAATGATGTATTTAATAATATAGATTATGTTATTATTTATCGATTTATTTATTTTATATTAAATTAAATGTTTGCATATAAATTATTTATTTATTAAAAATGATGAATTCGAAAACTCAGGACAAGTAAAAAAATTGAAGGTACCGACCGGTTTGTTTAACCGCGCTTTTTGTCTGCCAGTGTTCCCTAATGGCTTGGGTATCTGACCAGCAATGCGGCCTACTGAGTCTATATCAGGGGTCGGCACGCAATACACTCACATGTTTTGTGTGTTTGTGTGCGAAGGCAAGAGACACGAAGCAACACGAAGGCAAAACGTTTCTTGCTTTGCACTGAAAGAAATGAATCCAGATAAGGAAAAATGTTTTGCGGTGTTTTGCAAAGAGGGCTTCTTGATGTATTATGCAATGGAACGTGGGACAATGAATGCCATTCTTTTTTAGAATCCCCACAAGGCCGTTATTTCTGCCAGTCATGACCGCCGCTCCATCCGTACATACTGCACTTAATTTTTTTGTATCCGCAAAATACAATACCTTAGTCGAAAGTTGATCAAATAATATTTGCCCTGTGATATGCCCATGAAGAGAAATCATATCGAACAATTCTTCAAAACAAACGAGATGTTTATCAACGGTTTTGACGCAGATGATAAGCTGGCAAATATTATTGATATCCGTACTTTCGTCTAGAGAAACAGAAAAATAAGTGCAGTTAGTTAGCCTCTTTTTGGCCTCAGAATGTATAAATTTCCTAATTTCTTGTGTTCTACGAGCGATCGTCCGGGCAGATAAAGCAATATTACCACAAGTTTGAATTATGCCTTTTTCTCCTGTGTCTATTTGTTGTAAAACATCCAACATTAAAGTTTTAAAGAAAGCACCGTCTGTAAAAGGGTATATGAAGCTTTCAATATATGGCAATGCGATGTTTCAGTTTTGGGTGCAACATATATTAGAAAATATTTCGCTTTCAGTTCTAATAATTTCGTGGCACGCTCAGCCCCTACAAGCCCCTTTAACCGAGAATGCTTAATATCATGGTGCCTCTCAATAAAAAATAGTACGCATCGATTTGAAACATAATTGCAAATCAAACATTGCGCCCCGCCATCCATATTTTCGAAAAAGAAAAAATCATGTTCCCACATTACATTGAACATTTTTGTCAGTGTACAATTTAATTTGCGCTGAAAAATCAAAAAGTTGCGCAGCGTGGTCTTCACCATTTGACTTCTGAACGCAAACTGATTCATCTCTGTTCTCGAAGCAGCATGTGCATAGGCCCGAAGACACACGACTCATTTTCTCTGCCGCCGCGGGACCCGAGCAGTAAGGCCGACGGTACTCGAAGTTTTTACGCTATGCGTGTGCCGACTGCGCTGCCCCGTGGCCTTTTTGCTATGCACATGAGATAGGACGCCGCCGACCCCTGGTCTATATACAGTGGCTCAAAGCCAAAACAATGCAGTGTCAAATAAACTGTTTAACTGTGGTACAGATTTTAAACTAGAGGAAAAACAAAAAATGTTTAAACGCCAAATCGGATATCAAGTCGGATTCCAAGTTTCTAGATGCTTTGGTGCATTTAAACATTTTGTTTTTCCTCTAGTTTAAAATCTGTACCACAGCTAAACAGTTTATTTTACACTGCATTGTTTTGGCTTTGAGCCACTGTACATAGTTCTGCTTAATTTCTCTGTGTCCAGTCACCTACATATATCTTCTATATTTTGGCATTTCCCGAATGTTGAACGAGATAATGTACAGGTTGCAAGTAAAAGAAAAGTCAAAATAAAATGGAGTTTATTTTTTAAGTTCCTGACAAAGTAGCTCATGATTATCCCTATAACAGTAGATTGATAGATTTGGAAATTTAAACATTTTTAAAGAATTATGTTTTTTTAGGGTGTAGTTTTTTTTAATAATTTTTTAATCCGTTTTTTTAGGTTTAGTTAATGCATAGTACTTTTATTTGCACATAACTTAAGTATCTTAAATTACGGAAGTAACGAGCCAATATGTAGGGCTCTTCGCCGGTATAATGCGCTGCTAACTGGTATGCGGTTCAACTTTTGCCAGGGGAAAGCAGCCGTTAGACGATTGCTTTCTGATTTTTTCATGTTTCATTGTTAATAGTTTTTTGGTTGATTTCTTTTTCTTGTTTAAAATAGATATAAGTTAGTTTAGGCAGTTAAGGTTTAACCGTTGGCGAATAAATAAATAAATCTGGTTGTATTGAACTTTTCACTTCTGAAAATCTGCAGAATGCAGCTATAAGTCCGATACTTTGTCAGATACTCAGATAAATGATTAAGCTTCCAAATTCAAATTTGCACATCTTAAGCGGTACTTTTTACCGAAATTTTAACTAAACTAAAAAAAATTAGGAAAAGAAAAAAATATATACCATGGCGCAAATGTTTAGGTTTTTTTTTTAAATTCAGATTAAGATAATCTCCATTCAATTCTAAAGTAATGGGTGTTTTCTTCGACAGCGGCGTCGTAAAAAACCTCGAAAAACAAGCAGACCTACAATATGTGCACACATACAGTTAAAGCTCAGCATCACATACAGAGCGCTTGCCGCTAGGAATTGCGTGAAATTGACGGCAGAAAAAATTGATCTGATATGTGGTTGATATTGTTTTTAGTCAAAATCATGCTCTACACACGCTCTGAACGCCGCTGTCGAAGAAAACACCGATTTCTTTAGAATTGTATGGAGATTATCATTTTATGAAGACACCTTCCCAAAATACAAAAAATTGCATATTTTGTATATCCTTTACATGTTTATTTTGTTTAATGTACTATTAACGAATATAATGAACGAATGTTAATATGTAAAAATACATAATGTATATCAGATATGACATTAAATTATATTATATTATATATTATATTTTTGCTGGCAATTTTGGCAGCTCTGCACACGTACACACACATATGTATTATTGGAGTAGATCGTAAGAGCACAATTAAGAGAAAGTAGTGGAGTCTCTCCAAGACATCTTCGGGTGACCCGCAAGCCGACCTTCACGATCGACGACGGCGAATTGTGTTGCGTGCGGCCGACGGTGGCTCGCGGGAATGGTGGTATGTCGACGGACTTCACTTGTAGGAGTACGCCCAAAACCACTGCACTCGTTTCGTAAATAAACACGTCTATTACACTACTCGACTTCATTCAACTTTTTTTTTCCGCTGTGCGACAAAATTACTTTTTCTGATAGATGTGGAGATTTAAAATTTTGTAAAGAGTTATGGTTTTTTTTCATGGAGTAGTTTTTTTTTTAAGAATTTTTAAAAAATGTGGTATTTTTTTGTCATAGGTAGTGCTTCTATTTTTCACATAACTCACGTTTAATACAACTGGTTGTATTGAACTTTGCAGTTAAAAAAAGCTGACAAATGCAGCTATAAGTCCGACTCAGACATTTTGTAGCTGCAACTTAACGTCTGGAAGATATTAAGCTTCCAAATTGAAATTTCATTATTTTTTTCGGTATTTTTCCCCGAAATTTTGACTTTGAAAGCTCAGGAAAAGTCGAAAAAAAAATATTTGAATGCCTTGATTTTTGTTTTTAGATAGACACATTAATTAGGCGTCGTTTAAGGTTTCGCTTATAAGAATATAAAAATAATATATTTAAACCACCAAGTTATGATAGCAACGAGAAAAGAAAGGTATATACGACAACTGTACAGGAACAATTTATAGATGTTGAACGATTTTCGAATTATGTACGCCTTGTTAGAGCACAAGGCTGAATAAAAAGATTTATAAATAACTTGTCCGGACTAAAAGATTTAAAAGTAACTGGTGAATTATCCTCCAATGAGATTGGTACAATTGTAGGTCTTCCAGGAAGAAATCGATATTTTAGAAAAATGACAACCGCTTCCGAAGAGTAGTACTATATATTTATTGTCCCCTGAATTAAGTAAAGAAGGAGTTTTGGTTGAGGACGGCTGGCTTGACTACGCCTTAATATTGCCTCCAAGGGCATGTCAGCCATTTATTCTTCCAAGGGGGCACCCGTTACCCAATCTGATAGCACATCATTACCACAAAATATACCATCATCAAAATTACGACCTCATAGTGAACGAAATACGTTGAAAATTCTGAATAACCGGCCTGCAAAATGCCGTCTAACGCGTTAAGTCCTCATTTCAATATTGCAAGAATCAAAATGTGAGACCAATCCCGACGCGAATGGGACGGTTGCTCTCAGATCGAGTTACGCCTTATAATCGACTATTCACCTTTACAGGTTGGGAGACGCCATGAGAGACGGTGGGTGGCATTGTTTACCTGTTTGACAATCAGAGCTATTCATCTGGAGCTTGCGGAGGATCTGTCAACCGATGCGTGCATAATGGTTATACAAAATTTTGTTTACTGAAGAGGCATACCGTATTCTATAAAATCTGACATGGGCACAAATTTTGTTGGCGTGGAGAATCAACTAAGAAGAGTAAGGGATCTACTGGATACGGAACAAATCAACGCCAAGCTCAGGTGGATGCTGGGAGCGTATGGTACAATCGGTGAAACGAGTTCTGGCAGTAACATTAAAAAAACAGGCTCCCAGAGTCGAAACACTGAGAAGCCTAGTTATAGAAGCTGAAAAAATTATAAACAGTAGACCTTTAACCCACGTTCCTGTCACTATGGATGAGCCAGAACCACTTACACCCAATCACTTCTTATTGGGCACCATGAACTCAACACGACGTTCTAATGATAGTGGAAACTTTTATCATCATAAGCAATACCGGATATCACAACAATTAAAGGACATTTTTTGGCACCTCTGGATTGGGGAATACTTGCCAGTACTAACTAGGCGAACGAAATGGTTTGCATCTGTAAAGCCAATCAAAGCTGAGGACATGGTATTGATCTGGGATGAGAACGAACCAAGAGCTACCTGGAAAAGGGGAATAGTTGTGCAACCCATAAAAACAAAGGATGGACAAGTCAGAGTTGCAGAGATTGAAACGTCAAAAGGCATTTTGAAACGACCCTTATCAGAGGTAGCTATTCTCGATGTATTGGGTAAAACTCCGCAGTCGTTTTACGGTTGGTGGAATGTTTTAGATACCCATTATTTAAACCCAACTGCCTGTTTTTGAAATCGTTGGTTCTGCTGCCCTGAATCCAGACCAGCCCTGACGTAACATGTGAAAGCGCTATTTTTAGGTGCCGTTTACACTGAAGCTGTGTTTGATTCTTTGCGTCTTCCCAGAAACGCAGTTTTTTTACATAGGTTTATCATAAGGCCCTAGTGATGGCAAAAAGTTTGCGTTTTGGTATTTCTGTGGTATTTCTGTGCACATAACAGCAATTTTCGAACTTTTTTGCCTTATCAGCGGAACTATCACCACTAATAACAACAAAAAACAGCAGATTCAAATTTAAATTTTGCCGCGTAAGATTTTTAGCTGAGTAAAAAGGGGCAAAAATGCTTGTAATGGTTAGAAAAAATTGTTTAAACTAATTTTATTATAAAAAAAGCATTTCAACAATATAGTTGATTTCAAATTTTTTGCTGCAAATCCCATGTCTTTGAATCCTTTCACTGTTTCCGTGATCTTCTCAGGGTAAGAAATTCTGCTTGCAGACTGCTTGCGAGTTAAGCAACTACCTCGTGACAAAACTGCAGTTATATAAGGCAGACAAAAGCCCTTGACACACCAAATAGACTTCCGTGCGATATTCTGCAGGCGATCCTAGGCAATAAAGGGCTATGGCTATTCTCTTCTCCAAAGGGATTGTCAGTCGAAAAGGAGTGTCTTTCTTTTTGAGACAACAGTCCAATGAGAATGTTGAAGTACTCCTTTCCATGCAGAAATTTTCCTTAAAAAAGGCATCGGAGTTCTCCACAACATCTTCCTCCCAAAATGAACCATATCGTGGCTATTGCAATGAAGAATACATTATTTAATTGAAAGAGAGAACATTGCCTGCTCTTTACCTACAAGTTGCAGTTGCAAGATGAATTGCAACTTTTCTGAGGATAACTCAGCCGCTTCCATGCACTTCAAAAGGTCTTTGCGTCACCACAGTTAAAAGAATTAACTCTATTTCCGACATATTTCGTTGATTTTCGAACATTATTTACTTTGTTTACAAATTTTTCTTCCTCTTCCCAAGACGCAAAGACGCTGTGGTGTAAACGGTAAACCTGCTTCTCTGCGTCTTCTCCGATATCGATAGGTAACGCACCATGTGTAAAAATATATATACATATATTATAGTTATAAGCGATCTTTTGTATTTCGATAATAATACTGGCATTAGGAGGCGAAGATCTAGAAAAGACGGACGAGCAGAAAACAAATTTTTAAACGAATTTTAAATTACAAAGAGGTTTAGTTTAAATATACAAACAAATGATTGGAACGGATTGAGTTTGATTGAGTAATCCTAACAATAAGCTTTGACCAGATTGTTTCTGGTAAACTCATTTCATGGATCCCGATTCCACTTATTTTTAGTAAACAAAAGAAACGTTCAAAACCGTGAATCTCTGGTTTTCTCTACAGCCTTGGGGCTCCAAATTAAATCTGCTCTCTTTCAAAAATATTTCGTCTGATGAGCGCTAAAAGGGAGTTGATGGTTCAATTTTCTGTTTATTCCGCATGTTTTCGGTTTTCCCTGCTCCAAAATTCTCTGTTTTCTTTTCTCTTAAGTGATTCTCGCGGAAAAAACGTCAGGATTTTAATTGGAATTTATTTTTATTTTTATACGGACAACCTAATGACAGGTAAAGAATCCATATTAGATTCCAAGGAGCATATTAAAGAAGTTACCCAAGAGTTAGAAGAAGTAAGGTTTAACTTAAAAAAAGGGATAGCAGAGGTCCCAGTTTAAATAATTGAAGCCATTATAGGCAACGAAGAAATGATCAGAGCATTTTGAAGAGAATGCATCCGTAAGAACGTTCGGGCTGCAATGGAAGACGACTAGAGATGAACTTAGGTACAATGTTCATTATGAACTAGGCAAGAAACTAAGTAGCGTAGTGAAGATAAAACTTCCAGATGGGTTAATTAAAAGACCCAGTAGTAAGATATGTTCAGGTGGACGAAAGCAGAGGAAGACGGTCATACAACCGATACATAATTGTAGGAAAAGAGCGCAGGTATACCAACTAAGATTAGCAACACTCTGGATGATGATAATGAAAGTGTTAGGAATAGCGCCAATTAGACAAAAAGATATGTGGCTTTTCAAGGTCCAATATGACAAACGAAAAGAACAGCACCTTTTGCAGTCCTTTTCAGAAGTTCATTTATAAACAATGAACAAAAATGTAATTTATAATTATTAGTAAGAAAAGTAAAATATCAAAACTTGTTTGGATTCCATTAATAGTAATATTAGTTAGCAACGCGGAAGAATTTGATAAATCGATGATTAAAAATTGTTAGAAGATGGTTATTATAATTTTAAAGGAATTCAGTTTCATTATATATCTGCTCATGCAGCATTAAATAATAATATTAATATCTACTGTAATTTACTTTATAAAAAATGTCACTTCTGGCCCTTTGCAGAATATTTGAACATTCTGAACATTCATTGAACATCGAAGCCAGGCAAAATTATTGCCAAGCGTGGGGTCTGATTATCAATGCAGATAAAATCAAAGGAATTGTAATAAAAGGCGTCAGAGGCCGCTTGGCACATATTGAACAGTGGACGCTAAATGGATACGCGCTGTAGACTGTTCGTGCATTTAAGTATCTTGGAGTCACTCTAACCCAGAACATGAGCTTCGAAAAAAATGTGAAAAATATGCTGACGGACGCAAAGGTAGCTAAAAATTGCCCATGGAAAGAGTTTCTTGGAAAAAAACAGATCCATCAGAGCACAAAATGTAAATTATACACGGCAACAGCACAGACCATAATGTGCTATGCAGTGGAAATATGGAAAAGACGGCTCTGAAGCAGCAGGGCAGAAGCAGACTCCTACGTTTTTACATGAAAAAAGTCTTTCCACTTCAACGTAACACACTGACCTATGCAATCTATCTGGAAACTGGCCTCTCTGCCGTCTTCCTACATAAGCTGGAAAAGCACTGCATCCAAAGTGATGGATATGCCGGATAATAGTCTCCCAAAAAGCGTACTTAGACATCTGACAAATCATAAAACTGATTTCATCGCGAGCTGTGTAGACGATGGCAAACGATCGAGAAGTTTCAGGAGATGCCCAAAACCCAACATGGTGGAAACCTTGGCAAGACCAGATCGTCAAGCCCCAGACGAAGCGGACAGACAAAGGTGGTTACACAGAGCAAGCGCATCGAGTCACCTATACAGCAGCCTTGACCATACCCTAGGATTCTATAACTATTTTAAAAATGGTCTTGATGCCAACCACATAGCCCTAATTTTCTGAACATGAACGGAAACGCTGCCACTTAACGCGTCGCCATATAGAAATCTCGTTGCAACAAAATGAACGCCGTGCAATATGCACGCACATGAGGACACTTTTCACTTTTTGGCGACATGCCCTAAATGCCCGCTTCGAACACAATAGGACGGAAGTCCAACGCTAACAGTCCAGGGCTTGACTACCCTGCTCAACGAACAACGTACAACGCTGTCGAAGAAAACACCCATTACTTTAGAATTGAATGGAGATTATGATTTTATGATGACACCTGACCAAATTCAAACAAGAGGAAACGTTGTGAGCCGCGGCAAAGGCCGCGGCTCTACCTTATACCCGGTACTCAGTCAGTATATACATACATACATACATACATATATGAGCCTACGACTTATGAAATTTATTATATGTTCTTAAAAGGGAAGAAAATAATATTTAAATTAAAAAAATTAATTTTTTGGAATTTTTTTACATGTTTCCGTTTTTGTTTACATATGCTTTGTATATCTGCGCCTACATTTCTACATGACATGTATAACTACATATTTGAGACGTACAAGTGTTTACGACAGAGAGAGAGAGGGAATGAGTCAGCGCTTGGCAGGCGTTGCGTAGCCACTGAAATTTAATTTGTTTCTTCTGGCCATAATATTGATGCGATCTGACCCAGATTCGGTAATCTGGTAGATATGGTAATTTTTCATGATTCTGCGTTTTTGGTTTTCTTTTATCTTAAAAATTGTGGATTCCACAGATTTTTGTCCTTTGTGGCGGCAAAGGGCGTGTCAAAATTTTGAAATACTTTTGTACTGAGGTGATATCACAGGAGCTTGAATAGAAAGTTTGGTTGTTCTAGCTCTTATAGTCTCTGAGAACTATGCGCTCATTTATACGAATAAGCAAAGCAGATGGGGTCGCGTGTGAGAGAGAGCGAGAGGGAATGATGACTTTCGAAATGGTTTTCTTCATTGTAGCTATAATAATGATCCGATCGGATCCAGATTCAACACCCTGATAGAAATGGTCATTCTCTACGACTCTGCATTTTTAGTTTTCTCGTATCTTCAACATTGTGTACGCCACAGACTTTCGTTCTTTGTGTGGGCGAAAGGGGGCGGGGCGAAATATTGAATTACATTTGGAGTAGTGTGATCACACAGGAGACTGAATACAAAACTTGGTTGCTCTAGCTTTATTAGTCTCTGAGATATAGGCGCAAATGAAGACGGGCGGACAGACGGACAGACGGACGGACGGACGGACGGACAGACAGACATGGCTATATCGACTCGGCTATTGATGCTGATCAATAATATATATACCTTATGGGGTCGGAAACGCTTCCTTCTGTGCGTTACACACAACCGTTATCCCCACAAATCTAATATACCCCTATACTCTTCGAGTACCGGGTATAAAAATTATATATTTTGTATATCCCTTATATTCTAATTTTGTTTAATATATTATTAACGAATATAATGAACGAATGTAAATATGTACAAATGAAAAATGTATTTCAGAAATGACATCAAATTATATTAATTGTCTGTAGGGTATTAGTGCGTCGCGTCAATAAGCAACACTCAGAAAATAAATTTGTGTTTCAAGCCATCTTTTTAGAAATATTTTGCTGGAAATTTTGGCAGCTCTGCACACGTACACACACATATGTATTATTGGAGTAGATCGTAAGAGCACAATTAAGAGAAAGTAGTGGAGTCTCTCCAAGACATCTTCGGGTGACCCGCAAGCCGACCTTCACGATCGACGACGGCGAATTGTGTTGCGTGCGGCCGACGGTGGCTCGCGGGAATGGTGGTATGTCGACGGACTTCACTTGTAGGAGTACGCCCAAAACCACTGCACTCGTTTCGTAAATAAACACGTCTATTACACTACTCGACTTCATTCAACTTTTTTTTCCGCTGTGCGACAAAATTACTTTTTCTGATAGATGTGGAGATTTAAAATTTTGTAAAGAATTATGGTTTTTTTTCATGGAGTAGTTTTTTTTTTAAGAATTTTAAAAAAATGTGGTATTTTTTTGTCATAGGTAGTGCTTCTATTTTTCACATAACTCACGTTTAATACAACTGGTTGTATTGAACTTTGCAGTTAAAAAAAGCTGACAAATGCAGCTATAAATCCGACTCAGACACTTTGTAACTGCAACTTAGGTTAGGTTAGGTTAAGGCGGCTGTCAAGCTCCACAGGAGCCCGTCACACTTGGGCCGGTTTCGGCCCGTTGTGATACCGCGAGAGGTGTTCCCCTTATCCATCTCATGAGACCTGAACATATCAGCAGTTATCCCATCCTGACGCTCTTATGAAGTGTGCAATCTTTCTGGGACAGATTTTGGACATTTCTGAAATGTCTGAGACATAGGGCATGCCCAGGTATTGTAGCCTTCTCCTGCTGAGAGCTGGACAGGAGCAGAACAGGTGTTCCACCGTTTCCTCCTCCTTCTCATCTCTAGAAGCTGAGGCGGATGTATAGCTGCATTTGTCAGTGTTTTTTAACTGCAAAGTTCAATACAACCAGTTGTAGGATACTTAAGTAATGTAAAAAATAGAAGCACTACCTCTGAAAAAAAATACATTTATTTACAAATTCTTAAAAACAACTAAGCCTGGAAAAGAACGAAACATTCTTGAAACATTTTTAAACATCTATCAAATCTATCAAAAAAAGTCAATTTTGGCCACATCGGAAAAGTCGTGTCGACTAGTGTAATAAGTGCGTGCGCATTATCACACAAAGACGACAGCAATGCATATATCGCAGACACTGATCTATAATCGATCTTAAAATCTATGCAGCCGACTTGATCATGCTTGGCAAACCGAATAACTGAGCAACAGTATCAAAATATATTAGACATTTCTTATTATAAACTGAATTCAGACTGGCAAGGCCCTTATAGCCTATTCCCACTGGGCACCGTTTACCGTCTATTTCGTAGACGGTGCGAGGGGCTTTGCTGTTCTGAAAATTTCCCAGTTAGTTCCACCGTCTATTTTGAATGTTACTAAACCGCACGTTTCTTTGCGATATTTAGCCGATGGTTTTCAAATGCGACTCTGAAAAATTGGCATTCACAACGAAAAAATGGGATTTACTGCGAATATGTAAACAATGACTGACAAAAATAACTTATATTCTTCAGAAAATGGCAAGGAGCAAGATGGTTTTTCAATAGCATTTGTAAAACTTTCAGTTAGAGATGCTATGATTTCTTTGCGAGAAGAATGCAAATAAATAAAATGAATGAAATGTAATAATGTAATGGAATTCACTGCGAATAAGTAAACAATGACTGACATAAATAACTGATATTCTCCAGAAAATGGTTCCTAGCCTAGTTTTCAATCTCAGATACTCAATTTTCAATTAGAAATGCTATAACTCCTTCAGGAGTAGAATGCGAATAAATAAAAAGAATCAAATGTAGTTTTATACATATTTTACTTGTTAAAGCAATGTTTTGCAGTGGCAGATCTGAATATATCTGCAGATAAATGCAGATTTCACTTGAATTAGAAATTCAATAATGAGAAACCAATTCTCATTAATTCAGATGTTGCGTTTTTCCTACAATATTGGCCACGCTTCGATCTGAGGTGCAAGGCTTGAATTTCGATATATTGTCGAATCGTTTCAACTTTCAGGAGAGAAGATTTTCCCATACGCAAATTTATATCTGAAGTATTTTGAAATGGATAAAATTTGGAAGACTATGACGGCAACTAAAAGTGCCGTACCGCTTCTAAAACAGATAAGACGTAGTCTTGCACATAACATTTTTCTTGGATTGTATTTTACTTACAACCATCCACATACTTCTACTTGGCATACTTTAATTAAAATAATTTACTCATGCAAAAAATTCTTCCTGATCGAATTCATTTATTTGTCGAACGCCACCATCAATTTACGCTACATCATTTATCGTTGTTGAACCAGGTCGATAAAAAATTCCATCTACCATATTTGTTGTTAAATTTTGACAAAATTAGGAGCACACATATATTGCTTGTTGTTGTCAACTGTTTTTGCCGGATATGGTGGCTTGTGAGAATCGAGGTTTTACATTTATCAAAAATTCCTACCGTTTTCCCTAAATTTGCTCTGTGGGAACAGACTTTTATGGACCATCGTGAAATAGATGGTGGATGGTCGCCTGTGGGAACAGGCTATTACGCTCATTTCGCAAAAAGGGGTCGATATACACAGAGCCAAATGTGATGCATTCTACTGTTCCGAGCTATTTCAGAGCCGCTAACTTGACGAGTTTTTGAGATATTCGTTCGTTTACACCTTTTATAGAAGGACGAGATTCTTAAAAAGAGATGTTTTCAGTAACTTGTACGGCTCCGGTCAATATTGCAATTATTAAATATTGTAAGTAAACCGCATACAAATTGTAAGTACAAATTTAAAAAATTCCATCTGTTTCCCAGGGGGAAAACGTCATGAAGAATTAATTCTACCCATTAATGACTCAATTAGTATGACACTAGGCACAAACGAGGTAATTATTTACTATAAATGAGATAAAACTGTTTGTCCTAAATTCAGTATTAAATATTGCACTATAGCCAATCAAAGGGCAATACAAGTTACGTTTTACTAATACTGTTTTAAGAATGTAACTTTAAGCGTACAAAGCCTTAACATACATATATTAAAATTGGTAAATGTTAAATACATGGACTACCTCTCAGAATTTAACGAAATTTTTTTCCTGGATAGATCCCGATTTATCATGAATTTTGGTAAAAAAATTTTGTGGCGGTCGCTTCTAGTTTTTTTTTTTTTAAATATTTAAAGTTTATAGTTTTTCATGCCAAAAATGGCATGTTGTTGTTGGTTTTTTCTGTTTATTTGTGCTGCGAAGTTAGCTATAAAATAGCTAGTTTGAAATTAAAGCTATATTTCATTTACACATAATAAAATAGCTACATCACTTGCAACTACAAAAGTAGTTGTGCTGTATTATATAAATGAAAAAGTAGCGCCGCAGGCAAAAAATTAAAAAAAAAAAAAATCGCGCGATTTTCATTTATATAATACAGCACAACTACTTTTATACATTCATATGTATCTCCCACAGGATTCTGAAGCCGTGGAATAAACCCACCAATTACGGTTGCAATGGCCTCAGCGTCGAGATGACCCTTTAGCTTATTTTAGTTTAGCTATAGGCCAGTATGGCTACTTTATAGCTATTTTAGACATTTTTGTAATAAAATATAGCTTTAACTGCAAACTAGCTATAAAATAGCTAACTTCGCAGTTCAAATATATACATACAAAACACATTTCTATCGCTTTCTTATTTATTGGTTAAAATAACTCATAATAACACAAAAAAATACCCAAAACAATAACAATTATCCAAAACAACAACAACAACAACTAAAAGGACAACAAAAAACATGAAAAACCACACAAAAAATCAACAACAACAACACAGCAAGTGACCCGGGCAAGCCATTTTTGGCATGAAAAACTCTAAACTTTAAATATTTAAAAAAAAAAACTAGAAGCGACCGCCACAAAATTTTTTTACCAAAATTCATGATAAATCGGGGTCTATCCGGAAAAAAAATTTCGTTAAATTCTGAGAGGTAGTCCATGTATTTAACATTTACCTTAAAATTCAACAAATAAAACAATTTTTTCAAAATTTTGTTCGTTCGATCATCCGAGTATTTCCGCACATCAGGGGCCGGCAGCGCCCTATCTGCAGTTCAAAAGAACTGTGCCCACTTGTGTATAACAATAGTTGTCACTAGAGTCTTGAAACGGATTTGATCGGTATCAGAATATACCCGTCTGAACAAAGCATCATGTTTATATTTGCGAGAGGCTTGAAATGAAAAGTACCACCAAGAACTTGTTGCTTGTATACGTCATACAAATAATTATATGTGCAGAATGTTTTTTTTAAATTACAAAAGTACAATAACTGATATCAAAATTTTGGGTACTTAACTTTATTTGCAGAACAATTTGTCGATATGAAACTAAAAAATGGTAACAAATTTCAATTAAATGCAATAAGGAACTTAAATTAAAAGTAGTTTTCGTAATAAATATATATGTATATGTATGTGCATATTCTATGTTTCGTTTGTTAATATTATTAATGATAATGTATAGATATCTTTAATAGTCAATATTGCTACCATTAGTTAGTATTACGGAATGAAGACGGGATGGCATGGAATCGACTAGGGATATAAGGGTGGATGATCAATTTTCGCCCATTCTCTAGCTCTAGAGCCACTTTAAGATGCCTTGCTGTCTCAAATTGTCTTCCATTCTTAAAGACTTTGGCAGAAAGGATATCCCAGAGGCCCACTATGGGATTCAGGTCCGAACTCAAGGCTGGCCATTTCAATACAGCTATTTTTCGATCAGTAAAGAAGCTTTTGGTCACCCAAGCTGCGTGTATTGACGCATTGTCCTGTTGGAATGTCCAGCCATCACCATACAAATTCCCACCAAACTCTATCAACTCACTGTCCAGAAGATCCACATACAGTCATGTGAAAAATAATAAAGACAGTTGGCTTTATTTCAGAAAAAGGTCTATAAAATGGATATTTCCTATCACTTTGAAGTGAACTTAATTTTTATAGGTTGTTTAACATTTGAACTTCTTAATATAAAGAAAAAACCCAAGAATAGTGGTAAAAAAAATTAGAAACAAATTTTTTTCGATACGTCATATACTTCAAGCTGTGAAATAACAGGGACACACACACAAAACATATTTTATTTCGTACAAAAACTGGTTTTCTAAGAGTTATTTCGTTTTAAACTATTGTGAGTAATTAGTGTTAGTTATTTTAGATGTAAAAACATCCATAAAATAAAGTTCAGATGCTATGGATGGTAAAGGACTGCCCCGCAGCGCCCTGGTACGCATGGAAATGAAAAACGTCCAGAAAAAGGAATTTTTGTTCCGGAAACTTGCCGAAACATTAAAGTGTTCCAAGATAATGATGGATAATGTAATAAAACATAAGCCTCTAGAGGAAACACCCCGACAAAAATAAAAAATATTTAAAAAATTGAAGAAAAATATGCTGAGAATCAAGAGACAAGTCCTAATTAAATATTCTAGTAATTGAAATAAAAATGTTCTAAGGAGTAAACCCTTCTAAACGATGGGTAATACTAATATCTAACAAACTAAAGTCCAAAAAATCCATGTGAAAATTGTTTCCTGGCGAATAGAGATGTACCCGCTACTCATGGAATAAACCACAGCAAGTCGCTGAATCTGCCGTTAACACCGCGTATAGATGTTGGTCTTCTGACCACATCCTCGATTTGTACCATATTTAGGTGGGTTTTTCATATAATTGGAAATGCAGTTCCTATGCCGTTTTAGTATTTTTGCGATATCTGTGATTTTCGCACCGCTTTTATGCATTCCTTGTATAATTCCTTGTTCATGGTCAGACAAACTAGTTCCACGAGGCATTTTACCTACCCAATTACAAAATATTGAAATCTAATGCACGATTTTGAAAAATTACATACTTATATTAAGTAAGTTGTAGCAACTTAACTTCTTGAAAGGTACTTATCAGCAAAAACGATCCGTTAGCACTGATGTGCACATATAATTCTTTACTATGCAGCATCGAAAGCTGGCGCACATTTTTAATGTAACGGTACAACGAATGAAACCAGAAAGCAAACATTTTGGTCGAATAACAACAACAACATATCACCAAAGCTTTGCTCATTCACAGAAACGGGACAATTTTACTAATATGACTAAAACACAACAAACTGTGTATGCACATATAATTATTTTTATGAGGTACAATTCGTATGGATTTGTTCGCTGAACACAAACATTAATATATGGGCTATTCCAAATATTTGTAAACCAACGGCCGAAATAACAAAAATGTCCAAAATACAAATGTTTGTTAGTGCAATAATAGGATCTAATAGGCCACATATTCAAGCTTCAAAATATATATGCAATATGGTTTTAAGTTGGTTTGTTTGTTTGTGTGGCAGAGGATAATCTACACGTACCTCTTATTCCATTTAGTTGTGTAAAAAAAGGGTATTTGCGATGAACAAAAAATTTGATAAACAGGCGTTTCAGTATTTAGCGCTAAGCAAAACTTAAAATTTGTTTCATTTTCTTTTGTTAAAGATAAAAATCATATTTGGTAATTATTTAATATAGTAGTAGTACACTGTGTGTAACGTCCGTAACGAAAATTTGGGTATTTTTATTTTAGCATATTGCATTTTAATAATCTTGTTTTCCAAACTAGCTTAATAAACAGAGTTTTTTATGCACTTAAATCATATTAAAAGCTAACCTTTATTACACTTTTTTCTTAATATTAATAGCAATGTGTTCAACGGCATGAAATTCTTCTCAAACTTAAAATAATTTCTGAAAATTAATAATTGGTAATTAATTACCATGTTTCAAACCAAAAACCGCCCTCTCCCCTTGAAATATTCGGTGGTACAACCAAAGACAATATAAACACTAAGATGTGGCGCGCCATACAAAATTTTGAGCGCAATTCCTGATTGTCTGCAACTTTCAAACCTTCCAGTGTGAATTAGAGATAGACGGATAGACAGAGAGCGCTTTAGTTTCACACGTTCTGTACGTGAGGCTGAGCTTTAACTGTATGTGTGCATATTTTATGGCTGCTTGTTTGTATTGGTTGTTGACGACGCCGCTGTCGAAGAAAATACTCATTACGTCATCGGAAAATCATAATCTCCATTCAATTCCATGCTGACGCAAAACCATCACTGGTAGCACCAAAGACAATATAAACACTGATATATGGCGCGCCATACAAAATTTTGAGCTCAATTCCTGACTGGCTGGAATTTTTAAATGTTCCAGCGTGAATTAGAGAGAGACAGATAGACGGAGAGACAGAGAGTGCTTTAGTTTTACACGTTCTGTAGGCTGAGCTTTAACTGTATGTGTGCACATATTGTATGGCTGCTTGTTTGTATTGGTTGTTGACGACGCTGCTGTCGAAGAAAATACCCATTACTTTAGAATTGAATGGAGATTATGATTTTCCGATGACGCATGCCCAAAATATAAAAAATTGTATATTTTGTATATCCTTTATATGCTAATTTTGTTTAATGTACTATAAACGAATATAATGAACGAATGTAAATATGTAAAAATGCAAAATATATATCAGACATGATACCAAATTATATAAATTGTCTATAGGGTATTAGTGCGTCGCGTCAATAAGCAACACTCAGCAAATAAATTTGTGGCTCAAGAAATCTCAAAAGTATTTTGCTGGCAATTTCGGCAGCTCGGCACACGTACACACACATGTGTACTTACGTTCCGTGTGTACTTATACAAGCAAGCTTATTCTATTTTGAGATCTGCGAGCGCACTAAAGTTCGTGCGAGCGAGATAGCACTCTTTGAAAAAACAACCCTCCCTACAAAACAGAATAGTATGAGCATGCGATATCTTAGTGTTTATATTGTCTTTGGTACAACCATGCTTACAACCATGATAAGCATGGTTTACGTACTGTATTTTGCGATAGAAGGCTTTAAGAAACGTGTGCTTTGATCTCATAATTTTGCTAAACTTCATTTCAATTATAAATGTACGGGGTGACAAATATATTCGTGTTAAGTAAAACTAGAGTACAAAAATCTCGTGAATATTTATTATTTGAACAATTTGTCTTAATAGAAAAGGAGTAACGTCTGGAACGTAATGTCCGTAACAGACAAAAATTACGATTTTTAACGAGACCACTTGTGCTTCTTTTCTAAGCTGCATTGATATGGCCATATATTCCACTTAATTTTAGGTATATGAATATTTTTGGTTTTTTATTATCAACATTTTCAAAAAAAAATGTGCAAATGCTCATACGCCTCAAAGTGGACTTCCATCTTTTACAACGTACGCAACGGAACTTTAAGCAAGCGTAACTTTTTTTTTTTTTAACAGTTACCCTCATATTTTAAAATAAGCTTAAAAGTACTTCCAATTAACTGAATTTAGAATCAAATTTCATGAAAATGTACCAGCTGTGTCGATTTGCGTACGAATGCAACGTCCGTAACGTAGGTCGATATGTGTGGTAGATACCAATGCGCTAATTCAAATGACAATTACTTAAATGACTACTTTCTGTTATGGTTACACAACCGACAGTGTGCGCACCTGCCGGCTGATTCAGTATGAAAAAAGCTAAGACGTCTCGTACGTGTAGCTAAACATGTGGAAATGTAAAAGCTGATGTCAAAATTAAATGTAAACAAAAATCATAGCTCGCAAATAACTGTTGACCGTTTGTTTTGCTTACGCTCTGCTTGCGAGAACAACCGAAAAAAAAACCACCCTTGATCTCTCTCTGAGCATCAGACTTCGTTTTTTTTTCGTTTCGGTTTTCTGTTGATCGATTTACGTTGAGCTGTTCGTGAGACGGTCTTTTACCGAACATCGCACAATGAGAGATACACTCGCTCGCACAGACAGACTCACTAAAAGACCGATTGACTGAAAAATTCAACCCAAAAGGTCTTTTCAATGATTTGTTTCCTTTTCAATAACATTGTGAAATTCGATTTTCACTCTAAATTTTCTTGAAATTTTAAACATGAATTTTTATATTTCAAACTAATTTTTTATTAAAAAATGAATAGTTTCTTTATAATTAGTTTATTTTGAATAAAGCTAAAAACAAATAAATAAATAATAATAAATATCGAGTTTAGGTTTTGTGTGGCCAATACTACCAGTGCCAGCGTACTCAAGTGTGGCGATTTCAGCAATACATTTCTAAAAAAATTTAATGTCTTCGTTTAATGTTTGACATTTTGTCAAAATTCTCGACATACGATCACTAGGGGAAGGTAGTCAGTTATGGACATAGTTTTGTTTTTCAATCATATATTTTTACCTGGGGAATATTATGCGGACATATGCATATCAATAGAAAGCTAGAAACCTCAGCTAACTGGTTTTGAAAGAATTACATTGATATCTCCCATTGGCCATTTTTGCGATTTTTTTTTTTGGTGGGGGGTTGTGGACACCTTAGTAAAATGAGCTTAAATATAGAAAGTATGAAGTTAAACGTAATGAAATAGCTGGCACGCATGTCAGCACACTTCAAGTGGACTGGCCGATCACATTCATTGCAATGAACGGAATTTGAGGAGGTCAATTTTTTTGGCAACGTCTTCATGCAAATGATGCAGAAGTCCTCGTCCTCATCTTCCTCGTCCGATGACTTCTGCTTCTTGGAACGCTTAGATGGTTTGGCACGCGTTGGCTACATCTACGCACAAATTCCAACAAATCAACATCGTCAATGGCTTCAATGTCATCAAACTCCTCTTCCACTTTCTTCAGGTAGCGTATGAGAGAGGTTCGGGGAATAGCAAACGCCGCAGCAGTCGGTTTTACGGATTGCTTTTCCACCAAGCATCGTTTAATGGCATTTGTCAGCGCATTAAAATCAATTCCCGTTAAATCGGACGATTTTTTTTTAATTTTTCTTCGACGACATGACTAAAAACATCGAAAAAATGCATAAAACACTATTAAAATAATTTATATTGACATCAACGACAATATTTCCCGATTTGCCAAAAAAAAAATTGGGTGTCCACAACTCCTGACATTCAAGTGTCCACAACTCCCTTGAGCAGCCATTTTGAAATCATATGAAAAAAATGTTTGCTGTGTAGATTGTGTCCGAACCCGGCATTGAATCTCAAAGAAAACTAAATTTCGCGTAAAAAAATCCATTGCACGCACTCACCTTCTCACTTAACACACTTCACACGGTGACACTTTAAAAAACGTTCAAAGAAACTTTTGTGATTTTTTTCGAGGTAAGAAAAATAATTTGTTTGCAGCACAAAGCAGACGCGTCTGTTCACTTTGGTATTTGGCACAAAAACATCGTGCTTCTATGGCGCACACATGACATTTGTCAGATCTGTCAAATCTGCTCTGTGTCAAAAGTTGCGTTGGGGTGTCCACAACTACCGACTATCCATAACTACCTACTTTACCCTATCGAAATTCACAAAGGAAAGTGACGCGTAGAACCTTCGAGAGTTCACATATACACATTCGCAAAAGACTTTTTGGATCGTCGTTAGAGGGCAAACGGTCCTGGAATGAGCAGAGCTAAAGAGACCGGAAAAAACTGCTCGTCGACTGAGAGCGAGCAGAATTTTTGTATGAACAATGCAATCGGTTGCTCTCAGACTTTTTGGTCAAAGTCTGAGTGAAGAACTCTTATTTTGCGACCGCACGAAATAGTTAAAAGTTATTTGCGAGCTCTGACAAAAATGGAAACAGATCATTTAATATATAACGAGGGGGAACGTTGTGAGCCGCGGCCATAATAATGATCCGACCTGATCCATATTCGGCAATCTGGTAGATATGGTAATTTTCCATGATTCTGCGTTTTTGGTTTTCTCTTATCTTAGAAATTGTGGATTCCACAGATTTTCGTCCTTTGTGGGGGCGGAAGGAGGCGTGGCAAAATTTTGAAACAAACTCGTGCTGGTTTGATATCACAGGAGCTTGGATAGAAAGTTTGGTTGCTCTAGCTTTTATAGTCTCTGAGAACTAGGCGTCAAAAAATACGAATGGGCAAAGCAGATGGTGCCGCGAGTAAGAGAGAGCGAGAGGGAACGATGACTTTCGAAATGGTTTTCTTTATTGTAGCTATAATAATAATCCAATCTGATCCAGATTTAACGCTCTGATAGAAATGGTCATTCTCTATGATTCTGCGTTTTTAGTTTTCTCGTATCTTTAAAATTATATACGTCACAGACTTTCGTCTTTTGTGCTGGCGGAAGAGGGCGGACCGAAATTTTTCAACACATTTGGAGTAGTGTGATCACACAGGAGACTGGATACAAAATTTCGTTGCTCTAGCTTTTGTAGTCTCTGAGATTTAGGCGCAAATGAAGACGGACAGACGGACGGACATGCCTATATCGACTCGGCTATTGATGCTGATCAAGAATATATACACTTTATGGGGTCGGAAACGCTTCCTTCTGGGCGTTACACACAACCGTTATCACCACAAATGTAATATACCCCAATACTCTTCGAGTATTTTTATCTTCGCACACCTATTATTGCGTCCAGCCAAAATTGACGGTTTTAAGAAAATATTTGTTTTTTTTGGAAATTAAAAGGATTTGTGAAACCTTTTTACTTTTTGTTTATTTGTTTATTTTGTTTAAAGTTTAACAATTTACAGTTAAACTATATGGGTAAAATTACATATCAAATAATTAAACTAAAGGGCCAAAGCCAATACTCAGACCCGGTGGGACTGATTATCTGCTCAGTAGCCGATAAGATCCCACCAACAGCCAAGTTTAGGTAAGGGAAGAGCCGGTAGCCGAACATTTCTAAATTAAAGCTATTTAAATTAAATTAAGTTATTGATTAAGATAAATTTGACCATATTAGAACTAGTATCAAAGGAAAACAGATGGAAAAATTGGTTATAGTTACGGCAAAGGCTACGGAAAGATTCATAATCCGAGTAGTTAGAAAGACAGAGTTGGAGATGAGGAGGAAAGTAATGCCTAGTCGGGCGGAAAGGAACAGCAATACTAATAAGGTTGATGAGGGCAGTCGATTCGACCTCACCAGAGAGAAGCTTATGGAGGAAGAGAACTCCTTGGCAGGTTCTACGGGATTTAAGAGAGTGGAGATTAATGAGGCGCAACCTACTTTCATAAGAAATGAGATGGATCGAAGGGTCCCAATTGAGTCCCCGGAGGGCAAAGATGAGGAACTGTTTTTGTACTGATTCAAGCATATCCTGAAATTTTTGGTAATGAGGAGACCAGACACAAGAACCATATTCCAAGATAGGCCGGACCAGAGAAACATACAGAAGTTTTGTAGTATACGGGTCTGTAAATTCCTTAGACCATCTTTTGACAAATCCAAGGACTCCTTTGGCTTTCTTAGAGATAGTAGAGATATGAGAGTTGAAACATAGATTAGGTACAAAGGTAATGCCCAAGTCGTTAACTTTGAAAAGGCGTTGAAGGATAGAGTTATTGATAGAGTAGTCGAAAAGGTATGGCTTATTGCGGTGAAAAGTCATTATATAGCATTTAGAAATGTTAAGAGGTAGAATGTTGATTAGGCACCAGTTGTTAAGGGCATCAAGATCAGATTGCAAAGATAGTGGGGACAAGGGGTCACTGTAGGAAAAACATAGATTAACGTCATCAGCATACATTAGGACACGGGAATGAGATAACATTTGTGGAAGATCGTTAATAAATAGGTTAAATAGCAAGGGACCCAGACAATTAATATAAGTTTTAAAAAAATGTGATTTGTTGAAATAAATAAAGGTATTTATGAAATATAAGATGTTGAAAAAGAAAAAAAGTACACACCTATTATTTTGTCCAGGAGTGTATATGTAATGATTTTGATGTAAAAATGTAGAGAAGACCGATGTCAAAAACAAAATTGGAAACGTAAAATATATATAAAAATCTCCCAAAGGGTTCGACTTAATTTGTTGAAAAAAATTACTTATCCCTTTAGCGTACATATAATATAAAAAATATGTTGTATATATTACCGAAATTGTAAACTCACACAACTACTGACTGAGTACAGGGTATAAATATAGAGCCCCGGCGTTAGCCGCAACTCACAACGTTCCCCCTCGTTTAAAAATAATATCGGGACCAATTTGAATGGAAATGTGTTTTTTTATTGACTTATTTTGTTGGCCTTTGCGGACTTTTTGCAGTTGGGCAAAGCTAGATTCCTTACTCGTTTATAATAATATCGTCTATATTGTAATTTGTATATGTGTGTTCAATATAATTTTTTATTGATTTTGTATAGCTTTGCGCTAAGACAACAATAACTGCTTCTGAAGGATTTCAACACAACCGAATGTGGCTCAATGATGATGAATTGCTTTTCGAAGAGGACTCGCGTCTTATGCGTTGTTTAAAAGGAGGTGAGTTTTTATTTAAACTTTATATTTTTTTTTTTAAATGTATTTTTATTTGTAGTTCAACGTTTGGCCCTTCTGAATGGTTCTCAAAAGGTTTCACTCTCTTGGAAAGTACATATTGCATCGCGTAACAATTTTCCTACCGCTGCTGGTCTTGCATCAAGCGCAGCTGGCTACGCTTGCCTGGTATATTCTCTGGCACAATTATATGGTGTTCCCCTTAATGAAGAGTTGACGACTATAGCACGACAAGGTAGTGGTTCTGCATGTCGTAGTTTATTTGGTGGTTTTGTTCAATGGCACCGTGGGATTCTTGGTGATGGCAGCGACTCTGTCGCAAAACCAGTGGCATCAGCCCAGCATTGGCCCAATATGCATGTACTCATTTTAGTAGTAAACGATGAACGAAAAAAAACAAGCTCTACTACAGGTATGCAACGTTCTGTGACTACATCGCAGTTAATTCAGCATAGAGTTGATAAAATAGTTCCAGAAAGGATTGCAAATTTAAAAAAGGCCATAAAAACTCGTAATTTTCAATCATTTGCTGAAATAACGATGAAAGACTCAAATCAGTTTCATGCCATCGCCTTGGACACATATCCACCATGCGTATATATGAACGATGTGTCTCATGCTATAGTTAATTTTGTACATACATACAACAAAATAATGGGTACAGTCCATGCAGCGTACACTTTTGATGCTGGTCCAAACGCATGCATTTATGTATTGAAGGAAAATGTAGCCAATCTATTAGCAACAATTCAAAAAGTATTCCCAATCGATCCAAAAGAGAGTGTGGAGTACTTACGAGGACTGCCCGTATCCATAGTTTCATCAGAACCTAATATAGAAAAATATTTAAATGGTGCGATCGATAAATCAATTAATAAAAGAGCAGACAACCAGACAGTTAACGGAATGTTAAATATTCAACCCAAAAACTTACTAAAGTATATAATCCACACAAAAGTTGGGGATGGACCATGTCAGTTGAGTGACGATAGTAGTTTATTGGTAAATGGACTACCTTTGTCCCACTAATTTATAATTGAGGTTTAAAAATATATAATGTTATCAACATTTTTAGTCTAATAGTTCTAAGTGTGTTTTTTCATCAAAGCATTTTATATATCTAGGGTTTGGATACTTTTTTTGGGATTCTTGTGAAATATAAATTAACATTTTGTATTTAGATATCGAATAATAAATAACCATTTGCAATTACAGTCGTTATAAAATGTTATTTTTGGGGTCAGGCAGCATAAATAGTATAAAATGTAGCCAGTGGTGCGGACTTAAGTATATTCCCTACTACTTATTTTATGGTTTGCTGTTTTTAATGCCCACTGTAATGCTCATTATACCCGGTACTCGAAGAGTATAGGGGTATATTAGATTTGTGGGGATAACGGTTGTGTGTAACGCCCAGAAGGAAACGTTTCCGACCCCATAAAGTATATATATTCTTGATCAGCATCAATAGCCGAGTCGCTATAGCTCCATATGTCTGTCTGTCCGTCCGTCTTCATTTGCGCCTATATCTCTTAGACTATTAAAACTAAAAACGCAGAATTTAGAAAGACTATTTCTATCAGAGTGTTGAATCTGGATCAGATCGGATCATTATTATATCTACAATGAAGAAAACCATTTCGAAAGTCATCGTTCCCTCTCGCTCTCTCTCACACGCGACCCCATCTGCTTTGCCCATTCGTATTTTGTGACGCCTAGTTCTCAGAGACTATAAGAGCTAGAGCAATCAAACTTTCTATCCAAGCTCCTGTGATATCAAACCAGCACGAGTTTGTTTCAAAATTTTGCCACGCCTCCTTCCGCCCCCACAAAGGACGAAAATCTGTGGAATCCACAATTTGTAAGATAAAAGAAAACCAAAAACGCAAAATCATGGAAAATTACCATATCTACCAGATTGCCGAATATGGATCAGGTCGGAACAATATTATGGCCAGAAGGAACAAATTAAATTTCAGTGGCTACGCAACGCCTGCCAAGCGCTGACTCATTCCCTCTCTCTCTCGTACACACTTGTACGTCTCAAATATGTAGTTATACTTGTAGAAAAGTAGAAGCAGATGTAAAAAGCATATGCAAACAAAATTTGAAACATGCATAATATTCCAAAAATGGTTTGACTTCAATTTTTGAAATATTATTTTTTGCCCAAAATTTAATTCGTCCTTTTGCGAACATAAAATAAATTGCATAAATCGTAAGCTTATATATGTATGCATATGCTGACTGAGTACCGGGTATAAGGTAGAGCCGTGGCCTTTGCTGCGGCTCACAACGTTCCCCCTCGTTGTTCGTTTGTGCACAAGTAACAGTAACGGTGCTCGCTTCGTCTGCTTTGCATTCTGCTTACGGTTCTTGCTGCTCTTAATGCGTTCGAATTTGCGATATTCTTCCAACAAAAAATGGACAATACAACAACCGCCCTTGCATATAGGCATTGCATATCGCTGTAAGCTTGAAATTCTCGGTCATTTCCGTTTATTGCGCATACTACTTTTTGCGGTCGTTTTCCCGCTTGAGACGTTTATTACGCGGGGTACTGTTTTCTATCATCTTCCCGCAATAAACGTTTAATAAGCTGTCGCTGCTGTGGAGATGGATGCTGCTAACGCTGCCGCTGCTATGGAAATGGATGCTGCTAACGAAATACCAATGACCAGCATGCAAAACGGGGTGTATTTCTTGAAGCTGAAGTCATCGGTATTATGCGAGAAAGTTAATCGGATAGCTACCACTTGGAAGTCATTTGGTTGCGACTACTACTCTTTGTAAAGCAAGAGCAAATCGACAAACTAATTGAAAAATGTAAAATATACCAGTACACTGTTATCAATTATGCGGAATATAGTTAGGATTAGCGGTCACATGCCGCTTAATTCTATGCTGGTGAAATACTACCGCTGAGTTTGCCAGCTTGCAACTTCTACCTCGCCGTAGAGCATCTCTGTCGCCTATACAATTGTCAAATTTCAGGATTGCCATCAGTGGATATGGGAACTGGACCAACTTTTACTGCACTTTCGACTTTCGCTGGAAATCCCGAATGGCAAGTATAGTGTTGTTGGAAATAGTTTAGTATATATATAGTAATATAGTCTAATTTTTATAAAAAGAGGTTTAATAAGGGTAGGTAAGGTTAACCCGGACGGCCCTCCTAGGGCCTCCCATAGGCCAGTATGGCCCTTAGTTATCCGGGTTGGTTATGGACCTTTACGTACGCGGGTGCTGGTGAGGTTTTGATATCACATAGAATTGAGGTGTTTTTGGCGAAGGCTAGTAGCAGTTCTTTTGGCATCCTCTTGGAGGCATCTTCTAGCGATGCCAGCGGCGGTTCACCCAGGTATCTTCTCCTTACCCGTGGGAGAGCCGGGCAGCTGCAGATGAGATGTTCCAGGGTTTCAATACCAACGAGCTCATCACATTTCCTACAGCTGTTTCCGTTGGTAATGTTTAGTCTGGCTGGCTAAATTTTGCCACGCCCCCTTCCACCCCCACATACGACTAAAATCTGTGGAATCCACAATTTTTAAAATACGAATTTAAAACACAGAATCATGGAGAAGGACCATATCATATCTAACAGATTGCCGAATCTGGATCAAGTCGTATCATTAGCATGGCCAATATAAACAAACGACATTTCAGTCGCTACGCAACGCCTACCTAGCGCTTATTCATACCCTCTCTCTATCCCACACAATTCCACGAGCAGTATATATAAATATGTATATATGGAGAAGGCACATGTAAAATACAAATTTAACCAAAAATGAAAGCACTCAGAACCGAAAAAAATGCTATCGAACAGAATCAGGGCTGGTTTTCGAATGAAAACGAGAAAAAAATGTTTGGGCTAGGGTCTTTCCGAAAGTTTATTGCATTTTTGTTCAGCTAAGACGGATTTATCCAATATTACGATGCTTTGTCTTTGTATTTTCGTTCTCCGGCGCAACAGCGCCCACATTGTTGACAATGATACAACAGCTTTAACATTTTTTTATATTTTGTTTTTAGTCTCCTACTAAGCCAACACACTATATCAAGTGAATCTCTCACCTCTTCAGCGCCTCCAAAAATATCGGCATCCTGCTCCTCAAAATGCTTTTTATAAGAGTTATATTATCCTCATTTGACGAAAATTTCTGTCCTCCAAGCGCAACTTTAATCTTAGGGAATAAAAAGAAGTCACTTAAAGATAGAACTGGAAAGCAAGGAGAGTGGGGAAGCAATTCAAAGACTAAATTATGGACTTTTTCCTTTGCAACTGCTGATGTATGGGAAGCTACATTATCCTGGTGAAACAAAATTTGTTTCTTCTGCAAGTAGGGAAGTTTATCGTAGTAGACTCCCGTGATCGTTTTTCCTTTCCCCAGATAACACTAGTCGACACGACTTCTCCGCTGTCGCCCAAAATGACTTTCTGATAGATTTGGATGTTTAAAATTTTTTTTTTAACATTTCTTTTCCCCCAGGTTTAGTTTTTTTTTTTAAGAATTTTTTTTTTTTAATTTGGTTTTATTTGTCATAGGTATTGCTTCTATTTGTCACATAACTTAAGTTTCCTACAACTGGTTGTATTGAACTTTACAGTTTTAAAAAGCTGACAAATGCAGCTATAAATCCGACTCAGACATTTTGTAGCTGCAACTTAACGTCTGGAAGATATTAAGCTTCCAAATTGAAATTTCATAATTTTTATCGGTAGTTTTTCCCGAAATTTTGACTTTGAAAGCTCAGGAAAAGTCGATAAGAATCGATGGATAAACGGCTAAGTTACAACCGTTTGACCAAAACTACACTACCCCTCCTACACCCATCCACAGCTCCCCCAACCTTTCCTCAATTATGACCCAAAAAACTTTCCCCTCCCACTAAGGTTCGATGCGACGGTTTTCTTTCCGACCAAAAGAAATTGACCATCGATGCATCGTCAGCACATATTCCCCCCACTCATAGTTTTAAGCTAGCTAGTTTGATCCGCGGATTCTAGGATTCTAGCAAGACACTTACTCGGGAACCCGGCCGCGAGATAGACGTTTCTCCGCATAGCAACCTACCGTCAATTTATCGCATACTATACACTCATATGCTAAGTCAACCAACATCAAGAATTCAATAAAGTGTTAACCCATCTTAACGAACCCACTGAGTAAGTCTATTTGTCGGGCGACAGCCAAGAACACTGCGGTACGGGCCCACTTGAATTCTAAATTTACTCTTGATCTTCCGTTAGGCCCTACGAGTGTGACAACGCCTCGTATCCCTTATCTTTCTCGACCCCACGAGTGTGACCACGCCTCGTGTCCTTTATTACCCTCATATCCTCTCAGTCCAAATCTTACTGGCACGATTACGCCTCATTCTCCCCCACTCTTGTCTCTTATCTAGTTAGGGCCGACCCCCGTTTGCAGTAGAGATTCCTGCAATCAACAAATTTCTTGTAGTAGGATCCTGGGAAGACTGAGCTTACCTCAGCCTGAAATAGGAACATTACAGGTTTATACAGTGGCGAGCATACATGGATACATGTTCATCACTTTTCAGTTTAAACGCCTGTAAAATCTTCAAAAATGACTCAATCCTTGTGATTTTTTTTGTTATATATTCCTTAATTATATGAAAACGAAATAAAACAATAATTTAAATTAAAAGAGATCGGGTTCAGTTAGAGTTTTTAGTTTTTTCAAAAAAAGTCCATGTATCCACTTTTGCACGTTTTGCAATTTCTTAATTTAGAAATTTTTTATAAATATTTGGTCCAAACGCCATACGTTTTATTACATTATTAATGCGTTTTGGTATACCCTCGACTAAATTTTGAATGTGTTCTCGAGGGATCATGCGTAACTCCGTCTGTAGGCGCTCCCACAGCTCATCCAATCTCTTTGGTGCAGATTTGTACCTTGCCAAACGTTTTTTAAGCAGAGCCCACAGATTTTCAACGGGATTCAAGTCTGAGCATTGAGCAGGCCACCGCATTAAGTGAAAACTCTAATTACACTAGTCGACACGACTTTTCCGCTGTCTCCAAAAATGACTTTTTCTGATAGATTTGGATGTTTAAAAATTTTGAAGAATGTTTTTTTTTTTTTCATGGAGTAGTTTTTTTTTAAAGAATTTTTTAAAAATCTGGTATTTTTTGTCATAGGTAGTGCTTATATTTTTCACATAACTCTCGTTTCATACAACTGGTTGTATTGAACTTTGCAGTTAAAAAATGCTGATAAATGCAGCTATAAATCCGACTCAGACACTTTGTAGCAAAAACTTAACGTCTGGCAGATATTAAGCTTCCAAATTGAAATTTCATCATTTTTTTCGGTATTTTTTATCCGAAGTTTTGACTTTGAAACTTCTGGAAAAATCGAAAAAAAAATAAATGAATGCCTTGATTTTTAGTTTTAGATAGACACACTAATTACGCGTCGTTTAAGGTATCGCTTATAAAAATATAAAATCAAACGGCTAAGTTATAGCCGTTTGACCAAAACGACCCAAATCTCATTTTATCTGAAAAAATACCGTCCGGTACGTTTTTGGTCCAACTTCCAAAATGGGAATGCAAAAAACAAAAAGGACCTGTAATTTTGGTTTTACCGAGTCTTAGGTATTTATATATATCGGATATATATCCTACCTGGTCATATTTATTTGGGGTGTAAATGTTGTGGACAGTTTTATTCCTTATTCCTTATACCTAAGCCTTGGTGAGGATAAATATACATCAATACCTGTTACGGTCAAATGTTGACCTTTTTCCTTCACAGGTGCTGGTCCCGCAGATATTTGACCTTTCTTCTTCAAGCTATTCATAAAAAACTCTGTACCTATAGTATCCCTGCCTCAGTGTAGTTCTGACTTCCAGCAGAATACGATCGTGTGTTTTCGAAAAATACCACTTGTTTCTAATTGAAATGGACAACTCAAGCCGGTGCTGGTGCTGCTTCATGTGCTGGCCCCCAAATTCGAAAACTACTAAAAGATGGTGGATTTGAAAATATTTTATCTACGAATGAAAAAGCAGCCTGGAACTCGTTCCGACTGGTTACAACAAATTTTCTTGGTAACAGAAAGATGATTACGTTAATATCGTTCAAGACCTACTTAAGAATTATGAACAAATTGGAGCCAACATTTCACTCAAAAACCATTTCCTGCACTCCCACTTAGACTTTTTCCGCCAAACCTTGGGGATGTTAGTGATGAACACGGAGAGAGATTTCACCAACAATTAAAAGCTATGGAACGACGGTATCAAGGTGTTTGGAATGAGAATATGTTGGGCGACTATGTGTGGACTCTCATAAAAGAATCTGACTTAAATGACAAAAGAAGACAGACAAACCATTTTAAAAATAGTAACCAGCAATAACAATAAAAATATTTCAGTATCATAACACTTAAATAAATTCAAGTATTTTTCGGTATTTTTTCCGATAAAATGAGATTTGGGTCGTTTTGGTCAAACGGTTATAACTTAGCCGTTTGATTTTATATTTTTATAAGCGATACCTTAAACGACGCGTAATTAATGTGTCTATCTAAAACCAATTTTTCCAGAAGTTTCAAAGTCAAAATTTCGGGTAAAAAATACCGAAAAAAATGACGAAATTTCAATTTGGAAGCTTAATATCTGCCAGACGTTAAGTTTCTGCTACAAAGTGTCTGAGTCGGATTTATAGCTGCATTTATCAGCATTTTTTAACTGTAAAGTTCAATACAACCAGTTGTATGAAACGAGAGTTATGTGAAAAATAGAAGCACTACCTATGACAAAAAATACCAGATTTTTTAAAAATTCTTAAAAAAAAACTACTCCATGAAAAAAAAACCATAATTCTTAAAAAAATTTTAAATCTCCCAATCTATTAGAAAAAGTCATTTTTGGAGACAGCGGAAAAAAAAAGTTGAAATTTGTCGAGTAGTGTTATTCAGGCAAATTTTCAAGTTTTTGGCCGTGTGCTTCGGATCTCCGTCTTGCTAGAAAGAGATCTCCTCTATGGGGTAGGCACATTTGTCGATCAAATTTTGTAAATTGTTCTTCAAAATATGAAGATAATCTTCTTTCTTCATTATTCTATCCATTTTAAGCAATGGGGCAACGTTCCACCAAGTGAGGCAGCCCCACACCATAATACTGCCTCCCCCATGCTTTATTGTTTCCTTGACCTGATGCTTTTTCAGCTTTTCGTTTGGGCGGTGACAGTAATACCCCTTGCATTCAGATTGAAAACTGTTTATTTTGGTCTCACCTGACCAAATTACCTTCGTCCAATCTTCCATGCTCCAGTTCATGTGCTCCTTGCCAAATTTAAGACGTATAGAGACGTTTTTCTCGGACGGGTCAGGATTTTTCTGCTTAACTGCCACTGTTTGGCCGATCCTGTGCAGAGCTCTTCGTGCCGACCACTCGCTTACGTGCTTGTTTATAGCCGCTGTAGCTTGTTTAGGTGTTGTCTTCTTCGTGGTGGTCATTACATGCTCCATATCACGAACATCCCTGTCTGTAAGCAGACGTGGTCGTGATTTTGACGTTACCGATTCGACAAAATTTCGTCTTTTTCGAGCTTGTAGAACAGTTAGGAGACAAATTCCAAGAATTTCCGTACTCATTTCTTATTTTCCGTCATTTCCAATACTTGGTTTTCCTCATTTGTAAAGATTTTACTCATTTTGAGTTAAATATGTGGTTTGATGAAAAATTCGCGGATATTATAATAAAGGGCAATCAATTTGTCTACTATTGTTAGCGAATCAATGTCTAATTGCACGATAACAATATATTTTTGGGAAATCCCATGATTGTGTTACAAAAAGCTTCAAAATAAGTGTTCCAAATATAAAAAAACAAAACGTGCAAAAGTGGATACATTGACTTTTTTTGAAAAAACTAAAAACTCTAACTGAACCCGATCTCTTTTAATTTAAATTATTGTTTTATTTCATTTTCATATAATTAAGGAATATATAACAAAAAAAATCACAAGGATTGAGTCATTTTTGAAGATTTTACAGGCGTTTAAACTGAAAAGTGATGAACATGTATCCATGTATGCTCGCCACTGTATATGCTGGTCTGCGTATGTAGATGGGTAAAATATGTATGTTCGGATGTGCAAGAATATGCAGTTTTATGTGTATATAGTTCGGTATATATATATGATGCGCAAGGATATGCGGTTGGGATATATATGGATGTAGGTGCGTTTAATTGCGGACTAGTACATATATGTATGTACATGTATAGACGCAAGAATATGCAGCCAATATGTATGTATATATGTATGCGGATATGGATAAATGCGGTCAAGAATATGCAGTTATATATATATGGACGTAGGTGCGTTTAAGTGCGGATTAGTACATATACTTATATATGTATATGCAGATGCAAGAATATGCAGCCAATATATAGGTATATATGTATGCGGATATGGACTAATGCGGACACGAATATGCAGTTCAATATAGACGGATGTAGGTGCGTGTAATTGCGGATTAGTGCATATATACATATATAGATGCAAGAAAATGCAGCTAATACATATGTATATATATGCGGATCTGGACAGATGCGGACAAGAATATGCCGTTAAATCTGGTGTGTGGGTGTACTGATGTACGTAGTTAGGAGGAGCGGAAGATCGGAGAACGGACAGACTAGCCGTTTGGCATTGGACGGAAAACCCAAAATCGTACTTATCTTAATAGAGCGATCCGCCTATGCTTTCTGGGGTGCGCTCCTTCTTGTTGGGGAAGATCCGGTTCGAAGGACCAACGTTTGTAGGGTGCGGATCACCAGGTATTCACAACGCCTTGCTTTCCTTCACTTCACTTGTTGTTCACAGTCCCAAGCCAGGCACTAATTCACTTCAGTGTATTTTCGTAATTAATATGTAGTTTATTCTTCAGTATATAATTATATCAGCTAATGTTCACTTAATGTACATATGTAAGTAGTCGAAAGCGTATGGATATATACCGAACAAGACGTCGAACGATCGAAACGGGGTTGGTAACGCAACTCAACTCCCGCTCAAGCTAGTGGCTACGAGAGCGAGTCGGGCGCGGAGCGCTCTCCACATTGCGCTGCGGAAGTTTGCGGCTGTCCTGAACAATTGGAATTTCTCGATGACTTGTATACGTGAATCATTGTGCACCATTGTCGTAAACATCGAGTGGAATTCTGGACAGTGCCGTGCCGTGGAATGCGCAGTATTAACCGTGCGAGAAACCGCCAACTCCCGTGACAGCTTGGAACTGACCTTGATGTAAATATTGGCGAAGTCCAGTTGTGCGTCATTGGCTAACTGCAGTAAGTCTAGCCTTTCAAGGCTCGTTCGAGCGGCACTAAAATCCGCATTCATTTGCTCGATCTGCTCTATGCGAGCTCGAAGCTCCGTTTCATCCAGATCAGCCAGCTCTTCCTTGGTGAGAAAACAGTCCATGGCATTTAATTGACGCGCGATTGCCTCCGCCTCTTGCCTATAAAAATCAATGTCACTAGGCATTACCGCGTTCGCGATATTATTTGGCTCAGGTTCTGCCAGTTTGGGGTTTTTCAAGATACGAGAGAAAAAGACACCCTGTGTACGTATAAAACGAAAACCGCAATAACCGCAAATAAAGGGATTACAGCTAATCGATGTAGCTGTGCGAGCTGTCCGACTCCGCTTTGTGCTGCGTTCGTATGTGTTGGTTAGTTCACTGCACTAACCAATGCACTGCACTGAACTGCCGCGACGAAAAACTGTAAAGCCAGCAACGGTGTAAATATGTATTTAGGTTTTGGCACCGAATTGTGCGCAAAACGCCGACAATATTTTTGAGGCTTTCGAATGCTATGTATGCTATATATTTGACTCCGCTATTCAGACGATCACGTCGGGGTCACCAAAATTGTATGTGGGGATAATGCTTTTTATCCCCGATCGGCCGAATAATTATTTCAAATAAATAAAACGCGGCGCAGAAATAAAATTGCAAATGTTCTTTTAATGATGTCAGAACGGTGAGTGGCCCTTGCTTGCCCTTCTTATTTCGAGCATTGCTGCTCCGATCGCTGGGCGCAGCTTCGCTCGGCAAACATAGATAACATAGATAAAAGAGCAGAGCGAGCTTTGAAAGAGCGTTTAGTAGGGCAAGCAAGCGCAAAAATTTTCAATAACAATTTTGTTTATTTGTGGCTATTTGGCAAGCCACTATTCGGCGGGGGTCTGCTCCGAACATCATTACAGGAAGTAAGTAATGTTAAGTAAGAAATATAGTTCGAATCGAGAACACGCGTTTCTCATGCACATATCATTCATTTCATTCGAAATTTTTAGCACCTCGTCCTCCTTCCTTCCTCGCCGTTTGGAGTCTGCGCCATATTTCTCGATATGAGAATTTCCATTCTGGCATTGCGTTACGTTCGTAAGAAAAAGTATATATGTACATACATATATGAGCTTGCGATTTATGCAATTTATTATATGTTCGTAAAAGGCACGAACTAAATTTTGGGCAAAATATAATATTTTAAAAAATTAAGTCAAATCATTTTTGGAATATTATACATGTTTTTTGTTTTTGCTTTGTTTGCATATGCTTTTTACATCTGCTTCTACTTTTCTACATGTATAACGACATATTTGAGACGTGTTTGCGACAGAGAGAGAGGGAATGAGTCAGCGCTTGGCAGGCGTTGCGTAGCCACTGAAATCCAACCTGATCCATATTCGGAAATCTGGTAGATATGGTAATTTTCCTTTGATTCTGCGTTTTTGGTTTTCTTTTATCTTAAAAATTGTGGATTCCACAGATTTTTGTCCTTTGTGGCGGCAAAGGGCGTGTCAAAATTTTGAAATACTTTTGTACTGAGGTGATATCACAGGAGTTTGGATAGAAAGTTTGGTTGTTCTAACTCTTATAGTCTCTGAGATCTAGGCACTCATTTGGACGAAAAGGCAAAGCAGACAGGGTCGCGTGTGAGAGAGAGCGAGAGGGAACGATGAATTTCGGAATGGTTTTCTTCATTGTAGCTGTAATAATGTTCCAATCTGATTCAGATTCAACACTCTAATAAAAATGGTCATTCCCTATGATTCTGCGTTTTTACTTTTCTCGTATTTTCAAAATTGTGTACGCCACAGACTTTCGTCCTTTGTGGGGGCGGAAGGGGGCGGCGCGAAATTTTTCAACACATTTGGAGTAGTGTGATCACACAGGAGACTAGACACAAAATTTTGTTGCTCTAGCTTTAATAGTCTCTGAGATATAGGCGCTAATGAAGACGGACAGACGGACGGACAGACAGACATGGCTATATCGACTGGCTATATATGTGACGTTTTTACTTTTTATACCCGGTACTCGAAGAGTATAGGGGTAATTAGATTTGTGGGGATAACGGTTGTGTGTAACGCCCAGAAGGAAGCGTTTCCGACCCCATAAAGTATATATATTCTTAATCAGCATCAATAGCCGTGTCGATATAGCCATGTCTGTCTGTCTGTCCGTCTTCATTAGCGCCTAAATCTCAGAGACTATTATAGCTAGAGCAACCAAATTTTGTATCCAGTCTCCTGTGTTATCATATTACTCCATATACATTTCATAATTTCGCCCCGCCCCCTTCCGCCCCCACAAAAGACGAAAGTCTGTGGCATACACAATTTTGAAGATACAAGAAAGCTAGATACGCAGAATCATAGAGAATTACTATTTCTATCAGAATGTTGAACTTGGATCAGATTGGATCATTATTTTAGCCACAATGAAGAAAACCATTTCGAAAGTCATCGTTCCCTCTCGCTCTCTCTCACACGCGACCCTGTATGTTTTGCCTATTCGTCCAAATGAGTGCCTAGTTCTAAGAGACTATAAGAGCTAGCGCAACCAAACTTTCTGGCCAAGCTCCTGTGATATCACTTCAGCACAAGTTTATTTCAAAATGTTGCCACGCCCCATACCGCCCCCACAAAGGAAAAAAATCTGTCGAATTCAAAATTTTTCAGATAAAAGGAAACCAAAAACGCAGACTCATGGAAAATGACCGGGTCTACCAGACTGCCGAATCTGGATCAGGTCGGATCATTATTATGGACAGAAGGAACGAAATAAAATTTTAGCGGCTACGCAAAGCCTGAAAGGCGCTTATTCATTCTCTCTCTCTTTTTGCAAACTATTGTTCGTCTCGAATATGTAGTTATACATGTACATGTAGAAATGTAGAAGCAGATGTCAAAAGCATATGCAAACATGCATAAAAATTCCAAAAATTTGACTTCATTTTTTGAAAAATTAGTTTTTGCCCAAAATTTAATTCGTCCCTTTTGCGAACATATAATAAATTGCATAAATCGTAATCTCATATTTGTATGTTCATATATACTGACTGAGTACCGGGTATAAAGTACAGCCGCGGCTCACAAAGTTCCCCCTCGTGTAGTTTAATAATTATGAACCTTGTTTAATTTTTAAAAAATATTTAGCTCATAAATTACAGTCCTTGTTTAAAATAGTTTAAGTTTTTAAATGCAATCGTTTCTTTCATTTGTTCTTTCACTGTACTATTTTAATTTAAAACTCTAAACGACCTCTAAACGAATGAAAGTTGGACAATGCAATGGACAATGGACAATGCCAATGAAAATTGTATTTTCATTTCTTTGGTTAAATGCTTTCTATTAGATATAGAAGATACACACATGTTTTTTTTTTACCTTGGGAGCAAAAGCGGTCAAATGGTTCGCTGGCATGAGCGGTGTTGCTCCCCCCAAACCAGTGTGTAAAAGACCTGCCGAACTGTAACCCGTATAGTCGCCAGGAGGTAATCCAATACCAGCACGATAAAACTGAGGGTCAACGGTCGTAAGTTTGGGAATGTCTTTATGTGCACATGCATTCTGACATACTTTGCGTGTTTGCAAGTGTGTATTAGCGCACAACTGATATTTGGGCTTTCTCAACTTTGTTTTGACATTTGTGCTCGCGCTCACTTTAGCATTTTTACAGTTGACACTTTTTGAAGACGCTATCCATACAATACCAGATGGCGTACGTGCCTCGATCGATATGTGGAAATAGCGGATGTACGTGCCTAGATCGATATGTGGGAAAGGCGGCTTTTGATGAAAGGCTTCCGCTGCGTATGATCGGTGTTGCAGTACTTGAGGGTGGCTAAGAATGTGGGCCTCGGTTTTATGATCGGTTCTGATTAGTGAGCTAGGATGGCGTGATTCTTAGGAATCGATTAGAAATTGATCTCTGGAGGGTGACGTGATTCTACGCGGCTGAATACGCGGCATCTATTGTTTTATGTTCGACTCCTAGCTTTGGGTGTTTGTTTACATTGCCGGCTATCGGCTACTAGTGGTCCACTTCGAGCGTGGGATTGTTTATGGGATTCGAAGCTGCGGGTGTTGGATTATTTATACTATGGTGTAGGGTAACGGACATAGATAAAGGGTATGCGGAGCATGGGCTATAGATATGTCACTATCTAATATATAAAATTCTCGTGTCACAATGTTTGTCTTCGTACTCCTCCGAAACGGCTTGACCGATTCTCATGAAATTTTTTGAGTATATTGAGTAGGTCTGAGAGTCGACCAACATCTATTTTTCATACCCCTTAGTGATAAGGGTTGTTTACCATAAATATTTTAACATTTTACAATTAATGTTGTCAAGTTTTTGACACATCTTTCTTTAATTTCATTTTAACATTTTACAATTAATGCTGTCAAGTTTTTGACATTACCGAAAAAATATTTTTGCTATAATTTCATAAATTAAAACCAATTATTTCAAAACTGCGTGAGCAATGCCAAGAAAACGCAAAGGGGCTGATTTGAGCCATAATACAAGTACAACCAGAAACAAGAGAAATATAAGATCCGAAAGAACTGAAGAAGAAATCCAGCAACAAAATACTGATGTACGTGTGAGCATGGCGCAATTGCGTCAAGAACAATCGCAATGAAGTGATAAGATTACAACAACGACGCCGATTCACAGCCAATAGACGCAGAACAAACAAACAGCAACGCCAACAGGTACACCGAGCATTTACATCTGATTCATTCCTGCGGCTAGCATTCCAGGATGAGCCTGATATGGAATATTATGCCCATACAAAAGTGGTGATTGGTGCTATGGACAAGGAATGTTCAAATTGTCATGCTCTTAAATTTAAAAACGAGCCAGCTGGGATGTGTTGCGCGTCAGGAAAAGTTCAACTACCCGATATTGAAACACCACCGGAACCATTGAACGGTTTACTTATCGGCACGGATCCAGATTCTAACGTGTTCTTGAAGTCCATTCGAACATTCAATTCATGCTTTCAAATGACATCGTTCGGAGCAACAGAAATAGTTCGAAATACTAATTCATTTCCCCATTTAAAATTAGAGGCCAAGTTTATCATAAAATAGGCTCATTACTGCCAATGCCAAACGAAGCACATACATTTTTACAAATCTACTTTATGGGCGGCGAGGATTCCGGAAGCGCACTTGCCAATCGTGTGAATGCACGTTGTGACTATAATAACCTTGATTCATTTTTTGCCAAACGCATCGTGGGCGAACTGGACGCTCTACTGAATGAGCACAATGAATTGTTGAAAATATTCAAATCACAAATGCATAAATTACAAAACGATAACCACGCTATTGTCATTAATCATGATAAAACACCAGCTGGAGAACATATTCGTAGATTTAATGCACATGTTGTTGACGACGTTGCGGGAATTATGGTTGGCGATTGTACAGGCGCACGAGAAATTGTGGTTCGTAGAAGGAGTAATAATCTTCAGTTCATTGCTGATACACATCGTTCATATGATGCTCTCCAATATCCGCTAATGTTCTGGAAGGGACAAGACGGATACTGCATAAATATCAAACAACGCGATCCCGTATCAGGTACTTCATTCATTTTAAACTTGAATACCTACGGATGCGCCAATTCAATTAAAACGTATTCAGTTTCCAATTCGATTGGCATTTGCCATGACCATCAATAAATCCCAAGGCCAAACGATGTCGGTTTGTGGCGTAGATTTAAGCACGCCATGTTTTTCACACGGACAATTATACGTAGCATGCTCTCGAGTGGGTAAACCATCAAGTTTGTTTGTGTTAGCTAAAGATGGGCTAACAAAAAATATTGTTCACGCTGTAGCATTAAGAGACTGATATTTTTTTATGTATATATGTATATATTACAGAAATAAATTATAATAAATTAATAAATATAGTGCTCGGCGTTTGTTATTTCGATATTCCCTTATCGTTCACAGCATTACACACCTATTTCGTGCATATACCACATCCTTACACACTTAAAATAGATTAGTTATTTTCTGTCGGCACTAGAAAGTACATAGAAATTATTTATATGGCAAAATAGCGTTTGCCGGGTCAGCTAGTATATATATATATATATATATATAGAGTTAACTGAATCTACCACTGGATGGAGCGGACTCTGCATTATTGTCGAATAAGCAGTTTTCGTCATCGCGCCGATCGCGATCCGGCGCGATCCGGATGCCGGCCGTCAACAAACACCACACAAGAGGCGCTGGGTCAGCACTTTGGCTGGATAGCAACCGGCGTCGTGGCCGGCAGCGTAGGGATTGCCTTTAGGAGTTTAGGATACTTAAGTTTAGTCTTAAGCGGTCAGCCGAGTGGCAGAAACACATTCGTTCTAGCCTTGCGGGCCTTTATTACTCACATTATAACCTCTTTGTACTTAATTCAATCTTAAACAGTTTAATACCAATAAAGATTGCAAACAAATCCATACTTGTGTTAAATTAAATAATTACTGGCGCCCAACGCGATCGGACCCAGCCCGAGAATCAATTAGCGCGCAGACAACGCCCGCTAAGTGACAAGTGCAAACAAAAGAACAAGTTATAAAATATCAGCATAGAGCGCGGAGACAACGCCCGCTCAAAAAGTGCAAAGGATTGGTTCAATCAACAAAAAGTGAACAAAAGAACAAGTTATTAAATATCAGCATAGAGCTCAATATAAAAAAGTAAAAGAAAAAAGGCGAAAACATAAAGCCACTCTAACAAAAGAGCGCGGAGACAACGCCCGCTCCAAGATTAGAAAATCGCAAACTGCGTCCGCGGCAGATCTACAAAGAGATCGCTGCACTTAGAAACTCATAGAGTATAAACAAAGGCAATTAATTAACCCAAAAAACTGTTACACCAAAGCGGACGGCTTTGGGCAGCAGCGAAGATAGACAAGGAAGAATCAACACCAACAAGACTGGAGAGTGTTACGGAACAACATCCACAGAGGATAGATTAACACAACCAAGAGCATAGCCAAACAAGAGGAACATGTAAGTGAAACCCTTTTTCAATAATCGCCAAATTAAAATAAAGTAAATACGTATAGAATATTACTTAGAGTGAAACATCATTCGAAAAAAAAATAAAACGAAAACAAAAAGAACAAAAAGAAAAGAAACAAACAAATAAAACGTTCTTGTACCAAAACGTTTAAGCGTCAAAATTTCTCAGAATATTTTCTCTTCCCCTTCCCCCTTTTGTCGCGATAAGTGTAAGTGGGAAACGTAGCACCGCGCCACAAATACATCGTTGGGGGCGGACAATAAAAAATCTGTGTTTGAGGGAGCTCGAATTTGACTCTTAAAATAAACAAACAATAACAGCGACAATAACAAGACAAAGACAGAAATAAGTGGTAGGGGAAAAACTGAAAGGAATTTGTATGTCCATTAAAAATAACATCAACGAATTAGAAGAGTTGTTCGGAGAACTCAATTTAGACTTTCAAATTGGACCAGAGGAAATAGTAGAAATAATGAATGCGGAACAAATCGAAGCCGCCATATCTGCGGCGGTCAGCGCTGCGTTGGCTACGCAGAGAACACACTTTGAGGAACGCTTGCAAGTGGTAACTGATCAACTGCAGGATTTTAGAGTTCAGGCCCCCGTGGCCCAGGCCTACGAGCCGATTACCTATAACGAAAACATACCTTGCGAGGTGACTCTGGATGCGGTTAAGACGCTGCCAGAGTTCCATGGGGCCCAGGAACAGTACGTCTCCTGGCGCCAGGCAGCAAAGGCTTCCTATAAACAATATGAGGGGTATGTAGGTAGCTCAAAACATTACCAAGCGGTCCTCATAATCAGGAATAAGATTAGAGGCTCCGCTGAGTCACTCTTATCATCATTCAATACAGTGTTGAACTTTGAGGCAATCATCAATCGCCTCGATTTCACGTATTCGGACAAGCGTCCACTGCACCTGCTAGAACAAGAGCTTGCCACGCTCCGACAGGGTGGCATGTCCATAACTCAATTCTATGCAGAGGACAAACAAGACAATCATGTCACAAGACGCCGCACAGGCGCAATACATTAATGAAAAGTATAGAGCCGACGCTCTCCGTGTCTTCATTTCAGGCCTAAGAAGAGGCGTCACTGACACACTGTTTGCGGCGCAGCCTAAAGATTTGCCATCAGCTCTAGCTTTGGCGCAAGAAATTGAGGCTAATCATGATAGGCACGACTTTGCGGCGAATTACGCAAGAGTGATAGAAAACAAGGGCCAGATTAGAAATAGATACAAACAGGGTGGGCAAAATGAGCCCGATCACTACAAAAGACAATCAAAAAACCCTTTCTCCACGAATAACCAGGGCACTTACCAAACAAATGGTCACCGTGGCCAAGATAAGGTGGAAATGATGGATGTCGACCCATCTTCCTCTAAACTCCGTCAACCGACTAACTTTCAATAGCAACTGGAATCCAGTTCAGGCCCACCGGCTGGTACAAACCGTATTATCGGGCACCAACAGGGTGCGTTCAAGAGGCCGGCTGCATCCCAGAGACTCTCCGACCAGCGCAGACAGCGGGTTAATCACATCGCTCAGGAGGACCCAGATCAGCATGAACAAAAATACGATCAGTTGGCATCTGAGGCGGTGGAGGAGATCGATAAGGATAACAATCCGGGATACGAAAGTGATACTGTTAATTTTTTAGGGGAGAATCCCTGCTCCCGTTCGTCAAGCGAACAGTAGCGGGGAGAGAAGTAAACATCTTAATAGATACTGGGGCTGCGAAAAATTACATAAAGCCACTAAAAGAACTTCAGGCAATTGTCCCTGTAGAAGCCCCATTCATTGTAAAGTCCCATCACGGCTTTAACAAAGTTAATCAAAAATGTTTCTTAAACATGCTCGGCATTAAAAGCCCGTATTTTATCTTGCCAGAGCTATCAACTTTTGATGGCATCGTAGGGCTTGACACACTGACCAAAGCTGGCGTCAATATAAACTTGGAAACAAAGAAACTGCCCCAGCGTCAACTTCATGAAAATAGACGATATCGAAGTTCCACCAGCAGTGAGGAACGAATTTTTCAAAATGTTGTCCAACCGTATAAAGGCATTTGCAGATCCAACTGAAATGCTGCCCTTTAATACGGCAACAGTAGCCACAATTAGGATCGTGGATGAGGAACCGATCTACTCAAAGATGTGCCCTTTTCCTGTAGGGGCCACTGACTTCGTCAATGACGAAGTGAAAGACCTTTTGAGGAACAAGATCATTCGGCCATCCAGGTCTCCGTACAACAACCCCATATGGGTTGTCGGAAAAAAAGGCACTGACAGTTCGGGTTCAAGCAAAAAACGGCTAGTCATAGACTTCCGCAAGCTTAACTCAAAGACCATACCAGACAAATACCCGATGCCTTGTATCTCCATGATACTTTCTAATTTGGGGAAGGCAAGATACTTTACTACCCTTGACCTAAAGTCAGGGTACCACCAAATCACGCTAGCTGAACGCGATCGCGAAAAGACATAATTTTCGGTAAACGGAGGTAAATATGAATTTTACCGGCTGCCATTCGGCCTCAGGAATGCATCAAGCATTTTTCAACGGGCCATTGACGACGTATTGCGGCAGCATATCGGCAAGATATGTTATGTGTACGTTGATGATGTCATCGTGTTTTCAAGGAGTGAGTCGGATCATGTCAGAGACATTGACACCGTGCTCAGCAGCCTCCACGACGCAAACATGAGGGTGTCAAAGGAGGATTCCCGATTCTTCAAGGGACAAGTGGAATTCCTTGGTTTTGTGGTATCAACTGAGGGCACAAGAACAAGCCTTATCGGGCTGCCATTCAGGAGTTTAGACAACCCTCTACCCTGTTTGCGGTAAGATCATTCTTGGGTCTTGCCAGCTACTACAGGTGTTTCATAAAGGACTGCGCTCAGATAGCAAGGCCAATCTCCAGTATTTTGAAAGGAGAAAACGGTAATCAGCAAGCAACGCTCGAAGTCTGTTGCTATACAGTTTGACGAGGTACAAAAGCAAGCCTTTGATAAACTTAGGAATATTTTGGCGTCGGAAGACGTTATTCTCCACTACCCAGACTTTAACCAGCCATTCGACCTAACCACTGATGCCTCAGCCAGTGGCATTGGGGCGGTGCTGTCGCAAGGCAACAGACCCATAACCATGATTTCTAGGACTCTGAAGGACAGGGAGCTAAACTACGCAACCAATGAAAGAGAACTGTTGGCCATAATTTGGGCCCTAGATTCGCTTCGTCACTACCTATATGGAAAGAGTGACATTAACATCTACACAGACCATCAACCATTGATCGCAGTCTCGGATAGAAATCCCAATTCCAAAATAAAACGTTGGAAAGCGAGAATTGATGAGTGTGGCGCGAGAGTCTTATACAAACCAGGCAGGGACAACCATGTAGCGGATGCGCTGTCGAGGCAAAATATTAATGCCTTAGAGAGCCAAAGTCGATCCGACGCAGCTACAATTCACAGTGAAGCCTCGCTTACTTATGTAATTGAGGCCACAGACAAACCAGTGAACTGCTTCAGGAATCAAATAATCCTGGAAGAGGCAGACACCCCCTCGAAGCAGCTTCACATTCTCTTCGCTGAAAAAACCCGTCACAAAATTGATTTTGTCAGTCGGGACACACTTCTTGCTTCCATCAAAGAGGTGGTAAAGCCTGGGGTCGTTAACGCCATCTATTGCACTCTACCGATTTGTGAAAGCCTTTCCGGACACAAAGTTTCGGTATTGTAAGACCCTAGTAACAGACATTACAAACGATGGGGAACGAAGGGAGATAGTAACCGCCGAGCACAATCGGGCGCACAGGGCAGCCCAGGAGAATGTAAAGCAGGTGCTGCGCGATTACTACTTTCCAAAAATGGAAAGAATCGCATCAGAAGTGGTATCTAACTGCAGGATATGCCAAAAAGCTAAGTATGATAGACACCCCAGAAGGCAAGAATTAGAGGTGACGCCGATACCGGCAAGAGTAGGCGAGTTGATTCATATCGACATTTTTTCCACCGCAGGAAAACACTTCCTAACCGCGATTAACAAATTTTCAAAATTTGCAATAACGCAACAAGTCGCTTCGCGCACAATAACAGACGTTAAAATACCAATTTTGCAGCTGGTGAACATCTTCCCAGCCATAAAGACCATTTATTGTGACAATGAGCCAGCCTTCAGTTCTGAGACCATTCGGTCCTTATTAAAGAACCAATTCAACGTCGATGTAGCAAATGCCCCACCGTTGCACAGCACATCAAACGGACAAGTAGAGCACTTCCACAGCACCTTTTTAGAAATTGCCAGGTGTTTAAAGTTGCAGCGCCAGGTTGACGATACGGTCGAGCTAGTCATTCTAGCGACCATCGAATACAACCGTACCATCCACTCCGTCACAAACAAGACGCCACTGGATGTGGTCCACGCAAATTGCGACCTTGGGGAAGAGATAATGTTGAAACTGGTAAGGGCTCAGCAGGAGCAACTCGATAGAAACAACCCAAACAGACGAAATAGGACCTTCGATGTGGGAGAACATGTCCTAGTAAAAGCTAACAGGAGGTTAGGAAATAAGCTAACTCCCCTCTGCACAGAGCAAATGGTAGAAGCAGATCTAGGGACCACCGTTCTTATTAAAGGGAGGGTGGTCCACAAAGACAATTTGAGGTAGATAAGGAATTGTGCTTAAGAAAAAAGGGTTTTGTAGCGTTAAGTTCAGGTCCTCAAGGACAATTAATAGTAAAAGTAAGAACAACCGTACGACATAATTAATAAGTGCTGTGCCTCTCGTTTCCTATAGGTCTCCCGTTCGATATCTCTACATCATAGCAATCGTACTGCTAACAACCCTGACCGACTCGAAACTGACGGACTATTCACACGCAGACTATATCCCTATAATTGACGGACAAACAGCAATATGGAACGAAACTTTTTATATAAAACATGAACACGAACTTAACGGAATATGAACAGTACATTCAGGAGACAATAGAATTAACGAACATTTTCCCAAAGACACATATGAGAAAAATATTAGAGACAGATACAAAACACCTACTGACACTGACTGCGGCACTGGGAGTTCACCACAGGTATGCGAGGAGCCTGAACATCCTGGAGTCAGCGCTAAAAGTAATCGCAGGGACTCCGGACTTTGATGACTTACATCAATCGAGACAGGTTGAGTACGATCTTATTAAAGCCAACAATAGACAGATAACTATCAACTCGAGAACTCAAACACAAATCAATGCCCTCACCGATACCGTGAACAAATTGCTAAAAGTAAACATAAATGAGGAAATTAACAACTCCCACCTATATGAGAACCTTCTAACCAGAAATATAATTTTGACGCTTGAATTACAGAACATAATGATCGCCACCACTTTGGCAAAAGTAAATATTGTAAATCCAGCTATCATTGACAGTGATGACCTAGAGGCGATTTTGAGAAAAGGTTCCACAGATATCAGCGTAACCCAACTATTGGGCGCTGCAAATGTGAGGGCACTAGCTAATAAGGAACTAATAATTTTGGTAATAGAAGTACCTAGACCTAAGTTTATTTGCAAGAAAATAACCATCTTCCCAGCGCACAAAGGCCTAGCGACCCGGTTACCCGAGCCCATCATAGCAGAATGCGGCAACAAGGTCATCGCCGTCTCATCATGTATGGGGCTCCCATCATTAGCCTTCTGCAAGGAGGCACCAGCGACTAGTTGCGCACAACAGCTGCACTTTGGTACTGTGGCCCACTGCGGTACGCAACCGAATAACCTGCCCCCAATCTTGGAGGTGGACGAAGGTATTGTAGTAATCAATGACGCCATTGCCACCGTGGCCGCCGATGATGGTCCCGAGCGTAACATTGCAGGAACATACCTAGTGACTTTTGACCGGGTCGCCCTCATCAACGGTACAGAGTACACTAGGCCGAGGTTCATACAAACCTTACGATCGGTCCCATACTGTCTACTGTCGTAGGTGTTGCCGTGTGCGCCTTTCTAATCGGCGTTTTCTGGTGGTTGCGACTCAGGCAGAAGAAGGGAAACGCCGTCGCCATTCAACAGATGCTGAGTAACCTGAGCTTGACCGAGGACGGTCAAGTCTTGAAGGGGGGAAGAGTTAACGAGAGTTAACTGAATCTGCCACTGGATGGAGCGGACTCTGCATTATTGTCGAAAAAGCAGTTTTCGTCATCTGTGGGATCGCGATCGGCGCGATCCGGCGCGATTCGGCGCGATCCGGCGCGATTCGGCGCGATTCGGCGCGATCCGGATGCCGGCCGTCAACAAACACCACACAAGAGGCGCTGGGTCAGCACTTTGGCTGGATAGCAACCGGCGTCGTGGCCGGCAGCGTAGGGATTGCCTTTAGGAGTTTAGGATACTTAAGTTTAGTCTTAAGCGGTCAGCCGAGTGGCAGAAACACATTCGTTCTAGCCTTGCGGGCCTTTATTACTCACATTATAACCTCTTTGTACTTAATTCAATCTTAAACAGTTTAATACCAATAAAGATTGCAAACAAATCCATACTTGTGTTAAATTAAATAATTACTGGCGCCCAACGCGATCGGACCCAGCCCGAGAATCAATTAGCGCGCAGACAACGCCCGCTAAGTGACAAGTGCAAACAAAAGAACAAGTTATAAAATATCAGCATAGAGCGCGGAGACAACGCCCGCTCAAAAAGTGCAAAGGATTGGTTCAATCAACAAAAAGTGAACAAAAGAACAAGTTATTAAATATCAGCATAGAGCTCAATATAAAAAAGTAAAAGAAAAAAGGCGAAAACATAAAGCCACTCTAACAAAAGAGCGCGGAGACAACGCCCGCTCCAAGATTAGAAAATCGCAAACTGCGTCCGCGGCAGATCTACAAAGAGATCGCTGCACTTAGAAACTCATAGAGTATAAACAAAGGCAATTAATTAACCCAAAAAACTGTTACACCAAAGCGGACGGCTTTGGGCAGCAGCGAAGATAGACAAGGAAGAATCAACACCAACAAGACTGGAGAGTGTTACGGAACAACATCCACAGAGGATAGATTAACACAACCAAGAGCATAGCCAAACAAGAGGAACATGTAAGTGAAACCCTTTTTCAATAATCGCCAAATTAAAATAAAGTAAATACGTATAGAATATTACTTAGAGTGAAACATCATTCGAAAAAAAAATAAAACGAAAACAAAAAGAACAAAAAGAAAAGAAACAAACAAATAAAACGTTCTTGTACCAAAACGTTTAAGCGTCAAAATTTCTCAGAATATTTTCTCTTCCCCTTCCCCCTTTTGTCGCGATAAGTGTAAGTGGGAAACGTAGCACCGCGCCACAAATACATCGTTGGGGGCGGACAATAAAAAATCTGTGTTTGAGGGAGCTCGAATTTGACTCTTAAAATAAACAAACAATAACAGCGACAATAACAAGACAAAGACAGAAATAAGTGGTAGGGGAAAAACTGAAAGGAATTTGTATGTCCATTAAAAATAACATCAACGAATTAGAAGAGTTGTTCGGAGAACTCAATTTAGACTTTCAAATTGGACCAGAGGAAATAGTAGAAATAATGAATGCGGAACAAATCGAAGCCGCCATATCTGCGGCGGTCAGCGCTGCGTTGGCTACGCAGAGAACACACTTTGAGGAACGCTTGCAAGTGGTAACTGATCAACTGCAGGATTTTAGAGTTCAGGCCCCCGTGGCCCAGGCCTACGAGCCGATTACCTATAACGAAAACATACCTTGCGAGGTGACTCTGGATGCGGTTAAGACGCTGCCAGAGTTCCATGGGGCCCAGGAACAGTACGTCTCCTGGCGCCAGGCAGCAAAGGCTTCCTATAAACAATATGAGGGGTATGTAGGTAGCTCAAAACATTACCAAGCGGTCCTCATAATCAGGAATAAGATTAGAGGCTCCGCTGAGTCACTCTTATCATCATTCAATACAGTGTTGAACTTTGAGGCAATCATCAATCGCCTCGATTTCACGTATTCGGACAAGCGTCCACTGCACCTGCTAGAACAAGAGCTTGCCACGCTCCGACAGGGTGGCATGTCCATAACTCAATTCTATGCAGAGGACAAACAAGACAATCATGTCACAAGACGCCGCACAGGCGCAATACATTAATGAAAAGTATAGAGCCGACGCTCTCCGTGTCTTCATTTCAGGCCTAAGAAGAGGCGTCACTGACACACTGTTTGCGGCGCAGCCTAAAGATTTGCCATCAGCTCTAGCTTTGGCGCAAGAAATTGAGGCTAATCATGATAGGCACGACTTTGCGGCGAATTACGCAAGAGTGATAGAAAACAAGGGCCAGATTAGAAATAGATACAAACAGGGTGGGCAAAATGAGCCCGATCACTACAAAAGACAATCAAAAAACCCTTTCTCCACGAATAACCAGGGCACTTACCAAACAAATGGTCACCGTGGCCAAGATAAGGTGGAAATGATGGATGTCGACCCATCTTCCTCTAAACTCCGTCAACCGACTAACTTTCAATAGCAACTGGAATCCAGTTCAGGCCCACCGGCTGGTACAAACCGTATTATCGGGCACCAACAGGGTGCGTTCAAGAGGCCGGCTGCATCCCAGAGACTCTCCGACCAGCGCAGACAGCGGGTTAATCACATCGCTCAGGAGGACCCAGATCAGCATGAACAAAAATACGATCAGTTGGCATCTGAGGCGGTGGAGGAGATCGATAAGGATAACAATCCGGGATACGAAAGTGATACTGTTAATTTTTTAGGGGAGAATCCCTGCTCCCGTTCGTCAAGCGAACAGTAGCGGGGAGAGAAGTAAACATCTTAATAGATACTGGGGCTGCGAAAAATTACATAAAGCCACTAAAAGAACTTCAGGCAATTGTCCCTGTAGAAGCCCCATTCATTGTAAAGTCCCATCACGGCTTTAACAAAGTTAATCAAAAATGTTTCCTAAACATGCTCGGCATTAAAAGCCCGTATTTTATCTTGCCAGAGCTATCAACTTTTGATGGCATCGTAGGGCTTGACACACTGACCAAAGCTGGCGTCAATATAAACTTGGAAACAAAGAAACTCCACTTCAGGCATGAATCTGAAAAGATCTTATTCCACAAGTGCCCCAGCGTCAACTTCATGAAAATAGACGATATCGAAGTTCCACCAGCAGTGAGGAACGAATTTTTCAAAATGTTGTCCAACCGTATAAAGGCATTTGCAGATCCAACTGAAATGCTGCCCTTTAATACGGCAATAGTAGCCACAATTAGGATCGTGGATGAGGAACCGATCTACTCAAAGATGTGCCCTTTTCCTGTAGGGGCCACTGACTTCGTCAATGACGAAGTGAAAGACCTTTTGAGGAACAAGATCATTCGGCCATCCAGGTCTCCGTACAACAACCCCATATGGGTTGTCGGAAAAAAAGGCACTGACAGTTCGGGTTCAAGCAAAAAACGGCTAGTCATAGACTTCCGCAAGCTTAACTCAAAGACCATACCAGACAAATACCCGATGCCTTGTATCTCCATGATACTTTCTAATTTGGGGAAGGCAAGATACTTTACTACCCTTGACCTAAAGTCAGGGTACCACCAAATCACGCTAGCTGAACGCGATCGCGAAAAGACATAATTTTCGGTAAACGGAGGTAAATATGAATTTTACCGGCTGCCATTCGGCCTCAGGAATGCATCAAGCATTTTTCAACGGGCCATTGACGACGTATTGCGGCAGCATATCGGCAAGATATGTTATGTGTACGTTGATGATGTCATCGTGTTTTCAAGGAGTGAGTCGGATCATGTCAGAGACATTGACACCGTGCTCATCAGCCTCCACGACGCAAACATGAGGGTGTCAAAGGAGAAGTCCCGATTCTTCAAGGGACAAGTGGAATTCCTTGGTTTTGTGGTATCAACTGAGGGCACAAGAACAAGCCTTATCGGGCTGCCATTCAGGAGTTTAGACAACCCTCTACCCTGTTTGCGGTAAGATCATTCTTGGGTCTTGCCAGCTACTACAGGTGTTTCATAAAGGACTGCGCTCAGATAGCAAGGCCAATCTCCAGTATTTTGAAAGGAGAAAACGGTAATCAGCAAGCAACGCTCGAAGTCTGTTCCTATACAGTTTGACGAGGTACAAAAGCAAGCCTTTGATAAACTTAGGAATATTTTGGCGTCGGAAGACGTTATTCTCCACTACCCAGACTTTAACCAGCCATTCGACCTAACCACTGATGCCTCAGCCAGTGGCATTGGGGCGGTGCTGTCGCAAGGCAACAGACCCATAACCATGATTTCTAGGACTCTGAAGGACAGGGAGCTAAACTACGCAACCAATGAAAGAGAACTGTTGGCCATAATTTGGGCCCTAGATTCGCTTCGTCACTACCTATATGGAAAGAGTGACATTAACATCTACACAGACCATCAACCATTGATCGCAGTCTCGGATAGAAATCCCAATTCCAAAATAAAACGTTGGAAAGCGAGAATTGATGAGTGTGGCGCGAGAGTCTTATACAAACCAGGCAGGGACAACCATGTAGCGGATGCGCTGTCGAGGCAAAATATTAATGCCTTAGAGAGCCAAAGTCGATCCGACGCAGCTACAATTCACAGTGAAGCCTCGCTTACTTATGTAATTGAGGCCACAGACAAACCAGTGAACTGCTTCAGGAATCAAATAATCCTGGAAGAGGCAGACACCCCCTCGAAGCAGCTTCACATTCTCTTCGCTGAAAAAACCCGTCACACCATCAAAGAGGTGGTAAAGCCTGGGGTCGTTAACGCCATCTATTGCACTCTACCGATTTGTGAAAGCCTTTCCGGACACAAAGTTTCGGTATTGTAAGACCCTAGTAACAGACATTACAAACGATGGGGAACGAAGGGAGATAGTAACCGCCGAGCACAATCGGGCGCACAGGGCAGCCCAGGAGAATGTAAAGCAGGTGCTGCGCGATTACTACTTTCCAAAAATGGAAAGAATCGCATCAGAAGTGGTATCTAACTGCAGGATATGCCAAAAAGCTAAGTATGATAGACACCCCAGAAGGCAAGAATTAGAGGTGACGCCGATACCGGCAAGAGTAGGCGAGTTGATTCATATCGACATTTTTTCCACCGCAGGAAAACACTTCCTAACCGCGATTGACAAATTTTCAAAATTTGCAATAACGCAACAAGTCGCTTCACGCACAATAACAGACGTTAAAATACCAATTTTGCAGCTGGTGAACATCTTCCCAGCCATAAAGACCATTTATTGTGACAATGAGCCAGCCTTCAGTTCTGAGACCATTCGGTCCTTATTAAAGAACCAATTCAACGTCGATGTAGCAAATGCCCCACCGTTGCACAGCACATCAAACGGACAAGTAGAGCACTTCCACAGCACCTTTTTAGAAATTGCCAGGTGTTTAAAGTTGCAGCGCCAGGTTGACGATACGGTCGAGCTAGTCATTCTAGCGACCATCGAATACAACCGTACCATCCACTCCGTCACAAACAAGACGCCACTGGATGTGGTCCACGCAAATTGCGACCTTGGGGAAGAGATAATGTTGAAACTGGTAAGGGCTCAGCAGGAGCAACTCGATAGAAACAACCCAAACAGACGAAATAGGACCTTCGATGTGGGAGAACATGTCCTAGTAAAAGCTAACAGGAGGTTAGGAAATAAGCTAACTCCCCTCTGCACAGAGCAAATGGTAGAAGCAGATCTAGGGACCACCGTTCTTATTAAAGGGAGGGTGGTCCACAAAGACAATTTGAGGTAGATAAGGAATTGTGCTTAAGAAAAAAGGGTTTTGTAGCGTTAAGTTCAGGTCCTCAAGGACAATTAATAGTAAAAGTAAGAACAACCGTACGACATAATTAATAAGTGCTGTGCCTCTCGTTTCCTATAGGTCTCCCGTTCGATATCTCTACATCATAGCAATCGTACTGCTAACAACCCTGACCGACTCGAAACTGACGGACTATTCACACGCAGACTATATCCCTATAATTGACGGACAAACAGCAATATGGAACGAAACTTTTTATATAAAACATGTCACGAACTTAACGGAATATGAACAGTACATTCAGGAGACAATAGAATTAACGAACATTTTCCCAAAGACACATATGTGAAAAATATTAGAGACAGATACAAAACACCTACTGACACTGACTGCGGCACTGGGAGTTCACCACAGGTATGCGAGGAGCCTGAACATCCTGGAGTCAGCGCTAAAAGTAATCGCAGGGACTCCGGACTTTGATGACTTACATCAATCGAGACAGGTTGAGTACGATCTTATTAAAGCCAACAATAGACAGATAACTATCAACTCGAGAACTCAAACACAAATCAATGCCCTCACCGATACCGTGAACAAATTGCTAAAAGTAAACATAAATGAGGAAATTAACAACTCCCACCTATATGAGAACCTTCTAACCAGAAATATAATTTTGACGCTTGAATTACAGAACATAATGATCGCCACCACTTTGGCAAAAGTAAATATTGTAAATCCAGCTATCATTGACAGTGATGACCTAGAGGCGATTTTGAGAAAAGGTTCCACAGATATCAGCGTAACCCAACTATTGGGCGCTGCAAATGTGAGGGCACTAGCTAATAAGGAACTAATAATTTTGGTAATAGAAGTACCTAGACCTAAGTTTATTTGCAAGAAAATAACCATCTTCCCAGCGCACAAAGGCCTAGCGACCCGGTTACCCGAGCCCATCATAGCAGAATGCGGCAACAAGGTCATCGCCGTCTCATCATGTATGGGGCTCCCATCATTAGCCTTCTGCAAGGAGGCACCAGCGACTAGTTGCGCACAACAGCTGCACTTTGGTACTGTGGCCCACTGCGGTACGCAACCGAATAATCTGCCCCCAATCTTGGAGGTGGACGAAGGTATTGTAGTAATCAATGACGCCATTGCCACCGTGGCCGCCGATGATGGTCCCGAGCGTAACATTGCAGGAACATACCTAGTGACTTTTGACCGGGTCGCCCTCATCAACGGTACAGAGTACACTAATTTCAATAATGCGCCGAAGAGGATCCCAGGCGTAGCAGCTTCCGCGAAGATCAACGTCACTAGCCACCAAACTCTGCTGAGCCTGCCGTACCTTCATAAGTTGAATGAGGAAAATCTGAAGAAATTGGCCGAGGTTCATACAAACCTTACGATCGGTCCCATACTGTCTACTGTCGTAGGTGTTGCCGTGTGCGCCTTTCTAATCGGCGTTTTCTGGTGGTTGCGACTCAGGCAGAAGAAGGGAAACGCCGTCGCCATTCAACAGATGCTGAGTAACCTGAGCTTGACCGAGGACGGTCAAGTCTTGAAGGGGGGAAGAGTTAACGAGAGTTAACTGAATCTGCCACTGGATGGAGCGGACTCTGCATTATTGTCGAAAAAGCAGTTTTCGTCATCTGTGGGATCGCGATCGGCGCGATCCGGCGCGATTCGGCGCGATCCGGCGCGATTCGGCGCGATCCGGATGCCGGCCGTCAACAAACACCACACAAGAGGCGCTGGGTCAGCACTTTGGCTGGATAGCAACCGGCGTCGTGGCCGGCAGCGTAGGGATTGCCTTTAGGAGTTTAGGATACTTAAGTTTAGTCTTAAGCGGTCAGCCGAGTGGCAGAAACACATTCGTTCTAGCCTTGCGGGCCTTTATTACTCACATTATAACCTCTTTGTACTTAATTCAATCTTAAACAGTTTAATACCAATAAAGATTGCAAACAAATCCATACTTGTGTTAAATTAAATAATTACTGGCGCCCAACGCGATCGGACCCAGCCCGAGAATCAATTAGCGCGGAGACAACGCCCGCTAAGTGACAAGTGCAAACAAAAGAACAAGTTATAAAATATCAGCATAGAGCGCGGAGACAACGCCCGCTCAAAAAGTGCAAAGGATTGGTTCAATCAACAAAAAGTGAACAAAAGAACAAGTTATTAAATATCAGCATAGAGCTCAATATAAAAAAGTAAAAGAAAAAAGGCGAAAACATAAAGCCACTCTAACAAAAGAGCGCGGAGACAACGCCCGCTCCAAGATTAGAAAATCGCAAACTGCGTCCGCGGCAGATCTACAAAGAGATCGCTGCACTTAGAAACTCATAGAGTATAAACAAAGGCAATTAATTAACCCAAAAAACTGTTACACCAAAGCGGACGGCTTTGGGCAGCAGCGAAGATAGACAAGGAAGAATCAACACCAACAAGACTGGAGAGTGTTACGGAACAACATCCACAGAGGATAGATTAATTCATTCGAAAAAAAAATAAAACGAAAACAAAAAGAACAAAAAGAAAAGAAACAAACAAATAAAACGTTCTTGTACCAAAACGTTTAAGCGTCAAAATTTCTCAGAATATTTTCTCTTCCCCTTCCCCCTTTTGTCGCGATAAGTGTAAGTGGGAAACGTAGCACCGCGCCACAAATACATCGTTGGGGGCGGACAATAAAAAATCTGTGTTTGAGGGAGCTCGAATTTGACTCTTAAAATAAACAAACAATAACAGCGACAATAACAAGACAAAGACAGAAATAAGTGGTAGGGGAAAAACTGAAAGGAATTTGTATGTCCATTAAAAATAACATCAACGAATTAGAAGAGTTGTTCGGAGAACTCAATTTAGACTTTCAAATTGGACCAGAGGAAATAGTAGAAATAATGAATGCGGAACAAATCGAAGCCGCCATATCTGCGGCGGTCAGCGCTGCGTTGGCTACGCAGAGAACACACTTTGAGGAACTCTTGCAAGTGGTAACTGATCAACTGCAGGATTTTAGAGTTCAGGCCCCCGTGGCCCAGGCCTACGAGCCGATTACCTATAACGAAAACATACCTTGCGAGGTGACTCTGGATGCGGTTAAGACGCTGCCAGAGTTCCATGGGGCCCAGGAACAGTACGTCTCCTGGCGCCAGGCAGCAAAGGCTTCCTATAAACAATATGAGGGGTATGTAGGTAGCTCAAAACATTACCAAGCGGTCCTCATAATCAGGAATAAGATTAGAGGCTCCGCTGAGTCACTCTTATCATCATTCAATACAGTGTTGAACTTTGAGGCAATCATCAATCGCCTCGATTTCACGTATTCGGACAAGCGTCCACTGCACCTGCTAGAACAAGAGCTTGCCACGCTCCGACAGGGTGGCATGTCCATAACTCAATTCTATGCAGAGGACAAACAAGACAATCATGTCACAAGACGCCGCACAGGCGCAATACATTAATGAAAAGTATAGAGCCGACGCTCTCCGTGTCTTCATTTCAGGCCTAAGAAGAGGCGTCACTGACACACTGTTTGCGGCGCAGCCTAAAGATTTGCCATCAGCTCTAGCTTTGGCGCAAGAAATTGAGGCTAATCATGATAGGCACGACTTTGCGGCGAATTACGCAAGAGTGATAGAAAACAAGGGCCAGATTAGAAATAGATACAAACAGGGTGGGCAAAATGAGCCCGATCACTACAAAAGACAATCAAAAAACCCTTTCTCCACGAATAACCAGGGCACTTACCAAACAAATGGTCACCGTGGCCAAGATAAGGTGGAAATGATGGATGTCGACCCATCTTCCTCTAAACTCCGTCAACCGACTAACTTTCAATAGCAACTGGAATCCAGTTCAGGCCCACCGGCTGGTACAAACCGTATTATCGGGCACCAACAGGGTGCGTTCAAGAGGCCGGCTGCATCCCAGAGACTCTCCGACCAGCGCAGACAGCGGGTTAATCACATCGCTCAGGAGGACCCAGATCAGCATGAACAAAAATACGATCAGTTGGCATCTGAGGCGGTGGAGGAGATCGATAAGGATAACAATCCGGGATACGAAAGTGATACTGTTAATTTTTTAGGGGAGAATCCCTGCTCCCGTTCTTCAAGCGAACAGTAGCGGGGAGAGAAGTAAACATCTTAATAGATACTGGGGCTGCGAAAAATTACATAAAGCCACTAAAAGAACTTCAGGCAATTGTCCCTGTAGAAGCCCCATTCATTGTAAAGTCCCATCACGGCTTTAACAAAGTTAATCAAAAATGTTTCCTAAACATGCTCGGCATTAAAAGCCCGTATTTTATCTTGCCAGAGCTATCAACTTTTGATGGCATCGTAGGGCTTGACACACTGACCAAAGCTGGCGTCAATATAAACTTGGAAACAAAGAAACTCCACTTCAGGCATGAATCTGAAAAGATCTTATTCCACAAGTGCCCCAGCGTCAACTTCATGAAAATAGACGATATCGAAGTTCCACCAGCAGTGAGGAACGAATTTTTCAAAATGTTGTCCAACCGTATAAAGGCATTTGCAGATCCAACTGAAATGCTGCCCTTTAATACGGCAATAGTAGCCACAATTAGGATCGTGGATGAGGAACCGATCTACTCAAAGATGTGCCCTTTTCCTGTAGGGGCCACTGACTTCGTCAATGACGAAGTGAAAGACCTTTTGAGGAACAAGATCATTCGGCCATCCAGGTCTCCGTACAACAACCCCATATGGGTTGTCGGAAAAAAAGGCACTGACAGTTCGGGTTCAAGCAAAAAACGGCTAGTCATAGACTTCCGCAAGCTTAACTCAAAGACCATACCAGACAAATACCCGATGCCTTGTATCTCCATGATACTTTCTAATTTGGGGAAGGCAAGATACTTTACTACCCTTGACCTAAAGTCAGGGTACCACCAAATCACGCTAGCTGAACGCGATCGCGAAAAGACATAATTTTCGGTAAACGGAGGTAAATATGAATTTTACCGGCTGCCATTCGGCCTCAGGAATGCATCAAGCATTTTTCAACGGGCCATTGACGACGTATTGCGGCAGCATATCGGCAAGATATGTTATGTGTACGTTGATGATGTCATCGTGTTTTCAAGGAGTGAGTCGGATCATGTCAGAGACATTGACACCGTGCTCATCAGCCTCCACGACGCAAACATGAGGGTGTCAAAGGAGAAGTCCCGATTCTTCAAGGGACAAGTGGAATTCCTTGGTTTTGTGGTATCAACTGAGGGCACAAGAACAAGCCTTATCGGGCTGCCATTCAGGAGTTTAGACAACCCTCTACCCTGTTTGCGGTAAGATCATTCTTGGGTCTTGCCAGCTACTACAGGTGTTTCATAAAGGACTGCGCTCAGATAGCAAGGCCAATCTCCAGTATTTTGAAAGGAGAAAACGGTAATCAGCAAGCAACGCTCGAAGTCTGTTCCTATACAGTTTGACGAGGTACAAAAGCAAGCCTTTGATAAACTTAGGAATATTTTGGCGTCGGAAGACGTTATTCTCCACTACCCAGACTTTAACCAGCCATTCGACCTAACCACTGATGCCTCAGCCAGTGGCATTGGGGCGGTGCTGTCGCAAGGCAACAGACCCATAACCATGATTTCTAGGACTCTGAAGGACAGGGAGCTAAACTACGCAACCAATGAAAGAGAACTGTTGGCCATAATTTGGGCCCTAGATTCGCTTCGTCACTACCTATATGGAAAGAGTGACATTAACATCTACACAGACCATCAACCATTGATCGCAGTCTCGGATAGAAATCCCAATTCCAAAATAAAACGTTGGAAAGCGAGAATTGATGAGTGTGGCGCGAGAGTCTTATACAAACCAGGCAGGGACAACCATGTAGCGGATGCGCTGTCGAGGCAAAATATTAATGCCTTAGAGAGCCAAAGTCGATCCGACGCAGCTACAATTCACAGTGAAGCCTCGCTTACTTATGTAATTGAGGCCACAGACAAACCAGTGAACTGCTTCAGGAATCAAATAATCCTGGAAGAGGCAGACACCCCCTCGAAGCAGCTTCACATTCTCTTCGCTGAAAAAACCCGTCACACCATCAAAGAGGTGGTAAAGCCTGGGGTCGTTAACGCCATCTATTGCACTCTACCGATTTGTGAAAGCCTTTCCGGACACAAAGTTTCGGTATTGTAAGACCCTAGTAACAGACATTACAAACGATGGGGAACGAAGGGAGATAGTAACCGCCGAGCACAATCGGGCGCACAGGGCAGCCCAGGAGAATGTAAAGCAGGTGCTGCGCGATTACTACTTTCCAAAAATGGAAAGAATCGCATCAGAAGTGGTATCTAACTGCAGGATATGCCAAAAAGCTAAGTATGATAGACACCCCAGAAGGCAAGAATTAGAGGTGACGCCGATACCGGCAAGAGTAGCGAGTTGATTCATATCGACATTTTTTCCACCGCAGGAAAACACTTCCTAACCGCGATTGACAAATTTTCAAAATTTGCAATAACGCAACAAGTCGCTTCACGCACAATAACAGACGTTAAAATACCAATTTTGCAGCTGGTGAACATCTTCCCAGCCATAAAGACCATTTATTGTGACAATGAGCCAGCCTTCAGTTCTGAGACCATTCGGTCCTTATTAAAGAACCAATTCAACGTCGATGTAGCAAATGCCCCACCGTTGCACAGCACATCAAACGGACAAGTAGAGCACTTCCACAGCACCTTTTTAGAAATTGCCAGGTGTTTAAAGTTGCAGCGCCAGGTTGACGATACGGTCGAGCTAGTCATTCTAGCGACCATCGAATACAACCGTACCATCCACTCCGTCACAAACAAGACGCCACTGGATGTGGTCCACGCAAATTGCGACCTTGGGGAAGAGATAATGTTGAAACTGGTAAGGGCTCAGCAGGAGCAACTCGATAGAAACAACCCAAACAGACGAAATAGGACCTTCGATGTGGGAGAACATGTCCTAGTAAAAGCTAACAGGAGGTTAGGAAATAAGCTAACTCCCCTCTGCACAGAGCAAATGGTAGAAGCAGATCTAGGGACCACCGTTCTTATTAAAGGGAGGGTGGTCCACAAAGACAATTTGAGGTAGATAAGGAATTGTGCTTAAGAAAAAAGGGTTTTGTAGCGTTAAGTTCAGGTCCTCAAGGACAATTAATAGTAAAAGTAAGAACAACCGTACGACATAATTAATAAGTGCTGTGCCTCTCGTTTCCTATAGGTCTCCCGTTCGATATCTCTACATCATAGCAATCGTACTGCTAACAACCCTGACCGACTCGAAACTGACGGACTATTCACACGCAGACTATATCCCTATAATTGACGGACAAACAGCAATATGGAACGAAACTTTTTATATAAAACATGTCACGAACTTAACGGAATATGAACAGTACATTCAGGAGACAATAGAATTAACGAACATTTTCCCAAAGACACATATGTGAAAAATATTAGAGACAGATACAAAACACCTACTGACACTGACTGCGGCACTGGGAGTTCACCACAGGTATGCGAGGAGCCTGAACATCCTGGAGTCAGCGCTAAAAGTAATCGCAGGGACTCCGGACTTTGATGACTTACATCAATCGAGACAGGTTGAGTACGATCTTATTAAAGCCAACAATAGACAGATAACTATCAACTCGAGAACTCAAACACAAATCAATGCCCTCACCGATACCGTGAACAAATTGCTAAAAGTAAACATAAATGAGGAAATTAACAACTCCCACCTATATGAGAACCTTCTAACCAGAAATATAATTTTGACGCTTGAATTACAGAACATAATGATCGCCACCACTTTGGCAAAAGTAAATATTGTAAATCCAGCTATCATTGACAGTGATGACCTAGAGGCGATTTTGAGAAAAGGTTCCACAGATATCAGCGTAACCCAACTATTGGGCGCTGCAAATGTGAGGGCACTAGCTAATAAGGAACTAATAATTTTGGTAATAGAAGTACCTAGACCTAAGTTTATTTGCAAGAAAATAACCATCTTCCCAGCGCACAAAGGCCTAGCGACCCGGTTACCCGAGCCCATCATAGCAGAATGCGGCAACAAGGTCATCGCCGTCTCATCATGTATGGGGCTCCCATCATTAGCCTTCTGCAAGGAGGCACCAGCGACTAGTTGCGCACAACAGCTGCACTTTGGTACTGTGGCCCACTGCGGTACGCAACCGAATAATCTGCCCCCAATCTTGGAGGTGGACGAAGGTATTGTAGTAATCAATGACGCCATTGCCACCGTGGCCGCCGATGATGGTCCCGAGCGTAACATTGCAGGAACATACCTAGTGACTTTTGACCGGGTCGCCCTCATCAACGGTACAGAGTACACTAATTTCAATAATGCGCCGAAGAGGATCCCAGGCGTAGCAGCTTCCGCGAAGATCAACGTCACTAGCCACCAAACTCTGCTGAGCCTGCCGTACCTTCATAAGTTGAATGAGGAAAATCTGAAGAAATTGGCCGAGGTTCATACAAACCTTACGATCGGTCCCATACTGTCTACTGTCGTAGGTGTTGCCGTGTGCGCCTTTCTAATCGGCGTTTTCTGGTGGTTGCGACTCAGGCAGAAGAAGGGAAACGCCGTCGCCATTCAACAGATGCTGAGTAACCTGAGCTTGACCGAGGACGGTCAAGTCTTGAAGGGGGGAAGAGTTAACGAGAGTTAACTGAATCTGCCACTGGATGGAGCGGACTCTGCATTATTGTCGAAAAAGCAGTTTTCGTCATCTGTGGGATCGCGATCGGCGCGATCCGGCGCGATTCGGCGCGATCCGGCGCGATTCGGCGCGATCCGGATGCCGGCCGTCAACAAACACCACACAAGAGGCGCTGGGTCAGCACTTTGGCTGGATAGCAACCGGCGTCGTGGCCGGCAGCGTAGGGATTGCCTTTAGGAGTTTAGGATACTTAAGTTTAGTCTTAAGCGGTCAGCCGAGTGGCAGAAACACATTCGTTCTAGCCTTGCGGGCCTTTATTACTCACATTATAACCTCTTTGTACTTAATTCAATCTTAAACAGTTTAATACCAATAAAGATTGCAAACAAATCCATACTTGTGTTAAATTAAATAATTATTTATATATATACATATGTATATCTGAGAAAACGTTTCTCATATTGTCAACATATCAATAAAATATTATATATTTTCAAATATTTATGTCCTAACCACAGGATGGAGAATGCAAAATTATTAAAGAAGACGTGAAAAAACGGTTGGATACGCTGCTGCCGTGCCGGAACTTATGTCGATGTATAATGTGATGCAATGGACAGTAAAAATAGCAAGCAATAATATGCATTTAATTTACTACTGCACCCTTTGCTATGATTTAACTTAAGTCGACTAAATATCGTGCTGGGAAACCCAACAACCTTAATTCAGAAAAAATGTAAGGCCCCAATTTTGTTAAATTGTATTAATTAGGGTTGGTAACAGAGTGAAGATGGTCATGAAAGCCCCATGAAAACACGCAAAAAAGCTATAAGACTAAAATGGGATATAAACCCAAGCATAGTGTAAAGGATATACAGTGACTCACACCCTCGATGATGCACTGTCAAATAAAAGTTTAAGATGCTACAGATTTTAAACTAGAGCAAAAACAAAAAAATGTTTAAACGCCAATTTGTTTTTTCACATTGAAAAAAAGGAACTTTATTTGCTGTTTAAATATTGCTCCATTTTAAAAATAAAATAAAAGCTTAAAATATATTCTTTATACAAGTCCTATCTTGAAAGTTGCAGCCACAAACCAGTTCAATATTTGTCGAACAAAGGGTTAAACGGGTATTTTAATACCTAGTATGTAATCCCTTAACCTTTATTACGGCTTTTAACCTACTATTCATGGAAGAGACCAGCTTCCGAGTGGCTTCCGGGCTTATTTTGCTCTATTCCTTCAGTAGAGCTTTTTTAAGGTCCTTGTTGCTAGAAATCCTGGGATTCTGGATGTTGTTCTGGATGTTCTTCTCTTCAATAAAATTTAAGTATGGAGACTGGACCGGGGGAATCATCACGTGGGGGCAGTTCCAGGTAAGCTAGGACTTCACTATTCCGGACTAATGTTTGGGGTCATTATCCTGGTAGAGCCGGAAATCAAGTCGGATTCCTAGTTTCTGGAAGCTTTGGTGCAAATTTTCTTTGAGAATATTGAGGTACGTGAGCTTATCCACCGTAAAGTCAATAAACGCCAAGTTTCGGATGCCGGCTGCGGACTGTACATACCCATACCATGACAGGATGCTAGCATTCATGGCTACGGTGGCGTCTTATTACAGAAGCAAGACGATGGGAAATTCCACCCAATCGCATATTTTTCACAATCCACAACTTCAACCGAATCAAGATACCACAGTTTCGATTTGGAAACGTTAGCAATTGTATACTCGTTGAGAAAATTTTATATTTACCTTGAGGGTATTCCATTTAAAATTGTTACGAATTGTAACTCATTAGCCCTCACACTGAATAAGAAAAGCATCAATGCCAGAATTGGCTGATGGGCTTTAGAGTTCGAAAACTATGAGTATATCATTGAACACCGAATGGAAAATTTTGTGTCGCATGTCGATGCACTGAGAAGATGTTTAGAGTCCTCCGTGGACATTCAGAATACAAATAAAACAGATCAGATAATAGCAGTACTAAACGAGGATGAGATAAATTTTCAGCTACAGATACCTCAGAGTAGAGACTCAGTCATAGCAAAATTAAAAGATGAGTTAGAGTCAGGACCGGTAAGGAACTTTACGCTGGAGGATGGATTAGTATACAGAAAAGTTAAAGATGATACAATTTTGCCATCCGAAATGGAAGAGAATATTATTCGCTCAGTACATGAGAAGTTATGCCATATGGGAACTTTTAAGTGTATATCAGACATAAAACGGCACTATTGGTTTCCGAAAATAGAATGTAAGGTTTAGAGTTTTATCAGAAATTGTCTGAAATGTATTATGTATTCAGTACCCAGACACATAAATAATCGTACACTGCATAATATTGAGAAAAAGCCGATTCCTTTTGACACAATTCATATTGACCATTTCGGACCATTGCCAGCAATATTATCAAAGAAGAAACACATATTAGTTATAGTGGACGCGTTCACAAAATACGTCAAGCTCTATTCCGTAAATTCAACAAGCATTTAAGAAGTAAACTCCAGTTTAGGTAAGTATTTCGAGTATTATGGCAGACCAAGAAGAATAATTAGTGATGGAGGAAGTTGTTTTACGTCGATAGAATTCAGCTCTTTCCTGTTAGACAACAATATTGAACACGTTAAGGTAGCTTCGACATCTCCGCAAGCGAATGGCCAGGTCGAGCGAATAAATAGAATAATTAAGTCAATGTTACCAAAAATTTCAGAGCCTATTCAGCATTCCGATTGGCATAAATTGTTAGGTAAAGTCGAATACGCAGTAAATAATTCAGTTTCCTCGAGATCTGAATGCATTGTGAAAAAGTCCAGCGAAAAAATTAGAAACGTACAAGGTAAAACCAAGGAAGCATATACGAAAAACCATAGACGGCATATAGTGCAAAACATTGGGGATTTCGTGGTGGTACGAAATGTCGATATAACAATAGGTTCAAATAAGAAATTCACACCAAAATTTGAAGGCCCATATATTGTGAAAAAAAGCGCTACCATAAGACAGATACGTAATTACAGATACCCAGTAACACAGGTACCCTACGAATTTGATATATGCCTTGATTTTATGCCTCACTTGATAACACTAGTCGACACGACTTTTCCGCTGTCGCCAAAAATGACTTTTTCTGATAGATTTGGATGTATACAATTTTTTAAGGAATGTTTGTTTTTTTTTCACGGAGTAGTTTTTTTTAAAGAATTTTTAAAAAATGTTATATTTTTTGTCATAGGTTGTGCTTCTATTTTTCACAACACTTAAGTTTCCTACAACTGGTTGTACTGAACTTTGCAGTTAAAAAAAGTTGACAACTGCAGCTATAAATCCGACTCGGACATTTTGTAGCTGCAACTAAACGTCTGGAAGATATTAAGCTTCCAAATTTAAATTTCATAATTTTTTTCGGTATTTTTTTACGAAATTTTGACTTTGAAAGCTCAGGAAAAGTCGACAAAAAAATATTTAAATGCCTTGATTTTTGGTTTTAGATAGACATATTAATTAGGCGTCGTATAAGGTATCGCTTATATATAAATATAAAAATAAACGGCTAAGTTATAACCGCTTGACCAAATTTTCATATGCCATTTGGCACTATTCCAAATGCCATTTTACCGTTAAAAACTGTTACAAACAGATTTTTGGTATTTTTGTAGGAAAAAAAAAACGGTTATACGTCGGCTAACGGAATTTATCGGCGAAATTCGGCATATGAAAATTTGGTCAAACGGTTGTAACTTAGCCGTTTATTTTTATAAGCGTTACTTTAAACGACGCCTAATTAATGTGTCTATCTAAAACCAAAAATCAAGGCATTCAAATATTTTTTTTCGACTTTTCCTGAGCTTTCAAAGCCAAAATTTCAAGGAAAAATACCGAACAAAATTTTTAAATTTAAATTTGGAAGCTTAATATCTTCCAGGCGTTAAGTTGCAGCTACAAAATGTCTGAGGCGGATGTATAGCTGCAGTTGTCAGCTTTTTTTAACTGCAAAGTTCAGTACAACCAGTTGTAGGAAACTTAAGTTATGTGAAAAATAAAAGCACTACCTATGGCAAAAAACACCAAATTTTTTAAAAATTCTTTAAAAAAAAACTACTCCGTAAAAAAAACCATAGTTCTTTAAAAAATGTAAATCTCCAAATCTATCAGAAAAAGTCATTTTTGGCCACAGCGGAAAAAAAAAGTTGAATTTTGTCGAGTAGTGGAATCATTAGGTTTATATTGTAATAAATATATTTAGTTTTAATTCAATAAAGAGTGAAATAAACTTGTATAAAAAGGATATAAAAACATTTTCTTTTGAACCCCGGATTAATTGCATTTATTTATTCATTCTTTTTATAAATTGCAAAAATAAATTCAAATTTTAAAGCCTTTTAGCTGCAATTCGTTTTGGTATTTTCGTGGTTTTAAATGAATATTCAAATAGTATATTTTGGTATTATTTCAGGCCCAAAATAGTATATTTCGTTATTGCCGGCGCGGTCACCCTGTTCTTAAGTTTCAGTCTGTTGTGAACAGTTGTGAGCGACGCATCGCCGCTGTCGATTTTTTCGTGTTCCCTCAGGCTTTTTTGAGTTTTTACAATGGCGCCGCCGTATAGCCTTTCATGCCAGATTACTATATATACATATTATTATATATACATAGGTATGCATGCACGTACAAATTTCTTTGTTTTGACAAAAGAGAGTAAACGCATTACTCTTTCGCTCTCTCTTCTGTCATTTTAAGAAGCAAATCGGCTCTCTATGCGTCTTCCTTCTTTAGTATGCCTTGGGGAAGCCAAGAATGGAAAGTAGAGCGACGAGTAGTGCGAGTGCAAAAACAATAAAGGATCCAGAATTGTATTAAAAAATCAAAAACGATATAAATAAACAACAGTTTTATATATTAAACCAAACCTCTGACCCTTCCACAAATTCATGGTTGCGCAGAACCCGGCGTACCGTTTCCTCACTGTACTCCTTCCCCATTTTGTCCTTGACCTGTTGGGTAAGTTTTGAGACCGAAAACTTGCACCAAAGCTTCCAGAAACTAGGAATCCGACTTGATTTCCGGTTCTACCAGGATAATGACCCGAAACATTCGTCCGGAATAGTGAAGTCCTGGCTTATCTGGAACTGGCCCCCTTAATGATTCCTTCAGCCCAGTCTCATTACTTAAATGTTATTCAAAATTTGTGGGCTGCGCTGGAGAAAAACACCCAGAATCACAGGATTTCTAGCAAAAAAGACCTTATAAAAGCTCTGCTGAAGGAATAGAGAAAATAAGTCCGGAAACCAATCGGAAGCTGATCTCTTCCATGAATAGTAGGTTAAGAGTCATAATAAAGGTTAAGGGCTTGCATACTAAGTATTAAAATACCTGTTTAACCTTTTTTCGACAAATATTAAACTGGTTTGTGGCTGCAACTTTCAAAATAGAACTTGTATAAAGAATATATTTTAAGTTTTTATTTTATTTTTAAAACGGAGCAATATTTAAACAGCAAATAAAGTTCATTTTTTAAATGTGAAAAAACAAATTGGCGTTTAAACATTTTTTGTTTTTCCTCTATGTTCTGGCGAGGTCCGAGTGTAATTCTCTTATTTTGTACTCGTATTGTACTTTCCATACTCTTACTGTTTTACTCTCTTGCTCTCTCTCAGCATCATGCTCTCACTTATCATCTATTTTCTATGCTTCTTAACTCTCGTTTTCTCATCTATGTATGCTTCCTCACGGCGTAGCTAAGCGGACGGCAGCTGCGTCTGCTAAGAGTTAGTTACCGTTTGATATAGTTGGAGCACAGACCTTTTTTGTCCCAAACTATTATTTAGCGCGAGACTTCCTCGCTTGCCTCCCTAAGTTTTTGTTAACTCTCTAATTACAAACAATACATTGTTAAAGGCTCTGTCATCTTCGGCCACCCGGTTTACAAATCACATAAAAAAAATTTAACGTTTTGAAATTAAGCTTTAGTGAAATTCTTGATATATAGTCAACGAAAAAGCTCGGTGTCTCAACACCTCTTGTTTAAAATCTGTAACAACTTAAACTTTTTATTTGACACTGCACCATCGACGGTGTGAGACACTTTATTCAAATTTTGTTAAGTTTTTTTTCTAATGGTTAGTTTGCTAAAAACGTTGTCTTTGCTTAAGTTTCTTACTATTACAAGATGTCACTTAATGTATAAGTATCAAAGGGTAAATTAAAATATTGACGAAACGTGAGGGAAAAAAACATTTTAAAAAATGGGTTATATTTCAGTTTTTTCGACATATTGGCTATAAGGACACCCAAAACACTGATTTTGGGGCTTACAGTCTTCTAAGAACTTAAAGACGGACTTATTCTGAGAAGCGTTGCCAAAAAAAGTTTACCAAAAATGTCAACATTACAAAAGTTAGAGACCAAAGAAAAATGTGCCTTTCTCTTACAATGGGCCACTTTGATGAAAAATTTCAACAAAAAATTTTGTATGAAACCATGATTGTAACTCAAAAAAGTAATGATGCAGTTCGATTCGTAGGACCCGAAATAAGGGAAAACCGTCGAGTTTGGACTTGTCTTTTTTATACCCGGTACTCGAAGAGTATAGGGGTATATTAGATTTGTGCGGATAACGGTTGTGTGTAACGCCCAGAAGGAAGCGTTTCCGACCCCATAAAGTATATATATTCTTGATCAGCATCAATAGCCGAGTCGATATAGCCATGTCTGTCTGTCCGTCTGTCCGTCCGTCCGTCTGTCCGTCTTCATTTGCAGCTATATCTCATAGACTATTAAAGCTAAAGTAACCAAGTTTTGTATTCAGTCTCCTGTGTTATCACACTACTCAAAGTGTTTTTCAAAATTTCGCCCCGCCCCTTTCCGCCCCCACAAAGGACGAAAGTCTGTGGCACACACAATTTTGAAGATACAAGAAAACTAAGAACGCAGAGTCATAGAGAATGACCATTTCTATCAGAGTGTTGAATCTGGATCAGATTGGATCATTATTTTAGCTACAATGAAGAAAACCATTTCGAAATTCATCATTCCCTCTCGCTCTCTCTCACACGCGACCCCATCCGCTTTGCCCATTCGTATTTTGTGTCGCCTAGTTCTCAGAGACTATAAAAGCTAGAGCAACCAAACTTTCTATCCAAGCTCCTGTGATACCGAACCAGCACGAGTTTGTTTTAAAATTTTGCCACGCCCCCTTCCGCCCCCACAAAAGACGAAAATCTGTGGAATCCACAATTTTTAAGATAAATGAAAACCAAAAACGCAGAATCATGAAAAATTACCATATCTACCAGATTACCGAATCTGGATCAGATCGGATCAATATTATGGCCAGAAGAAACAAATTAAATTTCAGTGGCTACGCAACGCCTGCCAAGCGCTGACTCATGCCCTCTCTCTCTCTGTCGTAAACACTTGTACGTCTCAAATATGTATTTATACATGTCATGTAGAAATGTAGGCGCAGATATACAAAGCATATGTAAACAAAAATTGAAACGTGTAGAAAAATTCCAAAAAATTAATTTTTTTAATTTAAATATTATTTTCGTCCCTTTTGAGAACATATAATAAATTTCATAATTCGTAGGCTCATAAATGTATGTATGTAACGTATATACTGACTGAGTACCGGGTATAAGGTAGAGCCGTGGCCTTTGCCACGGCTCACAACGTTCCCTCTCGTTTTTTGTTTAAAAAACTATCACAGTGTAATTAGACCAACATACCTCTATAGAGTTACAGCATGCTGGCCAGTTCTATCAAAAAGGATGATCACCAAACAACTGGGAAATGTTTAGAGAACTGCCTCATTACGCATCAGTGAAGCTCTTCGCATTACTCCAAACGATGACCTAAAAACTATGCTCCAGGAGCCTTGACTGGGAGCGATCAGAAAGAGTAGCAATAAGTCTGTGAGACTTTGACCAATGGGCATCCCTGCACATAGCTCACTCAATAATACTAAATAATAACAATACTGTCTCCAGGAAAACGCACTCCTAACAGAGACAAATGGCTCGAAGAGACTCTAGGCCCAGATGGGACCATAAACATCTTCTCAGAGCTCGCAGCTTATCTAAACATTTATCGCTAAAGGCGATTTCATCGAACACGGCTACTGCCAATACTGCCGCCAATCTCCTCACGACATTGCCCAGCAATATGATCTTAGCCTTATATGTATGGTTCCCAGGCCAGCGGGACATTAAGGACAACTGTATAGCAAACGAGTTGGGCAGATCTGGTTCCATATTCGTGCTTCTCCAAAACCAGGAGGATATAAAAGAACAATATAAGCTACTAAGGGAGAATACGTGGCAATCAGATCCACAATGTCGAATAACTCGGCAAACATGGCCGAAATATGAAATATGTAGGCTTGGCAGGGAAAGGTGCAGTGCAGTCATACGTTCCTTTACGTGCTAAAAGGCATTAGCCTTGCAAACATGCGAACAGGCTAGTCGCCCCATACAATGACTTTTGCCGTAGCTGTAGAGATGATATAAAGCAGAGACATAAAAAAGATAAAAAAGCAGATACACACATGTGGACGATGTTTGGACGAGACCAGATCGAACGAGGAGTTCGACGCGGAAGCCAATGAGGCGTGGCCCCATTACTCCAACATATCAGAGGCCAGACTACGAGAGGAAAGCTCAGCACCCCGTCCTTATGAATCCGAGATCGACCAATGATCGTTGATGAGCCTAAGCTTTTTCTCCCTAAGGAGACCAAATGAAAACGGCAGCACGTCCGCACCCATTCAGCGATACACCACCGCCATAAGCCGCACCCGTAGTCGATCAAATTCCACATCTACTATATGATATCGACGAGTTGGACTTGCCCGGCTCGGTACGGAGCCTTCCGCTGTAAGCCAAAATGGAAACAGATAACTTATAATAAATAAAAATTTTGCAGAATGGCTCGACTTAATTATACCCGGTACTCGAAGAGTATAGGGGTATATTAGATTTGTGGGGATAACGGCTGTAACGCCCAGAAGGAGGCGTTTCCGACCCCATAAAGTATATATATTCTTGATCAGCATCAATAGCCGAGTCGATTTAGCCATGTCTGTCTGTCCGTCTGTCCGTCCGTCCGTCCGTCCGTCCGTCCGTCTTCATTAGCGCCTATATCTCAGAGACTGTTAAAGCTAGAGCAACCAAGTTTTGTATCCAGTCTCCTGTGTTATCACACTACTCAAAGTGTATTTCAAAATTTTGCCCCGCCCCCTTCCGCCCCCACAAAGGACGAAAGTCTGTGGCATACACAATTTTGAAGATACGGAAAAACTAAAAACGCAGAATTATAGAAAATGGCCATTTCTATAAGAGTGTTGAATGTGGATCAGATTGGATCGTTATTATAGCTACAATGAAGAAAACCATTTCGAAAGTCATCATTCCCTCTCGCTCTCTCTCACACGCGGACCCATCTGCTTTGCCCATTCGTATTTTTTGACGCCTAGTTCTCAGAGACTATAAGAGCAAGAGCAACCAAACTTTCTATCCAAGCTCCTGTGATACCAAACCAGCACGAGTTTGTTTTAAAATTTTGCCACGCCCATTTCCGCCCCCACAAAAGACGAAAATCTGTGGAATCCACAATTTTTAAGATAACTTGTGAGGAAGTGTTCCCTCACAACGGGGGAACGTCCACCTTCGCCCAGGAGGCGTAGGGTGATGGCCCAGAAGAGGGCTGAGAACGAGCGGGCCAAAGTCCGCCGGTCTCAAGTTTAAGTTTCTATTCATCGGCTGGAGCCAATTTATCGTTTGATTTTTTAGTATAATCCCCTTCATTATCATTTTTATATATTTAGTAATAAGTTAGGATTAAATAAAGTAGGAAGTAAGCAGAGAAAACGCAGGTTTCATTATGACCAAAGGGGGGCAATACAGCCCGACGCCCCTAATCCCCCTTAGAAACAAAACAACGACGCCCCAGATCAACAGCAACGGAGAGAAAACGACGACGCCACAGATCAACAGCAACGGAGAGAGAACCACAACGCCACAGAATAACAGCAACGGAGACAAAACGACGACGACGACGCGGCAGAGCAACGGCAATGAAGAAAGAACGAGAGATAGCAACGATGCAGGATAACGGTACCCAGAAAACCAACCCCGCCGCTGAATACCAAAAAATGAACGCGAAGGCAAGCGACTGATCGCGCTATCCCTCACGCACAGATACCAGCGTAAGCGTGCCGACGCGACAGAGCCGAAGCGCTGGCAGAGGCCGGGAGCAGAGGGCAGGCAGCGTGGATCTTTGACGCGTGCCGGTCAAGAAAGGGCTAGAGGAGTGCGAAATTAACTGCGGAGGCGATCGGTCGAAGGAGAAATAAACTGCGGAGATTATCGGTCGAGTGCGCGGCTCATTGGATTACGTCAACGTGGAATGAATAAAAGGATAGAACCTAGGATTACCACCCAGGACATCTGCAGGACGGGAAAGGGTAAGCTGAGGCCGTAGGCGATAGGGAGTTAGAGAGATGGTGCAGTAGCAGTAGGTAGGGCCCTTAAGATAAAGAAAAGCATCTAACTGTTACCCCCCCCCGCCCTTCTGGTGCCTTTTGAGGCGTTGATTTACCCCGTCCCTCATATCTTAGAGTCTTTAATAATAAAATGTTCCAAATAAGTATTGGTGAGAGCATTTCGTTTATGGGATTGGGCAGGCATACCTTGGTTCTCGGTAGGTCAGAGGTGGGGCGTGGCGACCTCGTGGTCTGAATAGAATCCCCTCCTTTTCCTTCGGGAGTCGAACGAAACGGCACTGTACGCGGGAAAGCCTAAGGCTGGCACGGTGTTCGCGACTTCGATTCCCCCTCCCCCGTATTCTTCCCTTGTGTTATTTCCTATATTCTGGAGATCCTGCAAACGGTGTTGTACGCGGGAAAGCCTAAGGCTGGCACGACATCCGTGAGCAGTGATCCCCCCTCCCCGTGAGCCCCCCTTTCCCAAAGATCGCGTCTGTCGCCACGCGGGTGCTAGGAAGGGGCGTGTCGCCCGTCGCTCTGTGCTCCTGTCTACCTCTCCGGGTCCTTTTATACAAATTCTCTGTATACGGGCTGGATCCTGGCGTGACTGAGAGTCTGTACCCCGGCCACTAGACAGGAACTTCCTTACAGATGGCGCCCGAGCAGGGACGGACGAGGTGGGATCAGGAGTAGGAGTGTGTTAGAGCGGGTGAAGGGAGTAAAGGTTCTCACGGATCAGTGCCGCGAGATATTGCCTCCGCTTCCTCACGGTAGAAACCGACCCGTCACCGCCCCGTGGTTGCCCTTGATATCAGCAGTGGAAGCAGAGCAAGTGATCCCGTTGTCCGACTCGGAAAGAACCCGATATAAATCGTCGCAGTATCATAGGAACTAAACAACAGGAAACAACATGAAACAACAGGAAACAAGAAAATAAAGAAAAAATCAAGTAACAGCAGCAGAGTGCACCGAATCTTTGACCCTCCGACTCAAGTACAGCTGAGGCTGGTTCTCTTTCCCTCCCCTAGCAACAGCGTCGACCCGCAGCCTACACGTGTTGCGAAAATCGGCAACCTCGCATCGACAGGCGCGTGGGCGAAAAAGGGACGGCGAGTGACGCCAAGAAATTGGCTAACGGTTTTCGCGGACACGCGGCCGCCGGCATCAGCAACAGGCACGTCGGTGAAAATCGGCAACAGCGCCTCGACAGCCGCGTAGGCTAAAAGGAGATAGCAAGTGACGCCAAGAAATTGACTAACGGTTTTCCCAGGGCACGCGGCCACCGGCATCAGTGAAAATCGGCAACCACGCGCCAGCAGGCAAGTGGCCGAGAGAGAGACAGCACGTGACGCCGAAGAATATAGCCAACGGTATATCCGACGACACGCGGCTGCCCGGCATCGTTAGCGAACCCATCGGAGGAGTTGGGCGACAACGCGACCACACGGGCAGCGACACGGCTACGTACGCGCCGACGGCGCGGCAGCGGCGACAACGACGAAAGTTTGATCGTGGGCAGCGGCGACACGACCACAGCCACGCGACGGATCAAGAGTCGACGGCAGAGGACGGTGCCCAGGAGGGCAGCAGCGACGTCGGGGCCGGAGAGGAACGCCGTGGCTGCGCGTCGGCAGAACGGTCGGCCCGTGGCCGGGCCGAAGACCATATCAGGCGGAGCCCAAGCTGAGATCGAGGAGTCAAGTTCGAGCCGTCACCGCGACAACATCGAAAACAAAAAAAAAAGGAGTCAAGTTCAAACCGTCACCGCGACAACATCGAAACAAATAAAAGATAACCCGAACCTCACCGCGAGTACATCGTATAACAAAAAGCTAGATCGAGCCTTCGTCGCGACCCATCTAAAAGTGTCCCGTCGCGAGTATCCTTGTTACGCCCCGTGTCCTATACCAGGATCTGGTGAACCACTACCACGCCGCGTATCCTGCCGCAGGATCAACTATAACCGGTCGCTCTACGAATAAAGAGGATCGAACGCCACCATACAGCGAATCCTTTCGCAGGACTAATTGCCGCCGTAGCCGATCGCGATAGCCATCCATAGGCCCCCACGCAGCTCAGCCGCTTAAGCCAACCGCCGCCGTACCCACACGGAATATCCTTTCGAGGATCAACCTTAGCTCAAGTCGTGCCTGGCAGCCTTTTGTAGACTTATCCGAGTTTCAAGGACCAGGATGGGCACCCGTTGGATATCCTATCGCCGGAAAGACGAATTGCAGGGCTTGGCCCGGGAATTCGGACTCGAGGACGCAGGAACAGTGGAGGAACTGCGCGGTCGCATCGCTGGGTTCATATCCAGAGGAGGCCATTCCGAAACCGTGCAGGCAAGGATCGAGGAACTGGATGCTCATTTCGGCAACGTTCCCAGCCCAAGGAGCCCGGCCATGTCGCCAGGAGCTGCAGGCATAGCAAAAGAGGAAGCAAGCGTCGAAGGGAAGCCGTCCCTGTTGACAATCCCCGAACCAGCTAGGACCACCCGGACGACGAGCCCCAAGTCACCTGGACGCCAGGAACAGACAGGCAGCGTATCACAGACCGCTGAGGATCAGGAGTCGCAACGTCCATCCCAGGGTCAACGCCGGTTAACGATTCCGGAATACCCTATCACGGGCCAAGGACCAAGTACCCACGTCACAGGACAACGCGCCACTACGGCCGAACCCCAGGTCGAGGAAAAGCCCCATCCACAAAACTCTATCCGAGAGCCCTTGCAGGTGGTCATCACGGAACCATACAATGTGCCTCGACGACCAGGTCACGGCATCGCCGGGCCACGCGGCCCCGAAAGTGAACTTTCAACTGTGCGTAACGATCATCAGCCTAGCTTCCTCCAGAGCCAGCGAGCTTCACGCCCCGGATATGGAGAAATTTCGTACTCCCTACTGGCGGACAAGCTCCGTAAATGGGGACTCACCTTCGACGGCCACGCCGACCCGCTGGCGTTCATCGAGCGACTCGAGGAACGCGTGGAGTCGTATGGAGGCAGCCCCGAGCAACTTCCGCGTGCCATAGCAGGTCTCCTGATGGGAAAAGCTGAGGGCTGGTTCAGGACTTTTCACATGCAGGGCCAGAACTGGACAGACTTCCGCAAGGAATTCCTGGAGTTCTTCTTGCCTCCACGGTATTTCCAACGTCTGGAGGACACAATCCGAAGCCGGCAGCAGAGACCCAAGGAGCCCTTCAGGGATTATATGATCGACCTACGTTTGATGATGCAGCGAGCCCGATACACTGAGGATCAGGAACTGGATAGGATTTACGAGAATCTTCGTTCGGAGTACCAGATGTACACCCGGCGACAGGATTTTCGCTCCCTCACGGAGCTAACACAGCTAGTGTCCGCATACGAGACCGCCAGGGACCGTGACGCACTGCGCCCCACCGGAGCGGCACAGGCCAACAGGATCCGAACCCAGTTTTTGGGCAACGGAACAGCGGCTCCGCGCACCCCAGCACACGAGAAACCAGACATCGCGAACCGAGTGATTAGTCAAGAGGAAGGACGACCAATAGATGTGCGACGGGCCTGCCGGAGCTGCGGCGAAGACGGACATTTCAGCAGCGCGTGTTCCAACCGGCAGAAACTATTCTGTTGGGAATGCGGCCGCCGGGACGTCCGGACGATCAACTGTTGGCGCAAGAACGAGTCGGGAAACGGCTCGGGTCTCCGTTCGACCGGGATCCGGACGGAGACGCGCACCCAATAACAGGAGAACCCCACCCATTGAGGATGACTGGGGGCAGGATCGCAGCGCTGGTGACCATTGATGGGAAGGTCTTCTCAGCGACCCTCGACACGGGCGCAACACGATCATTCGTCAGCCAACGGATGGCTGAAGAAATGGGGACGCACGAGAACAGGCGGACAGTGAGTACCAGGATCTGCCTAGCAGACGGGACAAAGAAGGAGATCACCCAGGCCATAAGAACGACGATACGCCTCGACCTGCTGGAAACTCAGGTATTTCTCCTAGTATTGCCTACCATCCTCGACGACATCATCTTGGGACTCGACTTCTTATGTGGCATCCGAGCCAGGATTCACTGCGGACGAGCCTATCTGCAACTAAAGTTACACCAGGACCCTCCACGTATTCGCCCCGAAACCACCGCCTCGCCGCACCGGCGGTCAATAACCTTCGCCGATCCTTTAATCACCACAACGACGCCTACAACAGACCCCACGGCCTCAACTACGCACACCGCCCCAGAGCCAATACTCAAAACCTACCGGACGAAACACAAGGACTCAGCCAGGAACACTCCGTCTCCCCTCCAAAGGAGACCAAGCCCGGATAGGACGGTGGAGACCGCACCCATGATGAGTTCCGTCATAACCAGTCTCCTCGTTCTTGACCAGGCTGCAACAACAAAGCAACGACAACAGATTTCGGCAGAGATAGCTGCGACACCGCTGGACCAATCCAGGGCCAGCTCATCGAACCGGGAATCTTCATCATCGCCACGCCAACGACAACGGATTTCGGCAGAGATAGCTGCGACACCGCTGGACCAATCCAGGGCCAGCTCATCGAACCGGGAGTCTTCATCATCGCCACGCCAACGACAACGGATTTCGGCAGAGATAGCTGCGACACCGCTGGACCAATCCAGGGCCAGCTCATCGAACCGGGAATCTTCATCATCGCCACGCCAACGACAACGGATTTCGGCAGAGATAGCTGCGACACCGCTGGATCAATCCAGGGCCAGCTCATCGAACCGGAAATCTTCATCATCGCCACGCCAAGAATCACAGATTTCGGCAGGGATAGCTGCGACACCGCTGGGTCAATCCAGGGCCAGCTCATCGAACCGGAAATCATCTTCATCGCTACGCCAAGAATCAGGAACTTCGGCAGAGACAGCGGCGGCTCCACTGAATCGATCCAGGGCCGGTTTATCGAACCAGGAGTTTCCTTCCACCTCCATGGCAGTAACCACTATGTCGACCACCCGCCAGCTACAACCAATCGTGAGTGCCCAGAAGCGACCAGCGGCAACAGGTAACAGCGCAGACGATCACAGGAACAACCAGACGTTAACAAGGAAACCAACGAAGCCGCACCCTGACGTACCGGAGGGAACCGAGCCAAGCGAACCAGCCAAGAGACGCCGAGCCCCGCCCCGATCAGTTGATCATGGCGGAGAGACGACCCCGGACTACCGATTGGAACCCCTCGCCGATGCCGCCATAGCACGGGAAAGGAACCCATTCCGAGCCGTGACCCCAAAGGCCTCCGACACAGTAATCCTGGCCCACATCGCAGCATCCCAATTGGAGGAGATCTCGCCTCGTCAAACATCCTCGAATAGTACGCGAGCGCCTACAGCCTGGGCGGCAGAATTCTTAGAAAAGGAACTGGCCAAGTTCGAGGAACTAGCCGGGGTCTCACACATCGCCGAGCACACGATCACCGTGAGGGACAACAAACCAAATAAGCAGCGGTACTTCCCCAAGAACCCGGCAATGCAAAGTATCATCGACGCTCAGGTAAACGAACTTCTGCGAGCCGGGCAGATTGAACCTTCGAAGAGCCCCCACAGCGCACCTATTGTGCTGGTGGGGAAGAAAACAGGGGAAATGAGGATGTGCGTTGACTTTCGCCAACTCAACGCCCGGTCGATACCCGACGCCTACCCGTTGCCGAGGATAAACCACATCCTCGAGAAGCTCCGCAATGCCAGCTACATCTCGACATTGGACCTAAAGAACGGCTATTGGCAGATCCCCATGGCACAAGGAAGCAGGGAGTACACGGCGTTTACTGTTCCAGGCAGAGGACTTTTTCAATGGACAGTGATGCCATTCGGCCTCCACTCCGCGGCAGCAACATTCCAACGAGCACTCGACAGCGTCATAGGGCCGGCCATGGAACCTTACGCCTTCGCTTATCTCGATGACATTATAGTCATCGGGGCAACGTTGGAAGAGCACGTCGAAAACCTACGAGAGGTATTCCGTCGCTTACGGGAGGCTAATCTCCGTCTGAATAGGAACAAGTGCAGTTTCTTTCAGAAAAGCATTGTGTACCTGGGGCACGTTATCAGCGAGAAAGGGATCCACACCGATCCGGACAAGATAGCCGCAGTACAGAATCTAACACCCCCGAACACGATCAAGGAATTGAGGCGCTGTATAGGAATGGCCTCGTGGTATCGACGTTTCGTACCAAACTTCGCCACGATGGTCCAGCCTATGACCAGCCTTCTCAAAAAGGACAAGAAATGGGAATGGACGGAGGAGCAACAGCAAGCATTCGAGGATCTAAAAGAGAAGTTGACCCGAGCCCCAGTGTTAGCATGCCCCGACTTTTCGGAAAAGTTCACCCTGCAGACTGACGCCAGCGCCTATGGTATCGGGGCCGTACTGACTCAACAGATCGCCGGAGAAGAAAGAGTCATCGCCTACGCCAGTCGCCGCCTGTTAAAAGCGGAGGAGAATTATTCTGCAACGGAGAAGGAGTGCTTGGCAATAGTCTGGGCGATCAGGAAACTACGCTGCTACCTCGAGGGGTATCACTTCGATGTCATCACGGATCATTTAGCGTTGAAATGGCTCAACACCATCAACAACCCGACAGGACGTATCGCACGCTGGGCGCTGGAGCTCCAGCAATATCGCTTCGACATCCACTACAGACGCGGAAGTCAAAACGTCGTAGCTGACGCACTGTCACGCCAACCGATAGACGCGTTGCAACGAGTCCACGAGGCTGCACCCGCGTGCTCTTGGCTGCGCCGTCTGCGGAAACGGATCCAGGAACAACCAGAGTGGAATACAGAGTTCATCATCGAGAGTGGGCAAATCTACAGACGATCAGGCAATCGCCCGGAAGAAGAAGACCCCATACAATGGAAGCTCTGTGTAGACAGCGACCAACGCCAAAGAGTACTCCAGGAGTGTCATGATCACCCCACGGCAGGGCACCTCGGGATTCGAAAAACAGTGACCCGCGTGACACAACGGTACTACTGGCCAGGACTCTACAGGGACGTGACCAAGTATGTCCAACGTTGTGAGAAGTGCCAAAAGTTCAAGGTGAGCCAGAAGAAACCCGCCGGATACATGCACACCCGGCAAGCTAAGGGCCCCTTCGATATATTGTGCGCGGACTTCGTAGGACCCCTCCCCCGGTCAAAACACGGCAATACAATGCTGCTCGTGTTCTTTGATGCCTTCAGCAAATGGGTGGAACTGGTGCCCATACGCAAAGCCACCTCTGCCCAACTGGAGAAGGCCTTCAGGGAGCATATCTTGAGCCGGTTCGGGACGCCTCGAAAGTTCGTATGCGACAACGGGACTCAGTTCACCAGTCGATCCTTCAGAAACTTCTGCAAGTTAGCCGGGATGGAGCTCGAGTACACTGCCCCCTATACTCCGCAACAAAACCCCACTGAACGGGCAAATCGCACCATAAAAACTATGATCGCCCAGTACATTGAAGGAGACCAGCGCACATGGGACGTTCTTCTGCCGGAGCTGAACCTAGCTATCAACACGAGTACTTCTGACACCACGGGGTTCAGCCCCGCCTTCTTGGTGTTGGGCAGGGAACCACGACTCCCAGGGGCACTCTACGACGAAGTCACCACGGGACCAGGAGAGGAGACTGAAGCAGCCAACAACAAAGCAACACGACTCAAGGAAATCTTCAAGGTGGTCCAGGAAAACACACAACGAGCAACGCAAGCACAGCAGAAGACATACAACCTTAGAAGACGCGAATGGCGACCCCACATCGGAGAGTTGGTCTTATTAAAGCAGCATCACTTGTCCAGGGCGATGGATAATTTCGCCGCCAAGCTCGCTCCCAAGTACGAGGGGCCGTATGCTGTAACCAAATTTCTCTCTCCCAACATAGTTCGCCTTCAACACCGCCACGGAAGACAACGGAAGACGGCCAGCCTGGCTGACCTCAAGGCATATTATGCCGAGGATCCCGACGACCGCCAACCTGCGGCCAACGAGGATGACGCCAGTCCGACGGCGATACCGATACCCGGATAGACGCAAATTCGCAAGGGCCACTTATGGCGACTCGCCGTCATAACGTCCTTGCCCCCGCAAGGAGATATAAAACAACATTGTTCGACGCCGTAAGCTACGTTTAGATCCCCCTTCGGGATTAGACTTAAGTTAGTTCCCCCAATGTAAATTGCACCATCAGGCAGGCTAGGTAAACGTAGGAAAGGTCATAGGCAGGTATTAATCTTTTGAGGGTTCCCCCATCCACAGATTGACAATGATGAAACGAGTACGCAACAACGGCGTCCCGCCTCCGAGGGCCGAGGGGCAACGAGAAGGCCACTCCGGAGGAATAACGCCCACACGCACTTCAGCTACGACGACCGCATCACCACTCGCCCTACCACCGATCGCGTCTTCACCGACTACACCACCATTAACAACGCCATCGTCAATAACGCCGCCACAGAGCACGTCAGCATCCCTACGGACCGCCACGAACGCAAGACTTCTCGCCGGCACCAGGGACCGCAGCCCCGATTCCAGAACGGGACCCCACACTCCGTACGTTCTTCCGGGAGAGATAAGAATGCCATGGGTGGAGTACGACCATCCGTCGACGTCACAAGCGGCACTGAGGCGGATGTGTAACGCCATACCAAGCCGGCCGCCGGTAGTCCAGCTCGCACCACCAGGAGCCAAAACGGCCTCCGGCCGAAAATCGCCGCCGCCCAAAGTAGATGCTCGGCGATATAGCCAGCTACATTTCGGGCAGATACAGGAAGGGTCGAGCGGCGACGAGGGCTTTGACGACGTACGTCCCCTGTGCGCCGATTCGCGCTGGGACCAAAACACCACGGAAGGCACGGAAGAGAGTGAGGAGGAACACCTGTACGACGGAAGGTTCGGCAAACTGCCGAGCGTAGCTCCACACCGTCACGACATTGCGGCCCTCAACGAGGCCCTGAAAAGAATGCCCGTACCAATTTATAGCGACATCAGTAGTGACGAGGAAGCAGACGACTTCCCATCAGAGCCTGGAAGATCCCCAGCAGGACCTCCGCAGAATGCGGGACCGCTAGGTCCATGGATCGCGGCAGCCGAAGCTTTCCAGGTGTTGCTCGTGGCACGCGCGCGACAACAGACTCCAGCGACGCCCGATGAGCCCCCTTCCGGGCCAAATTCCACTAGCTCCGAGGCCAGCTCGGGCGACACAGAGGATGTCTCCAGTACGGAGGACATGTCCGATGTCAACTCGAGCCAGCTGGGATTCTCCTGGTCGATGGAAGATTCACAAGAAGACTTCGACAGTGGTGTAGACACCGCGGAAGCAGAACAGCAACAAGAGGAGGCCCAGAGAGCGAACGCCGAAAGAGACGCCGCTGTCCGGGAGGGAGCCGAGAGCAGTGAAGCCTCTACTGAGACCGACGGCCTGCGGACACCCTCATTCAGCCCCCAGAACTGGATGTTTCCGTGGTTGCTTGGACCGGATCGCCCGTACAGTCGCAACGAGGAAGGATGGTCCAACGAGGATCTGTCGGTCATCGTTGTCTCCAGTGAAGGAGAGGAGAGCAGACCCGCTTCAACGGACGATCAGATCGCGTCGGGAGACAGCAGCGAGGACGTACCCCTCATCATCGTGTCTAGCGACGAAGAGCAGGAAAGCATCACTCCAACGAAGAACCGGAGCTCAGCGGCAGAACTCGGCGGGCATCAGCCTGTCATAATCCTGTCCAGCGACGAGGAAGACGACGACCTCGGGTCTTGCCCGGACACCAAGCCGTCGGCCGCCGGGCGTAAGCAGCCGAATGCGTCGGCTAGGACACCGATCGTAGTCCTCTCTAGCGACGAAGACGAGGCCCACGGAAGGCCGGCGACCACAGCCCAGAAGATGCCAAAGCCGGAGGACCCGAACAAAGCGCCGGACCGGCAAGCCGACGAGAGCGACCTCTCATTCGAGCTCGAAGAGCCGGCCGCTGGAGTCTTGATGGCCTTGATCGATGAAATCCCGGGAGTGTTGGACGTCCAGGCGGAGTCCGAGTGGCCCCAGGCACCCGTCGACTGGAGAGTGGACACGCCCGACCGACGTCTCCCACAGGGGATTATCGACCGGGTGGAGGCGATGGAGGGAGGCAGTCGTAGACGGCGGCTGGTGTGGACAGAGGAGGGACAGCGCTTCCGCGTGTCCCGCAACACACGGGGGCAGGTCGTTGTCACAACTCGTCCTCCCCGAGGAAAGGAGGGAGTGTGAGGAAGTGTTCCCTCACAACGGGGGAACGTCCACCTTCGCCCAGGAGGCGTAGGGTGATGGCCCAGGAGAGGGCTGAGAACGAGCGGGCCAAAGTCCGCCGGTCTCAAGTTTAAGTTTCTATTCATCGGCTGGAGCCAATTTATCGTTTGATTTTTTAGTATAATCCCCTTCATTATCATTTTTATATATTTAGTAATAAGTTAGGATTAAATAAAGTAGGAAGTAAGCAGAGAAAACGCAGGTTTCATTAGATCAACAGCAACGGAGAGAAAACGACGACGCCACAGATCAACAGCAACGGAGAGAGAACCACAACGCCACAGAATAACAGCAACGGAGACAAAACGACGATGACGACGCGGCAGAGCAACGGCAATGAAGAAAGAACGAGAGATAGCAACGATGCAGGATAACGGTACCCAGAAAACCAACCCCGCCGCTGAATACCAAAAAATGAACGCGAAGGCAAGCGACTGATCGCGCTATCCCTCACGCACAGATACCAGCGTAAGCGTGCCGACGCGACAGAGCCGAAGCGCTGGCAGAGGCCGGGAGCAGAGGGCAGGCAGCGTGGATCTTTGACGCGTGCCGGTCAAGAAAGGGCTAGAGGAGTGCGAAATTAACTGCGGAGGCGATCGGTCGAAGGAGAAATAAACTGCGGAGATTATCGGTCGAGTGCGCGGCTCATTGGATTACGTCAACGTGGAATGAATAAAAGGATAGAACCTAGGATTACCACCCAGGACATCTGCAGGACGGGAAAGGGTAAGCTGAGGCCGTAGGCGATAGGGAGTTAGAGAGATGGTGCAGTAGCAGTAGGTAGGGCCCTTAAGATAAAGAAAAGCATCTAACTGTTACCCCCCCCGCCCTTCTGGTGCCTTTTGAGGCGTTGATTTACCCCGTCCCTCATATCTTAGAGTCTTTAATAATAAAATGTTCCAAATAAGTATTGGTGAGAGCATTTCGTTTATGGGATTGGGCAGGCATACCTTGGTTCTCGGTAGGTCAGAGGTGGGGCGTGGCGACCTCGTGGTCTGAATAGAATCCCCTCCTTTTCCTTCGGGAGTCGAACGAAACGGCACTGTACGCGGGAAAGCCTAAGGCTGGCACGGTGTTCGCGACTTCGATTCCCCCTCCCCCGTATTCTTCCCTTGTGTTATTTCCTATATTCTGGAGATCCTGCAAACGGTGTTGTACGCGGGAAAGCCTAAGGCTGGCACGACATCCGTGAGCAGTGATCCCCCCTCCCCGTGAGCCCCCCTTTCCCAAAGATCGCGTCTGTCGCCACGCGGGTGCTAGGAAGGGGCGTGTCGCCCGTCGCTCTGTGCTCCTGTCTACCTCTCCGGGTCCTTTTATACAAATTCTCTGTATACGGGCTGGATCCTGGCGTGACTGAGAGTCTGTACCCCGGCCACTAGACAGGAACTTCCTTACAAACTGAAAACCAAAAACGCAGAATCATGAAAAATTACCATATCTACCAGATTACCGAATCTGGATCAGATCGGATCAATATTATGGCCAGAAGAAACAAATTAAATTTCAGTGGCTTCGCAACGCCTGCCAAGCGCTGACTCATTCCCTCTCTCTCTGTCCTAAACACTTGTACGTCTCAAATATGAAGTTATACATGTCATGTAGAAATGTAGGCGCAGATATACAAAACATATGTAAACAAAAATGGAAACATGTAAAAAATTCCAAAAAATTAATTTTTTTAATTTAAATATTATTTTCGTCCCTTTTGAGAACATATAATAAATTTCATAAATCGTAGGCTCATAAATGTATGACTGACTGAGTACCGGGTATAAGGTAGAGCCGCGGCCTTTGCCGCGGCTCACAACGTTCCCTCTCGTTTTTTTTTAAATTTTTTTTGGCAAAAATGTAATAATTCGTCTTTGCCAACATATTCTGACTGAACACCGAGTATAAAATAGAGTCGCGGCTCTCGTTCCCCCTCGTTTTTAATTTTGTATGACTCCCTTTTTGCAGGCAATATATTAATTCGCTTATAAATTGTTTTGACATTTCGGCTACGTGTTGTTGCTATCCATCTACAGTCGAATTTGTTCGTGCGAACACAGCCAAGATAAGCAGGCCATCCACAGCCGAATTTGCTTAACTAATTGTTCGTCGGAAAAGAATTTCAAACAGTCATTCGTAGAAAATTTTCAGAAGCAAAATGTTAGCGGCCGCGTTTGCAAGGCGGTAAAATCAAAGGCTACTGGACGACAATGGAACAACCAGGCACATACATCACAACTGGACATCGGGCACAATGGAGAAGAACAAGAAGACAGGACATGCAATAGAGAACCGGTATTATATTGCTGGACCTGTAACAAACGGACCCCTTGGACAATAGAATGCTGTAGAAAACTTAAGGAAAACGCGCAGGGCTGGGAGACTACCGCCGAGCTCCCGAAGCTCAGAACAACACAAGCGGGATACAACCCATCTAATATACAAGAATAGCCAACTCCTATGCTTGGATAAGATCGGCAGAAAGATGATGGAGGTGATTATCGACAGACAGCAAGGACACTACTAACCGAAGAAACCGAGGGAGACGAAAAAAAATTAATAAGACTGGCGGAGGGGAGCACACGCAGAACAACAAAAGACCACAGTGGAACTGGGAGGGCGAGCGTCCAAGCAAGCATTCCTAATAATGACCGGAGAACCAGACACCCCGATGCTAGGAAAGGATTTTCTAAAAATCACAGACACAGCAATAACGTGCGGAAAAGCCTCAATATTCATTGGCGAGGGACCCATCCCAGTACAGACGGAAGAGCATGTAAGGAGCACAAAGCCTGAACCAGTGGACGAAGAACTGGAGGAGTGGATTTCGACGGAAGTAAAAAAATGTAAAACACTGAAAGGAGTAAGCAACATAACGACACATACTTAAAAGATGACAGACCCAACAAACAGAGATATTACCATCGCAACCCAGCACAAATGGAAATAATAAATCGGGAGATAGATGAATTGAAGAGACTGGACCTCATAGAACCATCACGTAGCCCATACAGCGCACCAGAGGAGAACGCACCAGAACGCAAACGGAGAAAGACGCATACCCAATGCCCAGGATGGACTTCATATTCAACCAACTCAGGGAGGCAAAATATATTACCACCCTGCACCTGAAGTCAGAGTACTGGCAGCTACCGATAGAAAGACGCAGCTGACCATACATCGCGTTCACCGCGCCAGGGCGAGGATTGTTTCAATAGAAGATAATGCCATTCTGACTTACGACAACTCCAGCAACTTTCCAGAGAGCCCTAGATGCAGTAATCGGACCAGATATGGAACCGTTTGCCTTCGCATACCTAAACGACATAGTCATGATCGGGCGGAGGGCCAGGCGATGTGGAGGACGAACCTGGCAACATTCCCATCGAGTGGAGCGTGCCAGCGGGACACAAAATGTCAACACTACTAATCGGCGCGGTGCAGGACAACATAAGCACTAGAGATCCCCATATGCAGCAACGGTTCCGGATATGGAACAAGAAGCAAGAAACATACTGTGTGCAGATCGGCCGAGCCAGGAAAGTGCTCATCGGACCCCAGTACAAACCCAACAAGAGGGATGACACCCGCCTAAGAGAGGAGGGGGGAACGTGACGCCCAGCGCCATATCCAACAGCGCCGGCGCTATAAAATTACCATTTTTTATTATATTACTAGGATAAGCAACTAGACAACACTTTGAAGGATCTAATTTCTGTGACTATGATATTATTATTACCATATGAGTAGGATAAGAAACAAGACCAAAACCTGAAGCACCTCATTTGTTGAAATAAATACCTTGTCTCGTGAATATATGAGCGGAAAATCCAGAGGATAATGAGGAGGGGTTCCCGGAGCCAGTGCAAATACTTTTGGTCCTATTTAATTTAAAATTTAATGATAAATGATTTCTAATGATTTCAAAGATATTGACGACAGCGGTAGGTAGCGGCTTTTTCTAGATCGGTTTGATGCTGTGTTCGGTGACATTCGCAAGCTGACTAGCTCTCTCTTCCACGCACGTCGCTCGCAAGACCTATGCTGTTGGTACGCAGGAACGCCAATGTTCCGAGAGAGCCTTGATTGGAGAGTTTTGACACCTTGGGACCAGTGATGCAAAACCGAGCATGCCGCCCGCGGTTGCTAGATCTACCATTAAGATTTCCTTGTTCCCGCTGAATCCGCTAAAACTTCTTGGTTCTTGAGGGTTCTAGAAAATAGAGATAAAAGCAAGATTTGTGCGCCAGTGTATATTTATAAGATTGGAGGGTGGTTATTTGAGTGTGCGTATTGAGAATGCGATTATGTCTCAGAGGCAGTCGGCATAGTTTTGATACCGATAGCTTCAACTGCCCTTGCAGTGGTAAGTGTTACCACGTGGTAAGTGTAACCACACGAACCAATGAGTCCTGTCCTGGGTGAAGCTCAAGTCCACGCCCTAGTAGCCATTGCGATGGCAGATGTCTATCATCCTTAACAAGCACGAGGTCGTTGAGCTTGAAGTTTTCTGTTTCGTGGCACCACTTTGGCCGTTGCTGCGGATGAGCTAGCCAGTCGCGACTCCAACCCTTCCAAAAAAGGCGAATCATTGTTTGCTGGATGAGGAACTGCTCCCGGAACGATGTGGTTTTGAGCCGATACTCCGGCGGAGCAAACATTGTGTCTCCAATCAGAAAATGTGCTGGAGTCAGCACCTCCAAGTCGTCTGCATCAGACGTGAGAGGGCACAGAGGACGCGAATTGAGACATGACTCGATAGTAATGTGCACCGGTGATAGCTCTTCGTAAGTGAGCCGCCGATCCGCCATGACTCGACTTAAGTGGTGTTTCAGAGCCTTTACATTGGCCTCCCACAATCCACCAAAGTTGGGTGATTGGGGATGAATAAAATGCCAAATTGTTCGCTGAGATGCCAACTTAGGTGCGATCACCTCATCAAAATCCTTTCGTAGCTGAGCACGCACCGTCTTCAGAGCATTGTCCGCACCAACAAAGTTGGTGCCGTTGTCGCTAAATAGGTGTTTGACTAACCCTCGCCGACCTGTAAACCTGTCCAGAGCCTGCAAGAAATGCTCTGTAGTGAGGCCTGTCACCGCTTCCAAGTGCACAGCCTTCGTCGACAAATGAAGAAAGCAATGTAGCCCTTGTACTCACTAACGCCTCGTAGACGCGCTGCTTTGAGCTCTATGGAGCCGGTATAATCTACTCCGGTCGCGATGAATGGGCAACTCGGCGGATTGACTCGATGAAGAGGCAGATCCCCCATAAGCTGGGTGGACGTTGGCGGTCGCTCCCGGGAACATCGCATACATTTCCTGATCACTCGACGAACTGCCTGCCTCCCATTGATGATCCATAACCGTTGACGTGCGTGCGCCAAAGTCAACTGCGCACCTGCGTGCAGTATCGAACAATGAGAGATCTTGATAACCAATGTTGTGAAGTGATGGGAGCCCGGCAGAATGATTGCATCACGTCGATCGTAAGGTAAAGCTGAGGGTCGCAAACATTCCCTTATCCTTGCGATGCCGTGGGCCATGAACGGTGACAGACCTACGACCTTGCTCCTGGATGGTAAAGGCCCGGGCCTTCTCACGGTGGCTAGATCTGCCGGGAAGTATTCAAGTTGGACGGTGCTTACAATACAAGACAGAGCTTTGTCTAATTCTTCAATGTTTAAGGGACCTGGGCGACGGTTTCCCTTGTTACGCGTGTTGTGCGTGAATCGCAAAATGTAGGAAATGACTCTTACAGCTTTATTATATGTGGAAAACCTCTCTATAACTAAGAATTCCTGGACAGCATGGTGCACGTAAATTTTATCCGACTTGGCTTCCAACGCGGGGTCAGACAAGGAGATCTCAGACACCTGTTTGGATGGCCACGAGGAGCCAACCTGGTCCCTTCCACCACAATTCGAAATCCTTCAGCTCCTCTTGGGTGAGTCCTCTCGTTGCACAATCTGCTGGGTTCTTTGGCGTGCTCACGTGACCCCATTCACTTGATGTAGAATGGTCCAATATGAAGGCAACTCTGTTGGCGACGATAGTTTTGCACCTATTAAGGTCACCCTGCAACCAATGCAGGACAATCGTATCAAGCATCAGTCCAATAAAATTTTTTAATCGGAAGCGATGATAGCCGCTGAGAAGCCACTATTCACTTCACGAGCTTGATGGCCAATATCGCACCGCTTAGCTCTGTACACGGGATGGTCAAAGGCTAAGAGGGAGTTACCTTTGCTTTGGCCATAAGTAGATACACGGAGATGCATATACTGTCGAGGACCCATCACAGAACGCATGTAGTTGCATCGACGCAACAGATTTCGGTGAGTAATGAATCCATCGACCATGCTGATGTCGCCGATCCTCTTCAAGCAGTCTCAAAATGCTCTCCATCGCTCTGCGAGAGGCTCGCGGACTGCTTCGTCCCACTCCAGGGACGCCCCTGTACCGTCTGCAGGCGCAGTCTTGGCCATGGTCACCTCCTTCAGGATCAGCATCCCCGAGATGATGACAGGCGCGATTAACCCTAGCGGGTCAAAGAGCCTGGCGATGCTGGATAAGATCTTTTGGTCTTTTTGGTTGAACTTTCTGTAAATTCAAAGTTAATTTTAAAGTTAAAACGTATCTCGTATTAAAGTCGTATTAAAGTATTAAAGTCAACGTATATCTCGTTTATGAGGACTTGTTCAGCCTTCGGGAACGGACCTCGTGTATCTTGAGCCTGTAATATATGAAACTTTATATATGAGGAGTGCAGCTACTAAAAGTAGTCGCAGGAGTGGAGAGATGGTATATCGAGGCCACGGTCAGTGGGGATCCTATGGTTCCGTGCTCCTTCGGTAACTTGAGGGGGGTTCGTTGGACCGCGTCTCGTCTCCTTACTACATATAATTTTATTAGAATCCCCTTAAACTTTACAGGAGCTAACTCCGAAAACAAAAAAAAACCTATGTGCAAAAGGCACAATCGAATTAATTGGGTACACAACTATACCACGGACTCTTGCCGGCTGCTTCCAAAAGATTGCAGGCGTGAGGTCTTGAGATGGGAGTCGACCCACGCGATTCTGCACCCACCCTACCATGATTTCCAGTAATAGATGTGTGTTGGAAATCCCTTGTACTCCCACCCTACCCTCCTTTATGTCACCATGTCACCAAACTAGAACTTTATCCTTCCATATTCATGCTTCAATACTTCATATATTTATACATTCCTTAGAACTAGACATTCTTCTCTATCGTTATGCAAACTAAGGGTGGTAAACAAAAGAACTAAAAAAAATGTTGGGTACTAATTAAGATAAAAGGAAAAACATAATTATAACTCTAAAGATTATTAGTACAAAGTATATATATATAGATGAAAAAGATAATACAAAAATTTAAAGCGATATAGACATAGGTATGTGTGTAAATAAGAAAAATTATATATATGCATTCAAATGTATTCAATTCAATTCAAAATCAGTTTCACAATTGCAATCCGCAATACCCGTTCATCATTTTTTTTCTGGTTAGTGTAAGTTCAGGGCATTAGAAGGAACCCAAAGGCAAGAATGCGATCAGCTCAATGCAGCTACTACCGACTAAACCAATGAACAGCTGCGAATGCTGATAAGCATAAGCAGCCAAGCACCGGTTTAGCGGTGACCGCTGATCGTGGGAGCAAGCGTGAAGTTAGGCGAATATAGGCACAAAGGAGAAATTAATAAAAATTCGGTCACTTACGTTGTCTCACAGTGTTCCCTCGCTGAAAGGCGCCTTTCGCTGTGGAAGCTGTGGAAAAAACAGGGGGGGGGGGGGGGGAGGGATTTTTTCTTGTTCTTTTTTTTTTGTTTTTTTTGTTTTTATTTTTTCTACTTGCTCTGGTTTTCCTTCCGTTTCCTTTCCACACCAATAAAATTTTTAAATAAAGTTTTAGCAAAAAAATGAATTGGCAGCGGCTCTATGGAGGTATGACTATGATTGGAATTTAAAAAAAATAAACTAGACGGGTTCAGAAGGAACAGATAAAGAAAATTTAACTCAAAGTTTGGCAATTTGAACTAATCTAATTTTTAAAGATTTTTTGTATTTTGTTGTTGTTTTAATCCAGGCGGCTTTTATAGGCGGCGGCTCTCAGCCGTTGCAGCCGGTTGGTGTCGGCGCACCAGGGTGTGCACGGCTCTCAGCCGCTTGGCAGGGTACAGCAACGGACAGGCGTGGCGCATGTGCCAAGGTTATGGACGGATCAAGGTTGGATAGCTGGGGCACGCGGACTTTTCCAGTGGTTTTCCGAAGTACCAAGAAGAAGCTCGGCCCCGCACCAAGGTTCGGCTGACGGATTATAGCCGACCAGTGATGGGGCTTGGTGTGGGGGCACTATTTGGGCGCTTGGTGCGCTGCCGATCACGGCCAGGGCCCTATGGGCGAAACAGAAGCACCAAGAGGGTGCTAAGACAACGCTAATTTTTCCCTACAGGGCACGTAACATACCGTTTTTCCTGGGTTTTCACAGGCAGGGATTCGGTCTTCTGTAGGGCAGGGCAGTTTGATGGCACTTTTTTTGATACGATACGGTACGGTACGATTGGGGTATTCAATTTTATTTGTCGCCGCACTGGATAACTGAACTTGTCCCGTGTTTTTTTTTTTTTAAACCCGTTTTCCGAGCACGTGGCAGTTTTACCGAAAATTTTTTAAAGAGACTTCACTTGACCAGATCCAGGGTTTTTAATATGCAAAAGAGATCGACTGAAGCTTTTGCACTGCTTAAATAGGATCTAAAGCAGATCTAAAACTCCGATGCAAAAGCTCCTCTGCGATGCGCTGCATAGCACTAACCAAAGCTTCGCTCAGCTGTTCTGGATCCAGAGCTTACTGGCAGACACCGCAAACTATGCTTCTAATGACCTATATATATATTTACTTAGCCCAAGGTTATTGCATGCGATATATAATAGCACTATAGCAATAACCTACTTGCGGTCTGTATGGCTCAACGGTAACCGTTACACCACCCGATAATATCTCCACATTAGGCAGAATATTAGCGGGAATCAGGCTTTGATGTCTTTCGCATGAAAAGTTCCTATTTCTCTGCCCTGCAAATTTTCTAGAAGGTAGAAACAATTACCAAGTTTTTTCCGAATTCGAGATTTAATAAACTTGGGAGCTAATTTTGCATTAAAATTTTGCGTCAGATCTAGATATCGGCACAACGGGTTCTTCCAACAAGTCTAACTCTTTTAGCAGCTTATAATCCGACCCATGAGTGAGCATATCTAAGCCAAATAAGGCTCGATATGGGGAACAACCTAAGGACTGATGTAGGGACGATCGAAGCGAGCAAGAAATACTGGTGAGATGCTGATCCCAGCATGTCTGATCCTGTTCGAGATATGATCGCACCGCCGCTAACAATGAACGATTAACTCGTTCCGCAGCGTTACTCTGAGGAGAGTAAAGTGCCGTGTACATGTGTTTGATTCCCAGCTCCGTCAAGAATGCATTGAATTCAGTAGCTTTAAATTGCTTTCCATTGTCGCTAACAATAGTTTCCGGCACACCATATGCATGGAATATATGCTTTAGTAGAAACTCTTGGATTGCCACGGACGTACATTTCTTCAATGGATGCAGCCAATGGTATTTGCTGAAGTGGTCCAAAACAATAAGCAAGCCTACGTGTCCATTCTTGCTGCGTGGATAGGGTCCAAGCAGATCTATATATAAACGTTGAAATGGTCGACAAGTCGGCATGTGGTTTCCCATGGGTGGGCGCAGAGTATAATTGGGAGCTTTGCTTGCTTTGCAAACCTCGCAATTACGAATATACTCTCGAACATCTTTAGCTAGACCGGGCCAAAACAAACTTCTACGGACTTTTTCAATGGTCTTTTGCATGCCGGCATGCGCGGAAATAGGATTGTCATGAGTTTGTTTAAGAACGTCAGCCTTCAATCGCTCAGGGACCCATAATTTCCACGTTCGACTGTCTTCCGCCGCATTTCCAACTTCATGCTCGGTTCGAATATATAGGAAATTATTTACAATTTTCAGATCGGGCAACTTAGCGGAATTTTTCTTGAACTGTTCTTTTAACTGCTGGTAGTTCCCCTCCTGAAATGCATCGGACTCGAGATCTATCACAGGACTCATTTCTAGTCCGGATAATTCAGGTTCATGTAATCGTGATAAAGCATCGGGGACAATATGATCTTTACCTTTTCTGTGCGATATCGAGAATTTAAATTGCTGCAATCTAAAGATCCAGCGAGCTAATCTTCCTGACACATTTTGCTGGCGCATTAGCCACAACAAACTGGAATGATCGGTAACCACCTCGAATTCTTGAAGTTCCAAATAGCAACGGAACCTCTCGATGGCCAAAATGACTGCCAAGCACTCTCGCTCTGTAACACTGTAGTTACGTTGCGCACGACTGAGCTTCTTGGATATAAAGGCGATTGGCTTTTCCTGCTGATCCACCAATTGCACGAGCACAGCTCCAATGCCAAAATCACTAGCATCACAGTGAAGGTAACATTTTTGTTCAAAATCAGGGTTTTCGAGCACAGGAGCAGAAGTCAAAATGGTTTTTAAAGCGTCCATTGCGACTTGCGCTTCCGGGGTCCAAACAAATTTCATTTTATTGGATAGAAGCTCTGTGATAGGACATGATAGCTCCGAGAAATTCTGAATGAATCTACGGTACCAGCCACATACACCAAGGAAGCCTCGAACCTGCTTTAGATTCTTCGGCGGGGGCCAGTTGACTATACACGCTATTTTGGAAGGATCGGTGCAAATACCTCCATTGCTGATAACGTATCCCAAATAATTCACACTTGTAACACAGAACTGACTCTTAGCAATGTTCAGAGTAAGGTTTGCCCTTCGGAACTGTTCCGCCAGTCGTACAAGGACTGAAAGATGGGACGAGAAATCCTCAGATACGATACAGAGATCGTCCAAGTATCCAAAAACACAGTACCGCAGATCCGGGGGAATGATCTCATCCATCAAACGACACATGGTAGACGGAGCATTACACAGGCCAAAAGGCATAACCTTAAACTGGTATAACGGCCTTCCAGGGATAGTGAAAGCAGTTAGTGGCTTGGATTCCTCTGAGAGTTCGATCTGCCAATATGCATCTTTCAGATCGAGCTTGGTTACTATATTTGCCTTGGGCAATCGTGCAAAAATACCATCGATACTCGGTAATGGATATGCATCCTTACGGGTGACTTCATTGAGTCGTCGAGCATCGAGGCAAAGACGGATTTTGTTCGGCTTGAGAACAAGTCTCATTGGCGAACTCCACGCACTGGAGGACGGCTCAATTACGCCTAGTTGCAGCATGCGATCTACCTCGGCATACACCAACTTTTCCACCGCTGGGCTAACTGGGTAAAATCGTTGTTTTACGGGGGCGGCCTGACCTACATCGATGTAATGCTTGAGCAATGCCGTGCGTCCTAATCCATCAGCCGCATTAGGAAATAATTGCTTGACAACATCGAGTTGTTGTTCTTGCTGCCTTGTTAAGGGATAACCTAATGGATCTGGCTCAGGTTCTTCATCGGGCCTCGAGCTTAACTCAACGGATGCAATAATGTCGGGTGCTAACGAAAAGGATCGCCAAAAATCGTGACCGAGAATCAGATTTTGTTTTAGGGATGGAATTATATATAATTTCATGGGTTTCTCGACAGTTTGATACCGCATGCTTACATTCAACACCCCCAGGATCGTTTGACTTTGACCATCTGCCGTTTTCGCAGTGGCTTTGATGGGTTTAAATTCAGCAAAAGACGAAAAATCAGTCTGAGCTACCTCAGCACCTATACAACTTATACTTGCGCCAGTGTCTAACAAACCCTGTTCTTTTCTACCCAGGAAGGACACTTCGGCATAACTGCGCATATCCTTGGGATTGCTAATAATGGCAGAAACTAACAGTCTACGGTTACTTCTAACATTAGTGTAATATTTTTTTAATCGCTGTAATCGTTTTGAGATTTGATGTTCTTCGGCATTGAATATTTGTTTTCGAACCTCCAGATACCTCTTAATCCGTTCATGATACGGCAAAAACCGACAACTATTCTTTTTCATTGACTTCTTCCTTAAATTGGGAGTATCCGAAGCCAATTTCTGAGTATCTTGCTCCACGACAACAGGCAAGACTAGTTTTGGTTTTGCGGGGGCATCCGGTTGTTGTTGGATGCACCCTTCTGCCGGTTTTCCGACGCTCTACGAATGCATTTTTGGCACTGCGGCTTATAGACATTCGGAGTTCCACAGCCGTAACAGAATATACGCCTTTCCGCGAGACAATTTTCCCACACATGCCCAAGTTCTTCACAATTCCAACACGGCCGCTTGGCCATCGAACTCTGAATGGCTTCTATGCTAGGGTCTTCGACTTCGTCCGGCTCGGTTTCTGTACGCTCTTCCTCCAAGCTATATATGGAACGACGAGCTACGGTTTGCTTAGGTTTTTCCGACCTCTGTAACTCTTGTCGTCTCAATTGACCGACTGAGCTAATTGATTGGTATAGAATTTTGTGACGAGTTTCGGGAAGCAAATTGGCTTTTAATATCTCTATTAGTTCCTCTTCGTCCATTTTAATGCCAAACTTATCAATCAAACCAGCCACAGTGTCATGAAAAGCTACAAAGGGTTCTCCGACTTTTTGCTTACGAGATCTAATCAATTCCTTGCTCATGAACTCGGAACGGTAGTCTTTATATTGCTGTCGAAGAGCGGCGCAAAACTCCGACCAAACAATGCGATCGACCTGCTTGTGGTATCTCCAATACCAATCACGTGCTTTACCTACTAGCAAAATGTGCAAATGCTTGCAAAGGCCTAGAAAGTCGCTATCCAAGGTTTCGTCTGTCAATACCTTGACCCGATAGAGAAATTCTTCCACCCCTAAACCTTCGGTAGAACCATCAAAAGGAACATGCCATTTTTGCATTATCTCCGCAGTTTTAGCCTTTCGCAAGCTAGAACTACTGGCTATATAAGAAACGGGTGTTGGTATATTCAACCCAGCATACTCTTCTGGCGAGCTAGCTTGCGGCCGAATATGTAATGCGGACATGGCTCTGGCAACCGTGCGTTCGATCATCTGTTGCAGAACATCTAAATCCAGACCCTGGCTTGTAGGGGCTGTTCGCGCATTGGGAGCTTCAAAATTACTTGAGTGGGCAGTGACATTGGTTGACGGAGCTGCCGTTGGATTAGAGCTTTCGCTAGCATCTAGTCCCGATAAACAAACTACTTCAGGCGCTGATGATTGGCCTGCTGGTATATTCGGAAACTGAGTTCGGTGTCGTGGCCGACCTCTTTTCGAACGAGTGGGCCTGGTGGTCTGAGCGACCGGAACTGACCCTGCAGGCGGAATTTGCCTCAGTTCAGTATGGTTGCCATTTCTCTTAGCTACCGTTCCAGTCTCTGGCTGACCATTTCCTGGAATCTGCGTTAGCTCCAAGGCTTTTGCGAGGCTTCGAGTGGTGATTCCCGAAGGACCTGGTAATTCTGTTTGTACTATCGGCCTCTTGTTCGGTGAACAATTGCCAACGACTAATTACATAGCCGACTACAATTAGGACAATTATCGTGAAGAGGAAACCATTCTTCCAGACATGCTTTATGAAACACATGATTGCAAGGGGTACAAAAACATGGCTGGGTATCGGACATCTCAGAGTGACAAATCCCACAAAAGTTTTCCGAACTCTGCGGATTGTTTTGAGGACTATGTCGTAACGGCATTTTAAAAAATCTTTTCTTGTACTTTCTTTGATTTGTTATCTTTTAACTGGTGACATTTGATTGGTGACATAATAAGGGCGGGCTACGAGTATCAAATCTTTTGGAACGACGAAAATTTATTTAGTTTGGGCTATTGATACTACTGCGATTTGTTCTGGCATCACTGCTTCGGCTTAAGCTGCACCATATGATTCGGCAAGGATACGCAAAACAGCATAAACGCTAGTTCCAGGCAACCATATGCAGCCACCGCTGCCGTTACAATAACACCTGTAACAACTCAATGGTATGAGTGAAAACTAAATCCGGAATCGCAATCTCTGAGCTTCCATAACCCATACAGTGACAATCAGTACTGATATCCAGTCTCAACCAAATATGCAATATTCTGCAATTGTATGTACCCGTATGATCCACACAAAGACTTACAAAACCCCTCAGTAATCATTCTCATAAGCAAACTAAACCTGAACCTAAATCCTTTGCATGGACTATAGCTGTGCCAACGCGACCTAGACTAATCTTCAATGTTCGGTAAGGATACGCAAGCAGCATATTCACAAATTCCAGACAACAATTTTGACTAGCCCTATATGATGCGACAACAATGACACTATAATTTTACTTCAGGACTATACTTAACTTGATTTCATCTTCGAATGACCCCCAACTAACAATCAGTATTGGGATCCCAAACAGAATCCGCAATATTCTGAAATTGTATCTGAACGCTGGTAGGATTTTTTCGACACGACTGCTGTCAGGTTTAAGCATTTGAAAACAAACGAGCAAAAGTTGGGACGAGCAGTAGCGGATGTTGTTGCTAAAGTTTCTATTAGTTTACTGTTGGACGCCAAGATTTATGTAACAACGTTACACACCAGCGTCCACCTGGGTATAAACAGTAATTCCGATTCGATAAACAATCGGCCCCACGTTGGGCGCCAAAAATTTATGTAATATTATGAACTTTATATATGAGGAGTGCAGCTACTAAAAGTAGTCGCAGGAGTGGAGAGATGGTATATCGAGGCCACGGTCAGTGGGGATCCTATGGTTCCGTGCTCATTCGGTAACTTGAGGGGGGTTCGTTGGACCGCGTCTCGTCTCCTTACTACATATAATTTTATTAGAATCCCCTTAAACTTTACAGGAGCTAACTCCGAAAACAAAAAAAAACCTATGTGCAAAAGGCACAATCGAATTAATTGGGTACAAAACTATACCACGGACTCTTGCCGGCTGCTTCCAAAAGATTGCAGGCGTGAGGTCTTGAGATGGGAGTCGACCCACGCGATTCTGCACCCACCCTACCATGATTTCCAGTAATAGATGTGTGTTGGAAATCCCTTGTACTCCCACCCTACCCTCCTTTATGTCACCATGTCACCAAACTAGAACTTTATCCTTCCATATTCATGCTTCAATACTTCATATATTTATACATTCCTTAGAACTAGACATTCTTCTCTATCGTTATGCAAACTAAGGGTGGTAAACAAAAGAACTAAAAAAAATGTTGGGTACTAATTAAGATAAAAGGAAAAACATAATTATAACTCTAAAGATTATTAGTACAAAGTATATATATATAGATGAAAAAGATAATACAAAAATTTAAAGCGATATAGACATAGGTATGTGTGTAAATAAGAAAAATTATATATATGCATTCAAATGTATTCAATTCAATTCAAAATCAGTTTCACAATTGCAATCCGCAATACCCGTTCATCATTTTTTTTCTGGTTAGTGTAAGTTCAGGGCATTAGAAGGAACCCAAAGGCAAGAATGCGATCAGCTCAATGCAGCTACTACCGACTAAACCAATGAACAGCTGCGAATGCTGATAAGCATAAGCAGCCAAGCACCGGTTTAGCGGTGACCGCTGATCGTGGGAGCAAGCGTGAAGTTAGGCGAATATAGGCACAAAGGAGAAATTAATAAAAATTCGGTCACTTACGTTGTCTCACAGTGTTCCCTCGCTGAAAGGCGCCTTTCGCTGTGGAAGCTGTGGAAAAAACAGGGGGGGGGGGGGGGGGGGGGATTTTTTCTTGTTCTTTTTTTTTTGTTTTTTTTGTTTGCGGTCAGTTATTTTTTCTACTTGCTCTGGTTTTCCTTCCGTTTCCTTTCCAAACCAATAAAATTTTTAAATAAAGTTTTAGCAAAAAAATGAATTGGCAGCGGCTCTATGGAGGTATGACTATGATTGGAATTTAAAAAAAATAAACTAGACGGGTTCAGAAGGAACAGATAAAGAAAATTTAACTCAAAGTTTGGCAATTTGAACTAATCTAATTTTTAAAGATTTTTTGTATTTTTTTGTTGTTTTAATCCAGGCGGCTTTTATAGGCGGCGGCTCTCAGCCGTTGCAGCCGGTTGGTGTCGGCGCACCAGGGTGTGCACGGCTCTCAGCCGCTTGGCAGGGTACAGCAACGGACAGGCGTGGCGCATGTGCCAAGGTTATGGACGGATCAAGGTTGGATAGCTGGGGCACGCGGACTTTTCCAGTGGTTTTCCGAAGTACCAAGAAGAAGCTCGGCCCCGCACCAAGGTTCGGCTGACGGATTATAGCCGACCAGTGATGGGGCTTGGTGTGGGGGCACTATTTGGGCGCTTGGTGCGCTGCCGATCACGGCCAGGGCCCTATGGGCGAAACAGAAGCACCAAGAGGGCTAAGACAACGCTAATTTTTCCCTACAGGGCACGTAACATACCGTTTTTCCTGGGTTTTCACAGGCAGGGATTCGGTCTTCTGTAGGGCAGGGCAGTTTGATGGCACTTTTTTTGATACGATACGGTACGGTACGATTGGGGTATACAATTTTATTTGTCGCCGCACTGGATAACTGAACTTGTCCCGTGTTTTTTTTTTTTAAAACCCGTTTTCCGAGCACGTGGCAGTTTTACCGAAAATTTTTTAAAGAGACTTCACTTGACCAGATCCAGGGTTTTTAATAGGCAAAAGAGATCGACTGAAGCTTTTGCACTGCTTAAATAGGATCTAAAGCAGATCTAAAACTCCGATGCAAAAGCTCCTCTGCGATGCGCTGCATAGCACTAACCAAAGCTTCGCTCAGCTGTTCTGGATCCAGAGCTTACTGGCAGACACCGCAAACTATGCTTCTAATGACCTATATATATATTTACTTAGCCCAAGGTTATTGCATGCGATATATAATAGCACTATAGCAATAACCTACTTGCGGTCTGTATGGCTCAACGGTAACCGTTACAAGCCAATTATTGAATGACTGTGACAGCCGTGTATGGCGCCGAGGCTGTTCCAAACGTCAGCGTCGACACTTTTCTTTAGGACGTTGATATGCAATGACTGCACCACCAAGTGGCCCAAGCGACACTAGCCGATGGCTGTTACGCGCGGATCCCAGGCAAGAATGCAGCCCACCTCCCGCCCAACCGACCGAGGGGCGCTGCCGCATGACGCGCGACTCGTAAACCGAACCGATCGGGGACATGCAGGAAAGATAGGTGTTAGACTAGTGTTCGAGGAAAAGTAGAACTAATCTAACTAAAGAAGAAAAGTAATTACTAATTACGGGAAAGATGTAGGAGTATCAGTAATTTAAGATTAGGAAGGGAGTTAGTGGTAGATATAATATGGTAGAGGGAATTATAATCCGAGCATAGGACCCTAAATGGTTCATGCAAGGAGTAATTCGATCTACAAAGCGGAAGAAACAACGGTGTATAGTTCCTAGTGCTTCTAATAGGAATCGTGAAGTTTATGCGGCTCAACAGGTCAGGGCTATCTACTTCACCCTTGATCAAGTTGTGCACAAAAATCACTCCAAGCATTTTCCTACGATTAGCTAAGGTTGGAAGGTTTATTAAGAGAAATCTATTAGAGTAAGACGGCAGTCTCACACTTGCATCCCAGCTGAGGCCGCGAAGAGCAAAAAGTAAAAAGTTTTTCTGAACTGATTCAATACGGTCTTAGTGTACGTTGTACTGAGGGCACCATACACAAGAGCCGTATTCTAAAATCGGACGAACCAAAGAGGTGTAGAGAGTCTTTGTTATATAGGGGTCGACTGAAATCTATCGAGATCGGATTGCAACCTGGATTGGAAAGAAATGTCCTTATACTGGACACAGAGCTTAACATCATCCGCATACATTAGTACTCGAGAGTATGTTAATACAGAAGGTAGGTCATTTATAAAGAGAGTAAAGAGTAAGGGGCCGAGATGACTGCCCTGAGGTACACCCGAAGTCACCATAACTGGAGAGGACAGGGAGTTTTTGAAAAGGACTCTTTGAGACCTAGAACACAGGTAGCTAGAGATCCATCTCAGGAGATTGGGCGGGAACCCTAGAAGGTCGAGCTTTTGTGCTAGGAGGGAATGGTTTACAGAATCGAACGCTTTAATAAAATCGGTGTAAACAACATCCGTCTGTAAATTACCTTGAAAGCCTTTTATTATAAAGGAGGTAAACTCCGATAAATTTGTAGTGGTTGATCTCCGCCTTATAAATCCATGTTGAGTTGGAGATATAAGTGATCTGCATAGGTGCTGCAGGTGCGGAGTTAAAATTCTCTCAAACACTTTAGGAATAGCGGATAACTTAGATATATCTCTATAGTTCATTGCGTTAGACTTGCTACCTTTCTTATGGAGAGGAATTATAAAGGACTCCTTCCAAATCGGGGGAAAGCATGAAGAATTTTAAGAAGAAGTTTAAGCAACGGCCCACACAGAGACTCGGCACAATACCTGAGTACACAGCCGGGAACTCCGTCCGGACCCGGTGAGAACACCGGCTTTACTGTTCGTAGATCATGAAGCAACGAGCTTTCATTTAGCAAAGGACAGAAAATGCCGTTCGACCTCGGTAAACTGTATGGATACGGCTGACCAGAGTAGACGTCCTGCGAATAGGTAGTTTGGAAAAAACGGGCAAAAAGATCGGCAATTGCCTGATCATTATCTGCCGACGTATTACAGAAAGATAGCGAGGATGGGTGTGCGGACGTTCTACGCTTACTATTTACAAAGCTGTAGAACTGTTTGGGGTCCTTAGAAAAACTTATCCTGCATCGAGATAGGTAATTCTTGTAGCATTGAGCGTTTAGAACTGAAAAGTTTGACCGCGCTATTACATAATGAGAGAGAGAAGAAGGAGAGCCAACTTCTTGAAATTTTTTATAAAGTCTTGATTTTAAGTTTTTTAGATGAGATAGCTCCTTGGTAAACCAAGGGGGTTTTCTTGATCTAATCGGACAGGAAAGTGGGACACAAGAGACAAAAAGTGAGTCCAGTGCATCATAAAAAATGTTTGTGCCTGTCGTAACATCACTGCACAAATATAAAGCGGACCAATCAAAATCCTTAATGAGGCCATTAAGCTTCGTAAACTCGGCTTTACGGAAGCTGCGGAAACATTGGGGTAGTCTACCCGACCGATCCAGTACAGTTCGTCCTAGGTCGAGCGACACTTCGAAAGTAGGATGGTAGGCATCTTCAGGTAAAGAGAGCGGGGGGACTCGAGTTAACAACGCTACGGTCGGATCCGTTACAAAGCACAGATCAAGAAATCGACCCAAGGAATTTTTAACATGGTTAACTTAAGACAGAGACAGGTCAATCAAGCCGTCAACAAAGTCATGACGTGCCATGGGTACCAGGCTATTAGACTCTTTTGCCGAAGACCAAACAATTCCTGACAAGTTGAAGTCACCAAGAACTATCATGTGATCTTTGTCAGATAGCGAGGAAGAGATAGCGGTTAAGGCGGACAAATGCTGCTCGTAAATTGTGATATCCGAAGAAGGTGGAATATACGAACAAGTTATGAAAACTGAGAAAGCGGGAAGAATCAGTTTTACACACAGAAATTCCAGTTCCTGCTGGATCTGGACTGTGAAAAGTTCCGACGTGAAGTTTGAGTCCACAGCAATCAGAACCTCTCCTGCACGTCGAGACGAACGATCCTTTCTAAAAGTTGTGTACCGACCTGCCAAAACTTCGGAACTAAGAATGTCCGGCTTTAACCAGGTTTCGGTAAACACAATAACGTTGGATGCAAATGCGACACTATCCAGGAAAAGAATGCTGAGCTTACTACGCAAGTTTCGAACATTCTGGTAAGTCACTAAAAGAGAGTTTGTTAGTTTTTTGGACGGGTGGAGGTAGAGCGGGAAGATGACGGAGGAGGAGCACTGGTCTGATTAGTTGGCAGAGTTATTGGGGGCCTAGTCTTCTTCTTTGCCTTAAACTCCTTCACCACCAAATGCTCCGGCCAAAATTTGGCAGAACAGATGGTGTTAAAGTGAGTTTGGGAGACACTTATTTTAAAAGAAGATTAAATTTAAAGAAATTAAAAGATCTCCCTGGCATAAGAAAAGTTGAACTTTTCCACCTTGAAATCAACGGCTTGTATGCGGCTTTGAATATAAGCCGTCACATCTTTAATTGTGGAGTCAGGGGCAAGTCGTGAGACAAAAACTTGTCTCTTTGGTGGGATCCCGACCAATCTTGGCACCACAGGCCTATCACCTGTGATGGTAATACCCGGTGGTCCGGGTCGTATATTGACTGATGGGGTCGGAATTGCGGGGACAGCTAATGAATTTGATACTACGGACACGGACGCTACAGACGGTCTTGGCTGCATGCTCTCCGACGCGATAAATTCGGCTACCGAATTTTCATCACCAGCAGCTGTCGTTGCCTTTGGAGTGGCGAACGATATCAACTGCTGCACTTTTGGGGTGGTCGGAGTCAGCTTGTCAGCATCGGCCGGTCACATGCAGATCCCGCGGAGTGACCTTTTTGCGCCTAGGAGACTCAGTCAGCAGTTTGAAACTACTAAACTGAGACTCCATGGCTAGGAGCCGATCGTATTGCTCTTTAAAGCCCACGGTCAGCTCCCTAAAGCCCTTCCGGGTCTGCCTCATAAACGCTGCCATCTCCTTCTCAACCGGACGGCATGCCTCACAGCTAAAATGCAGGCCATTTCTTTTAGAGGTGGCATCACCCACGAGACCGGAGAACCCGGCGCATTTAGCGTGCACTACGCTATCGCAGAGCCAGCAGGGGATACTCGGCTGGTCATGGGTGATCTGCTTCTTGCAGGTTTTCTTAACACAAACCACAGAGAATTCCATTTTAAAATGTACAAATTATTTTATTATTTTTTCTTTAAAAAAAACTGATATCAGACCAGTGTGCCAAAATAAACGCCAAGAGAGGAATAAGTAGGAATGAGAGCGGTTACCGCAGCTACACTTGAGAGAGAGAGAGAGCGCAACTGCACAGAAAATATCGAGAGCGAGAGAGGAAGAACAGTTATTTAAGTGTGGGTGATAGGGAGAAAGTGATAAATCAGCAAAACTACTAGGTGAGAGCGGCTAAATATGATACTGCGTGTACTTACGAAAAGCACAAACAAAATCAAGCTGTTAGGCGATGCAAAAATAATAATTTAAATTATGTTTTTCACAGCAAACAGGCATGCACTCGCGATCAAGAAATAGATGATTAGGAGGTTGTTAATTTATGAATTTTTTTAGGGGTTATTTTCATAAAACACCGGCTGTTTAAGCAAAATAGGAAGAGAGTAAGCGGAGCGCAAAACAAAAACACGTCTGACTACTACAAAGAGAATCGAACGATGACTTCGTATGTGTTGATGACTCCATCCTACGCCCGGCATAAAATCCGCCGAATTGCTCGTCGTCAGGGTCAACGTCAATGCAACGATACATTTTTTGTATATCCGCTGTGAATACAAAGCGTTATTTCCGCCAATTTAGGATCACCGAAGACATGTCGTTTTGAAGCGTATTTCCTGTGCAAAGTATATTTAATGAGCGTTCATTTCTAGTTCTGGCAGATGCATTGTTCGGAGCAGCAGCTGGCAGTAGCTCTTAAGAATAACAATTAGTTCAGATATATTTCTATTAAATTATCTTAGATCATCTGTTCGCATGCTCTAGATGCATACGCACACACCATCATACTCATATTCGCCGTGCGTTCTGCCTATATGGCAGTGCGTCGCTTAACTTGGTTGCACTCTTGTTACAAACTCGTCGAACGCAGCATCGCGTATCATTATCACCTACCGGCCTTCAAATTGTCAAATCGGTTCTATAGCGGTTCTTGAGTTCCTACCTATATACATACATTTGTGCACTGAAAACACACGAAGCTTACGGCCACAGCCTTTAATCTCAAAATAAAATAAAAATATAAATTTGTAAATGTGGATTCAGAGTTGCCGAAAATGCTCGGCAACTTCCAACATTTTGGTGACCCCGACGCGATCTCCGTGAGCTTATCATGTAGAAAAAGTGTTCAAACATATGGTTAAACTTGTGTCGAAGGTTTAACTAAAAATTTTTCGAAAAAGTAGCGAACCAAAAGTCGTTGTGGCCGACCGAGACAGTTCTAACGGCCCGCTATTCGTTTTCGCATTCTATTTTACCGTCTGCTTCTGCCTGCCCAGCGCACCGTCGAGACCGGCTGCATAGAGTTTAAGCCGTTATCTTTTTCGTCTTTTCTTTCGTCGGTTGATTCAGGCATTGATTTAAATTTTAAACACATAGTTAAAATGAGTGACGACAATTTAAATATCGGGTCCGCCTCGGATGACACTTCTTCAATCGGCGCTCCGTCTGGAGAAGTATTGGCCAGCACTGATCCAACTATTAGCCGGATTGAATTTTTGAGTCTCAAGCAAAGTCAATCTCGACTGACTTCAGAGGCTCGTTACCCAATTGGACGTCGGAAAGCTGCGCCAAATGGATGAATACGACCTGCAAGGGGTGTTGAGGACCGTGACGGAGCTTAAAGCTAATTTTGTCGTCGCACATGACCGATTGGAGGAGAAGAATTTCCGAGCTATTAAAAGTGAACTGCCGGGTTTGATTCTGCCGTGCTGCAACTTGAGACGATTCTAGAGCGGGAGTTGGGCAGGCGTTCTCAGCCCGCGCATTGTTCGGCGTTTCGCATAAATCCAAACGAGTCCCAATCCCTGATATACATGGCAAATCGATCGCGCCGGCAGCTGCCCAAGTATACCGAGTGGACTAGTTTCTACTCTATGTTTACAGCGGTCATCGATAGTGAAGCTACAGCACAGAAGCTACAGAAGCTACAGCACTTGCGGTCCTTTTTGAGCGGAGTGGCCCTGGACACCATCAGCTCGTTGAAGATGACCAAGGATAATTATCGCACAGCTTTAAACATTTTAAAAGCTAGATTTTCTAACAAACGTCTCATCCTACAGGCACACATCAGAGCGGTATTTGGGCTGATTCGTGGCGACTCATCAGTGGGAAAGTTGCGGGCGTTTGTGAATGCCGCCACCTCACATCTTCGCGCGTTGCAAGCGTTGGGATTGAAGGAGGAAATTGCAGACGCAATAATCGTATATGCAATTTGACGGAATTTGGATAGAACAACTCAAACAAAATGGGAAGAAGTCTTGTCGAATCAAGGCCTTCCATTCTGGGAGAAATTGTCTATATTTCTGGATAACAGATGTTGCACTCTTGAGGGCATTCAACACGCCATGCAAGGGCAACATGGTCAGGTTGGCAAGGCTGCGAAAACCGTGAATACGAAACATAGAAAGGCTTTCGTGGCATCGAGCGCTCCCGCTCCGGTTTCTTGTGCGTTGTGTCAAGGCTCGGGCCATACAATTCAAAATTGCGAACGCTTTAAGGGTCTATCGCCGGATGAGCGCCACAAAGAATCAGGGAGGCTAGGCTTATGCGTGAATTGCCTACAAAGGGGCCATCGGATTGATCGGATTGCCGATCAGGTCTCTGCCGTACCTGCCGATTGAAGCACTACTCCCTCTTGCATTTCGGTCGTTTACCAGAGACCGTTCACTTTGGTTCCCCGAACGAAACCTCGCAAGCACAACCAAGCCATACCGCCATGGTTGCGCTGTCACCCCCATTGCCGCAAGCCCTCATATCCCAAAGTCCGTCTGATGCTGTGTTATTAGCCACTGTCGTCGTTCTCGTCAAAAACAGTTCTGGAAATTTCGTTCCTTGTCGTGCACTTTTGGACTCGACATCTCAATTGCATTTCGTGACAAGTCGTCTAGCCAATCAACTTAAACTTCTAAAAACTAAATCGCACACCGTAGTCTCCGGCATAGGCGATGCTAGCTTCTTAACAGAAGGTATCTCGGTATATCTCGTTCTGAAGTCTCGGATTTCAGAGTTCACCACTAACATCACAACCATCGTTGCCCAGAAGATCACGGATCATCAACCTCGATCGTCCATTAGCAAAGCTAATTGGCGTATACCTTCGCCTATCCAGCTGTCTGACCCTTCGTTCTACCAGCTGCAGCGGATTGATCTGCTCATCGGAGCCGGACTCTTCTTCGAGCTGCTGTGTGTGGGACAAATTCAGCTGGCGCCTGGATTACCCTTTCTACAGAAGACCCATTTTGGATGGATTCTATCTGGTGGCGGGCATTCAGCCCCCATTCTCTCATCGTTCATCGCAACCCAATCTTCGGATGACATCAATCACAGCACTCGGATCGATGACTTGCTTCGTCCATTTTGGGAAGTGGAGAGCCGATCGCTAGGGCAACAAAGGAGGAGCTTCATTGCGAGGAGCATTTCGTTCGCACTCACACTCGTTTACCCTCTGGGGAGTACTCAGTCCGCTTGCCTTTAAAGCGAAGTGTGGAGTCCTTGGGCGATTCCTTTTTGCAGGCAAAGCGGCGTCTGGAAAACATGGAGCGCAAATTCGTCCGTAATCCAGCTCTCTACGCAAAATGTTCGGCATTCATGAAGGAGTACCTATCCCTTAATCATATGTCGCTGGTGCCAAACGAAGATAGGCACAAATGCAAATATTTCTTGCCACATCACTGCGTCATCAAGAAGGATAGCTCCACCACAAAGCTAATGGTCGTATTTGATGGCTCGGCAGCCACCACATCTGGTCTTTCGCTAAACGATATGCTCATGTCAGGTCCCACCGTTCAGGCCAAACTACACACTCATTCGTTTATGTACATTTTCCATTGCTTTTACAGTTGATATCGGTAAAATGCATAGGTGTGTGCGTGTTTCAATGCCTGACACTATGCCCCAATGCATATTATGACGGGACTCTTTTGACGATGACATACAGATCTTCAAATTAAACATAGTCACCTATGGGACTAGGTTAGGTTAGGTTGATCTTTGTATGGACCCTACGAGGGTGCTTCTGAGGTTCCGAAGTCCCCCAGAATCGAGGTGTTTTTCGCAAAGGCAAGCAGTTTCCCTGGCGACCTCTTGGAGGCATCTTCCAGTGATGCCAGCATTGGTGCGCCCAGGTACATTCTCCTTGCCCTTAAGAGAGCCGGACACCGGCAGATGAGATGCTCCAGGGTTTCAACAGCCCCGGGCTCATTGCATTTCCTGCAGATGTCACTGTTAGTGATGTTCAGACTGGTTGCATGCGACGCAGCCAGGCAGTGGCCTGTTAGTATGCCCACTAGTAGTCTGCAATCCTTCCGTGGAAGATACAGCAGATAGTGGCTGAGATTATCATTGCGTTTCTTGCACATGATTTTCGAGATTCTGCAGGTGGTGGTGTTCTTTCACCTGCTGTCTGTCCTCATTTTGGCCCGCTTCTGCAGGTCGCTTTGTAGTGTCCTTAGGTGTCTCGTTTGCCAGCCCGACGCCTTCCTTAGCCAGAACGTCCGCCTCTTCGTTTCCTTCGAAGCCCTGGTGACTGGGAACCCAGTTGATCTGCTTAGTGAGTCTAGTGCCTCCCTGCTTGCTAGGACACTTCTGGAACTGACCGCGGACGACTGCATGGATTTTATCGCTGCTTGGCTGTCAACGAATATGTTAACAGTATTGTGCGGTCGCTCTGTGAGCTGAGCGACCTCTGCAGCCTTCTTGATGGCGAAGACTTCCGCCTGGAATATGCGACATCGGTCAGGTAGCTTACACGACGCCCTTATTTCAGGGTTCGTACAGTATAGGCCTGCCCCTACTCTTTCATTCATCTTGGAGCCGTCAGTGTATATGTTGAGGTGTTGAGTCTGGTCCCGTCCCGCTTTCCAGTCTTCGGGTCCCATGAAGAGGTTTGTTTTTACTTCAAGGCACGTTTGGGGGATCATATAGTCGGTTGAACTAATCATGTCCATTCCAATTGAACTATACCCGAATCTTTGGGGAGACATGTTCCCCGACGCAATCAAGCCCTGTGCTGCCTTGCCTGCAGTCAGCCTAGCGTAGATGTCAAGGGGGTCGATTCCGAGTATAGTTTCGAGTGCTTTGGTTAGCGTTGACCTCAGCGCTCCTGTTATACAGAGCAGAGCTTTTCGCTGGGTTCGTTCCATTAGCTTGTGATATGTCTTCTTTTCAGTAGCTTGCCACCACACTAGGACTCCATACAGCAGAGTTGGTCGCACCACCGAGATGTAGATCCAATGCATCAGAGCGGGCGACAGGCCCCATGTGCTACTAGCATCTTCTTGGATGCATAAAGTGCAGTGGTGGCCTTTTTCACCCGCTCTACTACATTGGGTCTCTCTCAGCTTGCTGTCAATTACTATGCCGAGGTATTTGACATGTGCTTTAGAGGTTAGCCTTGTTTGATTGACTTTCGAGGGGATCCATGCTGGTACCTTGTATCTCTTGGTGAAGAGGATGAGGTACGTTTTGTCCGCGTTGATACTGAGTTCTACTCCATCTGCCCACTCACATATCTCCCTGAGTGTTCGTTCCATTATGGAGCTGAGAGTCGTCGGACATACACCCGTGATAAGTACGCTTATGTCGTCCGTATAAGCTGTTATTTTTGGGGCTTTCCTTTCGAATCTCTTGATGAGGTTGTCGACCACCAGGTTCCACATGAGGGGTGATAGGACTCCACCCTGGGGTATGCCCCTGTGTGCACCTCTGACCATGGAGGCGGTGCCCCACTCTGATTTCACCCGTCTACAACCTAGAAGGTTCTTTATCCAGAGGTTGATTGACGGGTGGGTGCTGGTAGCTTCTAGGCAGTCCATTATTGCTTCTGTAGCGACGTTATTGAATGCTCCAGATATGTCTACGAATACTCCAAGTGCATATTTCTTAGTGTTGAGGGCTTTCTCGACGGTAGCTACTAGCGAGTGCAGTGCTGTTTCCACCGATTTTCCCTTGGTGTAGGCGTGTTGGTTGGTTGACATTAGTCCGCTTACTTTGGCTATAATATGTAGATCCAGCAGCTTTTCTAATATTTTTAGTAAGAAAGAGGTTAGGCTTATCGGTCTGTAATCCTTGGAACTCACATGGCTGCACTTTCCTGCTTTTGGGAGGAAGACAACTCTAGAGGTTCCCCATTGGATCGGGATATAGCGTGTTCTTAGGCATGCTGCGTATATCGCGAGAAGCCATGGGGCCTCACCTCTTTGGTCACTTGCAGCATGGCTGGGAATATTCCGTCCAGTCCAGGTGCCTTTATGCCCGTGCAGGAATCTATAGCCCATTGGATTTTCTTTGGGGCTATCAGATCTGTTGGGGGTGTTTGTTCCTCAGTTGCTAGGTCCTGATGCGTTTCGGCATCGGTGACCTCGGTGCATCCTGGGAAGTGGGCCTCCATTAGTGCCGTTAGGGCTTCTTTGCTGCCTTCCGAACACTGTCCATTGTCCAATTTGAGTTGACTTTGTACTGTGGGTTGCTTTGACAGCAGCTTCCTCAGCCTAGCCATTTCAGGCACTTTCTCAATGCTGGAGCAGAAGTTTATCCATGAACTGCGCTGTGCCTTACGTATTTACTTCTTGTATTCCCTTAATAGCGTCTTGTATTAGAGATTAGATTAGATTAGAGAGAGGTCTCGATTCCACTAGAGTTGTTTGGACTTCTTTCTTGCTCTAGAGGGTGGGCATGCTGTGTGGTATGCCTCTAGCAGTTCCGTAGATAGGGTCTCTAGGGACTTCTCTATATCCTCCGTGGATTTCACTGAGCCCGGGCTCGAAGTGACTGTCTTTTTCAACTTCTCCCAGCTTAAGTTCTGGGTTTTTCTATAGACTTTCACTTTCGGAGTGTATTCAAATTCGCACTTGAATTTAATATACCTATGGTCTGAGAAGGAAGGTCTTTCAAGGATCTTCCATCCAGATATGTAGGTACTCTTTCCCGTTACCAGCTTTCAATACCTTCCAGTCAGCGGTCGGTACCTCGGGATTTTGTCGCTGAAGGAGCTTCAGCGCACGGTGCCCTTGGATTGCGATGGGGAAGAGCACCTTCGCCTTTGGTATGGACGGGATTAGCTCCCTGGCCACCACCTCCAGCTTGGCCCCCTCCCACATAGCTTCCAGTTGGCAGACCGTTTGCGTCAGCCACTTCAGCGTCGGGTCATCCTTACATTTCAGAATTTTGACCCCATACAGCCACCCAGCACCATCGAAGGTGGGCTTGGGAGCTGTTGGGTTCTCTTCCTTCCTTGTAAACAGGGAGTCTACCAGCCGCGCGTGGATCATTTTCCACTGCGCCGCTGTCATCCTCCCATTCTCATTACGTCCGTCGATGAGCGCTACGATCAGGTGTCTCTTGGACACATCGCTGATCCTCTCGCTTGACCCCTGCTGTGCCTGTTTAGGTGACGGTTCCGCTCTCTTGGGACCGCGTTGCCGCTTGCTCGCCGGAGTGACGGCACTGTCGGTGTGCTGCCTTTTGGTAGCCAGCAACTCTTCCACCTTGTTGGCGTGCTGGCTCGTCGATGCCTTCATTTGTGGCACCTGCGCGAAGTACTTACGGCCCTCCTCTACCTTTAGCTCGGCCCAAGCTAGCTTGGATTTCTCTTCCTGGGAGATATCCGCCTTGCCTTGGAGCCTGCCTACTATCCTGTATAGGGCATTGGCCTTTATTCCCTCCCTCGAACGCTTCGGGCCTTCCCTGCGCAGGTATCTGGTGCCTGGTTCAGGCGAGCGAAGAAGGCTGTCCTCTTCTGTTCTGCTGATGGATAGCACGCTCTCCAGGTCCGAGTCTGTCTCGACAACGGCACCTGCGCGGCTCATCCTACAGCAGGGGGTTTTGGCAGTAGTATTACAACTGACGTGACCTGCTCCCGTCACGTCCGAGGTGTGGCCACTGGCGACACGCAGAGAGGATGGCTCCCCCCCGTGCCCGCCGGTGGTAGCAGCCACGCTTCCCACCGACGTTTGGGTTGACATCCCAACCCGTGATTGACCTTTGTCCTCCTCCATGTTCGGCCCGAAGGTCCATACGACTGATATTTACCGGGGGGACCACCCCCTAGCGTTTTGGGTCTACCCGCCAGGGTAGTCCCATGTCTTATGGGACTAAGCCTGCATCGTTTATAGCTATTCGAGCTATGCATCAGCTGGCCATGGATAAGTCGTTGTCGTATCCATTAGGGTCGGAAACATTTTACATAACTTCTACTTGGATTACATGATATCTGGAGGAAATTCGGTCGAGGATGTGCTGGATATTATGCGTCAATCCACGGATCTTCTTGCTCGAGGCAAATTTTAATTGCAAAAATGGTGCTCCAACTCTCTCAATGTGTTTCGCACAGTCCCAGAGGCCACAAGGGAAAGTTCTGTGAAGCTGGATGATGGCAGTGATGTAACTAAGGCACTTGGGCTCATTTGGGAGCACCATAAGGACTGCTTTCTGTTCACATTTGCTCCACAAATCGGTGTTGGCAAGCACATTAAGCGTTCGGTATTGTCGACGCTGCTATGACCCTATGGGATTGATCGGACCTACTCTGACCAGAGCGAAAATCATCATGCAGCTCATGTGGAGAGACATGCTGCATTGGGATGAGAGCCTTACTCTGTCGTTTGACTAGGCTTGGACTGAGTTTTGCAAGGACTTCGCCACTGTGGGTCACGTCACATTTCCTCGCTATGTACTTCAACCCAAGGCATGGTTTGAATTTCATGCCTTTTGTGATGCCAGCCTATGGCGGCTTGTATCTATGCTCGATCGTTCACAGATACAGCCGCTGAGGTTCACTTGCTTTGTTCGAAGGCAAGGGTTGCCCCACTAAAAACCCTCACGGTTCCCAAGCTTGAGCTAAGCGCAGCGTTTCTATTAGCAAATTTACTTCGCGAAATCAGGAAAATGGATACCTTTGATTGCCCAATCCATTGTTGGTCGGATTCAACTGTGGTCCTGTCTTGGTTGCGGGAGGAGCCATCCAAGTTCAACGTATTTTTATCCAACAAAATTGCCGGAATTCAGCAACCTACGAGGGGCATGGATTAGCGCTATGTGCCAACTGAGATGAACCCGATTGACATTCTTTCGAAGGGAGCAGCGCCGCAGGATCTCTAGCATTCTAGGTTGTGGATGAATGGACCTACATTCTTGCGGCTCTCAACTCTCGGCTTCGATGCACGCCACCCAATAATTTTGCCAAGGGATCATCCACTGACGTTCGCTATCATCAGAAATTTTCATCGAAAGTATCACCATGCGGGTCCGCGTTGCTTGGAGCAATTCGCTTACAGTTCAGGCCCATCGGCGGCCTGAAGACTGTGGCTCGTGCCTTGAGGAAATGCGTCATCTGATGCAGATCCCGACCTCGTTTTGCTGAACACATCACGGCTGATCTACCGATGGATCGAATACAAGATTCGCCTGCATTCAATGTCACTGGAATTGACTATTGTGGCCCATTCTACTACAAACCAGATGGCCGCAATCGAACGCCCATGAAATGCTATATTAGCGTCTTCATCTGTTTTACCACAAAGGCAGTCTGGTTGAAATTGGTAAAGGATCTATCAACTGCAGTTTTCTTGAGTGCCCTCAAACGCTTCGTCGCGACTCGCGGCATTCCCCGATGCATTTGGTCGGACAATGCCACCAATTTTGTGGGCGCAAGGAACGAATTGGATGACCTTCGTCGGCTATTCATGAGCGAGAAGCATCGCGCTGAAGTCCATAATCACTGGCTCAACAACGGCTTCGATTGGAAGTTCATACCGCCCCGCTCGCCTCACTTCGGGGGCTTGTGGGAGGCAGCAGTGAAGATGACCAAACAGCACTTCTATCGATCCGTGGGTTCGTCACTCTTTGGCTTCGACGAGCTGTGGATATTGGTCTGCCAAATCCAGGCGATAATCAACTCTCGTCCACTTATTTCAATTTCAGAAAATCCTGAAGATCTTGGCGTCCTTACACCGGAACATTTCTTAATTGGTCGTCAGCTGATGGAGTTTCCCGAGCCAGACGTTACGGCTCTCAACTTCAATCGACTCGATCGGTATAAACGACTCACCTGTGCCCAGCAGATCTTTTGGAAGCGTTGGAGTGAGGAGTACTTGACTCTACTCCAACAACGTGCCAAATGGCGCACGCCACAACCTCCGATCCAGCTCAATGACGTCGTTTGTATCAAGGACGAAAACTTGCCGCCACTGAAGTGGCCATTAGCACGAGTGATCGAGGTCATCACTGGAGCTGATGGTGCCGTGCGAGTTGCCATCATGCGGACACCATCTGGAACCACACGTCGAGCTGTCAACAAGCTGTGCGTCCTTCCCGTTAAGGATTATGTTAAAAGCTCTTGTCTTTCAATGGGTGGGAGTATGTTCGGAGCAGCAGCTGGCAGTAGCTCTTAAGAATAACAATTAGTTCAGTTATATTTCTCTTGAATTATCTAAGATCATCTGTTCGCATGCTCTCGGTGCATACGCACACACCATCATACTCCGTGCGCCGTGCGTTCTGCCTATATGGCAGTGCGTCGGTTAACTTGGTTGCACTCTTGTTACAAACTCGTCGAACGCAGCATCGCGTATCATTATCACCTACCGGCCGTCAAATTGTCAAATCGGTTCTATAGCGGTTCTTGAGTTCTAACCTATATACATTTGTGCACTGAAAACGCACAAAGTTTACGGCCACGGCCTTTTATCTTAAAAGTTGAATCTAAAGCATTGAAAATAAACACAAACCCTAAAACCCAATAAAGGAGTATAAATTTGTAAATGTGGAGTCAGAGTTGCCGAAAAAGCTCGGCAGCTTCCAACAAGCATTGAAAACGATACGTTGCTTTGCGAACACATGGCTGTACTTTCGAATGGTCAAACTGCGTTCAGTGCTCACCGCCGGACTGATCTGACCCAATGCCAAGTACTCCTTTATTTTGTCGGTATATCGCTTCCAACGTTCAGGGGCCATAGAAAGCCTCCTTTCCATCTGCAAAAAACGATTAAGTGCCATTTGATGACATCTTCCTAGAACCATGTTGGATCACGATACGTTCTGAACGGAAGCCTTGCTACGTAGCGTCCATCCGGCCTGTGCACGTATGTTTTCTGAAAAAGCGATTCACACCACGGATCCTCTTCGGTGACTGTGGATCGTTCCGGTACGGCTTCGACTTCACAAAACTTCCTCAGTAGCGATTCCGTCTCTATAGATATTTGATGGCACCGTAGCTGAGCAGTTCCTTCCATCCCGTGCGTTTGGCCTGATAGTATCCAACCAAGATGAGTGTTCTGCGCCAAAGGTTCGTTAGGCCCCTTCAATCCTGGTTTCGGGCAACATGATTTGTGCCATCAAATCAGCTCCCAATATTTAATCAATTTTTTTTTGAACGGTAGTATTGAGGGTCAGCCAGCTGGAGTCCCTGGATGTGATCCCAGCGCTTTGGAGGGAAACTTTCACTAGGTAGGTACGACGTTAATGTACTGAGCACATATGCCGAGCAGATATCTAAATAAAACTGTGGATTAATATTGCTGAACGCTTGGAAATTCACTATATACTTGCTGCGGCGACCACCCCCTTGACCCACCCCAATAATGGATGCGCGGGTACCCGTTCTTTTAAGATGAAGGGATTGTGCCACATGCTCGGATAAAATTGTTGCCTCGGATCCCTGGTCGATGACAGCTTAAAGACCATTGATCGGATTTCGTATGAGGATACGCGCGGTTGCGAGGAGAATCTGCCTCTTAGGAGTGTCCGACGAAGTGGCTGAAAAGCAACGATAGGACTAACTGTGTAATTGACCAGGTGGGCAAACTAGATTGCTGGGCGAGGGCATGAGTGACTGCGGTGTCGTAGGCTGGGCTGTACTCGGTAACTATAGGTTCGAGGGTTGACCTTGTGAAGTGACGGGGAAATGTAGCAACGTATGGTGCCGTTGCCCGCACACTTGACAACCCTTATTGCTGGTGCAGCGAGAAAGTGTGTGAGATCGGCTTAAGCAATTAAGATACAATTTCGCTTTTTTTGCAATGTCTTTGCGCTTGTAGCAGTCTAGGGCCAGAAAGGCTAGACAGCGACGTAAGTTTTGGTCGCCGTTGCAGTGAAGGCATTGGACAGTTGCTTTGGTCGGTCCTGCACGTTATGCACTCGAACACGCTTAGTGGAGTTTGACGAGCCCGGCGAAGTATTGGAGTCGTACGATGAGTCGTTCTCGATCGCATCCATTATGAAAAGCCGGTCGTTCAGAAACGATCCTAATTCCGTGAATGAGGGCACAGTGGAGCTGCTGCCTTGATGATGCTCCCACGCCCTAAGAGTCTCCTTTGGTAGCTTCGATATGGTAGTGAGCCAGCCAGTGGTTGCGCTCCCCATCCAAGGCTTGGATGCGGCGGAACGCAGCCAGGAAGACATTGACCGTACTGAGCATAGTCCGTATGGACTCAGCACTCTCCTTTTGCAGCCTGGGAAAAGCATAGATGGCGTTCATATAATGTGAAAATACTAGGCGAGAGTTGTTGTATCTCTTGATCATCATATTCCACGCCACTGTGAAGTTACCGTCCGTTAGCTGCATTTGGCGAATATCGTTGTCCCGACCTGGTGGAGAGCTTCTTTGAGAAAATGCAACCTTTGCTCACCGCTTAAAATAGAGTTGTCATGGATCAAGCTTAAGAACGCGTCATAAAACCGAGGCCAATCAATACATGCACCAGAAAATTTGGGAACTGGCATGTGTGGCATTTTTAAGTGAACTTCTGGTGTGACAGTGTGTTTTTCGGATGAGAGGGTGGGCAGGTTTGCCGCTGCCGGAAACCTCTCTTCGGACTCCTCAGCTATGACACAGACCACTTCCATATGACGTTCTTGACTCGGTAGAGAACATTTTGGTACAATAATCCGACTCGTCATACCCATCCATACCCATCCATCCGTCATATTTATATTACGTTAAACTTCAACGCTTGCACAACTCGCCACTCAATATAAAATTCATTTAGAAGCACTAGGTACTGATCTCACACACAAACTCACTCAAATTCTCTTTACTTACCCTCACCAAACGCAAGCAATGAGATTAGCGAAGAGATGAAGGCAAAGAAAGCGATAGCGCTGAGCCGTGGGCGAAGAGAACGGTGCGATGAGCCGTGGGCGATGAGAACGGTGCGATGAGCCGTTAGCGAAGAGAGCGAGACATTAAGCACAAGAACCGCCTGCTGTGGTTGCACAGTTATTGTGGTTATTGCATTCCTCCACTGCATCCTTTCGCCCGCGATTTAGCTGCGTTAAAATATTTCCGCGAAATTGTATGTGTTTTGCAGCTGGGTTCCCCTTATGGGCCACCATGTACAGCTGTGTCATGTGAATATATGAGCGGAATATCCATAGGACAATAAGGAGGGGTTCCCGGAGCCAGTGCAAGCACTTTTGATATTATTTAATTTAAAATTTAATGATAAATGATTTGAAATGATTTCAAAGATATTGACGACAGCGGTAGGTAGCGGCGTTTTCAAGATCGGTGTGATGCTGTGTTTGGTGACGTTCGCAAGCTGACTAGCTTTCTCTCCCACGCACGTTGCTCGCAAGACTTATGCTGTGGATACGCACGAACGTCAATGTTCCGAAAGAGCCTAGATTGGAGAGTTTTGGCACCTTGGTACCAGTGATGCAAGACCGAACATACCTTCTAAACATTCCAAAAAACAACACATTCAAAGTACGCACCAAAAAACACCAGGTGGACCATCACCGGACAGTAAACGGTCACACTAACCAACGATCGTGCTAGTGTGACCGGAGGACGATCGCAAACGGCCACATTATCAGCCACATATCAGGACCCAGAACGCGTTACGAACCAAGGCACGCGAAAGTCCCAACTCCACGGGCCAACAGCTGACTTTCATAAACAAAAAGAGCAAAGAGATCTCTGGATCCTTCTAACCACAGAGTGTATACCTCTGTAACGATTCTTCTCCTCAGAGAGTGCAAAGATTCTTCTCCTCAGAGAGTGTTTACCTCTGCAACGATTCTTCTCCTCAGAGAGTGCTTACCTCTGCAACGATTCATTTTTTCAGAGAGTGCTTATCCCTGAAACGATTCTTCACCTCAGAGAGCTTGTATCTCTGCAACGATTCTTTCCACAGGGTGTGTTCTACCCCTGTCACACTTCGTCCACTCCCAGTACACTTCTAGAGTAATTTTCGGCATTCCCCGCCGGGTCCAACGACCAATGACGACCTGCACGCAGCAAACAGCCACGTGCGGCCGAGTAGCCAAGCTAGAAGGAAGACCCCAAAGGAGGACACATACCGGAGACCCGAGACCTAGTACCACGCAACAAAACGTCACATTTATAATATTAAGAAAAATAAAGAGACAATTTTGTTATAATGCTTTAACCAACGCCATCTTCCTCAAGCCCGAGATCACTCATTATAGTTACCACACCCATGCTCGCCACGCCGGCGTTTACAGACATTTTTTGGTTAATTTCTGTGAAGGCCGGCGCGGCGAGCATACCCTGGCCGAAGCAACGTCACAATTGCTATTCATATTTTTATGTTTGATCCGCATATTTTTATACCCGGTACTAGAAGCGAATAGGTAGTGGTGATACCTTGTGGTGATAATGGATGTGTGTAATGCCCAGATCGAAGCATTTCCGAAACCATAAATTATATATATTCTTGATCAGCATCAAAAGCCGAGTCGATATAGGTATGACCGTCCGTCCGTCTGTCCGTCCGTCTGTCTTCATTAGCGCGTATTTCTTAAAGACTATTCAAGCGAGAGTAAGCAAATTTTGTATCCTGTTTCCTGTTTTATCGCACTGCTCCAAGTGTAATTCAAAATTTCGCCCCGCCCCCTTGCGCCAGCACAAAGGACGAAAGTCTGTGGCATACAAAATTTAAAAGATACGATAAAACTAAAAACGCACAATCATAGAAATTATTAAAGAGATTATAAATATAGCCACAATGAAGGAAATCATTTCAAAGGACATCGTTCCCTCCCGCCTCACACGAGACCCCGACTGCTTTGCCAATTCGTCTTTTTTGACGCATAGTTCTTGAAGACTATAAGAGCTAGAGCAACCAAACTTTCTATCGCAGCTCCTGTGATATCATTTCAGCGAATTTCAATTTATTTCAAAATTATACAACGCCCCCTTCCGCCCCCACAAAAAACGAACTCTGTGGAATCCACAATTTTTGTGAAGGAGCGTACGCGCCCCCACATTTTTTTCTTTGTTCCCTCTTCTACTTTATGATTTCATTTATTATTAGGATTAAGGCCATGGAGGCTTTTTTAACTAGAAATTAATCATTATTATTTAGGTTTAAGCCTATTTGCCCCGAATTCTTTCGTTTATTACACGGCCCGAAGTGCCAATAAGAATGGGAACCGTTTCTTGATTTTGTTGGAGGGAGGGCGCCACGATCACGGTCACGAGCACGGTCTTAAAAGTGCCATTCCTAGCCAACGCCAACGAAAGAGAGAGAGCCCAGCCGCACACCCACACCATCGACGGAGAGAGAGCCCAGCCACACAGCCAATGAGAGAACCCACGCTACCAAGAGAGAGAGCGATCCCATCGACTCGCCCACGCTGAAATAGAGCGAGAGCTCAGCGAACAGACAGAGATTGGCAGAGGACAGGAAAAAAACGCCGTTATCCAGCGGCCCATGATCGGCACGGAGAGGACAGACGAGAGAACGGACAGAGACCGGTAGAGAACAGGAAAAACACCGTTATCCAGCGGCTCATGAGCAGACGAGAGAACGAACAGAGATCGGAAGAGGACGTGAAAAACACCGTTGCTCAGTGGATCGTGGCCAGTGCGAAGAGAGCCACAAAGCACCGACATGGAGAGAACGAAGGCTCGTCAGCAGAGCGTGGGCAGCTCGAGACCGGCAGATAGGGCTTGCGATCAGGAAGCTGGAGGACTCAGCGAGACAGGGTCCGGGGACGAGCTACGCAGCAGAATAGGGACTTTTATTTCACACGGAGAGCATTCGACAGTGATTGAAAAGCAGATCGAGGAGCTAGGAACCCTCTACGCTAGTGCGCCCAGCCCAAGGAGCCAGAGGACGGCATCCCCGTCACGAGGATCTAGCCGTCGAGAGCAGAAGGGGGGCATCCAGGAAGGGAGCAGCGCCGCAGGATCTCTAGCATTCTAGGTTGTGGATGAATGGACCTACCTTCTTGCGGCTCTCAACTCTCGGTTTCGATGCACGCCACCCAATAATTTTGCCCAGGGATCATCCACTGACGTTCGCTATCATCAGAAATTTTCATCGAAAGTATCACCATGCGGGTCCGCGTTGCTTGGAGCAATTCGCTTACAGTTCTGGCCCATCGGCGGCCTGAAGACTGTGGCTCGTGCCTTGAGGAAATGCGTCATCTGATGCAGATCCCGACCTCGTTTTGCTGAACACATCACGGCTGATCTACCGATGGATCGAATACAAGATTCGCCTGCATTCAATGTCACTGGAATTGACTATTGTGGCCCATTCTACTACAAACCAGATGGCCGCAATCGAACGCCCATGAAATGCTATATTAGCGTCTTCATCTGTTTTACCACAAAGGCAGTCTGGTTGAAATTGGTAAAGGATCTATCAACTGCAGCTTTCTTGAGTGCCCTCAAACGCTTCGTCGCGACTCGCGGCATTCCCCGATGCATTTGGTCGGACAATGCCACCAATTTTGTGGGCGCAAGGAACGAATTGGATGACCTTCGTCGGCTATTCATGAGCGAGAAGCATCGCGCTGAAGTCCATAATCACTGGCTCAACAACGGCTTCGATTGGAAGTTCATACCGCCCCGCTCGCCTCACTTCGGGGGCTTGTGGGAGGCAGCAGTGAAGATGACCAAACAGCACTTCTATCGATCCGTGGGTTCGTCACTCTTTGGCTTCGACGAGCTGTGGATATTGGTCTGCCAAATCCAGGCGATATTCAACTCTCGTCCTCTTATTACAATTTCAGAAAATCCTGAAGATCTTGGCGTCCTTACACCGGAACATTTCTTAATTGGTCGTCCGCTGATGGAGTTTCCCGAGCCAGACGTTACGGCTCTCAACTTCAATCGACTCGATCGGTATAAACGACTCACCTGTGCCCAGCAGATCTTTTGGAAGCGTTGGAGTGAGGAGTACTTGACTCTACTCCAACAACGTGCCAAATGGCGCACGCCACAACCTCCGATCCAGCTCAATGACGTCGTTTGTATCAAGGACGAAAACTTGCCGCCACTGAAGTGGCCATTAGCACGAGTGATCGAGGTCATCACTGGAGCTGATGGTGCCGTGCGAGTTGCCATCATGCGGACACCATCTGGAACCACACGTCGAGCTGTCAACAAGCTGTGCGTCCTTCCCGATAAGGATTATGTTAAAAGCTCTTGTCTTTCAATGGGTGGGAGTATGTTCGGAGCAGCAGCTGGCAGTAGCTCTTAAGAATAACAATTAGTTCAGTTATATTTCTCTTGAATTATCTAAGATCATCTGTTCGCATGCTCTCGGTGCATACGCACACACCATCATACTCATATTCGCCGTGCGTTCTGCCTATATGGCAGTGCGTCGGTTAGCTTGGTTGCACTCTTGTTACAAACTCGTCGAACGCAGCATCGCGTATCATTATCACCTACCGGCCGTCAAATTGTCAAATCGGTTCTATAGCGGTTCTTGAGTTCTAACCTATATACATTTGTGCACTGAAAACGCACAAAGTTTACGGCCACGGCCTTTTATCTTAAAAGTTGAATCTAAAGCATTGAAAATAAACACAAACCCTAAAACCCAATAAAGGAGTATAAATTTGTAAATGTGGAGTCAGAGTTGCCGAAAAAGCTCGGCAGCTTCCAACAAGCATTGAAAACGATACGTTGCTTTGCGAACACATGGCTGTACTTTCGAATGGTCAAACTGCGTTCAGTGCTCACCGCCGGACTGATCAGACCCAATGCCAAGTACTCCTCTATTTTGTCGGTATATCGCTTCCAACGTTCAGGGGCCATAGAAAGCCTCCTTTCCATCTGCAAAAAACGATTAAGTGCCATTTGATGACATCTTCCTAGAACCATGTTTGATCACGATACGTTCTGAACGGAAGCCTTGCTACGTAGCGTCCATCCGGCCTGTGCACGTATGTTTTCTGAAAAAGCGATTCACACCACGGATCCTCTTCGGTGACTGTGGATCGTTCCGGTACGGCTTCGACTTCACAAAACTTCCTCAGTAGCGATTCCGTCTCTATAGATATTTGATGGCACCGTAGCTGAGCAGTTCCTTCCATCCCGTGCGTTTGGCCTGATAGTATCCAACCAAGATGAGTGTTCTGCGCCAAAGGTTCGTTAGGCCCCTTCAATCCTGGTTTCGGGCAACATGATTTGTGCCATCAAATCAGCTCCCAATATTTAATCAATTTTTTTTTGAACGGTAGTATTGAGGGTCAGCCAGCTGGAGTCCCTGGATGTGATCCCAGCGCTTTGGAGGGAAACTTTCACTAGGTAGGTACGACGTTAATGTACTGAGCACATATGCCGAGCAGATATCTAAATAAAACTGTGGATTAATATTGCTGAACGCTTGGAAATTCACTATATACTTGCTGCGGCGACCACCCCCTTGACCCACCCCAATAATGGATGCGCGGGTACCCGTTCTTTTAAGATGAAGGGATTGTGCCACATGCTCGGATAAAATTGTTGCCTCGGATCCCTGGTCGATGACAGCTTAAAGACCATTGATCGGATTTCGTATGAGGATACGCGCGGTTGCGAGGAGAATCTGCCTCTTAGGAGTGTCCGACGAAGTGGCTGAAAAGCAACGATAGGACTAACTGTGTAATTGACCAGGTGGGCAAACTAGATTGCTGGGCGAGGGCATGAGTGACTGCGGTGTCGTAGGCTGGGCTGTACTCGGTAACTATAGGTTCGAGGGTTGACCTTGTGAAGTGACGGGGAAATGTAGCAACGTATGGTGCCGTTGCCCGCACACTTGACAACCCTTATTGCTGGTGCAGCGAGAAAGTGTGTGAGATCGGCTTAAGCAATTAAGATACAATTTCGCTTTTTTTGCAATGTCTTTGCGCTTGTAGCAGTCTAGGGCCAGAAAGGCTGGACAGCGACGTAAGTTTTGGTCGCCGTTGCAGTGAAGGCATTGGACAGTTGCTTTGGTCGGTCCTGCACGTTATGCACTCGAACACGCTTAGTGGAGTTTGACGAGCCCGGCGAAGTATTGGAGTCGTACGATGAGTCGTTCTCGATCGCATCCATTATGAAAAGCCGGTCGTTCAGAAACGATCCTAATTCCGTGAACGAGGGCACAGTGGAGCTGCTGCCTTGATGATGCTCCCACGCCCTAAGAGTCTCCTTTGGTAGCTTCGATATGGTAGTGAGCCAGCCAGTGGTTGCGCTCCCCATCCAAGGCTTGGATGCGGCGGAACGCAGCCAGGAAGACATTGACCGTACTGAGCATAGTCCGTATGGACTCAGCACTCTCCTTTTGCAGCCTGGGAAAAGCATAGATGGCGTTCATATAATGTGAAAATACTAGGCGAGAGTTGTTGTATCTCTTGATCATCATATTCCACGCCACTGTGAAGTTACCGTCCGTTAGCTGCATTTGGCGAATATCGTTGTCCCGACCTGGTGGAGAGCTTCTTTGAGAAAATGCAACCTTTGCTCACCGCTTAAAATAGAGTTGTCATGGATCAAGCTTAAGAACGCGTCATAAAACCGAGGCCAATCAATACATGCACCAGAAAATTTGGGAACTGGCATGTGTGGCATTTTTAAGTGAACTTCTGGTGTGACAGTGTGTTTTTCGGATGAGAGGGTGGGCAGGTTTGCCGCTGCCGGAAACCTCTCTTCGGACTCCTCAGCTATGACACAGACCACTTCCATATGACGTTCTTGACTCGGTAGAGAACATTTTGGTACAATAATCCGACTCGTCATACCCATCCATACCCATCCATCCGTCATATTTATATTACGTTAAACTTCAACGCTTGCACAACTCGCCACTCAATATAAAATTCATTTAGAAGCACTAGGTACTGATCTCACACACAAACTCACTCAAATTCTCTTTACTTACCCTCACCAAACGCAAGCAATGAGATTATCGAAGAGATGAAGGCAAAGAAAGCGATAGCGCTGAGCCGTGGGCGAAGAGAACGGTGCGATGAGCCGTGGGCGATGAGAACGGTGCGATGAGCCGTTAGCGAAGAGAGCGAGACATTAAGCACAAGAACCGCCTGCTGTGGTTGCACAGTTATTGTGGTTATTGCATTCCTCCACTGCATCCTTTCGCCCGCGATTTAGCTGCGTTAAAATATTTCCGCGAAATTGTATGTGTTTTGCAGCTGGGTTCCCCTTATGGGCCACCATGTACAGCTGTGTCATGTGAATATATGAGCGGAATATCCATAGGACAATAAGGAGGGGTTCCCGGAGCCAGTGCAAGCACTTTTGATATTATTTAATTTAAAATTTAATGATAAATGATTTGAAATGATTTCAAAGATATTGACGACAGCGGTAGGTAGCGGCGTTTTCAAGATCGGTGTGATGCTGTGTTTGGTGACGTTCGCAAGCTGACTAGCTTTCTCTCCCACGCACGTTGCTCGCAAGACTTATGCTGTGGATACGCACGAACGTCAATGTTCCGAAAGAGCCTAGATTGGAGAGTTTTGGCACCTTGGTACCAGTGATGCAAGACCGAACATACCTTCTAAACATTCCAAAAAACAACACATTCAAAGTACGCACCAAAAAACACCAGGTGGACCATCACCGGACAGTAAACGGTCACACTAACCAACGATCGTGCTAGTGTGACCGGAGGACGATCGCAAACGGCCACATTATCAGCCACATATCAGGACCCAGAACGCGTTACGAACCAAGGCACGCGAAAGTCCCAACTCCACGGGCCAAAAGCTGACTTTCATAAACAAAAAGAGCATCACCAGCTCGAATCGGGGCAGTCTATCCGGACTCGCCAGTTCGACAGTCCATCCGGAGTCGCCAACTGGGAAGTTCCACTCGGAACAGCCCTGAGATTAACTTCTCAACAATTAAACAGCGGCGCTGGTGCAAAGGGTACTTTAACTTTTCGCTTTCCCGCTAATAAATTTCTTCGCCCTAACCTCAGAGAGTGTATACCTCTGGATCCTTCTAACCACAGAGTGTATACCTCTGTAACGATTCTTCTCCTCAGAGAGTGCTTACCTCTGCAACGATTCATCTTTTCAGAGAGTGCTTATCCCTGAAACGATTCTTCACCTCAGAGAGCTTGTATCTCTGCAACGATTCTTCCCACAGGGTGTGTTCTACCCCTGTCATACTTCGTCCACTCCCAGTACACTTCTAGAGTAATTTTCGGCATTCCCCGCCGGGTCCAACGACCAATGACGACCTGCACGCAGCAAACAGCCACGTGCGGCCGAGTAGCCAAGCTAGAAGGAAGACCCCAAAGGAGGACACATACCGGAGACCCGAGACCTAGTACCACGCAACAAAACGTCAGCCCGAGATCACTCATTATAGTTACCACACCCATGCTCGCCACGCCGGCGTTTACAGAAATGTTTTGGTTAATTTCTGTGAAGGCCGGCGCGGCGAGCATACCCTGGCCGAAGCAACGTCACAATTGCTATTCATATTTTTATGTTTGATCCGCATATTTTTATACCCGGTACTAGAAGCGAATAGGTAGTGGTGATACCTTGTGGTGATAATGGATGTGTGTAATGCCCAGATCGAAGCATTTCCGAAACCATAAATTATATATATTCTTGATCAGCATCAAAAGCCGAGTCGATATAGGTATGACCGTCCGTCCGTCTGTCCGTCCGTCTGTCTTCATTAGCGCGTATTTCTTAAAGACTATTCAAGCGAGAGTAAGCAAATTTTGTATCCTGTTTCCTGTTTTATCGCACTGCTCCAAGTGTAATTCAAAATTTCGCCCCGCCCCCTTGCGCCAGCACAAAGGACGAAAGTCTGTGGCATACAAAATTTAAAAGATACGATAAAACTAAAAACGCACAATCATAGAAATTATTAAAGAGATTATAAATATAGCCACAATGAAGGAAATTATTTCAAAGGACATCGTTCCCTCCCGCCTCACACAAGACCCCGACTGCTTTGCCAATTCGTCTTTTTTGACGCATAGTTCTTGAAGACTATAAGAGCTAGAGCAACCAAACTTTCTATCGCAGCTCCTGTGATATCATTTCAGCGAATTTCAATTTATTTCAAAATTATACAACGCCCCCTTCCGCCCCCACAAAAAACGAACTCTGTGGAATCCACAATTTTTGTGAAGGAGCGTACGCGCCCCCACATTTTTTTCTTTGTTCCCTCTTCTACTTTATGATTTCATTTATTATTAGGATTAAGGCCATGGAGGCTTTTTTAACTAGAAATTAATCATTATTATTTAGGTTTAAGCCTATTTGCCCCGAATTCTTTCGTTTATTACACGGCCCGAAGTGCCAATAAGAATGGGAACCGTTTCTTGATTTTGCTGGAGGGAGGGCGCCACGATCACGGTCACGACCAAGGTCTTAAAAGTGCCATTCCTAGCCAACGCCAACGAAAGAGAGAGAGCCCAGCCGCACACCCACACCATCGACGGAGAGAGAGCCCAGCCACACAGCCAATGAGAGAACCCACGCTACCAAGAGAGAGAGCGATCCCATCGACTCGCCCACGCTGAAATAGAACGAGAGCTCAGCGAACAGACAGAGACTGGCAGAGGACAGGAAAAAGACGCCGTTATCCAGCGGCCCATGATCGGCACGGAGAGGACAGACGAGAGAACGGACAGAGACCGGTAGAGAACAGGAAAAACACCGTTATCCAGCGGCTCATGAACAGACGAGAGAACGAACAGAGATCGGCAGAGGACGTGAAAAACACCGTTGCTCAGTGGATCATGGCCAGTGCGAAGAGAGCCACAAAGCACCGACATGGAGAGAACGAAGGCTCGTCGGCAGAGCGTGGGCAGCTCGAGACCGGCAGATAGGGCTTGCGATCAGGAAGCTGGAGGACTCAGCGAGACAGGGTCCGGGGACGAGCTACGCAGCAGAATAGGGACTTTTATTTCACACGGAGAGCATTCGACAGTGATTGAAAAGCAGATCGAGGAGCTAGGAACCCTCTACGCTAGTGCGCCCAGCCCAAGGAGCCAGAGGACGGCATCCACGTCCCAGGTGGAACAACCTTTATACATAGTAATCCCCAAGCTCCCCTGAGAAGCCTCGGATGAAAAGTTCAGTTCAGCGACGGCAGCTACCCGCACAGTTTCGCCGAAGAATCGAGAACTTCGCGACAAGGTAAAGAAGAAATTTCTTACGCCATATTGGCCAACAAAGTGCGCAGTTGGGGACTGAAGTTCGATGGACATTCGGATGCCTTAGCGTTCATCGAACGGCTGGAAGAGCGTGTGAAGTCCTATGGAGGGAGCCCGGAACAACTTCCTCGAGCTATGTCTGGTTTGTTAACCAACAAGGCGGAGGGAAGGTTTGGAACATTCCAGATGCAGGGCAAGCCTTGGGCCGAATTCGCGAAGGACTTCTTGGAGTTCTTCCTGCTCCCTTGTTATTATTATAATTATCAGCGCCTGGAATATGCTAGCCGAAGCCAGTATCAACGACCCGGAGAGGCATTTCAGGATTACCTGATTGATCTCCGATTCATGATGCAGCGAGCCCAATATACGCCGGAAAGAGAATTAGACAGGAGCTATGAAAATCTTAGACCCGATTACCAATTATTCACCCGGAGGCATGAGCTCGAGACGCTGAGAGAGCCCACACAGCTGGTAGTGGCATACGAGATGACTCGGGATCGCGGACAGACCTACCCAGTCAGCAATTCCACGGATATCAAACCAAGGGTATCCCCATACCGACGTACAACTGCAGACGAGGCAATACCTTCCCGAAATGCCGAGACAGCTAACCGCGTGACGACCCAGGAGACCACTCTGGACCACCCAGGATTGTCACTTTCAGGGCAGGATTGTTCTCCTGGGAGTGTGGCCGCCGCGGCAAACGAACAATCGACTGCTGCTGTCAATCAATGACCGGAAACGGATTGAGTTTCCGCCTAGTAGCGGCCCGAGCGGAGACGTACACCCAGGACACCAAGGAGTAACGCATCCTCTAAACTTGAAGGGTGGCGGGATCGCCGCGCTAGTCACCACCAGAGAATTACCATTGACAGTGACCCTGGATACCGGAGCGACCCGACCGTTTATCAGCCATAGAATGGTGAGGGAGCTAAGGACAGAAGGAAGCATGTGGAGCGTAAGGACCCAGGTCCGCCTGGCGGATGGAACCACGAAGGAAGTGACGCAAGCGGTGAGACGAGCAACGCACGTGACCCTGTTGGTACTGCTCATAGAGGTCAATGACGTCATACTAGGACTCGATTTTCTTTGCGGGATTCAGGCGATAATCCTATGCGGACGCACATAGTTCCAATTGACCCGGGAAATCGACCCCATCTCCGCATTATCGCCTTCTCTGCCGCGCACTGCGACATCCTATGACAATCCTTCCCTGACCATGCCGCTCGTGACCTCGCCCTCGACTAGCTGTGCGACGAACACTAAAACAACGCAATCGAACACCGAACACGCCGAACACAACCGCGCTACCAGGACAAAGCCATCGAACATCTAATACGCCGAACACAGCCGCACTACTAGGGCAACGGCAGCCAGGCTGGACAATGCCAGACCCAGCAACGGAACTTTGACGGAGACGACTGCGACACCGCTGGGTATCAACGACAGACCCAAATGGGACTGATAGGACTACGACGAAGGTGGTGACCCCGCTAGGCACTCCCGAGGACAGTTTATCTGCCCGCCAGTCCATCTTAATCAACGCCACGAACCAAAGCGCTTCAGCCTGGACGACAACGACACCGCTGGATATTACCAAGGCCAGTCGGTCTACCCTGAAGACGACACGAAACGACACCATCCGGACCGCGAATCAAAGCCTCGATCACGTCAGACCCAGCAGTATCACTAGGATAACGAATCACAACATGGACCACGCCAGACCCAGCAGCTCTACTAGTACAATGTACCCTTGCCTCAAGCATGATGGACCCAGCACCAGTACCAGGATGGTATCCACTCACCGAGTTGGACCAGAGGCGCCCAGCTATCCTGCCGCAACGACACGGAAAACACCGCTGAGAAGTAGCGTCGCCACTTACTGCAGCGAGCCCCGCTCGAAGCAAGATCAGTAACCTCGAACCTAGTTTCCCCACTGACTATCAGCTAGCGCCATTAGCCGACGCCGTCACTGCTCGTCAACGTAACCCTTTTCGGAAGACGGACTGAACCACGCACATCACAGTGAACCTAGCCATCATCACTTCGACCCTGTCCAAGGAACTCTCGCCCCAGATGCCCCCAAAGGGCGAACCACCGCTTGCACTATGGGTGGCCGCGTTCTTGGAACAAGAGTTGGGCAAATTCGAGGGGCTGAGTAGTACTTGCACATAACCCAGTACACGATCATTATGAAAGACGACAAGCCAGTGAAACAGGTATTTCCCCAAGAACCCGGCTATGCAGGAGATCATCAACGCACAGGTCGACGGGCTATTAAGGGACGCATCGAAGCTTCAAAGATTCCGTATAGCGCCCCGATTGTACTAGTAGGGAAGAAAACGGGAGGCATGCGTATGTATGTGGACTACCGGCAACTCAACGCACGGTCGGTGCCAGACGCATACACTCTCCCTCGAATCAACCACATCCTCGTGAGACTCCGCCACGAGAGCTACATTTCAACTTCGGACCTGCGTATCTCGATGACATCATCGTTATAGGAGCAGTGCTCGAGGATCACGTCAACAATCTGCGGTAGGTTTCCGAAGATTGAGGGAAGCGAACTTGATAAACGATAATAAATGCAAGTTCTTCCAAAAGAGCATAGTCTACTTGGGACATGTCATCAGCGAGCAAGGGATCCATACCGACCCGGATAGTGGCAGTTCGGAAAAAACACCGCCAAGCTCAGTCAAAGAACTGTGACGATGTCTAGGAATGGCGTCTTGGACCCGCAGGTTCGTACCCAATTTCGCAACTATCGTACAGCCCTTGTTAAGCCTCCTAAAGAAGGATAAAAAGTGGATCTGGAGTGAGAAACAGCAAGCAGCATTCGAGGAGTTGAAGGAGAAATTAACTCAAGCACCCGTCCTAGCTTGCCCAGACTTCTCGAAGAGGTTTACGTTGCAAACGGGTGATAGCGACTCCGGAGAGGAGAGGGTCAAGGCTTACGCCGGTCGACGACTCCTAAAAGCATAGGAGAACTACTCGGCAACGGAGAAAGAGTGCATTTTAACGTCATAACCGACCATCTCGCTCTAAAGTGGTTGAACTCTATCAATAACCCAACCGGACGCATCGCTCGATGGGCTCTGGAGCTCCAACAGTATCGCTTTAATATTTACTACCGGCGAGGAGCCAAAATGTTGTAGCAGATGCCCTTTCCCGGCAGCCCATCGAAGCCCTACGATGAGCACTAGAGGATCCACCCACATGCCCATGGTTACAGATGTTACTCAAGCGGATCCGATCGCAGCCCGAGAAGGGCGTCGAATTCACAATCGAAAACGGCCAGATCTACAAAAGGACAGAGAGCCGACCCGCCGAAGAGGAATCTTATTAGTTGAAGTTGTGCGTTGCCAGTGACCACCGACGTGAAGTACTCCAAGAATGCCATGACCACCCGACAGCAGGCCACCAAGCAAATGAAAGCCAATGCACCCCAGCAGGGCAAATGTACACGCGTCAGACAAAGGGTCCTTTCGACATCATTTGCACGGATGGTGTTGACCTCCTGCCGCGCTCAAGGCAAGGCAACACGATGCTCTTAGCGTTCTTCGACTTATTCTGCAAGTGGGTAGAATTGGTACCGCTACGGATAGCCACCACTGCCCATTTGGAAAAGGCGTTCCGAGAGAGGATCCTCAGTCGATTTGGAGTCTCATGAAAACTTGTGTGAGATTATGGCACGCAATTTACAAGCCGATCCTTCTGGCAGTTCTGCGCATTAGCAGGTATGGAACTGGAAAACACTGCTCCATATACCCACCAGAAAAACCCGACGGAACGGGCCAACAGAACTATCAAAACAAGGATAGCACTGTACATCGAAACGGACCAACGGACCTGGAACGACCTACTCCCAGAACTGAGCTTAGACGTGACTAGCAGCCCCTCAGATACCACCGGATTTAACCCTTCATTCCTGGTACTCAGTATGGAACCAAGAATCCCTGGCGCATTGTACGACGAGATGACCCCGGGACTAACAGGAAAGCTAGTTAGCCCGTGCACGACAAGTCCACACAATTGCAGAAAATCTACAAGGTAGTGCACGCAAGACGTATGACTTTCGCAGACGAGAGTGGCTTCCCGAACTGGGAACGGTGGTCCTTCTCCGTCAGGATCACCTATCCAAGGCAACCGCGAAACTGGCCCCTAAATATGAAGGGCCTTACAAAGTGGTTAAGTTCTTATCCCCCATCATAGTCAAGCTGCTGATTATTCAGGGCAAACAACGAAAGACCGCGAGCATGGCGAATCTGAAGGCCTTCCATGGAGCTAACAATGACGACGACGAACCGCAGCCGGCGCCGGAGACACCAGAATGAACTACATATTCCACAAGGGCCACTTGTAGTAGCGCACTGCTACAACGTCCTTGCCCCGAAAGGGGCAAAACTCAAGAGTCGTAAGCCAAGTATAAGTTCCCCTTATGGGAATATTTAAGAAAACATGTATAAACCTTTTCACACGCACCGCTTAAGTAAGATAGGGGGGATGGTATGATTTCATTGTTACAGCAGACGGGCACTAATCTATAGGAGTTTCCTCACTAAACTCAACGAAGATGAAGCAACAGAGGGACGGAAGCATAGTCCGATCGAACGACCGACGCTACAACCCCGAAAGACCAGCCGATTTCCTTCGGACCCATCAGCTGATCGTCACTCGGCACGACCGACTCCCACTGGAGCAACGGCTGCGATCTGTCCAAGGTGGGCTTGATCGGCAGCCCCTGGCTGCCCTCGGGAGAGTCTCACAAGAGGAGATGGCACCAGACGGAGGCTTTGCAGTAGCTGGGACCCCAGAGGTACAGGACCACGACACCGCTGCTCGGGATCAGTCCTGGTTTGAAAGTTATGGCCCAGCATTAGACGTCGACAACATCACCACGGACGCAGACGACCGAGAGACCATACTTCATAGCAACGGTGATGGACGAAGGCTCGGTAGAACTTCTTCTTCATCGCGGCTAGCTGCGATGGAAACGATACTCACCATCATGCGGATTGGGCAGCCGATCTCTGCGCCAGCTGCGACCTAGTGAGTCCACGCACGGCCGAGGCCAGATCTAAAGAAGAGGTCGACGCGGAAGACAATGAGGCGGGGCCCCATTACTCCGACATATCAGAGGCCAGACTACGAGAGGAAACTCAGCACCCCGTCCTCATGAATCCGAGACCGACCAATGATCGTTGATGAGCCTAAGCTTTTTCTCCCTAAGGAGACCAAATGAAAACGGCAGCACGCCCGCACCCATTCAGCGATACACCACCGCCGCAAGCCGTATCCGTAGTCGATCAAATTCCACATCTACTATATGATATCGACGCTGAGCATCGAGGAAACAATCGATCTACTGCAGCTTTTCCGAATCCATCCAGGGAGAGCAGTAGTGCAGACAGACGAAGCAGGCTGGACCGTGGCCCCAGCGGAATGGCGGACCAACACCTTCGACCATCTACCGACTACCGCTGGACCTGATCGCCAACATTACCGTGTACTTACGGAACCCCATGTCATGATTGGGCATACGACGGTTGGAGATCCATGACGGACGGTGCTTCCCCATACAAGTCACGCGACGCCGGTTGGTCACGGTTACTCTCCGGAACCCCCGATGCACGGAAGGGGCACTCTCCCCCTACCAAGAACACACAAGCGTACGCTCCCACACATTTTTTTCTTTGTTCTCCTTTCTACTTCATTTATTATTAGGATTAAGGCCATGGAGGCTTTTTTATCTAGAAATTAATCATTATTATTTAGGTTTAAGCCTATTTGCCCCGAATTCTTTTGTTTATTACACGGCCCGAAGTGCCAGTAAGAATTGGAACCGTTTCTTGATTTTGTTGGAGGGAGGGCGCCAAGATTACGGTCACGAGCACGATCTTAAAAGTGCCATCCCTAGCCAACGCCAACGAAAGAGAGAGAGCCCAGCCGCACACCCACACCATCGACAGAGGGAGAGCCCAGCCACGCAGCTAACACCGACGGTGGAGAGAGACCCCAGTCGCCCACCCACACCGATGACGGAAAGAAAGTCCAGCCACACAGCCAACGAGAGAGAGAACCCAGCAACAAACCCACGCCACCAAGAGAGAGAGCGATCCCATCGAATCGCCCACGCTGAAAGCAGCTCAAGACCGGCAGATAGGGCTTACGATCAGGAAGCTGGAGGAGTAGAAAAAAGTCCAGCCTAAGACACAAGCTAGTGCAGACGTGCCATGGTGAATCAAGCAACGCGAGTGTTAGAAAACTGAGAGCCGCAACAAAATATCGGAACCAGCGCAAAGTCACGCGCAAGTACTTGATCTGCTCGGAAAAACCCTGCTCTCTTGTTGCGGAGGACAACGTCGACCAGGAGGATGGAGACACGGGTACTAAGGCGATGTTTGGAACTGGGGTAAGCGAGTCTCACGTCGTGAGTGTAGGGTTGCTGAGCGGTGCTGCAGCTGTAGGGTTAAGAGGTGAAAATAAAGAATAAATATAGAAAATAATGCTCTGATGGTCACTCGAGTCCGGTTTTAGTAGGCCCGAGGGTATAGGGGATACGTTATAAGTTAATATCTATCCTTTTGCTTTCCGTAGTATCCCTTAGTATGGTGGGTGCTCGGAAGCGTCGTCCAACAATTGTATCGGCCTTCCGCTGACGCTGACTGGCGTCCCCGCATGTTCTTCTCTTTTTCTGTAATTTCGACACTGGTGTGCCTGAGAGTTGTACCCCGGCCCGGAACGCTTCGTTACATTTTTTTTACATTAACAAAGAACGCGAAATCTTTGCAAATGACCGTAGCTACCAGATTGCCGAATCTAGATCAGGTCGGATCATTAGAAACAGAAGAAACAAATTAAATTTCAGTGGCTACGCAACTTCTTTCAAGCGCTTACTCATTCCCTCTCTCTGTCTCGCACACACTTCTACGAACCGTATATATGTAGAGTCGATTATGTAAATGTCAAATGTAGAGAAGACATATTCTTGATCAGCATCAATAGCCGATTCGATAAAGCCATGTCTGTCTGTCCGTCTGTCCGTCCGTCTGTCCGTCCGTCCGTCTGTCCGTCTTCATTTGCGCATATATCTCATACTATTAAAGCTGGAGTAACCAAGTTTTGTATTCAGTCTCTTGTGTTGTCACACTACTCCAAATGTATTTCAAAATTTCGCCCCGCCCCTTTCCAACCGCCCAAAGGACGAAAGTCTGTGGCGTACACAACTTTGAAGATACGAGAAAATTAAACACGCAGAATCATAGAGAATGCCCATTTCTATCAGAGTGTTGAATCTGGATCAGATCGGATCATTATTATAGATAATATGAAGAAAACCATTTCGAAAGTCATCGGTCCCTCTCGCTCTCACTCACACGCGGCCCCATCTGCTTTGCCCATTCGTATCTTTTCACGCCCAGTTCTCAGAGACTATAAGAGCTATAGCAACCAAACTTTCTATCCAAACTCCTGTGATATCAACCCCTTTCCGCCCCCACAAAAGACGAAAATCTGTGGAGTCCACAATTTTTAAGATAAATGAAAACCAAAAACGTAGAATCATGGGAAATTACCATATCTACCAGATTGCCGAATATGGATCAGGTCGGATCAATATTATGGCCAGAAGAAACAAATTAAATTTCAGTGGCTACGCAACGCCTGCCAAGCGCTGACTCATGCCCTCTCTCTCTCTGTCGTAAACACTTGTACGTCTCAAATATGTAGTTATACATGTCATGTAGAAATTTAGAAGCAGATGTAAAAAGCATATGCAAACAAAATCGGAAACATGTATAATATTCCAAAAATTGACTTAATTTTTTGAAATATTCTTTTTTTCCCATTTTTTTAATTTGTCCCTTTTGCGAACATATAATAAATTGCATAAATCGCAAGCTCATATATGTATGTACATAAGTATATACTGACTGAGTACCGGGTATAAGGTAGAGCCGCGGCAAAGGGCACCACGTTCCCCCTCGTTATACATTTTATTGGCAGAAATGTAATAATTCCGCGTTGCCAACATATTCTGACTGAATACCGAGTATAAAGTAGAACCGCGGCCCTCTTTCCCCCTCGTTTTTAATTTTGTATGCCTCTTTTTTTGCCTGCCACAGTGCAGCCTAATTTTGCAGGCAATATATATGAAAAATCTTCAAATAAATTCCAACAAACAAAACAAACCTATTCAATAATAGGTGTGTTTATTTACGAAACGAGTGCAGTGATGCCTTGGAGAGACTCCACTACTTTCTCTTAATTATATTTTATTCTTCAATGTTTTGCTCTTAACGATCTACTCCAACTTTTAGGCCGCGTTGATGAGCTCCGGTCTTCAACACGTTGGAAGTGGTGCCAGCTTATGGACTGGCCGTTTAATTACGCCGGCCGGCGTTCTGATTTCGGCCACCCGCACCTTGCCATCCTCTCCAGTGATTACGCGTGGTACGCGCCCTGTTGTCCATCGTTGCGGGGGGGTGTTGTCGTCGTGCACCAGGACGACCGTCCCTTCGGCCAGATTGGCCTCGCCGCTGCTCCACTGGGCTCGCTGCTGCAGGCTGAGGAGGTAGTCCCTGGACCACTTGCGACAAAAGCGCAGTTTAAGCTCCAACAATCGTTGCTATCGCTTCAAGTATGCGGGTGCGGGCTTGTTCTTGGGCTTTCCTGGCTTGGATCCGTGCGGCAGCCCCAGCAGAGGTTGGCCGATGAGCAAATGCCCTGGTGTTATGGCCTCCCCGTCGTTTGGATCGCTGGTGTCCGGCACGAGGAGCAAGGCACGAATTGAGCAACGCTTCTACCTCCACCAGGTGCGTGCTCAATTCGTCCGGCGTGAGGTTGGCGTCGCCTACCCCTCGCACCAGCCTGTGTTTGGCAGTGTTTACTGCTGCTTCCCACAGCCCGCCGAAGTGTGGTGCCCTCAGAGGGATAATGCACCAGGTGACCGCTCTCTCCGCTGCGTACTCCTGCAGTTCCTCCTTGCTCTGGAGAAACGCCGCTTGGAGCTCCCTTAGCACGTTGCTCGCTCCCACGAAGTTCGTCGCATTGTCGCTGAGCATCTTCTCCGGCAGTCTTCATCTCCCAAAAAGTGAGACAAGTTCTGAGACAAGTTCTAGATGGACTGCCTTTGGGGCGAAAAAAACAAAAACGGCAACGTACATTTTAACGGGTGGTCTACCTCTGATTCTATAGCTTACGTAGAACGGCCCAGAGAAATCTACGCCAGATACACTGAATGGCCGACCTTCACGAAGGCGGTCAGCCGGCAAATTTCCCATTATTTGCCCCTACAACTTTGGCTTATACCGATACAGTGTACGCATTTTCTAACATGCGCTGTACACACGCTTCGGGCATTGATCACCCCAAACTTGCTGCCTCAGCAATCCCACAAGAACCTTTGAACCAGCATGGTAGTGCCTAAGGTGCAAATGCCTGACCAAAAGGCTGACCAATTCAGATCTCTTTCGTAGCAAAAGAGGAAACTTAGCGTCGTTTGCGATACGGCCGTGTAGCAAGCGCCCTCCTACTCGAATTAACTTAAATTTGATGCCATTTTCATCAAACTCATGATTTAACGACTGCAGCATCGGAGCTAATACTGCCGATTTTTCTAACAATTTGTACTCAGAGCTATATGTTGTACTTTGTACGACTGCGATCAGCTTTAAGAATGCAATGTTTCTTTCTGCACTTTTCTTGTCTTCGGAAGTTTTCACTTCTGACGCTATCTCAAACTGATGAAGTTGAGGCCATCGATATTTTTCTGCCATTAAAAAGGTCCAATAGGCCCACAAGGAGCTCACAATGTCGTTAACATCGGTTCCCCATGAAACCAAATCTGCTGGATTAGCATTCGTTGGAACGTGACGCCATACGACTCCAGTTGACAACTCTTGACATTCTGCGACTCGATTCGCGACACATGTTGCCAACGTACCCGAATCCCGCTCCAACCAATATAAAGTGACTTGCGAATCTAGCCAAAAATTCACGCTTTCTATCGTGAATTTGGTCATTGTGGTCGACACTTGTTGCCAGAGTTTGGCCAGCAATAGTGCTGCACGAAACTTTAACCTGGGTATTGTTTTTACGCTCAGCGAAGCTACCCTCGACTTTGCCGTGAGTAATGAAACACGAACGTCTTCGTCGTGGCATGTTCGTATGTATTTGCAACAACCGTAGGCGTGACTGGATGCGTCAGCAAAGTCGTGAATTTGAACTCCTTGGTACAACGTGCAAGTCCCGCAAGGTAGTGGTGAACATATTCCATGCAGTGTCATTCCAATCTATCTTTAGCCTCCATAAGTCCTGCAACAACATGTTTGCCTTAGTGACAATTAGTTTAACCTTAGACAATTAAGTTAAAGTTTTCAGAACACATGGGCATGCTTGGGTTTATAAAGAGGTGGTCAAAGGAATTTGCCAACTCCTATATAACAAAGACTCTCTACACCTCTCTAGTTCGTTTGATTTTAAAATACGGCTCTTGTATATGGTGCCCTCAGTACAACGTACACCAGGACCGTATGGAATCAGTTCAGAAAAACGGTTTACTTTTTGCTCTACGCGTGAGACTGCCGTCTTACCCTTGTTGCATTCGAAGGTCTTCGATAACTAAAAATCGGTGAAAGGTTAGGGGAACAGTCACGAACCGGTTGGCAGCGCCAAAATTTGAGGGGTAGGCCTAGGGGATACTGGCGCCCTCTAGTCGGGGGATCCTCGAAGAAGTCAGAGAGGCCCGCCCTCTATGATCCCGTTCGGGAGAGAAATCTCACCAACCAGCGTAGTCCCGGTGCAGATACTCCCACAGAGAGTAGGCCATGCCTTTGAACCAGGTTCAAGCGCAATGGAAGAGAATAGAGAGCGGCCGGTCACCGAGGAAAAAAAAATATATAGGGGAGACTAAGCCTAGTGGGAGTAGCGATCAAAAGATTAGTCGACGTAGACCCAGACGGAGGTGATTCTGGTGGTGCGAGAAAAAAAAAAGATTTTTAAAGTGAAAGTGGAATTTGTGCGAAGTGAGTGATAGGAGGATGGAGTAGTGGCCATCAATATTACTCTAAGACAATATTACAGAAGACTGGGATCAGGAAGACACGTATCCAGAGCTGAACAGGAGAAAAAAAAGGAGTCGATACCACCAAGTCAAGTGAGTCCGTTCCATAGTAAGCGGGAGAAATTTTATATTTTTTCTTGGAAAATCATAGGGGATCGTGTCCGGTTCCTTCCTCCGGATCACCCTTATTTTTTTTGGATCTCAGGAGAGCACTCTTGTGGCATCATTCCTGGCCCCAGCTCTGCTCGGGAGTGGCCGAAAGGGGCGCATAGCCTATCTAAACACCTTGAGCTCGTCAGAGGCACCCCAAAGCACCACCTAATTTATATTAATTTATTATAGTCTCTGTCCCTATTTATTTAATTGTATTCTCCTCTATGTAATTATTAATTTTATATTTATTTATATTTATGTATATTTATATTTATTAATTTATTTATTTATAATGGGGGGGATTTGTCGGCCGAAATTTCACCATTAAGGATAGGCAGGAAGGGAAATTAGGAGAATTAACTAGTTAAAAGAATTATGTATAACCCCTTAGTATTCGTATGAAAATTATAACGATGTTAATGGAAGGCTAATTGTTTGTAATGGGGGGAGGGGGAACCAACACCAAGGGGGAGTAAGATAACGCTGCCCATGGCAGGGAGATTTCAGACGTTAATAGGATATGGATCTGAGGCAGGGAGGGTACGTCGGAGGTAAACCATCCACACCTCGCCAGCTCCACGTCTATTTGTGAGTCATGTAGGTCAAATGTCTAGTAGAATCCGTGTTGTATGTATACATATTGTTGTTTGTTTTTTTTTTTTTTTTTTTTTTGAGTCTGAGATGTCCAACTTGTTGGCTTATTGTGCGAACGGAGGGCTTGGGAAACACCCAGCCCTGGGATGACTGGCTAGCCGGCCTTGCCCCACCACCAAGAGGTTCGTAACAATAAATGGCGCCCAAACTTAGACAGAGAGTGGAGCCGCAGTCCTGGCTCGACCACAAAAGGAGAGAGTAGGGCTGTGAGTCCGACGAAGGTCGAAGGAAAAATAAATTTCCAGCAGAGAGGAGCGATCTCAGGTTGTATTCTGCAATCTGGGTACTTCAGTGTTCCGTTGGCCGATGAGGAACTATAGAATTTGGCTCATCGATACACGGAGCTGAGGAATCTGGAAAGAAAGAAAGAAAGAAGCCCACACAGTAAATTTGTTTTTTTTTGTTGTTTGGTACATGATTTGCACTTGACATGATTTGCACTCTGACAAGAAGCAGGGACTCTCGAGTGGGAATTTGGTTTGGCACAGGTAGAGGAGAAGCCGCGACCAGTAAGCAAACTTTCCGATGCCTGGTGTGCGCGAAGGGAGCCTAAAAAAATACCCTGCGTTAGATGAGTGCGGATAGTTATTGATAGTTGCTTTCCCTGCTAACCGCTGGAGGAGGATCGGGAGGAGAAGTTTCTCGAAGAGATTTTTGGTTTTGAGTGGCCCGTGGAGACATAAGTCGACCACGCGTTGCACTCGGAACAGCTACGATTTCCGGGAAGGGCTTCCAGTGGAGTGGCAGGCCAGAAGTGGCCAGTGTAAGTAAGTGAGCGCCCTTGACTCTCGATCTTCGGCAGAAGATGGGACGAGTCAACAGTGCTCGCGAAGATTAGACGTTGGATAGGGTTAGACGTAGGAAACCGGGTGCAGAGTTGACTCCCGAAGGTGTTGTGGTTCCTTTCCCCCTTTTATTTATTTCTGTTTTTGTCATATTTGGGATTTTGTGTTGAAGTTCAGCGTGTAGGGGTTATACGTAACGGTTATAAGGTTTGTCTGTGGAAAAAAAAGAATATATACATCTAGTTTAGACAGATAGGATAGTTCGAGGAGTTAGGTTAGAGTTGATGAGTAGGTATAATTTGCGGTCCAAGCTGGAAATGACTCGTAGGACTCCTCCACCAGGCAAGCTCCAAGAAAGGATGCAAGACGAGGAAGAACAAGGTGCGGTGGGAGGTGAGAGTGACAGCTGGAATCCACCACCGTTGCCTTCCGAGATTCTATCAGGAGTCAACGTCGCTATAGCACAGGCTCAAGAAACTTGGAGAGGAGGCATGGCGGATACTCTCAGCAAGACGATGCAGGAGGAGATCCGTCTTTATGGAGCTAATGTCAGCCATTACGGAGGCGATGGCACCGCTTCGCCAGAGCGTGGAACTAATCCAAGACACGGGATTAGGGAAAGGATTGGTCGGACGTGACAGCCAGGACGCGAATGGTCGGCGAGAGCAAGAGTTCCTTGAACAGAGGCCCAGCACCGGAACTAAGCCGAAACGAGCGCATGAGCAGTTTGTGGAGAAGCACCAGCAGCCGCCAAGGAAGCCGGCGAGGCTGAGCCAGAATTGGCCCCGAGGAGCAGCCGAAGCAAATTTCGATCCGGGTGCTAACAGGCGCAGTCCGGAAACATCTGGAGACGGAGGAGTACCAAACAGCCTCCCGCTGCTAGATAGACGAGAGGATTGGAGAGGAGCGAGATTGGGCCGGGTCGACAAGTGGGATATTCACTTCGACGGAGACCCGAATAAAATGACGGTAGAGGATTTTGTCTTCAGGGTCGAGTTCCTTCGAAGGCAAAATAGACACTCATGGGACGAGGTACTGGACAATTTCCATCATCTCGTCCAAGGACAGGCTGCCGAATGGTATTGGCAATTTGTGCGAGAGCGACCGGAGGTATGGGATGACCTGAAGGATGAGTTGGTGTCCCGTTTTCGAGCCGTGGGCGGCGAATTTGAGCGGCTACGCGCTTTACATGAGCGTCGACAAAAATCTGGCGAATCCGTGGAGGACTACTTCCGAGCGATGCGCAGGCTGGCGGCTAGACTCACCACACCACTAGCTGAGTCAGAAATGGTCAGAGTGGTGAAAAAAGGACTCGAGGATGAGATCGCTCGCTATGTTTATGCGATTAGAGTCCATAGCTTGGAGCAACTCAGAGAAGAGTGCTTAGAGGTGGGATTCCACTTTCGAAGACGGGAACAGAAGTCCGCTTTTCGTCCAGTAGCTAAGTTCCAATCAGTTGGGAGGCGAGTGGAGGAGCTCGAACCCGAAGCCGAGCTGTTGGAAGAAGAGGAAGCGGTGTTGGTGGAGGAAGCTCACCTGGCAAATAAACCCCGACTGAGTTGCTGGAACTGCGGCCAGGTTGACCATGGTTTTCGGGACTGTGTGTCGAAAGAACGAATGATATTTTGCTACCGCTGCGGAAAGCCTGATATGTTTACCCCAACATGTCCCAATTGTTCGGGAAACGCACGAGCGAGCGTGATGAAGGCGGGAGATCAGCGCTCGGTACAGACACCCGCAAAAAGATCATTACCAATATGAAAATGGAAGCAAACTTAGATAAAGTAAATAGATTAAGTAATAATTTAAAATTCTTACCGGCCGAAGAGAGGATGAGGAAATACCTGGAGGTGCGAAATCGGATTTTCAACTATAGGCAGCTGGAAGGGGAACGCGAAGTCAGCCGTAAACTCCAAAAGGCACGTTCCCGCTTCAAGCAAAGGAGACAGACCCTTAAGGAGGTGGCCGAGGCCGTTAGACGAGGAACAGGACGCGATCTCAGAGCATTTGCCGAGGTGCAGATCCGAGGACATCGGATTGTTGGACTCCTGGACACGGGCGCATCCGTAAGTGTCTTAGGAAAGGGTAGCCGGGAGCTCCTGGCTGATCTAGGAACAGAAGTTCAAAATTATGTTTCTATTGTTAAGACAGCCTCGGGGGAAGATAAGCCCATAATTGGGAGGATAAAACTTCCAGTAGAATACAACGGAAGAAGTAAGGAGGTTTTATTCTACCTATGCCCACACCTTGAGCAGCCCATGTACTTGGGAGTGGATTTCTGGAGGGCCTTCGCGTTGGCTTCTACCGTTTTGGGAGAAGCTACCGGAACAAATAACGAGGCTCAAATAGCGGAAGTCCATATGTCCCAAATTAGTCAGTACACGGAAGATCGCCAGGAAGAAGCGGACGTCGACGCTTGGGATCTGGAAAATAAGCAGAGGGAGGAGTTGGAACAGGTAAAGAACGAGTTTCTCACCTACGAAGATGCCGGATTAGGAGTAACGGAGGTAGAGCAGCACCGAATCGCCACGTCCTTCAAGGATGGTTATTACCCTCAATCCCCAGCGACGCAAGAAGTGGTCTGGACCGAGCTGGACAAGATGTTAGAGCTAGGAGTTATAGAAGTTAGCGATAGTCCATGGAGCAACCGTACGACGGTGGTGCGCAAGCCAAACAAAAACCGCTTCTGCCTGGACGCACGGAAGCTAAATCAGCTCACCGTCAAGGATGCTTATCCTCTTCCCAGTATCGAAGGCATTCTGTCCAGAATCGACCAGACGCACTACATTTCTAGTGTCGACCTGAAATTCGCGTACTGGCAGATAAAGTTGGACCCAGAGAGTCGAAAGTGCACCGCATTTACCGTGGCAGGTCGTCCACTGTACCAGTTTGTGACGATGCCCTTCGGTCTGTGTAACGCGGCTCAGAGGTTATGCCGTGTGATGGACAAAGTAATCCCGACCCAGCTCAGATCCAATGTCTTTGTGTATTTGGATGATCTCTTAGTGATAGCCCCGGATTTCCAGACGCACATGCGATATCTCCGTTTGGTGGCCCAGTGTCTGAAAAGAGCGAATTTGACGATCGGGTTACAAAAATCCAAATTCTGTTGCAAGTCACTGAAATATTTAGGTTTCATCATAGGAGGCGGCACATTGCAGATGGATCCCGAAAGGGTGATGGCTATCCAAAGAATCCCGAACCCCACTTCAGTGAAGGAACTACGGAGCTTCCTAGGAACGGCGGGATGGTACAGGCGGTTCATCAAAGATTACGCCTCCATCGCGGTACCGCTCACCGATGCCTTGAAAAAGCACCCGCGTGGAAAATTCACATTATCGATGGAAGCGGAAAACGCCATACATTCCCTGAAGAAGGCGCTCACCACGGCCCCAGTATTGCTGCATGCCGATTTCAAACGTCCGTTTTACATCCAGTGCGATGCCTCCAATTTCGGAGTAGGAGCAGTACTGTTTCAGCTGGATGACGGAAAGGCAGAGCGACCGGTGGCCTTCTTTTCCTCCAAGTTGAACAAACACCAACTAAACTATTCGGTGACCGAGAAAGAATGCTTAGCTGCGGTGTTGGCGGTAGAAAAATTCAGGCCTTACGTGGAATTGATGTCGTTCACGGTAATTACCGATCATGCCAGCCTGAAGTGGCTAATGTCTCTGAAAGACCTCAACGGGAGGTTGGCAAGATGATCCCTGCGTCTGCAGAGATTCGATTTTCAGATTGAACATCGCAAGGGAGCCGAGAACATCGTGGTGGATACGCTCTCACGCTACATTGAAGAAGTGCACTTGGACCCATCCGATATCCTCGGGTTCCAGACGACCGAATTCGAAGCCGAAGATTTTAAAGAAATGAGAGAGGAGATAAAAAGTAAGGTGTTGCCAGACTTACTGGTGGAAGGAAGCCTGATTTTCAAGCGTATGTCCTTCGCCCAGGTGGACGACCAAGCGGAGGGTTCCATATGGAAATTGTGGATTCCCGCGGGCTTGACCGCCACTCTCGTCGCAAGTGCACACGAAGACCATAAAGCGGGGCACGGTGGGATGAAGAAGACGCTCCATCGTCTGAAAAGACATTATTACTGGCCAGCTATGACCTTACAAGTACGTGAGTACATACGGAACTGCACCAAATGTAAGGAGTCTAAGGCACCGAATTACCGCAGCCAGGTGGAGATCGGACGGGAGGTGGTCACCGAGAGGCCCTTCCAAAAACTCTACATTGACTTTCTGGGAAAGTATCCACGATCCAAAAAGGGACAGGCCTGGATTTTCGTCGTGGTGGACCACTTCTCCAAGTTCACCTTCCTGAAAGCCATGAGGGAAGCGACCGCGGCGAATGTAGTGCAATTCCTGGTACAGGAAGTTTTTTACAAGTTCGGGGTACCCGAGGTGCTACACTCTGACAACGGGAAGCAGTTCCTATCAAAGACGTTCCAGGACATGATCAGTGCCTTCGGGGTTAGACACCTGCGCACGGCAGTCTACTCGCCGCAAAGCAATGCAGCTGAGAGGGTGAACCGTACGGTATTGGCTGCGATAAGGACATACTTAGAGAAGGATCACCGAGACTGGGATATGTACTTACCGGAGATTGAAGTATCCATCCGCGACTCAGTACATGAAGCCACCGGCGTTACACCTTTTTTCGCGGTGTTCGGGCAGCAAATGTTCCTGAATGGAAATTGCTACAAATTGGCGAGGAAGCTGCAGTCCTTGACGGAGCATGAGGTGCAATCTCTAGATCCCGCCGACAAGCGTCAGATCATTCGCGAGCACATAAAAAAAAAACCTTCACCAAGCATATGAGCGTAGCAGCCACCGCTACAACAAACGAGACGCATGTTCTTTGCCAAACCGGGGCAAGAAGTCTATGGCGCAACTTCACCCTCAGCAACTTCAGCAAAAACTACAATGCAAAGTTCGCTCGCAAATATATAAGGTGTCGCGTCGTGCGCCCGTTGGGAACAATGTCTACGAGCTGGAGGATCTGGCGGGGAGACCTGTGGGGATTTTTCACGCCAAAGACCTCAATTTATAAAGAAAGTCTGGAAGAAGAAGAAACAGTAGATTAGATGCTCTCACGGGGAACCTGGGATTAGCGTGGGTGTATGCCTACGTTGGGCGCTGCAAGAGGACCGGGGATAGCACTCTGCAAGACCGAGGAAAGTAATTCGAAAAGAGGGTCACTCCTTCGATGATTGCGAATAATTCTATGCGTCCAATGTTCGCACGAATTTTCGCTAGGTGTTGCATTCGAAGGTCTTCGATAACTAAAAATCGGTGAGAAGCGGAGGGGAACAGTCACGAACCGGTTGGCAGCGCCAAAATTTGAGGGGTAGGCCTGGGGATACTGGCGCCCTCTAGTCGGGGGATCCTCGAAGAAGTCAGAGAGGCCCGCGCTCTGTGATCCCGCTCGGGAGAGAAATCTCACCAACCAGCGTAGTCCCGGTGCAGATACTCCCACAGAGAGTAGGCCATGCCCTTGAACCAGGTTCAAGGGCAATGGAAGAGAGTAGAGAGCGGCCGGTCACCGAGGAAAAAAAATATATAGGGGAGACTAAGCCTAGTGGGAGTAGCGATCAAAAGATCAGTCGACGTAGACCCAGACGGAGGTGATTCTGGTGGTGCGAGAAAAAAAAAGATTTTTAAAGTGAAAGTGGAATTTGTGCGAAGTGAGTGATAGGAGGATGGAGTAGTGGCCATCAATATTACTCTAAGACAATATTACAGAAGACTGGGATCAGGAAGACACGTATCCAGAGCTGAACAGGAGAAAAAAAAGGAGTCGATACCACCAAGTCAAGTGAGTCCGTTCCATAGTAAGCGGGAGAAATTTTATATTTTTTCTTGGAAAATCATAGGGGATCGTGTCCGGTTCCTTCCTCCGGATCACCCTTATTTTTTTTGGATCTCAGGAGAGCACTCTTGTGGCATCATTCCTGGCCCCAGCTCTGCTCGGGAGTGGCCGAAAGGGGAGCATAGCCTATCTAAACACCTTGAGCTCGTTAGAGGCACCCCAAAGCACCACCTAATTTATATTAATTTATTATAGTCTCTGTCCCTATTTATTTAATTGTATTCTCCTCTATGTAATTATTAATTTTATATTTATTTATATTTATGTATATTTATATTTATTAATTTATTTATTTATAATGGGGGGATTTGTCGGCCGAAATTTCACCATTAAGGATAGGCAGGGAGGGAAATTAGGAGAATTAACTAGTTAAAAGAATTATGTATAACCCCTTAGTATTCGTATGAAAATTATAACGATGTTAATGGAAGGCTAATTGTTTGTAATGGGGGGAGGGGGAACCAACACCAAGGGGGAGTAAGATAACGCTGCCCATGGCAGGGAGATTCCAGACGTTAATAGGATATGGATCTGAGGCAGGGAGGGTACGTCGGAGGTAAACCATCCACACCTCGCCAGCTCCACGTCTATTTGTGAGTCATGTAGGTCAAATGTCTAGTAGAATCCGTGTTGTATGTATACATATTGTTGTTTGTTTTTTTTTTTTTTTTTTTTTTTGAGTCTGAGATGTCCAACTTGTTGGCTTATTGTGCGAACGGAGGGCTTGGGAAACACCCAGCCCTGGGATGACTGGCTAGCCGGCCTTGCCCCACCACCAAGAGGTTCGTAACACCCTAATAGATTGCTTTTAATAAACCTTCCAACCTTAGCTAATCGGACGAAAATGCTTGGTCTGAATTTTGTGCACAATTTGATCATGGGTGACCTAGAAAGCCCTGACCTTTTGAGCCGCATAAACTTCACGATTCCTATTAAAAGTACTAGAAATTATACACCGTTGCTTCCGAAATTTTTCTTGTATGATCCGTTTTGGGTCCTATGCTCGGATTATAATTCCCTCTTCCATATTATATCTACTACTAACTCCTACTAGTTTTAAATTAGGCTAGGTTAGGTTGTCCCGGACGGCCCTCGACGGGGCCTCTCAGAGGCCTGAATGGCCCTTAGTTATCCGGATCTTTGTATGGACCTTACGAGGGTGCTTCTGAGGTTCCGAAGTCCCCCAGAATCGAGGTGTTTTTAGCAAAGGCAAGCAGTTTCCCTGGCGACTTCTTGGAGGCATCCTCCAGTGATACCAGCATCGGTGCGCCCAGGTATATTCTCCTTGCCCTTAAGAGAGCCGGACACCTGCAGATGAGATGTTCCAGGGTTTCGACAGCCCCGGGCTCATTGCATTTCCTGCAGGTGTCACGGTTGGTGATGTTCAGCCTGGTTGCATGCGACGCAGCCAGCCAGTGGCCTATTAGTATGCCCACTAACAGTCTGCAATCCTTTCGTGGAAGATGCAGCAGATAGTGTCTGAGATTATCACTGCGTTCCTAGCACATGATTTTCGAGATTCTGCAGGCGGCGGTGTTCTTCCACCTGTTGTCTGTCCTCATTTTGGCCCGCTTCTGCAGGTCGCTTTGTAGTGTCCTTAGGTGTCTCGTTTGCCAGCCCGACGCCTTCCTTAGCCAGAACGTCCGCCTCTTCGTTTCCTTCGAAGCCCTGGTGACTGGGAACCCAGTTGATCTGCTTAGTGAGTCTAGTGCCTCCCTGCTTGCTAGGACACTTCTGGAACTGACCGCGGACGACTGCATGGATTTTATCGCTGCTTGGCTGTCAACGAATATGTTAACAGTATTGTGCGGTCGCTCTGTGAGCTGAGCGACCTCTGCAGCCTTCTTGATGGCGAAGACTTCCGCCTGGAATATGCGACATCGGTCAGGTAGCTTATACGACGCCCTTATTTCAGGGTTCGTACAGTATAGGCCTGCCCCTACTCTTTCATTCATCTTGGAGCCGTCAGTGTATATGTTGAGGTGTTGAGTCTGGTCCCGTCCCGCTTTCCAGTCTTCGGGTCCCATGAAGAGGTTTGTTTTTACTTCAAGGCACGTTTGGGGGATCATATAGTCGGTTGAACTAATCATGTCCATTCTAATTGAACTATGCCCGAATCTTTGGGGAGACATGTTCCCCGATGCAATCAAGCCCTGTGCTGCCTTGCCTGCAGTCAGCCTAGCGTAGATGTTGAGGGGGTCGATTCCGAGTATAGTTTCGAGTGCTTTGGTTGGCGTTGACCTCAGCGCTCCTGTTATACAGAGCAGAGTTTGGTATGTACTCGGTTGGGCGGGAGGTAAGCTGCGTTCTTGTCTGGGATCTGCGCGTAACAGCCATCTGCTGGTGTCGCTTGGGTCACTTGATGGTGCAGTCATTGCATATCAACGTCCTAAAATCTGTATGGACCCATTTATTACCCATATATATGTCATGAATATCCATGTTCAAGGATGATATATATATTTTTTTTAGCGCATACTACTTTTTTATATGTGATCAAAAATATCATTATATACTACAATAAACTATACAATTAAATCTATATTTGTGAATATATACATATACATATAGCAGCTCATTATATTAGTATATTCTATATTAAACAAAGTTAGCTTCTAAGCATGTACAAAATAACAATTATTCTGGTATTGTATAGTAAGCATCTTCAAAAAGGGTCGACTCTAAAAATGCTAAAGTGAAGGGTGGCGTGAGCACAAAAATCAAAACAAAGAGAGAGTGCAAATATCAGTTGTGCGCTCATACACACTTGCAAACACGCAAAGTACGTAAGAATCCATGTGCACACATACACTTTCACGACACTCTCGGTAGCTGATACCGGACCGCTTTGTGCGGACAAAAATATGTATGAAGTGTCCTATCTATATACTGTATGGTTAGTGCCAGGACTAAGTAGGGATGTGACCAACTTCAGACGATCATGCGATAATTGCCAGAGATACAAGATTTAACAACAAGCGGCAGAAGGAAAAACGCAACATTGAAAACAATATGTGTCGATTTTGTCGGACCACTGACCAGAACTTTGCATGACAATACGGTAATGATCGTGTTTACCGATCCGGCTAGACAGGCAACAGCTGATTCCTTCTTAAAGACGTTCAGGGAGAAAATACTGGCGAGGGGAGGAGCACCAAAACAGCTGATATCGGACAACGGAGTACAATTCACAAGCCGGAAAACAAAGCAGGTAATGGAAATGTGGGGTATAAAATAGAGATTGACAGCACCATACACGCCACAAGAAAACCTAACTCAACGGGAAAACAGGACACTAAAAACAATGATCGCGCAGTTAGCCGCAGGAAACACACAAAAAATGGAACGAACAACTGCCAGAACTAACATAACACCCATATATCAAGCATACTTGTTATTTGGCAGGGAATTAAGATAACCAGAACACCTATTTCACGAGGTAACAATAAGATCAGGCTTCGACGATACACAACAAGAAAACTCGGAAGAGAGACAAGAGGCAGAAGCAATAGCAAGATAAAAGCACCGCCGCCGGAGGAACAACGTGCACCAGAACAACAAGAGCAGCAGACGCCGAGACCAGTCGAGATACCGAAGCCAGGCGATGTGGAGGACGAACCTGGCAACATTCCCATCGAGTGGAGCGTGCCAGCGGGACACAAAATGTCAACACTACTAATCGGCGCGGTGCAGGACAACATAAGCACTAGAGATCCCCATATGCAGCAACGGTTCCGGATATGGAACAAGAAGCAAGAAACATATTGTGTGCAGATCGGCCGAGCCAGGAAAGTGCTCATCGGACCCTAGTACAAACCCAACAAGAGGGATGACACCCGCCTAAGAGAGGAGGGGGGAATGTGACGCCCAGCGCCATATCCAACAGCGCCGGCGCTATAAAATTACCATTTTTATTATATTACTAGGATAAGCAACTAGACAACACTTTGAAGGATCTTATTTCTGTGACTATGATATTATTATTACCATATGAGTAGGATAAGAAACAAGACCAAAACCTGAAGCACCTCATTTGTTGAAATAAATACCTTATAAACATTTCAAAAAACAACACATTCAAAGTACGCACCAAAAAAACACCAGTGGGACCATCACCGGACAGTAAATGGTCACACTAACCAATGATCGTGCTGGTGTGACCGGAGCACGATCGCTAACGGCCACATTATCAGCCACATTTCAGGATCCAGAACGCGCTACGAACCAAAGCACGCGAAAGTCCCAGCTCCACGGGCCAGCAGCTGACTTTCGTGAATAAAAAGAGCATCGCCAGCTCGAATCGGTGCAGTCTATCCGGACTCGCCAGCTTGACAGTCCATCCGGAGTCGCCAGCTGGGTAGTTCCACTCGGAACAGCCCTGAGATTAACTTCTCAACATGTTTAAAGCGGCGCTGGTGCCAAAGGTACTTTAACCCGCTAAAACATTTCCTCGCCCTAACCTCAGAGTGTATACCTCTGGATCCTCCTAACCTCAGAGAGTCTTAACCTCTGGATCCGCCTTGCCTCTGAGAGTATGTACCTCTGGATCCTCCTAATCTCGGAGAGTTTTTACCTCCGTAACAATTCTTTTCCTTAGAGAGTGTTTACCTCTGCAACGATTCTTCTCCTCAGAGAGTGTTTACCTCTGCAACGATTCATCTCTTCAGAGAGTGCTTATCCCTGCAACGATTCTTCTCCTCAGAGAGCTTTTATCTCTGCAACGATTCTCTCCACAGGGTGTGTTTTACACCTGTCACACTTCGTCCACTCCGAGTACACCACTGGAGTCAGCCACGTGCGGCAGAGTAGCCAAGCTAGAAGGAAGACCCCCAAGGAGGACCCATACCGGAGACCCGAGACTTAGTCGATATAGCCATGTCTGTCTGTCTATTCATCTGTCCGTCTGTCTGTCCGTCCGTCTTCATTAGTGCCTATATCTTAGACTATTAAAGCGAGAGCAAGCAAATTTTGTATCCAGTCTCCAGTGTTATCTAAACGTCACATTTGTAATATTAAGAATAATAAAGAAACAAATTTGTTATATTGCTTACACCTGCGCCTTTTTCTTGAACCCGAGATCACTCATTATAGTTACTACACCCATAAAGGCCGAAGCATACCGAGCATACCTTGGCCGAATCAATGTCACAATTGCTATTCATATTTTTATGTTTGATCCGCATATTTTTATACCGGGTACTCGAAGAGTATAGGGGGTATATTAGAATTGTGGTGATAGTGGATGTGTGTAACGCCCGGAACGAAGCATTTCCGACCTCATAAAGTATATATATTCTTGATCAGCATCAATAGCCGAGTCGATATAGCCATGTCTTTCTGTCCGTGCGTCTGTCTGTCTGTCCGTCTGTCTGTCCGTCCGTCTTCAGTAGCGCGTATATCTTAGAGACTATTAAAGCGAGAGCACTGCTCCAAGTGTAATTCAAAATTTCGCCCTACCCCTTTCCACCCGCACAAAGGACGAAAGTCTGTGGCATACAAAATTTTGAAAATACGATAAAACTGAAAAGGCAGAATCATAGAGAATGACCGTTTCTATCAAAGTGTTGAATCTGGATCAGATTGGATTATTAATATAGCCACAATGAAGAAAACCATTTCGAAAGTCATCGCTGCCTCTGGCTCTCTCTCACACGCGACCCCATCTGCTTGTCCCATTCTCAGAGACTATAAGAGCTAGAGCAACCAAACATTCTATCGAAGCTCATTTCAGAACAAGTTTATTTCAAAATGTTGCCACGCCCCTTCCGAATAAGACGAAAATCTGTGGAATCCTCAATTTTTAACGTACGAGAAAACCAATAAAGCGGAATCAGTGTAAATGACCATCTACCAGATTGCCGAATCTAGATCAGGTCGGATCATTATTATGGCGGGAAGAAACAACTTAAATTTCGGTGGCTGCACAACGTCGCCATTCGTACAAGGGCAAAATAAGTAAATTAATTATAAATGAAATTCCGAACTGATCTGTGGATGCCGATCGACCTGTTTCTGCTTTTGCGTTTTCGCGTACTGTTGTCGACTTTAAAACCGTTCCCTGAATATGTCCTCTCTGTAATGTAAAATTTCTTTGACGAAAAGTGCAAGTTTGTGCCAGCTCGTTCCGTTGAGCAGGGTAGATAAGCCCTAGATTGTTAGCGTTGGACTTTCACCATATTGTGCTCGAATCTCATTTAGGGTAGGACATTTCGCCAAAAAGTGCAAAGTGTCCTCATGTGCGTGCATATTACACAGCGTGCATTCTGTTGCAACGAGAATTCATACGGCGATGCGACGGTGACAGCGTTTCCGTTTTTGCTATATAGTGGCCATCTATACTATCCTAAAAATAGTTATGGACTTCTAGGTTATGGTCCAGGCTGCTGTATAGGCGCCTCGATGCGCTTGCTCTTTGTAACCATCTTTGTCTGTCCGCTTAGTCTATGGCTCTGACGATCTGGTCATGCAAAGGTATCCAAGGTATGTTAGGTTTTGGGCATCTCTTAAAATTCCTCGATCGTTTTTAGTCTTTTTGGGTAGTCTTTTTAATACTATTTTTTTGGGGAGACTATTGTCCGGCATATCCATCACTTTTTTTTTTTCTTTTTTTTTATTTATTTATTTTATTTATTTATTTATTGGCCAACGGTTGAACCTTAACTGGCTAAACTAACTTACATCTATCTTAAATAATACAAAGAAATCAACAAAAAAACAATTAACATTGAAACAAGAAAAAATCAGAGAACAATCGTCTAACGGCTGCTTTCCCATGGCAGAAGTCGAACCGCATCCCAGCTGGCAGCGCATTATACTGGTGAAGAGCCCTACATATAGGTTCGTTACTTCCGTAATTGCTCCGGTGGAGATCAAAAGCAAAGAGTGCGTGGTCCCTAAGGCTCCTGGCAGGCGTATTGAAGCCAATCCTATTAAGCAGGTCAGGGCAATCAATATTCCCCTTTACCAAGTCATAAATAAAGATTTGAGCCGCAATGGTCCTACGATCCTCGAGAGAGGAGAGCACAAGGAGAGCACAAGGCGACATCTGCACTCATAGGATGGCAATGGGACTGCAAACTGCAAAGGCTGGAGTGCAAACTTCAAAAACTTCCTCTGCAATCTCTCGATGCGCGCAATCTGACCAACCCCAGTAGGGTTCCAAACCACTGAAGCATATTCAAGGCGCGAGCGCACGAGGGAGGAATATAGACTTAGCCTCGTGTATGGATCGTTGAACTGGGATGAGTTGCGCTTAACAAAGGCAAACATGGCATAAGCTTTCGGCAAAATGTAATTCAGATGTTCCACAAACAAAAATTTGGAATCAAACAAGATGCCTAGATCGAGTATCTCCGTCTGCTTTAAGAGCGGAAGGCCATCTATCGAGTACGAGGTCAGGACTTTAAATGTCTTGCCATGCGAAACTTGCCATACGAAACCAAATAACATTTTCTAATATTAAGTGGGAGCAAATTACGTGTGCACCACTGAGCAACTTCATCCAGGTCATGCTGAAGAAGGATACTATCGCCTAATGATTTGACAGAGCGAAAAATCTTGAGATCATCAGCGTAAAGCAAATACTCAGAGGCTCGAATGCTAGGACATATGTCATTGATAAAAATAGAGAACAGCAGCGGACCAAGAGCGCTGCCCTATGAAAGGCCGGAAGTATCCAAATATGGGTCCGACTGCTTTCCATTCACCAATACAACATACTCTCGCTGCTCAAGATATGATATGAACCACATGAGCAAGCTCGAATGAATACCCAGCCGATGTCGCTTGGCTACTAGAGCACAGTGGGAGACTTTATCAAAGGCCTTAGCAAAGTCAGTGTACACAACATCGACCTGGGAGTACTTTTCAAAGGCACGTGTGCAGAAATTACTGAACGCGATCAGGTTCGTGGTTGTTGATCTACCCGGCATAAAACCATGCTACTTTGGGCTAGTGTATGACCTCATGAGAAAAGTAATCTTTTTGGCAATGATACGCTCAAAAAGCTTTGAGATATTGCTGAGTTTGGCAATTGGTCTATAATCAGAGATATTATTATTCGAGCATTTCTTAAAAAGAGGAGTGACTGTGGCAGCTTTCAACTTACCAATAAACCGACCCGCTAACAAGGAATTCATGAAAAGAATTTTCTGGGCATGCCAGCTACATTCTAAAAGAAGACGCTAAAGGATTTGGTCCCTTCCATAGGCATGATCACGGAGGGTAGCAGTGCTGAACAGCCCGTGGGCACGGAAGCATAATCCTGAGAAGGGCTTTGCATATCACAAGCAGCAAGAGGGGCGCGGCTCGTGCGTAAAAAATGCCCAAACGCCGTAGTCCGAAACCGCAGCACACCTTCCTCGACCAGACGATTAAGCGGGGCAGCGGCGGGGAGATCCATACTGGGAACTGAGGGCGAAGAGAGTTCTCCATTTACGAGCGAACGACGGGCTACTGACTCTCCCCAAGTGTCGAGTGCAGCAACGGCGCAAGCCAAGCACACGAAGACATGCGTTGTCGAATGTTGTTGCAACGACGATGTCAGAGGCGCACTTCGTTGAAATAGAGCGCAAGCAAGAGCGTCGAAGCCTATACCAGCAGCAGCCGTGCGAATATCGCATAAAGCGCAGAGCGAAGAAGCGGTACTGTGTTGTTGTTCCGCAGAGGTACGCCAGAAGTGATGCAGCGAGCCAATGCTGACTTCGTAGAGGCGAGAATTTGCATGCAGAATATGTCGTAAAGAGATGGCGAACCAGAAACCATGGGCGCCGCTCACTGGGGGTTTTTTGAAGTGGAAAGAACTGGAGCTGGAGCTTCCGTAGTCGGGGTGGACGTCCGTACTGGCACAGCTGTCAACAGATTAACTGCCATAATATCTGCTTCCGGCCTCTGCCTATGCACAAAACGGGAAACCCTTACCGACACTGGCCAGAATTTCTCCTCAAAGACGTCAGGGAACAGCGGCTCAGGTACACAAAGTTTGAAATTGACAAACTTCAATGCAGATAGATCAGCGTCCCACTTGACCAATTTCGCACAAAAAATTTCCGCCTCAGACACCTTGAGCTTATCGGCAACAAATTTCACCACCGCCTCTGGCTCCGTTGCAGTAGAAAATCGACCAATATGCAGGTATTTTCTGCTCTGCAATACATTTAGCTGCTCACAGCTCGGCGCAATGCCTAGCAAACGCTTCGTCTTCTTTGTGCGGTTCTTTCTCTCTTTCCTCCGCACAGTGACAAAGCCATCCGAAGCAGCTGATTCAGGGTCAATAACCGCAGTCGATGTGGCGGCCACTAGCCGCGGAGACTGCAACTCAGCCACAGATATGACATTTCCGGCTTTCTTCCTTGCAACAGCCGGCTTCACCTTCTTATTTAAAGTGACAGGGAGGGCAGCCATAAACTCTGACTTGAGCTCCCGATAAAGGCTCTCAAGCTTCAAAACCTTGTCGTTGAGTTCGTCAATTTTCGAGTGCGAGTCATTCGCAATAACACAATTGTCGCACTGCCACATAAGGTTAGGCAGATTAACCAACATTTTCACCGCATCTGCATGCAAATCAATGCACGACAGATGAAACGCACGGCGGCACAACGACGAACAGCGTACAGCATCAAAGCCACGAAGCTGAGCGGCCGTAACGTCCGAATCGCATTCCGAGCATTGATAAAACATAGCGAAAACACGACCGAATGCAGTGAAAGCTGACTGAAGACTGGACTTTGGAGACTTTGGAGGCATTGCAGATGTGCTTTTCCAGCGTATACATGAATACTGCAGAGAGGCCAGTTTCCAGATAGATTGTGTTTGTAGGGGGCGGATCACCAGGTATTAGCACTCACAAGCCAGTCAAATGAAACCAACGCGTCTATGCATTCCACTTCATTCACTTAAGTTTATTTTCGGTTATTCAGGTATAGTAGGTAATAACAAAAGGTATGTAGAGGCGAGAATTCGTATGTATGTACTGAAATGAAAGGTAATGTATGTATGAAAGACGTCGAACGATCGTAACGGGGGTGGGCGCGCAACTACCAACTCCCGCTCAAGCTAGTGGCCGCCCGTGCGCCGGGCGGCTCTCCTGAGTGCCGTGTGCAAGAGCGTGCGAGAGCGAGTCGGGCGCGGAGCGCTCTCCAGAGCGCTCTCCACAGTGCGCTGCAGAAGGTTGCGACCGCCCTGAACATCCTCCCCCCCCCTTGCAGGATTGCAAAGTATATTGCCGGCTGGCGGGACTCGAGGGCGGCGTTCAGCTCGGGACGCAGGAGATGGCGACGAAGATGCAAAAGGCTGAGCGGGCTGCACGACGAGACGCGGGTATGTGAAGTAGCGTGTGGTGATTCTTGCCACACTTCCTGCACAGCCTGCCACTGCGACAATCACCGCCGGAATGGTGATGAGCCAGGCAGTTCGTGCAATACTTATTTATAAGTACGGCTTGGAGCCTCTTCACAGGGCTCAACCGTAGGAAGTGGTGGCAGGTCCGTAGCGGATGCACTCCTGGGCAGACTCGGCATCGGTAGGAGTTCAGACCGCAAGCGCGTCGGCTCTCAATGATACGGTCGGTGCGGGACTGTGGGCCCAAGGCTGGATGCGGAAATCTAGGATGAGATGAAGGTGTCGACGAAGCATTAGTATGAAAGTTGTAACCGGTTAAAGGCCCACCTTGGGCCTTGGACATTATGACGTGGTCACATTGAACCAAGTTCAAGTTTGGGCTTGAACTTGGCACGGAGTTCTGATCGCCAAAACGGTGATTACGGATATCCTCCCTTCGGTCAACCGTAGGAGACCGTCCTAGCGATTCTGCGGAGAAGGCCGGAAGTGGATTGCTTTTGTAGACTCGAGAGCCCGCGTCTCTTACCCTTTGGATAGGTACTCTAGACACCTGACTCGAAAAGGATGCAACTTGTGGGGCTCTCTGAACGGCCGTGTTAGACACTGGCCCAGAGAGCACCCAACCGAAAACTGTTTCTTGCCCGAGGAGAGAGCCACATATGTTCGTCTGTAAGCCGCTTAACAGTACGGATGGTAGTATGTCAGCTCCAATCAGGACATCGATTGGTGAGCTCGCAAAAAATGTAGGATCCGCCAACGGAAGGCTAGGCAAGTCTCTCAGCAAATTTTGAGAGATCGGATGCGAGGGGATATTCGCTGCCACCTCCGGAATAACGTAAGCTGTAACGTTTAATTGTAACCCCGACTTAGTCGGAGAGCGGATGGAAAAATTGCAGAGCTTCTTCGACTGAGCGGATACAGTATGATTAATGCCGGAGACCTGTGTCTGGATAGGTTGGAACGGCAGTTTGATCATGCTGACTAGACGTTCCGTAATGAACGTGGCCTCGGAGCCAGAGTCGATCAAAGCGCGAGCGCGAAAATTGGTCCCCAGATGGCAAATATTAATCATAGCCGTGCTCAGGAGGACCGCACTTGTACCGGAAGCCAAATAAAACTGAACGTTGGATAAGGATGCGGAAGAACTCGGGTGTTGAACGGATGTGGAAGTCGGCTCGCTGGAACTTGGATAGCCACGGTGCAGCAGCGTGTGGTGCCGTTCCCCACAAGTGACGCAGTTGTGGGCGCTTTGGCATTCTCGGATCTGATGTCCTCGTGCGAAGCAGTTCAGGCATAGCTGTTTCTGTTTAATATAGCTGGAACGAGCATCAACAGTCATGTGGAGGAAGCGAGGACAATCACGGATTGGATGATTCTCTTTGGAGCAGAGATCACATGACCTCCTCTGCGGATTCACTGTTGTCTCAAACGAGTGAACCCTCCTAGAAACAGGACTCCCTTGGGACCGGAACGGGTTATTTCTAGAAGGTGGCGGATTCGGATCGCCTTTCGAACTATGTGCATGGGACGGGTTGCCCTCGATGGCCACCAAGGTCAGATACCTCTGACTCAGGAAGGAGTCCATTTCCTTCCATGGCGGCATCTCCTTCTTCGTGGTGACGGAGTCTTCCCACGAGGCCCGGGTCAACTTGGGCAATTTGGAGGCGCAAATCGTCACCAACAAACTGTCCCAGTTTTCGGTGGAGACCTTGGAATGCGCCAGTGCGGTTAGCACCCCGTGGATCGTCCCCTGGAGCTCCTTCAGAGCACGACTCGATTCGGAAACAACTGGGGACAGCGAGAGGAGAATATTGATCTGGTTGGTCACCAGGAGCCGGTTGTTCTCATACCGGTCACGTAGGGAATTCCATGCCGCCTCGAAGCCGTCGTTGGTCAACGGGGATTTTTCCACGATGGCTTTTGGATCGCCACTGGTCTTCGTGGTTAAGTGGTACAGCTTTTCTACGGGTGAGAGCCTCGGATTATGGATGTAAATGGCTGTGAAGAGGTCCCGAAAAGTGGGCCAGCGAACGTAATCCCCCGTGAACACTTCGATGTCACAGGGTGGCAGTCGACAGCCGCCGTTGGAGTCCGGCTGGGAAGAAGGACGGACTACTGGGCCGGCCGATTGGGCCGTAAGATCGTCTAGGCACCGTTCATAGTCGTCGTAACACGTGTCGTACATGGCTTGGATTTCGAGTTGGGTGTCAGGATCCTCGTCCACCGACGCTATGGAACAAGCCTCGAACTCCGCATCCACTTTTGCCCACATGCTCTGTAAACGGTCTCTACGGACCTGAGCGATAGCGGGGGATGGCGTGCTGGTACCGGAAGCGGTGAACCGGTCCTTCAGACTGGTCAGCCTGCCGATGGCTGTCGAGAGCTGATGGGACTGGTAGGTGGAAGAGCTGGCACCTTTAACGTGACTGGCGAAGGGAACAGGACCGATTTGGTCTTTGCCGCGGAACTCGTACTTGGTTAAGACGTACCGGGTAACCTTATCGGTTTAGTCACCGAGGTAGGTGTTCCAGGGGCCGAACCACTTCTTGGTGTCCTACGACCGGGAGCAGGCAACGGCAAAAGTTTCTTGCTGTCCTCGTCGCCAGTGGGCATGTTCTGACCTCACCCGCTGAGGACCAAGAAACGAAAGCAGAAGCGCTGGGCGGATGGACACGGAAAAAAAGACCCAACAACCCTTTGGTATTAATTTGTTGGCACGTCGGAGGCGCTTGGGTATACTATGGCGAACAGGCACTAATATTGGGAGTCGGTGGCAAGTGACGACCAAAAACTATATACCCGCCAAAAGTAGGGTAGCGCGTCACTGGACAAGTCACCACCGAAATCGGTACACCCTCAGAATACAGGGTAGCGCGTCACTTTGGCGCTCCGTTATGCGCAAGAGCGGCGCCAATAACCCGCTCTCCCAACAAAAAACAACGCGCGCAACGGTGGAGAGGCGAACGCGAAAACGAGCAAAAGCAGGCACCGCTATTGTTGCTTGTATGTATGGATGTCGGATGTGCAAGAATATGCAGTTTTATGTGTATATAGTTCGGATATATATATATATACATATATATATATATATATATATATATGATGCGCAAGGATATGCGGTTGGGATATATGTATGTGCTTGCAAGAATATGCAGTTGTGATATATACGGATGTACGGATGTACATAGGTGCGCTTAAGTGCGGATTAGTACATATACATATATATATGCAGATGCAAGAATATGCAGTCAATATATAGGTACATACATATGTATGCGGGTATGGATAAAGGCGGGCAAGAATATGCAGTTAAATATGTACGGATGTAGCGTAGTTAGGAGGAGCGGAAGATCGGAGAACGGACAGAATAGCCGCTTGGCATTGGACGGAAAAACCAAGATCGTACTTATCTTAATAGAGCGATCCGCCTATGCTTGCTGGGGTGCGCTTCTCCTTGTTGGGGAAGATCCGGCTCGAAGGACCAATGTTTGTAGGGGGCGGATCACCAGGTATTAGCACTCACAAGCCAGTCAAATGAAACCAACGCGTCTATGCATTCCACTTCATTCACTTAAGTTTATTTTCGGTTATTCAGGTATAGTAGGTAATAACAAAAGGTATGTAGAGGCGAGAATTCGTATGTATGTACTGAAATGAAAGGTAATGTATGTATGAAAGACGTCGAACGATCGTAACGGGGGTGGGCGCGCAACTACCAACTCCCGCTCAAGCTAGTGGCCGCCCGAGCGCCGGGCAGCTCTCCTGAGTGCCGTGTGCAAGAGCGTGCGAGAGCGAGTCGGGCGCGGAGCGCTCTCCAGAGCGCTCTCCACAGTGCGCTGCAGAAGGTTGCGACCGCCCTGAACAGATTGCATAGGCCGGTGTGTTTCGTGGGAGTCGGATATTTTTTTGATGTAAAAACGCAGGAGTTTCTCTGCAGTTTCATAATGCTCGTGTCCCCATATCTCCGCTGCATTATGCTCATTATGGGTTATGTTGTTTCCGAGTATAATTAATATTTTATGCTCTGCAATTACATTTGCGTCCGCCAGCATATTTTGCACATGTGATTCGAAGCTTATGTTCTAGGTTAGTGTGACTCCAAGATACTTAAATTCACGAACCGTCTCCAGTGTCTCTCCATTTAGCGTCCAATATTTGATATGTGCCGAACATATATGTGATATATCGTCCACGTACATGGAAAATAGCAGTGGACTTAGCAGACATTCTTGCTTAACCCAAAGGTTTCATGAGAACCACTGGGACAGACTGTTCCAGTTCCAGACCGCTGTCGTGTTATAGCTGTTCAATATTTGTATTGATATTCCGAACACGCTGAGTTTCGAAAAGGAGTTAGGTATCGGTTGATGGTGTCAAAAGGCGCCGTGAAATCTATGAAGCAGGTGTACATCTTTCGGTTTTGCCTCCTGTACTCCTTGGCTGTCTCCACCAGCACGAAAATACTGTCCACTGTGCTATAACCTCTTCTAAGCCCCGCTTGTTATTCGCTAAGCATATTATACCTTTCAACCCATTCAGTCAGACGCGAAAGCAATATTATGGTATGTTCCAAATTGTGTTGAATACATTTGTTAAGCTATCAATAAATTTCTCTGGTGCATTTTTTAAGAGGTATTCCGGGTATCTTGTCGTCTCTGGGGACTTCACAGTTCAAGCTCCAGTTCTCTGTTTACGTTGTATGGAAAAGCAAAATAGTGCTGTATTGCTTGGTTGTCCTAAAATATCAGTTTATTAAAGGGCTGTGCCAAGCTGTCATGCTCATCCCTGATTTGGATGACCGTGCTGCTGCTGACGAACTCTCAGAAGAAGTTTTCTTTTAATGTTGTTGCCTTCAAGCCATTTTTTCTTGTAATGGTCTCCTTTTTTTTCTGCACATTGTCTGAAAGCTGATTTGGCCTCGTTGTATCGCTCGATGGCATTCCGAGTCATACCATTGCTTTTTTCTTGTATGATGGGCTGGTTTTTGCATGCAAGAAGTAGCTATCTGTATACAGTTTTTTAAGGTATCAATATTTTGTACTTCGATTTAGGCGTGTCGGCGCTCTATTTGGTGCTCGAGCTTTTCTCTATACAGCTGGTGGTACCTCTCATTCTATTTCAGTTTCGGTAGCAGTTTGTTGTCGTGTCGGTAAGGTTGCGCGCGTATGTCAATTTGAATTGATAGTGGATCTTAGAAAGTTCCCGGCATTACTTCCACATCTTCAATGACATCATGCCACCTACCATTTACAAGACAGTTGTCTATTGTGGACGCTACTTGACCTCATATAAAGATGTAGCTTCCATCCCCGTCGCTTTGCGTTCTGCCGTTTAGGACCGTGAGACTGCTGCCCTCGTACATCTACATTATTTACTTTCCGTTGCTGTCTACGTTTAGATCCTTTGATGCCTTGACTAGCGTTTCGTATTTCCCTGCGTGGTCTTTTCGCATTGGGGCACACTGATGTATTGTTATACTGGCATTTAAGTAACCCACGACCATTTAGTTATTACAGGTGGACTCTTGGATCATGTCATATAAATGATCATAGTAGTCCTGCCAGCCATTACAGTTGAGGTATGTTGGGATTATGGTTTGATGTGCGTCCTCATTTATGATTTGTATGAATTGTAAACCACATAAGTCCAGAGAACTGCAGCATTCAGATGTAGCTAGGTCTGTGTGGATGCCTCTGAGTTGGCCTCCACTTGCCCCTCCTCTGACTGCCGTTCTTACTGCTGGCTCCCATGATACTATGAATAATATCCCATGGATATATGGTTAGGACAGTTGGAATTGTACTGCTGCATATTTAGGTCGATAAAAGTTTCAAATAAGACAAAGATTTGGAATATGTTTATAAATTTAAAGAATTGACTAAATATAGGCTTGTTTGATAAACCTGCTATGTTGTAAGACAAGATTTTTTTTTAATACCTCTTGTTGTACGAAATTGCCGATCTGCTAGTTTTTTGCTCTCCTGGCTTTGGTGAGAAGTCGCAAATACGTTATATCGGCTAGATCAAGTTCGGCGTTATTTTAGTATAGAGGAAGCTGGCTTCCTTTGCAAGTTAGCTCTTGGACGTGATTAAAGAACACCCTTTTGCCCCCTAAGCAGATGTGGTCATTTTTGACGAAGGCCTTATTGTTTCCGTTTACGGCTGTTAGCTCTTTTTTCAGCTGTATAGGGGAAATTTTATTGTCCTGTTGCTGTTGGCTCCATAAATGTAAATTGGCGTTCCCGCTGGTTTTTTCCATTTTTCAGTACCTTGTTTTCACTGAAATATTTTTTATTTCCATCAGCAATCCCGTTTTATTGTTTCATTGGTAGAAAACTCTAGTTTCACGTAATGTTGGGATCGCCATTCTTCCTCGTAATGAACTTTCCACGCCCTCCTTTGTGGCATCTTTTTTTCTCCAGTCCTTTAAAAATAAGGTTCTGGGCCTTATTTTTTTGCGCCATTCTGCTTAGCACTTTTCGGTCCTACTCTCTGTCGCTTTTTAGTCTCGGAAACTCTCTTCTTAGATCCTCATTCTCCGCTTTGAGTGTTTCAAATCCCTCGGACAATGAGTCTAAATAGGACTTTAACTTTGCTTTTTGGTTAATGGCCTGTATAACGTCTCCCAGCGAGATTTCTGGAGTTAGCGCGAGTTACCAGCTCAGCACCTACCCTCACACTTCCCCCTCCGGAACCTCTACGAGCTGGCTACAATGTAGAGACCACCAACAACACCGACTCACACCACCAACTCACATCCGCTTCAATTACAACAGAGGACGCAAACCCCAACGTCAGCAGATTCTCGGCCACTCAGAAGTAAGAAAGTCAGCACAATTGTAAAAGCATATTAACCCAAAATTATAATAAAGATCAGAATACTTTCATTTACGAACCTATTCGGACGTGTTTAAATTCAATCGGAAACGGGCATTAAACCGCTAAACCAAAGTGACAATTCCACAGAATTATTAAATCCAGCAACACCTCATACCAAGATCATAGCTGGCGCAGTCGGAGACCTTCGTCCACGAACGGAACTCTAAGAGGAAACACCAGGAAGACCCTAGAGTTTGCGAAAAGGCGGAGGAGAACCCAAAAGGATGTTCTGGAGGATCACAGTAGCGGCACTATTGTATGGAAATAGATACATACGTATGTGAATAAGAGTGAGTAGAGTGTTGGTGTGAAATGGAGAAAATAAAGTAAAGAACAACACAGAATTGTGTAAAAACTAGGAAGTTGAATGGTCAAAGAAATGTGAGTAGTGAAATAGGGAGCGGCCAAAGAATCGTTGAAATACAATGAATAAAGATTATACAATTACAAGTTAAGTGCAAAACAAAGTGCCAAAAAGGGCAAAAAAAATTACTTCAAGCATTCCAAACAAGATACAAGATGAATGAATTAATTGCAAAAATAAGTGCAAAAGGGGAGAAACGAAAAGGGGGCCGTAGGAAAGGTTGCCGCGACGAGCAGCGGATCGAACGGTTGCAGTTGCGGTTGGTTTGACGTCGACCCGAGCAGCCGGCAGAGGCGGTCGGCTTGGCGTACGAGCAGTCGTAGCAGCGTTCGGAACGTTGTTCGATGCGAGGCGATCGGCTTCAAGCGGTTGCGTTGTGTTGGACGGAAGCTGGATCGATCGTTTAGTATGAACGAACGGTTCGATGAAAGGGCGAGTCGAGTGGGACAAGAGGAGCCCAACCAAGTTGGGTCGGAAGCAGGTGGCTTATGGTGAGCCATACATGTGTGTGCAACACAAAAACACAGGGCCGGCACGAAAACAAAGGGTGCTGGCGGGCCCAAAAGGGTTCGCTACATAAAATGTTAACGATATTATAAACGGAGTGCGGGGCTCTAGCGCCCACATGCATAGAGCAGAACCTGTAACGCACAGGGTACAAGCTCAGCATGGAGGGATGGTAGAGTTATGACAATAGTGAAGAGCAAGAACAAGTACAAAGAAACAAGAGGACAAACCTTAGCCACTCACATACGTAGGGCAAAGTACTGTAATGCACAGTGCAGACGCCTAGTATGGGAGCGGTCGGAGGAACGACGCTATGAAAGACACACTGTCCGCGTATGGCTGCGAATACTGTAACGCACAGTATAGTAGCTAGCTTCAGGTGCAGAGTAGCGTCAGAAGGTAGAAAATAAAAGAATACCACGAGGTGTTACACTGTCCGCGTATGACTGTGAATACTGTAACGCACAGTATAACAGTTAGCTTCAAAGTGCACGGTAGTGGAAGAAGAAAAGGAAGTATGTCAATAGAGAATGAATAATGAAGTAAAAGGAAAAAGGAAAACCTATTTCACACCGCACTATATAGCCCTAGAACGTCAAAGAAATACTCTTTTTTTTTTTAATAATTGCAGACTCCATTTCGCACAATACACTACATAAGGACACATCTAACAATAACTGGCACACCGGGAAAATAATATTAAGTAAATTAAGCACACGACTACACAAACACACACGATATATAAGATAATAAGAATAGTATATAAGAATACACTTAACGCACATATATACATATATACACATATACAGTAATAGACACAGGTACGAAGTACATGTCAGTGAGAGGCAATAGCCAGAGAATCATTCCGGTAGACAGAGCGATCTTAGAAGTTAGCGGAGAGGATCAAGTAGCGGAAGAGATGGCCCAGAAAAGTAGTTTGACCTCCATCCTCGACGCAATAAGGGTCGTGGACTTGGTAGCGGTCATACCCAAGTATGAAGGGGAGGCAGGCAAGCTTGACCACTTTATAAAATCGGTAGAAGAGACACGAGACATGATAAAAGAAGAGGATAGGTCGACGATAGGAAGGGTGGCCATTAATGCCATAAGGGCTAGAATTTTAGGAGACGCCAGCAGGAAGCTGGAACTTAGCAACGTGGATTTAGATTGGGAGCAAATGAAAAAGGCGTTGAAAGCCCATTTCAAAGACAAAAGGCAAGAACAGGACTTAGTGATGGAACTAACCAATATTAAAGGGAAGAAGTTAGAGTTGGAACCTTTGTTCGCTAAAGTAATCGAGTTAAGGAGTGCCATGATTAGTGTGGTAAAAACGAGTGACTTACCTACGGTGACAAAGGAAGAGAAGATTAAGTGGATTGAAGGCATGGCGCTGACCGCGTTCCAGTCGGCAATAAAGGGACCGATAGGAGTGACGATTAGGAATATGGAAATAAGCGATATTGGGCAAGCATATGACATAGCTAGAAAGGAGAAAAGCCCCTATCTTCCGGACGAACCGGAAGTGAAGGTAGAGAAACAAGGGATAGTGAAAGTACAGGTACCCGAAACGAAGCCACTCCCAGTACAAGAACAGGAAAAGAAAGAGGAGGTAGTACAGGAGGAACAGCAGGTGACGGGCAATTGGCCCCAATACCAGTGGGGGGGTAATTCGCAAGCTCCGTTTGGAATGCCCTTCCCGATGCTGGATGGAACCGGGTGGTCCGGTCCGGAATGGGATTTGGATTCCCAATGGGGGGGAACCCTTTCATGGGATACCCCTTTATGGAAAACAACGCAATGGGATACAATAGGGGATCATACAGGAACCAGCAGTTTAGAAACCCTACATGGAACCACGGTCAGCAAAACCGCGGACGACATTGCGACCAAAACAACCGGCAGGGACAGCTAGCAATTCAGTCACTACAAGATTCGAATAGAAGCGGTCAGACAAGAATGTCTAGAATGTCCAATAACTCCGGACAGTCGTTCCAATCGAAGAATTCGAGACAATCTTTTGGCAATCAGTTTGCGCCCAGCAGCTCAACTAGAGGTGGAGGAAGGGCAGCAGCGGACGGACAGTTACATAATATCCAAGAGGATGTCGGAAATTTTCCCCAAAGAGCCTCAGACCAACAACAGGATATTTAGGGGCAAAAAGGGCGCAATCGACCCTACCATATATAATGGTTAGGCTAGGGACAGGCAGGGCAATTAAAGTACTTATAGATACAGGGTCCACCTTTTCATTTCTAACACCAGAGGTAATACCCGAAGTTTGTGCCCGAAGATTGCAGGCCCCGATCATGATAAAAACAGTTACGCAAGCACACGAAATGCAGTCAGAGATAAAATTGAAAATGTTTAAGGAGCTAGGTGAGGAAGGCGAGATAAGAATGCTCTTGTTCAAATTCCATAATTATTTTGACGGGCTAATCGGAATAGATATTTTGAAACAGATAGGAGCGACAATCGACATACAGAAGAAACAATTAAGAACACCATCAATAGAAACGCAGTTGTGGTTAGCACAATATAAGGCTACGGAATTGTATACGATTGAGGCAGGCACGAGAAGAGTTATCCAAGTACCAGTTCAATTACGAACGGGGGAATTTTTAATCATCAAGACAATTGTAAAACCGGGCATGGAAATATCAGAAGGAATATATAGGGCAATAGAAGGCATGAGCTTAGTGGAGGTAGTAAACTATGCAGAAGAGGACCAGCAACTGTTGTTAGAGCAACCACTTACAGTGGTAGAATTTAAGGCAGACGAATATGTAGAATTGTACAACATTAAAAAAGGAGAAAGGTCCGGTACAGCAAAGGTCCCATTTGACAAAATCAGAACAGATCATCTAAATATGGAAGAAATCAAAGAATTAAAGAAGTTATGTAAAAAATACCCGTCGGCCTTTTACATGGAAGGGGAACAGCTATCATTCACAAACGTAGTGAAACATCAGTTCAGAACAACGGATGACATTCCGGTTTATTCTAGACCATATAGGTATGCATTCACCGAAAGAGAAGAAGTAAAGAGGCAAATAGGAAACCTGCTTGAACAAAAGATCATCAGGCATAGCCACTCTCCATGGAGCGCTCCAGTGTGGCTAGTCCCGAAGAAAAAGGATGCCTCAGGACAAAGAAAATGGAGAATGGTGGTAGATTATAGGAAGTTGAACGAAAAATTGATTAAGGACAGATACCCAATGCCGATAATTAACGATGTTCTAGACGGACTAGGCAGGGCGAAATACTTCTCCACGCTAGACTTAGCCAGCGGTTACCACCAGATAGAAGTAGAAGAAAAGGACATACCGAAAACGGCATTCTCAGCGGGAGGAGGTCATTTCGAATACGTAAGAATGCCCTTTGGGCTAAGTAACGCCCCTGCAACGTTCCAAAGACTAATGAACAATCTTTTTGGAGACCTATTAGGAAAATGCTGCCTTGTATATATGGATGACATCATGGTGTTCTCCGCGTCACTGCAAGAGCATATGAATGTTCTAAACAAGATCTTCGCAAAATTGGAAAAGGCCAATTTTAAAATCCAATTAGATAAGACAGAACTTTTAAGGAAGGAAGTGGAGTACTTAGGACACGTAGTCCTAAGTTTGGTCAAACCAAACCCAAAGAAGATAGAGGCAATTAAGAAGTTCCAATTGCCAAAAACTAGGAGACAGATAAAGTCATTCTTGGGGTTACTAGGGTACTATAGGAAATTCATAAAAGACTTCGCGGCAATAACAAAGCCGATGACAAAGCAACTCAAAGGGAAGAAAGCAGTACAAGTTGACCGTGAGTTCGAAGAGACATTCGAAACGTGTATAACCTTGTTATGCAATGACTGTTGCAGCTCCCAGATTTTACTAGGCCATTTAAACTGACGACGGATGCTAGCAATTACGCCATAGGCGCTGTCTTGTCCCAAGGACACTTGGGAGCAGACAGACCATTGGCTTATGCTAGCCGAACGTTGTCGGATGCAGAGATAAATTACGCGACAGTAGAGAAAGAAATGCTTGCCATTATTTGGGCAATAAAGCACTTTCGTCACTATCTATTCGGACAAAAGTTCAAAATAGTCACGGATCACAGACCGTTGACTTGGTTAATGAGCATTAAAGCAGCAGAGTCCAAGTTGGTAAGATGGAAATTACAACTACTGGAATACGATTACGAAATCGTATACAAAAAGGGTTCTCTTAATGTAGTGGCAGACGCCCTGAGTAGGGTACAGCCAGAACTCAATATGGTAGAGAACGATTCAAATGTAGCAACGAATGGGGAGACGATACATTCGGCGGAAGAAGACTTGCGCATCGGGTTCCCCATCTCTGAAAAACCGTTGAACGATTATAACATCCAGATAGTGGTAGAAAAAGGAAGTCCACCAAAAATAAAAAGGAAGGTGCCGTTCAGAAACAAGGTCAGGATGGAGGACAAGTTTGAGGAGGAGGCATTAGGCCGAACATTTAAGGAAATACTTAAACCAAATAGGACGGTGGCTATCTTCATTACTGAAGAATTGTTAATAGTAGTGCAGAACGCGTTCTGCAAATATTTTGCGTATAGCAAGATATATGGTGAGATGCACAATCATATTACCAGAGGTAACAGACAGGGCATTGCAAGAAAAAGCAGTGAAAGAATACCATTGAAGTACGATAGGAGTCCCCAGAAGATCAAGTATAGCGTCACAGAGACCCCGGGGAGGCCAATGGAGATACTCCACATAGACCTATATTTCATAAACAAGAAGTATGTACTGACGGTCATTGACAAGTTCTCCAGATACGCTTGGGGATATACTATTCCGGCAAGGGATAGTATAAATGTAGTCAGATCAATACAAAACTTTATGGCACTATTTGGGATCCCGAGCAAGATAGTTTGTGATCAGGGGGTAGAGTTTGCATCGAATCTGTTTAAGGACTTTTGCAAGCAATACGAAGTAGAGTTACACATGACTTCCTTTCAACAGTCGTCAAGTAATGCCACGGTCGTGAGGTTACACTCGACAATAACGGAAATATATAGAATAATCGTGGAGCAGAAGAAAGAAAAGAAATTAGAAACAAAGCATGAGGACATACTAGCCGAGGCGTTTATAACGTATAATAATGCAGTACACTCGGCAACAAAGCTCACGCCCCACGAATTGTTCACAGTCAGAACACACATTTTCTTGAGTAACGTGTCATTTAACAACGAACACGATTATCTTCAGAAAATGTTAATGGGCTAGGATCACGGGAAATTTAGACGCAGAAGACTCGGAACGTTTAGAAAGGGAGATTAGGAAGTTACAGGAGGAGGAAAGAAGAATTAACGAAGAGATAGGTACACAGGAAAACATGGACAATAGGTTCATTACTATGTTTAAGAATTTGACAACATACATTAACGAGGAGCAAGTTAGAGTGACCTCCTTTATAAATAATTACAAAAACGGAATAAGCAAAACATTTGTGGAGGAAGATAAGAGAATGTTTAGGTTAGAATACATCGACAGAGTTGCAGTAACGATAGATATGATAGCGTTAAATCTAAACGATTTGACGGAGAGCCTATTATTAGCAAGAATAGGAATAATACCCAAATTCATTCTTAGTAAAGAAGAAGCACAAAAGACTACCCAGAAATTGGAAGAACAAAAAATACAGATGACGTCAGAAGAACACATGTACGAATTATTACAGTTGAAAGCTATAATGAATAAGGTTAGGTTAGGTTAACCCGGACGACCCTCCTGGGGTCTCTCATAGGCCAGTATGGCCCTTAGTAATCCGGTTGATTATGGACCTTGTTACGCGGGTTCTAGTGATGGTTTTATATCACCTAAGATTGAAGTGTTCTTGGCGAAGGCCAGTAGTTCCCTTGGCGACCTCCTGGAGGCATCTTCTAGCGATGTCAGCGTCGGTGCGCCCAGGTACCTTATCCTGGCCCGTGAGAGAGCCGGGCAGCTGCAAATTAGATGTTCCAGGGTTTCGATAGCCCCAAGGTCCTCGCATTTCCTGCAGCTGCTCCTGTCGGTGATGTTTAGTTTGGCTGCGTGTGATGCGGCCAGTCAGTATTCCCACCAGCAGTCTGCAATCTTTCCCCGGAAGGTGCAGTAGATAGTGGCTGAGTTTCTCGCTGCGTTTTTTGCACATGATTTTCGAGACTCTGCAGTTGGTCGTGCTCCTCCACCTGCTCTCGTTTTCTAGTCTAGCCAGCTTTTCTAGATCGCTCTGTAGCATTCTGAGTGAGACAGGCACGTTTTCTGCTCTTTCTGTCGCCAACCCGATGCCTTCCTTCGCCAGAACGTCCGCCGCTTCATTTCCTTCAATGCCCTGATGGCTGGGAACCCAGTAGATCCGCACTGACTTGGTCGTGCTTAGTGAGTCCAATGCTTCCCTGCTCGCCAGGACACTTCTAGAACTGACCGTGGACGACTGCATGGATTTATCGCCGCTTGGCTGTCTACAAACAGATTGACCACGTTATGTGATCGCCCTGCTTGTTGTGCAACCTCCGCTGCTTTCCTGATGGCAAAGACTTCCGCCTTGAATATGCTGCAGTGGTCTAGTAGCTTGTATGGCAGCCCTATTTCGGGGTCTGTGCAGTATATGCCAGCTCCTACTCCTCCTACCATCTTGGAGCCGTCTGTATATATATTGAGATGTTCGATCTGGCCTTTTTTCCATTCTTCCGGTCCCAGAAATGCGTTTGTGTTGATGTCGAGACACGTTCGAGGGGTCATGTAGTCAGTATTACTGATCATGTCCCTGCCGATTGAACTGTGCCCGTATGCTTGTGGCTGCATGTTTCCTGAGGCAATGAGGCGCTGAGCGGCCTTTCCAGCCGTCAGATGCGCGTGGATATTCAGGGGGTCAATTCCGAGAATGGTTTCGAGTGCTTTTGTTGGGGTTGATCTCAGTGCCCCCGTGATGCAGAGCAGTGCCTGTCGCTGAGTCTTTTCCATAAGCTTGTGGTACGTTTTCTTTTTAGTAGCTTGCCACCACACTAAGACTCCATACAGCAGAGTTGGTCGCACCACCGATATGTAGATCCAATGCATTAGAGCAGGTGACAGGCCCCATGTGCTGCTGAGCATCTTTGTTGATGCATATAGCGCAATGGTGGCCTTCTTCACCCTTTCCACTACATTGGGTCTCCATGCCAGCTTGCTGTCCAGTACTGTGCCAAGGTATTTGACTTGTGTTTTTGGGGTTAGCCTTGTTTGATCGATTTTCGGGGGGATCCATGACGGTACCTTGTACCTCTTGGTGAAGAGGATGAGGTCCGTCTTGTCCGCGTTGATACTGAGTCCTACTTCGTTCGCCCACACACATATCTGCCTGAGTGTGTTTTCCATTATGGAGCTGAGTGTCGATGGACATACACCCGTAATAAGTATGCTTATGTCATCTGCATAGGCTGTTATTTTTGGGGCTCTCCTTTCGAATCTCTTAATTAGGTCGTCGACCACCAGGTTCCACAGGAGGGGCGACAGTACTCCACCCTGTGGTGTGCCTCTGTGTGCCCCTCTTACTATGGAGGCGGTACCCCATTCCGATTGAACCCGTCTACAACTGAGGAGATTCTTTATCCAGTGGTTGATAGCCGGGTGTGCGTTGGTTGCTTCTAAGCGACCCATTATTGCGCTTGTGGCCACGTTGTTGAATGCTCCGGATATATCGACAAATACTCCTAGTGCATATTTCTTGGTATTGGTATAATGAATAAAACCGATGTAATTTTCTCGGTAGATGTGCTAATTTTTACCAATGAAACATATTCACTACAAAGATTGTTACCATTACCGATTAAAAAAACCTAATTTGTAATAGCACCTAATTTTGTAGCGTATAATGATAAATTAATGTACTATTATACAAAGAAATGTAATCAAGTAAGAAAACTTTATATTTGTAAACATGATAGAATTGTAAACAGGGTCAACGAAGTGTGCCTGAGGAATCTTATACAGGGGAAAGCTGCGGAATGTGAGACAAAGGATGTAGGTTTTCGCAGAGAGATCTTCGAACCAGAAAAAGGCTACAATGCAATATTTAATGGTGAAAAGGTTAGAATACAGACGGATTGCAGACCGGAAAAGTTGTACGACGGGTCAGCAATAATAACCTTCGAAGAGTTTGGAGTAACAATCAACAACATCCAATACGAAGCGATGGAACAATTGGACACAAAACAATTAGTTTTGGAAATTCCCCGGATAAAGTCGATGAAAAATAATAGAACGACTCAAGAGTTAGGGGTACATGAACTAAAGATGGAAGACATCAAAACGAACATGGGACCTCGGCAGAATTAGAACAGGAATGAAGATACATAACGCAACAACCTATACCATGGTCGGCGTACTCCTAATAGGAGTGGTGTGCACCGCTTGGCTCTCGAGAAGGGCGATCAGCTACGCAACATCAACAACTAATTCCATTGCGGCACCAACTACCACCCTCACTTCAACCATCACGCCGTTATGGTCGGTAGTTCAGACTGGGGGGGAGGAGTTACCAGCTCAGCACCTACCCTCACACTTCCCCCTCCGGAACCTCTACGAGCTGGCTACAATGTAGAGACCACCAAAAACACCGACTCACACCACCAACTCACATCCGCTCCAATTACAACAGAGGACGCAAACGCCAACGTCAGCAGATGCTCGGCCACTCAGAAGTAAGAAAGTCAGCACAATTGTAAAAGCATATTAACCCAAAATTATAATAAAGATCAGAATACTTTCATTTACGAACCTATTCGGACGTGTTTAAATTCAATCGGAAACGGGCATTAAACCGCTAAACCAAAGTGACAATTCCACAGAACTATTAAATCCAGCAACACCTCATACCAAGATCATAACTCGCGCACCTCTTTCGCTTTTCTTGCTGTCCCGCACCACTAAGGGGCGTAACTGGGAGCATATTATGAAGCGTGTAACTCATTTGCGCCTGCTCTGATGCTGGTTGAGTCCTGTCTAGAAACATTCTGTACTTGCTCCCCTGTTGTCGCCCGAAAGTATGCTGTGTTTATAGTTTGGCTTACGTTACTGCATGTACATATGTATGTACGATCCGCCTTAAAGCTACATTAAAGCTGTTGAAGCTTTCAAAGCTAAAGGGCAGTCAAGTTGCGTGACTGGTCACTCACATTGCTGGAACAGCTGATTTGTACTACCTCTGACTTTGATTTTGTTGTCGACTTGTGTTTTCTCCCGGGTCACTTTACACTTGAGTGGCCGGTGTTTTTTGTTTTGTTACAAGTGTCTCCCAATCTGAACATGAGCTAGAGTACGACACGAAGCGGATATGGTGGATACGGTGGGCACACGTACATAATTATAATTAGTATCTATTATAAATGAATATCAAATTAGTAAATTAAACATACATACATATGTGTATAACTATATAAGTTTCTACCACTATATCTGTCTGCTCCTACTTTAATTTTTTTCAATCTCTTAAAATTATGGCGTGAAATTGAAATTGGCGGACTGTATTTTATTTTTGCTTTTCTTGTCAGTCATTGTTTACATTTTCGCAGTGAATTTCGGCTATTTACTGTGACTGCCAATTATTAAGGGCTGTTTTTGACAATCATCAGCAAAGTAATGCATAAAAACGTGTGGCTTATAACCTTTTCCCACACAGCACATTTACGGGGAACAGTGAAAAATTTGACCATCCATAGAAAACACAGTTAACAACAAGAAACGAAAAATTATTGATCTTAATTTTGTAAAAAATTTAATAACGTTAGAATGTAATTATTTGTCGACAGTGGTCCTACAAATGATGTATCAAAAAACGAATGCCACGTCAAATAAATTAATTCGATGAGCTAAAGTTTTTGCAATGCTATTTTTTGCATGAAAGTATGCTAAGAGGCGTTGAATGGTTACATTGTCCATATATGTTGTTAAATTTTGACAAAATGCAGAGTAAACATTTTTTGTTTGTTGTTGTCATGTTTTCCATGGTTTGTGGATGGTGGCGTGTGGGAATCTAGGTTTCACATATTTACAAAAAATCCCACCGTTCCCCGTAAATGTGCTGTGTGGGACAAGGTTATGATGGAAAATTCTACCATGAGTTGACCGACGAAATCGAAAGCGAATCAAAATCTGTTTCAGGAATGCCCTAATTTTGTTCCGAATAGTGTTATACTTTGAGATTGAGCCTAAACCCTTATTATTTTTTGTATGGTTTTTGTCAGTCAAAGTAAAGTTAGAAAAAAATTGAACTTCGTTATACAGATATAAGATGCATAAAATCATATCAAGCTCACAATAAACATAAATGTATGTATGTCAATATGTATTTTATTGAAAAATGTAATTTTTTTGAAAATTGTTGATGTATGTTTACAAAGTAACATAAATAAATTCATATGTACATACTTACATAAATAAGACTCTGAAAACATCATACATTGCGGATAATAGGAGTTCTGACATAGTTGATCGAGGAGTCCTAAAGTTTGTTCTATTCGTTCTAATGGACATGTGTACATATGTTAGTAATCTGAAAGTGTATGCATTCAAACTTGATCCGATAAGATTTTGTTCACAGATTTCATGGCCTTGTAGATACAGAATTAGAGCAACTCCACAGTCTCTATTCAAAAATTTAAATTTCTGTACCTCTGGTTTTGATTATTTTTTAGTTTCAAATAATTAGTAATTAATTAATTACATACTTTTTTGAAAAGGTTGGGCCATCATAGCTTAACAAGTCATATATGTAGTTATAAACTAGTCGTATAATTTATGTTTGTATTATTCCTAAGGAAAGTTGGATTTTCATCCCCAACACGAAGATATGTACATGTGTAAGTACATACATAAGTATGTATATATTTGTAAAGATGTATTATTTGTGGACTATTTAAAAAAAAATGCCCATAGAACAACAACTTTATATGGATATGTATAGATGTCCAATCCGCCCCATTCTAGCAAGTGTTTGGAGAAGTCATAACATATGTACATATATGTACATAGCTACATATGTATGTATATGAAAAATGTTGTTGAGCTAGTTCTTAAACTGAAATAATAGTTTAGTAGAAGCAGACGGACACATATGTATGCACATCTTTCAGCTCAGCCGACAGAGTACGCACCTGCTGGCTGATTCTGTCTGCAAAAGCTGAGAGCGTGTGTACACGCGCCCTTAAAGTAACGGTAAATTTTTTGTTGGTCTGCAAAAGTCATTAATTCTGATCTGTTAAAATGCCTAAGCCAGGGGCGAACGCAGAACATTTTTTCGGGGGGGGGGTTCGACTATAAATTTTTATAAATGGAGTGCCCAGCCTTTGATGTCTTACGATGTTGATAAATGTTGCGGAACTGAAATTTGCGGCATTTTGAAATATCCACCTTTTCACCGTAAACAGCTAGTTCTTTATTTTGAAGTTCATACCTATGAATTCGATTTTCTAATTTCCCTAAAATTTCGGGGGGGGTTTGAATCCCCAAAACTCCTGTGATTTCAAACCAGCACAAGTGTATTTCAAAATTTTGACACGCCCCTTTCCGCCCCCACAAAGGACAAAAATCTGTGGAACCCACAATTTTTAAGATAAATGAAAACCAAAACCAGAAATCATTTCTGCCCAAAATTTAATTCGTCCCTTTTGCGAACATATATGTAATAAATTGCATAAATCGCAAGCTCATATATGTATGTACATATATACTGACTAAGTACCGGGTATAAAGTAGAGCCGCGGCTTTTGCCGCGGCTCACAACGTTTCCCCTCGTTTTTTTTTAGGAAATAAGTGTACATACATATATACATATCTGTGAGGTTAAGATATACATATACATATTATACATACATAAATATTCGCAAAAGAAACAAATTGCCAACAAAGAAAGTTAAATCATTTTAAATCGAACACTTTGGGAGATTTTTATACGTAAGATATCTGTTTCCATTTTTGTTTACATATTTTTTTACGGTTCGCGGGAGTGTGAGCGAGAGGGAGAGGAAATGAGAAAGCGCTTGGAAGGATTTGCTTAGCCACTAGAAATTGATTTATTTCTTCTGGCTATACTAATGATACGACCTGTTCCAAATTTGCCAATCTAGTATATACGGTTATTTTTCATGATTCTGCGTTTTTTGTTTTCTGATATCTTAAAAATTCTGGATTCCAAAGATTTTCGTATTTTGTAGGGGCAGAAGGGTGCGCCGCAAAATTTTGTAATACATACACTTGTATTGAAGTTATCTAACAGGAGCTTGGAAAGAAAGTTTGGTTGCACTAGCTTTTATAGTCTATGAGATCTAGGTGCATAGCAGGCGGGGTCGCGTGTGAGAGAGAGCGGATGGGAACGATACCTTGCAAAAGAATTTTTTTCAGTGTGGTAATATAAATGATCCGACCTGATCCAGATTCGACAATCTGAGAAATATGGTCATTCTCTATGATTCTGCGTTTTTAGTTTTTTTCGTATCTTGAGAATTGTGCGTGCCACAGATTTTCGTCCTTTGTTTGGGCGAAAAGGGGCGAAATTTTGAAGTGCACTTCTACGAGTGTGATAGCACTGGAGACTAAATACAAAATTGCTCTAGCTTTTATAGTCTGTGACCTAGGCGGACAGACGGACGGACAAACAGACAGACAGCCATGGCTATATCGACTCGGCTATTGATGCTGATCAAGAATACATACATATATATACTTTATGGGGTCGAAAACGTTTCCTTCTGGACGTTACACAAATCCACAATCATCAAAAATTTAAAGTCAAAAAGTAATTTTGGGCGGCAGCGGGAACAAAAAATTAATTTTGTCGAGTAGTGCAATTACACTAGTCAACACGACATTTCCGCTGTCGCCCAATATGACTTATTCTGATAGCTTTGAAGATTTAACATTTTTTTATGGTTTTTTTTTCCTAGGTTTAGTTTTTCTGAAAGATATTAAGCTTTCAAAATCAAATTTCATAATTTTTTGCGGTATTTTGTTTTGAAATTTTTACTTTAAAAACTCAGGAAAAGTAAAAAAAAAAAATATTTCATGGCAAACATTTTTAGTTTTAGATAGACACATTAAGGTATCGTTTATAAAAATCGATGGATAAACGGCCAAGTTGCAGTTTGACCAAAACTTCATATCCCGTTTGGCACCATCCCAAATGCCTTTTTTCCTATGTTTATAGGATAAAAAACTGTTATACGTCGGCTTACGGAATTAATCGGCGAAATTCGGCATATGAAGGTTCGATCTACAAAGCAGAAGGAATAATGTTATATAATTTTTAGTGTTTCTAATAGGAATCGTAACGTTTATCCGGTTCAACAAGTCCGGCCTATATACGTCACCCTTGATCCATTTGTCAACAAAAATCACACCAAGCTTTTTTCGATGATTAATCTATCTATGAGTGTAAGATGGTAATCTCACACTTGCATCCCAGTTGAGACCACGCAGAGAAAAAAGTAACAAGTTTTTCTGGACTGATTCTATACGGTCCTGGTGTACTTTATACTGAGGGCACTTACCTCTCTATAAACCCAAGCACGCCCATGGCCTTATTTACCATTGTAGAAATGTGTTCTGAAAACTTTAACTTGTAATCTAAAAGAACACCAAGATTATCACCACGAGTACTTCTTTCAAAAGAACGACCACAATGGGTGTAAGGAGCCAGAAAAGCGCTGGAGCGATGAAAATTCATTGCTTTACATTTCGAAGCGTTAAGGTTTAACAAATGACTGTAACTGTGTAACACCGTGACTGAAACCTATCAAAATCGGATTGCAACCTGGATTTTTGTCCTATACTGGACAACAGAAAACAGAACATCATCCGCATACATAAGCACTCGAGAGTATATTAATACAGAAGGCAGGTCATTTATGAAGAGTGTAAAGAGTAAGTTGCCTAGATGGCTGCCCTGTGGTACGCCCGAAGTCACCATAATTGGTAAAGACAGGGCGTTATTGAAAAGGCCTCTTTGAGACCTAGAACAAAGGTAGCTAGAGATTACAAAGTCGAACGCTTTATAAAAATCGATGTTAACAAAATCCGTGTTTAGATAACCTTGATATCCTTTAATGACGATAGAAGTAAACTCCAATAAATTTCAAGTAGTTGATCTCCGCCTTATAATCATGTTGAGCTGGATATTTAAATGATCGTCAAAGGTGTTGCAGGTCCAGAGTTAAAATTTTCTCAAACACTTCAGCAATAGCGGATAACTTAGATATACCTCTATAGTTCTTTGCGTCGGACTTTCTATCTATATGGAGAGGAATTATAAACGACTCTTAGCATATCGAAGGGAAACATGAAAATGTATGGACAGGGTGAACGGCAGGGCCACACAAAAACTCGGCACAGTACCTGAGTACACAGCCGGGAACTCCGTCCGGACGCGGTGAAATCACCGGCTTCACTATTCGGAGATCATAAAGCAACGAGCTTTCATTTATCAATAGAATGAAAATGCTGTTCGACCTCGGTAAACCGTATACGGCGAGTAAATTTCGTGCGAATAGGTAGTTTGGAAAAATCGGGCACGAAGATCGGATATTGGCTCTCTGCCGACGTATTAAGGAAGGATAGCGGGGAAGGGTGTGCGGACGTTCTACGCTTACTGTTTACGAAGAACGAAGAATGAAGAACTGTAGAACTTTTTTTTTCCAAGATGGTTGTAATTTATTACTATGACTACCTACAGCTGCGACCAAAATAATAGTAGTGCTGATATGGGCTTTATATATTGTTCTTTTTCTCCGAAATAACTGTACCGATCGCACTAATTTTTTTACCCCGACACAAAGCACAGCATTGCTGTTCTTGAAAATATAGTTATGTCTTATCTCTTTTTTTTTGTGTTCTGTTTTGAGCTTTTTCGCTAAACATCACCATTTTGACTTGACGCATTCAAAATAATAGTAGTGCTTCAGACAGTAGTGTTAAAATCTGTTTCTTCAAGGTTTGTGGTGTTAATTAATAGTTTGATTATTTATTTGGTAATCTTAAGCTTGTTTAGTGTTCTTTTTTGTCATTTCGGACCTAAAAAATGGGGCGTGGTAAACATTGTACTACCGAAAAGCGCGAGCTAATTAAAGGCTCATTTCAGAAGGAAGGACATATGTCGGTGTCCAGAAAATCATTAGTTGTTCAGCTACAATAATCAGAAACGCAATTAAATATTGCCGCAAAAATCTGTAAAACGACTACTAAGACGGGCTAGGTGCAACCCTTTTGAGCCTGCTGCAAAGCTAAGAGAAAAATACAGATTAAATGTAAGTCTCGGAACTATAAGAAGAAAGCTAAAAGACCATAATTTAATGGCCAGAAGTCCACGAAAAGTTCCGTTGTTGACAAAAAAACATATAGTTAAAAGATTGAAGTTTGCGAAAGAGCATCTGAACTGGCCCATGGAGAAGAGGCGAAATATATTGTGGTCGGACATATCGAAAATTTTTTTGTTTGATGGATGTGGCTCCCGCCAATATGTGAGACGTCCACCTTCATCTGAATATTCACACCACAATATACATTAAAAACGGTTAAACACGGTGGTTCTTCCATTATGATTTGGGCAATCATACTACGGTGTTGGACCTACACACTGGATTAAAAGCATAATGGATCGGCACGTGTACGTTAAGATAGTAACAGATGTGATGTTACCTTATGCGTCCGAGGAAATGCCGCTTATTTGGACTTTCCAACAGGACAATGATCCGAAGCACACAAGTAAAGTAAAGCACACAACCAAGGAGTGGTTTGTTGCCAATAAGGTAAATTTAATGGAATAGCTGGCTAAGTCACCCGATCTCAATCCAATTGGGAACTTGTGGTGTGATGTGAAAAGAGCAGTCTCAGAAGTAAAACCAAGAAACAACGACCAACTTTGGGAAACTGTAAAAAGGTCCTGGAGCTCGATTTCTGTCGAAAGATGCCGAAAGTTATTTAATTCCATGCCAAAACGTTGTAAAGCTACAAAGGCTACGCAACTAAAAACTAGATTAACTAAATACTAGTTAACTATGTATATGGATGTATTATAATAGATATAAGGGACACTCCCAGAAAATTTGTTTTGATTTTGATCTCATATGAGATATACACTACTATTATTTTGAACGGGTCATTTTTGAAGTACTTACACATTTTTATTTTTTTTGTATAATTTTGAAGTTTTAGTTCGAGTTTTTATGTATTAGTATAATTATTAATTAGCGAAGTTACAATAAAATTTAAAAATTAGTTTGGGAAGTTCTTCAAAGTCGTGTTATTGAGGAAAAATTAAAACTTGTATGGGCACTACTATTATTTTGGACACAGCTGCATATCACAACATAATAATAATTTTTTATTGCTTACTGTAACTAAATAGCTAATTATGCAATAGAGAAGGATAACTGAAAGGATTAAGTATAATCCAGGTATGGTGCGTTCCTTGGGTCTTCATTTCTTAGGTATCTTCACTACGTGTAAGGTCTTTATATAATCCTATCAGGTAGGTCGATATGGTGGATCCGTCGAAGCCTTCGTCTGTGAAAGGCTCTGGCGAGTCTCCTCGCTAGCTTCTTGGGGTGATTTCCGAGTTTGACGATATATTTTTCTGCTTGTGCGTTGACAACATCGCCGATGAGGGGGACACCAAGGTCTCTGGCAATGTCCTTGTTTCGCAGAAACCACTCAGCTCCAGTGATCCTACGAAGAGTTTTGCTCGTGAACGTTTGTATCCTTCGTATATGTGTTTTGGCCGCAATGCCGTAAACTTGCAGTGCATACTTCCAGACTGTTGCCAAGATTGCCTTGTCAATGTGTACTTTGTTCTTTAGTGATAGTTTGCTATTGGGGTTTAGCAACCAGTTCATTTTGAAGGCCTTTGCCACCAGCTGATCGGTAATACTTTTAATATGGCTTCTGAACGTTAGCCGGGAATCAAAGGTAACGCCGAGGTATTTGTGTTCTTTGTGTTTGTTTACTAGGACCCCGTGCAAGAACACACCTGGGCAGCTTCCTCTAATTAATGTGTGCGTTATTACTGCGCATTTATCAGGGCTTATGCTGATATTCCACCTGCAGGTCCAGTATTCGAACTTCTTTAGGAATTCTGGTAGAATGTCTGTTGCCTCGTAAATACACTCTGCTCTTGCCATCACGGCTGTGTCGTCCGCAAATGTAGCTACTGTGAGTGTTCGGTTGTCTGGAGTCTGCTCGCTTTGACATGTCATGTGTGAATAGAGTGTATAGAAGCGGCCCCATTACAGTTCCTTGTGGAACTCCAGCCCGGATGGTTTTGGGTGAGGATACAATACCACACTGCGACACACGGAAACTTCTCTTGGTTGGGAAGCTTCTGACCAGCATGAACAATTGGGGGTTGATCATTGGTTTGATCTTACAGAGTTGTCCTTCGTATGTCAAGGTACGCTGCCACCACGTACAACTTGCGCTGGAAGCCTCGGAGAATGGTTTCAATGACACGATGAAGTTGTTCAAGCGTGCCGTGTCGAAGCCTGAAGCCAAACTGGAAATCGGGTATCTCACCCCTGATCATTGTCAATGTTATCATCTCCTGGGGCTTTCTTGAATTTGAGATTTCGTACGTTTTCTTTAACCTCCTGTAGCGTGGTTGGAGAACTGTTCGGTAGAACTGTTTAGGGTCCTGTGAAAAACGTCTTCAGCATCGAGATCGCGAGAAAGAAAAGTGTTTAAAGTGACAAGTGCTGCTCATATACTCCGATATCCGAAGAAGGTGAAATATACAAGCAGGTAATGAAGATAGGAAAGCGGGAAGAATCAGTTTTACACACAGGAATTCCAGTTCTTGTTGAATCTGGACTGTGAACTGTTCCGACGTGAAGTTTGAGACCACTGCAATCAGAACTCCTCCAGCACGTCGAGACGAACGTTCCTTTCTAAAATTTGTGTACAGATCCGTCAAAACTTCAGAACTAGGAATGTCCGGCTTTAACCAGGTCTCGGTAAAAACAATAGCGTGGGATGGATTTATAAGGCGAAGATTAACTACTACAAATTTATTGGAGTTTACTTTCTTCGTCATTAAAGGCTTTCAAGGTAATTTTCTGACGCATGTTGTTTATACCGATTTTAGTAAAGCGTTCGACTGTGTAAACCATTCCCTCCTAGCACAAAAACTTTACCTTCTAGGGTTCCCGCCCAATCTCCTGAGATGGATCTCTAGCTACATTTGTTCTAGGTCTCAGAGTTCTTTTCAATAACGTCCTATCCCCACCAATTATGGTGACTTCGGGCGTACCACAGAGCAGCCATCTAGGCCCCTTACTCTTTACACTCTTCATCAATAACCTGCTTTCTGTATTAATATACTCTCGAGTGATTATGTATGCGGATGAAGTTCTGTGTTCTGTTGTCCAGTATAGGACACATTTCAATCCAGGTTGCAATCCTATCTCGAGAGGTTTCAGTTATGGTGTTACCAAAGACAATATAAACACTAAGATATGCCGCGCCATACAAAATTTTGAGCTCAATTCCTGACTGGCTGGAATTTTTAAATGTTCCAGCGTGAATTAGAGAGAGACAGATAGACGGAGAGACAGAGAGTGCTTTAGTTTTATACGCTCTGTAGGCTGAGCTTTAACTGTATGTGTGCACATATTGTATGGCTGCTTGTTTGTATTGGTTGTTGACGACGCTGCTGTCGAAGAAAATACCCATTACTTTAGAATTGAATGGAGATTATGATTTTCCGATGACGCATGCCCAAAATATAAAAAATTGTATATTTTGTATATCCTTTATATGCTAATTTTGTTTAATGTACTATAAACGAATATAATGAACGAATGTAAAAATATACTAATACAAAATGTATATCAGATATAACATCAAATTATATTAATTGTCTATAGGGTATAAGTGCGTCGCGTCAATAAGCAACACTCAGCAAATAAATTTGTGGCTCAAGAAATCTTCTGAAAAGTATTTTGCTGGAAATTTTGGCAGCTCGGCACACGTACACACACATGTGTACTTACAGTTCCGTGTGTACTCATACAAGCAAGCTAATTCTATTTTGAGATCTGCGAGCGCACTGGAGTTCGTGCGAGTGAAATAGCACTCTTTGAAAAAACAACCCTCCCTACAAAACAGAACTGTATGAGCATGGGACATCTTAGTGTTTATATTGTCTTTGGTGTTACACAGTTACAGTCATTTGTTAAACCTTAACGCTTCGAAATGTAAAGCAATGAATTTTCATCGCTCCAGCGCTTTTCTGGCTCCTTACACCCATTGTGGTCGTTCTTTTGAAAGAAGTACTCGTGGTGATAATCTTGGTGTTCTTTTAGATTACAAGTTAAAGTTTTCAGAACACATTTCTACAATGGTAAATAAGGCCATGGGCGTGCTTGGGTTTATAGAGAGGTAAGTGCCCTCAGTATAAAGTACACCAGGACCGTATAGAATCAGTCCAGAAAAACTTGTTACTTTTTTCTCTGCGTGGTCTCAACTGGGATGCAAGTATGAGATTACCATCTTACACTCATAGATAGATTAATCATCGAAAAAAGCTTGGTGTGATTTTTGTTGACAAATGGATCAAGGGTGACGTATATAGGCCGGACTTGTTGAACCGGATAAACGTTACGATTCCTATTAGAAACACGAAAAATTATATAACATTATTCCTTCTGCTTTGTAGATCGAACCTTCATATGCCGAATTTCGCCGATTAATTCCGTAAGCCGACGTATAACAGTTTTTTATCCTATAAAAATAGGAAAAAAGGCATTTGGGATGGTGCCAAACGGGATATGAAGTTTTGGTCAAACTGCAACTTGGCCGTCTATCTAAAACTAAAAATGTTTGCCATGAAATATTTTTTTTTTTACTTTTCCTAAGTTTTTAAAGTAAAAATTTCAAAACAAAATACCGCAAAAAATTATGAAATTTGATTTTGAAAGCTTAATATCTTTCAGAAAAACTAAACCTAGGAAAAAAAACCATAAAAAAATGTTAAATCTTCAAAGCTATCAGAAAAAGTCATATTGGGCGACAGCGGAAATGTCGTGTTGACTAGTGTAATTGCACTACTCGACAAAATTAATTTTTTGTTCCCGTTGCCGCCCAAAATTACTTTTTGACTTTAAATTTTTTATGATTGTGGATTTGTGTAACGTCCAGAAGGAAACGTTTTCGACCCCATAAAGTATATATATGTATTCTTGATCAGCATCAATAGGCGAGTCGATATAGCCATGGCTGTCTGTCTGTTTGTCCGTCCGTCTGTCCGCCTAGGTTATGTTAAACAGACAACTGGATAAAGGGTGACGAGCCCTGACTTGTTGAGCCGCATTGTTCCTTTTGCTTTGTAGATCGAAGTATTCCTTGCAGAACCGCTTAGGATCTTATGTTCGCATTATAATTCCCTCTACCATATCATATCTACTGCTCACTCCCTTCCTCTTCTTAAATTATTGATGCTCTCATATCTTTCACGCTATTAGGAATTGCTTAGTTCTTTAATTCCGATTTTTTCTAATTTTCCTCAAATATTAGTTTAACATCTACCTATCTATTCCCTACCTACCTATTTCCTACATGTTCGACTAACGAGTCGCGAGTTATGTGTTAACGCCCCTTGGTCGGTTGGGCGAGAGCAGGGCTGCGTTCTTGCCTGGGATCCGCGCGTAACCGCCTTCTGCTGGTGTCGCTTGGGCGTCTTGATAAGTGTTATATATGTGAAGCGAAGCCAACAGAGATGAATAAGTTCGAAATTAAGTTTTGAGTTTTCATTATTACCGTTGTATTCATACATTAGATTCTTAGATAATTTTTTTATCTCATACAGACTAGGTTAAAAAATTGTGGCGAAATAATACCTCACTGAAATAAGTATTTGTGCAAAACTTCATAAGAAAAAGTCCTTTCCATATAAAAAATGAATAAAACTTTATTGTTAATCTATTCTTCTGATGAATAGAAATAAAACGAGAGGGAACGTTGTGAGCGGCACTACTTTATACCCGGTACTCAGTAAGTATATACATACATATATGAGCTTACGATTTATGCAATTTATTATATGTTCGCAAAAGGGACGAATTTAATTTTGGCAAAAAAAAAAAAAATTTCAAATAATTATGTCGATCCCAATGGGAAAACGGTTCTTTTCTCGTGCTTTGTCTTCTCATGAGAGTGATCACATATGATGATAACAAAAACAAAACCAAAACAACGAAATTGCGTGCAATAGAAAAATGGGAAAAAAATCAAAAGATGAGTGTAAGGGGGGAGCTAACCTTATAACGAGCAGTGTACTTGTAATATTTTCCATTTTCCTCAATGAGTAAACGCTTAGCAGGCGTTGCGTAGCGACTGAAATTTAATTTGTGTCTTCTGGCTATAATAGTAGTCCGACCTTTTAGTTTTCTCGTATCTTAAAAATTGTGGATTCCACAGATTTTCGTTTTTTGTGGGGGCGGAAGGGGGCGTGTCAAAATTTTGAAATAAACTTGTATTGAAGTGATATCACAGGAGCTTGGATAGAAAGGTTGGTTGCTCTGGCTTTTATAGTCCATGAGATTTAGGCGATCATATGGACGTATAGGCAAAGCAGACAGGATTGCGTGTGAGAGAGAGCGAGAGGGAACGATGACTTTCGAAATGGGTTTCTTCGTTGTGGCTATATTAATAGTGCGATCTGATCCAGATTCAACACTCTGATAGAAATGGTCTTTCTCTATGATTCTGCGTATTTAGTTTTCTTGTATCTTCAAAATTGTGTGTGCCACAGACTTTCGTTCTTTGTGTGGGCGGAAAGGGGCGGGGTGAAATTTTGAAATACACTTTGAGTAGTGTGATAACACAGGAGACCGAATACAAAACTTGGTTACTCTAGCTTTAATAGTCTCTGAGATCTATACGCAAATGAGACGGACAGACGGACGGACGGACAGACCTGGCTATATCAACTCGGCTATTGATGCTGATCAAGAATATATATGTATACTTTATGGGGTCGGAAACGTTTCCTTCTGGGCGTTACACACATCCGTTATCGCCACAAATTTAATATACCCCTAAATCTTCGAGTACCGGATATAAAAATAGCATGAATGTTTTAGTTTCTGTTAACTTATATAAATAAAAAACGAGAGGGAACGTTGTGAGCCGCGGCAAAGGCCGCGGCTCTACCTTATACCCGGTACTCAGTCAGTATATACATACATACATTTATGAGCCTACGATTTACGAAATTTTTTATATGTTCTCAAAAGGGACGAAAGTAATATTTAAATTAAAAAAATGAATTTTTTGGAATTTTTATACATGTTTCCATTTTTGTTTACATATGTTTTGTATATCTGCGCCTACATTTCTACATGACTTGTATAACTACATATTTGAGACGTACAAGTGTTTGCAAGAGAGAGAGAGAGAGAGGGAATGAGTCAGCGCTTGGCAGGCGTTGCGTAGCCACTGAAATTTAATTTGTTTCTTCTGGCCATAATATTGATCCGATCTGATCAAGATTCGGTAATCTGGTAGATCTGGAGATATAGTAATTTTCCATGATTCTGCGTTTTTGGTTTTCCATTATCTTAAAAATTGTGGATTCCATAGATTTTCGTCTTTTGTGGGGGCGGAAAGAGGCGTGGCAAAATTTTAAAACAAACTTGCACTGGTTCGGTATCACAGGAGCTTGGATAGAAAGTTTGGTTGCTCTAGCTCTTATAGTCTCTGAGAACTAGGCGCTCATTTATACGAATAAGCAAAGCAGATGGAGCCGCGTGTGAGAGAGAGCGAGAGGGAACGATTACTTTCGGAATGGTTTTCTTCATTGTAGCTATAATAATGATCCGATCTGATCCAGATTCAACATTCTGATAGAAATGGGCATTCTCTATGAATCTGCGTTTTTAGTTTTCTTGTATCTTCAAAATTGTGTGTGCCACACACTTTCGTCCTTTGTGGGGGCGGAAAGGGGCGGGGCGAAATTTTTAAATATGCTTTGAGTAGTGTGATCACACAGGTGACTGGATACAAAACTTGGTTACTCTAGCTTTAATAGTCTCTGAGATATAGGCGCAAATGAAGACGGACGGACAGACGGACGGACGGACGGACGGACAGACGGACGGACAGACAGACATAGCTAGATCGACTCGGCTATTGATGCTGATCAAGAATATATATACTTTATGGGGTCGGAAACGCTTCCTTCTGTGCGTTACACACAACCGTTATCCCCACAAATCTAATATACCCCTATACTCTTCGAGTACCGGGTATAAAAATTAAATAAAAATAGTTATTCCTGCTTCGAAGTAGCGGGTAAGAATAGCCAACCATTTACTACGCATAGCCCTAGAAGATAAGAGAAACCGAGCTCAAATATACTATATGGAACAACTCTCCCCAAACTGCAAATGATGTCCACCAATCGAGATTGAATCACCGTTCCGTACACAACCTGGAGAGTGGGCTCGTTGCAATAAAGAGCGGGCAAATACATTTTCTGTCCATTTAGAAAAAGTCTTCAAGCCACAGCCAACAACAAATATCATTTTGCTCCCACCATACAATAATCTTGAAGCTACCACGCGCCCAAGCAGAAGATGGTAGAAGTGTAAGTAAGGCCCAAGTCTCAACATAAAAAAAGCACCGGGTCACGATTTTATCTTCCCTAAAATTATCATAGAATTACATATCTTTAGGACGTTGATATGCAATGACTGCACCATCAAGTGGCCCAAGCGACACCAGCAGATGACTGTTACACGCGGATCCCAGGCAACTCCTCCCGCCCAACCGACCGAGGAGCGCCGCCGCATAACGCGCGACTCGTTAACCAACCCGATCGCGGCCATGCAAGAGAGATAGGTGTAAGACTAGTGTTCGAGGAAAAGTAGAACTAATCTACCTAAAAAACTAAACAATTTCTAACTACGAGAATGATATGAGGGTATCAGTAATTTAGGACTAGAAAGGGAGTTAGTAGTAGATAAAATATGGTAAAGGGAATTATAATACGAGCATAGGACCCTAACCGGTTCATGCTAGGAATAATTCGATATACAAAGCGGTAGAAACAATGGTATATAGTTTCCAGTGCTTCTAATAGGAATCATGAAGTTTAGGGTTAGGTCAGGGCTATCTACGTCACCCTTGGTCAAGTTGTGCACAAAATTCACACCAAGCATTTTCCTACGATTAGCTAAGTTTGGAAGGTTTATTAAAAGCAAATCTAACGGACGAACCAGAGAGGTGTAGAGTCTTTGTAATATAGGGGTCGGCAAATTCCTTTAACCACCTCTTTATAAACCCGATCACGCCCATGGCCATGGTAGAAATGTGTTCTGAAAACTTTAACTTGGGATCTAATAGATCACCAAGATCATTAATCCGGGTAACTCTCTCAAGAAAACCACCACTAAGGGTGGAAGGAATCAGAAAGGCGCTGGAGCGATGAAAAGTCATTACTTTACATTTTGAAGCATTTAGGTTTAATAAATTTACACAACACCAAGACTGAAATCTACCGAGATCGGATTGCAACCTGGATTGGAAAGAAATGTCCTTGTACTAGACACAGAGCTTAACATCATCCGCATACATAAGTACTCGAGAGTATGTTAATACAGAAGGCAGGTCATTCATAAAAATTGTAAAGAGTAAGGTGCCTAGATGGCTGCCTTGTGGTACGCCCAAAGTCATCATAACTAGTGAGGACAGGGAGTTTTTGAAAAAGACTCTTTGAGACCTAGAACAAAGGTGCTGGAGAGATCCATCTCAGGAGATTGGGCGGGAACCCTAGAAGGTCGAGCTTTTGTGCTAGGAGGGAATGGTTTACAGAATCGAACGCTTTACTAAAATCGGTGTAAGAAACATCCGTCTGTAAATTACCTTGAAAGCCTTTTATTATAAAGGAGGTAAACTCCAATAAATTAGTAGTGGTTGATCTCCGCCTTATAAATCCATGTTGAGTTGGAGATATAAGTGATCTGCATAGGTGCTGCAGGTGCGGAGTTAAAATTTTTTCAAACACTTTAGGGATAGCGGATAACTTAGATATACCTCTATAGTTCATTGCGTCAGACTTTCTACCTTTCTTATGGAGAGGAACTATGTATAAAGGACTCCTTCCATATCGAATGGAAGCATGAAAATGTATGGACAGGGTGAACGGCAGGGCCACACAAAAACTCGGCACAGTACCTGAGTACACAGTCGGGAACTACGACAGGACCCGGTGAAAACATCGGCTATTAACTATTCGGAGATCATAAGGCAACGAGCTTTCGTTTATCAAAAGACTAAAAATTTCGTTCGACCTCGGTAAACCGTATGGATACACTTTGAAGATAATGTTGCAATAGAACGTATGATGTCACAAAAAGGCTGGAATCGTTCAAATCGTTGTTGAGGACCTTATGCTTGTATTCTGAATATCCAATGCTGTCACTAAATTCGAAATTTCTAAGTAGAACTAGGCTGTGAAGGAAATCATCTGCAAGAATGCCAAGAATATCACGCTTAAGTTATACAATTTGCGACGCCGTGTGATTAAATAAGCTCTTGCCTAAGCTTTCACGCGTAGAGTACTAATAACTTCGAATCTGTGTTGTGTTTATATGTTGTCTAATATTTTACAATTGCTGAGAATTTAGCCATTTCGTTTAAGTCGTTGATATTCATTAATCTTATAACTCGCCCTATTCATATGTTCATAATCGTATTGCCCCGCTTAAGCACACACATAGGTGTGTTGTTATTGCTTGTACCCAAAACCTAACTGTTACGCTCTCACACGTATAGCCAGCACTCACCGCTGTGCACGCATACATGAATGTGCACCGTTATTGCATATCGTCATATCGGGCTTCCTGGTCCGCGTATTAATTTTCGGTGATGCCCATGTGACTGGGTCCAGAAAATAACTATTTTTCCACGACTTTTAATGAGAAGAGCAATGGTTTGGTTTCCAGCGTTCAGTTTTATAGCTTCGATTGTAGACAGGATGTCCGTACAGACAACATGCCAAATTCGGGATAATTGTGCGAATTCACCAGCTTTTTAAAATGCGTGCTCTTCAACGTCAAAAAACGATGCACATTCTTTTAGTATTTCGCAGGAAAGCATGGTGTTGTTGTAGTCGACAACAACAAAAGCTGCCCTGCCATCACACAAGGACCCGTCTGTAAAAAGCTCTCCAATTTTCGTGCGCCTGACTCTCTTTCAGAAAACATTGCTTGTAAGCAGTTTGACTTGTATTCCCTTTTTTTATACCCGGTACTCGAAGAGTATAGGGGTATATTAGATTTGTGGGGATAACGGTTGTGTGTAACGCACAGAAGGAAGCGTTTCCGACCCCATAAAGTATATATATTCTTGATCAGCATCAATAGCCGAGTCGATATAGCCATGTCTGTCTGTCCGTCCGTCCGTCCGTCTGTCCGTCTTCATTTGCGCCTATATCTCAGAGACTATTAAAGCTAGAGCAACCAAGTTTTGTATCCAGTCTGCTGTGTGATCACACTACTCCAAATGTAATTCAAAATTTCGCCCCGCCCCCTGCCGCCCACACAAAGAACGAAAGTCTGTGGCGTACACAATGTTGAAGATACGAGAAAACTAAGAACGCAGAGTCATAGAGAATGCCCATTTCTATCAGGGTGTTGAATCTGGATCAGATCGGATCATTATTATAGCTACAATGAAGAAAACCATTTTGAAAGTCATCATTCCCTCTCGCTCTCTCTCACACGCGGCCCCATCTGCTTTGCTTATTCGTATAAATGAGCGCCTAGTTCTCAGAGACTATAAGAGCTAGAGCAACCAAACTTTCTATCCAAGCTCCTGTGATACTGAACCAGCACAAGTTTGTTTTAAAATTTTGCCACGCCCCCTTCCGCCCCCACAAAAAACGAAAATCTGTGGAATCCACAATTTTTAAGATAAATGAAAACCAAAAATGCAGAATCACCAAAAATTACCATATCTACCAGATTACCGAATCTGGATCAGATCGGATCAATATTATGGCCAGAAGAAACAAATTAAGTTTCAGTGGCTACGCAACGCCTGCCAAGCGCTGACTCATGCTCTCTCTCTCTCTGTCGTAAACACTTGTACGTCTCAAATATGTAGTTATACATGTCATGTAGAAATGTAGGCGCAGATATACAAAGCATATGTAAACAAAAATGGAAACATCTATAAAAATTACAAAAAATTCATTTTTTAATTAAAATATTATTTTCGTCCCTTTTGAGAACATATAATAAATTTCATAAATCGTAGGCTCATATATGTACATATGTATGTATGTATATACTGACTGAGTACCGGGTATAAGGTAGAGCCGCGGCCTTTGCCGCGGCTCACAACGTTCCCTCTCGTTTGTTTGTGCAAACGGGTGTTTGTAGACGAACTGTGGAGAAACCAGTATGGGTAACAGCTGATCTTAGTTGAAGGTGAAACGTTGGCGGAGTTTATCTTCTTGGCGAATTCTACTACTCTTCGGGCTGTAGACATAACTCTATATGACCTTTTTTCTTTAATGGCGCTGAGTTTTGGGATCACTTTATAGGTGGCTTCTATTAGTCGTTCTGTAATAGACGGCAGTCCGGCTTCGGCTAAGATGCATTTTGTGGGCGATGTCGGAAACGTCGGAAACAATGTCGGTAAGGGGACTGAATTTTTTTAATGTTTGATTTGGCGCTCCATCCGTAGATGTGGTGCCAGTCCAGTTTCGATAATATCATAGCCCGAGTAATATTTATGAGAGTGTTAATGTGGATGTGGGAGAATTTGGATGAAATAAATCTAATTATATTGAGCCTATTATTTATGTTTTTTTTAAGATTTTCGCATTGTTTTTTAAAGTTTAATTTTTTGTCAAATTTAATGCCGAGAATTTTTAAATTATCTGCATGTGCGATTGTTTTATTATCGAAACTTATATTAGGCATGTTACATACATACATTTCTTTTTTAACCATATTGAGTGGTAGCTTTTTTAAATTTTCGTTTAGGTGTTTAGCTTTATTAATCACTCGTTGTACTGTTGATAAGCTCGCAATAAAACCGGTTTTTTCCTTGATCTTGGTGGACGAGTCGTGTGAATTTGAAGCTTCTCTCAGTAATGCTCTTTTGTCTGCTTCAGAAATCACTTGATTGTTGCCGTCTTTGTAGTTTTTTCCATAGGTTTCCTTATTTTTAAGAAAATTGGTAATCGTTTTCCCGTGTCTTCCTGTTTTTTCAGCAATTTTATGGTAGGATTGTCAATATTGGAAGAATGCTTCAATCTTTGATTTTTCTTCCAAAGATAAAACTTTTTTTTTTGCCCATATCGTACGAAGAAGATAATGAATACTTTGAACTTCACAAAAAATTTGGTGACTGTGATTGCCGAATCAAGCGGGAAACCTAAAATTGCACTTGGGAGCGCAGATGTGATGACGCAAAATAAGTGCATGCGTTCTTGGCAAAAATAAAACAAAATAGCAAATAAAATAAAACGGTCCTTTTCTCGTGCTTTGTCTTCTTATGAGAGAGATCACATATGATGATAACAAAAACAAAACTAAAACAACGAAATTGCGTTCAATAGGAAAATGGAAAAAAATCAAAAGATGAGTGTAACGGGGGGAGCTAACCTGATAACGAGAAGTGTACTTCTAGTATTTTACATTTGCCATTTACATTTTTGTATAACTATTAATATTTGATATTAATAGTTTTTTTTAGTCTTAGTTTTCTATATCTCAGGCGTCGTCTGAATAAATTGAAAGATTAATGTGTTTATGGGAGAGAATTGTGGCGTTTAGCTTTCCAAATGCAATTGTAAATAAAATTACTGATAGTGGAGAGCCTTGTAGGATGTCATTGTGAAGTTTGAAATAATTAGACTAAGTGTTATTTACTCGAACCCGGAACAGACGCTGGGTCGTGCAGGCTTTTACGACATGAAAGATCTTTGGACCGATCCCCCAAAGCTCAAGTTGCTCGAGCACTGCGTGTATTCCTACGCGGTCAAACGCTATCTCGAAGTCAATAGCCAGTATAGTAACATGGTTCCTGGTCGAGAGTGCATCAGACGCGCATTCTTGAATTTGCTGTAGTGCATCAATTGTGATGTGTTTTTATTTAAAAGCAACTTGGTTCTGGGAGACCAGTTTATTCCTGTTTAGGAACCACATGAGCCGACTAGCGATCATTTTTTCAAAAGTCTTGCTTTCACAATATATCAAAGAAATTAGGCGGAAGCTGTCAGTTTCGTTAGCTGGTTTGTTTGGCTTAAGGATAGGTATGACGATGGCTGTAATCCAGGTGTGGGGGTTTATTCCATTTGATAGGATATCGTTTAAGTTTGGCTTCGGATGTGAGGTTGCAAAGTATTGGATACAATATTCGGTCAAAACCGGGTGTCTTGCCCTTTGCGTGGTGGAGTGTGGCTTCTAATTGATCGGACATTTTATATGTCTTGCCGCTTGTTTCAGGCGAACGGGAAAATAGTGCGTGTTTAGGGAATGATTTTTCTTCGTGAAATAATCACTAGAAAAGTTTCGGTCCTCTCCGGTATTGGTCCTCCCCGGTACTCCGGTATTGAGGCCATTTTGTTCCCAAAGCTTCGGCAATCTTTATTTGGTCGGTCATTACGTTTTGGTTATCAATACTTAAGTGGTGGTTTGGGTATACCTGTAAGGCTTTTTACGTCGGACCAAATTCTTTGTAGGGTGGGAGTAATTTGGGATATGTAATTTTTTAGTGACTCATTTTTGGCTTGTTTGACCAGTCTTTTAAACTCAGCGTTTGCTCTTTTGTATGCTACCAGACATTCTAAGGTCATGTTTTGCTTATATAGTTTCTAGTTTTTTTTTTTTTGTATCTCGCAGGTGGCTAACATTGCTGTTCCACCAGTAGACTGTTTTCTTGTATGGGATGTTCTTTGTTTGGGGAATGAATCTTTGTTTGAGTTGTTTGCAGCTTTGCGGATTGCCTTTGTTTTTAACGCTACTTTGTGGTTCACATTTCTGGACCGTTCTAATTAGGGGTTGCTAGATTGGATTGAAATTTTTCCGAATGGTCTAAGTTTTGTACTTGGAAATAGGGGTTATATTTTCTGGGCTTAATTGGGTTATATGGAGATAAATAAAATGGTCGCTACTGTTTATAAGATGCGTATTCCATTTGCATCTGTGAGAAATTTGGGGAGAACTCATTGTAACATCTACATGTGTAAAAGTACGATGAATGGACAAATAGGTAGGTGATCCATCATTTAGTACCAGAGCTCGCAAATAACTGTTAACCGATTCGTGCGGTCACAAAATAAGAGTTCTTCACTGAGACTTTGAGCAAAGGGTCCGAGAGCAACCGATTGCATTGTTCGTACAAAAATTCTGCTCGCGCTCAGTCGACGAGCAGTTTTTTTTTTTGTCTCTTTTGCTCTGCTCATTCCAGGACCGTTTGCCCTCGAACGACGATCCAAAAAGACTTTTGCGAATGTATGTGTATATGTGAACTCTCGAATGTTCTACGCGTCACTTTGCATTGTGAAATTCGATGGGATGGTACAGTGAGCGTATATAATAGCAAAATGGAACGCGAGTGCAACAAAAAAGTGCATCAATTTTTTAAATATAATTCTTCGGAAAAAAAATCAGAGTGCAAAGTATGCGGAGTAAAATTAGCAGGCTTTCATTCCACAAATTTGAAACGCCATTTGACAAATAAACATGAGGAAATATTTAGAGAGTGCGACAGCGAAGAGGCTACCCAAAAAAAAATTGCAAAAAAGGTCAAAATTACATACGAAACAAGTGAAGAAGAAATGGTAAATTCACTTGTCAAAATTGTTACAAACGACGGAAAGCCATTTTTATTCTTGGACAGCGAGGGATTCAAAGAGATTGTTGATCCAATTTATAATGCACTTGGAATGAACCCAATCACATCGAGGAACATTATGAATTTCGTGTCCGTAAGAGAGCAGGCCATCAAAGACGGAATAAGGGTTTTAGTAAAGGGAAAGCTGGTTTCGCTAAAAATCGATGTGGCGACTAGAATAGATAAAGCTATTCTAGGTGTGAATCTGCAAATGACACCAGTGTAAATAAGACAGAGATCGTGGTAAAGACGTTGGGCATGATCCAGCTCACCTATGCACATATTGGGGCATATATTAAAGAAAAAATTTTAGAAATTCTTGAGGATTATGGCATAACTCCTGATCAAATCTTCAGGTAAACATTTCATTTAAGTCAATTTTTAATGTTTGTTATAAAGGAAAATAAAATCTATACACACAGTGTTACCTCTGATAATGGGAGAAACATGGTCAAAGCCGTAAAAATACTAAATGACGATACGGAGGAGTCCCTGTTTGAAGATGACACAGAAGGGGAAAATTTGATGGGAAAGCTAGATGAGATAAGTAGAGTAAAAATATGTAAAAATATATTTTTTGATATATTTATGTACATGTTACCTGCGCAGACGTATCTTAATCGAGCACAACAAAAATATACCATCGCTCGACGTTGTCACAAGGTGGAATTCAACGTACTCAATGGTTAAACAACTACTTGAGCTAGTTCCTGGCCACTCAATGTATCATTAATGCCGACATAGAATGGGACTGGATGGAGATGTACATATGTCGACGCGTTCAAGGACGCATATGAGTTGCAGAATGAAAATTTAGTTTATAGTGAATTTTTCATTATATGGATGGAACTGAAATTGCTGTGTGAAAACAGCCAAAATATTATTAAAAAAAAAATTATTGGTCCAAATTAAACTTCGAGAGAGTAAGTTGCTCGAAAACGAAGCATTATTATCTGCTATATATATGGATCCGCGAGTGAGTTGCATTTTAACAGATCACCAAAAATGGTTGGCAAAGCAAAAAAATAGCTTTTCGCCTGTTTGAGCTGAAACACGTAAGACGGAAGATGATTGAAGTTTAGGTCCTGTTTCCTCTATGTTATAGCTGCTTTTAGATACGTGTTCTTAGTTTTAATAAGTAAAATTGTCCTCGTCATACACTAACACCTGACTTAAGTTATTATTGCAAACAATGGTAAATGCTAACTACATGGACAACCTCTCCAAAACTAACGACATTTTTTTTCCGGATAGACCCCGATTTATCATGAATTTAGGTAAAAAAATTTCGTTAATTTTGGAGAGGTTGTCCACGTAGTTAACATTTACCCAAACAATAAATTACAGCATAGTTTGGCTTTATTATTAAAGGTTCACTTCGCACAAACTGTTCCATCGCAGACAACTGATTCAACTGACTCCTCACTCTCATCTTCACCAGACGAAAAGTCGCTTTTCTCAGCATTTTTGGATGACGTGCAGACTGTTCCAGAAGCAAAAGAAGAGCCTGTTTTTGACAAACTTGTCAAAATATATTTTGAGGTCGAGAATTTCGACCAAATGTATAGTCGATTACCCTTAAAGGAAAAATTTTTAAATTTTTTTAGAAATGTAATGTTGAAGTCGCCGCACCTTAGTACGCTGGCACAAGTTGTATTGGCCACACCGGCTATTCAAGTGTCCGTTGAAAGAGCATTTTCAGCATTGCATTTTATTTTAAGCGAACGACGGAGTTCAATAAACTCACAAAACCTAAATGCCTTATTAATTGTTAAGCTTAACTCCAAATAAATAAATTTTAGAGAAAACTATCCGTTTTTTAATCAAAAAATTAGTTTGAAATATACAAATTGTTTGAAATGTTTAAAATTTCATGAAAACATCTAATTTGAATCTCACAATGATACATAACGTACCACTGTGCATTGAAAAGCAGACAAATTATTGAAAAGACCGGTTGGGTTGACTTTTTCAGTCAATCGGTCTTTTAGTGAGTCTCTCTGTGCGAGCATAACTCGTATCTCTCATTGTGCGATGCTCGGTAAAAGACCGTTTCACGAACAGCTCAACGTAAATCGGCCAACCGAAAACCGAAACGAAATGAAACGAAGTCTGCTGCTCAGAGAGAGATCGAGGGTGGTTTTTTTTTCGGTTGCTCTCGCGAGCAGAGCGTTACCAAACCAAACGGTCAACAGTTATTTGCGAGCTATGTTTAGTACTATTAAATTAGCCTGTGAGACTGCGTTGAGTCCATGAGTCCAAACTACGTCCGTATCCCCAAAAAGCAGCAAATGGGTTTATGGTGGTCTTGAAATTGTCAAGATGTTAGCAGTTGAGAAGCCTTGTGTAGGTGGAATGTAGAGATTAACAATTGTAAATTTTGGGTTGGTTTTGCTTGTTGATGATTCCGACTTGAACGCCGAGGCAGCTGCCGATGCATAGCTTGAGTTTGTGGAGGAGAGCGATTGTGTTTGCTTATGAAGAGCTTTCATTCCTTTCAAGCTGCATTTGTTTTTGGTTTTTAGTCGCATTATTTCTCTTTGCTCTTTATATTTTTTTTGCATTCAAACTAGGAAGCGGGGTATTCTTCTTCGCAGTTGGCACACCTGGTTCTGGTGCCTGGTAATCGAGAGTAGTTTTTAGGAGTTTGTCTGCAGCTTCTTTCGTTTTAACGAGCATTAGAAGATTCCCATCGCGAAGAGTGGATATTGAAATGATTTCTTTGCTGAGTATTTTTAACTCTCTATGGACGGCAAAGCAGGAGTATTCCGCTAGTATCTTTTCTGGTTTTTTAGCTGATATAAATTTAAAGTTGTTTGAGTTCCCTTTTGGTAGGTTTGAAAGTCAACTGAATACGGTTAAAAAGATCTTCTTTTTTCTTTCTTTATGGGGCTCTGGGAGGCCCTTGGACCATGGTAACTGTTTTTGTTTTGTCACTGCACTCGCGTGTGGGTGTAATTAATTGCGAAAAGAAGAGATTAGTGGAGATAAGTGATAACTAAGAACGGTGAAGACATGCGCACTCGTTGATAGCACTAGTCGACACGACTTTTCCGCTGTCGCTAAAAATGACTTTTTCTGATAGATTTGGATGTTTAAAAATTTGTAAAGAATGTTTTTTTTCCTGTATAGTTTTTTTTAAAGAATTTTTAGGTAGTGCTTCTATTTTTCACATAGCTTAAGTTTCCTACAACTGGTTGTAAGCAATTGACATTTGCCAGTAACAGTCAAACGCAAAAAACCTATGTTTGTCAGGGTTGTCACTCAAACGCGACAGCTGGGCGAGAACAGAATTCAAATTTGGTTGTTGCAGCAGATGAGTTGAAGCACTACCATACAACTATTACGAGATCAGATTTACGATAAGAAGCTTTGGAGTGCGCGGCCGACTCAAGTATTTGAACTTTTACTTTGTGCGCTCGGCTGCCCTCTCTGACTCTCTCCGCATGTAACTCGGTTCTGGGTTTAGAGTCCTGTATTTTTTTATATCGCTGGCTGCGACCAGTGCAATAAAGATATTTAAATTGAACCCTTTAATTTTTATTGTGGAAGAGAATAAATTTGAGAAATAGCCATCGAGAGTCCAGTGGACCGAATCCCCACTTCATACTGGAAAAACGTTTTCGGATTTTCATTGTTTTTTTTTTTACAAATGGTTCACAAATTACACTAGTCGACACGACTTTTCCGCTGTCGCCAAAAATGACTTTTTCTGATAAATTTGGATGTTTAACAATTTTTAAAGAATGTTTTTTTTTATGGTGTAGTTTTTTTTAAGGATTTTTAAAAATGTTTGTATTTTTTGCTTCTTTCACATAACTTAAGTTTCCTTAATTGAACTTCCTTGTATTGAACTTTGCAGTTAAAAAAAGCTGACAAATGCAGCTATACATCCCAGACACTTTGTAGCTGCAAGCAGATATTAGCAGCTGTAGCAGATATTAAGCTTCCAAATTGAAATTTCATAATTTTTATCGGTATTTTTTCCCAAAATTTTGACTTTGAAATCTCAGAAAATGTAGAAAAAAAAAATTTGAATGCCTTGATTTTTGGTATTAGATAGACACATTAATTAGGCGTTGTTTAAGGCTTTTCAGAACTGCAAAGTATAATTCAAACAGTTGCAAGAATGCTCACTTGCTTCGCTCGTTCACCAATACCTAGGGGCATAAATAACTTATGTCTCTTTATAAAAAAGCTATTTTTGTCTGATATTTGTTCAATTTATTTATATATCAATCATATCAATCGTTGTCAGTCTTAATTTCTAAGGGCAGTTGAGCGTAAAATATTTTTTGTCAATCCGTGTTTAACCAAAATAAATAACCGCGAAGGTTAGAGTAAATACTTTTTCTGCTACGCCTCTGCTACCGCTGCCGTTCAAATCGAGAGAGGTAGCGAGAGCAAAGTAAAAAACTACGGAGCAGCGTAGAATTTGCAAACTTTGATCCCAAATACATGCAACATTTCATCAAACACACGAAAATCACCAACTTTTATACTGATCGACAACTCTTGATTTAATTTCGCACTTAAATACGAGATAACCATGTTGTCATTTCCTTCACATTGCACTCACCGATGTTTCCGACACGTGGAAAAATATCAAAGATGAATATAAGGCGGCTGACATTTATCCATTCAATCCACATGCATTTACTGAAGTTGATTTTGTAGTGTAGAGATTAGTGGTGACGATGATGACGATTACGACATTCAGTGCCGCATTGTTTTTCCCGACAAAGATATTGGTGCGCATGAGGAAATGAGGAAGTAACCACATCTGTGTTTTAAACAAAGTTCTGCCCTACCATTAAAAACTGGCACGCCTGATAAAACAAATGAGTTGTGGGCGTAAATCAATGAAATCTTCTATTTCGATATCGCCAGAAGTTGTTCGTGAGCTGCGTGAGAAGGCCGAGAAAAAGCGGGAGAGTCAAAAAGAGGATATGCGTACACAAGCAGCAAAGAAGCGGGAAATTCGTAGCCTACCCAAGAAACCGCAGAATTTGATTGAATTTCATAATTTTATATTGTTCTTATTGATTAAAGATTATTTTGTCATTCAGACTTGTAGATAAACATTTTGTAACAAAAATGTTTATTTTTATTTCATTTACAAAAGTGGATCACAATTACCCAACCAATCTTGAATTCAGAAAGGTATTTAGTCATACTACGAGATCCCGCGTTCAAATTGAAGAGAAAACTTGATTTTATGGTTACCAGTTGGGCATTTAAAAAAGTGGCCCAAAATCCACCGACCTCACTTATATTAAACCAAACTAGCATATAAAGGATATACAAAAAAGACATTTTTATATTGTGGGCAAAAGTTTGTAGAGTAATTGGTAAGAGTAATTAATACAAGCAGGCAGTTCTAAAATGTTTCCATCAGGGACCGTAATTATAAGTTTTATTTTAAAAATCACGTCATAATGATTATATAATAATTATATTATAATATAGTTATATAATAATATAAATGTATAATAATATAATTATATAATAATATAATGATATAATAATATAATATATAATAATATAATATATAATAATATAATATATAATATAATAATTTTTACGATTTTTTTCACCGATAATAATTAATTTTGATTAATTTTATAATAATCATAAGTAATTAATATTTTTGATTCAAATAAAATAAAACTCAAAAATAATGATTATAAATGAATATTTGTAGGGTAAAGTAGGGAGTTGTGGACAGTCGGTAGTTGTGGACACCCCTGTGCAACTTTTGACACAGAGCAGATTTGACAGATCTGACAAATATCATGTGTGCGCGATAGTAGCACGATGTTTTTGTGCCAAATACCAAAGTGAACAGACGCGTCTTCTTTGTGCTGCAAACAAATAATTTTTTTTACCTCGAAAAAAATCACAAAAGTTTCTTTGAACGTTTTTTAAAGTGTCACCGTGTGAAGTGTGTTAAGTGAGAAGGTGAGTGCAATAGATTTTTTTACGCGAAATTTAGTTTTCTTTGAGATTCAATACCGGGTTCGGACACAATCTACACGGAAAAAATTGTTTTTCATATGATTTCAAAATGGCTGCTCAAGGGAGTTGTGGACACCCAATTTTTTTTTTGGCAAATCGTGAAATATTGTCATTGATGTCAATATAAATTATTTTAGTAGTGTTTTATGCATTTTTTCTTTTGGCAAAAGAACAATGCAAACAAGGTAGGTTAATGAATCTTTTGCATTCAATTCCCTTGGAGTCATGCATGAAAAAACTTTGAGAACATGTGTTCTTTTCATGCATATTCTCAACGCTTTACTCATGCATGTGAACCTTGTAAATTTCATATTAAATTAAATAATTAAACGTTTTCGCTTCCTTCGTTTCAGCCCTTGGAAATACGTCACCTTGCTGGCTTAATCTGCAAAACGCTTGATATTGCGTTGGCGCCGAAGACTATCAAGGCTGGTTTTCGGGCAACAGGAATCGCACCATACGATCCAGACATTTTCACTGATGCTGATTATGTTCAAGCCGTCGAAAGAAATGAGGTAGAAGATGCCGTCGAAAATGAATTGGGCGAGGAAGAGCAGCGCCGCATCGCGGTATTGCTTGATCCGGCTGTTGGCCACGTCGAAGAAGTTTGCACGACACCAGAGCCGTCCACTTCTTCCATTTCTCGTTCAACATCTCGGAGAAGTCTGTCGATTTTGGATCAGGTTGGTCCATCAATGCCAGCAAAACGTGCCAAACCATCTAAGCGTTCCAAGAAGCAGAAGTCATCGGACGAGGGAGATGAGGACGAGGACTTCTGCATCATTTGCATGAAGACGTTGCCAAAAAAATTGACCTCCTCAAATTCCGTTTACTGCAATGAATGTGATGTGGCCGATCTTGAAGTGTGCTGACATGCGTGCCAGCTACTTCACATGCGCGAATTGTGCTTCTGACGTGGAATGATGCCCTCTCTCGTTATTCTTTTTGACATTGATGGCCTTTAAAATTAATAAACTTTTATTATTGATTAATTTCAATGCGTTTAACTTCATACTTTCTATATTTAAGCTTATTTTACAAAGGTGTCCACAACCCCCCACCAAAAAAAAATATAGCAAAAATGACCATTTCACAAAAAATTTGATAATTTTTTTTTTAATGGGAGATATCAATGTAATTCTTTCAAAACTAGTTAGCTGAGATTTCTAGCTTTCCATAGATATGCATATGTCCGCATAATATGCCCAAGTAAAAATATATGATTGAAAAACAAAACTATGTCCACAACTGCTTACCTTCCCCTATTAAAAATTAAAATCAACAATAACAATTCTCGACAAAATTCAAATTTTTTTTCCGCTGTCGCCAAAAATGACTTTTTCTGATAGATTTGGAGATTTAATTTTTTTAAAAGAATTATGGTTTTTTTTTTCTAGGTTTTTTAGTTTCTAGTTTTTTTTAAAAGAATTTTTTTAAAATTTGGTATTTTTTGTCATAGGTAGTGCTTCTATTTGTCACATAACTTATGTTTCCTACAACTGGTTGTATTGAAGTTTTGATAAGCTGACAAATGCAGATATAAATCCGACCAGACACTTTGTAGCTGCAACTTAACGACTGGAAGATATTAAGCTTCCAAATTGAAATTTCATAATTTTTTTTCGGTATTTTTCCACGAAATTTTGACTTTGAAAGCTCAGGAAAAGTCGAAAAAGAAATATTTGAAAATTTTTAAAAATTCTTAAAAAAACAACTGCTCCATGAAAAAAAATCCATAATTCTTTAAAAAAATGTAAATCCCCAAATCTGTCAAAAAAAGTCATTTTTGGCCACAGCGGAAAAAAAAGTTGAATTTTGTCGAGTAGTGTAGTTAGTCGATGACTGACATGAATTTGTTTAATTTTGGCCTATGGGCGCAACTACTGTGCTCTGTACACCAGCTAAATACGAAGTAATATACATATATGAACAACACTACAATATTCATAAATTCTTTTTTTACAGATTTAAAATGGATGAAAATAATCGCTATGTGTCTCAATGTGGACGAGATGTGTCGCAGTTTATGCTGGATGGTAAGTAATTTGGGTTGACTGAGTGTCCGGTTTAGATATAATTTTATAACAATACATTTTTTATACAGTCGAACTTCCATAGAGCGAATCTCAGTTGCTTTTATTTTGCTTAATTATATATTCTTGATCAGCATCAATAGCCGAGTCGATATAGCCACGTCTGTCCGTCAGTCCGTCTGTCTGTCCGTCTTTATTAGCGCCTAGATCACAGAGACTATAGGAGATAGAGCAACCAAATATTGTATCCAAACTTTCTATCGAAGCTCCTGTGATATCACTTCAATACAAGTGTATTTCAAAATTTTGCCGCGCCCTCTTCCCCGCCCCAAAGAACAAAAATCTGTGGAATCCACGATTTTTGAGATATGAGAAAACCAAAAACTCAGAATCATGGGAAATTACCGTCTCTACCAGATTGTCGTATCTAGACCAGGTCGGATCATTATTATAGCCAGAAGGAACTAATGAAATTTCAGTCGCTAAGCAGCGCCTTTCAAGCGCTTACTCACTCATTCCCTCTCTCTCGCACACCTTTCCACGGCTCGTACATTTACATATGTAGTTATACATATACATGTAGAAATGTTGAAGCAGATGTAAAAATTATATGTAAACAAAAATGGAAACAGATAACATCTAATATATTAATTGCATAAATCGTAAGCTCATATACATATGTATGTACATATATACTTCCTAAGTACCGGGTATAAAGCTCAGAACGTTCCCCTACGTTTTTGTTTGGGAAGAACATACAGTTGCGAAAAAAATAATAGCACCACTACTATACATTTTGTTCGTGATAGAACAAAATGTGAATTATGTTACGATTTCTTTAAAGTTTGATTTTTTGTATATTGTTTAGTATTCCTCATAAAAAAAAAACTGCGTTACAGTTCTTTAAATTTCTGTCTATATATTTTTTTTTTGGGATTTTAAGAAAAAATACCCAAAAAATGGCGAAAAAAAAAATAGCACCACTAGCCATTTTCTTAGTGAAGCTTCTATATTTCTCAAAATTGTCTTTGTAAAAGGCACGTATTCATTAGTTTGACTAAGATTTCATTTTTGCTGTCATAAAAGTTAATAACAATCATTACAATGGGACGTGGAAAGCACTGCACTGCGGAGATGAGAGATCTGACCAAAAAACTGATATTAAACGGAAAAACTTACAGAAAAGTTGGTCGATTGGTATGATATTCCAATAAAATGATTAAAAACGTCTTAAACTATGAAGAAAAGGCTGAAACACGCGGACGAAAACGATCTTTGACCCCTCTACATGGCAAAAGACGGATTCGTCAAGGAAAGAAGGTTACCTTTAAGTCAGCTACCGAGCTTAAAGAAGAGCTTAAAATAAATGCGATGGATCAAAAAGTTAGTACATATCTTAGTCAACATAATATAAAAGTCTGCAGCCCAAGAAAGATACCACTTTTAAACGAGACACATATTACTAAGCGCATGATGTTTGCCAGTGTTCAAGCAAATCGGACATCCCAAGAATGGACGAATATTCTATGGTCAGATGAGTCCAAAGTGGTTATGTTCGGTGGAAAAGGATCTCGATCATACGTTAGAGGTCCAAGGAAAGTAGAATACAAACTTTAGTACACCACAAAAACCGATAAGTATAGAGGGTGTAGTGTAATGGTATGGGCCTGCTTTTTCCACTATGGAGTAGGTACACTAGCTGGACAAAAACCATCATGGATTAGCACGTGTAGGTGAATATCGTGGAGACAGTAATGCTACCCTTTGCAGAATATGAAAGTGCGTTCGTATGGGTCTTTTCACAGGTTTATGACTCCAAACACACCAGCAAGAAAGCAAAGGAATGGTTCAGGGCAAACAGTGTGAACGTTTTGGAGTGGCCTGTTCAGTCACCTGACCTGATCCTATCAAAATTCTGTGGTCCTAGGTTAAGAAGGCGGTTGCTACTTCCAAGCCAGCCACTATCGGATCACTTTGGGTATAAATTAAAGGGTCCTGGTCCTAAAACGATGCCAGGACTTGATTATGGAATCCCATGCCAAGACGCTACGCAGCTGTTATTGCCAAAAACGCACATTGTACTAAATGTTAAATGATAATTATAGATTTAGTAACAATCGTTCAAAATAGTTAACTAAGGAATTCGTTACTTTTTGGTCACTATTTTGTTTTTAATTCAATTTTTGAAAAGTGGTGCTATTATTTTTTTCGCCTAATTTGATCACTTTCAAGGAAGTTTCTTAAATAACTTAAAAACGTTCAAAAGGAAGAACATTTTTTTTATATTCATATGTTTATAAGAGTCTTCCATTTCTAAAAATGTGCTTAAAGTTTCCTTAAAGTTAAAAATGTGAGTTTTGCAACTATTTAAAAATTGCTTGTGGTGGTGGTGCTATTATTTTTTTCTTAAAGCTTTCTTAAAATTTAATTGCAGTTTCTCTTCATTTTAGTTTTACTAGTTAGTTTCTCGTTCTATACATGAGACTGTATGTGTGCAAGCCAGAGACCGTAAATAATGATGTTGTTTTTTTTTTTTTTTGTATTGAAAAAATCACCCACTTCTAATGGACGTAAAAAAAAGTGAATTGTACCAAAATCTTTAGATTTGTGCGAACTCTGCATTTCCGCCGATTTAAATTCTGATTTCTTTTACTATTTTTTTTCAGTGACAATGATCAATTTTGAATAATTGTATACTAATCATAAGTAATCAATATCACTGTGAAAGTTTTAAATAAAAAAAAAAAAAACAAAAAAAAACAAGACCAAACTCGACGGTTTCCCCCTATTTCGGGTCCTATGAATCGAACTGCATCATTACTTTTTTGAGTTACAATCATGGTTTCATACAAAATTTTTTGTTGAAGTTTTTCATCAAAGTGGCCTATTGTAAAAGAAAGGCACATTTGTCTTCGGTCTCTAACTTTTGTAATGTTGACTTTTTTGGTAAACTTTCGTTTGCAAAGCTTCTCAAAATAAGTCCGCCTTTAAGTTCTTAGAAGACGGTAAACCCCAAAATCAGTGTTTTGGGTGTCCTTATAGCCAAAAACTTTGATACGTATCAAAGGGTAAATTAAAATATTGACGAAACGTGAGGGAAAAAACATTTTAAAAAATGTATTATATTTCAGTTTTTTCGACATATTGGCTAAAAGGACACCCAAAGTTTGAACTTTAAAGTAATAGAAAATAGTTGAATTTCTAATATTCTTCTTTGAAGGACATGTGATGGATCATATGAAAGCCATTAATCCATAGAACAAGAGTATGCAATCACATCGGCGACAAGTTATGCACGACAGCCGTAAATTACACTAGTCGACACGGCTTTTCCGCTGTCGCCCAAAATTACCTTTTCTGATAGATTTGGATGTTTAAAATTTTGAAAGAATTTATTTTTATACCCGGTACTCGAAGAGTATAGGGTTATATTAGGTTTGTGGCAATAATAGTTGTGTGTAACGCCCAGAAGGAAGCGTTTCCGACCCCATGGTTAGGTTAGGTTACAGCGGCTGCCCGACTCACTGGGAGCCCAGCACACTCAGGCCGTTTCCGGCCCGTTGTGATACCGCGGTGGAATCTACCCCTTCTCGCATTGCGAGACCTAAGGTCAACAGTTGTCCCAGCCTGCAGCTTTTATGAAGTTAGCTATTTTTCTGGGACATATGGTGGACATTACCGAAATGTCTGAAATGAAGGGCGAGCCCAAGTGCTGTAGCCTTCTTCTGCTGAGAGCTGGGCAAGAGCAGAACAGGTGTTCCACCGTTTCCTCCTCTTCCTCGTCTCTGCAGCTACGGCAAAAATCATTGTATGGGGCGCCCAGTCTATTAGCATGGGTACCTATTAACCAGTGCCCCGTTAGGGAGCGTATGACTGCGCTGCACCTTCGTCTGCCGAGCCTGCATAGCTCAGAGGTGCGCTTCCTATCTATGGTTGGCCATGTTTGCCGAGTTATACGACAACGTGGTACTGATTGCCACTTGTTGTCTGTTAGTTGCTTATATTGCTCCTTTATTATGAGCCTACATGTGGCCATCGGCATACGAGTATCCTCCATGTCTTGGAGAAGGGGGATTGTAGTGCCATGTCTGGCCAGCTCGTCTGCAATACAATTGCCCTCGATGTCCCGGTGGCCCGGGACCCATATAAGGCTGATAACAAATTGCTAAGCCATCTCGTGAAGAGATTTGCGGCAATCTGCAACGGTGGCCTAGTTTGCGGAGATCGCATTAAGCGATTTGATTGCAGCTTGGCTATCACTATAGATATTTACGCGGGTTACCATGGCGGTAGTTTCCTGAAGGCAGTTTAGGGCTTCCTTGATTGCAATGACCTCCGCTTGGAAGACGCTGCAGTGATCAGGGAGTCTAATGGAGTGCTTAATGTTTAGCTGTTCGGAGTATATACCTCCTCCGACCCTATTGTTCAGCTTTGATCCATCTGTGAAGATGTTTAGGGCCCCTTTTGGACCTGGGGGTCCCTCACTCCACTCGTCTCTGTGGGGGATAATTGCATAGAAGGGGGTATCTGTGTATTCCCTTGGAACACAGTAGTCCGTTTTAGTAGGGACGGAACTGCCGTTTAGTATTGAGTGACCTGTGTGCTGTGGTGCCCATTGGTCGGAGTCTCTCAGTCGTATTGCTGCCATTTGTGCCCTTTCTTTTCCTGCGAGGGCAAGGCTTTGGAGGCACAAAATGGCATCTAGCGCATCATTTGGAGTGGTACGAAGAGCTTCGCTGATGCAAAGGGCGGCTGTTCGCTGAACTTTGTCGAGTTGTCTGGTGATCGTCCTTTTTGATAAGGCCGGCCACCATACAGTAACTCCATAAAGTATTATCGGTCTGACTATGGCTTGGTATATCCATTGGACTATACTTGTGTTCATGCCCCATTTCAAGCCAATAGCTTTTTTGCAAGTGTAGAGGGCTATCGTGGCCTTCTTCACTCTGTCTTTGATGTTCAGGTTCCAGTTTAGCTTTTTGTCGATTACTTACCCTAAGTAACTGGCACTGTCGCTAAAGGAGAGCCTGCATCCGTTTAATGTGGGGGGGTTTAGAGACGGAATCTTGTATTTGCTTGTAAATAGCACAAGTTCTGTCTTTGAGGGATTAACTCCAAGCCCTCGCGACTCTGTCCACCTTGACAGTCTCGCGAGCTTTGCGGTCATTAAGTCGTAGAGTGTTTGAGGGTATTTGCCCGAGAAGATAATTGCTACGTCGTCCGCGTATGCCACGACTTTGCAGCCCCCCCCTTCCAGGTCACATAGAATCTTGTTGACTGCTATGTTCCATAGAAGGGGGGATATGACACCACCTTGCGGTGTGCCTCTACTGACATACCTTGACTGAGTGGACGATCCCATCGATGATGTCACCGTCCTGCATGTGAGCAATTGATCAATGAGCATCACCAAGTGACGATCCACCCCAAGGTCAGTCAGCGCTTCCGTAATGGCACCGGGTATGACGTTGTTGAAAGCTCCCTCGATATCTAGAAAAGCGATTAGACAGTATTCTTTGAGGTATAGTGATTTCTCTATCCCCGAAATTACTTCGTGAAGTGCCGTTTCCGTGGATTTTCCTTTCCGGTAGGCATGCTGTACTCCTGACAACAATTGAGAATTTATAGTAGTTCTCAAGTGTAGCCCGACGAGTCTCTCAAAGGTTTTGAGAAGGAAGGATGATAGACTGATTGGTCTAAACTCCTTTGGTGTAGAATGCGAGGCTTTACCTACTTTAGGGATGAAGACTATTTTTGCCTTAAGCCAAGCGTGTGGTATTCTCCCCACTACCAGTATCTTCTTAAAGATACATCGCAGCCAGTTGATGGCCGAGTCTCCGGCTTTTTGTAATTGGGCCGGAATGATCTGGTCCGGACCAGGGGATTTGAACGGATGGAAGCTGTTTATTGCCCAGCCTATGTTCCGTTTTGAGAAAATATGCTCCATTGAGATGATCGAACCCTCACTAGGGAAGTGAGTCGGTCCATTGATGGAGCACCCTGGAAAATGAGTGTCGAGAAGAATGTGTAGCGACTTCTCACTGGAGTTGGTCCACGTACCATCGCTTCTCTTAAGGTATCCCACCGAGGGGGTAGTTTTGGAGAGGATCTTGCGCAGTCTTGCAGCTTCCGACGTTTTCTCGATTTCAGAACAAAATCTTTGCCAAGAGGCCCTTTTTGCCTGTCTGATTTCTTTCTTGTATTGGGCCAGACTATTTTTATAATCTGCCCAGTATTGCTCGTCGTTAGCGCCCTGTTGAAGAGGGACCTGCAGCTTTTTCGTAGGGTATCTATTTGTTTTGACCACCAAGGGGGTTTCTTTTTCCCCTTGTGTTGGTTTGATGGGCATGCTGCCGTGAAAACCGTGTTGCATGCTTTAGTAAACCTGTCCACTATATGATTTAGATCGTGCTCTGTGTTCAGGCAGATTGATGCCTTGGAGGGAAGAAGTCCCTCCATGACTGTGACATATTTTTCCCAGCTGGCTTTCCTAGGGTTAGCAAAGACAGTGGGTTTTGGGCTCTCGAGAGATAGTGTGGTCTCGATATACCTGTGGTTCGAAAAGGAATGGTCTCCCAGAACTTTCCAGTTCATTACTATGTCTGACAGTTTGTGAGACACTAATGTTAGGTCAATTACCTCTTGTCTATTCTTAATTATAAACGTAGGATCATTGCCCCGATTGCAGATAAGAAGATTAGAGTTTAGGATGAAGCTGAATAATGACTCACCCCTTACATTTGTGTCCGAACTCCCCCATTGGGTGTGGTGGGCGTTGGTGTCGCAGCCTATTACAAGGCCTATATCCGACCTTTCGCTATCTCTGGTGAGCTTGCGAGCTAGGTCACCGGGCGGATCGCTTTCCTCGTGAGCCATGTAGGACGACATCAGCCTTATGTGAGAACCTTGTAGTTCAAGGCTTGCCGCAGTGTTGTCACCATTGCTAAAGTTGTGGAGCAGATATTTAAGTGCTTCCTTGCAAGAATGCAAATACGTATTTTACCTTCTTTCTGAGCTACAATAAGCTTGTGCTCCTTCGTCGCTAATCCACAGACCTTGTCTCCTTTCGCTACTACCCAAGGTTCTGGGATCAGGACTACATCTGCTCCGCTCGCTTCCAAGCGGAGTATAAGGGCAGCGGATGCTGTTTTACAGTGGTGGAGATTTATCTGTAGGAGTCTTAGAGACATCGACAGAGTTCTCCACCACTGTGTTGTCGGCGTCCGAGTCGTCCTCGATAGTGTCGTCGCGACACATTGCCTCGATCTCGCGCATTAGAGCCGTATCAGAGGAGTAGCCGTCATGGGCAGGCTCTAGATCGTCATCGGGTGCTTCGATCTCCGAGGCAACGTCCTGCTTGACTGGGTTGTCGACAGGACGTGCCTCGGCCGCTGCATCCGACTTGTAAACCCTGATGCTCACCGCGCTGAAGCTAGATATTCCTTATTGAGGACGAGCACCGCCTGGTGCATCGGGCCTTGAGTCGCCTCCACCTTTACTACCCTCCAATCGGAGGTTCGTAGCTCCGGGTTGCACCGCTGCAGCATTTTTAGGATGCGCTCAGGCTCCTTTATGGAGGCGGGCACCCAAACTCTCGCTCTAGGCCTACTGGGCACCTCGCTCCAGTCGACTGCGACGAGCTTCGCCCCTGGGTACATCTTTCCGACTTGCGCTACCGCTGCTTTATAGAGCTGGACGGAGCGCTCGTCTTCGCAGGCTATTATCTTTATACAAACCTGGTACCACCCCATGTCTTTACAGACTGGAGGGGGGCCGGGCTGCTTATCCAGTAGATCGAAGCAGCGGTCGGCCAGTGCCGCTTCCAGCCACCTCCACTGGTTCCTGGGGATTTTCGAGTCCACACTGCCTTTATCCAGGACGCCGATCAGCGTCCTCTCTTTGGCGATTTGCGCGAACGACACGTTCGGCAGCACTCTGGAGCGCTTTGGAGCCGGTCCAGGAGTCTTCTGTGAGCGCTGCCTTTTAGTTGGCGGGGCTGTAGTCTTCGGCGGGGCAACCTTCGTTGGTGCCTCTTTGCCGAAGTTGGGCAGCACCTTTGATGCCCATTTAACCTTTTTTTTTCCACTGGTCGGTCGGGCTGGACATAATGCTCGCGTTTTGCCGACGGAGTATGTCGCCAGCACTCCTCCTTTCGGCATACGTGAAGACTTTGGCTTGGGCGCTAGTCGATGGCACATCGCTCCCCGCAGCCTTACCAGCAGGCAAAGCAGCCGCAGGATTGCAGAGCCACTCCACCAAAGTATCGGCTTTAGGAGGCGATTTACCACCCACCCCAGAACTAGGATGGGACCTCTTACGGTTCGCCCTAGCGCCTTCCACCGTGCAGGTTTTACCTGCTGCCAGGCCTTCGGGCCGATGCCTTTCCCTGTATGGGATTGCTCCCAGTTGGCAGTTGGGGAGCGCCAGACTCGTGGTTGTTGTTGGTTTTGTTTTTGTTGTATTCCATATTTGATCCCACGATTTGCAAAGAAAGGGCGGTCCATCCGGGCAGAGATTCACGTTGCCCGGATAAGGCATCATTAGAACAGGGGGCTGCCAAGTCCCTGAGCCCTCCGTTAACGACTGGGCTAGTTTTTATACCGGGCCCCCAGCCAGGCTGACTCTCGGCACGGGTCGAATAACACGCTTAGTCCGGCCCGGTGTGAGATGAGTGTGGGGGTAGCACAGTGGTTCCCTCCATAGGCCAAAATTAAAAAAATGCGTGCAAAAAAAAAATTACAAAAAGTACACAAACTGTCTCTAAAATGTCAAAACTTTTTAATGGCAAACCGGTTTTTTCTGGAAATCTTACGGGACTTTCTAAAAATAGCATTGAAGATGTGAACACGTGTTCATTTTTAAAGCGCTGCTGCACGCATTGCGAAAATTTCACAGCAAAAGCGCACTTCAATCAGTTCAGTCACTTAGTACAGTTTATGAATTTGTGTTATTTAAAATGGATTTTAAAGTTGAAGGTATTTATTTTATGTTCTTAAATTGAAAAAATACTAATTTGTGTTGTAGTTGTTTTAAAATTAATGTTTTAGTTTACCCTGTTTTTGTACATTTTGTGTGCGTCTTTTTTGTGTTTACTTAAAGTTTTAGTTGTGTTCCCCCACGATTCCCCCATTCTGTTTTTTTTCAGTGTATTTGTGTGTGTCTTAAGGTAATAAGAGAGTTTATTTTAGCTGCAGATATTTGCAGATGTGTGCATAATCTACAAAATACTAACGCCGTCTTTTTTTTTCAAGGTTAAATTTTCCCTGCAAAGCGGCTGCTTTGTCTTGTTGTTGTGCTTTGTCTGTGTTTTCGTCTTTCCTGTTTTTTGTTCTTATTGAGTTAAAATTATATTTATTAATGTTATTTTTCAAATTTGGTATTAAAGGCGGCTCTTATCGCTGTGTCTTTACACGATTATACATTTTCAATCGTTGGTGCACAGAAATAGGTACCAATACAGAAAAGTTACAGAAGGCTGTGGATCATGTACAAAGCAATATTGAAAATATCGGCTATGTGCCCGAGATGAGCGAGCTTACGAAATGTATTGGATACATATGTAAAAAAGTTGCATCATTTTGGATTCAATACAAACGTAAAAAAGCAACCGTTCTTCAAAATAAATCGGATTGGTTATATGCAAACGAAACTATTTCAATAGAACGTACCGAAAGTAGATCTCAAGAAATGAGTAAAAGTGCCAAGCGTGGACGTCCGAAAGGTGATTTTGGTGATTCATCCAAAAGAACAAAGCGACGAAGAATTGGTGAGGTATCAAAAGCCGATGAATCTGCTGCATCTGCTTTACGATCGTCTAACATTCCAACAAATCAAATGTGTACCAAAGCTGATGTCGATGAGGTCTTAGCACTGTTCATAGAAGCAAAAATGAGCAAACATCAATATCTGCTAATACAAAGCTTTACAAATTCCAAATTGTCATTCAATTTTTTACCAAGCTACAAGCTATTGCTAAAAGCGAAAGCATTCAGCTACCCCGACAAAATAAGTGTGAGGGAATCACAAGCTGAAGTCGAGCTGCAGAGCTTGCTCGATCCCACGGCGTCGCGGATTGTAAGACTTCAGCGTGATGTTTTTGGCAGTCTTACAAATGATTTTGTTGACAACCTAGTTTTAATTGGAAAATGGGGATTTGACGGCAGCACTGGATATTCAGAATATAAGCAAAAAGTCCTCAATATCGATATGAACGATTCCAGCCTTTTTGTGACATCATATGTGCCATTGCAACTTTTAACAATAGCAGATGATCCTAAGCACCGCCAGATAATTTGGAAAAATCCGCAGCCTTCATCAACACGTTACTGCCGACCACTGAGATTTCTAAGTGCTATATATGTGAAGCGAAGCCAATAGAGATGAATAATTTGGAAGTGTTTGACAAAGAAGGTTGATGAAACACGTTTCGAATTTGGATTATCGCCATTCCATTCATACATTAGATTCTTTGAATATTTTTTGCACGTCTCCTACAGACTTGATTTCAAAAGTTGGCGAATTAGTACTGCAGAAGGAAAAGAAGCCATGCTGAATAGAAAAGCCCAAATGCAAAACGATTTTCGTTTAAAAATGGGTCTATTGGTGGACATACCCAGAAGTGGAGGAAGTGGCACTTCAAATGATGGCAATACGGCCAGAGCATTTTTCAATAACCCGAAAATAGCAGCCGAAATTACAGGAATCAATGAAAATGTTATAGTCCGGTGTGCAACATTGCTGCAATGTATGGCATCTGGTTATAAGATCAACGCAAACAAATTTGGAGAATTTGCACTTGACACTGCCAAGAACTTATTAAGTTGTATCCCTGGTACTATCTTCCACCCTCAATACACAAAATTTTGGTTCATGCTCAAGATGTAATAAATTATGCACTTTTGCCAATCGGGGAGTTATCTGAAGAAGCTGCAGAATCAAAAAATAAGGACATTAAAATGTTCAGAAGGCAGCACACTCGGAAGATGTCCCGCATTGCTACAAATACGGACTTGATAAATAGTTTGCTTCTGAGCTCAGATCCATTTCTTACTGACCAAAGAAAACTCCCATGCACAAAAAAGTCAGTTTTATTAAAATCAGCATTTGAAATTTAAGATGGGACAAATTTATTCGATTAAATTTATACGTCATACAAATAATTATATGTGCAACACGTTTTTTTTTAATTACAAAAGTACAATAACTGATATCGAAATTTTGGGTACTTAACTTTATTTGCAGAACAATTTGTCGATATAAAATTAAAAAATGGTAACAAATTTCAATTACATGTAATAAGGAACTTAAATTAAAAGTAATCTTCGTAGTAAATATATATATGTGCATATTCAATTTTTTGTTTGTTAGTATTATTAATGATAATGTACAGATAACTTTAATAATCAATATTGCTACCCTTATTTAGTATTACAGAATTAAGACGGGATGGCATGGAATCGACTAGGGATATAAGGGTGGATGGATCAATTTTCGCCCATTCTTGCTCTATTGCCACTTTAAGATGCCTTGCTGTCTCAAACTGTCTTCCATTCTTAAAGACTTTGGCAGACAGGATACCCCAGAGGTCCTCTATGGGATTCAGGTCCGGACTCAAGACTGGCCATTTCAATACAGGTGTTTTTCGATCAGTAAAGAAGCTTTTGGTCACCCGAGCTGCGTGTATTGACGCATTGTCCTGTTGGAATGTCCAGTCATCACCATACAAATTCCCACCAAACTCTATCAACTCACTCTCCAGAAGATCCACATACATTTCGGCATTCATTCGGGTAGAGACGAAGCATATAGGTGACTTTCCTCTGAAGCAGAACGCAGCCCATATCATCACAGTGCCACCTCCAAAACCTCGCTTGAAACAGGATCGCCTATCCTGTCGCATATCTCGCCAATATTTTTTGCAACTGTCTGGACCATCCAAATTAAACTTCTTTTCATCACTAAAAATTACATTATGCCACTCATCGCTCCAAAAACGGTACTTATCTGCAAACTCCAAACGAGCCTTCATGTGCCTCTGCAAAAGCTTTGGTTTAGGCACCATAGAGGTATACTTAAGTAGCTTATTTTCGAGTATAATTTGGACTATTCGATTCTTCGTTATTTCCAGACCCATATGCTCCTTAATTTGTCCGCTACTCATAGAATAAACCACAGCAAGTCGCTGAATCTGCCGTTTGCACCGCGTATCGATGTTGGTCTTACGACCACTTCGTCGATTCGTACCATATTTAGCTGGGTTTTTTATATAATTGGAAATGCAGTTCCTATGGCGTTTAAGAGTTTTTGCGATATCTGTGATTTTTGCACCGCTTTTATGCATTCCTTGTATAATCCCTTGTTCATGGTCAGACAAACTAGTTCCACGAGGCATTTTACCTAACCAATTACAAAATATTCCAATCTAAAGCACAATTATAACAATTACATACTTACATTAAGTAAGTCAAACAAATGTTTGCAACTTAACTTCTTGAAAGGCACTTATCAGCAAAAACGATCGGTTAGCACTGATGTGCACATATAATTATTTACTATGCAGCATCGAAAGCTCGCGCACATTTTTAATGTAACGGTACAACGAATGAAACGACAAAGCAAAAATTTTGGTCGAATAACAACAACAACATATCACCAAAGCTTTGCTCATTCACAGAAACGGGACAATTTTACTTATATGACTAAAACACAAAAAACTGTAAATGCACATATAATTATTTGTATGAGGTATTAATATGTTATTATCCATTTCTAATTTTTTTTTTTTATTTATTATTTTTGTTATTTTCATATAATAATTTATTATTTTTGTTATTTTCATATAATAGTAGAATTACATAATAGAATTACACCAAATTACTTACTGCATGTGGGCGTACTGAGAATGAACCACGCCCCTTTCCACAAAATTTTAATTTTATTCTAATAGGTTAGGTTCTCCCGGACGGCCCTCTACGGGGGCCAAAAAGGCCCTTAGTGATCCGGATCTTTGTATGGACCTTACGAGGGTGCTTCTGAGGTTCCGAAGTCCCCCAGAATCGAGGTGTTTTTCGCAAAAGCAAGCAGTTTCCCTGGCGACCTCTTGGAGGCATCTTCCAGTGATGCCAGCATTGGTGCGCCCAGGTACATTCTCCTTGCCCTTAAGAGAGCCGGACACCGGCAGATGAGATGCTCCAGGGTTTCGACAGCCCCGGGCTCATTGCATTTCCTGCAGATGTCACTGTTAGTGATGTTCAGCCTGGTTGCATGCGACGCAGCCAGGCAGTGGCCTGTTAGTATGCCCACTAGTAGTCTGCAATCCTTCCGTGGAAGATGCAGCAGATAGTGGCTGAGATTATCATTGCGTTTCTTGCACATGATTTTCGAGATACTGCAGGTGGTGGTGTTCTTTCACCTGCTGTCTGTCCTCATTTTGGCCTGCTTCTCCAGGTCGCTTTGTAGCGTCCTTAGGGAGACCGGCACGCTTTCTGTCATATCGTTTGCCAGCCCGACGCCTTCCTTAGCCAGAACGTCCGCCTCTTCGTTTCCTTCGATGCCCTGGTGACTGGGAACCCAATAGATCGGCACTGACTTAGTCGTGCTTAGTGATTCTAGTGCTTCCCTGCTTGCCAGGACACTTCTAGAACTGACCTCGGACGACTGCATAGATTTTATCGCTGCTTGGCTGTCAACGAATATGTTAACAGTATTGTGCGGTCGCTCTGTGAGCTGAGCGACCTCTGCTGCCTTCTTGATGGCGAAGACTTCCGCCTGGAATATGCGACATCGGTCAGGTAGCTTATACGACGCCCTTATTTCAGGGTTCGTACAGTATAGGCCTGCCCCTACTCTTTCATTCATCTTGGAGCCGTCAGTGTATATGTTGAGGTGTTGAGTCTGGTCCCGTCCCGCTTTCCAGTCTTCGGGTCCCATGAAGAGGTTTGTTTTTACTTCAAGGCACGTTTGGGGGATCATATAGTCGGTTGAACTAATCATGTCCATTCCAATTGAACTATACCCGAATCTTTGGGGAGACATGTTCCCCGACGCAATCAAGCGCTGTGCTGCCTTGCCTGCAGTCAGCCTTGCGTAGATGTCAAGGGGGTCGATTCCGAGTATAGTTTCGAGTGCTTTGGTTAGCGTTGACCTCAGCGCTCCTGTTATACAGAGCAGAGCTTTTCACTGGGTTCGTTCCATTAGCTTGTGATATGTCTTCTTTTCAGTAGCTTGCCACCACACTAGGACTCCATACAGCAGAGTTGGTCGCACCACCGAGATGTAGATCCAATGCATCAGAGCGGGCGACAGGCCCCATGTGCTACTAGCATCTTCTTGGATGCATAAAGTGCAGTGGTGGCCTTTTTCACCCGCTCTACTACATTGGGTCTCCATGCCAGCTTGCTGTCAATTACTATGCCGAGGTATTTGACATGTGCTTTAGAGGTTAGCCTTGTTTGATTGACTTTCGAGGGGATCCATGCTGGTACCTTGTATCTCTTGGTGAAGAGGATGAGGTACGTTTTGTCCGCGTTGATACTGAGTTCTACTCCATCTGCCCACTCACATATCTCCCTGAGTGTTCGTTCCATTATGGAGCTGAGAGTCGTCGGACATACACCCGTGATAAGTACGCTTATGTCGTCCGCGTAAGCTGTTATTTTTGGGGCTTTCCTTTCGAATCTCTTGATGAGGTTGTCGACCACCAGGTTCCACATGAGGGGTGATAGGACTCCACCCTGGGGTATGCCCCTGTGTGCACCTCTGACCATGGAGGCGGTGCCCCACTCTGATTGCACCCGTCTACAACCTAGAAGGTTCTTTATCCAGAGGTTGATTGACGGGTGGGTGCTGGTAGCTTCTAGGCAGTCCATTATTGCTTCTGTAGCGACGTTATTGAATGCTCCAGATATGTCTACGAATACTCCAAGTGCATATTTCTTAGTGTTGAGGGCTTTCTCGACGGTAGCTACTAGCGAGTGCAGTGCTGTTTCCACCGATTTTCCCTTGGTGTAGGCGTGTTGGTTGGTTGACATTAGTCCGCTTACTTTGGCTCTAATATGTAGATCCAGCAGCTTTTCTAATATTTTTAGTAAGAAAGAGGTTAGGCTTATCGGTCTGTAATCCTTGGAACTCACATGGCTGCACTTTCCTGCTTTTGGGAGGAAGACAACTCTAGAGGTTCCCCATTGGATCGGGATATAGCGTGTTCTTAGGCATGCTGCGTATATCGCGAGAAGCCATGGGGCCTCACCTCTTTGGTCACTTGCAGCATGGCTGGGAATATTCCGTCCAGTCCAGGTGCCTTTATGCCCGTGCAGGAATCTATAGCCCATTGGATTTTCTTTGGGGCTATCAGATCTGTTGGGGGTGTTTGTTCCTCAGTTGCTAGGTCCTGATGCGTTTCGGCATCGGTGACCTCGGTGCATCCTGGGAAGTGGGCCTCCATTAGTGCCGTTAGGGCTTCTTTGCTGCCCTCCGACCACTGTCCGTTGTCTAGTTTGAGTTGGCTTTGTACTGTGGGTTGCTTTGACAGCAGCTTCCTCAGCCTAGCCGTTTCAGACACTTTCTCAATGCTGGAGCAGAAGTTTCTCCATGAGCTACGCCGTGCCTTACGTATCTCCTTCTTGTATTCCCTTAGTAGGGTCTTGTATTCCTCATTGATGTTTTCGTCGTTCGCTAGTTTTGCGAGCTTGAAAAATTCCATGAGGTTGTTTCATTGCAGAGAGAGGTCTCGATTCCACCAGAGTGGTTTGGACTTCTTCCTTGTTCTAGATGGTGGGCATGCTGTGTGGTATGCCTCTAGCAGTTCCGTAGATAGGGTCTCTAAGGACTTCTCTATATCCTCCGCGGATTTCACTGAGCCCGGGCTCGCGAGTTTCGAGTTGACTGTCTTTCTAAACTTCTCCCAGTTTGTGTTCCGGGTGTTTCTATAGACTATCACTTTCGGAGTGTATTCAAATTCGCACTTGAATTGAATGTACCTGTGGTCTGAGAAGGAAGGTCTTTCGGGGTCCATCCATCCAGATATGTTGGTACTCTTTCCCGTTGCGAGAGTTAGATCTAGCACGTTTGACGAGGTGGGACCCACGTAGGTGTATTCCTCCCCCACGTTTGCTACATCTATGTTATTTGTTAGTATAAAGTCTAGGAGTGACTCACCTCGGTCGTTAATATCAGGACTTCCCCACACACTATGGTGGGCATTAGCATCTGTGCCAACGATCAGTTGGTAGTCTTTGGAGTCGGCTTCTTCCACCAGACTCCTTAGTTCTTCTGGCGGTGCGGACCTGTCGTGCGCCATGTAGCAGGAGGCTACCAGAAGGCGCTTCTCCTCACTTTCCAGCATAACTACTGTCAGGTCGTCTGTACTGTAATGAGACATAAGGTAAGCGTGGATTCCTATCCGTACTAGTACGGCAGTTCTATTCCTGCTTACCGGTGTTGAGTAGAGTGTGTTGTAATTTGAGAGCTTTAGCCCGGCCACCGAATTGCCTGATGCAATCCAGGGCTCCTGGACCAAAGCTATGTCAGCGGGCCCTTGCTCCATGGCAGTGTGGAGCTCCGCTGATGCTGTCTTGCTCTTATGCAAGTTGAGCTGCAGCACACTCAGTTTCATGAGCAGCTGGCTCCCCTGCATACGACGGGTTGACTACTACGGTCAGGTCACCGTCCTCTTCTTCGAGCGTGTCGTCCAACGCCATACCCTGGGCGGCCTCTATGATGGTATCCAGACCGAGGTCCTTCTCCACTTCGCCTGCCTGCAGGGTGTGTGCGTCCTTGTCGCTGGGCTGACGCTTTTTGAGGCGCAGGTACACGCTCCCCATACCCCACGCCATTTTCCCGTACTTGGGGTAAAGTTGATCCTCCGCTGCTTTGTTGATCTGGAGGATCACATGCTGGCCCCCCTCGTTGGGTAATGGGTTACCAGCATGCAATACCTTCCAGTCAGCGGTCGGTATCTCAGGGTTTTGTCGCTGAAGGAGCTTCAGCACGCGGTCCCCTTGGATTGCGATGGGGAAGAGCACCTTCGCCTTTGGTATGGACGGGATTAGCTCCCTGTCCACCACCTCCAGCTTGGCCCCCTCCCACATCGCTTCCAGTTGGCAGACCGTTTGCGTCAGCCACTTCAGCGTCGGGTCGTCCTTACATTTCAGGATTTTGACCCCATTCAGCCACCCAGCACCATCGAAGGTGGGCATGGGAGCTGTTGGGTTCTCATCCATCCTTGTAAACAGGGATTCTACCAGCCGCGCGTGGACCATTTTCCACTGCGCCGCTGCTATCTTCCCATTCTCATCACGTCTGTCGATGAGTGCTTCAATCAGGTGTCTCTTGGACACATCGCTGATTTTCTCGCCAGACCGCTGCTTTGCCGGTTTTGGTGGAGGTTCCGCTCTCTTGGGTCCACGCTGCCGCTTGCTCGCCGGAGTGACGGCACTGTCGGTCGAGCGCTGCCTTTTGGTAGCCAGCAACTCTTCCACCTTGTTGGCGTGCTGGCTCGTCGATGCCTTCATCTGTGGCACCAGCGCGTAGTACTTACGGCCCTCCTCTACCTTCAGCTCGGCCCAAGCTAGCTTGGATTTCTCCTCCTGGGAAACATCCGCCTTGCCTTGGAGCCTGCCTACTATCTTGAGGGCCGCCTTATATTGGGCTTTGGCCTTCATCCCCTCCCTCGAACGCTTCGGCCCTTCCCTGCGCAGGGAGCTGGTACCTGGTTCAGACAAGCGTAGAAGGCTTTCCTCCTCTGTTTTGCTGATGGACAGCACGCTCTCCAGGTCCGAGTCTGCCTCGACGACGGCAACTGCGCGGCTCATCCTACAGCGGGGGGTTGTGGCAGTAGTGTTGCAACTGACGTGACCTGCTCCCGTCACGTCCGAGGTGTGGCCACTGGCGACACGCAGAGAGGATTGCTCCTCCCCGTGCCCGCCGGTGGTAGCGGCCACGCTTCCCACCGACGTTTGGGTTGACATCCCAACCCGTGCTTCATCCTTCTTAGCTTCCATGTCCGGCCCGAAGGTCCATACGTGGTTGATGTTTTTCGGGGAGACCACCCCCTAGCGTTTTAGGCCTACCCGCCAGGCACCTCTAGCCATGGCCCTGACCCCGCTCCCCCGACTCGAGGTCGAGAAGACGCTGGGCCATTGCCTTAGCTAGACACTGCATTGCCTCGGACGGAGCAAGCGACTATGCATTACCCTTGTCAGGGATAATGCAGTGCCCATTGCCCAGCCGGCACCCTCGTGGAGGGTTCAGCTAGAGGATTTTCGCCAACCTTTAATCTAATAATTATAAAATGAAAGTTTCAAACCGAAAATCTACCACTTTATTTATTTTGGTCTATTTTTTTTGTTAGCTATATGATATAGTGGTCCGATCCGCCTGATTTTTATACATGATCTTACTATAAATTTACAAAAATTTTGTGGTAAGTTTCAAGCCTCTACCTCAAGTATTTTATACGAAATAGTATTTTTGGCCGCTCTCCCCATACAACAGGAACCAGTGCACTATGGGGAAAATTTCCATTTTTCGGGTATTTAGTCTTTTTCTCCAAGTATTAAAATTAGTAATTTTTTTATGTTAACATCTTCAGAAAATTTCAAACTTTAAAGTTCAATGCCAAAAATGTTATATAACAGACCAATGTTATGCCTACCCGCTGTTAAAGTCAGCTGTTCTGTAGAAAATTATGTGCTGTAAGATTGCAATATTTTTGATGCCTATTTTCAAATTGCTCGTATTCAAACGCGACACATTATTTTTGTGAAATTTAAAAAGGATATCAATCATACGAGTGTGTACTATATGTTGGTTGTACTAAAACTTTGTACTTGTCCGTGTTTTATTAATATAGTGTAAAAGTAGTAAGTGTTCTCAAAGGTCATTTCTTGGAAATAAATTTCAAGTTCGTAGAGGCCTAGAAAACGACCTTTAAGTTTCTTAAGTGTACGTCTTAGCTCATGTCGTAGCGCCATTAATTGTGATTTAAATGCAGTTTGTCTCAATGTGCACTTTTCCGCACTATCTGCGCAAATTAATTGTTTGTAGGTGACTTCCAGTTTTCAAACGCGGAGCTGTTTCATGTATGTCGCAAGGAAAAAGGGAACTACAACCAGGAAAATGCAATTCTTGATTTTTTTAAGATGAGATTAAATAAAAATGTTAATGTTTTAAAATATGTATCATATTTAAACAGCAAAAGTCCATTTTATATGGACGTGTTCTTAGGCATGCTGCGTATATCGCGAGAAGCCATGGGGCCTCACCTCTTTGGTCACTTGCAGCATGGCTGGGAATATTCCGTCCAGTCCAGGTGCCTTTATGCCCGTGCAGGAATCTATAGCCCATTGGATTTTCTTTGGGGCTATCAGATCTGTTGGGGGTGTTTGTTCCTCAGTTGCTAGGTCCTGATGCGTTTCGGCATCGGTGACCTCGGTGCATCCTGGGAAGTGGGCCTCCATTAGTGCCGTTAGGGCTTCTTTGCTGCCCTCCGACCACTGTCCGTTGTCTAGTTTGAGTTGGCTTTGTACTGTGGGTTGCTTTGACAGCAGCTTCCTCAGCCTAGCCGTTTCAGACACTTTCTCAATGCTGGAGCAGAAGTTTCTCCATGAGCTACGCCGTGCCTTACGTATCTCCTTCTTGTATTCCCTTAGTAGGGTCTTGTATTCCTCATTGATGTTTTCGTCGTTCGCTAGTTTTGCGAGCTTGAAAAATTCCATGAGGTTGTTTCATTGCAGAGAGAGGTCTCGATTCCACCAGAGTGGTTTGGACTTCTTCCTTGTTCTAGATGGTGGGCATGCTGTGTGGTATGCCTCTAGCAGTTCCGTAGATAGGGTCTCTAAGGACTTCTCTATATCCTCCGCGGATTTCACTGAGCCCGGGCTCGCGAGTTTCGAGTTGACTGTCTTTCTAAACTTCTCCCAGTTTGTGTTCCGGGTGTTTCTATAGACTATCACTTTCGGAGTGTATTCAAATTCGCACTTGAATTGAATGTACCTGTGGTCTGAGAAGGAAGGTCTTTCGGGGTCCATCCATCCAGATATGTTGGTACTCTTTCCCGTTGCGAGAGTTAGATCTAGCACGTTTGACGAGGTGGGACCCACGTAGGTGTATTCCTCCCCCACGTTTGCTACATCTATGTTATTTGTTAGTATAAAGTCTAGGAGTGACTCACCTCGGTCGTTAATATCAGGACTTCCCCACACACTATGGTGGGCATTAGCATCTGTGCCAACGATCAGTTGGTAGTCTTTGGAGTCGGCTTCTTCCACCAGACTCCTTAGTTCTTCTGGCGGTGCGGACCTGTCGTGCGCCATGTAGCAGGAGGCTACCAGAAGGCGCTTCTCCTCACTTTCCAGCATAACTACTGTCAGGTCGTCTGTACTGTAATGAGACATAAGGTAAGCGTGGATTCCTATCCGTACTAGTACGGCAGTTCTATTCCTGCTTACCGGTGTTGAGTAGAGTGTGTTGTAATTTGGGAGCTTTAGCCCGGCCACCGAATTGCCTGATGCAATCCAGGGCTCCTGGACCAAAGCTATGTCAGCGGGCCCTTGCTCCATGGCAGTGTGGAGCTCCGCTGATGCTGTCTTGCTCTTATGCAAGTTGAGCTGCAGCACACTCAGTTTCATGAGCAGCTGGCTCCCCTGCATACGACGGGTTGACTACTACGGTCAGGTCACCGTCCTCTTCTTCGAGCGTGTCGTCCAACGCCATACCCTGGGCGGCCTCTATGATGGTATCCAGACCGAGGTCCTTCTCCACTTCGCCTGCCTGCAGGGTGTGTGCGTCCTTGTCGCTGGGCTGACGCTTTTTGAGGCGCAGGTACACGCTCCCCATACCCCACGCCATTTTCCCGTACTTGGGGTAAAGTTGATCCTCCGCTGCTTTGTTGATCTGGAGGATCACATGCTGGCCCCCCTCGTTGGGTAATGGGTTACCAGCATGCAATACCTTCCAGTCAGCGGTCGGTATCTCAGGGTTTTGTCGCTGAAGGAGCTTCAGCACGCGGTCCCCTTGGATTGCGATGGGGAAGAGCACCTTCGCCTTTGGTATGGACGGGATTAGCTCCCTGTCCACCACCTCCAGCTTGGCCCCCTCCCACATCGCTTCCAGTTGGCAGACCGTTTGCGTCAGCCACTTCAGCGTCGGGTCGTCCTTAGATTTCAGGATTTTGACCCCATTCAGCCACCCAGCACCATCGAAGGTGGGCATGGGAGCTGTTGGGTTCTCATCCATCCTTGTAAACAGGGATTCTACCAGCCGCGCGTGGACCATTTTCCACTGCGCCGCTGTTATCTTCCCATTCTCATCACGTCTGTCGATGAGTGCTTCAATCAGGTGTCTCTTGGACACATCGCTGATTTTCTCGCCAGACCGCTGCTTTGCCGGTTTTGGTGGAGGTTCCGCTCTCTTGGGTCCACGCTGCCGCTTGCTCGCCGGAGTGACGGCACTGTCGGTCGAGCGCTGCCTTTTGGTAGCCAGCAACTCTTCCACCTTGTTGGCGTGCTGGCTCGTCGATGCCTTCATCTGTGGCACCAGCGCGTAGTACTTACGGCCCTCCTCTACCTTCAGCTCGGCCCAAGCTAGCTTGGATTTCTCCTCCTGGGAAACATCCGCCTTGCCTTGGAGCCTGCCTACTATCTTGAGGGCCGCCTTATATTGGGCTTTGGCCTTCATCCCCTCCCTCGAACGCTTCGGCCCTTCCCTGCGCAGGGAGCTGGTACCTGGTTCAGACAAGCGTAGAAGGCTTTCCTCCTCTGTTTTGCTGATGGACAGCACGCTCTCCAGGTCCGAGTCTGCCTCGACGACGGCAACTGCGCGGCTCATCCTACAGCGGGGGGTTGTGGCAGTAGTGTTGCAACTGACGTGACCTGCTCCCGTCACGTCCGAGGTGTGGCCACTGGCGACACGCAGAGAGGATTGCTCCTCCCCGTGCCCGCCGGTGGTAGCGGCCACGCTTCCCACCGACGTTTGGGTTGACATCCCAACCCGTGCTTCATCCTTCTTAGCTTCCATGTCCGGCCCGAAGGTCCATACGTGGTTGATGTTTTTCGGGGAGACCACCCCCTAGCGTTTTAGGCCTACCCGCCAGGCACCTCTAGCCATGGCCCTGACCCCGCTCCCCCGACTCGAGGTCGAGAAGACGCTGGGCCATTGCCTTAGCTAGACACTGCATTGCCTCGGACGGAGCAAGCGACTATGCATTACCCTTATCAGGGATAATGCAGTGCCCATTGCCCAGCCGGCACCCTCGTGGAGGGTTCAGCTAGAGGATTTTCGCCAACCTTTAATCTAATAATTATAAAATGAAAGTTTCAAACCGAAAATCTACCACTTTATTTATTTTGGTCTATTTTTTTTGTTAGCTATATGATATAGTGGTCCGATCCGCCTGATTTTTATACATGATCTTACTATAAATTTACAAAAATTTTGTGGTAAGTTTCAAGCCTCTACCTCAAGTATTTTATACGAAATAGTATTTTTGGCCGCTCTCCCCATACAACAGGAACCAGTGCACTATGGGGAAAATTTCCATTTTTCGGGTATTTAGTCTTTTTCTCCAAGTATTAAAATTAGTAATTTTTTTATGTTAACATCTTCAGAAAATTTCAAACTTTAAAGTTCAATGCCAAAAATGTTATATAACAGACCAATGTTATGCCTACCCGCTGTTAAAGTCAGCTGTTCTGTAGAAAATTATGTGCTGTAAGATTGCAATATTTTTGATGCCTATTTTCAAATTGCTCGTATTCAAACGCGACACATTATTTTTGTGAAATTTAAAAAGGATATCAATCATACGAGTGTGTACTATATGTTGGTTGTACTAAAACTTTGTACTTGTCCGTGTTTTATTAATATAGTGTAAAAGTAGTAAGTGTTCTCAAAGGTCATTTCTTGGAAATAAATTTCAAGTTCGTAGAGGCCTAGAAAACGACCTTTAAGTTTCTTAAGTGTACGTCTTAGCTCATGTCGTAGCGCCATTAATTGTGATTTAAATGCAGTTTGTCTCAATGTGCACTTTTCCGCACTATCTGCGCAAATTAATTGTTTGTAGGTGACTTCCAGTTTTCAAACGCGGAGCTGTTTCATGTATGTCGCAAGGAAAAAGGGAACTACAACCAGGAAAATGCAATTCTTGATTTTTTTAAGATGAGATTAAATAAAAATGTTAATGTTTTAAAATATGTATCATATTTAAACAGCAAAAGTCCATTTTTTTTTTCCAAAATGTGAAAAAATACAACCAGAACAAACATTATTTTGGAAAAAGCATTAAATTGGTGAATGAACAGAACAAAATTATACATAAGCGATTAAAATAGGAAGAATAATCGAAATATTGGACGTCCAAAGTTGGCTTACAGATTGAAAGGTGAAGAAGCACAAAAAAACAAGTAGCAGCTCTATCAAAAGCTCGAGAGGGCAACGTCTATTTGTTGATTTCCCTGCCTGTTGATGTTTTAAACCTCTTATGATGTGAAATTGAAGGACAAAATCAAACTTTTTATGATTTTGATGAAAAATTTGACGTTATATTTTTTATGTGTGATGAAGATGTTGAAAATGAAGAAAATGTCTGTTAATTTAATTTATTATTTCTTTAGCTCCTGAGTTTGATCAAAATTATGGTTTTCCAAAAGTACAACTTTATTTTTATGTATAAAAGATAACTATGGTTAATAAATATTAGTACTAAATTCAATTTCTTAATATAATACAAAAAAAAAATATATTTTTTTTTTATGGGTGGGCGGTGACACGCCCACTTTTCCAAAAACTGTTTCTAAGCGCTTACATAATAATAGCAAAAAAAACCGCATCGAAAAATCTTGCTTTGTTTAGGAGTTATTAATTAATACCCGAAAAATTGGAATTTTACCCATAGTGCAGTGTGGGTAGGGTTGTGGGTAGGTAATGTGTACGGATGGGGTGTGTTTGAGCTACTTAAATGAGGCGGCACCACAAGCGCATCGTCAGTGTTGCTACTTCGCGAACACCCGACCCCATAAAGTATATATATTCTTGATCAGCATCAATAGCCGAGTCGATATAGCCATGTTTGTCCGTCTGTCCGTCCGTCCGTCTTCATTTGCGCATATATCTCAGAGACTATTAAAGCTAGAGCAACCAAGTTTTGTATCCAGTCTCCTGTGTGATCACACTACTCCAAATGTATTTAAAAATTTCGCCCCGCCCCCTTCCGCCCACACAAAGGACGAAAGTCTGTGGCGTACACAATTTTGAAGATACAAGAATACTAAATACGCAGAATCATAGAAGACTATAAGAGCTAGAGCAACCAAACTTTCTATCCAAGCTCCTGTGATACCGAACCAGCACGAGTTTGTTTTAAAATTTTGCCACGCCCCCTTCCGCCCCCACAAAAGACGAAAATCTGTGGAATCCACAATTTTTAAGATAAATGAAAACCAAAAACACAGAATCATGGAAAATAACCATATCTACCAGAATGCCGAATCTGGATCAGGTCGGATCAATATTGTGGCCAGAAGAAACAAATTAAATTTCATTGGCTATGCCTGCCAAGCGCTGATTCATGCCTTCTCTCTCTCTCTGTCCTGAACACTTGTACGTCTCAAATATATAGTTATACATGTAGAAATGTAGAAGCAGTATACAAATCATATGCAAACAAAATTGGAAACATGTATAAATATTCCTAAAATGGTTTGACTTCATTTTTTGAAATATTATTTTTTGCCCAAAATTTAATTTGTCCCTTTTGCGAACACATAATAAATTGCATAAATCGTAAGCTCATATATAGTGACTGAGTACCGGGTATAAAGTAGAGCCGCGGCCTTTGCCGCGGCTCACAACGTTTCCCCTCGTTTGGTTTTAGATAGACACATTAATTAGACGTCGTTTAAGGTAGAGCTTATAAAAATATTAAAATAAACGGCTAAGGTATAACCGTTTGACCAAACTTTCATTTTTCAACAACGGAAAAAAAAGTTAAATTTTGTCGAGTAGTGTTATTTGGCAGTTTTGCCAGTGGTGAGGTTTTCATGACCGCCAGTGTATTTAGTTTGGTGAGTAGCATGTCGTGGTCTACTATGTCAAAAGCTTTACTAAAATCAAGTTGCGTCAATAATGTTACCTCACTATTGTCCATTTTTTACCTAATATCATCGACTACTTGTACAATTGCCGGTGTGCAACTACGGTTAGTCGTAAAGCCAGACTGGTGATGGACAAGAAGCTTATTGGCATTTAGAACATTTTTAATTTGTATGGAAATTAGATGCTCGAAAATTTTTGACAGATATGGCAATATGGAAGTCTGCGTTGGACTTAGCAGTCAGAACTTTTGCAATTTTCTATTCAATAGGGAATATAGAGGTGGTAATGGCAGTATTAAAAATATGCGTTATGTGGTGTTTTGTAAGCCCTTGCAGCCTGACCTCTTTTGCTTAAATTAGTAAAAGAACATTTCCACTAGCATATTTTGAAAGGGCATATGCCTGCTGTCTCTGACCTATTACACCCTTAGACGCGTAAGGCAATGCGGGATGTCCAGGTGGGTTGGTGCGTAAACACTTTTTTAAACAAAAACGAGAGGGAACGTTGTGAGCCGCGGCAAAGGCCGCGGCTCTACCTTATACCCGGTACTCAGTCAGTATATACATACATACATTTATGAGCCTACGATTTATGAAATTTATTATATGTTCTCAAAACGGACGAAAATAATATTTAAATTAAAAAAATGAATTTTTTGGAATTTTTAAACATGTTGTCATTTTTGTTTACATATGCTTTGTATATCTGCGCCTACATTTCTACATGACATGTATAACTACATATTTGAGACGTACAAGTGTTTACGACAGAGAGAGAGAGGGCATGAGTCAGCGCTGGGCAGGCGTTGCGTAGCCACTGAAATTTAATTTGTTTCTTCTGGCCATAATATTGATCCGATCTGATCCAGATTCGGTAATCTGGTAGATATGGTAATTTTTCATGATTCTGCGTTTTTGGTTTTCATTTATCTTAAAAATTGTGGATTCCACAGATTTTCGTCTTTTGTGGGGGCGGAAGGGGGCGTGGCAAAATTTTAAAACAAACTTGTGCTGGTTCGGTATCACAGGAGCTTGGATAGAAAGTTTGGTTGCTCTAGCTCTTATAGTCTCTGAGAACTAGGCGCTCATTTATACGAATAAGCAAAGCAGATGGGGTCGCGTGTGAGAGAGAGCGAGAGGGAATGATAACTTTCGAAATGGTTTTCTTCATTGTAGCTATAATAATGATTCGATCTGATCCAGATTCAACACCCTGATAGAAATGGGCATTCTCTATGACTCTGCGTTTTTAGTTTTCTCGTATCTTCAACATTGTGTACGCCACAGACTTTCGTCCTTTGTGTGGGCGGAAGGGGGCGGGGCGAAATTTTTAAATACATTTGGAGTAGTGTGATCACACAGGAGACTGGATACAAAACTTGGTTGCTCTAGCTTTAATAGTCTCTGAGATATAGGCGCAAATGAAGACGGACGGACGGACAGACGGACGGACAGACAGACATGGCTATATCGACTCGGCTGTTGATGCTGATCAAGAATATATATACTTTATGGGGTCGGAAACGCTTCCTTCTGGGCGTTACACACAACCGTTATCCCCACAAATCTAATATACCCCTATACTCTTCGAGTACCGGGTATAATTAAAGCAAGTGCTTCCTCTTAGCCAATCAGAATGCTTTTTTTTTAATTTAGGTGGTATTTAGATGGAATCTTCATTTTTTCCATCTCAGATAAATTCAGGCGAAATATACGGCTCTTTTCATTGAAATACTAATTAATTTCGTCGCACACTTACATCGATATGCGATCTAATATAATTCCGCCAGTCTGCAAGCAGACAGATATAGGTTATGTTCTAAAAAATTGTTTACCTTTTGGGAGAAGTGGGCAAAATGGGGAAATAAACTTAACTGTTCTGAATTTACAAAGGCTTACTCTACAACATGTATTTAGTCACGTCAAGTGACTTAAAAGTCTTCCCAAAGATAACGTTTCGTGCAAAAAAAATTATGTTTGGGACGTCTCTTTCTTTACACATACTACAGACTACACAAACAATACCAACAAAACAGATCTGATTGGATTTATGATTGGATTGAATCAGCTGTTTTAACAGTGGTCCTAGTGGTTACATAGCACCAGATAGTTAATTTAAAACTGAATTTATATAAGAAAAAGAGTCAATTTGACCTATAGCGCAATGGGGATGGCACTACCACCTTGTCTATGGATACATGTCAATACATTTCTAAATATTACATTTAAGTATTATACCGACAAAGGCACTACTTGTTCCAAAAACAATAAATTCGCAAATACGTTTTTTGTGCGTTGCGCCTTTGTTACACTCACATGAACATGGTATACTTAATAGCCGGCGTCCCCAAAATGTATGCAACAAACATTTCATGCAAATACGTATGTATTCGCGATTAAAAGTTAATGGGTGGTTTATGGAGATGAAAATGACTTTACCACCTATTCGCTTACCTTCTTAAGGACTGCTATTTATTTCGTTTGTGTGGAACGTAACTAAAATGGTGTGACCAAGAACCTATAACGTGCTTGGTCACACTCATGATTCAGCTGTGTTGTGTAAATAGCGCCAATTTTGAAAATTCAACTGAAATTAAAAAAATAATAAAAAAATCTCTGATGATGAAGTGATTGTGTTGGTGGCGGCATATATTGTTTCCAAAAAATATAAAGAAGTACAGCGCGGACGGAGGCGTAAAAAGTCTAAATTATCAAAATGCTTATTTTTTGTGATCCGCCAAGGACATGGTCTAACCTTAACTGCTTTTATTAAAGCAATCTTCTCCTCATGTCGAAAATTTGCAGCTCTCATTTTGGTTTTGCGCACAGTATTTTCAGCATTTTACTTCAGTAATAATATGTAGATACATATATTTATATACCTGGCCTGAATGGCAGCTGTTCTCTCAGTCCACAATCGTGTCCATATGCCAACTATTGATAAGAATTTGGCCCGATAAGAACGAATTTGATAAGAACGAAAAATTCCTGGCCCCGGTTTTTATACCCGGTACCCGGTATAGGGGTATATTAGATTTGTGGTGATAACGGTTGTGTGTTACGCCCAGAAGGAAGCGTTTCCGACCCCATAAAGTATATATATTCTTGATCAGCATCAATAGCCGAGTCGATATAGCCATGTCTGTCTGTCCGTCCGTCGGTCCGTCTTCATTTGCGCCTAGATCTCAGAGACTATAAAAGCTAGAGCAACCAAACTTTCTATCCAAGCTCCTGTAATATCACTTCAATACAAGTGTATTTCAAAATTTCGCCCCGGCCCCGCAAAGGACGAAAGTCTGTGGCATACACAATTTTGAAGATACAAGAAAACTAAAAACGCAGAGTCATAGAGAATGACTATTTCTATCAGAGTGTTGAATCTGAATCCGATGGGATCATTATTATAGCTACAATGAAGAAAACCATTTCGAAAGTCATCGTTCCCTCTCGCTCTCTCTCACACGCGACCCTGTCTGATTTACCTATTCGTCCAAATGAGCGCCTAGTTCTCAGAGACTATAAGAGCTAGAGCAACCAAACTTTCTATCCAACCTCCTGTGATATCACTTCAGTACAAGTGTATTTCAAAATTTTGACACGCCCCCTTCCGCCCCCACAAAAGACGAAAATCTGTGGAATCCACAATTTTTAAGATAAATGAAAATGAATGCCGAATATGGATTAGGTCGGATCAATATTATGGACAGAAGAAACTAATTAAATTTCAGTGGCTACGCAACGCCCGCCAAGCGACCACTCATTCCCTCTCTCTCTGTCGCAAACACTTGTACGTCTCAAATATGTAGTTATACATGTCATGTAGAAATTTAGAAGCAGATGTAAAAATCATATCTTAACCAAAATGGAAACATGTACAAAAATTCAAAAAATGGTTTGACTTCTTTTTTTGAAATATTATTTTTTGCCCAAAATTTAATTCGTCCCTTTTGCGAACATTTAATAAATTGCATAAATCTTAAGCTCATATATGTATGTGCATATATACTGACTGAGTACCGGGTATAAAGTAGAGCCGCGTTTTCACTATTTTTGGTATTAAAAATCACTTAGAGTTCAAAGCACACGTCCCTTCATTAATACTACTGCATATAAAATGTCAGCACGATAAAAGGCATCGACCATAGTGATCAAAAGTTTTAGATGTGACGTAACTGCCAGATATGACAAGTCCGCCACCATACCTTACACGCCACGATACCTTACACTCCCCTACTAATTTATATGTACATTTATTCGCTAACGGAAAACCTTAACTGGCCAAACTAACTAAACAATAACAAAAAATAACAACATTAATTATGAAAAAAGAAAAAAACGGCGAGGTCAGCAGGTCAGGTCTATCGATGTTACCCGATGTTAATAAATCGTTAACAAACATCTGCGCCGCAAAGGTATTTCGATCCTCGAGAGAGGAGAGATGCACGAGGCGACATCTGCACTCATAGGACGGCAACGGAATGAAAAATTGCAAAGTCTGGAGTGCTAACTTCAAAAACTTCCTTTGCAACCTTTAAATACGGGCAATTTAAATAATCTCAGTGGGGCTCCAAACCACTGAAGCATACTCAAGGCGCGAGCGCACAAGGAATGTCAGCTTTAAGCTGATAGCCATCTATCGAATGTGAGATCTGAACATAGAATACGCACTTGGGTAGGAAACAAAGTAACATTTTCCAATGTTGAGAGGTAGCGAGTTAAGTCTGCACCAACGAGAAACTCTATCAGGGTCGCGCTGAATAAGAATACTATCGCCTATTGATTTGATAGAGCGGAAGATTTTAAGATCATTAGCGTAAAGAAAATTGTCAGAAGCTTGAATTTGAGACATATATCATTAATGAATATAACAAACAGCACTCGCCTGTGAAAGGCCAGAAGTAGCCAAGTATGGGACCGACTGCTTTCCATTTACCATAAATATACTCTCGCCGCTCAAGATATGATGCTAACCATTTGAGAAGGGAGGAATGAAATACTAAGAGCGATAAAGCTTGGTTACTAAAGTTACTACTAAAGTACACTTGGAAACTTTTTCAAAGGACTTAGCAAAGTCAGTATACACAACATCAACTTGGGAGTGCATTTCAAAAGCATGTGTGCAAAAACTAATAAAGGAGACCAGATTGGTTTATGTATGTCGATCTAACCGGCATAAAACCATACTGAGTTGGGCTTATATAAGACTTCAGGAGAAACGTGACCTTCTTAGCTCAGGAGGTTTTGAATCAACAGTTTTGAAACATTGGTGAGTTTGCCAATGGGTTTATGATTGGAAATGCCGTTGTTAGTACCTTTCTTAAATGGGCGTTGGTTATGAATAAGTCGACTATATTATCATTTACATGGGTTTTATTCGATATATATATATATTAGTTATGTTATATTGGCGGTTTAAGAGTTAAGTTACAACGTGTGATATGACAAGCGGGTGGTCTATACGTGGAAATATGCGTACGGTTGGTTTCAACAAGAATTTTCTACTAACCCAACTCCACGAAAGAAGTCGAGCAAAGAGGAATTGGAAGATCATGCAATGCGACATTCCAATGCAAAAACGGTACACATCGATGTATGCGTGTGGAGGTGCGGGTTTGGGCTATACGTGTGAGAGCGTTACAGTTAGATTTTTGGACACAACCAATAACAACACCTATGCGTGTAAAGGTTGGCCTTTTCAAGCGGGACAATACAATGATGAATAGGGAAATTTATATTATTAATCTATATTGACAACATAACTAAGCGGCTTATTTTTCAACAGGCGTAATTGTTGCTTTTTCCACTTTTCAATAGGCCGATCCGTTGGCAAAGAATTTGGGAAAAGAATTTAAAGAGGATCACAAAATGCAACACTGCAGCTGCGAAGCAGGAAAGTAGAAATGCCATCTTCGTCAGGTCTATTAGAATTGTCAAGATCGGCAATTGTTTCCAAAATGTCCGCTTCCGATACATCAGGGGCCCCAATATTGACTACCGAAGGGATGGGTGTTCAAGATAACAGAATCATGCCAAGCTGCCACCCGGCTCAAAATTGAAATGAAATGAAGGAAGAGCGCTCGGTGATCCTGTTGAATTTAAAATAACCAAACTCACGCTTATGCATGCTGCACATACCTAGACCAGTAAAAAGGCCACGGTAGCCTATAGGAGTCACGCACTCTTCTGGAAGCATTATTAGTTACAATCTAATGAGTGCTCTGCAGGAAAATACTATATGAAATGTCAACACTAGAATGCGATAGAACAAAACAGAATTAATCAAATAACTGAATCAATAGTGCGCAATTTCGAAAAAGCCTAAATATCGGCGTGTGGTAACGCTGCACAGAGGCTCAAACGGCTTATCTATCTTATATAAACTAGTTTACTGCCTTAATTTTTTAATCTATAAAATTTGTTTTGTTACTTATTTTTCAATTAATTTTTTTTTATTTTTCAAAATTAAACAGAAAAAATTATTCTGGTTAAAATTTGTTCTAATAACTAAAAAAAAAGAAAAACAAAATATAAAAAATATTGATCAAAATCAGATTCTGGTCGGATCGAGATCCTAAAAAAGACTTAACATATTTTAATTTTATACTAGTTTTAGTCAAGATAAGTCTAAAAGTTTTTAAATAAACTCTATGGAAGAATGCTAAAAACTGTAAGACTACAAAATATTTAAGTTTATGTTCCGCAGTGCTTTTTCGAGAAAAACACATAATAAGCATGCAAACTAATATTTATATTTTACTAAACGTACCTTTAACTAAATAGAAAACTGTTTATTTTAAAAATTTCAGTTTATTTGGGAAAAATACAGACTTTTTGCACTTGGCTTAAAATGTTCACAAAAATTTGGTTTTGCTCAAGCGTATGTGAACTTTGACAGCGTACAACCACTAACCATACAGTATATAGATGGGACAGTTCATACATGTAGGTGTCCGAAGCGAATAGAGAAGAATCAGCTCCCGTGAGAGTGTATGTGTGCACATGCATTCTCACGTACTTTGTGTGTTTGCAAGTGTTTATGAGCGCACAACTGAAATTTTTGCTCTCTCAACTTTGTTTTGATTTTTGCGCTCATGCCACCCTTCACTTTAGCATGTCTAAAATAAAAATAATTGTATATGTACATTGAATATCCTTTATATGCTAATTTAGTTTAATGTACTATTAACGAATATTATGAACGAACGTCAATAAAAAACACACACAAATAAATTTGTGGCTCAAGAAATCTGTGTCTCGACATTTCGGCAGCTCTGCACACTGCACAGTGGTCGCCCCCACAGGCAACAAAAAAAAAAATTTATGTTAAAAACATAGTGGATGTGGAACATCGAATGATGGAAACACTGCCAGAAAATTCTTTAGCAATCCTGGGTTATCCGTCGAAATAACAGGCATAAATGAAGACCTTATTGAACAGTGTGCAACAATATTGCAAGCACTCTGTTCAGGATACAAAATTAATGTGGAAAAATTTAAGACATTTGCAGTCCAAATAGCGACTGATATTTCATGGACTTATTCATGTTATCTTCCGCCCACTGTTCATAAAATTTTAATTCATTGACCATCCATAATTAAAAACGCTTTAGTGTCGATTGGGGAGTTGTCAGAGGAAGCTGCTGAGTCGAGAAATAAAGACATAAAGATATTTTGCCTAAATCATACAAGAAAAATTTCTCGAGTAGCAACAAATGAAGATTTACGCAATCGCTTACTTCTTTCTTCGGATAATATATTAAATAATAACGTACCTTATGTGAAAAAATTACAAACAAAATCATTATTATTATTCATTATTTTTTTTATACTAAAGTTATACACTCTGCTCCATGAGCACTATACACTCATGGAGCACTATACACTCATGGAGCACTATACACTCATGGAGCAGAGTGTATAACTTTAGAAGGGGGCTCAATATGAATGATTTTTTTTTAGTTTTTTATTTATTATATTTTTATTACATTTTAGAAAAAGTTTCAGATTTTTAACACCTCTAGAAGTATTTTTGGCCGCTCGCTCCATACAAGCCCGACCACTGTGCACTGTGCGCTTTCAAGCGAAAGCTATTTCTGTGGCAACCCTGTATCAGGGTTCTCTATACAATCTATTTTCTCAGTGTGAAAGCTTTTTTAACGACGGACTGATTGGTTTGAAGTCTTTTGGGGCCTAACACTAAGGATTTCTTCGCTTTGGTGGTGATGACTATCTTTCCCTTAAGCCAGGAGGATGGGAAGTTTCTAATGGCAAAATATTTCTAAATATACTTTGCAACCAGTTAAGCTATACATATATCGCTAACTCAGTTATACATAACTCTAACATTTTGAATTTCTGCCGTTATGACATTCTTCGCACTTAAAAATTTTTACGGTTTGAAGTTCATCACATTGCAATCGGGAACTTTGTCTCACAGTGGGATTATTTATTTTTTGCGATAATACCAATCTTTCAAGGTTGCTATGGTTTTAAGTGAAGCAGCAGAGTTGTGCTTCAGTGCTTTAGGCCGCCAAACAGACTGCATGAATGCAGTAAAACACAATCCACTGCAAAGGTCGATTACGATTTTTCCCAATAATCGTGTTGGGTTCCTCAGCCTGATCAAATCTATAGAATATAGCCAGTGTTGCAGTGTCAGTAAAGTAAAATCTCTGTTATCATTGTTCATTGTTTGCACTGCCCTCTGTACTAAATTGTCATATACACATATGCATCGTATTGCACATCTCCTATGGAATATCGAATATCTCTTTAACCGACCCCTCTCGTCTTCAATCTGACCTCTCCTTGAATCGAGCTAAACAAACAGACTCGTCGTGCTTTTGTCGTATACCTAACTCGAACTTTTTTATGACTATTTTTATAGTTTTCTAAGATGAAGATATATTTTCAGAATAGCTCATGAATAAAGTTCTGTCTTCACCACCATAAAAAATGTTATGTTTATCTCGTTGCACAAATGCTTTGCAAATCATTCGGCGCATTCGCCGAATCTTTTGCGCTTACACTACATTACACAACATTGCATTTACGCTTCGAACCAAACCGACGGTAAAAACGAGAGGGAACGTTGTGAGCCTTATACCCGGTACTCAGTCAGTATATACAGTGGCTCAAAGCTGAAACTATGCAGTGTCAAATAAAATGTTTAAGGTGGTACAGATTTTAAACTAGAGGAAAAACAAAAAATGTTTAAACGCCAGTTTGTTGTATGTTTTATCACAGTTAAATAAGGAACTTTATTTGTTGATTAAATATTGCTCAGCTTTAAAAATAAAATAAAAACTTAAAATATATCTTAAATACAGGTCAAAGCTGAAACTATGCAGCCACAAACTAGTTTAATATTAGTCGAATAAAAGGTTAAACAGGTATTTTAATACTTAGTATGTAATCCCCTAACCTTTATTACGGCTTTTAACCTACTATTCATGGAAGAGAACAGCTTCCGAGTGCTTTCCGAGCTTATTTTGTTCCATTCCTCCAGAAGGGCTTTTTTAAGGTCGTTTTTGCTAGAAATCCTGTGATTCTGGGTGTTTTTCTCCAGCGCAGCCCACAAATTTTTAATAACAAATAAGTTTGGAGACTGGGCTGGGGGAATCATCAAGTGGGGAGAGTTCCAGATAAGCCAGGACTGTCCTATTCCGGACGAATGTTTCGGGTCATTATCTTGGTAGAACCGGAAATCATGTCGGATTCCTAATTTCTCGGAGCTTTGGTGCAAGTTTTTCTTTAGAATATTAAGGTATATGTACTTATCCATCGTAGACTCGATAAACACCAAGTTTTCGACGCCGGCTGCCGACATGCATGCCCATACCATGACACTTCCTCCGCCGTGCTTGACTGTCGCTTTTACGTGTTTGGGATCCAGCTCAGTATTGGGCTTTCGCCATACAAAATTCCTTCCGTCGGACCCAAAAAGGTTGAATTTGGACTCGTCTGCATTAATTGCGGTGTTCCAGAACACCAAATCCTTGTCAAAGTTGGTTTTTGCGATCGCCAACCTTGTTCCTTTGTTCTTCGGGCTTATAAAGGGCTTCTTTCGGGGTACTCGAGCATTGAAGTCATGGTTGCGCAGAACCTGGCGCACAGTTTCCACACTGCACTCCTTCCCCATTGTGTCCTTTACCTGTTGGGTAAGTTTTGGGGCCGATAACTTGCACCAAAGCTTCCAGAAACTAGGAATCCGACGTGATTTGCGGTTCTACCAGGATAATGACCCGATACATTCGTCCGGAATAGGACAGTCCTGGCTTATCTGGAACTGTCCCCACTTGATGATTCCCCCAGCCCAGTCTCCAAACTTAAATGTTATTAAAAATTTGTGGGCTGCGCTGGAGAAAAACACCCAGAATCACAGGATTTCTAGCAAAAACGACCTTAAAAAAGCCCTTCTGGAGGAATGGAACAAAATAAGCTCGGAAAGCACTCGGAAGCTGTTCTCTTCCATGAATAGTAGGTTAAAAGCCGTAATAAAGGTTAGGGGATTACATACTAAGTATTAAAATACCTGTTTAACCTTTTATTCGACTAATATTAAACTAGTTTGTGGCTGCATAGTTTCAGCTTTGACCTGTATTTAAGATATATTTTAAGTTTTTATTTTATTTTTAAAGCTGAGCAATATTTAATCAACAAATAAAGTTCCTTATTTAACTGTGATAAAACATACAACAAACTGGCGTTTAAACATTTTTTGTTTTTCCTCTAGTTTAAAATCTGTACCACCTTAAACATTTTATTTGACACTGCATAGTTTCAGCTTTGAGCCACTGTACATACATACACATGAGCTTGCGATTTTTGCAATATATTATATGTTCGCAATAGGGACGAATTAAATTTTGGGCAAAAAATAATATTTCAAAAAATGAAGTCAAACCATTTTCGGAATATTTATACATGTTTCCAATTTTGTTTACATATGATTTGTATACTGCTTCTACATTTCTACATGTATAACTACATATTTGAGACGTGGAGGTGTTTGCGAGAGAGAGAGGGAATGAGTCAGCGCTTGGCAGGCGTCCATTGTGGGGGCGGAAAGGGGCGTGGCAAAATTTTGAAATACACTTGTGCTGGTTTGATATCACAGGAGTTTGGATAGAAAGTTTGGTTGCTCTAGCTCTTATAGTCTCTGAGATCTAGGCGCTCATTTAAACGAATAAGCACAGCAGACAGGGTCGCGTGTGAGACTTTCGAAATGGTTTTCTTCATTGAAGCTATAATAATGATCCGATCTGATCCAGATTCAACACTCTGATAGAAATAGTCATTCTCTATGACTCTGCGTATTTAGTTTTCCTGTATCTTCAAAATTGTGGATTCCACAGATATTCGCCCTTTGTATGGGCGGAAGGGGGCGGGGCTACAAAACTTGGTTGCTCTAGCTTTAATAGTCTCTGAGATATAGGCGCAAATGAAGACGGACGGACGGACGGACAGACAGACATGGCTATATCGACTCGGCTATTGATGCTGATCAAGAATATATATACTTTATGGGGTCGGAAACGCTTCCTTCTGGGCGTTACACACAACCGTTATACCCACAAATCTAATATACCCCTATACTCTTCGAGTACCGAGTATAATTACCAAAACTTTGACCGTTTTTATGAGGTTTGGTGAAATAGATAGGCCTAAACTTTAATCAATAAATTTAAACAAACAATAACTTAAACGAATTCCAATTCATTTAAGGTATTATATAAATAAAACATAAAAACAATGATATATTTTGAATTTTCAAGCTTAGCCCATTAAGGAAAAATTGGTATTTAAGTATGAAAGTAATGAAACTTAAAGATATTAGCCAAAGTGAAGTGAAAGATATCGCAATATAATGTGAATAAGTAAAAAAGAAAGGAACATAGCATCCCAAATGCTATTTTACCGTTAAAACTGTTACAAACATTCGTTTTTGGTTTTTTTTTGTAAGAAAAAATAACGGTTATTTTTCGGCTAACGAAATTTATCAGCAAAATTTGGCATATGAAGAGGTTTGGTCAAACGGCAGCAACTCAGTCGGCTATCTATCGATTCTTACCTTAAACGACGTCTAATTAATGTGTGCAAAAAATTTGAATTTGAAAATTTCCAGACGTTAAACTGCAGCTACAAAGTGTCTGGGTCGGATCTATAGCTGCATTTGTCAGCTTTTAAGAACATCAAAGTTCAATACAATCACTTATAAGAACCTTAAGTTATGTGGAAAATGGAAACACTAGCCTACCTCCGCGAAAAAAATTTTTTTTAATTCTTTTAAAACAAACTAAACAAAGAAAAAAAAAAACAATACATTTTAAAAAATGTAAATCTCCAAATCTGTCGGAAAAAAGTAATTTAGGCCAGAGCGGGAAAAAAAGTTGAATTTGGTCGAGTAGTGTAATTGATACTCGATTATATCTTGTCCATGATCTTGTAATGAACACTAAATGTTAGCCATTTGCTTCTACGATTGCTTGGTTGTATAATATTAGTATTATATTTCTCTATATTTATATTTAATTTTTTTTTTTTTAATTTCTTTTTAATACGGGAAGGTGGGGTATTGGGTCACGGGGAATTTATGATCAGGGCCGTATTTTTTCCCCTAGTGTAGGTTGATATCTGTAACCAACTGTCATCGACTCGTCTCATGGTAAGATCATTTTATTTTGTGCACCCGACCTGTGTACGAAGTTTGCATTGTGTTACTTATATGCCGCAATTTTGGGAAAATGAGCTTGTGGGGAATTTATGGTCACTCAGTTCTTGACATTTGACAAGTTACCTTCGTGTGTTTGATATGTATGTGTCTGGCAAAGCAATATCAACCGCAGCACATGAAGAAGTCACGACATCCGAGCCATCAACAAGCGCTGGGTCTTCAACAAGCGGTGCACCTTCAGCTTCGACAAGCTCTATCGTGTCGGCCGAAAATCTCCGTGACGCATTGATTTCGGTTGGACCATTGAAACTTGGCACGCCAGCCAAGAAGTCAAACCGTGGCTGTAAGCCAATGAAATCGGCCGTTTTGACATCGCCAGAATCTGTGGCTGACATACGTGATAAGGCCGAGAAGAAGCGGAAAAAATTAGAGAAGAAAGGCGACGCACCAGCAGAAAAGAAGCAAAAAAGGCCGTGGCAAATCGAAGACTCCACAAAAGAAAATACCGTCTCCGGCCGAAACTGACGATGAAGAAGACATCGATTTATGCATAGCTTGCTCGAAAAACATGCCGAAGAAGGAGAACCGCCAAAATACAGCCTATTGCATCAGTTGCGATCGAGGTGTTCACTTGAAATGCGCCGGATCAAACCCTAATACTTTCACGTGTGTTCACTGCGATTCAGATTAATTTTCGTTGCTATTTTTCTCTTCTATTTAGTAATTATGAATTATTCTTTCGTATTAATCCATAAATAAACGTTTTGCATCATTAATTTTCGTTTTTAATCGATTTGCGAACTGACCATAAATTCCCCGAGATTTTTCAAAAATTGCAAAAACAAACTTCTTGCGCCAGCTGATATAAAGTATACAATTTGAAACAATTTAATCAAACTGATGATACCGAAAGAAAGGTTTTTTTCTCGTACTACAAAACCAAGCTTTGAAAATTTCGAAAACTGTTATTTTTTTGCGGCTTTTTGGCCAAGATAAAACTGTGACCCACCTTCCCCTTTCAATAATAACTGTTTGGCTACCACATGACGTCACGGCGGGAACTCCAGAGCCGAAGACCATGGGAGGGAAGGCACGCAGAAGGCTCGTTTGCGACATGTTCGGTGTGTTATCTGACACATGTACATACATATGTATATATGTACACGTATGGTTAATGTAGCAGGGTATAAGTAGAACGGAGATCAGCACGCAGACACTCCCAAGATTGTGTGCGGAACAAAACACGACAGAAAAATGTTATTGAATTAGTGCCGACTGCTGTACGTGAGCAGAACCGCAGCAGAAGAACACCTTCCTATGTACATAAGAAGGCACATACAGTGCCGACCACCTTTTTAAACAATTAAGCTCTACGTATCTATCTGTAAAGCTGTGGTTGAATATTTTAATAATATATTATTAAATTAATTTAATATTAAACCTATTTTTTTTTTAACTTTTGTGACTTTAAAACCACTCTGATGAGCCACATAACTTTCCTTGGGTCCTTTACAGATTTGCAGCTTGCTGCCGAGCTTGGAAAAACGCTACTAGAACGAAACAAAGAGTTAGAAATATTTCTTAGGGAATATAAATGCAAGGGAGACGAGCAAGAGCGTGAAATAGTGGTAAGTATTTTCAATTTGTAAATACAACTTTTCCTTTTATCTGATACTAAAATAGGAGAGGTGTATATTAAATAATATATGTATATAGTTATCTAGTAAATAAATAACAGCCATGAGACTGTTTCCGAAGGAAGCGTTTCCGATCCTAGAAAGTATATATATTCTTGATCAGCATCAATAGCCGCGTTGATATAGCCATATCTATCTGTCTGTCCATCCGTTCGTCCGACGTCCGTCCTTCTTCACTAGCGCATAGATCTCAGAGACTAAGCTACAGCAACAAAATTTTGTATCCAGACTCTTGCGATATAAAACTGTTACCAGTGTATTTAAAAATGTCCGACCCTTTCCGCACACACAAAGGACGAAAATCCGTGGCATGCACAATTTTGAATGTACGAACAAACTAAAAACGCTGAATTACAGATATAGATACATATATGAAGTTGGCATCTCGTTGGGAACTCGTCATCGAACAAAACGGCGCATATTTGACTTAAATCACATTATTATAACCAATTTTATGAACAATTGAAAATTCAATAAAAATACCGCAAGACTTTTTTGACAATCTTAATATCAGATTGCCGAATCTGGATTAGGTCGGACCATTAATATAGCCACAATGAAGAATACCATTTCGAAAGGCATCGTTCCCTCTCGCTCTCTCTCATTCGTCTGCTCTTCTCGTTCGTCATTTTTGAGGACTAGTCCTCAGCAACTATGAGAGCTAGAGCACCAAACTTTCTATCCAAGCTCCTGTGATATCACTCCAATTCAAAAGTATTTCTAAATTTTGCCACGCCCCCTTCCACTTCCTAAAATCTGTGGAATCCACAATTTTTAAAATACGAGAAAACAAAAAACACAGAATCATGGAGAATGACCATAATCATATCTAACAGATTGCCGAATCTGGATCAGGTCGGATCATTAGCATGGCCAATATAAAAAAATGAAATTTCAGTCGCTACGCAACGCCTGCCTTGCGCTTATTCATACCCCCTCTCTATCCCACACAATTCCACGAGCAGTATATATAAATATGTATATATGGAGAAGACATACAGCTGTGTTCATGGAAATAGCAGTGCTGTACGTCACCTCCTTCAAACTCGTTTTAGAGATATTTCTAGTCTTCCAAATTGAGCAAATGATACTTTTTTAGAAAGCCTGGAATGTAAGCATTATAATCCTGAAATTAAGAAATTTTTTAGAAATTTCGTTACATTTGCATTCCATCTTCTTGTTTTTCATTACTTTAGACAATTACCCATGAAATCTGCTGTTCATTGAAATAGCAGTGCGGGGATACAAATATTATTAAAAAATTAAAAACCAAACAAATAAATTTAAAAATGTCACCATCAGTGAGATTTATTTAATTATTGAATATTTTGATAAAATAAATTTTTGGACATAGCGGTACTTTTTTTTTTTTTGGAGCATACAAGAAATCATTGTGTGGTTCAGAAGAGGAGACCTACTAATTTGACTAAAAACTAAGGGCAGGATGCTTATAGGGATTAAAAACTAAGCTGTTTTAGACGCTCACTATTGTATTTAAGACAAAATAACTATACAAATTAGACTGAAAATCCAGTTACTATTCGAAAAACGACGCTTTTACAGGTTGGTCAAAGTGAGCATTACAGCCCGACCAAGTCTACAGTACCTTCAAAAAATATGAAAGCAAATTTATTTCGTTATTTCAGTTATGTGACAGTTAATAGATGACTAATCACACATTATTTAAATGCAAGAAGTCCAAGAAAGTTACGCGTTTGGTTTTTGATAACACATAGGAGCACGACTCAAGTTTGCAAAAAAGCATATGGACTGGCCTGTGTTACAGCGAAAAAACACTATGGGCTGATCAGGGTAAAGTGGTATTATATAGTCAGATAGATTTCATTGGATTCGTCGCCCCAAACAATCATGCTCCAAAAATTGGGACCTTTTTGAATATGCTCTGTGGCGACTTGAAGGCGCTTTTTAACATTTTTAATGGACAGCAATGGTTTTTTTTGGGCAATGCGTCCATATAACACGAATTCATTTAGCCGTCTTCTTATGGTCTGAGCTGACACATTCACGCCATAATCTGCCACCATTTGACCTCTGATTTGCGTCGAAGTCAAGAACGGATCGGCTTTACTGATTTTGGCAATCCGTCTATCGTCGTTTAAAGTGGTTTTTCTGGGCTTTTCACGTGGAATATTTTCCCTGGTTCCATGTTTCTTATAAAATGCAATGGCATTTCTGACTTTGCCACGCGAAAAATGTAAAGTCTTACAAATTTGTAGAATATTTGTGTTTTTTTCGTTATATTCCCATATTAGCTTTCTTTCGGCCGGATTTGTATTTTTATTTTTAGTCATAGCGGTCAAATTGTTATGGGAAACGTTTTTAGTATTCAATATTTTAGTTTAGAAAATAACTAGCACAACTTTCCCCGAAAAAACATAAGTTTGACTATATTAGCTGGTGGCTTAAGTATGTAAGCAGGACATTTTGGAGATGGTCTCAGATTTTGTAAGTTTTTCGTTGAATATATATTTTTATAACTTGGTTATTCTTCTATTAGAACACTGATATATAGCACTTATGTGACACAAAAAATTGGAGCTTTGAAATAAAAACTTTTCTTAATTATACCCGGTACTCGAAGAGTATATGGGTATATTAGATTTGTGGGGATAACGGTTGTGTGTAACGCCCAGAAGGAAGCGTTTCCGACCCCATAAAGTATATACATATATTCTTGATCAGCATCAATAGCCGAGTCGATAGCCATGTCTGTCTGTCCGTCCGTCCGTCCGTCTGTCCGTCCGTCCGTCTGTCCGTCCGTCCGTCTATATCTCAGAGATTATTAAAGCTAGAGCAACCAAGTTTTGTATTCAGTCTCCTGTATGATCACACTACTCCAAATGTATTTTAAAATTTCCCCCCGCCCCCTTCCGCCCTCACAAAGGACGAATGTCTGTGGCGTATACAATTTTGAAGATACAGGATAACTAAATGCGCAGAAACATGAGAAAGACCATTTCTATCAGAGTGTTGAATCTGGATCAGATCGGATCATTATTATAGCTACTGTTGTGATTACTCAAACAAACTCGTTATCCGTTCCAATAGTTTGTTCGTTTATTTAAAATAAATCTCTTAGTAATTTAAATTTCGTTCAAAAATTAGTTTTCTGCTCGTCCGTCTTTTCTAGATCTTCGCTCACTAATGCCAGCATTATTATCGAAATACAAAATATCGCTTATAACTATCTTATTTGCATATAATATATCAACTAAAAATATCGTTTTCACGTGTTACGTCAGGGCTGATCTGGACTCAGGGCCGCAGAACCAACGCATTCAAAAACAGGCAGTTAGGTTTAAATAATGAGTATCTATAACATTCCACCCACCGTAAAACGACTACGGAGTTTTACCCAATACATCGAGAATAGCTAACTTTGATAAAGGTCGTTTCAAAATGCCTTTTGACGTTTCGATCTCTGCAACTCTGACTTGTCCATCCTTTGCTTTTATGGGTCGCACAACTATTCTTTTCTTTTCCAGTTCCAGTCTTTTCCAGTTACCTCTTGGCTCGTTCTCATCGCAGATCAATACCACGTCTCCAGCTTTGATTGGCTTTACAGGTGCAAACCATTTCGTTCGCCTAGTTAGTACTGGCAAGTATTCCCTAATCCAGCGGCGCCAAAAAATGTCCTTTAATTGTTGTGATATCCGGTATTGCTTATGATGACAAAAGTTTCCACCATCATTAGAACGTTGTGTTGAGTTAATGGTGCCCAATAAGAAATGATTGGGTGTAAGTGGTTCTGGCTCTTCCATAGTGACAGGAACGTGGGTTAAAGGTCTACTGTTTATAATGTTTTCTGCTTCTATAATTAGGCTTCTCAGTGTTTCGACTCTGGGAGCCTGTTCTTTTAATGTTACTGCCAGAACTCGTTTCACCGACTGTACCATACGCTCCCAGCATCCACCTGAGCTTGGATTGGCTGGGCAATTAAACTTCCATTGAATCCCTTCAATTGCTAGCTTGGCCTTGATTTGTTCCGTATCCAGTAGATCCCTTACTCTTTTTAGTTGATTGTCCACGCCAACAAAATTTGTGCCCATGTCAGATCTTATAGAATACGGTATGCCTCTTCGGTTAACAAAATTTTTTATAACCATTATGCACGCATCGGTTGACAGATCCTCTGCAAGCTCCAGATGAATAGCTCTGATTGTCAAACAGGTAAACAATGCCACCCACCGTTTCTCATGGCGTCTCCCAATCGTGACAATTACGGGCCCAAAATAGTCCAATCCTGTAAAGGTGAATGGTCGATTATAAGGTGTAACTCGATCTGTGAGCAACTGTCCCATTAGCGTCGGGATTGGTCTCACATTTTGATTCTTGCAATATTGACATGAGGACTTAACTCGTTTGACGGCATGTCGCAGGCCGGTTATCCAGAATTTTCGGCGTATTTCGTTCACTATGAGGTCGTCATTTTGATGATGATATATTTTGTGGTAATGATGTACTTTCAGATTGGTTAATGGGTGCCCTCTTGGGAGAATGATTGGCTGACGTGCCGTTTGAGGCAATATTATAGCGTAGTCAAGCCTGCCGTGCACAACCAAAACTTCTTCTTTACTTATTTCAGGGGACAATGAATATATAGGGCTACTCTTCGTAAGCGGTTGGCGTTTTTCTAAAATATCGATTTCTTCCTGGAAGACCTCCAATTGTACCAATCTGCATATTGTCAACTCGGCCTTCCGCATCTCATTGAAGGATAATTCACCAGTTACTTTTAAATCTTTTAATCCGGATAAGTTATTTATAAATCTTTTTATCCAGCCTATTGTTCTAACAAGGCGTACATAATTCGAAAATCGTTTAACAAATATAAATTGTTCCTGTACTGTTGTCGTATATACCTTTCTTTTCTCGTTGCTATCATCACTTGGTGGTTTTAATATTTTCTGACATGGCCATAGCTTCTCTACTTCTTTTAAAAATTTAGGTCCCTTTGTCCAGACTGTTTGTGGTTTGTATTCAATGTTTTTGTACGTTTTCGTAGCCTTGTCCGCTGAGTTTAAGTGCGTTGGCACCCAGCGCCAGTCGTTTTCATTTGTCGTTTCCAGGATCTCACTTATCCGATGTGCTACAAACTGTTTGTATTGTCTATGGTCAGAGCGAATCCACGCAATAACGGTACGTGAATCGGACCATAGAATGGTTCTGGACACAGTTACTTCATGGCTCTTCAGTATCGAGTTTCTTAGTCGAACGCCGAGCACAGCGGCTTGTAGCTCCAATCTTGGCCACGATAGTAGTTTCAATGGAGCGCATCTAGCCTTGCCAGCTACAAAGGTTACTTCGACATCATTTTCAAAACTAATGCGCCAGTAGGCCACTGCGGCGAATGCCTGTTCGCTAGCATCAACAAAAACTTGAAGTTCTAAGTTCGCATTTGGAGACAAAAATTTTGAAGAATAACAACGCGATATTTTAAAGTTTTTTACCTTATTTAGTTGCCGTATCCACAGTATAAAGCGTTCGAATATATTTGTAGGGATTAAGTCGTTCCAATTTACGCCAGAGCGTCATACATCCTGTACCAAATTTTTTCCGTATATCATAAGATCAGACAGCATTCCGAGCGGGTCATAGACAGACATGATCAGGCTTAATAGCTGTCGTTTTGTGGGGTGCTTTTCCCCCTTTACTACATCGGGATCCACTCGATTCATTTTCAGGTCAAATATGAAAACATCTTCTTGATTCTCCCAGTACATCCCCAAAATCTTGTCGACTACCATGTTATTCATTTTGAGAGGTTCGCCAGTATTCTTACTGCGTTCTCCATTGTTTAGTTTGAGTTGGACTTCTGCTGAATTAGAAATGAAACCTCTCAAGTCAAAGTTGGCAATCTTATGCACTATCTTTACTTCCTTGCTTACTTTATAAGCCTCGTCTTCAGTGGTAAAACTTGCCACATAATCATCCACATAGTGCTTTGTCGTTATTGCCTTTATCACATCCTCTTTTTTCCTTGTAGCATTCAGCGCATTCAGATTTTTAACGTATTGAGCACAACATGGGGAACATGTAGCTCCGAAGATCATTACTTGCATCTTGTACACATCTACTTCTGCGCTTGAATCGTCTCGCCTCCATAGAAATCGTAACGAATCCTGATCACGTTCCCTTATCCGCACCTGCAAAAACATTTCCTTGATGTCCGCGCATACTGCAACCTCACCCTGTCGAAACTGAAACAAAATCTGAATTAGCGGTGGGTTTTCGTCTGGACCTTTAAGTAATTTAGAATTCAGCGAAATTCCATCCAACATTGCGGCGGCGTCGAAAACGAGTCTCATCTTTTTTGGCTTATTTATATTATAAACACCAAAATGCGGCAAATACCAGGTTCGCGAAGTAGTGTTAACCGATTCTGACCGCGACAATTTTACAGCATATCCCTTTTCGACGAAACTTTCTATAGCGTTTGCGTATTCGTCCTGAAGACCGGTGCTACGTATCTTATTTTCTATTGCTCGGAGTCTTTTTAGGGCATTTTTATAGCTGTCAGGTAATTTTACTTCATCATTCGACCACAGAAGTGCTGTTTCATAAGCACCGTCGACCTTCTTAGTTTCTTCAGCTAGTATTTTACGGGCTCTGATTATATCTTTTGATTCTAACGGTTACTCGGCGATCTTAACGCCAAAGTTTTCTATTGTGAAGTACTCCTCAATAAGTTTATTCATTTCATCATCTTGGTTTGTAGGCTCTAAGTTTATGTTCGTTATGGAGATCATAGGGGGTACCTTTTTCTGGAACGTGTGGGTCGATCCGTAAACCAGCCAACCCAGTGGGGATTTGGCTGCAACGAGGTTACTATCTAGGAATACACTTTTAATAATTTTCGATAAATGGCAATTATCTATTCCAATAAGAATCGACGGCTTAACACTGCTATAGTCCCTGATCGGAAGATTTTTTAATTGCTTACAATTAGCCCTTATTATTTCAGCGTTCAATGACTGTAATGGTAACTCCAAGCTAGGCACTGTGTTGCCAATTAGTTTCATCCAATATTTTTTATTATCCACATTCCGTACCTTAAGCTCACATTTCATCGAAGAGATTTGTTTTGAATGATTACTAATCCAATTAAATGATAACTTTTCTTTATCCTCATCTACACCCAAGCTCTTTGCTAACTTCTCATCAATTAATGTCGCTGATGATCCTTCATCGAGAAATGCAAATACTTGGACTATTAATCCGTTCGGGCCAAGTACTTCAATCGGCAGAATTTTAAAGAGCAATCTTGACGTGTTGTCGGTCACTGTATTTATATTTGCCATGTTAGTGGATTCACCATCTTCCGAATACATGGTTATCGTATCTGGGCCATCGACTGTAATAGAATTAACAGAACTAGGTTTTCTATCTTGGTGCAACATGCGACTATGATACGATTTGCAGTCACCTATTTTACATTCTCGTTTGCCTCCGCACTTATTTAGACCATGACCAGGGCGCAGACATCCGAAACACAACTTTAACCTTTTTACTAAAGACCATCTCTCATTAACACTGGCCTTCGAAAATATATCGCATTTTTCGAACAAATGATCGCCTTTACATTCATAGCATTCGATTTTAGATTTTTCTTCGCGTTCATCAGTTGTTGTTTGCATTAGCATCTTCTCATTGCCATAATTTTTTATATTTTGTTGACTCGGTGCGGCAGCGAGAAGAGCCTGTGTAATATTTTTCGCTGCTTCTTCTATCCAGACTCCAAAATGGCTTAAATCGGGAAATGGGTGTATGTTTGACGCAATATTGTCCAATCAATACGGGTCCTCATAAGAAGTTTGCCTACGAGATCGTTTAACAGTACCGGATTCTGTAAATGCTGTAATGCATTCGCGGATCTGAGAAATATGATCAAATTAGCAACCTTCGACGCGAATGGTACAATTTTCTCCAAGTTCCTTTCTGTTATAACCTGAATCTCGGCCACTTTATCCAGTTGGCTCCTAATAAGAAGTCCTGATTGTCCGTGTCTAAATTGTAAACGTTTCATTATGTATTCGACATTGGCGGGGTTGATCAACATTCGAGAGACCTCTTCCCTAGCTTGTCTCTTTAAACCCATTTGAAGCCTTAATAAATTCTCCAGATTGGAATACCCAAATGCAGCTGAAGTCTCGGAATACATACTGATAAATAGGGGCCAGTCTTCTTGTTTACCGTCAAACGTGGGCAGATCGATTATCTTATCTCCTCTAAACCGAGCTTGCCTACCACCTGTATCAAATGCGTTGTAGTCCCGCAAACCCGAAGACCCCAAAACAGACTCACCCTGTAACGGACCACCTTGAGCATCACCAAAGTACGCTCTGTTTCCAGACAATATAGCGTTGAATCCACCAGCTATACCCTGTGTGTTGCCGGAGCCATAGATACTGCCTTGAACGGCACGAAGAGTCGGTGCCCCACAAGCCGATGTAGCGCCAAATCCATCAGCAACACCCTGTACGTTATGGGAACGAACATTCACTGCACCACCAGACGATGCAGCTCCAAATCCATCGGCGATACCCTGTGCGTTGCCGAAGCCATAACTGCTTCCTTGAACGGCACGAAAAGTCGCAGCGCCACAAGCCGATGTAGCGCCAAATCCATCAGCAACACCCTGTGCGTTGCCGAAGCCATAACTGCTTCCTTGAACGGCACGAAAAGTCGCAGCGCCACAAGCCGATGCAGCGCCATGTCCATCAGCAACATTCCATTTGTTGCTGGAGCCATAGCCGTGATGATCAGGAACATTCGCTGCGCTACAAGACGATGCAGCGCCAAAACCATCAGCATCACCCTGTGTGTTACTGGTACGAACATTCGCCGCACCACCAGACGATGCAACTCCAAATCCATCACCGACACCCTGAGCGTTGCCGGAGCTATAATTGCTTCCTTGAACAGCACGAAAAGTCGCAGCGCCACAAGCCGATGTAGCGCCAAGTCCATCAGCAACATTCCATTTGTTGCTGGAGCCATAGCCGTGATGATCAGGAACATTCGCTGCGCTACAAGACGATGCAGCGCCAAAACCATCAGCAACACCCTGTGTGTTACTGGTACGAACATTCGCCGCACCACCAGACGATGCATAAGCGACACCCTGTGTGTCGCCGGCACAAACATTAGCTGGTCGTTTTCTCTCAGCCAATTCCTCTCTGATGCTGGCTATTTGTTGTTGCTGTTGTTGCAGTTGTTGCATAATGTTTTCCATCACACTCTGCATATCTACTTGGCTTTCTTTTTTCTCCACCATGGTTTCGTTTAAAGTTTCGTCATCCATTGTATCTTCAGTCGATTCGGAAGGCTCTGGCGTTGATGTCTTGTTTTCCATTTTTTCCAGAAGTTTCGTCTTGCTTCTTGTCTCCATTTTGTACGCCTATGTATGCTGACGCCGTAAACACACACTCACATTCGCCTGCACCGTCTCAACTCATTTACTTGGCCATCGAGCAGTTTTCTTATAATTTTTGAAACTGTTGTGATTACTCAAACAAACTCGTTATCCGTTCCAATAGTTTGTTCGTTTATTTAAAATAAATCTCTTAGTAATTTAAATTTCGTTCAAAAATTAGTTTTCTGCTCGTCCGTCTTTTCTAGATCTTCGCTCACTAATGCCAGCATTATTATCAAAATACAAAATATCGCTTATAACTATCTTATTTGCATATAATATATCAACTAAAAATATCGTTTTCACGTGTTACGTCAGGGCTGATCTGGACTCAGGGCCGCAGAACCAACGCATTCAAAAACAGGCAGTTAGGTTTAAATAATGAGTATCTATAACAGCTACAATGAAGAAAACCATTTCGAAAGTCATCATTCCCTCTCGCTCTCTCTCACACGCGACCCCATCTGCTTTGCTTATTCGTATAAATGAGCGCCTAGTTCTCAGAGACTATAAGAGCTAGAGCAACCAAACTTTCTATCCAAGCTTCTGTGATATCAAACCAGCACGAGTTTATTTCAAAATTTTTCCACGCCCCCTTCCGCCCCCACAAAGGATGAAAATCTGTGGAATCCACAAATTCTAAGATAAGAGAAAACCAAAAACGCAGAATCATGGAAAATTACCATATCTACCAGATTGCCGAATATGGATCAGGTCGGATCAATATTGTGGCCAGAAGAAACAAATTAAATTTCAGTGGCTATGCCTGCCAAGCGCTGATTCATGCCCTCTCTCTCACTTGTACGTCTCAAATATGTAGTTATACATGTAGAAATGTAGAAGCAGTATACAAATCATATGCAAACAAAATTGGAAACATGTATAATATTCCAAAAATGATTTGACTTCATTTTTTGAAATATTATTTTTTGCCCAAGATTTAATTTGTCCCTTTTTGCGAACATTATTATTGTAATGCTCCTATTTCAGGCTGAGGTAAGCTCAGTCTTTTCCAGGATCCTACTACAAGAAATTTGTAGTTTGCAGGAACCTCTACAGGAAACGGGGCCGGCTCTAACTAGGCTAGAAGTAAGAGTGGAGGGGAATGAGGCGTAACCGTGCCCGCATGAGTTGGATCGAGAAGATAGTGAAGGGCACGAGGCGTTGTCACCCTCGTGGGGTCGAGAAGGATGAGGGATACGGGGCGTTGTCACACTCGTGGGACCTATCAGAGGATCAGGAGTAATTTGAGGATTGAATTGGCCCTTACCGCGATATTCTCGGTTGCGAATTGATGTCGCAGTTCTCACCCGGAAAATAGACTTACTCGATGGGTTTATTTTTATTAAAATGGTCATTTATTGGACATTGGATCTTTATTTGTTTGGCTTAACGTACGGCGTATAGTATTTTATTGTAAGTTGCTGCGCGGAGCAACGTCTATCTCGCGGCCGGGTTCCCGAGTAAGTGTCTTGCACTTCTTTCGCTAGAACGCTCGGAACCTAGCATCCGCGGATCGAACTAGCTAGCTTAATATTATGGGTGGGGGGATATATGCTGACGGTGCGCCGATGGGCAATTTCTTTTGTCGAAAAGAAAACCGTCGCATCGAACCTTAGTGGGAGGGGAAAGTTTTTGGGTCACAGTTGAGGTATTGGTAGGAGAGTTATGGATGGGTGTAGGAGGGGTAGTCACGTGGCCGAACGGCGCGCGTGTGATGGGAGAAAAGTGGGTGGTTCGGAGAGTTTTGTGTATTGTAGAAGGTAGTTTATTTTTAGACAAAGGTAACTCTTAAACTCAAACTTATTACTCCTCCATTGCCGGTGCGGCGTGGTGAAATGTAACGGCGCCTTGGGGTTCGTTACACCCTCCCCCTTTCTTCCGGGAGGAGGCGGACGCAGACCGGTCCGGCGAGTGATCGCTTGTGGACCTGGTATTTCCGATCCCAGAACCAAACGCTGCAGCGGATCCTGTCGGCCCGTTTCATGCGGCACTGCACCTCCTCGACCAAGCCAGTAGGCACTACTCGGCCCGGGGTGTTGACCTGCCAATCGAGCGGAGCGACTATCCCGTCGGCGTCCCTTCCGACTTCTTCGACCAGGCTGTCATCTTCTGGTTGGAAGTCTTCCGGTAAGAAGCTTAGCAGCCCCTCGAGCTCTTCGTCGTCCATTTCGGGTTGGTCTCCGGTAGCTACCGTCAGTAGTGTGTGTCTGGTATGGTTGGCAGCTCTAGCCCTAGTAGGGTTGGGGTAGCCTAGTCACTCTTCTGCCCCGTTTCCCACCTCTCCATATGTTCGGTCAGCTCCGCTTGTTGAACTGGAGGGACGTTTTCGGTTCCTGACGTGGAGTCGGGGGTACCGATGGGAGGGTCTTGTTTTACCGACCCCCGAGCCGGGCTCGGGTCAGTACGGAGTACTTTGGCGTGTTTTGCCGTAGTCACCGCCGGTTCGCGCTGGGTGTGCGCCGTTGCTGGGGGTCAGGGTTTTTACGTCGTTCCGGTGCCCCTTCGCCCGTTTTCGGGGTCGTCGACGTCAGTGGCGATGTTGCTGACGTTGCTGATGTAGTTGACGTGGGCATCGGCGTCTCTACCTCCTCGGGGAGAGGTTCAACCGGGTCTGGGACGGAGAAGGCGGGCCGGTTGTCGAGGGCTTCCGCGGGCTCCCGGAACGTTCGGAAGAACGCATGGACGTTCCGGCCCGGCGGGACGAGCAGATCCATCGACATGAGATGGACCCGTGTGACGCGCAGGCCACACGGTGTGACCGTATAGTGGAACGTCTCCTCATCGGCCACGAGCCGGCGGGCGTAGGGCTCCTCCTCCTCGTTCTCCTCGTCGTCAGAGTACGTGGGTGGGTACTCCGGGCAGTAGCGTTTCAGGGTATCATCCTACTGGTCCCAGCCTAGGGGGTCGTAATGACGATACGCGTGTTGTTCGAACATCGGTTCGAACGATGGAGGTTCGGGGCTCGGCGAGTAGTAGGTCCGGGGGTCTCGGCGGCGGAATAGTGGTGGCGACCACAGATTTTCGCGTCGAAATCTGGATGGTCGTCGCGAAAACAGTGGAGGGCTATCCCGCGGGCCTACGGAGGTCTCTATGCCCGAGAGTTCGTCGTCTGATTCGCCGCTTGACTCGGCCGCATCGTTGCAGTTTGGCCGCTCTGGGGGGGGCCTCCCGCCTTATGTCGGCGTATGCGCTTCCGTTGGAGATTGGGACGTCGTCTTGCTCTTCGTCGCGGATAGGGGTGCTGGCGGTTGACCACGACGGTTCACAGTTGGGTTCTGGGATGTCGTGGGGCGGACGATGGTCTTGGACTGCGGCGGGGCTTTGGTTCTCCCGAATGTGGGTGCCCCAGACTCTGAGTCTTCAGAGTCGGTAGAGTCATCGATATAGATGATCTCGGGTGCCTCTGCGGGTGTTGCGGCTTCTTGGTGATCCATGGTGGGTTGGCTTAATGAAGTTTTGGGTGTTGAGGGTAGCGGTGCTAGTTCTCGTTTGAGTTATAATACGGATATTACTTAAGCTTTTAAAGGGTTCGATGCCTTAGGTCGGCACAGTTACAGAAATATAGTGTCAGCAAGTGTAGATTACGTAAACTTAGGTATAAGTGTAAGCGGAAAAGAATTGAATAAGAAATATATGTTTTTTTTTTGTTTTTTAAGCTTTTGCAATATATTTAAATTTTTTTTTTTTTATATTAATTTTTTGCTGAGTCCAGTTTGCTTTCTTCACTCGTCACCCGATCCGTATTCCCGTGGACGAGGTATGGGGTAGGTACGGGTGGCTTGAGTTCGCCGAATTTTAGGAGGGGCGACGGTGGCATACATGGCGGCCTTACCGCTGGTCGGTGTCGATACCTCGGCCGGGCGGGCGTCGGTAGGAAAGTGGGGCGACACGGCCTCTACGTCTTGGGACGCATTGTGTTCACCTTTGATTTTAAGGCGGCGGTATAATATAAATATAATGGAGCAGAGAGGTAATGCTACGGCGAGCGTGAGGAGGTATGAAGCGGTACTTTTTACCGTCCGCATTTCGTTTAGGCTGTCGATTTGATTGAGATTACTCATGCTTAGTTCCCGTAGAAACGGTAGACTAAGTTTTTCTTTGTGGGCCGTTATGTTGACTTGCGTCATTGCGGACACCACTGCTTTCCTCTTAGAGTCGCCGAGGTGGTTAATGTACCAGGTCCCGTTAAGAGAGACCCGGTGGGAGTACGTCACTAAGTACGATCCTGAAATCTTTTGGCTGGTCCCGGCTTCATCAACAACGGTCATGTTCGCGTCGTTGATGACGAGAGTGCCGTGGTCGACGATAGTTACGGGGTCTAGGTGTCCCGGTAGGGTAGCACAATGTGCGATAGACCCAGCTACCATTTGTTGTTCCCCCTCGTTCCCTGCAGAACGTAGCCCCGACGGTTGTTTCACAGGCCCCGATGTTGAGGGTCTGTGTACCGCAGTCCGCCACTATGTCTCCCTGAGGGAAATCCAATATTCTGTGGTGGCGTTGAACCGGGAATATGAGCAACTTCCTACAATTTAATTTGGGTTGAGGGAACTTTATAAGAAAGTGGAGTAGGTCGGGAGTTTGGAAAACGCTGATGTTCGAGACCTCTAATAGCTCCACCAAGGTTATGTTGACTAACTGTTGCTCGTTGAATTCGTTTATATCGGCGCCATCTAAGAGGGCCGGACTGATCATGTTTATTTTGGCTAAAGTTAGTCCAAGGATAAGACTTTCTAGGTCCGTTATGATTATTCTATTTTTGGCGAGGGCTGTCTCTACTATCTGGGCCTTCTCAGCCTCGTCTGACTTCTGGATCGTGTTGAAAAAGTGCGTCAGTTCGTTAAGTCGGTTTTGCATTTTGGAGTTCATCTCCCCCTGTCGGTGTTCGGATTCTATCAGCTGTGCTTGTTTGAACCTAATTTGCTCCCAGTCATTGAAGTCGGGCGTTCCTGCTACTACTTTCAACGCTGTACCGAGCAGGTTTATGCTCCTGGCTTCCCTACGGTGGACTTTTAGCATGGCTATTAAATTGCGGATGTGGTCCAAGTCGGTTGCTAATACCTGAGCCAGGCGGGTGTCGTACGTCTGGGCGACGTAGACCTCATAAGAAGTGACGTTGGTGGTATGGTGGAGGTATACTGGTTTCTCCCAGATTACTGCGTCTCCGTCCACGATCGGGATATAGTCGGCGTTGGTGTAGTCATTTACTTTTACGGCGGCCTGTGCAGAGGTGACTAGGGCAAGTAGGACCAGCAGGGGTGACATGGTGTAGGGGGGAATTATTGTTGGCGGCGGCAGGATTAAATGTGATTGTTTTCTTCTTAATTGTCTTGGTTATTGTTGTCCTTTAACTCAGATTGGTTGAGTTTGATTCGTAGTCCTTGATGCACTTTGGGGTGGGTTTATCCTTGATAGGAGTCGGAATTTAATTTTGGGTTTTGATTGTTTTATTTTTATTTAATTCAGTTCTTTTTGAGTTGGTTGATTTGGTCTGGTCCGTTCCGTGGGTAGTGGCGCACTGATCGACGAAGGCCAGGGCATTGATTAATATAGGTGTCGATCCCCGGTCAAACTCGGTATTATGCCGCCGTGGCATCCATGTCGGCGGCTGGATTATCGAGTTCGGGGTCGTTGAACTCTTTCAGATCGTTGACATTGGCGACCTTGTGCTTCCGGCTGCTTGTGTTTTGCAATTTCACGATGTTTGGCGATGGAAAACCTTTTACCTGGTATGGTCCGTCAAACTTTGGGGCCAGTTTGGCTGCAAAACCTTCGGCTGCGTTTGACTGGTGGTGTTGTCGTACGAGGACCAATGAGCCGATCGTAGGGCGCCATTGCCTGCGACGGAGATTGTAGTGTCGCGCTTGCTCTTGACTTGCGCTTTGGATGTTACTTCGGACGATGGAAAAGATCTCTTTCAGTCTCGACGTTATGTCAGTAGCCGTCTCCGGGGTGCTCCCTGTCCCTGGTGTAACTTCATCGTATAAAGCGCCGGGCAGCCTGGGCTCTTCTCCGTGTAAAAGGAACGCAGGGCTGAATCCGGTGGTCTCGGAGACGCTAGAATTTATGGCCAACGACATTTCGGGTAATAGTTCGTCCCACGTGTTCTGGTGGTCGTCGATGAATTGGGCGATCATTGTTTTCACAGTTCTGTTCGCTCTTTCTGTGGGGTTTTCCTGGGGACAATATGGAGCGGTGTGCTGCAGTTTGACGCCTGCGATTTGGAGGAACGCTCGGAACGAGCTGGGTGCCGTTATCGCAGACGAATAATTTCGGTACCCCAAAACTGCTGAGGATTCGTTCGCAGAACGCTCGTTCGAGGTTAGCCGTGGTTGCCTTTTTGAGGGGTATTAGTTCGACCCACTTGGAGAAGGTGTTGAAAAATACTATCAGCGTCGTATTCCCTCGTTTGGACCGTGGCAGTGGTCTGACGAAATCTGCGCACAAGGTAACAAACGGCTCCTCCGCCTTGCGAGTGAGCATGTTGCCCACTGGTTTGCGTTGCAAGGCCTTGAACTTCTGACAACTTACGCAGGTGCGAACGTCTTACGTCTCGATAGAACCCGGGCCAATAATACCGTTGGGAAACCCTGGCGATGGTCTTCCGTATGCCGAGGTGACCAGCTGTTGGTTGATCGTGGCATTCGTGGAGTACCCTCGTCCGGCGATCTTTTGGGACGCAGAGTTTCCAAGACTCCGTTCCGACAGGTCCGTGGCCAAGATTTCGGTAAAGTTGACCGTTCTCGTAGGTGTAGTCCGGATATTTTTGGGGCTGGTCGTGGACTTGTTGTATCCTTCGTTTAAGCCAGGGGCAACTGTCAGGTTCCTCTTCGACGCGTGCGAGTGTTTCCAAGGGCTGCCTGGACAGTGCATGCGCCACTACGTTTTGTTTCCAGGCGCGATAATGCACGTCGTATTGGTATTGTTGTAGCTCGAGTACCCAACGTGCCACTCTGCCGTATGGACTTTCCAGGGTGTTTAACCATTTCAGCGCGAGATGGTCAGTTACCACGTCAAAACGGTAGCCCTCTATGACGGCTAGGCATTCTTTGTCGGTGGCAGAGTAGTTCTCTTCCGCCTTGTTGAGTCGTCGGCTGACGTACGCGATGACGCGCTCTTTCCCTTCAATCTCCTGGGTGAGGACTGCGCCCACGCCTACGTTACTGGCGTCCGTTTGTAAAGAGAATTTGACGTTGAAATCGGGGCGAGTACGGGGGGCGGTAGTGAGTAACTCTTTTAGCTTTCCGAAGGCGTCTTGTTGTTCCTGTTCCCATGTCCATGTTTGTCCCTTCTTTAACAGTTGTAACATTGGTTGGACCACAGTGGCGAAATTGGGAACAAACCTGCGGTACCATGACGCCATCCCTATGCATTGTCGGAGTTCCTTCAAGTTGGTGGGCGGTCTCAAATCTCTTACGGCGGCTACCTTGTCGCGGTCGGTATGGATACCTTCCTCACTGATCATGTGTCTCAAATTTTTGATGCGTCGTTGGAAGAAAGTACATTTTTCTGCGTTGATTCGCAGGTTTGCCTTGAGAAGTCGAGAGAAGACCTCTTTTACGTTGCGGAGGTGTTCTGTGTAATCCTTCCCGATGATGACAATGTCATCTAAGTACGCGAATGCGTAGGGTTCCATATCTGCGCTGATGAGAGTGTCTAACGTCCGTTGAAACGTTGCCCCTGCGGAGTGTAATCCAAAGGGCATTACCTTCCATTGATACAGACCTCTTCCTGGCACCGTGAAAGCGGTGGCTTCCCTACTGTCGAGGGCCATAGGTATTTGCCAATACCTATTCTTCAGGTCTAGCGTGGTGATAAAACGCGCATTCTTCAGGCGTTCTAGGATATAATTAGTCTTCGGTAATGGATAGGCGTCCGGGATGGAACGTTCGTTGAGCTGGCGATAGTCTACGCACATACGCCATTTGTCGTTCTTTTTGCGCACGAGAACAATGGGTGCGCTGTGAGGGCTTCGAGAAGGTTCGATGAGTCCTTCGGCTATTAGTTGGTGGACTTGCTCGTTGATAATTCGCCTCATGGCGGGGTTCTTGGGGTAATATCTCTGCTTTCTTGGCCGGTTGTCCCGCATGACGATGGTGTGCTCCGTTAGGTCTGTGGTACCTTGAAGCTTTTCGAACTTCGGCAGTTCCTCATCCAGGAATTCCTGGATCTGTGACGCAAGTTCGGATGGCCAGGGGTCGTTGGTTCGTTCTGGCTCGTCTTCAAGTTGTTCGTCCCTCTCTAAGCTGAAAGCTCGATTCGGGTCTTCCGGCAGGCGGGTCGTGTCGAACGCGCTCGGTGGTTCCGCCCCTCGAGGGTGTTCCCTCATGTTGGCGACGACTGGGGTGGTATCGTTTAGAGAAGGGGTGCTTGCGGGGGCTTGGTTGGGTACCTGGGCCAGAGGTTGGGACGCTAGTTGAGGAGTCATTTGTGTTGGGGGGATAGCGTGGATGCTATTGTTGACCCCGGTGTCTACGTCGATCACCCGTCTGGGCGCATGGTCGTCAGGCGAAGACCTCGGCTGTGAAGGAACGATTGCCTGTGGGGAGGCAGCTCTGGTTTCCTTAGTCTTTATGGGGATTACCGTGCCGTGGGCTTCGGTTGATCTCCTTACATTCTGCGCCGCTGCGTGGGAGCTCGTGTCACCTATCGTTGGCCTAGGAATCGTGCGTTCCGTGGCGGGCCTAAGGTGTGTGCTTTTCGTATTTGGCCTGGGAATCGTGCGTTCCGTTGGGGCCTTAGAATTTTTGCTGGGCGCTCGTTGTTTGGACATGGTGTCCGTCGTAGTTTTCCTCGAACGCGAGTTTTCGGGGGTTGCCCTGGATCTCGGTTTTTCCGTTCCTATGGTGGGAACTTGACTGGCAGTGACCGCGGGGGGGTTTGCCATGGGGCGACGGCTTCGGAGTTGTAGGAGGGTGGTGCCGCATTTGATCGTTGTTTCGATCGCGCATAAGAAATCCAGACCCACAATGACTTGTTCCAACATGTTGGGTAAGACTAGGAGAGGTATCTGGACTTCTCGTCTGTCTAACCGGATGTAAGCCAGGAGGATTTGCGTGATCTCGCGCACTGAGCCGTCGGCCAGTCGGATCTGCACGCATGCCTCCCGAAGATTGTTGTTATTGCCCAGTTGTCGGGCGAGGTCAGCACTGATGAAGCTCCGGGACGCCCCGGTGTCAATAGTGGCCTCCGCGTCTTGTCCTCCTATGGTCACTCTCGCCACTATCTGGCCATCGTGTAGGTGTAGGGGGCTAGTTAGTTCCGGGTTTGGGAGGGCGTCGTTCCCGACTGTTCCCGTGTCAGTCGAGGACGCGTGTCGTTTCCCGACGTATCCCGGCGACAACACTCGATCGTCCGTACACCGCGCTTACCGCATTCCCAGCAGAATAGGATCGAAGGGTTGGTGCAGTACGGAGAAGCGTGGCCAGTTTCGCCACAGCGGCGGCATGCCATGCGCGGATTCACGATGGGAGTGGTTACCATGCGATGCGCGACTTCCTGCGCCGGAGCGTTGCTTCGGTTCATAGGTTGTCTCCTTGCTAATTCGGTTGAGTCCCACGGGGGTCTCCGGAATGGTGTCCGGTTGGATTCACCTTCCTTGGGGGCCTGATTCGCCGTCGGCCTAGTGTAACGCGGCATGTTCCGCGGGGGAAGTGGAATTACCGGTGCATTCCGTTCCTGGATGCTCTCGAACTCCGTGGCCAATGTCGTGAGCTGCGTCAGGCTTCGTAGTTCGTGTCTCCGCACGTACAGCTGGTACGCCGGCAAAATGTTGTCGTAGATCCGGTAGAGTTCCTTGGTGGTGTCGTATCCGGCATGGTGCATGAGTAACCGGAGCTCGATAACGAAGTCTTTAAAGGGTTCGCCTACCGCTTGCTTGCGGTCCCGGATCTGATCCTCCAATTGTTCAAAATACCGCGGTGGCAAGAAGAACGCCAAGAATTCCCTGCGGAAATCGGCCCATGGGACGCTTTGTAGTCGGCTGGTCCAGAACCAGCGACTGGCTCTGTCCGTGAGGATTTCTGCCATGGCGCGGGGTAAATGGTTCATGTCTACCCCGTATGAAAGCGCGCGCTCTTCGAGAAGGTCGATGAATGACAGCGGATCGTCCTGTCCGTTGAACTGGATCCCCCACTTTCGTATGCGTTCCGCCATTTGGGCGGCGTGGCTACATTGTTATCCCCCTGCGGGTTCGCTTCTGGGTTTTCGGGGACTTTTAACCAGAGCTTGGGTTCCTCCGTACGCCCTGTGTGGAAGTACTCGGTTGAGGTGACTTGGATCGCGCTGGGGACTTGGCATATTGTCGTTCGAGCTCGGCGAGTCGAACCCAGGTTTCCTGTTCGAGGGTCCCCTCAAACAATGCGGCGAAGCTTCTCCGCATGTCTTCGACAGTGCCCTCACTGCTGAACCCGAATTCCACCGCGAACCTTTCTAACTCTTCTCGTCGGCGCTTGTGGACCCAGCCGGTGCCTACCCCTGGATTAGCGACAAACTCCCCAGAGTAGTACTCACCTGAAGTTTTCTCAGTGTTGGGATCCATGGTAGCGTATGGTTTTGTGTTTTCCTTTTTTACCTTTTGGAGTCACTCGCGTATTATGAAAGGGATTGTCCTTTGTGCGAACCGACACTCCGTGTGTATTTATGTCGATAACGCGACCCGCACCGTTGGAGTTGGGGTTTTCGTCGAGGCTTTGCGCGGCGTAATACTGTTTTATCGCGCTCGGAGTTTGAGTTCGAGGGTACGCGGAGATCGTGAGATGGATCGGTCCAGCCTATTTTTATTAAAATGGTTATTTATTGGACATTGGATCTTTATTTGTTTGGCTTAACGTACGGCGTATAGTATTTTATTGTAAGTTGCTGCGCGGAGCAACATCTATCTCGCGGCCGGGTTCTCGAGTAAGTGTCTTGCACTTCTTTCGCTAGAACGCTCGGAACCTAGCATCCGCGGATCGAACTAGCTAGCTTAATATTATGGGTGGGGGGATATATGCTGACGGTGCGCCGATGGGCAATTTCTTTTGTCGAAAAGAAAACCGTCGCATCGAACCTTAGTGGGAGGGAAAGTTTTTGGGTCACAGTTGAGGTATTGGTAGGAGAGTTATGGATGGGTGTAGGAGGGGTAGTCACGTGGCCGAACGGCGCGCATGTGATGGGAGAAAAGTGGGTGGTTCGGAGAGTTTTCGTGTATTGTAGAAGGTAGTTTATTTTTAGACAAAGGTAACTCTTAAACTCAAACTTATTACTCCTCCATTGCCGGTGCGGCGTGGTGAAATGTAACGGCGCCTTGGAGTTCGTTACATTATATATTGCATAAATCGCAAGCTCATACCTATATGTATGTATGTGTATACTGACTGAGTACCGGGTACAAGGTAGATCCGCGGCCTTTGCCGCGGCTCACAACGTTCCCCCTCGTTTTCGTTTAAATTCTTGGTTGAAGTCTTGTGGCTTAAGTCTATGAGCACCACTGTATAAATCCGACTCAGATATTTTGTAGCGGCAACTTAACGTCTGGAAGATATTAAGCTTCCAAATTGAAATTTCATAATTTTTATCGGTAGTTTTTCCCGAAATTTTGACTTTGAAAGCTCAGGAAAAGTCGAAAAAAAATATTTGAAAGCCTTAATTTTTGGTTTTAGATAGACACATTAATTAGGCGTAAGTGTTTTCAAGCACGCATTAAATTCATCAGCAGCACTTCCTAGTAGTATAAATATAAATTATAAAAAGTAATATTCTTTATATCCGGTACGCAGTCAGTATATATGTGAACTTACGATTTATGTAATTTGTACAATATATTTTAAATATTATATGTTCGTAAAGGGGTTAAATTGAATTTATGCAAACAAAAGTTTCAAAAAATTAAGGCAAACTCTTTCGGAACATTTTATATATTAAATATAATCCGAATATGGGCATTTCTCTGATGTCGAACGTCCCGTTCGTACGCATTTCAAGTTGAAAAAATGTAAAAAAAAAAAAACGATTTTCAATATTGTTTTATCGTTATGATTCACCACTTAACTAGCCCTATAGCTGGTGCTAAGGGCGATTTTGGGCTACTGTTCGTTTTTGAGATATTTGAAAAAAAGCATGGTATTCGTACGGGACAAATATAGAAGTGGTTTTCGAGGCGACCAATTCAAACTCAGCTTTCAGTGAAAGTTGAGGCGATATATTTATAAGAATTTCTGATTAATGTTGTGCATTGATGGCTCTTTGAAATGTTTATAATTTTAAGCATGTATGGGTTGCGGTTTTTTGTTAATTCAATTTAAACCTCTGTCGCACGGGACAAACATTTCTTGGCTTTATAAATGTTACAAAAATTCCGTTAACCGATATTGAGAAAATTATCTGGGATTTTTTTAGATAGTTCAATATGTATGGGAGACTTTCAGGAAAAACTTTTATCAAGAATCATCTTTCCTATAGGCGAAAAAAATGGAAAACATGACAAAAAAAAACAACAAAAAAATACCAAAAAAGTGAACTTTTGCTAATTTTAATAGGTTTTCAGATCAAAGTTAATGAAATTATTTCAATTAATTAAATTGGCGGATTTTCAATATCTTTTAAAAATAAAATCCCGAGAAAACTATATTCAAATGCGTTTTTATTGAATTTTAATTTTTTTGGCCTCGGTGGACATCGTCAGAGAAATTCCCATATAATAAGAAGAGATTTACATTTTTGTTTACATATGTTTTTTTACTTGTATATTCTATAAATTTCACATATAAACATCCGGCTTTACATATTCATATACGGTTCGTGGAAGTGTGTCCGAGAGAGAGAGGGGATGAGTAAGCGCTTGAAAGGCGTTGCGTAGACAATGAAATTTCATTTGTTTCTTCTGGCCATACTAATGATTCGACCTGATACAGGTTTGACAATCTGGTGTGCACGGTTATTTTCCACGATTCTGCGTTTTTGGTTTTATCGTATCTTAATAATTGTGGATTCGATCGATTTTCGTATTTAATGGGGGCGAAAAGTTTGAAAGTTTGGTTTCCCTAGCTCCTACAATCTCTGAGGACTAGGCGTCAAAAAAGACGAACGAGCAAATCAGACGGGGTCACGTGAGAGCGAGAGTGTTTTTTGGTTTTTATAGCTTTTATAGTCTCTGAGATGTAGACGCTCATGAAAACGGAAAGACAAAGGGACTTGGCACAATTTCGAAACGAACTTGATTCAGTGGGATATCACAGGACCATGCAAAGAAAATTTGGTTGCTCTAGATCTTATAGTCTCTGAGAACTAAGCGTTAAGCAACACGGACGGAGAGACAAACATGGCTATATCGACTTCACTATTGGTGCTGATCAAGAATATATATAATTTATGCGGTCGGAAACGTTTTGTTCTGTGTGTATTTTATATATATTCCCATGCTCTTAGAGTATCGGGTATAAAAACGCACGCTAATCACTGAAAAAATAAATTTAAGAAAATGCCATTTCCTGAACATTATTTAAAACGAGAGGGAACGTTGTGAGCCACGGCAAAGGCCGTGGCTCCACCTTATACCCGGTACTCAGTCAGTATATACATACATACATATATGAGCCTACGATTTATGAAATTTATTATATGTTCTCAAAAGGGACAAAAATAATATTTAAATTAAAAAAATGAATTTTTTGGAATTTTTTTACATGTTTCCGATTTTGTTTGCATATGATTTTTACAACTGCTTCTAAATTTCTACATGACATGTATAACTACATATTTGAGACGTACAAGTGTTTAGGACAGAGAGAGAGAGGGCATGAGTCAGCGCTTGGCAGGCGTTGCGTAGCCACTGAAATTTAATTTGTTTCTTCTAGCCATAATATTGATCCGATCTGATCCAAATTCGGTAATCTGGTAGATATGGTAATTTTTCATGATTCTGCGTTTTTGGTTTTCATTTATCTTAAAAATTGTGGATTCCACAGATTTTCGTCTTTTGTGGGGGCGGAAGGGGGCGTGGCAAAATTTTGAAACAAACTCGTGCTGGTTTGATATCACAGGAGCTTGGATAGAAAGTTTGGTTGCTCTAGCTCTTATAGTCTCTGAGAACTAGGCGTCAAAAAAAACGAATGGGCAAAGCGGATGGGGTCGCGTGTGAGAGAGAGCGAGAGGGAATGATGACTTTCGAAATGGTTTTCTTTATTGTAGCTATAATAATAATCCGATCTGATCCAGATTCAACACTCTGATAGAAATGGGCATTCTCTATGACTCTGCGTTTTTAGTGTTCTTGTATCTTCAACATTGTGTACGCCACAGACTTTCGTCCTTTGTGTGGGCGGAAAGGGGCGGGGCGAAATTTTGAATTACATTTGGAGTAGTGTGATCACACAGGAGACTGAATACAAAACTTGGTTGCTTTAGCTTTTATAGTCTCTGAGATATAGGCGCAAATGAAGACGGACGGACGGACAGACGGACAGACGGACAAACATGGCTATATCGACTCGGCTATTGATGCTGATCAAGAATATATATACTTTATGGGGTCGAAAAAGCCTCCTTTTGGGCGTTACACACAACCGTTATCCCCACAAATCTAATATACCCCTATACTCTGCGAGTACCGGGTATAAAAAGTGCTAACCGTAAAAAATTGTGTAATTCCTTACAGAGATGCCACAGCCGCTACATTTTCCATTGCTATCGTCTGATCTGAGAGTGAATTTTGTATGAATCAACTATTCAAAAAAAGAGCTGGTCTCTGTAGCGTTTTTAACAAGCATGCTTCCATTGCCTTTAAGACCGCTTCCCACAAAGTACGAGGCGGAGTGAAGTGCAAAACTGTTTCCTTAGATTCTTGCACCAAGAAAATTTGGACCGTTCTCGCCAAATACATTATTATGTTTTGAAACGCTTTAAGCAAAGAAGAAACAAAGTTGTTAATAAGTCTGATAGTAATTCGACATGTACAACTTTTGTCGCACTTAAATGAAACATATTTTTTACAAGGTGCGGTGCTTCGAATTCGTTACGTTGTCTTAAATTAACCACATAGATCCAGTCCATTTATATAAAAGGAAAGTCGATTAAGAAAATCGATTGTCAGGAACAGAACCCATAATTTGATTATGAAGTCTTGGCCTTTAGTGAAAGCTGTGAAAGCCTTTACCTTATTGATTTTAAGCAGAACTCGCAAGCAGTGGTCCTTTTTTGCAGGCATAAAAGAACGCTGTTTCCATTGGACACGACTGAATGCGCTCATAGCTTAACCGCTGAGAGTATTTGGTCGCTTTATTTATGCATATGATGACAAGATTTACTCTCCTGAAAAAAAGTGGCTTTGCAAATGGTGTCTTTCTGTATATTAAGTATTTATGGGTATACGAGTTATATTGTTTATCAGTATCAGTTTAAATTATTATTAATCAAAATTCTTTGCTTATTCACACGTTGAACCTTGAATACCATAATGGGCAATTATTCCAATATAAAGTTATTTATGATATATACCATGTATTATCCGCTCATTATATTCGTACATTCTATATTAAACAAAATTAGAATCTAAGGCATATAAAAACAGTTCTTCTGATAACACTAGTCGACACGACTTTTCCGCTGTCGCCAAAAATGACTTTTTCTGCTAGATTTAGATGTTTAAAAATGTTTTGTAAGGAAGTTCCTGTCTCAGGCCGGGGTACAGCCTCTCAGTCTGTCCAAGGCCCGGTCCCCATACAGAATTATTTGTATTAGGGGACCATAGAGAGGGATCGGACGGACGAAGTGTAGGGGAGGGACGGGTGGCGCGTGCACTCCGCGCGGTGCCGACGTTTGCCGTGGTCGGGGCCTCGACCAGGGGTGTGCTATGGGGCTAAGAATCGAGGGCTTGCGGGCTATAGTATTAAATGATCGATGCATATATATAAAATTCCAAAAATCTTCTGCTAATATTTCACTTTATTTGTCTGATTCCTGTAACTATTATTTTTATTCTTAGGGGTCCCTGTCGCACCTAGCTTCCCTTCCCTAGCTCGCTTACGCGAGGCCAGCTTACCCGCTGTCTCCTCCCGGCATCCTCGCTGTCGTTGAACCTGGCTGCTGGCACTTTTAATAACTTTTTGACCGCGCACTTCTGCCTTTCTTGGCTGCTCAAAATCCACTCCTTTTCTTGGCTGCTCAAAATCGACTCCCCTATCCATTTCTCGGCCGGCCAGTCCAGGCCTCCCGGCTCGAGCCTCTGCCTGTAGCCTCTGCCGGCGTTTGTCGCTTGTCGTCGCGTAGGTGATCGACGCTCGCTCTCTGCTGTCGCTGCTCTCTCTGCCGCTCTCGGCTGTGGCTCCTGTTTACCGTTACTTGAGTGTCGGGGTATTGCGTTGTCGATTTCTCGAACGTTCTGCTGCTGTTGCTGCTCTCTCCGCCGCTCTCGGCTGCGGCTCCTGTTTACCGTTACTTGGGTGTCGGGGTATTGCGTTGTCGATTTCTCGAACGTTCTGCTGCTGTTGCTGCTCTCTCTCTCGGCTGCGGCTCCTGTTTGCAGTTACTTGGGTGTCGGGGTATTGCGTTGTCGATTTCTCGAACGTTCTGCTGCTGTTGCTGCTCTCTCTCCCTCTCTCGGCTGCGGCTCCTGTTTACCGTTACTTGGGTGTCGGGGTATTGCGTTGTCGCTTGTCTGTTAGTGATGCTCATTCTGGTTCTCGTCGGTGATGCTCTATACGGTTCCCGTGAACCGCAGCCACCTCCCGTGCAAATAACTCGACTTGGTTTTTGATCCTTACTAACTTAATCTATTATTATGAACTATATACTACATACTAGGGGAAACAAAAACTCAAAAATAACAAAATATTCATTTGGGTGTCTGGAAATGAAAAATAGTCAACAAATATCCAAGTGGTTTTTTGTGAGGGGCTCTGCCCCTTCACAGTTTAAAGAATGTTTTTTTTTTTTTCATAGAGTATTTTTTTTTCTAAGAATTTAAAAAAAATGTGGTTTTTTTTGCCATAGGTAGTGCTTCTAATTTTCACATAACTTATTTATTGTTTATTTTTTGTTTAAAGTTTAACAATGTACAGTTAAACTGCATGGGTAAAATTACATATCAACGAATTAAACAAAAGGGATAATGCCAATACTCAACCGGTAGCCGAGCATTTCCCAATTAGAGCTATTTAAATTAAATTAAGTTATTGATTAAGACCATATTGACCATTTTAGAACTAGTATCAATGGAAAACAGATGGAAAAATTGGTTATAGTTACGGCAATGGCTACGGAAAGATTCATAACCCAAGTAGTTAGAAAGACAGAGTTGGAGATGAAGAGGAAAGTAATGCCTAGTCGGGCGGAAAGGAACAGCAATACTAATAAGGTTGATGAGGGCAGTCGATTCCACCTCATCAGAGAGAAGCTTATGGAGGAAGAGAACTCCTTGGCAGGTTCTACGGGGTTTAAGAGAGTGGAGGTTAATTAAGCGCAACCTACTTTCATAAGAAGGAAGATGGATCGAAGGGTCCCAATTGAGTTCCCGGAGGGCAAAGATGAGGAACTGTTTTTGTACTGATTCGAGCATATCCTGAAATTTTTGGTTGTGAGGAGACCAGACACAAGAACCATATTCCAAGATAGGCCGGACCAGAGAAACATACAGAAGTTTTGTAGTATACGGGTCTGTAAATTCCTTAGACCATCTTTTGACAAATGCAAGGACTCCTTTAGCTTTATTAGAGATAGTTGAGATATAAGAGTGGAAACATAGATTAGGTACAAAGGTAATGCCCAAGTCGTCAACTTTGAAGAGGCGTTGAAGCATAATGTTATTGATAGAGTTTGCGGTGAAAAGTCATTATATTGCATTTAGAAATGTTAAGAGGTAGAATGTTGATTAAGCACCAGGGCATCAAGATCTGATTGCAAAGATAGTGGGGACAAGGGGTCACTGTAGGGAAAACATAGCTTAACGTCATCAGCATACATTAGGATTCGGGAATGAGATAACAGTTGTGGAAGATCGTTAATAAATTAGGAACCCCCGATGAGACAATAACAGGTTTAGAGGGAGAGAGGACTTACAGCGGTTATAGTCGGAAACCCTAGAAGAGACAGCTTATGAATAAGTAGATTATGATTGACGGAGTCGAAGGCTTTACTAAAGTCAGTATAAACGACATCAGTTTGACACTGTTTAGAAAATCCCGAAGTTACAAAGGTGGAAAATTCAAGGAGATTAGTAGAAACTGAGCGACGTTAATTGGGAACTATATAGGATTCTTTCCAGACGGTGGGAATGTCACCAGTCTTGAGAGACAAGTTGAAAAGTTTTAAGAGAGGCACACAAAGAGATTCTGCACAAAGTTTAAGAACAGCACTCGGAAGCGAGTCTGGCCCAGTGGAGAACGAAAACTTGCACGATTTTAAATTTTTTAGGAGACCATCATATTCGATGAAGGGGGGAAGGATATAGTTAGAACTATTTATAGGGATAGGATAAGAGTAACTACTACTAAAGTCATTCGATGAAGCTAGGATAGAGGGAAAGTTAATAGACCGGACAGAGTAGCAACGTTGGAAAAAGGCAGCGAAGAGATCAACAATATCACAATCCCTATCAGCATAACTACCATTTAAGAGTAGAGAATAATGAAATCGGGAAGATTTAAGTTTAGAATTAATAAACCTGAAGAATTGTTTAGGGTCGCGTTCTATTGTAGCACAATGTATTAAAGAAGGAAAATTTCGATTTTGCAATTGAGTACTTCGAAAAGTCTGATTGCAAACCGGATTTTTTAAACTTCTTGTACATACGGGATTTTAAATTCTTCAACTTTATTAATCTATCATCCATGATCAGCCGAGTATACTCTGCTGGCAGCACAGATAGCACGTACAATGCGCTGGGTTTTCATTTCTCGTGAGGGATGCAGTCTCAAAACGGAATGGTTTGCATTGCAGTTGTAAGGCATGCCGGGTGATTGAGAATGACGTGGTCATATTTATGAAGCAGACGCGAAAGGGTTTTAAGGAGCTAACTCTTTTAAAGCTAGCTTTAAAAAGCAATAGCCATGAAGTCTCAATTTAGCGGTTTGCAAGTCTCCTAGGCGCAAGATGGTCACTCCGCGGGATCTGCAAATGCCAACTGTCACTCAGTTACCCTTTGCTGGTGATGCAGAATCGGTAGCCGAATTTATCACATTGGAGAGTATGCAGTATACCGAGACCTGGTTAAAGCCACACATTTTTAGTTCTAAAGTTATGGCAGGTCGGTGCGCCACTTTTAGAAATGACCGTTCGCCTCGACGTGCAGGAGGGGTTCTAATTACTGTGGAACTGGAATTCCTGTGTGTAAAACTGATTCTTCCCGCTTTCTCAGTTTTCATAACTTGTTCGTATGTTCCACCATCTTCGGATATCGCAATTTACGAGCCGCATTTGTCCGTCTTAACCGCTATTTCTTCCTCGCTATCAGAAAAAGATCACATGATAGTTCTTGGTGACTTCAACCTACCAGGAATTGTTTAGTCTTCGGTAAATGAGTCTAATAGCTCGGTACCCATGTCACGACATGGCTTTGTTGACGGCTTGATTGATCTGCCTCTGTCTCAAGTAAACCATATTAAAAATTCCTTGGGCCACTTTCCTGTCCTATTAGATCAGAAAAATCGCCTTGGCTTACCAAGAAGCAGCTATCCAGTCTAAAAAACTTAAAATCAAGACTTTATAAAAGAAGAACTTCAAGAAATTGGCTCTCCTTCTTCTCTCATTATGTCGGTCAAACTTTTCAGTTCTTAACGCTCAATGCTATCAGAACTAGCTATCTCGATGCAGGATACGTTTTTCTAAGGACCCTAAACAGTTCTACATCTTCGTAAACAGTAAGTACGCACATCCATCCTCGCTATCCTTCCTTAATACGTCGGCAGATAATGATCAGGCAATTGCCGATCTTTTTGCCGGTTTTTTCCAAACTACCTATTCGCGGGACGAGTCAGCCGTATCCACATGGTTTACCGAGGTCGAACGGCATTTTCAGTCCCTTGTTAAATGAAATCTCGTTGCTTCATGATCTACGAACAGTAAAGCCGGTGTTTTCACCGGGTCCGGACGGAGTTCCCGGCTGTGTACTTAACTCCTGTGCCGAGTTTCTGTGTGGGCCATTGCTTAAACTATTCAACCTACCATAAATTCTTTATGCTTTCCCCCAATATGGAAGGAGTCCTTTATAATTCCTCTCCATAAGAAAGGTAGCAAGTGTGACCCAATGAACTATAGAGGTATATCTAAGTTATCCGCTATCCCTAAAGTGAGAAAATTTTAACTCCGCACCTGCAGCACCTATGCAGATCACTAATATCTCCAGTTCAACATGGATTTAAAAGGCGGAGATTAACCACCACTAATTTATTGGAGTTTACGTCCTTCATTATTAGAGGCTTTCAAGGTAATTTTCTGACCCATGTTGTTTATACCGATTTTAGTAAAGAGTTCGACTCTGTAACCATTCCCTCTTAGCACAAAAACTTGACCTTCTAGGGTTCCCGCCCAATCGGCTGCAACTTGGCCGTTAATCCATCGATTTTTAAGCATTTAAAGCAATACCTTAAACGACGCCTAATTAATGTGTCTATCTAAAACTAAAAATGTTATCCATTAAATATTTTTTTTCGACTTTTCCTAAATTTTCAAAGTCAAAATTTCGGGAAAGTATTATGAAATTTTAATTTGAAAGCTTAATATCTTCCAGACTTTAAGCAGCAGCTACAAAGTGTCTGGGTCGGATTTATAGCTATTTGTCAGCTTTTCAAAACTGCAAAGGGTTATTAAAACTCGCTATAGGAAACTTAAGTTATGTGAAAAATAGGAGCACTACCTTTGAAAAAAAAAACAAATTTTTTAAAAATTCTTTAAAAAAAATTAAACCTAGAAAAAAAAAATCTTTAAAAATTTGTAAATCTCCAAATCTATCAGAAAAAGTCATATTGGGCGACAGCGGTAATGTCGTGTTGACTAGTTTAATAGAAAAAAAACATGAAAAAATTATACATTTGCAATACATTTTCAATGAAAAAAACCAATACAGATAATTTAATGTCGATAGAAAAAAGTTGTGAAAAAAACCAGAAGAGCGTGCAAAATTAAATACAATTTTCAAATTAATCAAAATTATGTGTTTCTGGTGAATTTTGGTTGGAAAACGAGACCAGAGCCGCAAAGAAGCAGTAAAGGTGCCGTGGTATTATTGTCGCCGATCCCAGAATTTGATAATTCAGACCATACAGTGACTCAGACCCTCGATGATGCAGTGTCAAAATTAAAAATTTGAGAGCTGCGCTGGAGAACAACATCCAGAATCCCAGGATTTCTAGCAAAAAGGACCTTAAAAAAGCTCTGCTGGAGGAATAAGGCAAAATAAGCCCGGAAACCACTCGGAAGCTGATCTCTTCCATGAATAGTATGTTAAGAGCCGTAATAAATGTTAAAGGACTACATACTAAGAACTAAAATACCTGCTTCACCTTTTATTCGACTAATATTAAACTGGTTTGTGGCTGCATCTTTCAAGGTCCTAGCTTGTATTTAAGATATATTTTATATTTTTATTTTATTTTTAAAACGGAGCAATATTTAAATAGCAAAAAAATTGGCGTTTAAAAATTTATTATTTTTCCTCTAGTCTAAAATCTGTAGCACCTTAAACTTTTTATTTGACACTGCATCATCGAGAATCTGAGTCAATGTATATATAGTATATATATATTCCGGGCGATCGGTCGCGCCGATCGCGATCCCACAGATTACGAAAACTGCTTATTCGACAATAATGCAGAGTCCGCTCCATCCAGTGGCAGATTCAGTTAACTCTCGTTAACTACTCCCCCCTTCAAGACTTGACCGTCCTCGATCAAGCTCAGGTTCTTCAGCATCTGTTGAATGGCGACGGCGTTTCCCTTCTGCTGCCGATTAGAACGGCGCACACGGCAACACCTACGACAGTAGACAGTATGGGACCGATCGTAAGGTTTGTATGAACCTCGGCCAATTTCTTCAGATTTTCCTCATTCAACTTATAAAGGTACGGCAGGCTCAGCAGAGTTTGGTGGCTAGTGATGTTGATCTTCGCGGAAGCTGCCTGGGATCCTCTTCGGCGCATTATTGAAATTAGTGTACTCTGTACCGTTGATGAGGGCGACCCGGTCAAAAGTCACTAGGTATGTTCCTGCAATGCTACGCTCGGGACCATCATCGGCGGCCACAGTGGCGATGGCGTCATTGATTACTACAATACCCTCGTCCACCTCCAAGATTGGGGGCAGATCGGTTGCGTACCGCAGTGGGCCACAGTACCAAAGTGCAGCTGTTGTGCGCAACTAGTCGCTGGTGCCTCCTTGCAGAAGGCTAATGATGGGGGCCCCATACATGATGAGACGGTGATGACCTTGTTGCCGCATTCTGCAATGATGCGCTCGGGTAAAATTCTATTTCTGGTTAGAAGGTTCTCATATAGGTGGGAGTTGTTAATTTCCTCATTTATGTTTACTTTTAGCAATTTGTTCAAGGTATCGGTGAGGGCATTAATTTGTGTTTGAGTTCTCGAGTTGATAGTTATCTGTCTATTGTTGGCTTTAATAAGATCGTACTCAACCTGTCTCGATTGCTGTAAGTCATCAAAGTCTGGATTCCCTGCGATTACTTTTAGCGCTGACCCTAGGATGTTCAGGCTGTGGTGAACTCCCAGTGCCGCAGTCAGTGTCAGTAGGTGTTTTGTATCTGTCTCTAATATTTTTCTCATATGTGTCTGTGGGAAAATGTTCGTTAATTCCATTGTCTCCTGAATGTACTGTTCATATTCCGTTAAGTTGACATGTTTTATATAAAAAGTTTCGTTCCATATTTCTGTTTGTCCGTCAATTATAGGGATATAGTCTGTGTTTGAGATGCCAAGCTTTTTTGGCACCTATTTCTATCCAAAATAATAACGCGAATTGTTCAAATGTAATAACTGTTTATTTATACCAGCGGCTGCTAGCGGAAGCCGATTGCTTGCTCTTAGCACAACCAGATAAATGTACATATATGTGTAAACGAGATCCAAATGCAACCAATGCGCAGAGAGGTTAGCAGATTACTGAAATTAGCACCGTCGGCTAATCAAAGCTAGAGCCGAGGCGGCGGCTGCAGAGCGCCCTTTACAGAGGGAGAGCGCAGCAGCGCTGCCGAACGTGGGCGTTTACAGTGCATTGAATATTTTATTGTATTGTAGTGTATGTATAGTTTTAAGTTAGGCATGTTGATTAGCGGCTGGCCCGAACATACTCCCCCCGTTGGAAGCCAGTCTTTCAACAGAATCCTTGAGGGGCAGCACGCATAGCCGGGTAACGGCCCTTCTGATGGTTCCTGTGGCAGTCTTCAAATCAGCTACGCGGCACACTCCATCCTTGCCCTTGACGACCTCGACCACTCTAGCTAGTGGCCAACGCATTGGAGGAAGATTTTCGTCCTTAATCAGAACGAGATCGTTTATGCAAAGATTTTGCGTGGGAGTCCGCCATTTCGACCGCTCTTGCAAAAGAGTTAGATACTCTTCGCGCCAGCGGCTCCAGAAGATCTGCTGAAGCTGAGTGACCCGTTGCCAGCCATCCAGACGATTGTAGTTCAGCTTCGTCAGATCGGGCTCGAGGATTGCCTCATGTGGACCGCCTAAAAGCAGATGAGCAGGAGTCAGGACATCTAAGTCAGCAGGATTTTCTGAAAGCGAGAGCAAAGGGCGAGAATTAACAATTGCCGTGATCTGGCAGATCAGAGTGCGCAGCTCGTCGAAGTCAAGCACAGAGGGCCCAACTGAGCGGTACAGGTGATGCTTTGCTGTCTTCACGGCCGCTTCCCACAAACCGTCAAAGTGCGGAGAGCGTGGTGGGATGAAGCGCCAGTCGATCGAGTCCGCCAAGCAGGATTCATGGACCTCCTTCATATGCGAGCCGCTCATAACAAGTTTCTTGAGCTCCAAAAGCTCGTTCTTGGCGCCAACGAAGTTTGTCGCATTGTCGGACCAAATTTGACTTGGCCTTCCTCGCGTGGAAGTGAAACGCTTCAGGGCGCCTAGAAATGAAGCGGTGGTCAGGTCCTTTACAAGCTCCATGTGTATAGCCTTAGAAGTAAAACAAATGAATACACTGATGTAGCACTTGATGGGTGGCCTCGTGCGGATTTCTGGTCTCTAGAAAAAGGGCCCGCAGTAATCCACTCCAGTGACTTCAAAGGGTCGAGATCCCTCCAAACGCTCCTTAGGCAGATCTCCCATGATGTGCTGAACCATGCGTGGCCTAGTCCTGAAGCATCTCACACACTTGCTGACTACCTTTGATACTGCCTTGATTCCGCCAATGGGCTAATATTCCAGTCGAATTTTGGCAAGTAGTGCGCGAGGTCCAGCATGAAGGTTCCTTTCGTGATAATACCTTATCAGCGCACAAGTTATGGGATGTCCCTTTGGCAGAACAAGAGGGTGCTGAGCATCAAATCCCAGAGATGAGTTTCCAAGACGGCCTCCAACTCTTAGTAATCCATACTGATCGATGAACGGAGAGAGTGAGCTGATTGAACTGGATTTCCTGACTTGACCATTGCGTTGAATCTCTCTTATATCCATAACAACGCGAGGAAATGATATCCGCGTGATACTTGACAAACTGTTTCTCAAGTCCATCCAAGATGAAGGCAACACTGATGGTAGGCTTTCATCCCAATCCAAATTTTCTCTCCAAAGCTGCTGAAGGAAGATTTTGCACCTGACAATAACGGAATTTATCAATCCAAGAGGGTCGTAGAAACGAGCAATCGTAGACAAAACCGATCGCTTGGAGGGCTTCGAATTTGTGTCCAGCGCGGACAAGGCAAAAAGCAGCTGATCTGATGCAGGGTCCCATGCTAAGCCAAGAGTTTTTGTTATGTCACTTCCATCATGAAACCTTAAGTATCCTCTTCAGGCGTTCCTTCAAGTACTTTCTGATGGCTAGAGCACCATTTCCTAAGCTTAAAATTACCACAAGACAGTAGGGCGGAGGTTTGATGCATCTTTTCCATGAACTCAGCGACAGAGCTGCCGCCCGAGATGAGATCATCCACGTAAAAATCCTGCTGCAGAGCAGCTGAGCCAAGAGGGTAGGACTCGCCCTCGTCAATAGCCAGCTGGTGCATTGCGCGAACTGCTAAAAACGATGCAGCTCTAGTGCCATATGTGACGGTGTCTAATGTGTAGACCTGAACCTTGGACTGGACAGAATCTCGCCATAGAATGCACTGAAAGTAATTGTCCGGTGAGGACACTCGTACACAGCGGTACATTTTACAAATGTCCCCAGTGAGAGCGACTGGATATGTGCGAAACCGAATTAGTATGCTGAACAATGCAGGCTGAATAACAGGGCCTGCCATCATTGCATCATTTAGGGAACATCCAGTTGATGTAGCTGCCGAACCATCGAAAACGACACGAAGCTTTGTCGTCGTACTATCCTCCTTTAAAACACAGTGATGAGGCAAGAAATATCTGCAGAGACTACGAGAATCAGGGTTGACTGGGGACATATGCTTCAACTCAATATACTCCCTCATAAAGGCAGAGTACCGCTCCTTGAGTGTAGTATCACGATCCAACTTGCGCTCCAAATTGATGAATCGACGATGCGCCTGAGTGTAAGATTCCCCTAAGCGATGCCATTATCCTTTAACGGGAGACGAACTGAATACTCTCCTGATGGCAAACGTGAGAAGTGGTCTATGAAATGTGCTTCACAATCTAATTCTTCCTTGGTATTCAAAACGGCGTCCGCACAAGTCTCGACCTCCCAAAACATACGAAGAGTTTTGTCCAACCTTGCATCCATGCTAGCTTCCGAATCTGGAGAATTTTGCGTTGCCAAGAGCGCCGAGCGTGCTACCCTTTGTCCACCACCAGATACGATCCACCCAAGCCGGGTCTTCTGCAGAAGGGGCAGGCCATCGATGAGTTTGATTTGCCCTACGCAGAGGAGATCATAGAAAATGCTGTCACCAATGAGAAGATCCACTCGCTGAGGGTTGAAAAATGCAGGATCAGCAAGCTGAATATTTGACGGAATATTCCAATCGGCTACATTGACTGCCAGACTTGGTTGACAATCTGTGATCGTTGGAGCTATCAGAGCAGTAAGCGTAGTTGTATAGTCAGTTGTGCGAGAATGCATACAAATGTTCACGGTGGATCCATCAGTAGCCACGCTGGTATCGCCGAGCCCAGAGACAAGTGCAGACGATTGAGTTCTCCTAAGCTGAAGCTGATGGGCGAACCTGGATGTGATGAGATGAAGCTGAGATCCTGAATCTAGTGTGGCACGACAAGGAACTAAAACGCCAGACCGATTCTTTACGAGAACCACAGCGGTAGGCAAAAGCACAACATCGGACTGAAGACCTTGGGCAGCAAGAGAGGTAGAAGCAGGGGAAGGTGAACTGCTAACGGAATCCTGAGTGGCAGAAATAACGCCTGGTTGGAGCGTTAGATCTGGAGGAGAAAGATCTGGGGAGCCTTGAGTTGTGGACTGCAGATTCTCGAAATGCAACAAACTATGATGCCTCCCACCGCATACTCGACATTTTCCACTGTTGCATGCACGAGTCCGATGCCCCGCTTTCAGGCAATTGAAACAGAGGGAAAGCTTCTTCACTTCTTTGTGGCGCAGCAACGGAGACAAATTCCCGAATATCTTGCAGGAATATATACCATGTCCCGCTGAATGGCAAAAACTGCATCCAGACGAGTCGGTGGAAGAATTGGAGGCAACAAAAGCTTTCTTAAAATGAGAATTATGGGTTTTTCCCACCTGAGCGCTATTAGCGGGTGCCGCTGTAGCGTATTCCAACGTCTCCATTTTCTGGCACCGCTTCTCCAAGTATTTATAAAAATCCTTTGCTGTAGGTATGGCATCCGACGACAGGTGTTCTTCCCATTTCATTTGCGTCTTAGCGTCCAACTTCTGCAGTAGCAGGTTAATTATAATGCAGTGGGATATCTCCAAATCCGTTCCTAATGTTTGCAAAGCACGCATATGCAAATTGACTGCATCCGGAAACTCCCGAAGCCTTTTGGGAGATGGCGAATCCACTCTCTTGAGCCCAAGAATCTTCTTGATGTGTGCCTGAAAAACAAGTCGTTTGTTACTAAAACGTTTATTAAGTATATCCAGCGCCACACGATAATTGGCACTGGAGAGTTCCAAAGATCGAACCGAATCCAAAGCCACATCAGCGAGGCTAGAGCGAAGGTGCTGGAACTTCTCGATGTCGCTGAGATCCGCATCCGCGTCGATTATCGAATTGAACATAGCCATAAAGTCCGAATATTCGACGTATCCACCGGAAAACTTGGATATTTTCAGCTCAGGAAGTCGCTGCTTGTGAGCCATGATGATGGTACTGTGTCCCGATTGGTTTGGTAGGGTAGTCGAATTGGCAGTAGCGCGCGAGTGGCCTAGTTCGAGAGTAGCCAGTAGCTCAGCCTTCAACGATATGAAGAGCATATCAAAGTTGTTGCGCATCTCACTCCCAATCTCATCTTAATTGAGCGCTTCCAGTTCATTATGGGCCTTATTAAATTCCTCTCGAATTTCTGACAGCATGTCGATACGAACGTCGATATCCGTGTCGTTAAAATTATCGATCTTATTGCCAGCGAATGATTCGCCGAGCCCGCTCATTCGATCGTACAAAGACTGAACTTTACGTTTATAAAGACTCAGCCTGTTATTAGCCGTCACAATATTTTCGCCTGCGCCTGTATTGGGATCGCTTTCCATGTTTAACGGTGCGAAATGCAACGAAACAACGGAGAATAGATAACCGTTTAGCGACGGCGTACAGAATCGAGAAAGAGAGAGTGAAGACACGAAAAGTCGAAACCGTGGCTGCAGTTGTGCAGAGAATGAAAAACTTGACGATTATGCAGAGAAGCTGGAGCGAGAATGAGAGACACGAAAAGTCAAGAATCGTGTCTGCGGCTGAGCATAAAATGAGAGATTCGACGATTAAACTAACGGAATCTCAGACGACCGCACTCTAGCTGAATTTGCACATAAACCGTTTTATATGCTGCACAAATGCATTTTTTGTGGTTAAACTGTACAGAACCGAAAATATTGTTCAATTTAAATGTTTTTACACGAAACGCGATTAGCCAATGTCTTTAATCACGTCGGGGTCACCAATGTTTGAGATGCCAAGCTTTTTTGGCACCTATTTCTATCCAAAATAATAACGCGAATTGTTCAAATATAATAACTGTTTATTTATACCAGCGGCTGCTAGCGGAAGCCGATTGCTTGCTCTTAGCACAACCAGATAAATGTACATATATGTGTAAACGAGATCCAAATGCAACCAATGCGCAGAGAGGTTAGCAGATTACTGAAATTAGCACCGTCGGCTAATCAAAGCTAGAGCCGAGGCGGCGGCTGCAGAGCGCCCTTTACAGAGGGAGAGCGCAGCAGCGCTGCCGAACGTGGGCGTTTACAGTGCATTGAATATTGTATTGTATTGTAGTGTATGTATAGTTTTAAGTTAGGCCTGTTGATTAGCGGCTGGCCCGAACAGTCTGCGTGTGAATAGTCCGTCAGTTTCGAGTCGGTCAGGGTTGTTAGCAGTACGATTGCTAGGATGTAGAGATATCGAACGGGAGACCTATAAGAAACGAGAGGCACAGCACTTATTAATTATGTCGTACGGTTGTTCTTACTTTTACTATTAATTGTCCTTGAGGACCTGAACTTAACGCTACAAAACCCTTTTTTCTTAAGCACAATTCCTTATCTACCTCAAATTGTATTTGTGGACCACCCTCCCTTTAATAAGAACGGTGGTCCCTAGATCTGCTTCTACCTTTTGCTCCGTCCAGAGGGGAGTTAGCTTGTTTCCTAACCTCCTTATAGCTTTTACTAGGACATTTTCTCTCACATCAAAGGTCCTATTTCGTCTGTTCGGGTTGTTTCTATCGAGTTGCTCCTGCTGAGCCTTTACCAGTTTAAACATTATCTCTTCCCCAAGGTCGCAATTTGTGTGGACCACATCCATGGGCGTCTTGTTTGTGGCGGAGTGGATGGTACGGTTGTATTCGATGGTCGCTAGAATGACTAGCTCGACCGTATCGTCAACATGGCGCTGCAACTTTAAACACCTGGCAATTTCTAACAAGGTGCTGTGGAAGCGCTCTACTTGTCCGTTTGATGTGCTGTGCAACGGTGGGGCATTTGCTACATCGACGTTGAATTGGTTCTTCAATAAGGACCGAATGGTCTCAGAACTGAAGGCTGGCTCATTGTCACAATAAATGGTCTTTATGGCTGGGAAGATGTTCACCAGTTGCAAAATTGGTATTTTAACGTCTGTTATTGTGCGCGAAGCGACTTGTTGCGTTATTGCAAATTTTGAAAATTTGTCAATCGCGGTTAGGAAGTGTTTTCCTGCGGTGGAAAAAATGTCGATATGAATCAACTCGCCTACTCTTGTCGGTATCGGCGTCACCCCTAATTCTTGCCTTCTAGGGTGTCTATCATACTTAGCTTTTTGGCATATCCTGCAGTTAGATACCACTTCTGATGCGATTCTTTCTATTTTTGGAAAGTAGTAAACGCGCAGCACCTGCTTTACATTCTCCTGGTGTGCCCTGTGCGCCCGATTGTGCTCGGCGGTTACTATCTCACTTCGTTCTCCATCGTTTGTAATGTCTGTCACTAGGGTCTTACAATACCGAAACTTTGTGTCCGGAAAGGCCTTCACAAGGTCATTCTGCACGAACGCCAAAATCGGTAGAGTGCAATAGATGGCGTTAACGACCCCAGTCTTTACCACCTCTTTGATGGAAGCAAGAAGTGTGTCCCGACTGACAAAATCAATTTTGTGACGGGTTTTTTCAGCGAAGAGAATGTGAAGCTGCTTCGAGGGGGTGTCTGTCTCTTCCAGGATTATTTGATTCCTGAAGCAGTTTACTGGTTTGTCTGTGGCCTTAATTACATAAGTAAGCGAGGCTTCACTGTGAATTGTAGCTGCGTCGGATCGACTTTGGCTTTCTAAGGCATTCATATTTTGTCTCGACAGCGCATCCGCTACATGGTTGTCCCTGCCTGGTTTGTATAAGACTCTCGCGCCACACTCATCTATTCTCGCTTTCCAACGTTTTATTTTGGAATTGGGATTTCTATCCGAGACTGCGAATATCAATGGTTGATGGTCTGTGTAGATGTTAATGTCACTCTTTCCATATAGGTAGTGACAAAGCGAATCTAGGGCCCAAATTATGGCCAACAGTTCTCTTTCATTGGTTGCGTAGTTTAGCTCCCTGTCCTTCAGAGTCCTAGAAATCATGGTTATGGGTCTGTTGCCTTGCGACAGCACCGCCCCAATGCCACTGGCTGAGGCATCAGTGGTTAGGTCGAATGGCTGGTTAAAGTCTGGGTAGTGGAGAATAACGTCTTCCGACGCCAAAATATTCCTAAGTTTATCAAAGGCTTGCTTTTGTACCTCTTCAAACTGTATAGGAACAGACTTCGAGCGTTGCTTGCTGATTACCGTTTTCTCCTTTCAAAATACTGGAGATTGGCCTTGCTATCTGAGCGCAGTCCTTTATGAAACACCTGTAGTAGCTGACAAGACCCAAGAATGATCTTACCGCAAACAGGGTGGAGGGTTGTCTAAACTCCTGAATGGCCTTGACTTTATCGGGGCTTGTTCTTGTGCCCTCAGTTGATACCACAAAACCAAGGAATTCCACTTGTCCCTTGAAGAATTGGGACTTCTCCTTTGACACCCTCATGTTTGCGTCGTGGAGACTGCTGAGCACGGTGTCAATGTCTCTGACATGATCCGACTCACTCCTTGAAAACACGATGACATCATCAACGTACACATAACATATCTTGCCGATATGCTGCCGCAATACGTCGTCAATGGCCCGTTGAAAAATGCTTGATGCATTCCTGAGGCCGAATGGCAGCCGGTAAAATTTATATTTACCTCCGTTTACCAAAAATTATGTCTTTTCGCGATCGCGTTCAGCTAGCGTGATTTGGTGGTACCCTGACTTAAGGTCAAGGGTAGTAAAGTATCTTGCCTTCCCCAAATTAGAAAGTATCATGGAGATACAAGGCATCGGGTATTTGTCTGGTATGGTCTTTGAGTTAAGCTTGCGGAAGTCTATGACTAGCCGTTTTTTGCTTGAACCCGAACTGTCAGTGCCTTTTTTTCCGACAACCCATATGGGGTTGTTGTACGGAGACCTGGATGGCCGAATGATCTTGTTCCTCAAAAGGTCTTTCACTTCGTCATTGACGAAGTCAGTGGCCCCTACAGGAAAAGGGCACATCTTTGAGTAGATCGGTTCCTCATCCACGATCCTAATTGTGGCTACTATTGCCGTATTAAAGGGCAGCATTTCAGTTGGATCTGCAAATGCCTTTATACGGTTGGACAACATTTTGAAAAATTCGTTCCTCACTGCTGGTGGAACTTCGATATCGTCTATTTCCATGAAGTTGACGCTGGGGCACTTGTGGAATAAGATCTTTTCAGATTCATGCCTGAAGTGGAGTTTCTTTGTTTCCAAGTTTATATTGACGCCAGCTTTGGTCAGTGTGTCAAGCCCTACGATGCCATCAAAAGTTGATAGCTCTGGCAAGATAAAATACGGGCTTTTAATGCCGAGCATGTTTAGGAAACATTTTTGATTAACTTTGTTAAAGCAGTGTAGGGACTTTACAATGAATGGGGCTTCTACAGGGACAATTGCCTGAAGTTCTTTTAGTGGCTTTATGTAATTTTTCGCAGCCCCAGTATCTATTAAGATGTTTACTTCTCTCCCCGCTACTGTTCGCTTGACGAACGGGAGCAGGGATTCTCCCCTAAAAAATTAACAGTATCACTTTCGTATCCCGGATTGTTATCCTCATCGATCTCCTCCTCCGCCTCAGATGCCAACTGATCGTATTTTTGTTCATGCTGATCTGGGTCCTCCTGAGCGATGTGATTAACCCGCTGTCTGCGCTGGTTGGAGAGTCTCTGGGATGCAGCCGGCCTCTTGAACGCACCCTGTTGGTGCCCGATAATACGGTTTGTACCAGCCGGTGGGCCTGAACTGGATTCCAGTTGCTATTGAAAGTTAGTCGGTTGACGGAGTTTAGAGGAAGATGGGTCGACATCCATCATTTCCACCTTATCTTGGCCACGGTGACCATTTGTTTGGTAAGTGCCCTGGTTATTCGTGTAGAAACGGTTTTTTGATTGTCTTTTGTAGTGATCGGGCTCATTTTGCCCACCCTGTTTGTATCTATTTCTATTCTGGCCCTTGTTTTCTATCACTCTTGCGTAATTCGCCGCAAAGTCGTGCCTATCATGATTAGCCTCAATTTCTTGCGCCAAAGCTAGAGCTGATGGCAAATCTTTAGGCTGCGCCGCAAACAGTGTGTCAGTGACGCCTCTTCTTAGGCCTGAAATGAAGACACGGAGAGCGTCGGCTCTATACTTTTCATTAATGTATTGCGCCTGTGCGGGGTCTTGTGACATGATTGTCTTGTTTGTGAGGAGAGTGAGTTTCTTCTCAACCTCTGCATAGAATTGAGTTATGGACATGCCACCCTGTCGGAGCGTGGCAAGCTCTTGTTCTAGCAGGTGCAGTGGACGCTTGTCTGAATACGTGAAATCGAGGCGATTGATGATTGCCTCAAAGTTCAACACTGTATTGAATGATGATAAGAGTGACTCAGGGGAGCCTCTAATCTTATTCCTGATTATGAGGACCGCTTGGTAATGTTTTGAGCTACCTACATACCCCTCATATTGTTTATAGGAAGCCTTTGCTGCCTGGCGCCAGGAGACGTACTGTTCCTGGGCCCCATGGAACTCTGGCAGCGTCTTAACCGCATCCAGAGTCACCTCGCAAGGTATGTTTTCGTTATAGGTAATCGGCTCGTAGGCCTGGGCCACGGGGGCCTGAACTCTAACAGCCTGCAGTTGGTCAGTTACCGCTTGCAAGCGTTCCTCAAAGTTGGTTCTCTGCGTAGCCAACGCAGCGCTGACCGCCGCAGATATGGCGGCTTCTATTTGTTCCGCATTCATTATTTCTATTATTTCCTCTGGTCCAATTTGAAATTTAGACTTTCAAATTCTCCGAACAACTCTTCTAATTCGTTGATGTTATTTTCAATGGACATAAAAATTCCTTTCAGTTTTTCCCCTACCACTTATTTCTGTCTTTGTCTTAGGCTTATTTCAGCTGCGCCGGGCCGCTGTTATTGTTTGTTTATTTTAAGAGTCAAATTTGAGCTCCCTCAAACACAGATTTTTTATTGTCCGCCCCCAACGATGTATTTGTGGCGCGGTGCTATGTTTCCCACTTACACTTATCACGACGAAAGGGGGAAGGGGAAGAAAAAATATTCTGAGAAATTTTGACGCTTGAACGTTTTGGTACATGCACGTTTTATTTGTTTGTTTCTTTTCTTTTTGTTCTTTTTGTTATCGTTTTATTTTTTTTTTCGAATGATGTTTCACTCTAAGTAATGTTCTATACGTATTTACTTTATTTTAATTTGACGATTTTTGAAAAAGGGTTTCACTTACATGTTCCTCTTCTTTGGCTATACTCTTGTTGTGTTAATCTATCGCCTGTGGATGTTGTTCCGTAACACTCTCCAGTATTGTCGGTGTTGATTCTTCCTTGTCTATCTTCGCCGCTGCCCAAAGCCGTCCGCTTTAGTGTAACAGTTTTTTGGGTTAATTAATTGTCTTTTTTATACTCAGGGCTATGAGTTTCTATGTGCAGCGATCTCTTTGTAGATCTGCCGCGGACGCAGTTTGCGATTTTCTAATCTTGGAGCGGGCGTTGTCTCCGCGCTCTTTTGTTAGAGTGGTTTTATGTTTTCGCCTGTTTTCTTTTACTTTTTTATATTGAGCAGGCTTTGTGTCCGCACTCTATTGTTTATATTTTGTATCTCGTTATTTTTTGTTCAGTTTTTATTAGTTGAACATATCCTTTGCACTTTTCGACCGGGCGTTGTCTCCACGCTCTATGCTGATATTTAATAACTTGTTCTTTTGTTCACTTGTTGTTGATTGAACCAATCCTTTGCACTTTTTGAGTGGGCGTTGTCTCCGCGCTCTATGCTGATATTTAATAACTTGTTCTTTTGTTCACTTGTTGTTGATTGAACCAATCCTTTGCACTTTTTGAGTGGGCGTTGTCTCCGCGCTCTATGCTGATATTTAATAACTTGTTCATTTGTTCACTTTTTGTTGATTGAACCAATCCTTTGCACTTTTTGAGCGGGCGTTGTCTCCGCGCCCTATGCTGATATTTTATAACTTGTTCTTTTGTTTGCACTTGTCACTTAGCGGGCGTTGTCTTCGCGCTAATTGATTCTCGGGCTGGGTCCGATCGCGTTGGGCGCCAGTAATTATTTAATTTGACACAAGTATGGATTTGTTTTACAATCTTTAATGATATTAAACTGTTTAAGATTGAATCAAGTACAAAGAGATTATAATGTGAGTAATAAGGCGCGAACGAATGTGTTGCTGCCACTCGGCTGACCGCTAAAGACTAAACTTAAGTATCCTAAACTCCTAAAGGCAAGCCCTTCGCTGCCGGCCACGACGCCGGTTGCTATCCAGCCGAAGTGCTGACCCAGCGCCTCTTGAGTGGTGTTTGTTGACGGCCGGCATCCGGGCGATCGGTCGCGCTGATCGCGATCCCACAGATGACGAAAACTACTTGTTCGACAATAATGCAGAGTCCGCTCCATCCAGTGGCAGATTCAGTTAACTCTCGTTAACTTGCATACATACATATATGAGAAATTAGGAACAAAAAAAAAGTTGTATATATATTATATAATATATTTCTATTACTTTATATAATATACATGAGTATACAATAATTTTTCTTTTTTCATTGCTTGTGTAGTATTCGGCTCTCTGTCTGCACTCTTAATTGTCGACAAAATATATAATGTTTAACTTCACTGAGTTATTAAAAATAAAATGCCTCAAGCGGCAATCCTGGCAGATTTATCCGGCGTTTTATTTAGATAGACCTTTATAAAATTAATACAAACTGAAAAAGATACATATGTGTATATGTATATTTTTGAAACCCTATGTTCTTGTACTCTTTTGTACGTCTCCCTTCCTGTCTTGTTACCCCTGATATTTTTTTTTATCATGTATTATTTTTCTTCTCAGCATCTTCGTAAGCATATTAATGCCATGACGGAAGTGAACGATTCTCGGCTTAAAGTTTACGAACAGCTAGAAGTAGGTATTCAGGACCTAGAACGAGCAAACCAACGCCTCATCATGGAAAAAAATTCCGATAAAAAGCAAATTAAAACGTAATATTTTTTAAGTACTATATTTTAATATCTTAATATCTTAATATTTATTTATATAGGATATCTTCCAACACTGAAATATTGGAATCCCGCTGCGAGGAGCTCAGCCAAATGCTAAGCGAATCAAAGCAGGCCCTTAGTATTGAGCGACGGAAAAGTGATCGGTTGCAACAAGAACTTAATAGTAGCGTGTCTCTTACTGATAAAAAACCTGGGGATCACAGAGACCAACACGTAAATTCCCGTAATGACTATAATGTGAAGGTATGCCAGAACCAGAATAAAATCTTGGGGATCCAACACTTAGTTACCCTTGCAGGCAAGAGCGTGCTAAGGGAGGTGCGAAGGGTAAATTTGCAAGGGTGGCCGATTTGGATTTTAAACTTAAGTTACAATTAAGAATTATTACATTTCGAAAGGAAAGTCTAAACTTGAGTGTCGCTGGCCGATTTAATGTTCGGTTTCCGACGGAATAAGATAAAAAAAGAACTATTCTAAAGCAGATGATGAAGATGTCAAAATCTTAAGCGACTGTATTCTCTAGAAATATGACCTGAATGGAGTTACTCGTTGGTACAGAATTAAATTGCTCCCTGTTAACATTTTTAAATTTTTTTTTTTTAGCAAGTGTATTATTACGTAATATTTAATAGATGCCCATGCGTTCTTAAAGCCAACTGAGATAATTGATCTAGGTGTCATGTTTGACTCCAAATGTCTTTTCTGCGATCATATTAATGTAATTTTTTCAAAAGCCTACACTATGTTCGGTTTTATAAAGAGCAATATATCCCATACGAGCGGCTGTTTCTCAGGCTCATTCCTTATGCGCTCGCGCCTTGAGTTATTTTTGGAAACCCATTGGTGTCGAATTTTGAACGTTTTCATCCCATTGCAGTCGTATGAGTGTATCTGTCGTCCCTCTAGGATCAAATGGTCATAGCGTCTCAGACCATCCTCCATAATTCTGTAGTGGGAAGAAACGATTGCCCTCACCAAGACCAAAAAAGACTGACCAGATGCACCCTTTATAGTTTATCGGAAATAATGAACCCTTATGTAGGGCTCTTCGCCTGTATAAAGCGCTGCCAGCTGTGATGCGATATGACTTTTACCGCGAGAAAGGAGAAAACCGTCCGTCAGACATCTATATCTTTAAATTTCTACATCTGTTCGAGGAATAGTGTGGGAGAGAGAGAAATGGAATGAGAAAGCACGAGGCTTCGCAGTCTTTAAAATTGTGGATGCCACAGATTTTCGTCTTTTTAGGAGGCGTAATATCACTTCTGATTATAAAATTTGGTTGCCAGCTCCAGGAAGATGTGTGGACCCACAGACACAGTCAATTAGGCGCCAGCCTGCGTTAAATTTCTTCTTCAGTGGTGTCCTTCTATATCTGAAGGCGTGGTGGGTATTGCGATGAGCGTTTCTACTCACTCGCGAACAGAGTTCTTTCCGAAACCACTATCGTCTGTTTTTAATCCCTTTTCTTGACGCCTAAGTCAGATGCCACTTTCCACGCTGTTTGCCGGCGATTCGTCATGGTATTTTCTCTGCTCCTGCTGCGGTTGTGTGCGAGACGAAACGATCGACGATTCTCTTCCTCGCTCATTTTGTGGTGTTATGTTGTAAATCAGACAGATCTGTCATAGGAGATCGTTCTCTCTCGCTCTTTGTCGTGAAGACGACATTTCTATCGCTTGTTCTACCGGTCTCTCGGTTCTGACCCTGGCTGTGGTTCTCTCTCGGCTCTATCGGTGTACGTCGCGTGGGTGTTAGAGAGATCAGAGATGGATGATCGTTCCCTCTTGCTCTTTTTTGCGGTGAAAATTTGGTCAAAAGGTTGTAACTTAGCCGTTGATTCATCGATTCTTATAAACGATACCTTAAACGACGCCTAATTAGTGTGTCTATCTAAAACTAGTGTTAGTGAAGTAATACTTTGTTTTTCGACTTTGACTTTGACTCCTGAGTTTTCAAAGTGAAAATTTCGGGGAAAAATACCGAAAAATATTATGAAATTTGAATTTTAAAGCTTTATTTCTTCCAGACGGTAAGCTGCAGCTACAAAGTGTCTGGGTCGGATTTATAGCTGCATTTGTCAGCATTTTTTAACTGCAAAGTTATATACAACCAGTTTTAAGAATTTAAAGTTATTTGTAAAATAGAAGCACTACCCCTGAACAACCCCTGAAAAAAACAACAAAAAGTTGAATTTTGTTGAGTAGTATAATTAGAGATACAATTCTTAGAAACTTAAAAACAGTAGTGATAGTGGCAGCTTACCAATAAACCGACCCTCTAAATTTTCGGCGGTTCCCAAAAAGCAACATCACAATTGCGAAGCAGGAGGGCAGAAATACCATCACTGTCGGGCTTACTAGAGTTGTTGAAATCAGCAATTGCCTCCAAGATGTCCGCCTCCGATTCATCAAGTGTGCGTCAAGGAGTCAAGGACATCCGAGTCATGCCACGCCACGCATGGCATAAAATTGGAGGTAAAAAAAAATATCAAAAATGTTTTCTATGCCACTATAAGTATTTCAACTTAGGAAACCAAGATTTATAGATGAAGGAAGCGCACTCGTCGACCTTTTAGAATTTATGAAATGCCAGAATGACCTGGGATTAACTTTAAGCCAACGTCAACGTCGGCAATATATTGATTATATGAAAATTTGTTTAAAAACGCAAACTCTCGCTTATGTTCACGGGTCGTATCAAATCGTTTTAAAAACGTATTACGCAGATTCCTATACCTCATAAGACCCTTCATAAACCACGATAGCCTATAAGGGCCACGCACTCTTCTGGAAGCATTATTATCAACAATATGACGAACAGAGTATGAATGAAAAGACAATAAAAAGTATCAACACTAGGATGTCATCCCATATAGCAATCAGACTCATATCAGTAACAAAAAATTAAAAAATCTGGTTCCACCCAAGGCGAGTAACAATAGAATTTAACTGATACTAGCAATGGCATATGATGCATGTCACATTCTGCAATCAGCAGTTCGCAACAAAAAAAAAATTAGCATCTTATTTAACCGTTTAAAACATTGTTGACTTGGGTTAAGCCCATACTAAAACAGTCATCCAGACAAAGAACTTCGTACTGCAAATGCACATTACTCGGCATCATAGCCGTCGACTGCGAATCGGCGGACGACACCAACGAACGCAAATTGAAGTCGCCAACAACGCTGACGGTCTGTTAAATTAGCGTGTATTTTGGAAATATTTTGCATATGCGCCTTATAGACCTCATAGCTTCTACTCGGCGAAATTTGGGATGCGCTGACCAATAGAGTTTCCGACTAGCCGTCCACCTACACACCAATCTGATCTAGCATGGTGTCCCATCAAAGAGACTAATCGGATCACAGCGTGCGTGCGTCTAACGGCCATAATGACCTCACCCCCCCTGCAGCGCTTCGTTTTGACACAATATCTGTCCTTACGAAACGCATGGAAAAGGTTGGAATCAAAGTACTCGCTGTCGAAGAAGTTTTCATTAAGTCAGGTTTCAACCACGATGATAATATCGAAATCGCACGTAAAAGTTGCCAAGTAGATAGCCTGAGCCTAAGTGCGCATGCTCGCTATAATCTGAATAAAATTGCGAATGGATTTGGTTCCATTCATAGGCATGATCCCAGAAGGTAGCAGTGCCGCTGCGGAAGTAAGATCTGGCAAATTACACACAGCAAGACGGGCGAGGCTCGTGCGTAAAAGCTGCCCAAACGCCGTTGTCCAAAACCGCAGAACACCCTCCTAGACCAGAAGATTAGGCAGGGCAGCGGCAGGGAGATCCAATCCAGGTGCTAAGGGTGAAGAGAATATTCCATTTAAGAGCTAACGACGGGCTGTTGACTCTCCCCAATTGTCGAGTGCAGAGGCATGAGTTGGCGTATGTTGTTGTAAGGATGACGTCAGAGGCGCACGTCGTCGAAATAGAGCGCAAGCAAGAGCATTGACGTCTGACCCAGCAGCAGCCGGGCGAATATTGCACAAAGCGCAGAGCGGACAAGCGGTATTTTGTTGTTGTTCCGCAGAGGTATGCCAGAAATGATGCAGCAGCCCGCCCGTTGCTGACTGCGAAGAGGCGAGAAAGTACAAGCAGAATATGTTGTAGAAAAGCGGCCATCCAGAAAGCATAGGTGCCGCTCACTGGGGGTTTTTTGAAGTAGATGGAACTGGAGCTTCCGTAGTCAGGGTACACGTCCGCAATAGTACAGCTGCCGACAGATTAACTGCTGAAACATCAACTTCCGACCGCTATGCACAAAGAGTATACCTCAGGGAATAGAGACTCAGGAACACCAAGTTTGAAGTTAACGAACTTCAGCGCAGAGAGATCAGCATCCCGCTTGATGCCTTCTCATGCTAATTATCTGCTAATCTGCTTCTCATATGACTTCTCATAAAAACTTTCAACCTCAAACACCTTGAGTTTATCGGTCACAAATTTAACCAACGCCTCTGGATCCGTCGCAGCAGAAATTTAACCAATATTTTCTGCTCTGCAATATATTTAGTTGCTCACAGCTTGGAGCAATACCAACAAAACGCTTAGCATTTTTATTGCGGTTCTTCCTCTCTTTTTTCCGGACAGTAACGAAAACATTTGAATTAGAAGGGAGCGTAGCAGCTGACCCAGGGTCAATGACCGCGGTCGAGGTGTAGCCCGCGGAGACCGTAAATCAGTCGCAGATATGACATTGTTGGCGTCCTTCCTTGCAACAACAGGCTTCACCCTCTTATTCGACTTGACCGGGAGGGCAGCCTGAAAATCAGACTTGAGATCCCGATAAAGGCTTTCAAGCTCCAGCACCTTGTCATTGAGTTTGTCAATTTTAGAGTGCGAGTCATTAGCAACCACACAGTTATCTGCCACATCAAGTTAGGCAGATTTATTAAGAGTTTCACAGCGTCTGAGTGCAAATCAATGCACGACAGATGAAACGCACGGCGCCACAACGAAGAGCAGCGAAGCTGAGCGGCAGTAACGTCTGACTGCCATTCCGACCAGTGATAAAACATAGCATAACACAACCGAACGCAGTGAGAGCTTACTGATCACTGATGATCTACACTACTATACTCTACTCTACTATACATACAGGGGTATCACAGAAATTGATTTCGCTTGAATTTCTCTGTAATTCCATTCAGCGGTGTCACACACCGATTTTAAAGCTGTTTCGAAATCTCGCACTATTGATTCTAGGTATGAATCTTACTTTCTCGTAAAGGTTGCTTAATTGCTGATTAACCCATATCCAAATAATTAAACATTATACATGTTAAGTCAATAAAGTAAGCATTTTAGTAAATAGTTATCCAAATCGCAGCCTGAATTATTTATTTATTTATTTAATTAACAATTATCTGATAATAATGCTATATAAATTAGGGAGAGAACTAAAGATAAGCTACAATAAAATTAAAAAATTAAAATTACAGGTTAGCAGAGTTGAGGTGGTTGTAAATACTTAATGCTATCTGTATGTTTAAGGGTTAGTTCAGGGGATATGATATGGTAAAGGTTATTATAATTATAGCATAAAACCCTGAAAGGTTCATGCTGGGCATAGTTTGACCTAAATAAGGGTAATCTGATAGGTCTAAAGGAACGAGTAGAACGAGAGGGAACCGTAAAGTCAATCTGACTCAAGAGAGTTTGGGAGTCCACCATCCCGAGAAGGAGCTTGTGCACGAACATTACCCCATTGCATACTCTGCGATGGTGTAACGAAGGTAAGTCAATAAGTTTTAACCTAGATCGGTAAGGTGGCAGGTTCTTACCAGAGTCCCAGTGTAAATTACGAAGAGCGAATATTAAAAATTGTTTCTGAACTGATTCGAGAATAGCTTTCTGCTCCTTATACTGTGGGCTCCACACACAGGAACAATACTCCAATATCGGACGCACTAACGAAATGTGCAATTATTTGGTCACATACGGGTCGTCAAACTCCTTGGAACAACGCTTGATGAATGCTAGAACACCCTTAACTTCATTAGCTGTCGTAGCTATATGACTATTAAAACCAGAGCTGCAAACCGGTCCGGAACCGAACCCCGTGGAACCGGTTATCTGCGGGTTCCTTGCTATGTCGAACCGAACCCTGAACCGAACCCAAGAAATGTCTCGGAACCGTGAACCGAACCGGTTCCGTTTTTATTTAAGGGTTCGGTCCAAGAAAATATAAACATGATATCGTCATGTTCGGCTCATGGCACGAGCCGAACGAACTCTCATTTTTTGCATGCTTATTTCTGGATCTGTTTTGTTTTGTATTGTTTCGTCCCATTTTAATGTATGTGTGCACATGCATTCTCACGTATTTTGCGTGTTTGCAATAGTATGGATGCGTGCTACCGCCACAAAATATTTGAAGAATTGGCAGGGTGGGTGAAAGTGAGTGTTGGTGGGACACTTGGGCGAAGAAGAAGTACACGTATGAACATACATACACTTGTAATACATACATAATGTACACACTTTATGCACACTTTTTGTTCAATATGTATACTTTGACAACGCAATGTGTCTTCTTTGTGCTCCCGTTAGCATACGATCCCATCATATACACACAATGCATACATATGTACATATGTATGTATGATTCGCAATGAAGCGATGTTGTCTCCCTTTTGAGTTATATTCCGTCTGCTTTTAACGGACAGCTTCTTATTTTATCTATCCTCAGTCACAAGCAAAGCGTGTGACAGTGGGGACAGCTAATAAATTCTATATCATTTTTTAATAATACTTAGTTCATATCCATTTTTATTTATTTCACTATAGCAACCAATAACTAAATAAAACATTCCATATCCTGATTCAATTACAAATTACTAACATTTTTTTTTGTGTTTTTGGATGAAACCGCCGTGCACTTCATTGTGTTTTTTTTTAAGGGTTGCCAAAAATCGTGAAATTTAATTGTTTTGTGTATAATTTGTATGGCTCAAATTTATGTAAGAAAAACGTCATACGGAATGGCGCCAGTGCCGTTGTAACGGGACAGCATGCGCATGTAGCAATCTGGTTTGCGTTATTTTTGGCATTAGCGAAGTGAAGGTTGTTTGACAATGAGTTCCATACGAGATTTTTTTGAATATAACGATCAGACTAAAGTAAGCCAGTGTAAAAACTGTAGTGTAAAATTAGTTGGCCGACATGACACAAACTTGAAAAAACACGTTGAACGCAAGCACTCTGATATTTACAAGCAACTTACCGAATGTGAAAAAAAAAGCAACAGCCACCGATCAGTAAATTTTTTTGAAGATTTCAATTTAAAAGTGAAGTTATCTAAAGATGAGATAACAAATGCATGTGTTGAACTGGTCACAAAAAATGGTCGCCCACTAAAAATGCTGGAAGATTGGGTTTAGAAAAATTTTAGATCCATTATGCAAGGCATTTCCAAAGTCTTTAACAATAAATCGGCAAAATATTCAAAGCCTCGTTCAATCGAAAGCAAAAGCTATTCGGGATAATATCAAAGAAATTGTATCCAATCGGTAAGTAAGTTTTAAATTAACAATAATTTGTCTATGTGCATGTGAAAAGACAATATAAATACTTAGATGTGTAACACTCATACAATTATATTTTGTATGTAGTGAGAGACAAAATACGCGCTGTCTCGCTCGCATACAAGCGAACTCAAGTGCTCTCGCGGTTTTGAACATAGAATGAGCTTGCGTACAAGTGTGCGTTCGCACTGAACTGCAAATACACATGTGTGTGTACGTGTGCTCTACCTCACGTACAGAGCGTTTGTCGCTAGAGCGCTCTCTGTCTCCCTCGTATCAGTGAAGATTGCGTGGAAATCCACGCCGATAAAATCGAGCTGAAAATGTTGTATGGAGTGACACATCTTAGTGTTTATATTAACTTTGGTATGTGCATGTGGTATGTGCATGTGGTATGTGTACATATATATGTACATATGTATGTTGTATAGCACATGCAACTAAAGTGCTGTTGTTTAATTTTTTAAATTTGCCTACATTTTTTTAGATTGATGTCGATTAAAGTCGACTGCGTAAGCCGTTTGGAACGCTCTATTGTCGGCATAAATTGTCAACTATTTTATGGAGGAGAACTTCAAATTTATACGCTTGCGATGAAGGAGGTTCACGTGCAGCAGACCAGCTCGAACCTGACGAACATAATTAAGGAGGTCCTTGACAGCTATAATTTATCGCTCCAGCAAATTTACACGATCACTATCGATAATGGAACAAATATGGTTAGGGCCAGCGAGCTTCAGGATGAACAATGTAGGGCGGATTTGGACAATGACGATTCTGACGGCGACACAGCTTGTGAGTGTATACCGGAAGGTACGAATATTTGGGATAACGTTGATGAGATAGAAGAGGGAATAATAACTGTTCGGTGTGCTGCGCATACTTTAAACCTTGTCGTTTTTATTATTATTTTTATTTCTTTAAACATGGTTTGAATTGATTTAAATTTAAATTCCTTTGAAATGCAACGAATGCAGTAAAATAAAATGATTTAATTGTATAAAACATGGATGCTCTTTATCTTTTCATTTATTTTACTCTACGAACCCGGGTTTGGAACCGAACCCGAGGTTCCAAAATATTTAAAATCCGGTTATGGAACCTCTGCGAATTTTCAACATAGGGTTCCGAACCCGAACCGAACCCTGGCCGTTTTTTCAGGGGTTTGCAGCTCTGATTAAAACACAGTTATTGATCAAATAATACTCCGAGATCATTTGAACTCGAAATTCGATCCAATACATGATTACCAAGAGAAAACGATTCAAAATGTGGAGCACGACGGTGGAATGTCATAAGCTTGCATTTGGAGAGGTTCAAAAATAGAAGATTACTTGAGTACCACAATAGCAATTCATTTAGGTCGAGCTGAAGGTTTGTGTGCAAGTACCAGTCGTAGTAGATTTTAACGTCATTCGCATACATTAATGTATGAGAGAATGTTATAACTCGGGGTAGATCGTTCACAAATAAAATGAAGAGGAGTGGACACAAATGACTACCTTGTGGCACACCAGATGAAACGCATAACGATTCCGCTCGCAATTCGCCGCCTAGTTCGATAATGCCACCTTTTTTAAGACAAATTCGGAGTAAGGTAATATTAAATATTGGCATAGCATTCTGTGTTTTTATACCCGGTACTCACAGAGTATACGGGTATATTAGAAATGTGGCTATAGCGGATGTGTGTAACAGGAGAACGCGATCTACATCAATAGTCGAGTCGTTTTAACCATGTCTGTCTGCCTAGATCTCAGGGACTATAAAAGCTAGAGCAACCAAATTTTGTATCCAGACTCCTGTGATATCACACTACTAAAAGTGTATTTCAAAATTTCACCCCGCCTCTTTCCGCCCACTCAAAGTACTAAAATCTGTGGCATACACAATTTTGAAGATACAAAAACGCAAAGTACGCAGAATCATGGAGAATGACCTATCAGATTGCAAATTTTTTTAATCTGTCGAACCAAAGACAATATAAACACTAAGATGTGCCGCGCCATACAAAATATTCAGCTCGATTTTTGACGGGCAGGAATTTAAAAGTATTCCTGCTTGAAAAAGAGAGTGACAGATAGACGGAGAGACAGAGAGCGCTCTAGTGGCAAGCGTTCATTACGTGAGGCGTAGCTTTAACTGTATGTGTTCACATATTGTAGGGCTGCTTGTTTGTATTGGTTGTTGACGACGCCGCTGTCGAAGAAAACACACATTACTTTAGAATTAAATGGATATTATGATTTTCCGATGACGCATGCCCAAAATATAAAAAATTGTATATTTTGTATATCCTTTATATGCTAATTTTGTTTAATGTACTATAAACGAATATAATGAACGAATGTAAAAATATACTAATGCAAAATGTATATCAGATATAACATCAAATTATATTAATTGTCTATAGGGTATAAGTGCGTCGCGTCAATAAGCAACACTCAGCAAATAAATTTGTGGCTCAAGAAATCTTCTCAAAAGTGTTTTGCTGGAAATTTCGGCAGCTCGGCACACGTACACACACATCTGTACTTACAGTTCCGTGCGTACGCATACAAGCAAGCTCATTATATTTTTAGATCTGCGAGCGCGCTGGAGTTCATGCGATCGAGATAGCGCTCTTTGTAAAAACAACCCTCCCTACAAAACAAAATTGTATGAGCGTGAGACATCTTAGTGTTTATATTGTCTTTGGTCGAACCGTTTGGTAAAATTTTGTTTACATTTTTTTTTGTATATCTGCTAATCTATTTCTACATCTTTACACATCTACATACATATGTACATTTGTTTGCGGAAGAATGTGCAAGAGAGAGAAGGAATGAGTAAGCGCTTGGAAGGCGTTGCGTAGCCAATGAAATTTCATTTGTTCCTTCGGCAACCTGGTAGATACTCCATGATTCTACGTTTTTGTTTTCTCGTCACCTATACTCTTCGAATACTGTGCATAAAAAGAACGAATTTTGGTGGCTAAAAATGAATTATGTATTTAAAATGACGAAAACGAAGAGTACATGCGTTCCTCGGTTTCAATAATGTTGACTCGTTTTTTCATCTTCATATAAAACTGGAACACCATATTTCTTCTTTAAACCAAACTTTCTTTTTAATAAATATGGGGCTTTAAATTGTTGGAATGAATTATATTTATTTTAATATTTAAACTTTTTTAGTGTTTTTTAGAGGTAGTCCTTTTTTCGTTCCACATAACTTACACTGGCAAGCATGCATGGATACATGTCCATCACTTTTCAGTTTAAATGCCTATAAAATATTCAAAAATGACTCAATCCTCGTGATTTTTTTAAAATATTCTTTAATTATATAAAACGAAATAAAACAATAATTTAAATTAAAAGAGATCAGGTTCAGTTAGAGTTTTTAGTTTTAAAAAAAAAAAGTCAATGTATCCAATTTTGCACGTTTTGTTTTTTTTAGATTTAGAACACTTATTTTGAAGCTTCTTGTAACAAAATTATAAGATTTCCCAAAATTATATTGGTTTCGTACATTCAGATATTGATTTGTTCTTTCTTATAATATCAGCGAATTTTGCATCAAACCTCATATTTAACTGAAAATAAGGAAAATCTCTACAAATGTGAAAAATCATATATTAGAAATGACGAAAAATAACAATTCAGCACGGGAAATCGCAGTCTTTTGGAATCACCGAACTGTTCTACAAGTTTGAAAAAGAAGCAATTTGTAACGACAAAATCACGACCACGTCTGCTTACAGACAGGGATGCTCGTGCTATAGAGCATGTAATGACGACCACGAAGAAGACAACACCTAAACAAGCTACAGCGGCTATAAACAAACACGTAAGCGAGTGGACGGCACAAAGAGCTCTGCACAGGATCGGCGTAACAGTGGCAGTTAAGCAGAAAAATCCTGACCTGTCCGAGAAAAATTTCTCTATGCGTCTTAAATTTTGCAAAGAGCACAAGATCTGGATCATTGAAGATTGGAAGAAGGTAATTTGGTCAGATGAGACCAAAATAAACCGATTTCAGTCTGATGGCAAGGAGTATTACTGTCCCCGCCCAAACGAAAAGCTGAAAAAGCATCAGGTCAAAGAAACAATGAAGCATGGGGGAGGCATGTTGTGGGGCTGCTTCATTTGGTGGAACGTTGGAATAATGAAGAAGAATTTTTTCATATTATGAAGAAAAATTTACCAAATTTTATATAGGTCTTTTATAGGAAAATTTGCCTACCCCATAGGTTAGGTTACGTTGCAGCGGCTGCCCGACTCACGTGGAGCCCAGCACACTTAGGCCGTTTCCGGCCCGTTGTGATACCGCGGGGGAATCTGCCCCTACTCGCATTGTGAGACCCGAGGTCAACAGTTGTCCCAGCCTGCAGCTTTTATGAAGTTAGCTATCTTTCTGGGACATATGGTGGACATTACCGAAATGTCTGAAATGAAGGGCGAGCCCAAGTGCTGTAGCCTTCTTCTGCTGAGAGCTGGGCAAGAGCAGAACAGGTGTTCCACCGTTTCCTCCTCTTCTTCATCTCTACAGCTACGGCAAAAATCATTGTTTGGGGCGCCCAGTCTATTAGCATGGGTACCTACTAACCAGTGCCCCGTTAGGGAGCGTATGACTGCGCTGCACCTTCGTCTGCCGAGCTTGCATAGCTCAGAGGTGCGCTTCCTATCTATGGTCGGCCATGTTTGCCGAGATATGCGACAACGTGGTGCTGATTGCCACTTGTTATCTGTTAGTTGCTTATATTGCTCCTTTATTATGAGCCTACATGTGGCCATCGGCATACGAGTATCCTCCTTGTCTTGGAGAAGGGGGATTGTGGTGCCAAGTCTGGCCAGCTCGTCTGCAATGCAGTTGCCTTCGATGTCCCGGTGTCCCGGGACCCATATAAGGCTAATAACAAATTGCTGAGCCATCTCGTGAAGAGATTTGCGGCAATCTGCAACAGTGGCCGAGTTTGCGGAGATCGCATTAAGCGATTTGATTGCAGCTTGGCTATCACTATAGATGTTTACGCGGGTTACCGTGGCGGTAGTTTCCTGAAGGCAGTTTAGGGCCTCCTTTATTGCAATGACCTCCGCCTGGAAGACACTGCCTAATGTTTTCCTGTTCGGAGTATATGCCTCCTCCGACCCTATTTTTCAGCTTTGATCCATCTGTGAAGATGTTTAGGGCCCCTTTTGGGCCTGGGGGTCCCTCACTCCACTCGTCTCTGTGGGGGATAATTGCATCGAAGGGGGTATCTGTGTACTCCCTTGGAACACAGTAGTCCGTTTTAGTAGGGACGGAACTGCCGTTTAGTATAGAGGAGTGACCTATGTTCTGTGGTACCCATTGGTCAGAGTCTCTCAGTCGTATTGCTGCCATTTGTGCCCTTTCTTTTCCTGCGAGGGCAAGGCTTTGGAGGCACAGAATAGCGTCTAGCGCATCATTTGGAGTGGTACGAAGAGCTCCACTGATGCAAAGGGCGGCTGTTCGCTGAACCTTGTCGAGCTGTTTGGTGATCGTCCTTTTTGATAAGGCCGGCCACCAAACAGTAACTCCGTAAAGAATTATCGGTCTTACTATGGCTTGGTATATCCCAGAGAACGGCTTGGCGTGATTGCAAAAAAAATCATACACAAAAATAGCCGAATAATCGTGTCATTCGGCTCAACCGATCAAACATTCATATGTACACGAACTCAGTGTTGATTTAAATTCACTCTAATGCGCTCATATTTTTTCTCTCTCTGAGTTTATTCATGCTCAATGAGCAAACCGATCATTTGGGCGTATGTTCATTCGGCTCAGCATTGATTTTTTTTCTTGATTTACTCATACGCCCAAATATTTACTCAACTCCACTCACTGAACGAAAATCAATGGTAAATGAAAATCAGCTCATGTTGCCGCAACCACTCATTCACTCAACTCGTTTAGATGCATTACCGTTATGTTTTTGTTTTTACCGTTTCTTTTTGTTTTTGAGAATGCTTGCGGTTGTTGGTTGAACCGTGTGTTCCTATATAAATATGTAAGTGTGAAGTTATTTGCTTATTTTATTTTATTAATTTGTTAATTTTCTTATAGCCATTGCCATTCAATATGAAAATATATAATCTGTTGTGAAATTAAGTATTTTGATTTCTTTGACTTCGCCCATGAACAAACTCATACGCCTTGATTCATTGCCTTTTGATTTTATTCTTTACTCAACTCCATCAATGCTGAGCTGAATGAACATACGCCCAAATGATCGGTTTGCTCATTGAGCATGAATAAACTCAGAGAGAGAAAAAATATGAGCGCATTAGAGTGAATTTAAATCAACACTGAGTTCGTGTACATATGAATGTTTGATCGGTTGAGCCGAATGGCACGATTATTCGGCCAAGCCGAAATGTGTACCGAAGGCTGTGCATACACACAATTCATGTGCTCATCAGCATGAGCTGATTTTCATTCAACGCCGACGTTCGTTCATTGAGTGGAATTGAGTGAGAATTTTACCGTATGAGTAAATCAAGAAAAAAGTGAATTTTGCAGATCTCTGGTATATCCATTGGACTATACTTGGGTTCATGCCCCATTTTAAGCCGATAGCTTTTTTGCAAGTGTAGAGGGCTATCGTGGCCTTCTTCACTCTGTCTTTGGTATTCAGGTTCCAGTTTAGCTTTTTGTCGATTACTAACCCTAAGTAATTGGCACTGTCGCTAAAGGAGAGCCTGCATCCGTTTAATGTGGGGGGGTTTAGAGACGGAATCTTGTATTTGCTTGTAAATAGCACAAGTTCTGTCTTTGAGGGATTAACTCCAAGGCCCCGCGATTCTGTCCAACTTGACAGTCTCGCGAGCTTTGCGGTCATTAAGTCGCAGAGTGTTTGAGGGTATTTGCCCGAAAAGATAATTGCTACGTCGTCCGCGTATGCCACGACTTTGCAGCCCCCCCTTTCCAGGTCACATAGAATCTTGTTGACTGCTATGTTCCATAGAAGGGGGGAAAGGACACCACCTTGCGGTGTGCCTCTACTGACATACCTTGACTGAGTGGACGATCCCATCGATGATGTCACCGTCCTGCATGTGAGCAATTGATCAATGAGCATCACCAAGGGACGATCCACCCCAAGGTCAGTCAGCGCTTCCGTAATGGCACCGGGTATGACGTTGTTGAAAGCTCCCTCGATATCTAGAAAAGCGATTAGACAGTATTCTTTGAGGTATAGTGATTTCTCTATCCCCGAAATTACTTCGTGAAGTGCCGTTTCCGTAGATTTTCCTTTCCGGTAGGCATGCTGTGCTCCTGACAACAATTGAGAATTTATAGTAGTTCTCAGTTGTAGCCCGACGAGTCTCTCAAAGGTTTTGAGAAGGAAGGACGATAGACTAATTGGTCTAAAGTCCTTTGGTGTAGAGTGTGAGGCTTTACCTGCTTTAGGGATGAAGACTATTTTTGCCTTAAACCAAGCGTGTGGTATTCTCCCCACTACCAGTATCTTCTTAAAGATACATTGCAGCCAGTTGATGGCCGTGTCTCCGGCTTTTTGTATTTGGGCCGGAATGATCTGGTCCGGACCAGGGGATTTGAACGGATGGAAACTGTTTATTGCCCAGCCTATGTTCCGTTTTGAGAGAATGTGCTCCATCGAGGTGATCGAACCCTCACTAGGGAGGTGGGTCGGTCCATTGATTGAGCACCCTGGAAAATGAGTATCGAGAAGAATGTGTAGGGACTCCTCACTGGAGTTGGTCCACGTACCATCGCTTCTCTTAAGGTATCCCACCGAGGGGGTAGTTTTGGAGAGGATCTTGCGCAGTCTTGCAGCTTCCGACGTTACCTCGATTTCAGAACAAAAACTTTGCCAAGAGGCCCTTTTTGCCTGTCTGATTTCTTTCTTGTATAGGGCCAGACTATTTTTGTAATCTGCCCAGTGTTGCTCCTCGTTAGCGCGTTTGGCCCTGTTGAAGAGGGACCTGCAGCTTTTTCGTAGGGTATCTATTTGTTTTGACCACCAAGGGGGTTTCTTTTTCCCCTTGTGTTGGTTTGATGGGCATGCTGCCGTGAAGGCCGTGTTGCATGCTTTGGTAAACCTGTCCACTAGATGATTTAGATCGTGCTCTGTGTTCAGGCAGATTGGTGCCTTGGAGGGAAGAAGTCCCTCCATAACTTTGACATATTTTTCCCAGTTTGCTTTCCTAGGGTTAGCAAAGACAGTGGGTTTTGGGTTCTCGAGAGATAGTGTGGTCTCGATATACCTGTGGTCCGAAAAGGAATGGTCCCCCAGAACTTTCCAGTTCGTTACTAAGTCTGACATTTTGTGAGACACTAAAGTTAGGTCAATTACCTCTTGTCTATTCTTAATTATAAACGTAGGATCATTGCCCCGATTGCAGATAAGAAGATTAGAGTTAAGGATGAAGCTGAATAATGACTCACCCCTTACATTCGTGTCCGAACTCCCCCATTGGGTGTGGTGGGCGTTGGCGTCGCAGCCTATTACAAAGCCTATATCCGACCTTTCGCTATCTCTGGTGAGCTTGCGAACTAGGTCACCGGGAGGATCGCTTTCCTCGTGAGCCATGTAGGACGACATCAGCCTTATTTGGGAGCCTTGTAGTTCAAGGCTTGCCGCTGTGTTGTCACCATTGCTAAAGTTGTGGAGCAGAAAGATGTTTAAGTGCTTCCTTGCAAGAATGCAGGTACGTATTTTACCTTCTTTCTGAGCTACAATAAGCTTGTGCTCCTTCGTCGCTAATCCACAGACCTTGTCTCCTACTACCCAAGGCTCTTGGATCAGGACTACGTCTGCTCCGCTCGCTTCCAAGCGGAGTATGAGGGCAGCGGATGCTGCTTTACAGTGGTGGAGATTTATCTGAAGGAGTCTTAGAGACATCGACAGAGTTCTCCACCACTGTATTATCGGCGTCCGAGTCGTCCTCGATGGTGTCATCGCGGCACATCGCCTCGAACTCTCGCATGAGAGCCGTGTCGGAAGAGTAGCCGTCGTGGGCAGGCTCTGGGTCGTCATCGGGTGCTTCGATCTCCGAGGCAACGTCCTGCTCGACTGGGTTGTCGACAGGACGCGCCTCGGCCGCTGCATCCGACTTATACACCCTGACGCTCACCGCACTAAATCCAAAATTGAGCTCTCCTTTTTTGGCCTCAATCGGAGCAAGGGATTCCTTGTTCAAGATTAGTACTGCCTGGTGCATCGGGCCTTGACTTGCCTCCACCTTGACTACCCTCCAGTCGGAGGTTGGTAGCTCCGGGTTGCACCGCTGCAGCATCTTCAATATGCGCTCAGGCTCCTTTATGGAGGCGGGCACCCAGACTCTTGCTCTGGGCCTACTGGGCACCTCGTTCCAGTTGACCGCGACAAGCTTCGCCCCTGGGTACACCTCCCCGACTTGCGCTACCGCTGCTTTATACAGCTGGACGGAGCGCTCGTCTTCGCAGGCTATAATTTTTATGCAGCCCTGGTACCACCCCATGTCTTTACAGACTGGAGGGGGGCCGGGCTGTTTCTCCAGCAGCTCGAAGCAGCGGTCGGCCAGTGCCGCTTCCACCCACTTCCACTGATTCCTGGGAATTTTTGAGTCCGCGTTGCCATTGTCCAGGACGCCAATCAGCGTCCTCTCTTTGGCGATCTGCGCGAACGATATATTCGGCAGCACTCTGGAGCGCTTCGGAGCCGGTCCGGGAGTCTCCTGTGAGCGCTGCCTTTTAGCTTGCGGGTCCGTCAACTTCGGCGGGGCAACCCTCTTCGGTGCCTCTTTGCCAAAGTTGGGCAGCACCTTTGATGCCCATTCGACCTTTTTCCGCCACTGGTCGGTCGGGCTGGACATCGTACTTGCATTCTGCCGACGGAGAATGTTGCCAGCACTCCTTCTCTCGGCATAGGTGTAAGTTTTGGCTTGGGCGCTAGTCGATGGCAACTCGCTTTCCGCAGCCTTACCAGCAGGCAGGGCAGCCGCAGGGTTGCAGAGCCACTCCACCAAGGTATCGGCTTTGGTCGGCGATTTGCCACCCACCCCGGAACTAGGATGGGACCCCTTCGGGTTCGCCCTAGCGTCTTCCGCCGCGCTGGTTTTACCAGCTGTTTCGCGGGTCAGGCCAGGCCTTTGGGCCGATGCCTTTCCCTGTATGGGATTGCTCCCAGTTGGCAGTTGGGGAGCGCCAGACTCGTTTTTGTTTTTGTTTTTATTTAATTTGTTGTTCATTTCTAATCCCACGATTTGCAAAGAAGGGGCGGTCCATCCGGGCAGAGATTCACGTTGCCCGGATAAGGCATCATTAGAACAGGGGGCTGCCAAGTCCCTGAGCCCTCCGTTAACGACTGGGCTAGTTTTTATACCGGGCCCCCAGCCAGGCTGACTCTCGGCACGGGTCGAATAACACACTTAGTCCGGCCCGGTGTGAGATGATTGTGGGGGTTGGGATGTGGGTAGGTAATGTGTAGGGATGGGGTGTGTGTGAGCTACTTAAATGAGGCGGCACCACAAGCGCATCGTCAGTGTTGCTACTTCGCGAACACCCGCTGGCTGTCCGGGACTGCTTATTTCGGTGCCTTCCCTAGGGATGACCGTTTATTCGCAGCTGGCCTACCTCAAGAGGTAGGTCATTCGCTATCCGCAACCTGCGACCCGTCCGGTGGCCTCAGCTAGGCCCCCTCCGAGCCATCTCACATGCTCGTCAGACCAGATGCCTACCCCATAGAGGAGATCACTTTCTAGACGGGGACCCGAAGCACACGGCCAAAATCGTGAAAAGTTGGCTGAATAACACTACTCAACAAAATTCAACTTTTCTTCCGCTGTCGCCCAAAATGACTTTTTCTGATAGAGTTGAAGATTTAAAAATGTTAGAAGTATTTTTTTTTTACACCCGGTACTCGAAGAGTATATGGGTATATTAGGTTTGTGGTGATAACGGATGTGTGTAATGCCCAGAAGGACGCGTTTCCGACCCCATAAAGTATATAAGCGGTGTGTTCAAAAAGTATCGCGAATTTTGTGTTTTTTTCAAAAATTATTTATTTATTCATGAATATCTATTTTGTCCCCTTCAAAGTAATCCCCATGAGATATTTTACACTTGTGCCAACGGTTTTACCAATCTTCGAAGCACTTCAAAAAATCATTTTTTTTATCTTGTTCAGCTGCTCCTTCGATGCCGTCTTTATCTCGTCAAGCGTAGCGTAACGTCGTCCTTTCATGGGCACCTTCAGTTTAGGAACAAGAAAAAGTCACAGGGGGCCAGATCTGGGGAATACGGTGGCTGCGGCATCATTAGTGTATTGTTTTTGGCCAAAAAGTCGCGTACAAGCAACAATGTGTGAGCAGGGGCGTTATCGTCGTGCAAAAGCCAATTTTTGTTCTTCCACAAATCCGGGCGTTTCTGGCGGATTGCTTCGCGCAAATTGCGCATAACTTGCAGGTAGTATTCCTTATTGACCGTTCTACCCTGTGGCAAGAACTCATGATGCACCACGCCCCTGCAATCGAAGAAAACTGTCAGCAAAACTTTCACATTCGACCGAACTTGGCGCGCTTTTTTCGGTCTTGGTTCGTGCGGAAGCTTCCATTGAGATGATTGAGCTTTGGTTTCCACGTCATAATAAACCCACGATTCGTCACCAGTTATGACCCTCTGGAGCAAATTTGGGTCGTCGCGGACAGAGTTTAACATCTCATTAGCTATATTCATGCGATGCTGTTTTTGGTCGCAATTGAGCAATTTTGGTACGAATTTCACGGCGACCCGTCTCATGCCCAAATCATTGATAAAAATCGAATGGCTCGAGCCAATCGATATGTTTAGGTCCTCAGCAACTTCTCTAACGGTGATTCGACGATTGGCCAATACCATTTTCTCCACTTCATTAATTTTTTCGTCTGTTGTTGAAGTGCTCGGGCGTCCGGCACGCTCTTCGTCGTTCACATCTTCTCGGCCTTCTGAGAACATTTTGTACCACCGATAAACGTTGCTTCGGTGCAAGGTAGCTTCTCCGTATGCCACAGTCAACATTCGGAATGCATCCGCGCACTTAATTTCGTTTTTCACACAAAATTTGATACAGGTTCTTTGATCCATTTTTTGAATAGGTAAAAATCGAAGACGATCCAAAACACGTGCAAGCAAAGTAGATGTCAACAATTAAGTGAATATTCAAAATGGCCGAGCTTGTCGGCATAAGTGAGACTTAGCAATACATCTTCTTGATATCGGGTGACAAGGAGTACCGTGTAGTCCGAACCGGAGATACGTCGAATACAGTTCATTCTGTATCGTGAGAGTGACCATCAATGTGTCGTTCAAGGACACCCAGGAGGACGTCTTACAATACGCATCGAAGACAACGAGGAACTTCGATGAACTCTGGAACGTCAAAATGCACTGATGAGGAATAAAATAACGTGGAGTTTTAGGCTTGTGTTGTCTGCGGGAGACATGTGACCTAAGGAGAGCTACTTTTACATGAATTCCAAGTACATTTTCTGCAGCTCAAGGACACTGGACAATATTTTTTTACAACCGCCGTTTACCAAGCTCAAATGAGTTACCCAGGGGTCTTATTATTATTTGAGTCTTATTTGAACGACAGTTTTAATTCAAGGCAAGACCTGAGTAGTCTGGACCTAGTTGGATCATCAGGTAAAAATTTGAAAAGTGTTTCAGGAGCTATTAACATATCTATGTATTATCTGAGCCTTGAAGCAATGTGGAAACGGTGAGTTTATTTGAATTTGTCTGTCAGCCTTGTTAAGCCACCAATATCCAGCAAGTTAATACATGACTTCTCTCTACTGATTCTTTAATGATAAAGATTGTTTGTCAACCATTTTCAAGCAGCGCTCGTTCTAAAACATATTCGCCATTAGGACGCTTATGATTAACGTAGCCAGAATAACTCTACAGATAGCTGTCACATGGAGGGCATGAAAAGATGAAGGGTGATGAAAAGATGACAGAGGTGTATCGGGGAGAAACGTGTTGGCGCGGGGAGATTTCTCGCCGGCGACGCGAGCAAATGTAAAATTTATTCACTTAATTAAATTTGAATCTTAATCTTTTAGCTAAAAGGGGAAAGAAAATAAGGAAAAATAAACATGTTTTGTCCTGTGCTGGCTAGAGAAACTCCTTTAAATGGAACGCATGCAGTTTCCATCGCAAAATTCCATGAGTTAGTCTATGAATTGCTCTTCTATTCTGCGGACTTAACCCCTAGAGACTATTTCTTTGCTCGGCGAAAAAAATCCTGATTCCAACGATGTCTTCTCACAAAAAAATGTCTATTTTTAGGACCTTGACGAATCCGAGCTTTTAAAAGGAATACAGAAATTAGCGAAACGTTAGACAAGTTGGAAAACTAAAAGAGGACTATGTTGAAAAATAAAATGATTTTTTATCCCAAAAACCTGTGTTTTATTCATAAAATCACGGAATATTGAACAGCCCTCGTATGTTTAATAGTAACAAGAAATTTGTAGTTAGTAAGTTATATGTACACACCTGATCATAATAATAGGTACACCCATCGACGTAAAGTTTAACTTAACAGAACATTTTTGTTTTCAATATTTTAAACATAAAATTTGTTCTCAGTTATTCTTTCAGTATTTGTTTTCAATATAATAAACTTAAATATAATGTAGGATCATGCTAATTTAAGAAATAGATCAATTTCTTACTCAGAGTCAGTGTCAGGCTGATCAAAATAATAGGTACAGTTACAGTATCTCTTCTATATTAAGTGAATAATTTGGAAATTCTTTCTTTTTTAGCTATTTAAGGAACATTTCATTTAGCTACAGTCAAAATATAAACAAATAATTTTTTTTTTCTTGCAAGAATGGGCCAAAAGTCTCATTGTAAAAAGGAAGAAGCACGATTGGCTCTTAGTCTGTAAAAAGAAGGCAAATCTCTTCGGGTCATTTGCCAAACTAATGCAAATATCTCATAATTTTGTTAGAAATGTGTTAAAATGGAAATATAGTCAGGAAACTCGGTTAAGGCCACAGAAAGCAATCCAAACACTTGACCACTACATGGTGTCCTTGAGCAAAAATGACCGATATAAGTTGTCAAAGAGTATTGCCGCAGAAATTGGACAAGAAGTTGAGGCTCCAACAATTCGTAGACGGCTAGAACAAGTCAGCCTTCTAAGGGGAACAGCACGGAAGGTCCCACTTATGCGCCAAAAAAATATAACGATGGGTCAAACTTTTGCTAATGCTCCCAAAGACTCCGGCAGGATGAGCCGGAGAGTTATAGTGGAGAAGCATTTTATGGAGCGACGAAACTAAAATACATTTAATTGGGAATGATTATGAAAACAATGTACGACGCCCTAAATGAAAGAAATTTGATCCACGTTTCACAAGAAAATATGTCAAACATTGAGGTGGCAATATAATGCTATGGGGCTGCTTCTCCTGGTGCGGCGTACGTCCAATTTTCGAAAAATACGAACAAACTGAACGCTGTGGTGTTCAAATCTATATTGGATAGTGCTATATTACCATATGCTTAAAATATTTTGCCCTTTCGTTGGTTATTTCAGCAAATAAACGGCCTAAAGCACACATGGATGCTTTTGACCAAATTTTTTGACGACTCAAAAAATGACGTTTTGAAGAGAACTAGTCAATCTCCTGACTTAAATTCAATCGAAAGCTTGTAGGGAGATTAAAGAAGGACATTGGCTAAGTTTTCGTTTTTAAATAAGCAAATATTATGCGAGGGCGTCCGAGAATTGTGGTATGAGACACCCATAGTAACCTGCCATACGTTTATTAAAAGTATGACAAAAAAATGTAGTAAAGGTAGGCAGAAATAGAGCTGGACACATAAGATATTTACTAGTAAATACTAATTTAGCAAAGAATAAATATAAATAAGCAGTTAGTAGATTTTTTTCATACCAACACTTGAAGTGTACCTATTATTTTGATCAGCCTGACACTGACTCTGAGTAAGAAATTTATCTATTTCTTAAATTAACATGATCCTACATTATATTTAAGTTTATTATATTGAAAACAAATACTGAAAGAATAACTGAGAACAAATTTTATATTTAAAATATTGAAAACAAAAATGTTCTGTTAAGTTAAACTTTACGTCGATGGGTGTACCTATTATTATGATCAGGTGTGTATATCAGGTTACACATCGAACAAATACTTTTTAAAAACACGATAGTATCAAAAAATAAACAGATTTACGCTTAAATATGTTTCCTATATAAAAACTGAAGTTTAACTACCTTAAAAATGCTGACCTTGTAGAATATTTTTATTTTAAGACAACTCTTACGCATTGTACACATAAATCACGATATCACTGTCTTTGGCAGCATCATCTTTTGAGATGTAGACTTTCAAACAAACTTTTTGAACGGTTTATTATTTTCTTCGAATTGCAAGGGTATCTCGTTGGCATGCCAAATTAAGGCTTATTATTATATGTTTATTTATATGTATATGATTTTAAAATAAATAATGATTAATGTTTTTTTTTTTGGCAGATTTGCGATTTTAATTGTATAGCAACTGATCACCATTTATTTGAACATCGGAATTTAGCAAATTCAACTGGTGTCGAAGATCTTTCTTCTCAAAATGACAGTCTACCTTTGGTTGTAGTTAATGATGTATGCGATAAAGTCTCTGTAAAAGGTGAAGACAACGAAGTACTGGTTAAATTGATTAGTGATTTGGAGCTTATGAAACGAGAATTATTAACTGAGCAGAAACGTTGCGTTGAATTGGAGGAGCAATTGGTGACCATAAGTAAGTACTAAACATCTTTCAAGTTTTACTTGTTTGCTCCCAATAATGAAGATACATCGAGTTGTATCTTAGATATAACATTTTTTTTAAGAAGTCATAGATAGTAAATCTTAAGCTAATATGTTAGCACGGTTTTGATCCTCCGCTGGCCTGAATAACCGTTATTATCCTTGACGGCATGGACGGCATCAACCAGGGTCTTAAGGAATTCTTCATTCAAAGTGTTATACAAAACGATTAAACGAGTTAATTTTTGCTCTCAGGGTTCTGTTCTGCAACTTTAAGCTTCAATCTATGCCATAAGGGGCTTAGTGGGGTTCAGGTCTGCCGATTTCCCGGCCAACCTAATAGTTAAAATCATACGTTTTGAAACATCTTTTCAAGCTGTAATAAAACTAAGCTTTATATTAATGTTTTGTTTGCTTCTTTTTAGTTGAAAAGAATGAAACTAAGGACGAAAAAAATAATTTAATGAATTCGTTCGGTAACAAGGCGATGAATCGACCTGAAAATTGGCATCCGGGGCATAGCATTAATGTTTCTCAATGGCTTTAATGCGCAAGTATGACACTACAGTGGTTAAACGAATATTAACTAAAAATGCGTCTGGTCCCGTCCCATATGTTACGGTGCTAAGTTGATACATTGGTACATTTAGAGGGGGCTCTTCTCCACTGAGCTGACATTTTTTATCAGCTTCATCTACCAAGACTTAGCAATACATCTTCTTGATATCGGGTGACAAGGAGTACCGTGTAGTCCGAACCGGAGATATGTCGAATACAGTTCATTCTGTATCGTGAGAGTGACCATCAATGTGTCGTTCAAGGACACCCAGGAGGACGTCTTACAATACGCATCGAAGACGACGCGGAACTTCGATGAACTCTGGGGCGTCAAAATGCATTGATGAGGAATAAAATAATGTGGAGTTTTAGGGCTGTGTTGTGACCTGTGTTGTGACATGTGACCTAAGGAGAGGTACTCTTACATGAATTCCAAGTACATTTTCTGCAACTCAAGGACACTATTTGCCTGTCAGCCACGTTAAGAGCTTCATTCGCCAATACTTTAGGACGTAGATATGCAATGACTGCACCATCAAGTGGCCCATGCGACACCAGCCGATGGCTGTTACGCGGATCCCAGGCAAGAACGCAGCCCACCTACGGCCCAACCGACCGAGGGGCGTTGCCGCATAACGCGTGACTCGTTAACCGAACCGATCGCGGAAATACAGGAAGGATAGGTGTTAGGCTAGTGTTCGAGGAAAAGTAGAACTAATCTAACTAAAGAAGCGAAGTAATTACTAATTATGGGAAAGATATAAGAGTATCAGTAATTTAAGACTAGGAAGGGAGTTAGTGGTAGATATAATATGGTAAAGGGCAATTATACTCCGAGCATAGGACCCTAAATGGTTCATGCAAGGAGTAATTCGATCTACAAAGCGGAAGAACCAAGGGATGATAATTCCTAGTGCTTCTAATAGGAATCGTGAAGTTTATGTGACTCAACAGGTCAGCGCTATCTACGTCACCCTTGATCAGGTTGTGCACAAAAATCACACCAAGCATTTTCCTACGATTAGCTAAGGTTGGAAGGTTTATTAAGAGCAATCTATTAGAGTAAGACGGCAGTCTCACACCTGCAACTTACCCAGTAAGTTAATACACGACTTCTCTGTATGGCTTTTTAATGATAAAGTTTGTTTGTGAACCAGGTTCAAGCAGCGCTCGTTCTAAAATATCTTTGCCATTAGGACGCTTATGATTAACGTAGCCAGAATAACTCTATAGATAGCTGTCGCATGGAGAACATTACAAGATGAAGGGTGATTCTGATTGGAAGGAAGAGAATTCTTTTGCGGTGATGGCAATGCTCATGATAATTTTGCATGTGAGAGAGAGCGAAAGGCAAGGATCCCTTTCGAAATGGTTTTCTTTATTGTGGCTCTATGATTCTATGATCCGTTTTTGGTTTACTCGTATCTTCAAAATTGTGCCTACCACAGATTTTCGTACTTTGTGTGAGCAGAAATGTCACGAAAGTTTAGGTACAAAATTAGGTTGCTTTAGCACTTCTAGTTTCTGAGATCTAAGCGCTTATGAAGACGGACGGACATACATATATCGACTCGGCTATTGAAGCTTATTAAGAATATAAATACTTTATGGGGTCGGAAACGCTTCTTTCTGGGCGTTACACACTTCCACAGTCACCACAAATCTGATATACCCCATACTCTTCGAGAACCGGTTATAGAAATGCACTACTATTATTTTGACCCTTCAATTTTTGAAGTAACCATTTTAATTTTATTAAAAAATGGACAGGAATTATCTTACGTTCTTATCTAATATTGTTATCTGTAATTAGTATTTAAAGTATTTATTTATAGTATCTTTAGAAGTTATTATAAAAAATAAATATTTAGTTTGGTTCGCATCGGGATTTTCAGTGTTCATTGTCTTGATTTTGTTACTAGAGGACGCACAAATAGCCGAATTTCTCTGTGTCAACTGCCTGGGCAGACTTCCAAAAACTGAGTGTACAGCAAGAATCGAGAACAAGCTCTTTCAGCCTCTCATTATCCATAACACAATTGTCTGTACCTCTCTCAAATTATCTCTCTCTTTATCTACCCAGGCCAGCAACAGAGTAATACGCTCATGCGCCTCTCTTTCAATTCCGTCCCTCCTTCATTACACATCATCTCCTTCTCTAACACCAATACAAATATGAGACAGCCCGTGTCTGAAACGGAGCGTTGAAGTTAGGAGACAAGCAGTGACCGATAACCAACGGTAAAGTGCAAAGAAGACACGAAAGGGACTCAGCGAGCAAGCTGACAGAGAATAACCGAAAATACACTGCAAACAATTCTAAGACCCGACACGGCCATCCTGACCTTTACACGTCCTCGTGTAATCATTTCAATACAGCAATAACAACACAGTCTCACCGACTCTTCCTGTTTCCTTCATTTCACATAAAATTTCTTTACTAACAATCCACAATTGCCATCTTATAGACCTTTGCCCGATACTCAATTCAGACCTCATGGCTGACAGATAATCATCATTCATTTTTCAAGTCCCACCTGGACTCTTCGTCCCACCTGGACGAAACTCTTTACAGTCACACCTGACTCTTCATCCCAACTGGACGGAACTCTTTACAGTCACACCTGACTCTTCATCCCAACTGGACGGAACTCTTTACAGTCACACCTGACTCTTCATCCCAACTGGACGGAACTCTTTACAGTCACACCTGACTCTTCATCCCAACTGGATGGAACTCTTTACAGTCACACCTGACCCTTCATCCCAACTGGACATAACTCTTTACATATAACATCATTTCATCGTCTTACCTAGACGGAACTCTTCACATACAACATCATTTCATCGTCTCACCTAGACGGAACTCTTCACAAACAACATCATTTCATCGTCTCAACTTGACGGAACTCTTCACATACAACATCATTTCATCGTCTCAGCTAGACGGAACTCTTCACATACAACATCATTTCATCGTCTCACCTAGACGGCACTCTCCAAACATAAAATCTTTTCATCGTTATTCGTAACGGACAAATCATCGCCTTTTTCAGACGGCTCACATTCAGTCCCCACTGGACTCTTGGGCAAAGTCAACTCATCTCCATTACAGTCTAGTTCATTGGGAATACGCCCCTCTGGCATTTTACGAATATCGTCGTGGCAATACTTATAAGTTCGCTTACTACTTAGTGATTTCAAAACATAACGATCTCCTTCAAGTACCTCCAATACGGGAAACGGACCTTTAAACTTTGCATCCAACTTAGTCTGATGCCTTTCTTCACTCTTCACTAAAACATAATCGCCTACTTTATGTCTGTGAACTGCTGCCCTATTCTTATCAAATCGGAACTTGTCATAACTGGCCGACTCCTTCATAGTTTTAGATGCTTGGGTTCTCACACTCTCCACATCAATCTGATCTTCAGTATTATACGGTGTAACCAAACCCATGGGACGAGCCTCTTTGCCGATTAGAAGCTCTAAAGGACTCACTCCAGCTACACGGCTCACTGTACAATTTAGGGCCAACTGTGTTTCTCCCAGAGCGTCTTGCTAAGATCGTTGACCTGATTCCACCACAGCTAACAAGTTCTTTAGTACGCTCATCACGCGCTCAACTTGACCGTTAGCACGACTCGCACCCGCAGCGATCAAATGAAGCTTAATATTTTGAGACAAACAAAACTCAGAAAACCTTGAGCTAATGAAACATCTACCTTGATCGGCAATGATTCGATTCGGGACTCCAAACCATGAAATAGATGACTTCATGGCTGCCACACAACTATCAGTATCTAACTTGAGGGTATGGAACAAATAAACAAACTTAATGAAACCGTCAATCTGCACAATCAGATACTCCTTTAAATCGCTTTTGCCACTCAGCTTTCCAGTGATGTCAATATGTACTGTATGCCAAGGTATATTGACTTTTGGAATCGAATGAAGCTCTGCCTGAACTTTCCCCGAAGAACCCTTTACTGTCTTGCAGGTGATGCAATTGTCAACGAATTTGCGAACATACTTGTTCATTTTGTCAAACCAATAATACTGATAAACTTTATCAAGTGTCTTCTGCCAACCTAAATGCATAATCGATTCATGGACCTGATTGATTACTGACCATCTAAACGCTCGGGGTACCACTGGCAGCCAACGGATTCTATTATTCCTTTGAATTTTCCGAAACAGTACACCCTTTCTCAACTCGTACGTTCCTGTCAAATCATCCGAAAGCTCGCTTTCATTGAGTTTGGTAACAATGTTCATCAGATCCGCGTCAAGTTGCTGCTCAGCCAACAACCAGTCGCTGGATACCTCCGTCAAACTCACTCTCTTTTCAAGAATTTTGCTTGTTATTAGATCAGGTTTGGTTTGCAAAGGATTCCTTGATAGGAAATCAACGTGAGCCATACGTTTCCCTTCTCGATACTGAATGTCAAAGTTAAAAGACTGCAGATAGGCCCACCAGCGATGCACTTGAGGAGTCAATTCCAATTTAGTGCGAGAAGCCTTTAAGGCATTACAATCGGTATAAACCACAAACTCACGACCCAACAGATAGTGACGGAAACGCTTTATAGCTTCCACTACAGCTAACGTTTCTAGTTCATAAGAATGATATCTTGATTCAGCGGAGGAGGTTTTCTTACTAAAGTATTCCACCACATGAGGGCTACCATCGATTTTATGTAACAGTATAGCTCCATAACTACTGGAACTAGCATCGGTATGCAATTCGATTGGATATTTTGGATTGAAGATAACAAGAACTGGCTCACTAGTGAGAATGGTGATAACATTCTTTCTAATCTCTTCTAGCTTTGCATTCCAAACAAAGTTTTCCTTATCCGATGTTAGCGAATAGAGTGGTTTCATCATCTGTGAAAATCTGGGCACAAACTTCCGAAAGTATGAAGCCAGCCCAATGAATTGTCTCAGACTACTAACTGACCCTGGTGGCGGCAAAGAGCTCAACGCCGTGATCTTACTTGGATTTGGCCTTATCTCCCCGGCACTCACTTCATATCCCAAATACTGTACAGCCGTTTTCAGAAAGCTACACTTTTTAATATTGAACAAGAATCCGGGCTTACTCACAACATCCAAAACATTTCTCAACCTCTCCATACCTAGCTCAATTGTAGGTGACACCACCATGATATCGTCCATATAAATGATGACGTAGGAATGCGCAAGACTACCAATCGCATTCATAACTGCACGCTGAAAAACAGAAGGGGCGTTCTTCATTCCGAACGGCATTTTCAAAAACTCATATTGCCCTTCAGGCGTTACGAAAGCAGTATACTCTATAGAATCTGGGTGAATGGGTATTTGATGATATCCGCTAGCCATGTCTAGACATTTAAAATAATTGGCACCACTCAATCTGGCAATCTGGTCATCAAAAAGTGGCAAGGGGTATTTGTCTGATACTGTATTTGAGTTGAGTTCCCTATAATCAACACAGAGTCGATCCGAACCATTTTTCTTTTTCACGAGCAAAATAGGACTGGCATAAGGTAAACGACTGGATCGAATGATGTTACATTTCATTAACTCACTTATCTGTGACCGAACTATTTCTTTTTCTTCAGGGGCGAGCCTATATGGTCGCCTCTGCTCCGTCTTATTAGGATCAATTAATCTTATTTTCATTTCACCCGTCCCCACAGTGGTACAAGGTGTTCCATTAATGAAAGCCGCAGAATAATGTTCAAGTAATTCAATCAACTTATCTCTATTCTTATCGATTATATCAGTATTAACATTAGTGGGGTGGTATGGCACTTCATATGCTGCACATATATTGACTACTTTGGACTTTATGACTTCAAACTTATCACACGAAAGTAAAACGTTAAAACCTTGTGTGAGAATTTCGCGGCCAATTATGATATTGTTTTGTAGCTCTTTGTCCTGCACTGTATGGAATAATATTTCGAAAGCGTTTTCATTTATAATGACATCACTGAGAATTTGCAATGTACTGTATATGCCTGAACTACCAATACCTTTTAACATTACAATATTATTAATGCGCTTCCCTGATAATTTGATACCGACACACTCTCTAATCAGAGAACATACAGCTCCCGAGTCAAAACAAATCGGATAGATCATACCTCGCTGTGTCATACTTCCCTTCGGCTCTGACACAAAGCACTGGTTAATACTCTTCTGTTGGATAGGTCCAGATTTGACAGCAGTCGGCTCCCTTAAACATTTGTTGGCAAAATGTCCACGTTGCCCACACCGGTAGCAGGTCACATTCTCTTTCTGCGGCTGCATCTCTCCTTTGAAACCGCTTCCACCCTGGCGTGGCTTAGCTCGGCAGTGTGCCATATTGTGACCAGACTTCTTACAGAAATGGCATACCACTGCAGAAAATCTCGTTCGCTTGAGGTCAGGTCCAATGCTATCCATGGCGCCAGCGTTGCGTTTGTTATACCCGGTACTCCAAGAGTATAGGGGTATATTAGATTTGTGGGGATAACGGTTGTGTGTAACGCACAGAAGGAAGCGTTTCCGACCCCATAAAGTATATATATTCTTGATCAGCATCAATAGCCGAGTCGATATAGCCATGTCTGTCTGTCCGTCCGTCCGTCCGTCCGTCTGTCCGTCTTCATTTGCGCCTATATCTCAGAGACTATTAAAGCTAGAGCAACCTAATTTTGTATCCAGTCTCCTTTGTGATCACACTACTCCAAATGTGTTAAAAAATTTCGCCCCGCCCCTTTCCGCCCCCACAAAGGACGAAAGTCTGTGGCACACACAATTTTGAAGATACAAGAAAACTAAAAACGCAGAGTCATAGACAATGCCCATTTCTATCAGAGTGTTGAATCTGGATCAGATCGGATCATTATTATAGCTACAATAAAGAAAACCATTTCGAAAGTCATCATTCTCTCTCGCTCTCTCTCACACGCGGCCCCATCTGCTTTGCCGATTCGTATTTTTTGACGCCTAGTTCTCAGAGACTATAAGAGCTAGAGCAACCAAACTTTCTATTCAAGCTCCTGTGATACCGAACCAGCACGAGTTTGTTTCAAAATTTTGCCACGCCCCCTTCCGCCCCCACAAAAGACGAAAATCTGTGGAATCCACAATTTTTAAGATAAATGAAAACCAAAAACGCAGAATCATGAAAAATTACCATATCTACCAGATTACCGAATCTGGATCAGATCGGATCAATATTATGGCCAGAAGAAACAAATTAAATTTCAGTGGCTACGCAACGCCTGCCAAGCGCTGACTCATGCCCTCTCTCTGTCGCAAACACTTGTACGTCTCAAATATGTAGTTATACATGTCATGTAGAAATGTAGGCGCAGAATCTGCGCCGCAGATATACAAAGCATATGTAAACAAAAATGGAAACATGTAGAAAAATCCTTTTGAGAACATATAATCAATTTCATAAATCGTAGGCTCATAAATGTATGTACATATGTACATATGTATGTATATACTGACTGAGTACTGGGTATAAGGTAGAGCCGCGGCCTTTGCCGCGGCTCACAACGTTCCCTCTCGTTTTCAAATGAAAACGCCATCAGCTCCGTTTGTAGTTTACTTCGGGTCGTGATGTTCGAAGTGAAAACAGTTCGCTGCAGGCGGCTGTCAATATTCGCCATATGCACCAACACTGTAGATACTGCGATCTCTTCTATTTCCATCTTCCGCCATTTTGACATCAGCAAAGTCACCATACGGCTTGCATATACTGAATAGCATTCACCGGCAGAGGGGCGGCTTTGCAAAAGGTTCGACAAAATGGCGGCCGGCGTCTCCTCACTCTCATACAACTGCTTGAAAAGTTGCTTGAACTGCTCCCACTGTATGCCAGCGTAACACACTTGGGTTAGCCATTTCGAAGCACTGCCCTCCATACAATTGCTTAGCGCCATGATGAGCCCGCTTCCAGTTAGCGGCTGCTCTGCCAGAATGATATCAGCAGTCATGCACCATTGCGCAGCGTCGTCGCAGGCACCCTCCGGATTAAACTTGGGCAAAGTGACGCCAACCTTCTGAACGGGGGCTGAGGCCTGCATGACTTTTGCCAATTCAAACACCACACGCAACTGCTCCTCAGATATTGTAGGAGTAGGCACAGAGCCCACTTCTGATGTCGAGGTGAAAGGGGTAGTTTGGTTCCCATCGGGATTTTCAGTGTTCATTGTCTTGATTTTGTTACTAGAGGACGCACAAATAGCCGAATTTCTCTGTGTCAACTGCCTGGGCAGACTTCCAAAAACTGAGTGTACAGCAAGAATCGAGAACAAGCTCTTTCAGACTCTCATTATCCATAACACAATTGTCTGTACCTCTCTCAAATTATCTCTCTCTTTATCTACCCAGGCCAGCAACACAGTAATACGCTCATGCGCCTCTCTCTCAATTCCGTCCCTCCTTCATTACACTTCATCTCCTTCTCTAACACCAATACAAATATGAGACAGCCCGTGTCTGAAACGGAGCGTTGAAGTTAGGAGACAAGCAGTGACCGATAACCAACGGTAAAGTGCAAAGAAGACACGAAAGGGACTCAGCGAGCAAGCTGACAGAGAATAACCGAAAATACACTGCAAACAATTCTAAGACCCGACATGTACATATTTTTAAAGTGATCTCAAATCTCGTTATTGGGGAATAATGAAAACTTTATGTGCACTACTGTTATTTTGACTGCACCTGCAGCAATACTTATAAGGCTGATGAGGGCATTAGATTCGAGCTCTCCAGAGAAAAGCATGTGGAGAAAGAGAACTCAATGGAAGATCCTACGGGATTTAAGAGAATAATGGCTAAGAGATGCAGCCTACTTTAATAGGAAAAGATATGCTTCACAGGGTCCCAATTGAGTCCACGGAGAACAAAGATGAGGAATTGTTTGTGACTGCCGTTTCGACTTCGACTGTTCTCATTAATTATAAGTTTTCAAACACCGGCTAATTATGACTCAAAGATTATAGATGTGAATTATTTTTTTTATGAAAGTGAATTTGTACAAAACCCAGATTTCTTCGTTTCCGACCCTATAAAGTATATACATACATATGTACATATGTATATTCTTGATCAGCATCACTGGCCAAGTCCTTATAGCCAAGTCTGACTGTCCGTCCGTCTTGTTTGACGCCTAGTTTACAGAGACTAAAAGAACTAGACCACGCAAACTCTTGTGACATCACACTGAATCAAGTTTATTTAAAAATTTAAATTTTAAAAAGTTTTCATTTAGATGGCCATGGAGTCGTGGTGTGGGTGTCTTCACGTTTGATGGAACAATTGAATTATGTTCGGCTTAGCGCCGGCCCACGGCAGCATAAAGAGAACATCTTTCTCTTAACCATTGTTTCTTGCTGTTGCCTTGCGCTCTGAATCGCTGCATCGCCCTTTCTTCGTACGTTCGTCGTCCAACAAGAGCTGCGAGGGAAGTTCATCTTCGGAGCAGATGACTTAAGCATCGATCGTCTTAACAAAAAAACCTTTTCCGTTGTTTAACACAGTGACCTGACGGTTAACAATTCTTGCATTCTTGCATCATTACAAATTCTTTCATTCTTACAAATCACAAGCAAAGCATACAATATATTGAAATCGAACAGTTGTGTTTTTGATTTCAAATCGCGAAAATACGCTGCTAAAGAAGTTCAGTAGCTCAACAGCTTATTTTTGATCGATCAGAAGATGAACGGAGAGCGCTTCAAAACATTGTTGTACACAGTCCGTCCAATTCCATAAATTTTTCAACAAGATTTAACCCCTATATAGAACGATCGTACAGTAAAGTTTATTCGATTCAAAACGTTAATATCATGAGCTGGCCACCATATTCTCCAGCTCCTAACGTAAATAAAAATGTTTCGGATTGGCTTACGCGAAAAATATGCGAAGGGGAAGGCTACAAAGATAAGTAAACATTAACTGCAGTTATTAAATGTAATTTGAGCGAGATTTTTCTGACATACATAGATTACCTGTATCAATCTATGCAGGACCGTATATATGAAGTTATTACTAACAAAGGAGGTAGTACTCATTAGTGAAAATATTTTATCATTATTTCTAATAAGTCAAATATTAGCACCAACTAGAAATTTTCATTAAAAAAATAAGTTACTTTTCTTTCAACAAATTAATATGTCTAATGGCGTCTATTCTATTGACCAAGGAAAATGTGCCTTTTATTAAGTAGCTTTAAGAAAATGTTTGAAAACATACAATTTTTCTAATCTTTCGAATATAAGATTCTCAAAAAAGTCTTGCGGTATTTCCGCAAGCTTGTCTTTGCAAGCGCGTAGTTCTAGTTGTATTCGTCGCATCGGTTCACGCTAGAGCTTTTTGGACAGCTCTTTTCACGTGCTAACACGTGTTTGATTAATTGTTGTTATACTTGAAGTATCAATGGATACCCCAGGGTTTTTGCATATCAACCTTTTTTCAATAATTAAAGTAATATATATTAAACAAATTTGAATGCGACTAAGGGTGCCTCTAACCCATGACCACCAGTTTATACTGATTGAGTACCAGTAAAAAGTAGTAGAGTAGAGTACAGCTCACCATTTGGAAGATATTAAGGTTTAAAGTTAAAATTTGATCATTTGATTGGCATGGGAGGAGTCTGATTGGTCTGTATGATGATGCCTGGTAATTCTATGGTAATTTTAGGGAAGATAAAATCGTGTCCCGGCTGAGACTTGGGCCTTAATGACTCGTGTACCATCTATGCTTGAAATCTGATGGGCGTGGTAGCTATAGGATTATTGGTTGGAGGGAGCAAAATGATATTTGTTGTTGGCTGTGGCTTGAAGACTTTTTCGAAATGGACAGAAAATGTATTTGCCGGCTCTTTATTGCAACGAGCCCACTCTCCAGGTTGAGTACAGAATGGTGATTCACTCTCGATTGGTGGACTTTCGTATGATTTAGCTTTCCAAAGTGGAAATCGTTTGCTGTTTGTGGAGAGTTGCTCCATATAGCTCTGTTTCTCTTATCTTCTAGGGCTATGCGTAGTAAATGGTTGGCTATTCTTAACCGCTCCATAGAAACAGGTGTTCTATGGTCTTGCCAATCTTGTCGAAGCATTCTCTTATCGCGTAGCAGCCCTTCAATATGACGGGAACACGACTGCTGTTGCGAAGTTTATTAGTTGTTATTATTGGAGTGGAGTGTGGAGTGTTTTGCAACCAGGGACATAAGAGAGATACTTATACTTCAACTGAGCTATCTTTGTCATCTTTGCAGTAAATGTTCGGGCAGCCATCAACATAGGGACTTAAACATTCCCTGTATTTAAGCCAATCTGTTTTGCTAGGAGTTGGAGAGTTTAGGCGTTCTGAAAACTGTTGGTGGTCATGAAGGTGAAGTAGGATTGGCTAAGTGCTCTACTCGAATCTGAGCCTGCGTCACTCTTCTTGTAACAGAAAATTCAATTAATTCACCTGCCCAAAATATAGTAAAGCTTGTTTCAATGTGTGATTATACCATTAAATAGTTGTCATCCTTTGGGGTTGCTGAGTCGAGATCCCCAATGGGTGTGCTTAGCATTTGAGTCAGCAGCTGTTATAAAACGGTCACCTAATTTTACATACTCGCGTAGGGAGTATTTATTTTCGAGTGCCCTTATTCCTGGCATTTTGTGCATTGGACGGGTCCATTTCGTTTTGGCGGTTCCATAAGGGTGATTCTACAATTCAGTAGATTATTCCCTACCTTGAACATTGGTTGAGGAATTTATTATTTGTAATGTTCGCAGTCATTTCGACTTCAAAGTTCAATTCAATTTGGTTCAATTCTTTTGATAACACTAGTCAACATGACATTAGCTGCAGCTCAACGTCTGGAAGACATTAAACATTCAAATTCAAATTTCATCATTTTTTGCGGTGTTTTTTCCCGAAATTTTAACTTTTAAAACTCAGGAAAAGTCGAAATAATAATATTTCGTGGCTAACCTTTTTGGTTTTAGAATCAATGGATAAACGTCTAATTTGGAGCCGTTTGACCAAAATGACTCAAACCTCATTAGACCTGAAAATATACCGAATTTTTTTTTAGTGTTATGGTTTTTTAATATTTTTAAGATTAGAGCTGAATTTGGTTTATTATTGCTTGTTACTATTTTTAAAATGGTTTACGTTTTTTGGCTGTATTCTTTTGTCATTAGAGTCAGATTCTCTTATGAGGGTTTACTCATAGTATAGTCGCCCAACATATTCTCATTCCAAACACGTTGATACCTTCGTTCCATAGCTTTAAATTAGATTTTTAGTGACATGTTGGCTCCAATTTTTTCATAAATCCTATTTGGGTCTTTAACGATATTAAAGAAATCATCACTCTTTCTGTTCCCAAGAAAATTTGTTGTACCCAGTCGGAATGAGTTCCAGGCTGCTTTTTCATTCGGAGATAAAATATTTTCAAATCCATCGTCTTTTAGTAATTGTCGAATTTAGGGCCACCAAATACACCTTCTTTAACTTTTGCCAGCGACAGACGTAGAAAAAGAGTTTTTAGGTAATTCATCAATTCACCTTCGTTATCCAGTGCTTTAACAACATTTTTTATCAGTTCTAGCTTAATGTGCAATGGTGGTAATACAATGTCTTGGACTTTCACAAGACCTGCATTTTGTAAGTTGTGATGTTCCAAATTATTTTCGTTCCGTTTTGGCCAGTTCTTTCTTGAGTAATGCTCTTTGCTATCTCGGTTATCCAATAGACACACGACTCAGCAGTATTTTGTGTAACCGCCTATCATCCAGTTGTTGGCCATGTTGCCATGTTGGCTAAGACTTTAAGTCGCACGCGATCTTCCACAGGTGTTCTTTATATGTATTTGATTTCCATTGTGTAGCAAAACAGCCTTTAAACTTTCCTTACTGCTGTCAACCAAAAACTTACAATCTTTTGGGTCGTAAGCATCACCCAGTTGCTTTAAGAGTTTGAAAATGTCATGGCAAACGCACATGTCATCCTTGGTCATTTAAAAATGTGCGTGAACCAAGTGACGCGTCCGGAAATTAGTTATGTTGACATATTCCTTGAATAAACGGGCATCCTTTGGAATAGACCCAAGAAGCTCAGTTTTACTTTTAGGAATTTCCAGGATCCAAATCCAAATCGATCAATTGTTACTGTGAAAGAGGCTTACAATATGTATATTCTGATTGGTCATTACTTGAATTCTTTGTTCCATGCGACGAAGACGACTCCTTTTTTTTTGCGTTTTATTTTCTCCAAAGAAGGGGCAGGAAGCGTAAAGCCTTGACGACACTGTTTCGGGGTAATCACATTTCATGGTTTTCCATTTTCCAAAACAAACATTCAGAGCCGAAAATCTCTGGTTTTCTCCATAGCATTAAAGTTCCAAATCAAAATTGTTTTCGGAAAAAAAGGAATGTTTAGTATTTTGTGTACACTTAATAGCTTATGAATGTGGGTAACTTACTTTTCGTCTTTATTAAATGCTGTAAAATTCAATTTACGCAATTTTCATATACAGTTAAGAGCCCACTCTTCGCTAATACTTTTGGGCCTGATTTTCAATTTTTCTTCAAGCCACTCTAGTTTTCTCCACAGCATTGGGGTTCCATTTTGTTTGTTTAATGTGTAAGAAAAAAAGGTAATAATTAGTTTATTTTGTAAATTTAATAGCTTGTGGACTAGGGTAATTTACTTTTCGTCTTTCTTAAATGCTGTAAAATTAAATTTACGCAATTTGTACATATATGCAGCTTAGTGCCCACTTTTCATCCAAATTTTTGGTCTTCATTTTAAAATTTTCGTTATACTTTTCGTGGTATTCGTAAAAATCGTAAGAACGAATTTTTATGTAGAAAAACGAGTCTGCTTGCTAAACACATGAAAATGAACGGATTGTGCTATCGACATTTTTCAATTGCTTTTAATTAGAAACGTGTATTTTTTGAAAACACACAATCGTATTCTGATGGAATACAATGGGAAGAGAAACTATATATACTTATATATACTTTGCTATGAACAGAAGTAGAAGGTAGAAGTGACAAAGGTCTAATTTGTGTGGGACCAGCACCTGTAGTCAACATTTAACCTTAACATGCATACATATACAATATTTCTTTATACATATCTAGGATTATATAAGTATGAGGAATAAATGTAACTGTCCCCAACAATTACAGCCCAAGTGGACATGACCAGGTAGGTTATATACATATATGATATATGTACATATATCCAATGGATATTATCCATACCTATTTTGTTTTTAACTTTTTCGAATTTTTGTTGAGTTTTCGAAGTCAAAATATGATCAAATATGAGTTTGAAAGCTTAAGCGGTAAGCTGAATCTACAAAGATTTTGGATCTGATGTATAGCTGCATTTGTCAGCTTTTTAGAACTGCACAGTTTAATACATCCAGATATGGGATACTTCAGTTATGTGAAAAAAAGAAGCACTACCTGAAACATGAAATAATGCCAGATTTTAAAAACTAAAAAGAAACTAAACCATACAAAAAAAATAGGTTTCGTTCACAGCGGTAATTTGGTGTTGACTAGTGTTACATAAATAATATGAAGGATTGGTCAAACGGCCGCAACTTAGCCGTTTATCCATCGATTCTTACAAGTGATATCTTAAACAACGCGTAATTAATTTGTCTATCTAAAATTAAAAATTAGCTACGAAATATTATTTTATCAACTTTTCCTAAGTTTTCAAAGTTAAAATTTTGGTAAAACACCAGAAAAAATTGTGAAATTTGAATTTGAAAGTTTAATGTCTTCCAGAAGTTAAGCTGCAGCTACAAAGTGTCTGGGTCTATAGCTGCATTTGTCAGCTTTTCAGAACTCCAAAGTTCAATACAACCAGCTATAAGTAACTTAAATTATTTGAAAAAGACAAACACTTCCTCTGGAAAAAATATGAAATATGGAAATATGAAAAATTTATAAAGTCTTAAAAAAAACATATCCATTCAAAAAAACAATTCTGTAAATTTGAAATCTCCAAATTTATCAGAAAAAGTCATTTTGGGCCACAGCAGAAATAAAAAGTTGAATTTTGTTGTATTGTAGCATGGGCTACTTGCACGGAAGTTCGTAATAAAGAAGAGCCTGAAGCAAATAAATATGTTAAGTTAAATTTTTTTTCTCAACATACTGTCCTTTATAAAAAATAAGTGTAAATTTTGCATTTGATTTAAGCTTTTCCCTTTTTTAACTAATTAATTTTTTTTTAATATCAGTACAAGAAAACCAAGGTCTGCAAAACCGTCTAGCTCAAAATAATGGGAACGAGGAAATGATGTCCATGCATGATGAGTTCTCTCTTTTAGACGACGTTAGGTAGGTACTCAGTAATAAAAAAATAATAATTATGATGTTTTGAGATGTTTCAGACAGGGACAAATGTGCAGTCGCTGCTTGGGTGTTATAGATGGACGTACAACAAACATCGACGAACAATCTTCTGTAGATCAGATTGAAGAAATTTATGTAGACGACGAGCCAAATATGCATGATGTGGAAAGTCAATGTAAAGTTGTTACCAATCACATCTCTCAATTTGACAACTGTACACCTGGATGTTCTTATAAGGTAAAACTATTTGATACCCAGTAATGTTTATACCCAGTGTGCGCTAGTTTTCTTTATTTCTTTGATATCGCTGTTTATTATGGATATTTCGTCGAATGACAGCTTCCCATAAGACAGAAAACAAAAACTATATGCTTAATACCAAATGTGGGTCTCATCGAGGTATAGTTTTAAGTTCAGAAAAGTTCTTCAGTTCTTTCCAGAAGATCGTTCAGCGGAATGGGGCCTGGGCCAATGCGCAGCCAATGTGAGCCTTGGATTTGGTTTGGTGTCGAGGATCTACTTAACGCGGCAATGACTGAGCATTTTTGTTATGGTCGATCCTGATGCCGCTGCTAGTGATGCTGTGAATACGAATATTTGTTGCACGCATTTCAAATATTGCTTGTTAAACAATTTTTTTTGCTCTCCGAGTTGCCATAAATTTTGGGCATGTTTTCGCATAAGCGAGTGGGGAAACAATTTGGAAACTTTAATAGTGTCATCTATGATGCTTTTGAAGTCGGTAAAACTAGTGGAATGCCCTATATAGTTTCGTTGTTCCCATATCAAAACATTTCAGTCCAATACGGGGACACATTTCGCAAGGAAAAATTGGTGATCCGCGCTGTAGAAAGGTTGTAGAGGAGTACGGTAGAACTGGGAAAACATTGATAGGTCAGATATTCGATATTCCCGAGGTTTTTCCACCAAAAATTCGATACTATCGTTATTTTTAAACACACACTTCAGGTCCGTCTGTCGACGTTAAAACATTTTCAAACTTAAAAAAAAATAACGATGTTGTATCTGGTCATTACAAGTTAATTTCCTTGCGACCATTTAATTCGCTTCACCAGCGAAAAAAAAAAATGCATTTGACAGCCTGGGTTAACAATATTAAGATTTATATTTATATTTATTATTCTTATATTTATATTATAATTACAATTTATATTATATTTTAACAAAAAAAAATTACTTCAAGTAAAAAATGTCAGGTGAAGTTAATAATTTATTTATTTGAAAATCCAAATTTTTTGGTTTTAGCAATGGCCAAACATTTGCTCCGACTCAGTCAAAGTAGCCGGAATGCATAAAATTCTTTTTGCGATGCATTTTAATGAGGAATTGGTTGCAACGCATTAAAATAAATTTATGTTATTTATATAAATTTAGAAAGGTATAATTTATGTATATAAATACTAACCTCCCAAAACTCTAAGGGATTTGCTTCTCGGGGAGAATATGTTGGGCTTGGAGAATATATTGGGCAGTTCAGTTAGTGCACCCCATATTGGCTATATTGATGCTTAAAAAATCAAAAAGTTTTTGATTTGATGGAACTTAATGGTTTGGTGTTGGTGGCTCCGAAGGAACAGTGTCCAAATTTTCTTGGGTCATTAATTCATTTTGCAATTTTTTGAGTCCATTATTGGCGTTAAGTGGGGAGCGAAAACCTTGTTTCTTAAATCTTGGGTCAAGCAACGTCCCAATTATTTGAAAACTAAGCTCTCTAAACTAAGCTATCACAATCAAAAAGTGATGAACTTCGATAACCTCTGAAGTTTTCATATTTGATTTCACGTTATCCAAGTTATGAAGCAACCCACACACAATTGGTACAATTAGAGATATTGTAATTGAGACACTTTAAACGGTTCGAGTAGCAAGGTTGAATCTTATAACAAAGTGATTTCATTAGCTATTAATGGTGATGGTGCTTAGGAAGTGGTAAGCAATACTTTTACTATAGCATCGTTAGTTCCACCTTGTGGACACTTCTTGTTTCAAGCTATACTTTTCTTTGGTTTGTTGCTCTTCTTTGAACTTGCTAAGTGCAATTCGTAATAAAGTGGAATGTAATATATGCTTGGTTAGCTTGCGAAGTCCAACAGTACGTTGTTATGGCGCAGCTTTCAATACCGTTTAAAAAACCAACCAAAACCAAAAACCACCAAAAAGCCAGTCTTTTTACGTGGTCGTATAAATTGAACGTATTGCCACTTGTTCTATAATCATTGGAACAGTGGATGCACCTGGCAGTCCTACCATTTTTGGTCCTTTAAAAATGAAGCCAGACCTTGCACTTGCCAAATTGCCACCTTTTCACTGCTATTATCGGGATCTGCGTATGATCAAAACTTAAATAAACATTTAATAGCAATAATTAAATTATGCCCTTACCCTCGAAAATTTCACTTCGTACAAATTTGTTTGTTTAAGCCGGGTATCCAGCACCGCGGAAACTAAAAATTACTGCTAAACTTCATATAAAAAAAACGGGGCCAGTAATTTTTCGTTTGTGTTTTCCTGGAGTCAGTATCCAGCAAAGTAAACGGGATCCATGAATTTTTATCGATAGTATCGATATTCACACGAATGTGGACTGTGAGAACATCTGATAGGGGTGCCAGTAAAATATATGTGCCTATTTTTACTGGAGTCAAAGTGAATGGTGGGGGCAAAATTTGTGCGCAAAACCAAAAAGAGATACGCAAATGTTTAAAGTGAGGAGAGGATTGCTTTAATACAAGCAGTTGGGGCAGTACCATGTCTTTAGCGGATCACGGAAAATGAGCATTTTGATAATTTTGACATGTTGGCGCCTCCAACTGTGCTGTACTTCTTCTTACAGCAATATGTGCCGCTACCAACACAATCACTTCTTCGTCAGAATTACTTTTCTTCCTTTTTTTAATTTAAGTTTAAATTTCAAAATTGGCGCTGTTTACAAAACACAGCTAATTCATGAGAGTGGCAAATCACTTTTTAGGCTCTTGGTCACACTATTGTATTTGAGTTCCACCCATCCGAAATAATGAGCAGTTTCCTTTCATTAAAATTTCGCGGTGCTGGATACAGGCCTTTACAATAAATATCCAAAAGTGCTGTGAAAAAAAATATGTTTTTGTTACTATCGTTTACCATCGCTTACTATCGATTTCAAAGCATCGATAGTGTCCATCTGACACAAAAATTCGATGTATCGATAGTGTAGTGAGTGGTCGACCCAGCTCTAGTGTGGAGACTATTCCGAGAAACCTGCGGGATTAGTAAAGCTAGGTCTGTAGTAATTGGATTTTCAGGATTATTTAATATGATGAATTTTGAATTATTTCAAGATGTCTTTATGTACCACCCTCCCCCTAATGAGAACAGACGTTGCCAGGTATGCTTGTAAACTTTATTCTGTTTACAGTGTGGTTAGCTTGTTTCTTACCTTTTTTGTTATTTGGATTTACTTTTTCACTTACTTCGAGAATTCCCATCGATGGTGTGGGAGATAAATAAACTGTTACAAATCGGCCATACTGCCCGGAGTGCTCCTGAACTCCTTATGGCTAGGTTAGTCTTTTGGGACTTTCGTTTATTACAGTTAGTTAGTATTCTTAGTATTCTACTTTTGGTTCATGTATTATAATCATTTTCTTCATTCTGTTTCGCTGTGACATTCGTATCGTTATCCTTCCCTAGCAATGGCTTCATATTCGCTACCGCCCAAACTCCTTTGTAAGGAATCATTGACTGCTTGAATCCTTCACAAGTGTCTAGACTTTTCTTTTATGGTCTAAACAAACCCTATATGGGTATCCAACTTTTTTACCATGATTAGATCATTATCCCTGTAAGCATGTGGCTCTTTTCGCTTTGAATCTGCTGCTTGTTTGTTGTAAGCCTGTACTTTCAACTGAAGGGTACCCGCTTCTGCCCTAATCTTCTCTTAGACCCTTCCTACCTGTTGTTTTGTTATTTCTTTTATATAATCCCCTAGTAAATCCGATACCTCACCTCTCTGCCTGACTACGAATAACATTCGAATTGGGTGTTCATTAATCGATCTCTGGAATGTGTTGTTGAGCGCGTGTTCCACTGTTTCTACTAGTAAGTTCCAATGTAACCCTTTCTTCGAGTCTACTAACTTGCATTCATGAGTCCTAGACTTCTATTCACTTTTTCTACCTGTCCGTTGGCTTGAGACGATCCTGTTGCTATTTCATGTGCTTAATATTGTTCTGTTCTATACATTTTTCAAACTCTTGCGCCATTAAACAGCTTCCTCTGTCTGAAACTGTATTTAGGTCAGCTATAAGCTCGGAAATAATCTTTCATTGCATTCACCGTTTCTTATGTTTTTGTGGTCTCTGTTCTGTAAAGTCTTACGAACTTGGTGAATGCGTCTAGGATCACCAAGAAATGTTTATACCACCCGGAATGGTGCTGACCCTTTTGGTATGTTGTGTAAGAATTCTTTCTCTTTCCCTTGTTTCGCTGAACACACTATGTTTGCCTTTATATCTAACTCTTGAAAACTTGTAACTCTTTGATATAGCGTTTGTAATTTTGTCGATTCCAACGTGTTTTAAGTCGTCGGGGAATCTATAGAGTACGTGGTTTTGCATTTCTTCGGGTACGTTATCTTTTTTTCTGTATATTATTCCGTTTCTCATCTCATAATGCTTATGTTCCGATTTCTGTAATGTCTCTCTCCGTTCTATTAACTTACCGTGTCTGTTGTGGCACATTATTCAATTTTCCTTAAAGGTGTTTGTGTCTATCGTAATTATGTAGACGATTCTGCTTAGAGCTTTAACGTATTGCATTCTTTTCAATGATCTGTGTTCTAACATGTTATAGTTTTGTAACTCCAACGACCAACGGGCAATTCTTGGATTCAGTTTTTTTTCTATTTAATTTCACGGTTAATGCGGTACAGTCTGTCACTATTTTGACTCTAAACCGTTTAGAATTGACCTGAAACCTAACGCCCTCGCATCGCAATGTAGCTCTATCGAATCTTTAGGATTGTAAAGGGCCAAGATCGGTGCTTCGAACAACTTTGTTTTTAGCTGTTCAAAACACTCTAATTCAATGGCTCCGAATTCAAACGTATTGCCTTTTTTGACTTAGTCAGACTTATTCGTCTTAAGTATGAACATAACTCTAAGAAACTTTGCACTTAATTCGTTTTCGTTGGGACCGGAAACTCTGTCAACGCTCGTTGTCCCTTTGTATCTGGTTTGATCCCGTTGCCCAAAATACCTTAGGTTAGGTACTTATCTTCTGACTGTAGGAAGACTGTAGCATTTATCTTACCTTAACTCGAGCTTATTCGCCACCAAACGTCTTAGTACTTCCTGTAAAATTTCCATGTTTTTATCACTATCCTTTGTTGCTATCATTAAGTCGTCCATGTATCTTTTGACCTTATCTTCCTTTACTATATCTGCGAAAATCTTGTTTGTGAAGCTTTAGAACACCGTCGACGCATTACGTAACCCAAAAGGCATCCTCAATCACTTTTATTGTCCCATAGGAGTCGTGAACAAGGTGTATTTTACTGAATCTTTGTGCATTAATACGGAGAAGTACCGGTTTTTTTTAGTCTAATTTAGTGAATAGCCTTTTCTTTAACAGTTTTTCTAATAGGTCGTCTATCAGAGGTGTCGGGTAATTGTCTTTCACATCCATTTATCCAATGTGCGATAATCGATGCACAATCTTAACGCCTCCTAATCCCTTTGTATCAGCCCTATCGGTGAAACGTATTCTGACTGACTAGCTCTGATGTAACCTTTGTTTATGTAATCGTCTATCATTTTTTGTACTTGAGACTTTTCGCTGTATGATAGCCTTCTAGGCGGACAATTAAACGGTTTTTCGAAATTCAATTTCATTTCTCACCTCGTTTCTGGTAAACTTAAACTTTTTGCGTTTTTATAGGTTGTTCTGAACATGGTGCTCTACCAGTTTCTCACTATAAATGTCCCCACTTTCAACTCGCTATCATTTCCTATAGCTCGGGGTAGTTCACTGAATTTGGCCTTAATATTCTCGCATGTATCAGATCAACCACAGATGCGTCTTCACCTTCTATTGCACACCTATCCTTTATATCATCTCTATTTTCCTGTTCTTCTAAGGACTCATTTTTTACATCACACTCATTTTCTATACACTAATTTTTCGCTCCACGCACATTTTTGTCTTCTTCACCTCTATTTTTTGTGCAAATGTTACACTTACTATCTTACACAAATTCATAAAATCCCTACCTAATACAGCCTCGTAGCCCATCGACTCAAAGTTATTTCGTTTAATTTACTATTGTTTAGTACAACTTATGCGTAATTCTCGTGTTTATATTAAAATAAATTCAACTTTTTCGTATTTTTTATCATTGCTGAAATCATATAAACTTAAATCTTCTTTCACGAGATTATCTGAACTCTTATGCGTCCTTTCTCTTCGTTTAGTTTTTTTATAGGCTGGTATTCGAGACATGATGATTTAATTAAACTTATTAGGCTCCCTGAGTCGATGAGGCTATCTAAATACAAACATTTATTATTGTAGTTGCTAATATATTTTGTACCTTGTACTTGTTCCCTCCCTTGTCATGTGGCCCAGAGAGTTGCAGCCATAGCAGCGAATGTGTCCTGTCCTCCTGTGTTTGCTGCTCCTGTTGGGTTGTATCTCTTTGGCAGCATTACCTTTTCGAATGCCCTGAGTAATTGATATGGCGCCCCGAAACATTGCACATGAGCGTGTCTGCGTAAGCCCTCGGCCGGGGTGCCTTCGATGGCCCTTTATTCAATCCAAGCCTACGTGCTAATCGATAGTTGCACGCATCGATACAATTGGGTAGTGTCCCCACAGTTTAAAATCTTTGTTGTTTATAATGAATACTAAACTATTCTAATTGATATCTAATCCGCTCTCCCTTAGTATGTTATACTAAATAATTTCAATATAGGAAAGATAGTGTACCTAACACAACTCATTAACATTCTATATTTAACTGGTAATATTCCATTAAGCTTACAAATTGAATTTATGTACTGGCTTGCAACCTTTGCCATCGATTCGAGGTCTTAGTTCTCGCTTCGGAGTTTCTCAAATAAAACATGTGCAACTTCGTCCCCATGCTCTTGTGTGGCGTCATCATGACTACTGTGTTGGGTTGTGGTCTATCAGCGAATCTTTTTTGATCCGTATGCTTCATGATGACGCGATTGTTGTGAGCAAATGAGCACAAATACGTTCGCGTGCCAAATTTCTTTTCAATTGTTGTTGGTGACCTACTCGACTTATTTGGATTTGTATAATTTTCATAAAAACTCTCTTTGTTAAAATCAAGTCTTTTCTTTCCCATATACGCCAGACTTGCTTCATTTTGTTTTTCTAGAATGACGTGTCTTATTTTGGCGGCTTTAGAAAATCGAGTCTAGTTTTAATACTGAGTTTGAAGAAGATCTTGGCAGGTGTTTCACCAGTGGTGTAATGTTTCATATTCCTATAATCAGAAAGAAGAAACCTGTTGACCCAGATCTCCAAATCTGTGTTGGACTTTTAATTGCAGCATGCAACGATTTTTCAAAACCTTACTACAAATCTCTGCTTGCTCATTGCTAGAAAGAGTTCCATAAGTAATTCCATTCGTTATTGTAACGAAAACCTCTGCTGATTTAGAATATAAGTCTACAATAACGAATAAATACTGGTTTTGAATGTGTCCAGCATAAATATTTTCCAGACTGCATGTTTGGGTTCTTCTTATTTCAAAGTTTCTGGCAAGGCAAGCACTTTGAAATCAATTTCTCAATATCAGAGTCTAACCCTGGCCACCATACGTTCGATCTCTCCAACGCCTTAGTCTTGAATATCCTGTAAGGAAGTTCCTGCCTAGTGGCCGGGGTACAGACTCTCAGTCACGCCAGGATCCAGTCCGCATACAGAGAATTTGTATAAAAGGACCCGGAGAGGTAGACAGGAGCGCAGAGCGACGGGCGACACGCCCCTTCCTAGCACCCACGTGGTGACAGACGCGATCTTTGGGAAAGGGGGACTCAGCGGGGAGGGAGATCACTGCTCACGGATGTCGTGCCAGCCTTAGGCTTTCCCGCGTACAACACCGTTTGCAGGATCTCCAGAATATAGGAAATAACACAAGGGAAGAATACGGGGAAGGGGGAATCGAAGTCGCGAACACCGTGCCAGCCTTAGGCTTTCCCGCGTACAGTGCCGTTTCATTCGACTCCCGAAGGAAAAGGAGGGGATTCTACTCAGATCACAAAGTCGCCACGCCCCACCTCTGGCCTACCGAGAACCAAAGTATGCATGCACAATCCCATAAACGAAATGGACTCACCAATACTTATTTGGACATTTTATTCCTAAACATTCTAAGATACGAGGGACGGGGCAAATCAACGCCTCGAAGGGCACCAGAAGGGCGGGGGGGAAACAGTTAGATACTTTTCCTTATCTTACGGTTCCTACCTCCTACTACTGCACCATCTCTCTAACTTCCTATCGCCTACGGCCTCAGCTTACCCTTTCCCGTCCTGCAGGTGTCCTTGGTGGTAATCCTATGTCCTCTCCTTTTCTTGATTCCACGTTTGACACACTTAAATGAACCGCGCACTCGACCGATCGCCTCCGTAGTTTGTTTCGCACTCCCTAGCCCTTTTTTGACCGGCACGCGTCAAAGATCCACGCTGCCTGCCCTCTGCTCCCGGCCTCTGCCAGCGCTTCGGCTCTGTCGCGTCGGCACGCTTACGCCGGTATATGTGCGTGAGGGATAGCGCGATCAGTCGTTCGCCTTCGCGTTCATTTTTATGGTATTCAGTGGCGGGGGTCGTTTTTTTTTCTCCGTTGCTGTTGTTCTGTGGCGTCGTCGTTTTGTCTCCGTTGCTGTTGTTCTGTGGCGTTGTGGTTTTCTCTCCGTTGCTGTTGTTCTGTGGCGTTGTGGTTTTCTCTCCGTTGCTGTTGTTCTGTGGCGTCGTCGTTTTGTTTAGAAGGGGGATTAGGGGCGTTGGGCTGTGTTGCCCCCCCTTTGTCATAATGAAACCTGCGTTTTCTCTACTTACTTCCTACTTTATTTAATCCTAACTTATTACTCTATATATGAAAACGATAACGAAGGGGATTATACTAAAAAAAAATCAAACAATAATTTGGCTCCAGCCGGTGAATAATAAACTTAAACTTGAGACCGGCGGACTTTGGCCCGCTCGGTCTCAGCCCTCTTCTGGGCCATCACCCTACGCCTCCTGGGCGAAGGTGGACGTTCCCCTGTTGTGAGGGAACACTTCCTTACACTCCCTCCTTTCCTCGGGGAGGACGAGTTGTGACGTCGACCTGGCGTCTGCGGCCAGGCGGCCGACGGCTTGGTGTCCGGGCAAGACCCGAGGTCGTTGTCTTCCTCGTTGCTAGACAGGATTATGACAGGCTGATGCCCGCCGAGTTCTGCCGTTGAGCTCCGGTTCCTCGTTGGAGTGATGCTTTCCTGCTCTTCGTCGCTAGACACGATGATGAGGGGTACGTCCTCGCTGCTGTCTCCCGACGCGGTCTGTTCGTCCGTTGAAGCGGGTCTGCTCTCCTCTCCTTCACTGGAGACAACGATGACCGACAGATCCTCGTTGGACCATCCTTCCTCGTTGCGGCTGTACGGGCGATCCGGTCCAAGCAACCACGGCAACATCCAGTTCTGGGGATTGAATGAGGGTGTCCGCAGGCCGTCAGCCTCAGCAGAGGCTTCACCGCTCTCGGCTCCCTCCCGGACAGCGGCGTCTCTTTCGGCGTTCGCTCTCTGGGCCTCCTCTTGTTGCTGTTCTGCTTCCGCGGTGTCTACACCACTGTCGAAGTCTTCTTGTGAATCTTCCATCGACCAGGAGAATCCCAGCTGGCTCGAGTTGACATCGGACATGTCCTCCGTACTGGAGACGTCCTCTGTGTCGCCCGAGCTGGCCTCGGAGCTAGTGGAATTTGGCCCGGAAGGGGGCTCATCGGGCGTCGCTGGAGTCTGTTGTCGCGCGCGTGCCACGAGCAACACCTGGAAAGCTTCGGCTGCCGCGATCCATGGACCTAGCGGTCCCGCATTCTGCGGAGGTCCTGCTGGGGATCTTCCAGGCTCTGATGGGAAGTCGTCTGCTTCCTCGTCACTACTGATGTCGCTATAAATTGGTACGGGCATTCTTTTCAGGGCCTCGTTGAGGGCCGCAATGTCGTGACGGTGTGGAGCTACGCTCGGCAGTTTGCCGAACCTTCCGTCGTACAGGTGTTCCTCCTCACTCTCTTCCGTGCCTTCCGTGGTGTTTTGGTCCCAGCGCGAATCGGCGCACAGGGGACGTACGTCGTCAAAGCCCTCGTCGCCGCTCGACCCTTCCTGTATCTGCCCGAAATGTAGCTGGCTATATCGCCGAGCATCTACTTTGGGCGGCGGCGATTTTCGGCCGGAGGCCGTTTTGGCTCCTGGTGGTGCGAGCTGGACTACCGGCGGCCGGCTTGGTATGGCGTTACACATCCGCCTCAGTGCCGCTTGTGACGTCGACGGATGGTCGTACTCCACCCATGGCATTCTTATCTCTCCCGGAAGAACGTACGGAGTGTGGGGTCCCGTTCTGGAATCGGGGCTGCGGTCCCTGGTGCCGGCGAGAAGTCTTGCGTTCGTGGCGGTCCGTAGGGATGCTGACGTGCTCTGTGGCGGCGTTATTGACGATGGCGTTGTTAATGGTGGTGTAGTCGGTGAAGACGCGATCGGTGGTAGGGCGAGTGGTGATGCGGTCGTCGTAGCTGAAGTGCGTGTGGGCGTTATTCCTCCGGAGTGGCCTTCTCGTTGCCCCTCGGCCCTCGGAGGCGGGACGCCGTTGTTGCGTACTCGTTTCATCATTGTCAATCTGTGGATGGGGGAACCCTCAAAAGATTAATACCTGCCTATGACCTTTCCTACGTTTACCTAGCCTGCCTGATGGTGCAATTTACATTGGGGGAACTAACTTAAGTCTAATCCCGAAGGGGGATCTAAACGTAGCTTACGGCGTCGAACAATGTTGTTTTATATCTCCTTGCGGGGGCAAGGACGTTATGACGGCGAGTCGCCATAAGTGGCCCTTGCGAATTTGCGTCTATCCGGGTATCGGTATCGCCGTCGGACTGGCGTCATCCTCGTTGGCCGCAGGTTGGCGGTCGTCGGGATCCTCGGCATAATATGCCTTGAGGTCAGCCAGGCTGGCCGTCCTCCGTTGTCTTCCGTGGCGGTGTTGAAGGCGAACTATGTTGGGAGAGAGAAATTTGGTTACAGCATACGGCCCCTCGTACTTGGGAGCGAGCTTGGCGGCGAAATTATCCATCGCCCTGGACAAGTGATGCTGCTTTAATAAGACCAACTCTCCGATGTGGGGTCGCCATTCGCGTCTTCTAAGGTTGTAGGTCTTCTGCTGTGCTTGCGTTGCTCGTTGTGTGTTTTCCTGGACCACCTTGAAGATTTCCTTGAGTCGTGTTGCTTTGTTGTTGGCTGCTTCAGTCTCCTCTCCTGGTCCCGTGGTGACTTCGTCGTAGAGTGCCCCTGGGAGTCGTGGTTCCCGGCCCAACACCAAGAAAGCGGGGCTGAACCCCGTGGTATCAGAAGTACTCGTGTTGATAGCTAGGTTCAGCTCCGGCAGAAGAACGTCCCATGTGCGGAGACCAACGCACAATGTTCAATGTACTGGGCGATCATAGTTTTTATGGTGCGGTTCGCCCGTTCAGTGGGGTTTTGTTGCGGAGTATAGGGGGCAGTGTACTCGAGCTTCATCCCGGCTAACTTGCAGAAGTTTCTGAAGGATCGACTGGTGAACTGAGTCCCGTTGTCGCATACGAACTTTCGAGGCGTCCCGAACCGGCTCAAGATATGCTCCCTGAAGGCCTTCTCCAGTTGGGCAGAGGTGGCTTTGCGTATGGGCACCAGTTCCACCCATTTGCTGAAGGCATCAAAGAACACGAGCAGCATTGTATTGCCGTGTTTTGACCGGGGGAGGGGTCCTACGAAGTCCGCACACAAGATATCGAAGGGGCCCTTAGCTTGCCGGGTGTGCATGTATCCGGCGGGTTTCTTCTGGCTCACCTTGAACTTTTGGCACTTCTCACAACGTTGGACATACTTGGTCACGTCGCTGTAGAGTCCTGGCCAGTAGTACCGTTGTGTCACGCGGGTCGCTGTTTTCCGAATCCCGAGGTGCCCTGCCGTGGGGTGATCATGACACTCCTGGAATACTCTTTGGCGTTGGTCGCTGTCTACACAGAGCTTCCATTGTATGGGGTCTTCTTCTTCCGGGCGATTGCCTGATCGCCTGTAGACCTGTCCACTCTCGATGATGAACTCTGAACTCCTCTCCGGTTGTCCCTGGATCCGTTTCAGCAGACGGCGCAGCCAAGAGCACGCGGGTGCAGCCTCGTGGACTCGTTGCAACGCGTCTATAGGTTGGCGTGACAGTGCGTCAGCTACGACGTTTTGACTTCCGCGTCTGTAGTGGATGTCGAAGCGATATTGCTGGAGCTCCAGCGCCCAGCGCGCGATACGGCCTGTCGGGTTGTTGATGGTGTTGAGCCATTTCAACGCTAAATGATCCGTGATGACATCGAAGTGATACCCCTCGAGGTAGCAGCGTAGTTTCCTGATCGCCCAGACTATTGCCAAGCACTCCTTCTCCGTTGCAGAATAATTCTCCTCCGCTTTTAACAGGCGGCGACTGGCGTAGGCGATGACTCTTTCTTCTCCGGCGATCTGTTGAGTCAGTACGGCTCCGATACCATAGGCGCTGGCGTCAGTCTGCAGGGTGAACTTTTCTGAAAAGTCGGGGCATGCTAACACTGGGGCTCGGGTCAACTTCTCTTTTAGATCCTCGAATGCTTGCTGTTGCTCCTCCGTCCATTCCCATTTCTTGTCCTTTTTGAGAAGGCTGGTCATAGGCTGGACCATCGTGGCGAAGTTTGGTACGAAACGTCGATACCACGAGGCCATTCCTATACAGCGCCTCAATTCCTTGATCGTGTTCGGGGGTGTTAGATTCTGTACTGCGGCTATCTTGTCCGGATCGGTGTGGTTCCCTGTCTCGCTGATAACGTGCCAAAGGTACACAATGCTTTTCTGAAAGAAACTGCACTTGTTCCTATTCAGACGGAGATTAGCCTCCCGTAAGCGAAGGAATACCTCTCGTAGGTTTTCGACGTGCTCTTCCAACGTTGCCCCGATGACTATAATGTCATCGAGATAAGCGAAGGCGTAAGGTTCCATGGCCGGCCCTATGACGCTGTCGAGTGCTCGTTGGAATGTTGCTGACGCGGAGTGGAGGCCGAATGGCATCACTGTCCATTGAAAAAGTCCTCTGCCTGGAACAGTAAACGCCGTGTACTCCCTGCTTCCTTGGGCCATGGGGATCTGCCAATAGCCGTTCTTTAGGTCCGGCTCGGAATGGGTTCCGTTCCCGTGCTATGGCGGCGTCGGCGAGGGGTTCCAATCGGTAGTCCGGGGTCGTCTCTCCGCCATGATCAACTGATCGGGGCGGGGATCGGCGTCTCTTGGCTGGTTCGCTTGGCTCGGTTCCCTCCGGTACGTCAGGGTGCGGCTTAGTTGGTTTCCTTGTTAACGTCTGGTTGTTCCTGTGATCGTCAGCGCTGTTACCTGTTGCCGCTGGTCGCTTCTGGGCACTCACGATTGGTTGTAGCTGGCGGGTGGTCGACATAGTGGTTACTGCCATGGAGGTGAAAGGAAACTCCTGGTTCGATAAACCGGCCCTGGATCGATCCAGTGGAGCCGCAGCTGTCTCTGCCGAAGTTCCTGATTCTTGGCGTAGCGATGAAGATGATTTCCAGTTAGATGAGCTGGCTCCGGATTGATCCAGCGGTGTCGCAGCTATCTCTGCCGAAGTTCCTGATTCTTGGCGTAGCGATGAAGAAGATTTCCGGTTCGATGAGCTGGCCCTGGATTGATCCAGCGGTGTCGCAGCTATCTCTGCCGAAATCTGTGATTCTTGGCGTGGCGATGATGATGATTTCCAGTTCGATGAGCTGGCCCTGGATTGATCCAGCGGTGTCGCAGCTATCTCTGCCGAAATCTGTGATTCTTGACGTGGCGATGATGATGATTCCCAGTTAGATGAGCTGGCCCTGGATTGATCCAGCGGTGTCGCAGCTATCTCTGCCGAAATCTGTGATTCTTGGCGTGGCGATGATGATGATTCCCAGTTAGATGAGCTGGCCCTGGATTGATCCAGCGGTGTCGCGGCTGTCTCTGCCAAAATCGGTTGTCGTTGCTTTGTCGTTGCAGCCTGGTCAAGAACGAGGAGACTGGTCATGACGGAACTCATCATGGGTGCGGTCTTCACCGTCCTATCCGGGCTTGGTCTCCTTTGGAGGGGAGACGGAGTGTTCCTGGCTGGGTCCTTGTGTTTCGTCTGGTAGGTTTTGAGTATTGGCTCTGGGGCGGTGTGCATAGTTGAGGCCGTGGGGTCTGTTGTAGGCGTCGTCGTGGTGATTAAAGGATCGGCGAAGGTTATTGACCGCCGGTGCGGCGAGGCGGTGGTTTCGGGGCGAGTACGTGGAGGGTCCTGGTGTAACTTTAGTTGCAGATAGGCTCGTCCGCAGTGAATCCTGGCTCGGATGCCACATAAGAAGTCGAGTCCCAAGATGATGTCGTCGAGGATGGTAGGCAATACTAGGAGAAATACCTGAGTTTCCAGCAGGTCGAGGCGTATCGTCGTTCTTATGGCCTGGGTGATCTCCTTCTTTGTCCCGTCTGCTAGGCAGATCCTGGTACTCACTGTCCGCCTGTTCTCGTGCGTCCCCATTTCTTCAGCCATCCGTTGGCTGACGAATGATCGTGTTGCGCCCGTGTCGAGGGTCGCTGAAAAGACCTTCCCATCAATGGTCACCAGCGCTGCGATCCTGGCCCCAGTCATCCTCAATGGGTGGGGTTCTCCTGTTATTGGGTGCGCGTCTCCGTCCGGATCCCGGTCGAACGGAGACCCGAGCCGTTTCCCGACTCGTTCTTGCGGCAACAGTTGATCGTCCGGACGTCCCGGCGGCCGCATTCCCAACAGAATAGTTTCTGCCGGTTGGAACACGCGCTGCTGAAATGTCCGTCTTCGCCGCAGTTCCGGCAGGCCCGTCGCACATCTATCGGTCGTCCTTCCTCTTGACTAATCACTCTGTTCGCGATGTCTGGTTTCTCGGGTGCTGGGGTGCGCGGAGCCGCTGTTCCGTTGTCCGAAAACTGTGTTCGGATCCTGTTGGCCTGTGCCGCTCCGGTGGGGCGCGGTGCGTCACGGTCCCTGGCGGTCTCGTATGCGGACACTAGCTGTGTTAGCTCCGTGAGGGAGCGAAAATCCTGTTGCCGGGTGTACATCTGGTACTCCGAACGAAGATTCTCGTAAATCCTATCCAGTTCCTGATCCTCAGTGTATCGGGCTCGCTGCATCATCAAACGTAGGTCGATCATATAATCCCTGAAGGGCTCCTTGGGTCTCTGCTGCCGGCTTCGGATTGTGTCCTCCAGACGTTGAAAATACCGTGGAGGCAAGAAGAACTCCAGGAATTCCTTGCGGAAGTCTGTCCAGTTCTGGCCCTGCATGTGAAAAGTCCTGAACCAGCCCTCAGCTTTTCCCGTCAGGAGACCTGCTATGGCACGCGGCAGTTGCTCGGGGCTGCCTCCATACGACTCCACGCGTTCCTCGAGTCGCTCGATGAACGCCAGCGGGTCGGCGTGGCCGTCGAAGGTGAGTCCCCATTTACGGAGCTTGTCTGCCAGTAGGGAGTACGAAATTTCTCCATATCCGGGGCGTGAAGCTCGCTGACTCTGGAGGAAGCTAGGCTGATGATCGTTACGCACAGTTGAAAGTTCACTTTCGGGGCCGCGTGGCCCGGCGATGCCGTGACCTGGTCGTCGAGGCACATTGTATGGTTCCGTGATGACCACCTGCAAGGGCTCTCGGATAGAGTTTTGTGGATGGGGCTTTTCCTCGACCTGGGGTTCGGCCGTAGTGGCGCGTTGTCCTGTGACGTTGGTACTTGGTCCTTGGCCCGTGGTAGGGTATTCCGGAATCGTTAACCGGCGTTGACCCTGGGATGGACGTTGTGACTCCTGATCCTCAGTGGTCTGTGATACGCTGCCTGTCTGTTCCTGGCGTCCAGGTGACTTGGGGCTCGTCGTCCGGGTGGTCCTAGCTGGTTCGGAGATCGTCAACAGGGATGGCTTCGCTACGACGCTTGCTTCCTCTTTTGCTATCCCTGCAGCTCCTGGCGACACGGCCGGGCTCCTTGGGCTGGGAACGTTGCCGAAATGAGCATCCAGTTCCTCGATCCTTGCCTGCACGGTTTCGGAATGGCCTCCTCTGGATATGAACCCAGCGATGCGACCGCGCAGTTCCTCCACTGTTCCTGCGTCCTCGAGTCCGAATTCCCGGGCCAAGCCCTGCAATTCGTCTCTCCGGCGATAGGATATCCAACGGGTGCCCATCCTGGTCCTTGAAACTCGGATAAGTCTACAAAAGGCTGCCAGGCACGACTTGAGCTATGGTTGATCCTTGAAAGGATATTCCGTGTGGGTACGGCGGCGGTTGGCTTAAGCGGCTGAGCTGCGTTGGTGCCTATGGATGGCTATCGCGATCGGCTACGGCGGCAATTGGTCCTGCGAAAGGATTCGCTGTATGGTGGCGTTCGATCCTCTTTATTCGTAGAGCGACCGGTTATAGTTGACCCTGCGGCAGGATACGCGGCGTGGTAGTGGTTCACCAGATCCTGGTATAGGACACGGGGCGTAACAAGGATACTCGCGACGGGACACTTTTAGATGGGTCGCGACGAAGGCTCGATCTAGCTTTTTGTTATACGATGATGTACTCGCGGTGAGGTTCGGGTTTATTTTGATTTGTTTTCGATGTTGTCGCGGTGACAGCTTGAACTTGACTCCTGATCTCAGCTTGGGCTCCGCCTTATATGGTCTTCGGCCCGGCCACGGGCCGACCGTTCTGCCGCCGTGCAGCCACGGCGTTCCTCTCCGGCCCCGACGTCGCTGCTGCCCTCCTGGGCACCGTCCTCTGCCGTCGACTCTTGATCCGCCGCGTGGCTGTGGTCGTGTCGCCGCTGCCCACGATCCAACCTTTGTCGTTGTCGCCGCTGCCGCGCCGTCGGCGCGTACGTAGCCGTGTCGCTGCCCGTGTGGTCGCGTTGTCGCCCAACTCCTCCGATGGGTTCGCTAACGATGCCGGGCAGCCGCGTGTCGTCGGATATACCGTTGGCTATATTCTTCGGCGTCACGTGCTGTCTCTCTCTCGGCCACTTGTCTGCTGGCGCGTGGTTGCCGATTTTCACTGATGCCGGCGGCCGCGTGCCCTGGGAAAACCGTTAGCCAATTTTCTTGGCGTCACTTGCTGTCTCCTTTTAGCCTACGCGCCTGTCGATGCGAGGTTGCCGATTTTCGCAACACGTGTGGGCTGCGGGTCGACGCTGTTGCTAGGGGAGGGAAAGAGAACCAGCCTCAGCTGTACTTGAGTCGGAGGGTCAAAGATTCGGTGCACTCTGCTGCTGTTGCTTGATTTTTTTTTTTTTTCTTTATTTTCTTGTTTCCTGTTGTTTAGTTCCTAGGACACTGCGACGAATTATATCGAGTTCTTTCCGAGTCGGACAACGGGATCACTTGCTCTGCTTCCACTGCTGATATTAGGGGCAACCACGGGGCGGTGACGGGTCGGCTTCTACCGTGAGGAAGCGGAGGCAATATCTCGCGGCACTGATCCGTGAGAACCTTTACTCCCTTCACCCGCTCTAACGCACTCCTACTCCTGATCCTACCTCGTCCGTCCCTGCTCGGGCGCCATCTGTAAGGAAGTTCCTGCCTAGTGGCCGGGGTACAGACTCTCAGTCACGCCAGGATCCAGTCCGTATACAGAGAATTTGTATAAAAGGACCCGGAGAGGTAGACAGGAGCGCAGAGCGACGGGCGACACGCCCCTTCCTAGCACCCACGTGGTGACAGACGCGATCTTTGGGAAAGGGGGACTCAGCGGGGAGGGAGATCACTGCTCACGGATGTCGTGCCAGCCTTAGGCTTTCCCGCGTACAACACCGTTTGCAGGATCTCCAGAATATAGGAAATAACACAAGGGAAGAATACGGGGAAGGGGGAATCGAAGTCGCGAACACCGTGCCAGCCTTAGGCTTTCCCGCGTACAGTGCCGTTTCATTCGACTCCCGAAGGAAAAGGAGGGGATTCTACTCAGATCACAAAGTCGCCACGCCCCACCTCTGGCCTACCGAGAACCAAAGTATGCATGCACAATCCCATAAACGAAATGGACTCACCAATACTTATTTGGACATTTTATTCCTAAACATTCTAAGATACGAGGGACGGGGCAAATCAACGCCTCGAAGGGCACCAGAAGGGCGGGGGGGAAACAGTTAGATACTTTTCCTTATCTTACGGTTCCTACCTCCTACTACTGCACCATCTCTCTAACTTCCTATCGCCTACGGCCTCAGCTTACCCTTTCCCGTCCTGCAGGTGTCCTTGGTGGTAATCCTATGTCCTCTCCTTTTCTTGATTCCACGTTTGACACACTTAAATGAACCGCGCACTCGACCGATCGCCTCCGTAGTTTATTTCGCACTCCCTAGCCCTTTTTTGACCGGCACGCGTCAAAGATCCACGCTGCCTGCCCTCTGCTCCCGGCCTCTGCCAGCGCTTCGGCTCTGTCGCGTCGGCACGCTTACGCCGGTATATGTGCGTGAGGGATAGCGCGATCAGTCGTTCGCCTTCGCGTTCATTTTTATGGTATTCAGTGGCGGGGGTCGTTTTTTTTTCTCCGTTGCTGTTGTTCTGTGGCGTCGTCGTTTTGTCTCCGTTGCTGTTGTTCTGTGGCGTTGTGGTTTTCTCTCCGTTGCTGTTGTTCTGTGGCGTTGTGGTTTTCTCTCCGTTGCTGTTGTTCTGTGGCGTCGTCGTTTTGTTTCGAAGGGGGATTAGGGGCGTTGGGCTGTGTTTCCCCCCCTTTGTCATAATGAAACCTGCGTTTTCTCTACTTACTTCCTACTTTATTTAATCCTAACTTATTACTCTATATATGAAAACGATAACGAAGGGGATTATACTAAAAAAAAATCAAACAATAATTTGGCTCCAGCCGGTGAATAATAAACTTAAACTTGAGACCGGCGGACTTTGGCCCGCTCGGTCTCAGCCCTCTTCTGGGCCATCACCCTACGCCTCCTGGGCGAAGGTGGACGTTCCCCTGTTGTGAGGGAACACTTCCTCACAATCCGTAAATGAAATAAATACGAGCAGATTATAGCTTTATTTATCAATTTGGTGGGATTAACCACCCTATATACCTACAGTATGCAACTGTATTCGACTGACAGTTCTAAATTCTTGCTTTTGTATGGCTTTCAATATCACCACGGACTTTAGACAAAACCGGATCTCTTTCAGTTTTAACTGCAATTGTCCTATAACCTAGATCCTTTGTAAAGTTTATATAACTGTTCTCCTTTGCGTTCGGATATGTATCACAAACTTTTGGTATCCTAGAAAAACTGTCAGCTTCATTTAGATTAACTCTTACAAACTCTATCTTGTAATCAGCTTCAAACAATATCAGCGCCCATCTTTTCACTCCAGCTGAAGCCATCAAAGGCAACCTCATTGTTTCGGCAAAAACGCTCAACAGCAGTTTGTGATCTGTTCTTAGAATGAATTTGTGCTCTAGTAGATACTGTTTGGGTTTTCTAACAGAAAATACAATATCTAGCGCTTCTTTTTTTAGCAGTACTGTACCAGTTTTACAATTTTAATGCTTAGACACAAAAGATTTGCTTCTAAGTGCTAGCACACCAGCCACGGCAGTATTACAGGCATCTATAGTAATTACTATCTGCAAGTCAGGATTAAAGTGAACGAGTACCCTCTCAGAAGCTACATCCTTATTGATGATATCATACGACTTTTAGTAAGATATTCGCTCGTTATTTTTCTTGAATCCATTTTTGTTGATGTTAAACCAAGATAGGATATTTCAGGCTTGAAGAATTGAAATTTTTGTTGGTTGAGTATCAACCCGGCTCCATGTAATTTCTGCAAAACGACTTTCAAAGTTTTCAAGTGTGAAGCCGTATCAGGTCCTGTGACTGTGATGTCATCCTGATAAACTACAAAATGGTCAATCTCTCGCAATAACACAATGGGAAGGCTGAGAACATCTGCCAAATAATCCGCTCAGAATAATCCTCAATTTAAACACGGCGGAACCAAACTACCCTGGCAACTCACTATTAATAGTTCGAAAATTCTGCTCTGCCAGTCGGTCGTGTGCTATGACAAAGATTTTAGATTTTAGCTTCGTCAGTGTTTCCTTGCAGGTCAGGTATTCATCCATTTGGCGCAGCTTTTCGACGTCCAATTGTGAAACGAGACCCTGAAGTCGGTCAAAGGCGGTCCTGGTCTTAAGACTCAAGAATGCATTCCGGCTAGTAACTATATCAGCACTGGCCAACACTTCACAAACTGGACACCTTGATATTTATATTGTCGTCACTTATTACAGCCGGTACTCGAAGGGTGGATGTGTGTAACACACAAAAGAAAACGGTCCGACCTCATAAAGTATCAATAGCATCAATAGCTGACTAGATATATCCATGTCTGTCAGTCCGTAAGCTCACGTATAAGTTATTTAGTTACGTAATCCAGTGGCCGTGGTGTGCTCAAGTGGCTCCTGATGGTGTGGTCCAAGTCCGGTGGCCTTCCTTTAGGACGCTGATCCGGGTAGGATCCTTAGGTGTGTTATGTTATGATGATTATGGTGGGAGACTTGACTTCGTCCCCTTTGTTGATTACTGTCCTTGTGGTACAGCAATATAGTTCAATAAAGACAAATGACGGCAGTGTGCCGGAGTGCAATTCGAAGTGACTTGCGTCTACTTTATTCAAAATCAAACTAAAGCTAAAGACAAAGGCAAAACATAATTCTACTCAGTAAAGACAATGCATCGCGCCATCGGACCATAGTCGGCATGCCGACTCAGCATTCTAAGCGCCGAAGCACTCCAGCCACGAAGTGTCATATGATCGCTGCTGATTGTTGCTAGTGCAGAGCACTGAACCCACATTTTGGCGTGTCAGCATTATCCATGTAGTGTTACTTAGTTGCTATGGAATTTATGTGTTAACTGCCCCCCCCCTCAAGGCTATGACCGTCCCCGGTCATGTTAAAGTTGTCGATCACACCTTGAATTTTTATTGATGCTCGTCTCTTCCTTATTGCCTGGACAAGGATGAGTGAGGCAATGAGACCCACATTTAGTATTGCTCCAACAGCGAACCATAATTTGGGCGATCCAGCATTATCGATGTCTTCCTTCACCTCTTGGATGGAGCGTAAGTTTTCGTTGCTCATTCGGTGTAAGAATGGGATACTCAGAGTCGAGTCATGACCGATGATCCTTAGAAGTGGAGACCTTACGATGCCAGGAATTTTATTCATTGCTTTTTGCTCGTTTACAAATTCGGTTCCGTTGACGATAGCTACTCGTTCAAACGTTACTAAGTGGGTTCCTTTTGCGATTACTTCTGGGCTATCATCTGTGCGTATGCGAGCAGTCGCCTCGTTGATGATGATAACGCCATGATCGACGGGCATTATTTCCTTTAGGTGACTGGGTTGAGTGTGACATTGGGCCATGCTTCCCGAGTAGAGTAATGTCGCACAGGACTCGCGTCGAGATCGTTCGCAAAAGCTGTTCTGTGCGGTCTGAATGCACTCCGTGACCGCAAAGGTGTCCTTTTCGCATTCGGCCAGTGAGTTCTCGTCGAGACGTAGTATAGTGTGATTGTGAGACACGGGATAGATGGTGATTTTCTTGCATCTGGCTTCGACCCTTGGGAAGGCTACTAGTATGTGAATTATATCATCGGACTGAAGGGTCCTAATCTTTGAGGCTTCTATTAAACTAACTATGGGAGTGTCCTGCTTGACAAGTGAATTGAAATCTGCGTGATTTAATATTGTAGGATTTACTATACCAGATTTTGCCAAGGTTATTGTGAGGATTACATTTTGAATTTCGATGGTTAGCATTCTGTTTCTAGCCAAGAGCGTCTCATACAAGTGTGGAGTGTCGGTTAATTTATTTTGTTGAGCTTTTATTATTTGGTTTATGGTATCAGTTAGTTTGTTTATCTGCTTCTGTGTCTCAGAATTTATGGCAATTTGTCTGGAATTTGATTCGATTAACTGTGCTTCTGTTACCCTGATTTTTAAGAAATCAGCGGCATCTGGGGTACCTGCCACTACCTTTAGGGCTGTGCCTAGGAAGTCTAAACTCCTCGCCATTCTATGGTGTATCTTAAGGACGGACAGCAGTGTTTTTAAGTGGTCGGAATCAACATCAAGCAGTTTGCGCATATGTGATTGTGGGAATAAAGCGGACAATTTTTCTGTCTCTTCTATTATGTTGACGAATTCAGAAAGGTTAGTAGTGTGCCTTAAGTAGTCACGGTGTTCGAACACCAATACTTCACCGTCTATTACTGGGATGTAGTTGGCATGCGAGAAATCGGTGATCCGACCATTTGCTATTGCAAGGATGATAAGCGCTACGAAGGTGAACCTGTAATTTGGATTGAGTGGTGAAATGTTGGTGCTTTGTCTTGGAGAACTTATTTCCTAACTAAATATAAGGTAAAACTATTTTAGGTTGTCCTTGTGGACCACCCTCCCCTTAATTAAGACAGACGTTCCTAGGTCTGCTTGTATTTCCTGTCTGGTGCAGAGAGGGGTTAGCTTGTTTCCTAACCTCTTGTTGTTTTTGAGGAATACTTCCTCTCCTACCTCAAATACGCGGTTTTGCCTGTTTGCGTTACACCTTTCTATGGTGTTTTGTTGGGCTTTTGCCAGTTTGGAAGTAATACCTGAACTGCGATTTTTAGGTCCCTCATGAAGAATTTCAACTGGTTTTTCGCAAATGACCGAATGTAGCGATTTATTGTATTCTACTGTTGCTCTCAGTATTAATTCAACTGTGTCCTCAATTTTTTTGTCAATCTTTAGGCACCTAGCGATCTCAACTAACGTACTGTGGAATCGTTCCACTTGGCCATTTGATGAACTGTGCAAAGGAGGAGCGTTTACAATATCGATGTTGTATTGGTTTTTCAACATGGATGTTATGGTCTCTGAGTTGAATGAAGGTTCATTATCGCAATATATTGTTTTAATGTTAGGAAACATATTCACAATTTGCAACAGGGGACCTTTAATGTCGACAATTCGTTGTATTGGTTGTACCAAGGCGAATTTGGAAAACTTGTCGACGCAAGTCAAAAATTGCTTTTTGTCGGTTGAGAATATGTCTATGTGCAACATTTCGCCCGTGTATTGAGGAATCGGCGTTTCGCCAAGCTGTTGTTTCTTAGGATGTCTGTCATATTTCGCTTGCGTGCAAACTTTGCAATTTGAGACTACTTCTTTGGCTAAACTGGTCATGTTCGGAAAGTAGTAGTCGCGCAAGATTTGTTTGACATTTTCATGGTCTTGGTCCAAGTCCGGTGGCCTTCCTTTAGGACGCTGATCCGGGTAGGATCCTTAGGTGTGTTATGTTATGATGATTATGGTGGGAGACTTGACTTCGTCCCCTTTGTTGATTACTGTCCTTGTGGTACAGCAATATAGTTCAATAAAGACAAATGACGGCAGTGTGCCGGAGTGCAATTCGAAGTGACTTGCGTCTACTTTATTCAAAATCAAACTAAAGCTAAAGACAAAGGCAAAACATAATTCTACTCAGTAAAGACAATGCATCGCGCCATCGGACCATAGTCGGCATGCCGACTCAGCATTCTAAGCGCCGAAGCACTCCAGCCACGAAGTGTCATATGATCGCTGCTGATTGTTGCTAGTGCAGAGCACTGAACCCACATTTTGGCGTGTCAGCATTATCCATGTAGTGTTACTTAGTTGCTATGGAATTTATGTGTTAACTGCCCCCCCCCTCAAGGCTATGACCGTCCCCGGTCATGTTAAAGTTGTCGATCACACCTTGAATTTTTATTGATGCTCGTCTCTTCCTTATTGCCTGGACAAGGATGAGTGAGGCAATGAGACCCACATTTAGTATTGCTCCAACAGCGAACCATAATTTGGGCGATCCAGCATTATCGATGTCTTCCTTCACCTCTTGGATGGAGCGTAAGTTTTCGTTGCTCATTCGGTGTAAGAATGGGATACTCAGAGTCGAGTCATGACCGATGATCCTTAGAAGTGGAGACCTTACGATGCCAGGAATTTTATTCATTGCTTTTTGCTCGTTTACAAATTCGGTTCCGTTGACGATAGCTACTCGTTCAAACGTTACTAAGTGGGTTCCTTTTGCGATTACTTCTGGGCTATCATCTGTGCGTATGCGAGCAGTCGCCTCGTTGATGATGATAACGCCATGATCGACGGGCATTATTTCCTTTAGGTGACTGGGTTGAGTGTGACATTGGGCCATGCTTCCCGAGTAGAGTAATGTCGCACAGGACTCGCGTCGAGATCGTTCGCAAAAGCTGTTCTGTGCGGTCTGAATGCACTCCGTGACCGCAAAGGTGTCCTTTTCGCATTCGGCCAGTGAGTTCTCGTCGAGACGTAGTATAGTGTGATTGTGAGACACGGGATAGATGGTGATTTTCTTGCATCTGGCTTCGACCCTTGGGAAGGCTACTAGTATGTGAATTATATCATCGGACTGAAGGGTCCTAATCTTTGAGGCTTCTATTAAACTAACTATGGGAGTGTCCTGCTTGACAAGTGAATTGAAATCTGCGTGATTTAATATTGTAGGATTTACTATACCAGATTTTACCAAGTGTGGAGTGTCGGTTAATTTATTTTGTTGAGCTTTTATTATTTGGTTTATGGTATCAGTTAGTTTGTTTATCTGCTTCTGTGTCTCAGAATTTATGGCAATTTGTCTGGAATTGGATTCGATTAACTGTGCTTCTGTTACCCTGATTTTTAAGAAATCAGCGGCATCTGGGGTACCTGCCACTACCTTTAGGGCTGTGCCTAGGAAGTCTAAACTCCTCGCCATTCTATGGTGTATCTTAAGGACGGACAGCAGTGTTTTTAAGTGGTCGGAATCAACATCAAGCAGTTTGCGCATATGTGATTGTGGGAATAAAGCGGACAATTTTTCTGTCTCTTCTATTATGTTGACGAATTCAGAAAGGTTAGTAGTGTGCCTTAAGTAGTCACGGTGTTCGAACACCAATACTTCATCGTCTATTACTGGGATGTAGTTGGCATGCGAGAAATCGGTGATCCGACCATTTGCTATTGCAAGGATGATAAGCGCTACGAAGGTGAACCTGTAATTTGGATTGAGTGGTGAAATGTTGGTGCTTTGTCTTGGAGAACTTATTTCCTAACTAAATATAAGGTAAAACTATTTTAGGTTGTCCTTGTGGACCACCCTCCCCTTAATTAAGACAGACGTTCCTAGGTCTGCTTGTATTTCCTGTCTGGTGCAGAGAGGGGTTAGCTTGTTTCCTAACCTCTTGTTGTTTTTGAGGAATACTTCCTCTCCTACCTCAAATACGCGGTTTTGCCTGTTTGCGTTACACCTTTCTATGGTGTTTTGTTGGGCTTTTGCCAGTTTGGAAGTAATACCTGAACTGCGATTTTTAGGTCCCTCATGAAGAATTTCAACTGGTTTTTCGCAAATGACCGAATGTAGCGATTTAGTGTATTCTACTGTTGCACTCAGTATTAATTCAACTGTGTCCTCAATTTTTTTTGTCAATCTTTAGGCACCTAGCGATCTCAACTAACGTACTGTGGAATCGTTCCACTTGGCCATTTGATGAACTGTGCAAAGGAGGAGCGTTTACAATATCGATGTTGTATTGGTTTTTCAACATGGATGTTATGGTCTCTGAGTTGAATGAAGGTTCATTATCGCAATATATTGTTTTAATGTTAGGAAACATATTCACAATTTGCAACAGGGGACCTTTAATGTCGACAATTCGTTGTATTGGTTGTACCAAGGCGAATTTGGAAAACTTGTCGACGCAAGTCAAAAATTGCTTTTTGTCGGTTGAGAATATGTCTATGTGCAACATTTCGCCCGTGTATTGAGGAATCGGCGTTTCGCCAAGCTGTTGTTTCTTAGGATGTCTGTCATATTTCGCTTGCGTGCAAACTTTGCAATTTGAGACTTTTTCTTTGGCTAAACTGGTCATGTTCGGAAAGTAGTAGTCGCGCAAGATTTGTTTGACATTTTCTTGGGCTGCTCTGTACGCCCTGTTGTGCTCGCTATTTATCAATTCCAACTGATCGCTTTTATCTGTTATGTCTTGTACGAGATTTTTACAAAACCGAAATTTTGTAGAAGGAAAATAAGCAATTAATTCGTGTTGGAATCTTGCTAATGTGGGGAGGTTACAGTGGATAGCGTTCACGACCTCCGTATTTACAACTTCTTTGAGAATTTCTAAAATGCTACTCTTAGCGGTAAAGTTGATCAGGTGGCGAGTTTTGTTGCGGAACAAAACCATGATGCGTTTTAATGGGAAACGTGCTTCTTCCAGAACGATCTGGTTTCTGAAGCAATTTAACGGTTTGTCCGTGGCCTCGACCGTGTAGGTCAGTGAAAGTTCGCTGTGAACGGTTGCGGCGTCTGATTGAGGTTCATTTTGTAGGGCATTGAGATTTTGTCTGGACAACGCATCTGCTACAAAATTTTCTTTGCCAGGCTTATAGCAAACCTTGGCGTTGTATTGGTCGATGTAGGCTTTCCACCTTTTTATTTTCGCATTGGTATTTTTGTCTGCTACTGCGAAAGTGAGAGGCTGGTGGTCAGTGAAAATGTTAATTTCTCTGGAGCCATATAGGTAGTTTTGCAATTTACCTAAAGCCCACACGATAGCTAGCAACTCCCTTTCGTTGGTTGCATAGTTCAGCTCTGCACTTTTTAAGGTGCGAGAAATCATGGTAATTGGTCTGCCTTTTTGGGATAGGACTGCACCAATTCCGTGTGCTGAGTCGTCAGTGGTTAGGTCAAAAGCTTTTTTAAACTCTGGGTTCATCAAAATTACGTCTTCTGACGCCATGATGTTGCGCAGGCGTTGAAACGCGTTGCGCTGGGTTTCGTTGAACTCGACTGCTATTTTCTTTGACCTATGCTTACTCACTGAACCATTTTCTCCTTTTAGAATGTCGCTTATTGGACGAGCTATGGATGCAAAGTCTTTTATGAAGACTCTGTAATAGCTTGCCAGACCCAGGAAAGATCTGACACTGTAGACGCTTTTGGGTTCGGGGTACTCTTGAATGGCCTTGACCTTCTTTGGGTCGGATCTGGTGCCGTCTTTGCTTACGATGAAACCAAGATACTCTACGCTCTTTAAAAAAGTTAGTTTTCTCTTGGCTTACTCTCATATTGGCTTCAATCAGGCACTTGAGTACCGTGTCAATGTGCCTGACATGGTCTACTTCGTTTTTTGAGAAAACTATGACATTGTCTACGTAGACGTAACAAATTTTCCCAATATGTTCCCTTAGAACATCATCGATTGCCCTTTGGAAGATGCTGCCAGCATTCTTAAGACCAAATGGCAGTCGGCAGAATTCATATTTGCCACCGCAAACAGAGAATGAGGTTTTTTCGCGGTCATGTTCCGCAAGGTATATTTGGTGGTACCCTGACTTTAGATCAAGGGTAGTGAAGTATTTAGCGTTTCCCAGGTTCGCTAGAATCATGGGAATGCTGGGCATTGGGTAACGATCAGGTATAGTCTTCTCGTTCAGTTTCCTGAAGTCGATGACTAATCTTTTGTTTGTGTTGCCATAGGCGTCTGTGCCTTTTTTGTCAACAACCCACGTTGGGCTGTTGTAGGGTGACCTTGATGGTCTGATGATGCCGTCTTTTAGTAGTTGCTTGACTTCATTGTTTATGAAGTCAGAAACGCCCATTAGACTTGGGTAACTTCTGACATATATTGGCTCATTGTCAACCGTGCGGATTGTGGCGGTGACAGAGGTGTTGAAAGGGAGTGCTTCTTCTGTTGTTGAAAAGGCCTTTTTCCTCTTAAGTATCATGTTCCTGAACTCCTTTTTGACAGAGATAGGAACTACGATGTCGTTTACATCGGTGAAATTTACATCAGTGCATTTCTGGTATTGAATTTCTGCAGAAATGCCCTGATACTCTAGTAGACTTTTTGTAAGGTTCAACTGTACCCCGGCTTGTGTTAACAAGTCGAATCCAATAATGGCATCGAACGAACTAAGTGTGTCTAATAGAAAAAAAGGGGAAGTGTGATTAAAAATGTTTATCAGGCATTTCTCCTTTATTTCAGTGGAACCGTGGATTGAATTCACTGAGAAGGGTTTGGCGACCGGCAATATGGTTTTCAGCTCCTTTACGGGCTTAACATAGTTTTTTGCCGCGCCAGTATCGATTAGCATTTTTAATGTTCTCCCAGCTAGAGCTGGGAAAACATCGATAGTTGAGATATTCGATATTCTCGAGGTTTTTCAACCAAAAATTCGAAACTATCGATATTATCGTTTTTTTAAACATATTATTCTTTTTATTTAAAAAAAAACCAAAAAATTCATTTGACAGCCTGGTTTAACAAATTAAGATAAGATTTATACTCTATGTTAACAAAAAAAAGAATTACTTCAAGTAAATCACGTCAGTTGAGGTTAGATATAACAAATATAACTTATAGATAACTGATTTATTTGGAGATCCACATGTTTTTGTTGAGGAATGCCAGCATATCCACATTTTTTGGTTTTAGCAATGCTCTTCTATCGCTAACTATTAGGCCAGCCTTGCTAAACATTCGCTCCGACTCAGTCGAAGTGGCCGGAATGCATAAAATTCTTTTTGCAATACATTTGAACGAGGAATTGGTTGCAGCGCACTAAAATAAATAATATAAATATTATTTATATAAATGTAAAAAGGTATAATATATATATATAAATACTTACCTTCCAAAACTCTAAGGGATTTGCTTCTTGGGGAGAATGCGAAGCTATCATATACTGGCTTAGTTCAGTTAATGAATCGACCCGATTTTTGCTCCCCATATTGGCTATATTGGTGCTTAAAAAATCAAAAAGTGTTTGCTCTGATGGAACTGAATGGTTTGGTGTTGGTGGCTCCGAAGGAACAGTGTCCAAAGTTTCTTGAGTCAGCAATTCATTTTGCAATGTTTTGAGTCCATTATTGGCGTTAAGTGGGGATCGAAAACCTTGCTTTTTAAATCTGGGGTCAAGCAACGTCCCAATTATTGGAAGACTGAGCTCTTCATAAGGCATGAGACGTTTCATAATGCGCTCAATCAAAAATTGATGAACTTCGACACCCTCTGAAGTTTTCATCTTTGATTTGACGATATCCAAGTTATGAAGCAACCCACACACAATTGGTACAATTAGAGATATTGTAATTGAGACACTTTAAACGGTTCGAGTAGCAAGGTTGAATCTTATAACAAAGTGATTTCATCAGCTGTTAATGGTGGTGGTGCTTTGGAAGTGGTAAGCAACACTTTTACAATAGCATCGTTAGTTAAAATTATTCTCTCTATCATATAAAATGCGCTGTTCCACCTTGTGGACACTTCTTGTTTCAAGCTGTACTTTTCTTCGGTCTGTTGCTCTGCTTTTAATTTGCTAAGTGCAATTGGACTAGACTTGAAATACGTGACAATCCGTTTGCACTTTCCGGAAATATGTTTTAAGCAATCGAGCGCCAGACAGTCCTGCACAACCAAATTGATTGTGTGTGCAAAGCACGGTAGGCGTTCTTTTTTCAGCAATTCGCAAGCTTTTTTCATGGAACTTGCATTATCAGTTGTAATGGCTGATATTTTATTTGAAATATTCCACTCATCGAAGACCACCTGAAGGGAAGCAGCTATGTTTTGAGCTGACTGATTGGAATTGTCAAGTAATGGTTTTGTGGCCAATACTGCTGCGCGCAAAACAAAATCCTTCGTAATAAAGTGGCATGTAACCGTAATATAAGCCTTATTAGCTCGCGAAGTCCAACAGTCCGTTGTTATGGCACAGCTTTCAATACTGTCTAAGAGCACATATAATTTCGTCTTTACTTCATTGTAAATGGCACTCATAAGGACGTTTCGTAGTGTTTTTCGTGAAGGTAGTTTGTACCGAGGATCAAGAACTTTTACAAACTCTCGAAAACCGGCATCCTCCACAATTGAAAATGGATGCATGTCTTGCGAAACAAGTATGGCCAAAGCCCTGTCGATCATTTTTTTTCGTTCAGAAGATGGGTCGTAAGTGCCTGCCAAAAATGGAAAAAGGGTCCTAGGCTTTATCGACTCTTTGGGCGATTCATCCAATGAAATGCTCGGGTGCAGTCTTTTTACGTGGTCGAATAAATTGGATGTATTGCCACTTGTTCTGTAATCATTGCAACAGTGCATGCACCTGGCGGTCTTACCATCTTTGGACCTCTCAAAATGAAGCCAGACCTTGGACTTGCCAAATCGCCGCCTTTTCAATGTGGGTGATTCGCCATCACTGCTATTGTCGCGATCTGCATATGATCAAAACTAAAATAAACATTCAATAGCAACAATTAAATCATGCTCTTACTCTTGACACTTGCACTTCGCACTAATCTGTCCATATTTTGAAAATTTAAAGGCACCAACACCAATTGCACGCGTCTGTTTGTTTACAATGAATATCCAAAAGTGATGTGAAAAAAAAATTTTTTTTGTTACTATCGTTTACCATCGTTTACAATCGAAGTCAAAACATCGATAGTGTAAATCTGACACAAAAATTCGATGTATCGATAGTGTAGTGAGTGGTCGACCCAGCTCTACTCCCAGCCAACCGTCGTTCAATGAACGGTAACCGGGAGTGTTCCCTAAAAAATGGACAGAGTCGACTCGATCGTACTCTTCCTCGCTGTCAATTTCTTCGACAGCAGCCTTTGCGGCTTTTTCGTATGCTATTTTTTGTTCTTCGGAATCCGCTTGAACAATGTTATTAAGACGTTGCCGTCTCGGACCTGTTTGTCGCTCTGAGGAGTTCCTCCTCTTAGGAGCGTTTGACTCGTTTGGTTGGTTCTGATTATATTCAGTACGCTGCCTGAATTTGGAAGAAGAATCTATCTCCATCGGTTGTGGAGCTTGCTCTTGGCTTTCTTTATTGGGTTGCTCCTTTGGACCATTTTTCTTGTGTTTGTAATGAGGATTTCGATCTTGACTGTGGTCTTTCTTGTAGTTTTTATTCGGTTTACCATATGATCTGTGTTTGCTGTTTTCAGCTGTTTGGGATCGTTCCTCAACAACTTTAGCATAGGAGTTTGCAAACATGCTCCTCTCTATGCTGGCTTCTGCTTCTACAGCAAGAGCTAGCGCAGAGGGCAGGGGTTTGGGTTGCGCTGGGAATACGACAACTTTGAGTTGTTTCCTCAAGCCTGATATGAAAGTGTGTAAGGCATCGGCTCTAACTTCAGCGTTAAGCAAATCAGCGCCTTCTTGTTCGTGTGACATAACAATCTTATTAGTTACCAGAGTAAGTCTTTTTTCGACCTCATCATAGTACTCATAAGTGTCATTTCACCTTGTCTGACCATGTCTAAGTTTTGCCTCAGTAGGCGCAAGGATGTTCGGTCGGCATATGTGCAATCTAATCTAGCCAGGATGGCGTCGAAATTTAGCACCGTGTTGTAGGAGATAAGTAAGGCTCCAGCAGGCCCTGTGACCTTGTTTCTAAGAATGGCTACTGCTTGGTAGTGTTCGCTACTGCCGTCGAAGGGCTTGAAAAGTTCGTACGCATCAACTGCTGCTTGTCTCCAAGCAACATATTGGTCTTGTGCACCAGAGAAGTCTGGTACGGATTTTATTATGTCGAGTTTTATATCACATTTTACCCTAGGAACAACAGTTATTTTTTTGTAAGAGACGACCGATGGCGTTTTCACTTGCAACTTTTGTATTTCTTGAGTTATTGAATTTATTTGGGACTGTTGTTGTGACAGTGCCGATCTAACGGCATTGTCAATGAGGGCTTGAATTTGTGAAGGGTCCATTGTGTTGCCTACCTGATCTTCTGGACACCAACCAACTTGTTCTTCGCCTACACTATCGTCACTGTTGTACTCGGTTTTAACTTCCCTATAGGTGTTCCAGCTCATTTGTTAACCTCGACACTTGTATGAAACTTTTCGCATTGGGCATAAATTGTCTTAGTAAAAGTAGGCAATTGTTTATTTATAATAAAAACATGCATTAAAGGTATGCAATGGTTTTATTCTTAGTGAGGGTATGCAATGGTTTTTATTTTTAGTGAAAGTATGCAATAGCTTTTATTTTTATTTTTGGTAAAAGTATGCAATTGTTTTTTCTTGGCAAAATATGTATTTTTTCACAACTTCAATTCTTGCGTGTTTTTTTTCTTTTTTCTTTAACTTATTATTTGTTATTTGGGTTCACTTGACAAACTTACATGTTGTTGTATTATTGCCTATGAATTTTGGTGGGTATTGAGACGTTGGGCGCCAGTTATTGGGTTACGTAATCCAGTGGCCGTGGTGTGCTCAAGTGGCTCCTGATGGTGTGGTCCAAGTCCGGTGGCCTTCCTTTAGGACGCTGATCCGGGTAGGATCCTTAGGTGTGTTATGTTATGATGATTATGGTGGGAGACTTGACTTCGTCCCCTTTGTTGATTACTGTCCTTGTGGTACAGCAAAATAGTTCAATAAAGACAAATGACGGCAGTGTGCCGGAGTGCAATTCGAAGTGACTTGCGTCTACTTTATTCAAAATCAAACTAAAGCTAAAGACAAAGGCAAAACATAATTCTACTCAGTAAAGACAATGCATCGCGCCATCGGACCATAGTCGGCATGCCGACTCAGCATTCTAAGCGCCGAAGCACTCCAGCCACGAAGTGTCATATGATCGCTGCTGATTGTTGCTAGTGCAGAGCACTGAACCCACATTTTGGCGTGTCAGCATTATCCATATAGTGTTACTTAGTTGCTATGGAATTTATGTGTTAACTTATATACCTGAATGGCCTAAAAGCCAACTGCACGAAAATAAGAGGGAAAAAAAAGAAATAGATTTTATACAAGATGGTGCCATATTAGTGTCAGGTACCAATAACATAGAAAATACTAATTCGAAAGATACTTATCTTCTCATATTCAATAATTCAATTACAATAAATAACAAAACCTAGATAAATAAGAAAAATACAATTTGGAAATACGTATCACAACATAGATATAGTAATTTTGATTTTGTTGATTATGTAAAATCAAAAGATAAGATACTTAACTTTGACAATGTTAAATCCATTAATAAAATTCGGCAACCGTGTTCCACTAACAATCATTTTATTAATCATTTTCTTTTTAGCACCTGTGTTTTATTTCGGTTACAAATTTTATTTCGGAGTGTAACGTATCCTGGCGTGTAAGGTTTGGTGGCGGACTAGTCAAATCTGGCATGTAACGTCACATCCAAAACTTTGTATTCCTGTGGGCTATGTCTTTAATCGTGCTGACATTTTATATGCTGTAATATTAATGAGGGAACGTGTGCTTTGAACTCTAAGTGATTTTTAATAAAAGTAGTGAAAAATAATGAAAACAATTTTATTGGATATGTGGTTTGACAGTGACAGAGTGAAGATTTTTTTTTTTTTTTGGCCTTTGCCAACAGTTTTTGATATTTAAAATTTTTTTTATTTGCGAAGTATGACAACGTCATATTTCCACCAATAGCTTGTAAGGTATGAGGCGGACTTTTTGTAAGGTATAGTGGCGGATCATTTTTTAGCACGAGTTTCAATTGTCTCTGCCTTTTTGAGTACAGTTAACACTCAGTAGCGGAGAAATGCAATTTGGGCACCGGGTTTTTGTCTTTAGGAAAAGGAAAGGAAAAAAGAGTGTCTAAAAGCAGAACAACATAGGAGCAATCCACAGGCAAAAGAGTGAAGCTCGAAGTAAAAGAAAAAGATGCTGATCGAGATTTTCAACATAAGTTCTTTCTTGTTCTGTTATTTTTCATTATTTCCAATAGTTTAAATAAATGATTTTCTGATCTATATAATGTTTTAGTTGAAAACACCATTCCGCCACCATACCTTTCAAATTTTCAAAAATGCAATGGTTTGCGTGAAGAATAAAATACCTCAATAATTAAATCCTATACGTCTTGTGAAACTCAATAGGTCTTGTGAAATAAAAAAAATTAAGTTTATTTGTTAAAAACACAAATCGCCACCGCAAATTTTTAATTTACACGAGGCGGAATCAGCCCTCATAGGATGGCACCGGAATAGAAAATTGCAAAGGCTGTAGTGTAAACTTCAAAAATTCCTTTCCAATCCCTCGATACGCGCAATTTGAACGACCTGGGGTCCCCACTGGGGTTCGAAACTACTGAAGCATACTCAAGGCGCGAGCGCACAAGGAATGAATAAAGAATACACACTTTCTAAGGGATTTGGGCATTTGGCATTTGAGATGGTGCCAAACGGCATATGAAGATTTGGTCAAAAGGCTGCAACTTGGCCGTTGATTGATCGATTCTTACAAACGATACCTTATACGACGCCTAATTAATGTGTCTATCTAAAACTGAAAATTTTTTCCAACAAATATATTTTTCGACTTTTCCTGATTTTTCAAAGACAAAATTTCGGGGAAAAATACCGAAAAATATTATGAAATTTTATATCTTCCAGACGTTAAGCTGCAGCTACAAACGGTCTAGATCGGACTTATAGCTGCATTTGTCAGCTTTTCAAAACTGCAAAGTTCAATAGAACAAGTTTTTAAGGAAACGTAAATTATGTGATTAATAGAAGCAATACCTCTGAAAAGAAATACCAAATTTTTAAAAAATTCTTTAAAAAAAATAAACCCAGAAAAAAAACAATGTTCTTTAAAATTTGTAAATCTCCAAGTCTATCAAAAAAAGGCATTTTAGGCGACAGCGGAAAAAAAAGTTGAATTTTGTTGAGCAGTGTTACCAGCCTAAAGCCGATGCTCAGAAGCATGAATGTTGAGACGTATGCCATTAATATTTAGCGAATTGCTCGAATTCCAAGTGCATTTCCCTGTGGAAGGCCGGAAGTAGCCGACAAAATTGTTGGCTAGTGTAATTACGGATACAATTCTTAGCACCTTTCTTTAAAAAAAAAGTAGTCGTGGCATATTTCCACTTTACAATAAACCAACCCATTAACAAAGAATTTTTGAAGAGAATTTTAAAAGGTTCACAAAAATCAACATCGTAATTGCGAAGCAGGGAGGCAGAAATGCCATCACTGTCGGGTTTACTCGAGGTGTCGAAATCAACCAATTGCCTCCAAAACGTCCGCTTGCGATACATCGAGTGTACCAATGTTAACCACCGAAGGGATGGAGTCTAAGACATTAGAATCATGCCAAGCTGTGCTTGGCTAAAAATTGTATCTAAAAAAATTTAGGAAATGCCAGAATGCCCTGCGATTAACTTTAAACCCCCATTCAACGTCCGCAATATACTGATTATATAAATATTTGTTTAAAAAATCATATGTGCCCCTGTCAACATGGTCACGGGTCTTATCAAATCGTTTAATAACACTAGTCAGCACGACATTTCCGCTGTGACCCGAAATGACTTTTTCTGATGAATTGAAGATTAAATATTTTTTAAAGAATTATGGTTTTTTTTCTAGATTTAGTTTTTACACCCGGTATTCGAAGAGTATAGGGGTATATTATTTAAAGCCGGTACTCGAAGAGTATAGGGGTATATTAGATTTGTGGGGATAACGGTTGTGTGTAACGCCCAGAAGGAAGCGTTTCCGACCCCATAAAGTATGTATATTCTTGATCAGGATCAATAGCCGAGTCGATATAGCCATGTCTGTCTGTCCGTCCTTCCGTCTTCATTTGCGCCTATATCTCAGAGACTACAAAAGCTAGAGCAACGAAATTTTGTATCCAGTCTCCTGTGTGATCACACTACTCCAAATGTGTTGCAAAATTTCGGCCCGCCCTCTTCCGCCAGCACAAAAGACGAAAGTCTGTGGCGTATATAATTTTGAAGATACGAGAAAACTAAATACGCAGAACCATAGAAGATGACCATTTCTATCAGAGCGTTGAATCTGAATCAGATCGGATTATTAATGTAGCACACAATGAAGAAAACCATTTCGAAAGTCATCGTTCCCTGTCGCGCTCTGTCACATGCGACCCCGTCTGCTTTGCCCATTCGTCTTTTTTGACGCCTAGTTCTCAGAGACTATAAGAGCTAGAGCAACCAAATTTTCTATCCAAGCTCCTATGATACCAATTCAGCACAAGTTTATTTCAAAATTTTGCCACACCTTCCGCCTCCACCAAGGACGAAAATCTGTAGAATCATAGAAAATAACCGTATCTACCAGAATGCCGAATCTGGATCAGGTCGAACTACTATTATAGCTAGAAAGAACAAATTAAATTTCAGTCACTACGCAATGCCTGCCAAGCGCTTACTCATTCCCTCTCTCTCTCGCACAAACTTACACGTCTCGTATGAGTAGTTGTCATGAAGAAATGTAGAAGCTGATGTAAAAATTATATGTAAACAAAAAAGGAAACAGATAACTTGTAATATATACAAATCTAGCATAGTGTTCGACCTAAATTTTTGAAATTTTCCATTTGGGCCAAAATTTAATTTGTCTCTTTTTCGAATATATAATAAATTACATTAATCATAAAATCACATATATTCTGACTGAGTACCGGGTATAAAGTAGAGGCGTGGCTTTTGCCGCGGCTCACAACGTTCCCTCTTGTTTTTTTTTTAATTTTTTTAAATTTGTCGTCTTTTTCCAGGGGTAGTGCTTCTATTTTTCAAATGACTTAAGTTTCTTATAACTATACAACTGCACTTTTCAGTTCTTCTGACAAATGAAGCTATTCGACCCAGACACTTTGCAGCTGCAACATAACGTATGGAAGAATTTAAGCTTTCAAATTTCATATTTTCATTAATTATGCGTTGTTTAAGGTATAGTTTGAGAGAATCGATAGACAAAGTTGCAGTTGTTTGACCAAGCCTTCACATGGGCATTTCTCTGATGTCGAACGTCCCGTTCGTACGCATTTCAAGTTGAAAAAATGTAAAAAAAACCGAGTTTTCAAATTATTTTATCGTTATGATTCACCACTTGACTAGCCCTATAGCTGGTTCTAACGGCGAGTTTGGGCGACTGTTCGTTTTCGAGATATTTGCAAAAAAGCATGGTGTTCGCACGGAACAGTGGTTGTCGCGGCGACCAATTCAAAATCAGATTTCAGCGAAAGTTGAGGTGATATATTCATGATAATGTCATTAATGTTCTGCATGGATGACTCTTTAAAATGGTTATAATTTTAAGCATGTATGGCTTGTGGTTTTTTTTAAATTCAATTTAAGCCTCTGTCGCACGGGACAAAAATTTCTTGGCTTTATAAATGTTAAAAAATTGCGTTAACCGATATTGAGAAAATTTTCTGGGATTTTTTTTAGATAGATATGTAAGGGAGAGTTTGAGGAAAAACTTTTATCAAGAAACATCTTATAGGCGAAAAATTAAAGGAATACATAACAAAAAAATACAAAAAAAGTGCACTTTTGCTAATTTAAATAGGTTTTCAGATCAAAGTTAATGGAACTATATGTCAATTAATTAAATTGGCGGATTTTCAATATCTTTTAAAAATAAAATCCCGAGAAAACTATATTCAACTGCGTTTTTATTGAATTTTAATTTTTTGGCTTTGGTGGACCTCGTCAGAGAAATGCTCATATGCCGAATTTTGTCGATAAATTCCGTTAGCCGACATATAACAGATATTTTTCTTACAAAAAATACAACAAAATCTTTGTTTGTAACAGTTTTTAAAGGTAAAATGTCATTTGGGATGGTATGTCAAACTGCATATGAATTTTAAATTTGAAAGGTTAATATCTTCCAAACGTTAAGCTGCAGCTACAAAGTGTCTGGGTCAGACAGCTGCATTTGTAAATGAAATATTATGTTACCATTCAACCATATTTGATTTTTGTACCCTTTGTTGCCTATAAATGGAGTTAAGCATATTGAATAAAATCAGTATCAGAAACAATACCCCGACTGCTTGTCGCTCGTTTTCAATCGCAATCATCAGATGTTCTCGCCGTGTCTTCAAACCCTCAATAACGCTCCAAAGTATATACGCTCTCCACAGTTAACTTAATTCAAGTTATATTTGCGACGACCAAACTATAGCCGGTTCATGTACCGTATACAACCCTGATTGACACACACACACTTAGATGAACATTAAAAAAGCATATTTAAAAGCATTTTAATGACTATATGAATATTATCTTAAACAAAAATTTTAATGACTATATGCTCGATCAATACATTAATAAATGCTACAAATCTTAAATAATCGATACTAGTTCACTTTTAATATTTTCTGTTTGAATTAGAATTAAGAAGGAAATATGACTTTAGTTTGCTCCAGGGCAATTCTCACATACCAGCTTTTAAATAAATGATACAGACAAAGCTTCTTGTTCAAACACACAACCTTTGATCCCAATTATAGCACACTAACGTTAATAACAAATTCGTTCTTACCTTTGTTTCGATACATATTTGTACCCAAAATGTCATACACTATATTGTTTCTTTGAATTTTTATTAACTGATTTTCATTAATGTCTATTTTTAGGAACGTTTTCGTGACTCAGTTAATCCCAAAGCCATCGATAACACAAATCCTTATCGTGACTTGGTCCAGAAATATGAGGCTTTAGTGGAGGTCCAGAGGAATTCAATTGCCTCAATGAACTGTTGGGTTACCGACATAGACAATGACAAGGCAACCAAATTTAGTCCTGATATTTTGCACTTTGAATCTGTTGGAATACACGACAACAAAGAAGATGGAATAGTGCTTGATAAATCAAAACAATCTGTTGTGATGCCGAACAGCAGTGCACTGGGGCAGACTCCAACTGAGTTTTCAGAGGTTGAAACTTCATCATCGGGGTTTTCAGATGACACAAGCAATAAGTACACGCAAACTGATGAGCATCCAGGCTATTTTTTATGCTCAATTAGTGATGGAAAGGACTGTAAATTTAGTATTTACGACGATGTAAGTCCGATAGACTCCCATTTTCGGCATCGCCCTGAGTACAGAGAACTGTTTAAAGAGATATTTGGAGTGCTTAAAAAAGCTGCCCAGAATAATGAAGTAGGCGAAAAATTGTCATTGCCGGAAAGCGAGTCTAATATTGTAAATCAAGTAAAGCCAAAAACGACGTTAGTATCTCAAGTAACCCCTGTGATCGAAGAACAAATGGAGCGATTTATTGATGAAACTCAAAGCATAACGTCATCCGTCACATCTAACCATTCGATAGCAATTTCAGAGTGTATCACAAAAATAGAACGCAAAACAGCTAAAAGGCATATAAACGATTTCAGAAGTAATCAAAACAATTCACCTATGATGAAAGAAGCAGCTAGTTCCCAGCTTAACATGTCCAAAATAAAAACATCTGTATGTGAAACAAAAATTAAGCCCATTGAGGAAAATGGACGGATTTTTACTCCAATTAAGCGTGAACCATTAGAATATTTAACTGTAGGAGTAGGAATAAAAAAAAAAAACCGCCGTAAGCATCGAAATCTGTCGACTTTTGGAGATCGTTTTGAACGACAATTATGGGATGATAAGAGAAACTCTACTACATTTAATACGGATTTCCATGGCATTGGGCGCGATGTTTCTAAACGTACATCAGATTTGTATAACAATTGGAATGGTTCCCAAATGGTAATTTATAACCGAAATATTAATAAATCTCAATCTCCTAGTGGTCGTGTTATAGAGTTGAATGGCATTGAGTTTTATCATAATGCTGTTTCACAAGAACTGCACAAGCTTAAAAAACTAGATTTGTCTTATGCGGACGTACTGCGCCGTGCCGACACTTGTGAGCATATGCATTCAAAGTTTCGTATGCAAGAAAACGGTCTCAATGCTAATAACATAAAAAAAAATCGTCAGCATCGTCAATAAAATCATTTTCTCGGTATTAATGTTAACGATATTGCCATATGACATGCATAGGGCGTCAATCAATTGAATTTAACCAGCTTAATATGGATTCTAGTCTCTATTTAATAATGCAAACTCGTCACGTTCCAAATATTTTTAATATACATACGTTTTTTCTGTAAGCTATTAATCAGTTTTAAATAAAATCGTAATCATGGATATTATTTTTCATATTTTCGGTAATATATTTATTTAAGGTTAACTTCATCAATCTTGTATCAACTTAAACTTTGTATACTGACAACAAAAAAACCCAAAAACTAGGAAACCATAATATAAGAAATAAAAAATGAATAAAAGTCACTGTACTGTTTATTAAAATTGTCTCTTTTAAGGTTTCCTTAAAGTGTATTTTACGCACTATGCTACAGTGGTTTTGTAATTTTCACGAGACTATTTTACATATGTAGGAATTATTTAGAAATCTCAATAACGCATTTCTTTGTGGGAGTAAGAATAAATAAAAAACCACCGTACGTATCGAAATCTGTCGAAATTTGGATATCGTTTTGAACGACAATTATGGGATGACATAGATAAGAGAAATTCTACCTTCACCATTTATACAGATTTCCTTGGCATTGGGAATGATATTTGTAAACGTACATCACATTTTTATAACAATTGGAATGGTTCCCAAATTTATAACTAAAATATTCATAAATCTCAATCTGGTAGTGGTCGTGTTATCATTGAGTTAGCATTGAGTTTTATCATAATGTTGTTTCACAAGAACTGCACAAGCTAAAAAAACTAGATTTGTCTTATGCGGACGTACTGCGCCGTGCCGACACTTGTGAGCATATGCATTCAAAGTTTCGTATGCACGAAAACTATCACAATTCTAATACCATAAAGAAAAATCGTTAGCATCGTCAATAAAATAATTTTCTCGGTATTGATATTAACGATATTGCCATATGACATACATAGAGCGCCAATCAATTGGATTTAACCAGTTTAAAATGTATTCTAGTCTCTTTTTAATATTACAAACTTGTCACGTTCAATATATTTTTAAAATACATACGTTTTTCTGTAAGTTAATCAGTTTAATTAAAATCGTAATCATAGAAATTATTTTTCATATATTCGGTAACATTTTAATTTAACATTAACTTCATCAATCTTGTATCAACTTAAACTTTGTATACTGACAAAAAAAAACCCAAAAACTAGGAAACCATAATATAATAAATAAAAAATGAATAAAAATCACTGTATTGTTTATTAAAATTATAGCTTTTTATAGCTTTCCTTAAAGTGTATTTGACGCACTATGCTACAGTGGTTTTGTACTTCTCACGAGATTAATTTACATAGGTATTATTTAGACATCTCAATAATGCATTTCTCTTTGGCAGTAGGAATAAATAAAAAACCACCGTATGTATCGAAATCAGTCGAAATTTGGAGATCATTTTAAACGACAATTATGGGATGACATAGATAAGAGAAACTCTACTACATTTAATACGGATTTTCATGGCATTGGGCGCGATGTTTGTAAACGTACATCAGATTTGTATAACAATTTGAATGGTTTCCAAATGGTAATTTATACCCAAAATATTAATAAATCTCAATCTCCTAGTGGTCGTGTTATAGAGTTGAATGGCATTGAGTTTTATCATAATGTTGTTTCACAAGAACTGCACAAGCTAAAAAAACTAGATTTGTCTTATGCGGACGTACTGCGCCGTGCCGACACTTGTGATCATATGCATTCAAAGTTTCGTATGCACGAAAACTATCTCAATTCTAATAACATAAAGAATAATCGTCAGCATTGTCAATAAATTAAGTGCGAAGTGAAAGTGTCGAGGGAAAGGGCATAATTTAATTATTTCTATTACATGTTTATTATACCCGGTACTCGAAGAATATAGGGGTATAATAGATTTGTGTTGATAACGGATGTGTGTCACGCCCAGATGAAAGCGTTTCCGTCCCCATAAAGTATATACAGTGGCTCACAGCCAAAATGATGCAGTGACAAATAAAAAGTTTAAGGTGCTACAGATTTTAAACTAGATGAAAAACAAAAAATGTTTAAGCGCCAATGTGTTGTATGTTTTATCACATTTAAAAAAGGAACTTTATTTGCTGATTAAATATTGCTCAGTCTTAAAAATAAAATAAAAACTTAAAATATATCTTAAATACAAGTCGTAGCTTGAAAGATTCAGCCACAAACCAGTTTAATATTAGTAGAATTAAAGGTTAAACAGGTATTTTAATACTAAGTATGTAATCTCTTAACCTTTATTACGGTTTTTAACCTACACCCAGCGACAAAAAAAAAGCCGCACTGCTAAATTTCATGAATTTTTGACTTCTCTAGCATGGGATATCCCGAAATGTTGTTCGATTCGTCTAATTTTTTGTGAGTCCCTGTGAATGTTTTTTTCTTTTTGCATGTGTTTCCTATCGTCTCAGTTTCTGGAAACATTTTTTGCAAAACATATTACTTAGGAGTCTTTAAGAAGTATGCCTAAAGTAGAACAGATGACGGTGACTGAAAAGTAAAAAATTATTGCCTCGGCTGAACAAAATGTCTTTATTCGAAAAATAGCGGATCGAACTAAGTTCAATGAAAGCTCAGTACGACGATTTTTGGAAAATTTCGTGAGACTGGACAAGTCAAGAGGACGAAAGGATCGGGAAGAAAAAAGTGTACAAGTGCAAGGGAAAATCGGATTATTAGGAAAACGAACCGACATGATCGATTCAAAAATGCTGTAAAGATAGCTTTTGAAGTTCAGAAACGATTTGCGAAAGAAATTTTAGCTCGAACTATACAACGTCGTTTAAAGGAGATGAGATTAATGGCAAGGACACCTACCAAAAAGCCACTTCTTAATAGTCGAATGAAGAAATCATGTCTAAATTCAGCTACATAAAAAGCAAATTAGGGTGAATCTGAGTGGTCACGAATCATATACTCGGATGAGTCAAAATTTAATCTCATTAGACCCGATGGGTCCCGCACAGTTCGCCGCAGAAAAAGGTAACGCTATTCCGAAAATGGCTGCATTGACAGAGTGAAGCATTATCCTTATATTATTATATGGGGATGCATATCTAAATATAAAACAGAATCCCTAATAATTATTAAGGGTATGATGACTTCAAAAAAGTATGAAGTGGAGTTATTTGCAGTGGAGTTGTGTCCAGTATGGAATCATTTAGTGAGAGAGAAGATCTCATATTTCAGGACGATTCTGTACCTTGCCATCGAGCGCGCTCTGTAAGAGATGTAGTCAACTAGTTTCAATTTTTTTAAGAATTATGGTTTTTTTTTCATGGAGTAGTTTTTTTTTTAAGAATTTTTAAAAAATCTGGTATTTTTTGTCATAGGTAGTGCTTATATTTTTCACATAACTCTCGTTTCATACAACTGGTTGTATTGAACTTTGCAGTTAAAAAATGCTGATAAGTGCAGCTATAAATCCGACTCAGACACTTTATAGCAGAAACTTAGCGGCTGTAAAAAAATTGAAACCAATAACCTCATTTTTTTCGCCGCAACATCAGGAAAATAATGATCAACAATCTGATGACGGCTGTGAGGGAAACGATTTTTCTAGTAGCGATTTGCAGCAGAAAGCAACAGAAGCAGATGTAATCGTTGCACCACCAAACACTGACCCTGACATTCTCATGAATACGGACCATTTTGAAGAGGAAAACATGGCACCACCTACTATGCTAAACACTACTTTGGAGCAGAACGATTTGCTAGAAAAGAAACATCCTACTGATAAAGGACATTACAAAAGCGTTTTGACTGCAGAATTGAAAAGATTTATAATCTCACATGGACCCAACCGAAAGGGCCTTTCCCACAAAATGAAGAAACAGGGAATCAATTTACTTCGTTTTTTTATGAATCAAAAAATAAAGCAGGATTGAAAATTCCACGAACATGGTTATTATCGAATTACTTACTTATTATTTCAAATAACACGATGTTTAGATTTACTAATAATTTTCCTGTTTGTAGGTTATGCTATTCGGAACTTCTTGACTGCGTATATTGTGAGGTTTGCTGGTTATTTGCTGATAGAGACTGTCCAAGTTATAACCAGCTTTGGTGGATGGAATAAGGAACTGGCCTAAAATGAGTAACAAAATTCTCGAGCATGAAAAATCGAAGATTCACTGCAACGCCTGCATGATATACGAATCGTGGCGATTGAATAAATATGTGATTGATAAAGATCTTGAGGATAGAGCTCTCCAAGAAAAATCTTTCTGGTGCAAAGTTCTTGACCGAATCAAAAATGGCGATACTGGAAATAATGGAAATTTATTATCAATTATTGAATTACTGTCGGTATATGACCCTGTTTTGAAAGAACTTATCGCGAAACCTAATAATTCCATTCAATACCTAAAATTCAAAATGAAATAATTGGACTTCTATCTAAGACTGTAGAAGATGAAATCGTCAAAAATATTCAAGAAGCGCCATTTTTTTCCATTATAACGGATACAACCCAAGACATTGCCAAAATTGACCAGATGAGTCAGATTTTTAGATATGTGAGCATTATTAAGGATGAAAACGGAAAACCAGTCGATGTTAAAATCACTGAATCTTTTTTGGGATTTGAAAAAGTCGATGACCTGGATTAGAATCGAAAATTGTTGAAGGACTGGAAAAAAAGAAAATTGAAATTTCAAAATGTCGAGGGCAAGGGTACGATGGAGCTGCGACAATGAGTTGAATTTACAATGGTGTTCAAAGAAAAATTCTTGATAGGGAAGAAAAAGCCATTTTTGTCCATTTGTGGGGGGGGCCCCTTAATGAAAATCTGACTGGGGCCCCCAGTTCTATAGTTACGCCACTGCAACAAGTGCAGTGTTACTTGTTGCAATAACTGCAGTGTCGAACTATATGAATATGATATCAAAAAACGTAGTATGCACTTTTGTTAAAAATTGATTTATTGACTCAAAAAAACTTTTAGTATCGAATAACGGTGCTGATTGTAAGCTCGTCGCGATCGGTTGTGCTGCGGATAGTCAAAAGCCGCTTATCTATTGTGCGATCTACCTGTGCTAAAAATAGCACAAGCTGTAAATTTTTCGGGCGCTGTCTAGTGCAGTGTCGGCACTTTAACGAAAACAATACACAAGTGTAGAGAGAGAAGACTGCATTTGCTGCCCGTCTGGGCAAAACTTTACCCCTCTCTCCGCGCGCAGCCGCACAAGAGGGGCAATAATATCAACAAACGCTGTGCTTATCAGCAAAAGTGATCTGACCTACGAATGACCTCGGACAAACTCTTCATAACTAACTGTTTATAAGATTAACTTTAACTGTAAAGCTAGCAAATATAAAATCAAATGGATAAGAACATTAATTCTAACTCTCAGCTTAGTAATAAGCAGATTGATTATGAAAAAATGCGACAAGTAGCTGGGAAATCACCCTTGGAGATTAGGACTGAATTTTTCAATAGCCACCGCCTCTTATGCACCGACTCCCAAAACCTCAGCACAATCACCACAACCATCACATTTACTAGTGCTACTAGTATTCCAATATACACCGCGGCAACTACGACAATTGCCGCAATCAGCAGTACGATCCCTAGCGAAGGCATGGATAGCCATGGAGCCTCCTCAACACCATGCTCCTCACAAATTGCCTCGCCAATACTCAGTGAAGCTGCTACGAAACTAGCGGCAGCCCAAAAAAGTCTAAAGAATAAGAGGAAGAAGCCGTCATCTCCCACTGCTAGCTCTAAGAGGGCAAATAGAGAGCTGGTCCCGCTCTCAACACCATCTAACATGACAAACACTAGCAACAGATTTGCCTTGCTAGACATGGACATGGATGTAACCAGTGTAACCAGCGAAAGCCACGCTGATGAAAGCTCTAAAAATACGAGGGCAGGCCCAACTAATGCTTCTGTTGCCGACTATCACAACACTGCTACTGGTAGCGATACAGCCAACAACCAACAACATAATGTTTCCATTAACAACAACCACCCTATCGGTTCTCCAAAACCACTGCAAATAGTTGTGAGCATCACTGATCTAAATGATCTTTTTGAAATCATTAAGGAAGTCACTTGCCTTGATAATGTGTCAGTCAAAGTAAACCAAGGAGAAACGGCTAGAATATTTCCAAAAGACAGACAGACACTTACAGAGCCATTGTTAACCATTTTGATAGTATGGGTATTGAGTTCCACACATACCAGTTAAAGGAGGAGAAACCTTATAGAATAGTGGTTAGGGGTCTCCACCACAGCACTTTAAATCATGAAATAATTGCCAATTTTAAAAAATATGGCTTTGATGCTCTGCAGGTACACAACCCAAGATCAAGGACTAACAGGGATGAAAAACTAAATATATTCTTTATAAATATAAGGCCATGCGCAAAAATTAATGATGTATATGATATCAACACACTGTGTCGGCAAAAGGTAAAAGTAGAAAGGATGCGCAAATCATCTGAAATCGCCCAATGCACACGATGCCAGGATTATGGCCACACGGGCAAGTATTGCCGTCGCCATCCCAACTGTGCTCGATGTGGAGATGACCATTTCACCAAGTAATGCGTACGTTCCCAAGATGAACAACCCACCTGTTTGCACTGTGGAGGAAACCATATGGCAAGCTACAAAGGATGCCAGTGGTACCAGGAGTACCGTCGACGAACAACGAGCTCTTCATTGCATAGGAATCAAGTAAAGCAACCACAACGTAAGCAGCAGCAGCAGCAGCATCAACTAACTCGAACGCAACCACAACAGCTGTCTAATACATCCAGAGTTGGAGCCAGTGGACTATCATATGCTTCAATAGCAAAAAGTGGAAACGCACCTGCCCAGCGTTGCATACATGATCTTCAAGCGCAAATCCAGTTGTCTAATCCTAAAGAAAAAACTTTACAGCAGCAGCATCCGGTTGACGTTCAATCCCTATTGGAGCAACAGAAACAGCAATTTTTGAAATGGCAACAACAGCTGCAACTACAGCAGCAACAGCAATTCCTCTTATGGCTTCAGGAGCAGCAACGAGAACAACAGCAACAAAACAAGAAAAGCAGTGAACGGCTAGAACGGCTCGAAAAAATGGTCCATGAAATGGCCAGCATGTTAAAGCAATGGTCTGGTGATACTTCTACTTACCAGCTTCATAACAACGCACCAACCTCCAACCAATGCACAGTGGTCGGGCTTGTATGGAGCGTGCGGCCAAAAATACTACTAGTGGTGTTATAAATCTGAAACTTTTTCTAAAATTTAATAAAAATATAATAAATAAAAAACTAAAAAAAAATCATTCATATTCAGCCCCCTACTAAAGTTATACACTCTGCTCAATATCTCAATATCATATAAAAAATAATAATAATGATTTTGCTTGTAATTTTTTTCACATAAGGTACGTTATTATTTAATATATTATTCTAAAAGATAAAAAACATTTTTATTAAAAACAGACTTATTTTTAGGGGGTAACTTTCGTTGTCCCGTTATGAAAGGATCCGAAGAAAGAAGTAAGCGATTGAGTAGATCTTCATTTGTTGCTACTCGAGAAATTTTTCTTGTATGATTTAGACGAAATTTCTTTATGTCCTTATTTCTCGACTCAGCAGCTTCCTCTGACAACTCGCCAAACCGACACCAGAGCATTTTCAATTATGGATGGTCCATGAATTAAAATTTTATGAACAGTAGGCGGAAGATAATACCATGAGTAAGTCCCTGTAAGATCAGTCGCTATTTGGAGTGCAAATGTCTTAAATTTGTCCACATTAATTTTGTATCCTGAACAGAGTGCTTGCAATATTGTTGCACACCGTTCAATAAGGTCTTCATTTAGTCCTGTTATTTCGGCGGATAAGTAATTCGGCTTCGTATGAAGCTCCTATAAAAATATAGTAATAAGTAATAATATAAATTTAAATTAATAATATGTTTAAATAAATAAAAGAAAATGAACAAATAAATAAAAATGACAATCACAAAACAACACAACAAAACGCACAAAGACGAAAACAGAGACGAAGGCGAAGACAAAGATAATTGCAATACACATCACAAAAAGCACAGTTACACAAACGAAAAAAGTAGCGCAAAAACGGCGAGACTGCTTTGGTTCTTTAAAGTTTACGCAGCGGCTAGCAAAAACTAGCAGCTGAAATTTGCTCAAAATAATTTGTACATATAAGTTAATATTTCAGTATAAGATTGATCGTTAACTTCGATTAACTTCACAGTTAAAAGTCTAACTAAAATTTAAGTTTACATAAAAATTGTTAGTGAAATTAGACATATATAAATTAATTATTAAAAATATACTCAAAATACTAGGTTCATGAAAATAATTAAATATAGTAGTTAATACCTTTATTTAAAATATTAAAGACTTCCATTGTTCGATCAACCTTAATTTAAATTGATTTAATTGCTTTACTTCTAACCTCACTTGCAAGTTGCATGCGCCTCAAAACCAAAAAATGTTTGTTCCCTATGTTTAACAGTTATTCTTGAAGAGGACAGCGGTAACAAAACAAAAAGAACAGCTGATTTAAAAAGTTTGATCTCTTATGAAACAGCGTTGCCACATTTTAAGTAATAATTGTAACTTTTATTTTTTTATTTTTGGCCTATGGGGGCGACCACTGTGCAATGACCTCACTCAAGATCCTTATCTGGATGCCAATGGCATTGCAGGAAAAGCCAGAGAAGTGGAACTATTCGCGCACAACAACAACGTTGATATTCTTCTCTTAAATGAGATCAGATTAAAGCGAGGCGATGTAGTTAAAATCTACGGATATACCTTTTATCCAGCTTACAAGCCATCAAATCACAACTATGGCATGGGAGGAGCGGCTGTGTTTGTGAGAAGCTCTCTCCGCCATTTTGCACAAAGGGTTATTGAAACTCCAACCATTAAATTCTCCTCAGTCAAAGTAGCCACAGGATTGGGAGACATGGAGTTTTGCGCCATATACTGCCCTCCAAGGAACAGAATAGAGGAAAAGGACTTCAGCGACATACTCGCTTCTTGCGGCCAAAGGTATCTGGTTGGTGGTGACTGAAATGCGCGACATTGGCTGTGGGGAGATTCATACAATTCACCCAGGGGTAGAGAATTAGCCGAAGCTATTACAGTTAGAGGAGCTAAAATTCTTGCAACAGGCTCTCCAACTAGATACCCATATATATCCAGTCACACACCTAGTTGCATCGATTTTGCTCTATATCACGGGATTCAGGATTCTCAAGCAGATATCCGCCAAAGCTGGGACCTAGACTCTGACCATTTAGCTCTCGTCGTTAATTTGCAAACCAACGGTTCTAATACAAGGCCAAACAGTCGGTTAATCACCAACCGTACTGACATCATGGCTTTCAGAGAAATTCTAGACGACTCCATACAATTAAACTTGAACCTAGACTCTGGAGAAGACATCGAGAACGCAGTTGATCTTCTGACTGCAAACATATATAGAGCGGCTACTGCTGCAACGCCTCCTAATCCTGAGCCACGCCCCATTAGTTGTGGCATTGTTCTTACGAGGAAGGCCAAAGAGCTAATAAGAACAAAAAGGTGCCTTCGAAGCAGAGCAATTCGAAGCCAGGATCCTTGGGACCGAATTTTGTGGAATCGAGCAGCAAGACAGCTACGTAACCTCTTAAGGCAACTCAGAAGTGATTTCTTCCAGCGAAAACTGGCTTCAATGGATTACACTATTGATGCAAACTACTCACTATGGAAATGCACAAAATCCGTTAAACGACAACCTTTTAGACAGGTTCCTGTCCGATGTTCTAGTGGTGAAATTGCCAAGAGCGAAATAGAATAGGCAAATGATTTTGGATACCATCTAGAGGCTCGTTTTACTCCGTATGATTTTGTTACGTCTGCGCAGACTTTTGAGACCCTTCAAAATTTGGAGACCCCGTTGCAGATGTCTCTGCCTATCAAGCCGATAAGGATCGAGGAATTAACTGAAGCGATCCAACTGTTGCCGAAAAATAAAGCTCCGGGAATCGATAGGATTTGCAACACTACTTTTAAGGCCTTGCCTACTAGAGCGCTCCTCTTTATAGTCCTTATTTTTAACTCTATCATCAGAGTCCAAGTGTTCCCAAAGCAATGGAAATTAGCTGCGATCTCGATGATCCACAAGCCGGGCAAACCAGAAGATGATCCTGAGTCATATCGGCCAATAAGCCTACTGCCCTCCCTATCTAAATTATGGGAGAGGACCATCGCCAACCGGATGACTGACATCATAAGACAACGCGATATCTTGCCGGTCCACCAATTTGGATTCCGAGAAGGACACGGCACTGTGGAACAGGTTCACAGATTGGTGAAGCACATCCTGCAGGCTTTTGATGACCTAGAATACTCCAATGCTGTCTTTATTGACATGCAGCAAGCGTTCGATAAGGTTTGGCACGAAGGATTATTGTGCAAAGTAAAAAACCTTTTACCTGCACCGTACTTTGGCCTTTTAAGGTCTTACCTAGAAGGCCGTGAGTTCATGGTTAAGGTAAGGGACACATACTCATCCACATATACTATGAGCGCCGGAGTGCCACAGGGCAGTGTTCTTGGTCCGCTCCTCTATTCTTTGTACACCTCTGACATACCCAGCCCTTCCTCACAACATATGGATGCTCCCTCTAAGGCCATTATTGCGACATATGCAGACGATATAGCAGTCATCTACAACTCCAAAAGTCACCTAGAAGCAAGTGCTGGACTACAGGGGTATCTTGATAATCTTGCAGCTTGGTGCAAACGGTGGAATCTAAAAATTAACCCGCTTAAAACTTTAAATCCATGTTTCACCCTAAAAACGCTGAGAATGAACACCCCCCCAATCCAGCTGGAAGGAGTAGCTCTGGAGCAACCAGCGCAGGCGAAATACCTTGGCATCACTCTGGACAAGCGCCTTACTTTCGGACCGCACCTCATAGCTGCGGTGAAAAAATGTCGCCACAGACTGCAACAACTGCGATGGCTCAACAACAAGAGGAGCACCTTGCCGCTGAGATGCAAAAGAGCTGTCTACGTGCACTGTATTCTGCCGATATGGCTCCATGGCGTACAGATCTGGGGAATTGCAGCCAAGTCCAATTACAAACGTGTACAGGTACTGCAGAATGGAGTACTACGCCAAATTACCAACTGTCCTTGGTACGTACGCGGTTCCACACTCCATAGGGACCTCAAAGTGCTTTCAATTGAAGAGCAGATTGGCAGGCACACAAGCAGATACACGGAGAGGTTGCTGAGACACCGAAGCCAGCTCGCAAGAGGTCTACTCCCTGCAAGGCCTCTAAGGCGACTTAGACGGCAAGGTTTTGCCAAACCAATTGTAAGCCAGTAAGGCTACCTACAATTAATTCCCCACACTGTGTTTGAGGTTCGGCTCAATATATATTTTCTTTCTTGTGTTGTTAAAGTACTTAAATTTTATGGTACAGGTTCTACACTTAATAAATAAATAAAAAAAAAAATAAAAATAAAAAAAAAGTATCGAATAACATTTGGGGAAACCCCACGCTAGAGAAGTCAAAAATGCATGAAATTTCGGAGTGCGGCTTTTTTTTTGTCGCTGGGTGTACTATTCATGGAAGAGACCAACTTCCGAGTGGTTTGCGGGCTTATTTTGCTCCATTCCTCCAGCAGAGCTTTTTTAAGGTAATTTTTGCTAGAAATCCTGCGATTCTGGGTGTTTTTCTCCAGGGCAGCCCACAAATTTTGAATAACCTTTAAGTATGGAGACTGGGCCGGGGGAATCATCAAGTGGGGGCTGTTCCAGATAAACCAGGACTGTACTACTCCGGACGAATGTTTCGGGTCATTATCCTGGCAGAACCGGAAATCAAGTCGGATTCCTAGCGATCTTTCTAGGATACATTTTGGACATTTCTTAAATGTCTGAGACATAGGGAATGCCCAGGTATTGTAGCCTTCTTCTGCTGAGAGCTGGACAGGAGCAGAACAGGTGTTCCACCGTTTCCTTCTCCTCCTCATCTCTACAGCTTCGGCAGAAATCGTTGTCTGGGGCTCCCAGCCTATTAGCGTGGAGCCTATTAGCAAGTGTCCCGTGAAGGAACGGATGACTACGCTCTTTTATGGTAAGCCTATAGGTGGCCATTGGCACCTGTCTTGGCGAAGGGGTATTGTGGTACCAGATCTGGCCAGCTCGTCTGCCCTGCAGTTGCCTTCAATGTCCCGGTGACCCGGGACCCAAATAGGGCTGAGCCATCTGAGCCATCTCGTGAAGAGATTTGCGGCAATTTGCCACTGTGATTTTGAAGAAATCGCGTGAAGTGATTTGATCGCAGCTTGGCTGTCGCTGTAAATGTTTGCAGTTATTGCTGCCAGTGAAGCCGTTGTGGCTGTTTGATGGAGCTTCAGTGCTTCCCTGATCGCAATGACTTCCGCTTGGAAAACACTGCAATGATCTGGGAGCGTGCCTAATTTCGAGCTGTTCGGAGTAGATTCCTCCTCTAACCTTGTTGTCCTGCTTCGAACCGTCCGTGAAGATGCTTATGGCCATGTCTTGGCCTGGTGGTCTCTCAAGCCACTCGTCTCTGCTAGAGATGATTATATTGAAGGGCGTGTCAGTGTGTTCCATTGGGACACAGTAGTCAGTCTTCGTAGAGACGGTACTGCTGGTAAGTATCGAAGAGTGACCCGTGAGATGTGATTTCCATTGTCCGGAGTCTCTCAGACGTGTCGCTGCAATTTCTGCCCTCTCCTTTCCCGCAAGCTCGAGGCTCTGGAGACTTAGGATGGCGTTTAACGCATCGTTTGAAGTGGTGCGTAGTGCTCCACTAATGCATAATGTTGCGGTTCGCTCAACCTTGCCAAGTTGTATGGTTGTCGATCCTTTTGATAGGGCCGGCCACCACACTGTAACTCCGTAGAATAAAATTGGTCTTAATATTGCTTTAAGCAATAGCTTTTTTTCAAGAGTATAGGGCTATCGTAGCCATCTTCACTCTATCTTTTACATTCAGGTTCCAGTTAAGCTTCTTGTCAATTACCAACCCTAGGTAACTAGCGCTGTCGCTGAAGGAGAGCCTACATTCATTTTGTATTGGAGGGTTGAGGGGCGGAACATTATACTTATTTGTGAATAACACGAGTTCCGTTTTTGAGGGATCCTTGTCTAATCTGACAGTCTCGCGAGCTTCGGTCTCATAATGTCACTGAGTGTTTGTGATTATTTCCCGAGAAGATAATTGCAACGTCATCTGCGTATGCCACAACTTTACAGCCCCCTCCCTCCAGGTCACATAGAATATTATTGACTGCTATGTTCCATAAAAGGGGAGACAGGAGACCACCTTGCGGAGTGCCTCTGTTGATATACCTAGATTGAGTAGACGATCCCATCGATGATGTCACCGTCCTGTATTTGAGCAATTGATCCATAAGCATCACCAAGTGACCGTCCACTCCCAGGTCAGTCGGTGCTTCCGTAATGGCACCTGGGACGACGTTGTTAAAAGCTCCCTCGATATCGAGGAAGGCTATTAGAGAGTATTTCTTGAGGTGTAGGGATTTCTCTATCACTGAGACTACTTCATGGAGTGCCGTTTCCGTGGATCTTCCTTTCCGGTAGGCATGTTGTGCTCCTGACACCATTTGAGAGCTAATAATTGTCCTCAGATGTAGCCCGACAAGTCCCCGAAAGAAGAAAGGACGATAGGCTGATGGGTCTAAAGTCCTTTGGGATCGAGTGCGAGGCTTTACCCGCTTTGGGGATGGAGACTATTTTTGCCTTGAGCCACTCTTGTGGTATTTTCCCCACTACTAGTATCTTGCTGAAGATACATTGTAGCCAGTTGATGGCCGAGTCTCCGGTCTTTTGTAGTTGGGCCGGAATGACCTTGTCCGGACCTGGCGATTTGAACGGATTAAAGCTGTTTACTGCCCAGCTTAAGTTCCGTTTGGTAAGATTATGGTCCATCGTGGCTGTTGTAGTTTTTGAGAGGATCTTGCGCAGCCTTCCGGCTTCTGACGTCTCTTATATCTCCGAACAGAATTTTTTCCAAGAGGCCATTTTTGCTTTTCGTGTTTCTTTTTTGAATTGGCCAAGACTGATTTTGTAGTCTGCCCAATGTTTCTCCTCGTTAGCGCTTTGGGCTCTATTGAAGAGAGTCCTACACCGCTTACGTAGGATGTCGATTTGTTTCGACCACCAGGGTTTTCTTTTTACCCCTTGTCTTGTGTGGCAGGCAAGCCGCCGTGAAGGCCTTGTTGCATGCCTCCGCGAACCTGTTCACTATGCGATCTAAGTCGTCTTGAGTGTCTGGGCTCGTTGGTGCCTTTGTTGGGGTAGTAATTCCTCCAATACTGAACTATATTTTACCGAGTTGGTTTTCCTGGGGTTAATATAGTCGATGGGTTTTGGACTGTCGAGGGATCAAGTTGCCTCGATGTACCTATGGTCAGAGAAGGAATTGTTCTATCGGTTCTATCGGTTCTCCAAAACCACTGCAAATAGTTGTGAGCATCACTGATCTAAATGATCTTTTTGAAATCATTAAGGAAGTCACTTGCCTTGATAATGTGTCAGTCAAAGTAAACCAAGGAGAAACGGCTAGAATATTTCCAAAAGACAGACAGACACTTACAGAGCCATTGTTAACCATTTTGATAGTATGGGTATTGAGTTCCACACATACCAGTTAAAGGAGGAGAAACCTTATAGAATAGTGGTTAGGGGTCTCCACCACAGCACTTTAAATCATGAAATAATTGCCGATTTTAAAAAATATGGCTTTGATGCTCTGCAGGTACACAACCCAAGATCAAGGACTAACAGGGATGAAAAACTAAATATATTCTTTATAAATATAAGGCCATGCGCAAAAATTAATGATGTATATGATATCAACACACTGTGTCGGCAAAAGGTAAAAGTAGAAAGGATGCGCAAATCATCTGAAATCGCCCAATGCACACGATGCCAGGATTATGGCCACACGGGCAAGTATTGCCGTCGCCATCCCAACTGTGCTCGATGTGGAGATGACCATTTCACCAAGTAATGCGTACGTTCCCAAGATGAACAACCCACCTGTTTGCACTGTGGAGGAAACCATATGGCAAGCTACAAAGGATGCCAGTGGTACCAGGAGTACCGTCGACGAACAACGAGCTCTTCATTGCATAGGAATCAAGTAAAGCAACCACAACGTAAGCAGCAGCAGCAGCAGCATCAACTAACTCGAACGCAACCACAACAGCTGTCTAATACATCCAGAGTTGGAGCCAGTGGACTATCATATGCTTCAATAGCAAAAAGTGGAAACGCACCTGCCCAGCGTTGCATACATGATCTTCAAGCGCAAATCCAGTTGTCTAATCCTAAAGAAAAAACTTTACAGCAGCAGCATCCGGTTGACGTTCAATCCCTATTGGAGCAACAGAAACAGCAATTTTTGAAATGGCAACAACAGCTGCAACTACAGCAGCAACAGCAATTCCTCTTATGGCTTCAGGAGCAGCAACGAGAACAACAGCAACAAAACAAGAAAAGCAGTGAACGGCTAGAACGGCTCGAAAAAATGGTCCATGAAATGGCCAGCATGTTAAAGCAATGGTCTGGTGATACTTCTACTTACCAGCTTCATAACAACGCACCAACCTCCAACCAATGCACAGTGGTCGGGCTTGTATGGAGCGTGCGGCCAAAAATACTACTAGTGGTGTTATAAATCTGAAACTTTTTCTAAAATTTAATAAAAATATAATAAATAAAAAACTAAAAAAAAATCATTCATATTCAGCCCCCTACTAAAGTTATACACTCTGCTCAATATCTCAATATCATATAAAAAATAATAATAATGATTTTGCTTGTAATTTTTTTCACATAAGGTACGTTATTATTTAATATATTATTCTAAAAGATAAAAAACATTTTTATTAAAAACAGACTTATTTTTAGGGGGTAACTTTCGTTGTCCCGTTATGAAAGGATCCGAAGAAAGAAGTAAGCGATTGAGTAGATCTTCATTTGTTGCTACTCGAGAAATTTTTCTTGTATGATTTAGACGAAATTTCTTTATGTCCTTATTTCTCGACTCAGCAGCTTCCTCTGACAACTCGCCAAACCGACACCAGAGCATTTTCAATTATGGATGGTCCATGAATTAAAATTTTATGAACAGTAGGCGGAAGATAATACCATGAGTAAGTCCCTGTAAGATCAGTCGCTATTTGGAGTGCAAATGTCTTAAATTTGTCCACATTAATTTTGTATCCTGAACAGAGTGCTTGCAATATTGTTGCACACCGTTCAATAAGGTCTTCATTTAGTCCTGTTATTTCGGCGGATAAGTAATTCGGCTTCGTATGAAGCTCCTATAAAAATATAGTAATAAGTAATAATATAAATTTAAATTAATAATATGTTTAAATAAATAAAAGAAAATGAACAAATAAATAAAAATGACAATCACAAAACAACACAACAAAACGCACAAAGACGAAAACAGAGACGAAGGCGAAGACAAAGATAATTGCAATACACATCACAAAAAGCACAGTTACACAAACGAAAAAAGTAGCGCAAAAACGGCGAGACTGCTTTGGTTCTTTAAAGTTTACGCAGCGGCTAGCAAAAACTAGCAGCTGAAATTTGCTCAAAATAATTTGTACATATAAGTTAATATTTCAGTATAAGATTGATCGTTAACTTCGATTAACTTCACAGTTAAAAGTCTAACTAAAATTTAAGTTTACATAAAAATTGTTAGTGAAATTAGACATATATAAATTAATTATTAAAAATATACTCAAAATACTAGGTTCATGAAAATAATTAAATATAGTAGTTAATACCTTTATTTAAAATATTAAAGACTTCCATTGTTCGATCAACCTTAATTTAAATTGATTTAATTGCTTTACTTCTAACCTCACTTGCAAGTTGCATGCGCCTCAAAACCAAAAAATGTTTGTTCCCTATGTTTAACAGTTATTCTTGAAGAGGACAGCGGTAACAAAACAAAAAGAACAGCTGATTTAAAAAGTTTGATCTCTTATGAAACAGCGTTGCCACATTTTAAGTAATAATTGTAACTTTTATTTTTTTATTTTTGGCCTATGGGGGCGACCACTGTGCAATGACCTCACTCAAGATCCTTATCTGGATGCCAATGGCATTGCAGGAAAAGCCAGAGAAGTGGAACTATTCGCGCACAACAACAACGTTGATATTCTTCTCTTAAATGAGATCAGATTAAAGCGAGGCGATGTAGTTAAAATCTACGGATATACCTTTTATCCAGCTTACAAGCCATCAAATCACAACTATGGCATGGGAGGAGCGGCTGTGTTTGTGAGAAGCTCTCTCCGCCATTTTGCACAAAGGGTTATTGAAACTCCAACCATTAAATTCTCCTCAGTCAAAGTAGCCACAGGATTGGGAGACATGGAGTTTTGCGCCATATACTGCCCTCCAAGGAACAGAATAGAGGAAAAGGACTTCAGCGACATACTCGCTTCTTGCGGCCAAAGGTATCTGGTTGGTGGTGACTGAAATGCGCGACATTGGCTGTGGGGAGATTCATACAATTCACCCAGGGGTAGAGAATTAGCCGAAGCTATTACAGTTAGAGGAGCTAAAATTCTTGCAACAGGCTCTCCAACTAGATACCCATATATATCCAGTCACACACCTAGTTGCATCGATTTTGCTCTATATCACGGGATTCAGGATTCTCAAGCAGATATCCGCCAAAGCTGGGACCTAGACTCTGACCATTTAGCTCTCGTCGTTAATTTGCAAACCAACGGTTCTAATACAAGGCCAAACAGTCGGTTAATCACCAACCGTACTGACATCATGGCTTTCAGAGAAATTCTAGACGACTCCATACAATTAAACTTGAACCTAGACTCTGGAGAAGACATCGAGAACGCAGTTGATCTTCTGACTGCAAACATATATAGAGCGGCTACTGCTGCAACGCCTCCTAATCCTGAGCCACGCCCCATTAGTTGTGGCATTGTTCTTACGAGGAAGGCCAAAGAGCTAATAAGAACAAAAAGGTGCCTTCGAAGCAGAGCAATTCGAAGCCAGGATCCTTGGGACCGAATTTTGTGGAATCGAGCAGCAAGACAGCTACGTAACCTCTTAAGGCAACTCAGAAGTGATTTCTTCCAGCGAAAACTGGCTTCAATGGATTACACTATTGATGCAAACTACTCACTATGGAAATGCACAAAATCCGTTAAACGACAACCTTTTAGACAGGTTCCTGTCCGATGTTCTAGTGGTGAAATTGCCAAGAGCGAAATAGAATAGGCAAATGATTTTGGATACCATCTAGAGGCTCGTTTTACTCCGTATGATTTTGTTACGTCTGCGCAGACTTTTGAGACCCTTCAAAATTTGGAGACCCCGTTGCAGATGTCTCTGCCTATCAAGCCGATAAGGATCGAGGAATTAACTGAAGCGATCCAACTGTTGCCGAAAAATAAAGCTCCGGGAATCGATAGGATTTGCAACACTACTTTTAAGGCCTTGCCTACTAGAGCGCTCCTCTTTATAGTCCTTATTTTTAACTCTATCATCAGAGTCCAAGTGTTCCCAAAGCAATGGAAATTAGCTGCGATCTCGATGATCCACAAGCCGGGCAAACCAGAAGATGATCCTGAGTCATATCGGCCAATAAGCCTACTGCCCTCCCTATCTAAATTATGGGAGAGGACCATCGCCAACCGGATGACTGACATCATAAGACAACGCGATATCTTGCCGGTCCACCAATTTGGATTCCGAGAAGGACACGGCACTGTGGAACAGGTTCACAGATTGGTGAAGCACATCCTGCAGGCTTTTGATGACCTAGAATACTCCAATGCTGTCTTTATTGACATGCAGCAAGCGTTCGATAAGGTTTGGCACGAAGGATTATTGTGCAAAGTAAAAAACCTTTTACCTGCACCGTACTTTGGCCTTTTAAGGTCTTACCTAGAAGGCCGTGAGTTCATGGTTAAGGTAAGGGACACATACTCATCCACATATACTATGAGCGCCGGAGTGCCACAGGGCAGTGTTCTTGGTCCGCTCCTCTATTCTTTGTACACCTCTGACATACCCAGCCCTTCCTCACAACATATGGATGCTCCCTCTAAGGCCATTATTGCGACATATGCAGACGATATAGCAGTCATCTACAACTCCAAAAGTCACCTAGAAGCAAGTGCTGGACTACAGGGGTATCTTGATAATCTTGCAGCTTGGTGCAAACGGTGGAATCTAAAAATTAACCCGCTTAAAACTTTAAATCCATGTTTCACCCTAAAAACGCTGAGAATGAACACCCCCCCAATCCAGCTGGAAGGAGTAGCTCTGGAGCAACCAGCGCAGGCGAAATACCTTGGCATCACTCTGGACAAGCGCCTTACTTTCGGACCGCACCTCATAGCTGCGGTGAAAAAATGTCGCCACAGACTGCAACAACTGCGATGGCTCAACAACAAGAGGAGCACCTTGCCGCTGAGATGCAAAAGAGCTGTCTACGTGCACTGTATTCTGCCGATATGGCTCCATGGCGTACAGATCTGGGGAATTGCAGCCAAGTCCAATTACAAACGTGTACAGGTACTGCAGAATGGAGTACTACGCCAAATTACCAACTGTCCTTGGTACGTACGCGGTTCCACACTCCATAGGGACCTCAAAGTGCTTTCAATTGAAGAGCAGATTGGCAGGCACACAAGCAGATACACGGAGAGGTTGCTGAGACACCGAAGCCAGCTCGCAAGAGGTCTACTCCCTGCAAGGCCTCTAAGGCGACTTAGACGGCAAGGTTTTGCCAAACCAATTGTAAGCCAGTAAGGCTACCTACAATTAATTCCCCACACTGTGTTTGAGGTTCGGCTCAATATATATTTTCTTTCTTGTGTTGTTAAAGTACTTAAATTTTATGGTACAGGTTCTACACTTAATAAATAAATAAAAAAAAAAATAAAAATAAAAAAAAAGTATCGAATAACATTTGGGGAAACCCCACGCTAGAGAAGTCAAAAATGCATGAAATTTCGGAGTGCGGCTTTTTTTTTGTCGCTGGGTGTACTATTCATGGAAGAGACCAACTTCCGAGTGGTTTGCGGGCTTATTTTGCTCCATTCCTCCAGCAGAGCTTTTTTAAGGTAATTTTTGCTAGAAATCCTGCGATTCTGGGTGTTTTTCTCCAGGGCAGCCCACAAATTTTGAATAACCTTTAAGTATGGAGACTGGGCCGGGGGAATCATCAAGTGGGGGCTGTTCCAGATAAACCAGGACTGTACTACTCCGGACGAATGTTTCGGGTCATTATCCTGGCAGAACCGGAAATCAAGTCGGATTCCTAGCGATCTTTCTAGGATACATTTTGGACATTTCTTAAATGTCTGAGACATAGGGAATGCCCAGGTATTGTAGCCTTCTTCTGCTGAGAGCTGGACAGGAGCAGAACAGGTGTTCCACCGTTTCCTTCTCCTCCTCATCTCTACAGCTTCGGCAGAAATCGTTGTCTGGGGCTCCCAGCCTATTAGCGTGGAGCCTATTAGCAAGTGTCCCGTGAAGGAACGGATGACTACGCTCTTTTATGGTAAGCCTATAGGTGGCCATTGGCACCTGTCTTGGCGAAGGGGTATTGTGGTACCAGATCTGGCCAGCTCGTCTGCCCTGCAGTTGCCTTCAATGTCCCGGTGACCCGGGACCCAAATAGGGCTGAGCCATCTGAGCCATCTCGTGAAGAGATTTGCGGCAATTTGCCACTGTGATTTTGAAGAAATCGCGTGAAGTGATTTGATCGCAGCTTGGCTGTCGCTGTAAATGTTTGCAGTTATTGCTGCCAGTGAAGCCGTTGTGGCTGTTTGATGGAGCTTCAGTGCTTCCCTGATCGCAATGACTTCCGCTTGGAAAACACTGCAATGATCTGGGAGCGTGCCTAATTTCGAGCTGTTCGGAGTAGATTCCTCCTCTAACCTTGTTGTCCTGCTTCGAACCGTCCGTGAAGATGCTTATGGCCATGTCTTGGCCTGGTGGTCTCTCAAGCCACTCGTCTCTGCTAGAGATGATTATATTGAAGGGCGTGTCAGTGTGTTCCATTGGGACACAGTAGTCAGTCTTCGTAGAGACGGTACTGCTGGTAAGTATCGAAGAGTGACCCGTGAGATGTGATTTCCATTGTCCGGAGTCTCTCAGACGTGTCTCTGCAATTTCTGCCCTCTCCTTTCCCGCAAGCTCGAGGCTCTGGAGACTTAGGATGGCGTTTAGTGCATCGTTTGAAGTGGTGCGTAGTGCTCCACTAATGCATAATGTTGCGGTTCGCTCAACCTTGCCAAGTTGTATGGTTGTCGATCCTTTTGATAGGGCCGGCCACCACACTGTAACTCCGTAGAATAAAATTGGTCTTAATATTGCTTTGAGCAATAGCTTTTTTTCAAGAGTATAGGGCTATCGTAGCCATCTTCACTCTATCTTTTACATTCAGGTTCCAGTTAAGCTTCTTGTCAATTACCAACCCTAGGTAACTAGCGCTGTCGCTGAAGGAGAGCCTACATTCATTTTGTATTGGAGGGTTGAGGGGCGGAACATTATACTTATTTGTGAATAACACGAGTTCCGTTTTTGAGGGATCCTTGTCTATTCTGACAGTCTCGCGAGCTTTGGTCTCATAATGTCACTGAGTGTTTGTGATTATTTCCCGAGAAGATAATTGCAACGTCATCTGCGTATGCCACAACTTTACAGCCCCCTCCCTCCAGGTCACATAGAATATTATTGACTGCTATGTTCCATAAAAGGGGAGACAGGAGACCACCTTGCGGAGTGCCTCTGTTGATATACCTAGATTGAGTAGACGATCCCATCGATGATGTCACCGTCCTGTATTTGAGCAATTGATCCATAAGCATCACCAAGTGACCGTCCACTCCCAGGTCAGTCGGTGCTTCCGTAATGGCACCTGGGACGACGTTGTTAAAAGCTCCCTCGATATCGAGGAAGGCTATTAGAGAGTATTTCTTGAGGTGTAGGGATTTCTCTATCACTGAGACTACTTCATGGAGTGCCGTTTCCGTGGATCTTCCTTTCCGGTAGGCATGTTGTGCTCCTGACACCATTTGAGAGCTAATAATTGTCCTCAGATGTAGCCCGACAAGTCCCCGAAAGAAGAAAGGACGATAGGCTGATGGGTCTAAAGTCCTTTGGGATCGAGTGCGAGGCTTTACCCGCTTTGGGGATGGAGACTATTTTTGCCTTGAGCCACTCTTGTGGTATTTTCCCCACTACTAGTATCTTGCTGAAGATACATTGTAGCCAGTTGATGGCCGAGTCTCCGGTCTTTTGTAGTTGGGCCGGAATGACCTTGTCCGGACCTGGCGATTTGAACGGATTAAAGCTGTTTACTGCCCAGCTTAAGTTCCGTTTGGTAAGATTATGGTCCATCGTGGCTGTTGTAGTTTTTGAGAGGATCTTGCGCAGCCTTCCGGCTTCTGACGTCTCTTATATCTCCGAACAGAATTTTTTCCAAGAGGCCATTTTTGCTTTTCGTGTTTCTTTTTTGAATTGGCCAAGACTGATTTTGTAGTCTGCCCAATGTTTCTCCTCGTTAGCGCTTTGGGCTCTATTGAAGAGAGTCCTACACCGCTTACGTAGGATGTCGATTTGTTTCGACCACCAGGGTTTTCTTTTTACCCCTTGTCTTGTGTGGCAGGCAAGCCGCCGTGAAGGCCTTGTTGCATGCCTCCGCGAACCTGTTCACTATGCGATCTAAGTCGTCTTGAGTGTCTGGGCTCGTTGGTGCCTTTGTTGGGTAGTAATTCCTCCAATACTGAACTATATTTTACCGAGTTGGTTTTCCTGGGGTTAATATAGTCGATGGGTTTTGGACTGTCGAGGGATCAAGTTGCCTCGATGTACCTATGGTCAGAGAAGGAATTGTTCTCTAAGACTCTCCAACTTTTCAATTTGTCTGACAAATTGTGTGTTACCCCGGTTGCATATAATTCGAGTTTAGGATAAAGCTAAAAAGTGACTCACCCCTTACATTTGTGTCTGTGCTCCCCCATTGAGTGTGGTGAGCATTGGCATCGCAGCCTATTAGTAGGCTTGTGTTGGACCTCTCGCTGTCGCTGGCCAGCTTGCAGACGAGGTCGTTGGGAGGATCGCTTTCCTCATGGGCCATGTAGGACGACATCAGCCTCAGATGTGTCCGCCTTAGCTATAGGCTTACTGCTGTGTTGTCGCCATTGCTAAAGTTATGGAGCAGAAAGATATTTAGGTGCTTTCTTGCAAGAATGCAGTTTCGAGTCTTACCTTCAGTTTGGGGTACAATGAGCTTGTACTCTCTTGTCGCTAACCCACAGACCTTTTCTCCGACTATCCAAGGCTCCTGGATTAGGACGACGTCAGCTCCGCTTGCGTCCAAGCGGAGTATGAGGGCAGCAGATGCTTCTTTACAGTGGTAGAGATTTATTTGAACGAGTCTCAGAGACATCTTCAAGAATCTCCACCTTTTTAGTGTCGGCGTCTGAGTCGTCTGATACGTCCTCACAACACATCGCCTCGAAGTCACGCATGAGCTCCGCGTCTGAAGAGTAGCCTTCTTTGATAGGCTCCAGCTCGCTGTCGGGTGCCTCGATGTTCGAAGCAACATCCTGCACGACTGGGTTGTCGACAGGACGTGCCTCGGCCGCTGCATCCGACTTGTAAACTCTGATGCTCACCGCACTGAAACCAAAGTTTAGCTCTGCTTTTTAGACCCGGTACTCAAAAAGTATAAGGGTATATTAGATTTGTGGTGATAACGGTTGTGTCCCACACAACGCCCAGAAGGAAGCGTTTCCGACCCCATAAAGTGTATATATTCTTGATCAGCATCAATAGCCGAGTCGATATAGCCATGTCTGTCTGTCCGTCCGTACGTCCGTCCGGCTGTCCGTCCGTCCGTCTTCATTTGCGCCTATATCTCAGAGACTATAAAAGCTAGAGCAACCAAATTTTATATCCAGTCTCCTTTGTGATCACACTACTCCAGATGTGTTGCAAAATTTAGCCCCGCCCCTTTCAGCCCGCATAAAGGACGAAAGTCGGTTACGTACACAATTTTGAAGATACGAGAAAAACTAAAAATTATAGAGAATGACCACATCTATCAGAGTGTTGAATCTGGATTAGATTGGATTATTATTATAGCTACAATGAAGAAAACCATTTCAGAAGTCATCGTTTCCTCTCGCTCTCTCTCACACGCGACCCTGTCTGCTTTGGCTATTCGTTTAAATGAGCGCCTAGATCTCAGAGACTATAAGAGCTAGATCAACCAAACTTTCCATCCAAGCTCCTGTGATATCACTTCAGTACAAGTTTATTTCAAAATACGCCCCCTTTCGCCCCCACAAAGGACAAAAATCTGTGGAATCCACAATTTTTAATATAAAAGAAAACCAAAAACGTAGATTCATGAAGAATGACCATGTCTAACAGATTGCCGAATCGGGAACAGGTCAAATCATTTTTATGAACAGAAGGCACAAATTAAAGTTCAGTGGCTACGCAACGCCTGCCAAGCGCTTACTCATTCCTTCTCTCTCTCGTACACACTTGTACGTCTCGAATATGTAGTTATACATGTACATTATGAAATGTAGAAGCAGATGTAAAAATCATATGCAAACAAAAATGGAAACATGTATAAAAATTCCAAAATTGTTTAAAAATTTAATTCGTCCCTCTTGCGAATATATAATAAATTTCATAAATCGTAAGCTCATATATGTATGTATATTGTTCGGGGCAGATCCCCACTGAATAGCGGCTGGCCAAACAGCAGCTATTTTTTGGCCTTCAGCCGCATATTTGCATGCTACATATTCATACATATATAAATATTCTGTAAATTCTTGCACTTGCTTGCCCTGCTAAACGTTCTCTCAAAGCTCGCTCTTCTCTTTGTTATCTATGCTCGGCGTTATCTATGTTTGCCGAACGAAAAGAAGCTGCGCTCAGCGATCGGAGCGACAAACCTAGCAATGGGAAGGGCAAGCAAGGGCCACTCGCCGTTTAGACATCACCCATTAAAGAACATTCGTAAAATTATTTCTGTGCCGCGTTTTATTTAGTGGAAATAATTATTCGGCCGATCGGGGATAAAACGCATTATTCCCACATAGATACTGACTGAGTACCGGGTATAAGGTAGAGCCGCGGCCTTTGCCGTGGCTCACAACGTTCCCCCTCGTTTTTTAAAGTATTTTTTAAAAATTTGTTATTTTTCTTAAGAGGTAGTGTTTCTATTTTTCACATGACTTAAGTTTCTTATAACTGGTTGTATTTAACTTTGCAGTTCTGAAAAGCTGACAAATACAGCTATGAATCCGATCCAGATACTTTGTAGCTGCAGCTTAACGTCTGGAAGATATTAAGATTTAAAATTCAAATTTCATAAATTATTTCGGTATTTTTTCTCGAAATTTTTACTTTGAAAACTCGGGAAAGTCGCACCAAAAATGTTAGCCATTAAATATTAAGATACAATTTGCATTATATTTCTGGTCTGATGAGCGCTTGAGGTGGCTCAGAGGGGGCCTAGCTGAGGCTATCGGACGGGTCGCAGATTGCGGATAGCGAAAGTCCTACCCCTAAAAAGGTAGGTCAGCTGCAAATTTCGGTATCTAGGGAGAGAACCGAAAATAAGCAGTCCCGGACAGCCAGCATGTGTTCGCGAAGCAGCAACACTGACGATGCGCTTGTGGTGCCGCCTCGTATAAGTAGCTCACACACTCCCACTTCCCCATACACCACCTACCCACATCCCAACCTCCACACTCACCTCACACCGGGCTGGGCTAAAGTGTCATTCGACTCGTGCCAAGAGTCAGCCAGGCTGAGGGCCCGGTTCAAAAACTAGCCCAGTCTCGAACAGAGAGCTCAGAGACTTGGCAGCCCCCTGTTCTAATGATGCCTTACCCGGGTAACGTGGATCTCTGCCCGGGCTGACCGTTCCCCTTCTCTGCATTTCGTGGGATGTAAAATGTATAAAAATCAAAACCAAAACAAAAAAACAAAACAGAGTCTGGCACTCCCCAAATGTCAAAAGGGGGCAATCCCCTGCAAGGGAAGGCATCGGCCCTAAGGCCTGGCCCGACCAGCTCAACAGCAGGACATCGCTGCAGCTTATATTATTTTATTATACCCGGTACTCGAAGAGTATAGGGGTATATTAGATTTGTGGGGATAACGGTTGTGTGTAACGCCCAGAAGGAAGCGTTTCCGACCCCATAAAGTATATATATTCTTGATCATCATCAATAGCCGAGTCGATATAGCCATGTCTGTCTGTCCGTCTGTCCGTCTGTCCGTCCGTCTTCATTTGCGCCTATATCTCAGAGACTATTAAAGCTAGAGCAACCAAGTTTTGTATCCAGTCTCCTTTGTGATCACACTACTCCAAATGTGTTGCAAAATTTCGCCCCGCCCTCTTCCGCCCCCACAAAAGACGAAAGTCTGTGGCGTACACAATTTTGAAGATACAAGAAAATTAAAAACGCAGAGTCATAGAGAATGACCTTTTCTATCAGAGTGTTGAATCTGGATTAGATCGGATCGTTATTATAGCTACAATGAAGAAAACCATTTCGAAAGTCATCGTTCCCTGTCGCGCTCTGTCACACGCGACCCTGTCTGCTTTGCCTATTCGTCCAAATGAGCGCCTAGATCTCAGAGACTATAAGAGCTAGAGCAACTAAACTTTCTATCTAAGCTCCTGTGATATTAAACCAGCACAAGTGGATTTCAAAATTTTGCCACGCCCCTTCCGCCCCCACAAAGGACAAAAATCTGTGGAATCCACAATTTTTAAGAAAAATCAAAACCAAAAACGCAGAATCATGGAAAATTAACATATCTACCAGATTACCGAATATGGATCAGGTCGGATCAATATTATGGCCAGAAGAAACAAATTAAATTTCAGTGGCTACGCAACGCCTGCCAAGCGCTGACTCATTCCCTCTCTCTCTCTGTCGCAAACACTTGTACGTCTGAAATATGTAGTTATACATGTCATGTAAAAATTTAGAAGCAGATGTAAAAAGCACATGCAAACAAAATTGGAAACATGTATAATATTCAAAAAATGATTGGACTCCATTTTTTAAATATTATTTTTTGCCCAAAATATAATTTGTCCCTATTGCGAACATATAATATATTGCATAAATCGCAAGCTCATATGTGTATGTATGTATATACTGACTGAGTACCGGGTATAAGATAGAGCCGCGGCCTTTGCCGCGGCTCACAACGTTTCCCCTCGTTTTTAATTTCGGCATGCGAGGGACTGAAATCTTTAATTTTTTCAGCTAGTTCCTTATAAATATGAGATTTTTTGAGTACGCCACGGAACCCGTGCCATAACTCTAATAGCACCTCCAAGGTCTCAGGCGACCAAACGCATCTAGTTTCTAAAAATAAAATTGAATATTAGGTAATTTTTATAAACATTTGTTGGTTTACCTCATATGTTTTTTGTTGTTTTTTAAGTGGTGATAATTACACAATAGGCAGATCAGGGTTGAAATATTCGAAAAATCGGACAAACTCAACTAAACGCAACCAAAACTCAACTTTTTTGCCAACTTTAGGCCTCCTATGCTTTCCCATGTAAACGAAACTCGAGTTTTGCCCGAAACTCAATAACTCAACCGTAGTGTAAATAAGCTATTAGATAGATACACTAATTAGGCGTCGTTTAAGGTATCATTTGTAAGAATCGATGAATAAATATGTGATCAAAAATATCATTATATACTGCAATTAACTGTAACGAACCGTTTTTCGTCCGTCTGATTCAGCGGAGCTGGCTCAGCGGTCGGTGGCTCGATGCAACGAATTTATTTGTTGCCTCGGCGACAAGCAAGTAATGCACTTGGGTGTATTTTGACTGAATAGCGGTTCTTTATTGAGTATCTTAAGGCTATCTTACGGCTATGGTATCTCTACTTAAATTAGTCGCGAAGCCTCTTACCGTAGCGCGGCTGTCTCCGTGTGCTGTGTGGCGCAGTACCCGACTCGACCGTTGTTGAGGTTGACCTCAGGTGTGGCCCCGTTGGGCTACGGCTGTGGGGGTTCTGACTTGGCTACCGCCTCGTGCGCCACTCGCACAGCTCCGCACACAATGGGTTCACCTGGCCAATGGTCTCACCTTTACGCGGTGAGTCTGTTGGTGTTGACTGCCGTGCACTTCTTCGTTGTCGACGCTGGTAGTCGTTGTTCCTCCTGGTTTCACTAATCCCGGGTCACACACTTGTACCGCGTTCGCTTGGTGACGTACTTGGTCGTTACTCCTCCTGGTTTCCCTAACTCTGGTTCACACTCTTGTACCAACTCTTTCGCTAAGTGGCGTTTTTTGTTCCCGCACTTGACTGTCTTCTTTGACTGCCACGGACCTCCTCTTATAGGCTCCCTGTGGCCTAGCGTCCGAGTCGCTGCCCATCCGCAACGGTTCCCTTCCCTCGGTACTTTTCCATCGGCCGCTTCGTTTTCCCAAGCCTTCAGCAACGGGATCGGCCTACATGGGATCTACATGGCCTACATGGGATCTACATGGCCTACATGGGATCTACATGGCCTACATGGGACCTACATGGCCTACATGGAATCACCTCGGTGCCTCCAGGTCCTCGGGTCTGCGGCCCACCGCTGGCCCAATTCCGCTGTTCCCTTGCTCTTGGAGCGAGGCCCGCTCCATCCACTCACATAACGGGATCGCCCCGCGCTCTCGCTGGCCATTTCGTCCCATCCCCTACAAGGGTCTTGTGAGGAATATCGATTCCTCACAAAACCATACAATTAAATATATATTTGTGAATATATATGTATACATATATCAGCTTTATATTATATTAGTATTGTTTGAGGTAGATATCGAATATATCACCTGTGTTCCAATATTTAAATTAATAAAGCACTAATTTTGTTTTTACTAAGTTTATCGTAATGCTTTATTGCTTTTTGGTGATCAGAGCTGCACTGAACGTCTTCATCATAGCGGCCCCGCCGCAGCGGCCGAAAGCTCTGATATCAAGAAAGAGTGCAAGCAGATAAAATCAGAGCGCGAGCTTAGCGGGGCGACCGCTTATGGAGGCAGATAACATACAAATCAAAACAAACAAACAATTGTGCTTGATGGCACTTACTTTCATTTAATTTACGTCGTTCTGCTCCGAACATCCTCCCCCCGTTGAAAGAACATGGCTTTCAATCGATCCAATATCGACGGGCAGGACAGCTTGCCTCGCAACGGCTCTCTTCATTTGACCCGTCGCTGTTCGAACCATTGCGACTCTGATGATTCCATCCTTGCCTGGTATGGCCTCCTCGACACGGCCAACAAGCTATTTGAGGAGTGGCAAGTTTTCATCCTTTAAGAGGACGACCCTTCCAATCCTTATGTTTGACGTAGAGTCTCTCCACTTGCTCCTCTCTTGCAGTAAAGATACTCCATGCTCCACTTTCGCCAGAAGTTCTGTAGCATTTGAGACACCTGCTGCCAACGATTTAGACGACTGGCGTTGAGATTTGTGATGTCCGGTTCTGGAAACGTTGTGAAGCTCGAGCCTTTAAGAAAGTGAGCTGGAGTAAGCACATCTAGGCTGTCAGGGTCTTCTGAAATTGGATAAAGTGGTCGAGAGTTAAGAATGGCAGACATCTCAAATACGAGAGTGCGAAGCTCTTCAAGAGCCAGCACTGTTGCGCCAACGACTCGATAGAAGTGGTGCTTTGCCGACTTGACAGCCGCTTCCCATAGCCCGCCAAAGTGAGGAGAACGAGGAGGGATAAATTTCCAGTCAATTCCATCGTTTAGGCAAGATGAAGCGATGACGGAGACGGTTGGCTCGCTGTTGAAAAGCTCCTTGAGCTCCACCAGCTCATTTTTTGCACTCACGAAATTGGTTACGTTATCCGTCCACAAGGTCCGCGGCTTAGGCTGATGAAGCGTCTTAACGCGTTGATGAATGAGGCTGTAGTTAAATCTTTGATGACCTCCAAATGCGTGGCCTTTGTTGAAAAACAAATAAATATTGCAATGTAGCATTTGCAGGGTGGCCTGTTTCGAACATCAGCCTTATGATAGAAAGGCCCACCAAAATCGATTCCAGTCGTGTGGAAAGCGGGGTTTGGTCGGACGCGATCCGTTGGCAAGTCTCCCGTCACGTGCTCAGCCAAGCTTGGCTTTGCCCGAAAGCACCGTACGCATTTGCTTGTTACGCTTGCAACTAGTTTTCGCCCTCCAACGGGCCAATATTTTTGACGAAGCGATGCAAGTAAAGCCTGTGGACCAGCATGCAAAAACCTTTCATGATAGAAAGTTATAATTGCCTTCGTAACCGGATGACCCTTTGGCAGCAATATTGGATGATTTGCATCGTAAACCATATTTGCATTTTGTAGCCTTCCGCCTACACGAAGCAGTCCGTCACCACCGAGCATCGGGCGCAATGAAAGCAACTTGCTCTTGGCAGGAAGTGCCTTGTTGGCTTTGAGTGCAGTGAGCTCCTCGGCGAAATTAACTTGCTGGATACACTTTATCAAAATACGAGTGCCGCCGGCAAGGTCCTGCACAGTGAGCATGGCACCAGACCGAGCGTACTCCTTGCTTCGAAGGGAGATGAAACGATAAATATAACCAAAGACACGTTGTAACTTGCCAAACGAGTTTGTGTACTTGCTGTCACATGAGAGGTCCTTTACACATGATCCAACCAATGCATTCTGTCCGCGCTCCGGTAAGTCTACAATTTGTGGAGCTTGGGAAGACCATTCTGAAGAGTCCGATAAGAGGTATGATGGTCCATTTAGCCACAATTTCAAATCCAAGAGCTCCTTTGGTGAGCATCCCCTCGACACGACATCTGCTGGGTTATGATCCGTTGGAACGTGATGCCACTTCATTTCCTTGGTTAATTCCTGGATCTGCGCAATTCTGTTGGAGACAAAAACGTTAAAGTTTGATGGGGCCTCACGTATCCCAGACAACACAATCACAGGAATCACATATCACAGGAAGATGCGAGATTTTGCTTAATGCTTCCGACGAGCTCAGCCAAGAGCAACGCCGCGGACAATTCCAACTTGGGTATGGTTAGTGTTTTTAAAAGCGCTACCTTGGACTTTGAGCAAAGCAAGCGAGATGCTACATTCTCATGGACATTCGAACTTATGTAAACGCAAGATCCATATGCGGCCATGCTAGCATCACAGAAGGCGTGCAATTGGATGGATGAGTTTTGCAGCATGACATAACGAGGAAAGTTAAAATTTTCACGATGCGTAATTGCGACATCAAGTCCGTCCACACTGCCGACAGAGGCTCAGGTAGAGCATCATCCCATCCTAAGTCCACCTTCCACAAACTCTGCAAGAATATTTTGGCCTTGGCTAGAATAGGTGCTATCAAACCGAGCGGATCATAGAATCTGGCTATAGAAGACAGGACAGTACGCTTGGGTGGGTGGGCCTTCTGGCATGATTTTCGAAAAATTGAACAGTAGGTTATCCGAGTTGGGATCCCATATGAGCCCCAAGGCCTTTGCTACGTCTGTTCCATCATGAAACTTAAGCAGCTTTTCCCTGTCCTCCGCAGGCTCCTCTTCAAGTACTCCAGGCTCATTGGAGCACCATTTGCGTATAGGAAATTGTCCTTTTTGCAGGAGCCCTTTTACTTGACGACGGATCGCATTAACTTCCTCAATGGTGTCCCCGCCGGATATGAGATCGTCTACGTAAAAATCCCTTCTCACGACTGGGGCTCCGTTAGGAAATGATACTTCCTCATCGTACGATAGTTGGTGCATGGCACGAATTTCCAAAAAAGCAGCGGGCTTTGTTCCATAAGTAACGGTCTCTACCTAGTAAGTCTTGATTTTATCAGGAGGCCTTTCGCGCCAAAGAATGCATTGCAAATATTCATCCGGGTGTGAAATCCGTACACAGCGATACATCTTGCAGATGTCTCCACAAAGTGCAATCCTGAAGAATCTAAACCGAATCAGTTAAATATTTTTGGCTGAATCGTTGGGCCCGCCAGCAATAAGTCATTGAGGGAGCGCCCAGATGTGGTCTTTGCAGATCCATCAAAAACAACACGTAGTTTCGTACTGCTGCTATCGAGTTTCTGCACGAAAAACTGTGGCAACATGTGCCCTAAATCCAGATATTCTTGAAGGAACGCGCTATATTGAGCCTTCAGCGGGAGGTTTTTTGACTGCCTTTTCTCCAGACCTTTGAAACGACGAAGAGCGAGACAGAATGAGTCGCCAAGGGCCTCAAACCCAGCAGTAGCAAAGAGTCGAACGGAAAATTGACCATTTTCCAAACGAGAGGAGTTTTCCTTGAATAAACGCTCGCAAAGTAGATCCTCACTCGATCCTGCTGCCTCTGATGAGTTACAATTTTCAAGCTCCCAAAAACGCTTTACAGCATCCGACAAAGAATCTTCGTCTTCCTTTGGTTCGTGGGTTCCTGTTGCCGTATCCAGAGTGACTCGATTGTTAGTGGTGTGAGCCATCCCTCCAGAGACAATCCAACCAAGTTTGGTGTTCTGAAGTGATGGCAGCGTATCAGCTAAATGCAGCTGCCCAGCACTGAGCAAATAAAAAAATATACCAGCGCCTAACAGCATATCGATTCGCTGAGATCTAAAAAACCCAGGGTCAGCTAAATTTATATTCTTCGGTACGTCCCATTCTGCAGCATTAATATCGTAGTACGGCTGATAGTCAGTGATGACCCTAGTTACGACCGCCGTGAATGAGGAAGCTGCCATACTGAGACTACATGACGACTTCCACTGCCTTATTCGAACTAAGAGACGATTCTCCAATGCCAGATATCAAAATAGGCGAGTGCCGATGTTCTAGCTGCTAATGACCAGCCAAACGAGACGTAATAAAATTGAGCTGCGATGCGGAATCCAAATTGTCCGACATGGGTCGAGCGTTCCAACACGATTTTTAACCAAAACGATGGCCGTAGCTAGCAATACGTAGTCGTTCGAGATATTGGGAATAGGTGGAGGGTAAGGTGGAGAGGCTGAGTATGAAACTAATGCTGATGATTGCCATTGCGGGAGGTTTACGTCTGCAGCAATGACTGCGGATGGAACCGGGCTTTGATTCTTGTGGAGCAACGTATGATGTTTCATACGACACTTCTTTCAACTTCCAGATTTACACTGCTGCAAGCCGTGACCCTTGCGCAAACAATTGAGGCAGAGATGCATTCTCTTTGCTTCCTTATAGCGCAAAGTAGGGGACAAATTTAGGAACATGCCGCAATTGGTTATGATGTGGTCCCTTCCGCCGCAAAATCTACATCCAGAAATAGTTTCATTATTATTAGGAGAGGCAATGAGGACATTCTGACTACGCTTGTGCGTTTTTTCTCCCACCTGATGGCTTGGTGTTTCGATTACTAAGTAATTTTCCTGATTCTCCATCATCCTGCATCGCTTCTCCAGAAACGAAGCAAGGGATTTCCATGCCAACAGCTTGTGGGACGGCAAGTCTTCTTCCCATTTTTCCCGGGTCCTGGTGTTCAACCTATGCGTCACAATGTGAATGAGAAATCCATCTAAAATTTCCTCAGTTGATGCCAGAGTCCGAATCGCTCGCAGGTTAGCATTGATCTTATCGCAGAGTTGCCGAAGACTCCTCGCAGATCCCATCTCAACACCTTGCAACCCAAATATCGCCTTTACGTGTTCCTGAAAATGATGGTATTTATTGTCGAAACGATTAGTAAGCAGCTCTAAAGCAATCCCATAGTTCAACGTATGGTTCGAACGTATGGTTTCTAGTACTATGCCGTCTAGGCTAGCACGAAGATACACTATAAGAAGGTTTGCAAGGGGAACAATACAACACCCTGTATGGGCCGGCAAGCCGCAAAACCCAGCGACGACAAACAAACGGTTTCTATTTCGTTCTGCCTTTGCCTCAACTTCTGACTGCTCTGCACTGCGCTTGCACTTATACACGCGCAATAAAACCGTTTCTTGGTGGGCTCTTTCACTCAGTTATGAGACCGATTTTGTCTGCATATAAACAGATATGTATATGAAAAGAACTTTGCACCCAAATGCCGGCAATGCACAATGTCACTGGATATCACTGCAGTACGTTTTGCATGTATTTGTTGTGTTTGTTTTATTTGTTTGGCACCGATATTTTGCACAAACAGCTTGACCGAATAATAAATTGCCTGAACGATATCGACAATTTAATTATTAAATCGCGGTACAGGCTCCAGATCACGTCGGGGTCAACAAAATGTTAGAGGTAGATATCGAATATATCACCTGTGTTCCAATATTTAAATTAATAAAGCACTAATTTTGTTTTTACTAAATTTATCGTAATGCTTTATTGTTTGTTGGTGATCGGAGCTGCACTGAACGTCTTCATCATAGCGGCCCCGCCGCAGCGGCCGAAAGCTCTGATCTCAAGAAAGAGTGCAAGCAAATAAAACCAGAGCGCGAGCTTTAGCGGGGAGACCGCCTATGGAGGCAGATAACATACAAATCAAAACAAACAAACAATTGTGCTCGATGGTATTAATTAATTTAATTAATTGACGTCATTCTGCTCCGAACAAGTATATTAAACAGTGGCGAACGCAGGGGGGGGTTTTGGGGGTTCAAACCCCCCCCGAAATTTTAGGGAAATTAGAAAATCGAATTCATAGGTATGAACTTCAAAATAAAGAACTAGCTGTTTACGGTGAAAAGGTGGATATTTCAAAATGCCGCAAATTTCAGCTTCTGCAACATTTATCAACATCGTAAGACATCAAAGGCTGGGCACTCCATTTATAAAAATTTATAGTCGAACCCCCCCCGAAAAAATTTTCTGCGTTCGCCCCTGATATTAAACAAAGTTAGAATCTAAAGCATCTGTAAAATAACAATTATTCTGATAATGTAAGGCAAAAAGAGTCGACTCTTAAAATGCTTAATTGAAGGGTGGCCTGAGCGCAAAAATCAAAACAAAGTTCAGAGAGCACAAATTTCAGTTGTGCGCTCATACACACTTGAGAATGCGTGTGCACACAAACACTCTCACGGGCGCAGATACTAGTCGATTTGCTGCGGACACCTACATATATGAACTGTCCCATCTACATATGTATATACTGTATGGTTAGTTGTAATAAATAAGTTGCAATAAGATAAGGCGCTTTGGAGCTCCGAGCGGGAGGTCTGGTGGTGGGCTTTCCAAATATATGCTTACAGCGAAGACAAACTCTTCCATTAGAAACCGAAATAAATTATTGCACTTGGGGGATCCCTAACTTCAGGCTGTTGTATATAATTTGCCGGGAGCCTTAGTACACTATATACCAGAAGAATGGAATGATGATCACAACTTTAGTGCCAAAATTAAATGAATATTTTTCGGCAGTGCGCAATTTGGTATTTAAGCGACATTTGTTTGGGAATATGGCCCCTAGAGAAAGAGAGGGTTTAACCGATCTGTTTGGACGAGATCATATTGACATGCCATCAAGTTCACAAATCGTGAATTCTGATATGGTAAATAAAATTGGATCCCGTAAGATGAAACCCAACGTCATAGACCTGGAGTCCAGTAGATGCGGGCGGAGTGATCACACGGCAAAGAGTTTACTTTGTCCGGCAAGGAACGAGAAATGTAATAAATGTTGTAGAATTGAACATTTTGCAAAGTTATGCCGAACTAGGCAGAAAGGACCAGGTGAATATATTCGTGATACTGATGTAAGCGGCGCCGAGGTAATGAGGCACAAATTCGATCAGTAATAGATGACCAGTCGTGTCAATGTCGTGTGCCAGGCGGAAACCATACAATGCCAGGTGTGCGTACTACCCATTCCAATGGTCATAGACTCTGGATCAAGCTATAACCTGATAAGCCACCGCGACTGGAACTATCTCCGAGAGAAGCGGGAAACCATTATGAACCTGAGAAGCGAATCGACCAATCACTTCAGGGCGTATGCCTCTGATCAGTTACCCCAAATCGTCTGTGTTCGAAGCCCCGATTGCGATCCGTAAAAAATCTGAGCCTATTGCTACATTTTATGTAATTCAAAATGGAAAACAATCCATGCTCGGGCGTGAATCAGCATTTATGCTTAACGTTTTAAGACTTGACTTAACCGTGAACGTAGTACATAAGCTTAAGCCATTCCCTAAGTGGAACAATGTGCTCGTAAAGTTGTCCATAGATACAGCCGTTAGACCTGTTAAACAACTGATGCGGCGTGTTCTTCGGCAGTGGAGGATAAGGTAACTGAGGAGATTAAATTGGCGTTAAGCCAGGACAAATTTAGTATTGTCATTATTATGTTGGCATTATTATTGTGGTTGAGCCACAGGGAATCCTGTATCAGTATGGTAAGCCTGTTCAATTTTTATACCCGGTACTCGAAGAGTAAGGGGTATATTAGATTTGTGGGGATAACGGTTGTGTGTAACGCCCAGAAGGAAGCGTTTCCGACCCCATAAAGTATATATATTCTTGATCAGCATCATCAGCCGAGTCGATATAGCCATGTCTGTCTGTCCGTCCGTCTTCATTTGCGCCTATATCTCATAGACTATTTAAGCTAGAGTAAACAAGTTTTGTATTCAGTCTCCTGTGTTATCACACTACTCAAAGTGTATTTGACTCATTCCCTCTCTCTCTGTCGCAAACACTTGTACGTCTCAAATATGTAGTTATACATGTAGAAATGTAAAAGCAGATGTAAAAAGCATATGCAAACAAAATTGGAAACATGTATAATATTCCAAAAATGATTTGACTTTATTTTTTGAATAGGAAGGAGAATCAATAATAAGGTAGTTTTAAGAGGCATTGGCGAAAATTCAATGTCATGTACGGTGCAAATCCTATCAACTGTCAAAATTTGTGAATACCCTTTAGAAACCCTTTTTCAGGTGGTAATGGATGAATGTTTGAAGCATGACGTGTTAATTGGTCGTGCAATTTTGAAAGCTAGTCGACATAAGATTGAGTTATCGCCTAGGGTACATCGCTGATCTCGCTGCTGTTCTGCTAGTAGCCAATTATTCATTATTTCTGCTAGTTCCACGCGCAATTCCTTATTCTTTACTACACTTGAATGTCTATCATCCGGTAAGGGGTTGCGTGAAAGAAAGTCTACATGTGACATATGATTCCCTTGTCTTTACTCTACGCAAAAATCAAAGAAATGATCGAACCAGGTGCCTGCCTGTAATACCCAGGGCGTACAGGTGGTCAGTTATCAATCACGTACACAAAGCTATAATGCATCTGGGCTGGGAAAAGACTTTAGATAAGGTGTATACTCAGTATTGGTTTGAGAATATGTCAAAGTATGTGCGAAAGTTTGTGGAAAATTGCATCACATGCAAATTGACAAAACCTGCGACAGGCAGATCACAAATAGAATTGCATTCCATACCGAAAATCGACATACCATGGCATACGATACATATTGATATTAGCGGAAAGCTGAGTGGCAAGAGAGACCGCAAGGAATACGTGATAGTGCAGACCAATGCTTTCACTAAATTTGTGTATCTTCATCACATGTTAATACTGTTAATATGTTAATACTGATAGTTGTATAGAGGCAGTAAAATCTGCCATATCTTTATTCGGTGTTCCCAATCGTATAATTATTGATCAGGTTTTACAAGTAGTTTTGCTCGACGCAAAAGATTGATTTTCATTTGATAGCAACTGGCGCTAATCGCGCGAACGGTCAGGCAGAGCGCGTAATGAGTACCATTAAAGCAATATTGACGGCTGTGGAGACAAGTCAGTTAGCTTTAAATTGTACAACGAATCGAGTCACCAAGGCCAGTCCATTGGAGATGTTATTTGGAAAGGAGGCAAGACCTTTGGGTATGATGCCCTTGGTGGAAGAAGAAAAAGTAGTTGTAGAAGGTGTTAGAACTCGAGCACAACGTAACACGATAAGTTATTCTGAGTACGATAAACAGAGTTTTGATAGAGATAAGGCCAATTGTTAGATTTGGCGTAGGCGACCATGTCTTGCTCAAGTGTGAAGAATGTCAACAAACGAAGTTGGATCCTAAGTTCAAAGGACCATTTTTGATAATTGAAGTGCTTGAAGGTGACCGTTATGTGTTAAAATCTTTATCTTGTAAGAGAAGTATAAGTATGCTCATGAACAGTTGCGGGCAATGCCAAGTGGGCTAGTTGCAGCTGAGGTGGATAACCTGCTCGAGGGCACGGATGATGAAGATGTATCATGCACTGTGGCACCGGTGGGTGAATTAAATCATACACGAAGGGATCACGATGGTCAACCGATGTCACAAGTGTAGGCTAGTGAGAGTCGAACATGGCGTGCGGTGGGGGTCAAGACGGTCTAAAGAGAGACCATGACGCAAAGAGTGCGTGAGAGCATTGAATTGAGACAACAAGATAGATACTAGCTATCGATATTTGGTTTAGTGTGACCCAAGGTTGCTGAGAGCATTATCTGAGAGCGAGAGAGTCTCAGATGAGCATGGCCTAAGGGTTGTGGTGGAAAGAACGAAGCACAAAAGAGAAGAACGAGCAAGCGCGGGGTAAAGAGGACTGAAAATTAGGTCCAGTCAGTCTGTGCGTAGAAACCAAAAAGATAACGGCACTTAGGACTTGCTGTGCTTTGGCGACGGATAGACAAAAATGAATAAGGAAAACGAAGGGCACGATGTGCCGTTGAATGCAAATAAAGGCGATTCGTTGGAAAAATTACCATTTACCCACTTTCGAGTCTTTCCTTACAAAACTTAAAGGAACAAAGTATTTCTGCCGGCTGGACTTAAAAAGCACATATCAACAATTGGAGCTCGATCCTTTCTAACTCATGGAGGATTATTTCGATACGAGCGATTACTATGCGGAGTCAATTCAGCACCAGAAATATTTCAACGAATTTTGAAAGAACGATTGGCGAGTTGTCTTAATGTATTGAACAATATATTGATGGCGTAATTGTTTTTCGAAGCACAGTTAAAGAGCACGACAAAATAGTTGATATGGTAAAAACAATCTTCAAGGAAAATAATATTAGGCTCAACAACGAAAAATGCGTATGGAGGACTCAACGTTTGAAGTTTTAGGGCCATATTTTGGCAGACTAGGTATAAATGCTGATATCGAGAAAGTTGAAGTAATTAGATCATTCAGAGCGCCTAAGACAAAGGAGAAAGTTGGAAGTCTTCTGGGCCTCGTTACTTACATACGTAGGAAGGTTTATTCCAGATTTAGCTGATACAACAGAGTCGGAAGAAAGCTACTTAAGGAGAATGAAACATTTATATAGTCTGAGGTACACCCAGCGACAAAAAAAAAGCCGCACTGCGAAATTTCATGAATTTTTTACTTCTCTAGCATGGGATATCCCGAAATGTTATTCGATTCGTCTTATTTTTTATACCCGGTACTCGAAGAGTATAGGGGTATATTAGATTTGTGGGGATAACGGTTGTGTGTAACGCCCAGAAGGAAGCGTTTCCGACCCCATAAAGTATATATGTTCTTGATCAGCATCAATAGCCGAGTCGATATAGCCATGTCTCTCTGTCCGTCCGTCTGTCCGTCCGTCTTCATTTGCGCCTATAGCTCATAGATTATTAAAGCTAGAGTAGCCAAGTTTTGTAATCGGTCTCCTTATCACACTACTCAAGGTGTATTTCAAAATTTCGCCCCGCCCCTTTCCGCCCCCACAAAGGACGAAAGTCTGTTGCACACACAATTTTGAAGATACAAGAAAACTAAGTACGCAGAATCATAGAGAAAGACCCTTTTTATCAGAGTGTTGAATCTGGATCAGATCGGATCATTATTATAGCTACAATGAAGAAAACCATTTCGAAAGTCATCATTCCCTCGCTCTCTCTCACACGCGACCCCATCCGCTTTGCCCATTCGTATTTTGTGACGCCTAGTTCTCAGAGACTATAAGAGCTAGAGCAACCAAACTTTCTATCCAAGCTCCTGTGATACCAAACCAGCACGAGTTTGTTTTAAAATTTTGCCCCGCCCCTTTCCGCCCCCACAAAAGACGAAAATCTGTGGAATCCAAAAATTTTAAGATAAATGAAAACCAAAAACGTAGAATAATGGGAAATTACCATATCTACCAGATTACCGAATATGGATCAGGTCGGATCAATATTATGGCCAGAAGAAACAAATTAAATTTCAGTGGCTACGCAACGCCTGCCAAGCGCTGACTCATAAATATGCTTAGTTGCCGAGTTTAGTACACAGGATTTCAACTGGGCGCTCTAGCCCCTCAAATTTGACCCTTCTCTCTTTTTCTCACCAAAGCCAGTCGATCCCAAGCCGGCGTTCGATGTCAGCTTTTCGGATCAACTGGAATTTTCGACAGAAAGACATTTCGCTTAATGGGCTCGCTCTGGGTCTCTCTACGTGGCTGGCCGAGCGCTGCTCTCGGTAGTAGCATCTGGCGAATTTTTGGCTACGCTAATAATAATAAAATTAGCTTATTAAAATAATAACAACCATGATTATTATTGATTTCAGTGTCTTCGGCGGAGCGTTTCAGTATATAATAGTATGTAGGCTTAGGTTTATTAAGGCTACGTTTATATAAGAATGTGAGGCGCCAGTATGGGTCCTTACGAGATGTGTTAAATATAAAACATTGAATTCATCACTCAGACACATGCAATCACAACGAAGATACCTTTTTTATTTGCTGTTACTTACTGAAAAATAAGATCGAAAAGAAAGCGCATTGCGGGAGGGAACCGCCTTGTATAATTGTATTATTTTTGTCTTAATTTTTGCAATACTGGTAAGTTGATAAATGCAGCTATGAATCGGATCTAAATACTTTGTAGTTGCAGCTTACAGTCTGAAACGAGAGGGAACGTTGTGAGCCGCGGCAAAGGCCGCGGCTCTACCTTATACCCGGTACTCAGTCAGTATATACATACATACATATGTACATATATGAGCCTACGATTTATGAAATTTATTATATGTTCTCAAAAGGGACGAAAATAATATTTTAATTAAAAAATGAATTTTTTGTAATTTTTATACATGTTTCCATTTTTGTTTACATATGCTTTGTATATCTGCGCCTACATTTCTACATGACATGTATAACTACATATTTGAGACGTACAAGTGTTTACGACAGAGAGAGAGAGGGCATGAGTCAGCGCTTGGCAGGCGTTGCGTAGCCACTGAAACTTAATTTGTTTCTTCTGGCCATAATATTGATCCGATCTGATCCAGATTCGGTAATCTGGTAGATATGGTAATTTTTGATGATTCTGCATTTTTGGTTTTCATTTATCTTAAAAATTGTGGATTCCACAGATTTTCGTTTTTTGTGGGGGCGGAAGGGGGCGTGGCAAAATTTTAAAACAAACTTGTGCTGGTTCGGTATCACAGGAGCTTGGATAGAAAGTTTGGTTGCTCTAGCTCTTATAGTCTCTGAGAACTAGGCGCTCATTTATACGAATAAGCAAAGCAGATGGGGTCGCGTGTGAGAGAGAGCGAGAGGGAATGATGACCTTCGAAATGGTTTTCTTCATTGTAGCTATAATAATGATCCGATCTGATCCAGATTCAACACCCTGATAGAAATGGGCATTCTCTATGATTCTGCGTTTTTAGTTTTCTCGTATCTTCAACAGTGTGTACGCCACAGACTTTCGTCCTTTGTGTGGGCGGCAGGGGGCGGGGCGAAATTTTGAATTACATTTGGAGTAGTGTGATCACACAGCAGACTGGATACAAAACTTGGTTGCTCTAGCTTTAATAGTCTCTGAGATATAGGCGCAAATGAAGACGGACAGACGGACAGACGGACGGACGGACGGACAGACAGACATGGCTATATCGACTCGGCTATTGATGCTGATCAAGAATATATATACTTTATGGGGTCGGAAACGCTTCCTTCTGTGCGTTACACACAACCGTTATCCCCACAAATCTAATATACCCCTATACTCTTCGAGTACCGGGTATAAAATATTAAGCTTACAAATTTAAAATTAATACTCGAAATACAAAGGTTACAAATGTTTGGTTTTTTATATCAACATTTTGTTGTTATATGAACATTAGAAGCCCTCGATGTTTATTTAAAAGCGAAAGCTTAAACGGTTTTATAAGAGATGCGATTAATGTTTGTAAATCGAAAAATGAAAACAGCGATCTCTTCTGATTTTTTTCTGCTGCTCGTTCTCTTTTCTTCTTACATCTGCATCTTCCTTGCTTTTGATGGTGGAAATTTCGGGATAGTTTTTTCAAAGCAATACAATTTGGTGGCTTTTTTTCATCATATGTATTTATTTACTTCGAAAATCGACATAAGAAATAATTGGCGCGTGCGTTCGGTTTTAATGCTTTTTGACGAATATTTCATTTTTCTTCGTCCAATAAGATCTTATGCCTAACTTATCTACTGTAGCGAAGCGGGGCAAGAGCGAGAGAGAGCTTTGTTGCGCTCTTACTTCGCCCTTATCTATTTTACACTGCACTTCAAATTTGCAACTCGACGCAACAATGGTTATATAGAAATCTAAGGGTTGTAAGGGTGCGAGTAGTCTGATCTGACGAGCTGGTGAGATGGCTCAAAGGGGGCCTAGGTGAGGCCACCGGACGGGTCGCAGGACAGTGGCAAGACTGACAATGCGCTTGTGCTGCCGCCTCGTATAAGTAACTAGGTGGCAAATTGCCATCGACTAGCGCCTAAGCCAAAGCTTACAGTACGCCGAGAGAAGGACTACTGGCAACATACTCCGTCGCTAAAACGCGAGAAAGATGTCCAGTCCGACTGGCTCCAAAGCGCTCCAGAGTGTTGCCAAACGTTTCATTCGTGCAAATCGCCAAGGAAGGGACGATGATCGACGTCCTAGACAAAGGCAACGCGGATTCAAAAATTTCCAGAAACCAGTGGAAGTGGGTGAAAACGGCACTGGCCAGCCGCTGCTTTGAGCTGCTGGAGAAAAAGCCCGGACCCCCCGCCAGTGTGCAAAGATAAGGGGTGGTCTCAGGGCTGCATAAAAGTAATAGCCTGCGAAGAAGAGCGCTCCGTCCAGCTTTATAAAGCAGCGGTAGCGCAAGTCGAGGAAGTCTTTCCAGGGGCGAAGCTCGACGCTGTAGATTGAAAACGAGGTGCCCAGTAGACCAAGGGCGAGAGTCTGATTGCCCGCCTCCATAAAGGAGTCGGAGCGCATCCTTAAATTGCTGCAGTGATGTAACCCAGGGCCACCAGACGAGAGTTGAACTTCGGCTTCAGTGCAGTCACCATAAAGGTGTATAAATCAGATGCAGCGGCCGCAGTACGTCCTGTCGATAACCCAGTCGGGCAGGACGTTGCCTCGGAGATCGAAGCACACGATAACGACTTGGAGCCAGCCCATGACGGCTACTCCTCTGACACGGCTCTGATGCGCGGGTTTGGGGCGATGTGTCGCGATGACACCATCGAGGACGACTCGGACGCCGAAAACACAGTGGTGGAGAACTCTGTCGATGTCTCTAAGACTCCTACAGATAAATCTCCACCACTGTAAAGCAGCATCCGCTGCTCTAATACTCAGCTGCTTGGCTGTGAGTGAAGCGGACGTAGTCCTAATCCAAGAGCCTTAGGTAGTAGGAGACATGGTCTGTGGATTAGCGAGGAAGGATTACAAGCTTAATGTATCTTAAGGTATTATCCGAACCTGCATTCTTGCAAGAAAGCATTTAAATATTTTTCTGTTCCATAACTTTAGCAATGGCGACAACACGGACTCAAATGTAAGGGGTGAGTCACCTTTCATCCTAAAATCGAATCTTATAGTCTGTAATAGGGGAAATGACCCTACGTTTATAATAAAAAATCGACAAGAGGTAATCGACCTCACATTAGTGTCTCACAAATGGAAGAGGGGAAGATCCCACGGGGTACCAAAACGGGCCGAAGCCGGCCCTGTGTGCTGGACTTCTAGTGAGCCTGGCAGCCGCTATCACCTAACCTACCAAACCTAAGGGTGCGAGAAATCAAGATATATGTTGCCTCAGCCATCCGCATGTGTACGGAACCAGGCCACTCTTTACGGAGGCGACTGTAAAGCGCTTAACGTAAGCCTTACTTGCATGGATACGCATGTTGACCGTTCTTGCCAAAGCTTTCCAAGATCAAAGCTTGGTAGTTTTGGTATCTCTCCACGGGCCAAGATCAAAGCTTTCTCCAAATTAAAAGCTCATGGGACTTGCTCTTTGAGCTTACATTTTATTCTTCTGCAGGCTACGGCCAAGTGAAGTATAACTACAAGAACCGTATGGAAACACATTTCGGCACACCACCTGTGGACAATTTTTAACAGTTACATAACCTCGGAGAGGTTGGAACTCCGGATGGAACTTAAACACTTTCAGCTCACAAGTGACTGATCTTCCACACCTGTATGACTGTGTGTATCCGGCGCCAGATTAATTTCTCTCGGAATTGCATATTTTCGTCTACCCAGCAGTGCGTGTTGTTGGAGGTGCTGGTGGTGATTGATCCAACAGTGAGTGTGCGAAGTCTGTGTCTGGAACAGGTGTGTGCAGCAGAGCACATAGCCGGTATAAATTGGCCAATCGAGCCAGAAGTACGTACAACCATACCCGCACGTACTGGCCATACCGACATTACCTGCCATTTCTTAGCTGTTGCCCTTCACAGCCTTTCAATGTGATAGCCGTGAGTAGTTATAGGACATGGTAGTTCGAGGGTGTGCTCTTTAAGTTGCCTTTGTCTTCGATCACAGCTCTAGGTCGCCAAGATTTGACAAGACCCGAGTTAGAGGAAGGGAAGACACAAGGTTGGAAGATGGCCAACATCAATGGCCACAGGTGGCATTGGTCTACATACCCATCCCGTGGCGGGATCTTATAACCTGGACCTACAACAAAGGCTACCGCAGTCTAGGTAGCTAACCTTATATCGACATGAGTTTGAATTTTAAATGAATTAAATATGCATTAGCCCCATATTAATATTCTTATTAATTTCTCGTATAGTTTTGCGTTTGTTCTGTTGCATTACCCAATTTAAATCTAAAGCCTACAGTCATTTGAGTCAACAGGCCTGATGACACCGATGGACTATTAATAAAATGAGGTCGTAAGTACGGCATATTCGGCAACATTGATGTGTAGGTTAGGTAAAGGTGGCTGCCATGCTCCATAGTAGCCCGTCACACTTGGGCCGGTTTCGGCCCGTTGTGGTACCGCATGAGATATTCTCCACTTCTATCTCGTGAGACTCGAAAAAGTCAGCAGTTATCCCAACCTGATGTTCTTATGAAGTTTGCGATCTTGCTAGAACATATTTTGGACATTTCTTAAATGTCTGAGACATAGGTAATGCCCAGGTATTGTAGGCTTCTTCTGCTGACTGCTGGACAGTAGTAGAACACCGTTTCCTCCTCCTCGTCTCTACAGCTTTGGCAAAAATCGTTGTGTGGGGAGCCCAGCCTGTTTGCGTGGGAGGGCTCACGTGTCCCGTAAGGGAACGGATGATTACGCTGCACCTTTTCTACTGAGCTTACATACATAGCTCTAATGTGCGTTTTCTGTCTATGTTCGGCCATGTTTGCCATAGTAGTGCTGACTGCCACGCTTTTTCTACTCGTCGCTTATATAGCTCTTTTATGATAAGCCTACAGGTGGCCATTGGCATACAAATATCCTCCTTGTCTTGGAGAACGGGTAGTGTGGTGCCAGATCGGGCCAGATCGTCTGCCATGCAGTTTCCTTCGATGTCCCGGCGACCCGGGACCCAAATAATACTAGTCGCAAAGTGTTGAGCCATCTCGTGAAGAGATTTTCGGCAATTTGCCACTGTGGCCGAGTTCGAGGAGATCGCATGAAGTGATTTGATCGCAGCTTGGCTGTTGCTGTAAATGTTTACAGTTGTTGTTGTCAGTAAACCTTTAGTTGCTTTTTGAAGGTGCTTGACTTCCGCTTGGAAAACACTGCAGTGATCTTGGAGCCTGAATGAGTGCCTGATTTCGAGCTGTGCGGAGTAGATTCCTCCTCCGACCTTGTTGTTCAGCTTCGATCCATCTGCGAAGATGCTTATGGCCCTATCTGGACCTGGTGGTCTCTGGAGCCGTTTGTCTCTGCTAGGGATAATTATATTGAAGGGGGAGTCTGTGTGTTCCCTTGGGACGCAGTAATCTGTTTTCGTTGGGACGGTACTGCTGGTAAGTATCGATGAGTGACCCATGAGCTATGATGTCCATTGGTCGGAGTCTCTCAGACGTGTCGCTGCAATTTCTGCCCACTCCTTTCTCGCAAGCTCGAGGCTCTGGAGACTTAGGATGGCGTTTAGTGCATCGTTTGGAGTGGTGCGTAGTGCTCCACTAATGCATAATGTTGCGGATCGCTGAACCTTGCCAAGTTGTTTGGTTATCAATCCTTTTGATAGGGCCGGCCACCACACTGTAACTCCGTAGAGTAAAATTGGTCTTACTATTGCTTGATATATCCATTGGACTACGCTTGCGTTCGTGCTCCACATCAAGCCAATAGCTTTTTTGCAAGAGTATAGGGCTATCGTAGCCATCTTCACTCTATCTTTTATATTCAGGTTCCAATTAAGCCTTAGGTAACTAGCACTATCGCTGAAGGAGAGCTTACATTTATTTCGTATTGGAGGGCTGATGGACGGAACATTGTACTTGTTGGTGAATAACACGAGTTCCGTTTTTAAAAGATTTACTCCCAATCCTCGCGATTTTGTCCATTCTGACAGTCTCACGAGCTTTGTGCTCATAAGGTCACAGAGTGTTTGAGGGTTTTTCCCCGAGAAACTAATTGCAACGTCATCCGCGTATGCCACTACTTTACAGGTTATTCCTTGAGGTGTAGGGATTTCTCTATAATTGAGACTACTTCGTGGAGTGCCGTTTCCGTGGATCTTCCTTTCCGGTAGGCATGTTGTGCTCCTGACAACATTTGAGGACTAATAATTGTCCTAAGATGTAGTCCGACAAGTCTCTCGAAACTTTTGAGAAGAAAGGACGATAGGCTGATTGGTCTAAAGTCCTTTGAAGTCGAGTGCGAGGCCTTCCCCGCTTTGGGGATAAAGACTTTTTTCGCCTTGAGCCATTCTTGTGGAATGGTCCCCACAACTAGTATCTTCCTGAAGATGCATTGTAGCCAGTTGATAGCTGAGTCTCCGGCCTTTTGTAGTTGGGCCGGAATGACCAGGTCCGGGCCTGGCGATTTGAACGGATTAAAGCTGATTACCGCCTAGCTTATGTTCCGTTTGGTAAAAATATGGTCCATCGTGGCTGTTTGGCCTCCCCTGTGGGTTCGTGCCGGCTGGATGGTTGTACACCCAGGGAAGTGGGTTTCAAGCAGTACGTGGAGCGACTCCTCAATGGAGTTGGTCCACGTTCCGTTGTTCCTTTTAAGATACCCTACCGAGGGGGTGATTTTTGAGAGGATCTTGAGCAGCCTTGCGGCTTCTGACGTCTCCTCTATCTCCGAGCAGAATTTTTGCCAAGAGGCCATTTTTGCTTTTCGTGTTTCTTTTTTGAATTGGCCAAGACTGATTTTGTAGTCTGCCCAATGTTTCTCCTCGTTAGCGCTTTGGGCTCTATTGAAGAGAGTCCTACACCGCTTACGTAGGATGTCGATTTGTTTCGACCACCAGGGTTTTCTTTTTACCCCTTGTCTTGTGTGGCAGGCAAGCCGCCGTGAAGGCCTTGTTGCATGCCTCCGCGAACCTGTTCACTATGCGATCTAAGTCGTCTTGAGTGTCTGGGCTCGTTGGTGCCTTTGTTGGGGTAGTAATTCCTCCAATACTGAACTATATTTTACCGAGTTGGTTTTCCTGGGGTTAATATAGTCGATGGGTTTTGGACTGTCGAGGGATCAAGTTGCCTCGATGTACCTATGGTCAGAGAAGGAATTGTTCTCTAAGACTCTCCAACTTTTCAATTTGTCTGACAAATTGTGTGTTACCCCGGTTGCATATAATTAAGTTCGAGTTTAGGATAAAGCTAAAAAGTGACTCACCCCTTACATTTGTGTCTGTGCTCCCCCATTGAGTGTGGTGAGCATTGGCATCGCAGCCTATTAGTAGGCTTGTGTTGGACCTCTCGCTGTCGCTGGCCAGCTTGCAGACGAGGTCGTTGGGAGGATCGCTTTCCTCATGGGCCATGTAGGACGACATCAGCCTCAGATGTGTCCGCTTTAGCTCTAGGCTTACTGCTGTGTTGTCGCCATTGCTAAAGTTATGGAGCAGAAAGATACTTAGGTGCTTTCTTGCAAGAATGCAGTTACGAGTCTTACCTTCAGTTTGGGGTACAATGAGCTTGTACTCTCTTGTCGCTAACCCACAGACCTTTTCTCCGACTATCCAAGGCTCCTGGATTAGGACGACGTCAGCTCCGCTTGCGTCCAAGCGGAGTATGAGGGCAGCAGATGCTTCTTTACAGTGGTAGAGATTTATTTGAACGAGTCTCAGAGACATCTTCAAGAATCTCCACCTTTTTTGTGTCGGCGTCTGAGTCGTCTGATACGTCCTCACAACACATCGCCTCGAATTCACGCATGAGCTCCGCGTCTGAAGAGTAGCCTTCTTTGATAGGCTCCAGCTCGCTGTCGGGAGCCTCGATGTTCGAGGCAACATCCTGCACGACTGGGTTGTCGACAGGACGAGCCTCGGCCGAGGCAGCGTCCGACTCGTACACCTTTATGGTGACCGAGCTGAAGCAAAAATTCAGCTCTCCTTTTGCTTCCTCCATGGGGGCCAGCGACTCTTTGTTTAGGATGATGACCGCCTGGTTCTTCGGTCCCTTTGTCTCCTCGACCTTGGCTACCTTCCAGTCTTGGGTTGGTAGGGTTGGGTTGCACCTCTGCAACATCTTAAGGATGCGGCACCCATATTCTGGCCCTCGGTCTACTGGGCATCTCGCTCCAGTCTACCGCGACGAGCTTCGCCGCAGCGTAGACATCTCCGACTGCGCCACCGCTGCTTTGCACAGCTTTACATAGCTCTCGTTTTCCCAGGCTACCAATTTTATGTTACCCCGGAACCACCCCATGTCTTTGCAGACTGGAGGTGGCTTTGGGTCTTCGTCGGCTAATGTCGCTTCCACCCACTTCCATTGTATCCTGGGTATTCTTCTCTCTGCGCTGCCTCTGTCGAGAACGCCAATAAGCGTCCTCTCCTTGGCAATCTGCTCGAAAGAGAATTTTGGAAGAACCTTGAACCTTTTCGCGGCCGGTCCGGGTGTCTCCTGCGAACGTTGCTTCTTCGTTTGGGAGTATATTGTAAAATTTGGAAGCACGGCCGCGGCCCACTTCACCTTCTTCAGCCAATCAGCTGATGGGCTGGCTTCCGTGCTTGCGTTTTGCCAACGGAGTATGTGCTCTGCTTTTCTTCTTTCGGCATAAATGTGTTTTGAGCGCGGGTCGATGGCAAATCATCTTCCTCTACTTTACCAGAAGGTCGGGCAGCCGCTTGTTGCTTAGCTGCCTCTCCAAGGGGTCCGTGTTAGGAGTTGGTCTGCCGCCCACCCACGACTCGGGATGGGACCCACTCGGGTTCACACCAGCGCTTTCCACCATGCAGGCCTTAGGTCCCTTTTGACGTTTGGGGAGTGCCAGACTCAAATTTGTTTTTTTTATTTTTTTGTTTTGTTTTGTTTTATTTTCCATATTATATCCCACGAGATGCAGAGAAGGGGAACGGTCAGCCCGGGCAGAGTTCTACGTTGCCCGGGTAAGGCATCATTAGAACAGGGGGCTGCAAAGTTCATGAGCTCTCCGTTCGAGACGGGCCCCCAGTCAGGCTGACTCTCGGTACGGGACGAATGACACCTTAGCCCAGCCCAGAGCGTGGAGGTTGGGATGTGGATAGGTAGTATGTGGGGAGTGGGAGTGTGGGAGCTACTTATACGAGGCGGCACCACAAGCGCATCGTTAGTGTTGCTGCTTCGCGAACACACGCTGGCTGTCCGGGACTGCTTATTTTCGGTTCTCTCCATAGAGACCGAAATTCGCAGCAGACCTACCTTTTTAGGGGTAGGACTTTCGCTATCCGCAACCTGCGACCCGTCCGATGGCCTCAGCTAGGCCCATTCTGAGCCACCCCATGCGCTCATCAGACCAGAAAATATAACGCAAATTGTATCTTAATATTTAGCGGCTAAAATTTTTGGTGCGACTTTCCCGAGTTTTTAAAGTAAGAATTTCGAGAAAAAATACCGAAAAAAGTTATGAAATTTGAATTTTAAATAAATATCTTCCAGACGTTAAGCTGCAGCTGCAAAGTGTCTGGATCGGATTCATAGCTGTATTTGTCAGCTCTTCAGAACTGATTCAGATTCTATGTCAACTGCGTATTCGTTGTCAAAATCACATTCGTTCAAGTCAGACTTGTCCATTTCAGAGTCTACTTCAGCATCGCTCTGAAAGTGTATACATTTTCATCATCTTGGACTGCTTTCTCTGAGTAAGCTTTAAATTCCCAGTCGATCGCAAATTCGCTGAATATAACTATCAAAATGGTATGGAATCTTTGAAGAAGCTCGTCATCTAGGTTTAAAATTGACGACAGTATTTAAGTATCTGCAAATGTTCTTTCCCTCCCATTTTGTTTTGGCTTGTCAACTTGAAGTCCCAGTTCCGACCAAAACCTTTTTTGAATATCCCGTTTAAAAATGAGCATTACATTTTTGTCATGATACCCTCTTACTTGCCATTTTTATAGCTTAATCCTCTATGAAAGATTAAGTACAAATTCGAAGAAACAAATCCATGCATACAGGGGATTCAAGGCTTTGCTCCACATATCAGTCAAGTTTGTGTCGATTTATTGCCCGTTAGTATTTTTAAAAACTTATGATCAATCTATGGCATACTTAAGTATGTATGGAGCTAATACTTTATAGTGAAATTCTGGTAGGATAATGAAAACAAGCTATGAATTTGTCTATCGATTTGTCTTTTTCTTTAAGAATATGTTCAGAGGTTTCCTTTATAAACTCCATTTTAATTGGTCTCCAAAATCTGATAGATTGCGGTGTGCGGTTGATCCGATTTAGTACTTTGGAATTTCTGTTTTAAAATACTTTGCCATGTTGAGCCGTCGAACCCATATGTGTCTATTAGCTTTAATTCTTTAGTTTTTGCAAACCTATCTAAAGCTTCATCTTGTAGTGTCATTATTCGCATTACAGTAGGATCCAAAATATCTTGTAAAAGAACTACGGCAACAGTTTTAAAAAACTGAAAATTGTCAGGTCTGCACTTTTCTTTTGCCTCAATCACATGCTTGTAGCTAGGAAATAAGTCACATTTAGGACTTTTATTCTGCGGCCTGGTGTTCACATAAGTATTCTTGGTTAAACCATTTTCCAGACGAAATGCCAAAGCTTCATCAGGTGTCAACGAAATTGGATCCTGGGCATGCAACTTTTTTTTTAACATACTTCCATTGCCTTTTGCTGTTTCTTTTAGAATGAAACGATATATCGCTATATTTGGCTATCTTTGCTGATACTGAAGCAGCATAGACAAGCATGACTTTGTTGTGGTTTTCCTTCTCAGCTCGGCCGAACAATTTATTTTTACACGTTCATTTCCAGCAGAATAAGAAGTTCATGGATGTCCTGCATTTTTGGGTTTCAGCTCTTTACTGACTCCAATTACCATCTTTGAAGATAACCAATTTTTGTGTTTTGGATCAGTCTTAAGTCCTTCTACCATATAGTTATATTTTGCATAGCATCTTTTAGCGTAGGCTGTAAAATTATAACATTTTTTTTCTATTTCCTTCTCCTTAATTTCCAAAAAAAGGTCGAGTGGGCATCAAAGGTGCTGCCCAACTTTGGCAAAGAGGCGCCGAAAAGGGTTGCCCCGCCGAAGACGACAGCCCCGCAACCAAAAAGGCAGCGCTCACAGGAGACTCCTGGACCGGCTCCAAAGCGCTCCAGAGTGCTGCCGAATGTGTCATTTGCGCAGATCGCCAAGGAAAGGACGCTGATCGGCGTCCTGGACAAAGGTAGCGCGGATTCGAAGATTCCCAGGAACCAGTGGAAGTGGGTGGAAGCGGCACTGGCCGACCGCTGCTTCGAGCTGCTGGATAAGCAACCCGGCCCAGAAACCCAGGCGGTGCTCGTCCTCAACAAGGAGTCATTAGCCCCAATTGATGCTCAACGAGGAAGAACGTTATGAGCCGCGGCAAAGGCCGCGGCCCTACATTATACCCGGTACTCAGTCAGCATATATGTACATACATTTATGAGCTTACGATTTATGAAACTTATTATATATTCGCAAGAGGGACGAATTAAATTTTTAAACAATTTTGGAATTTTTATACATGTTTCCATTTTTGTTTGCATATGATTTTTACATCTGCTTCTACATTTCATAATGTACATGTATAACTACATATTCGAGACGTACAAGTGTGTACGAGAGAGAGAGGGAATGAGTAAGCGCTTGGCAGGCGTTGCGTAGCCACTGAACTTTAATTTGTGCCTTCTGTTCATAAAAATGATTTGACCTGTTCCCGATTCGGCAATCTGTTAGACATGGTCATTCTTCATGAATCTGCGTTTTTGGTTTTCTTTTATATTAAAAATTGTGGATTCCACAGATTTTTGTCCTTTGTGGGGGCGAAAGGGGGCGTATGTTGAAATAAACTTGTACTGAAGTGATATCACAGGAGCTTGGATGGAAAGTTTGGTTGATCTAGCTCTTATAGTCTCTGAGATCTAGGCGCTCATTTAAACGAATAGGCAAAGCAGACAGGGTCGCGTGTGAGAGAGAGCGAGAGGAAACGATGACTTTTGAAATGGTTTTCTTCATTGTAGCTATAATAATAATCCGATCTAATCCAGATTCAACACTCTGATAGATGTGGTCATTCTCTATGATTCTTTTTAGTTTTCTCGTATCTTAAAAATTGTGTACCTAACAGACTTTCGTCCTTTGTGCGGGCTGAAAGGGGCGGGGCGAAATTTTGAAATACATTTGGAGTAGTGTGATCACACAAGAGACTGGATACAAAATTTTGTTGCTTTAGCTTTAATAGTCTCTGAGATATAGGCGCAAATGAAGACGGACAGACGGACGGACGGATTGACAGACATGGCTATATCGACTCGGCTATTGATGCTGATCAAGAATATATACACTTTATGGGGTCGGAAACGCTTCCTTCTGGGCGTTACACATAACCGTTATCCCCACAAATCTAATATACGCCTATACTCTTCGAGTACCGGGTATAATAAAATAATATAAGCTGCAGCGATGTCCTGCTGTTGAGCTGGTCGGGCCAGGCCTTAGGGCCGACTCTGTTTTGTTTTTTGTTTTTTTTTTTTGTTTTGGTTCTGATTTTTATACATTTTACATCCCACGAAATGCAGAGAAGGGGAACGGTCAGCCCGGGCAGAGATCCACGTTACCCGGGTAAGGCATCATTAGAACAGGGGGCTGCCAAGTCTCTGAGCTCTCCGTTCGAGACTGGACTAGTATTTGAACCGGGCCCCCAGCCAGGCTGACTCTCGGCACGGGTCGAATGACACCTTAGCCCAGCCCGGTGTGAGGTGAGTGTGGAGGTTGGGATGTGGTTAGGTGGTGTATGGGGGAGTCGGAGTGTGTGAGCTACTTATACGAGGCGGCAGCACAAGCGCATCATCAGTGTTGCTGCTTGTCGAACACACGCTGGCTGTCCGGGACTGCTTATTTTCCGGTACTCTCCCTAAGAATGACCGCTTAGTCGCAGCTGACCTACCTTTTAGGGTAGGCCTTTCGCTAACCGCAACCTGTGACCCGTCCGGTGGTCTCAGCTAGGCCTCCTCTGAGCCACCTCACGCGCTCATCAGATCATACATTGATGTGTAAGTGACGCAACAATAAACTATAGCGTTCGTTGGCAACCGATCGTTATGCTCGCGTGGCTTGTAAGCAAACCCTGATTTGCTACAGGCTGATATTTGCTGTGGTTTCATGATAGTAAATTCAAAAATCTCGGTGCCTTACGATCGTGCTGCATGGCATTTTTATGAAATTTCCTCACTTTTTAAGTCGATTAAGCTGACTATGTTATTCAACCTTCATGTTACCGTTATATATCTAAACTATTATTCTTAACTTTCTCCTAATAAATTATCTGATTTAGTCGAAGCATTACCTACTTTTGTTAGTTCTTAAAATATTGAATTATCCCATGAATTATATAAAAATATTAACATGGACTAACTTCTTCTTCTTGAGGGCACCTTAATTACTTCGCGCCGCAGCAATGTTTTGGGTAGGTTCGATTGAGTTCTACAGGTATATCGTGTCTCAATCCGTTCCCGTGTTATCTGGTCATTCCTATTTCTCTGTCTACGATTATATGATTGTAACAGTAAGCAGAGGGTGAAGGCCGAAAGAACTCCGACCGTGTCAGTTACATGTTATACCATGTATATCTGTATAGGACTTCCTTACTTTAACAACAATTTTTAACGGTTGAGATAGTAGTAAACGGTATTCACCGGTAAAATGCGACATTACAAGGTTTAGTCAAACGGATTTGTTTGTAGGGGACGGATCACCAGGTATTCAAAGCCCCAAGCCAGTCAATTGAAATCAGCGACCTATGGATTCCAATTCAGTTTATTTTCAGTAATATGTAGTAATTCAGTTTATTAACAGTAACAAATTGCTGCCATCGATTAATTATCGATTTTATGTCTCCTTTCATTTCGGGCTCGGCTGTAGCCATCAAGGGTCTCCCAATAAAAAAATGTCCGGGGGTGAGGGCTAACAGTCGGATTCGGTCGGATTTTCGGACATAGGCGAGAGTTTTCCCGTTGTCGAAATGGATGCGCTGTGGACACCCGCGTCTTTCGACAAATCGAGCGAAAGCCGCGAGGAACTTTTCGGTTGTGAGGTCGGACGTGGCCTCCAAATGGATTGCTTTGGTGGAACGAACACGCACACATAACCCTTGGTAATGAGACACGCTCTCCCGGTAAAATTCTCCCATCCCATCTAAAAGTCTCCCATCATTTGAGCCTGCAACCTTTTTTTATAAATGTTGCATACCTTGCAGGAGTTCACGACCCCCTTCATCAAATGTTGAAGCCTTGGGATCCAATAATTGGATCGAATAAGACGCACCATTAATCGGTTGCCGCCGTGGAGCGTTATTCGGTGTGTAAATTGAGCGAGAAGGCGAGTACGGAAGGATAATCGGATTCCTTTCGTCATATTGCAGAGATTCGGCAACTGCGACACGGCCGCACGCTCTGATAAGTCCGTGTCGGTCTAGGAACGGGTTTAAGTTCAGGATAGAACTTGACCTTGGTAACGGATGCTTGTCACTGAGGCAGTGATATTCCCCGGGGTATTCTCGACGTTGAGTCTCTAGGATAAGAGATCGCTCCGCTTCGGTAAGGTCTCTGCTGGTAAGATGGCCCTCTCGTGCGGTATCTAGCTTCCGACAGCGTTTTACGAAGCGAAGGACATATGCGCGGACTCGCATAGCCCGGTCAAGCTGAGAGAACCGTTCAAGGAACTCTTCGGTTGGGCTCGGCGCAAAATGGACCCTTCCCGCACGGACCTCCAGAGGCGTAACTGTTCCTCAGATTGTGCTGGCCACTGAGGTCAGGGCTGTCGCAGCCTCGCTGGTCCTTGCCACCAGAGTTGGTTAGCAACCAGATCTTCCAACGGTACGCCTCTACTGGCTAAGTCCGCTGGGTTTTGTTCGGACGGAACGTGAGACCACTCCTCGATCTTTGTAGCTTGCGCTTTCTTTGTCACCCGGTTTGCTACGAAGGTAGCCCAGTGGCACGCGGGCTTCCTCACCCAGGCGAGGACTATGGTAGAATCGGTCCAATAACGACAGGCTGTGCGGGCAGGCATATTCGGCAGGATAGCCGTCACCATTTCGGACAGGAGCACGGCACCGCACAGCTCTAGTCGGGGGAGCGATACGGTCTTCACAGGGGCGACTCACGTCTTAACGGTGAGAAGTTGCACCTCGACGCGATGTCCCACCTCGACGCGCACATAAATTGCGGCCCCATACGGCCTTTTCGGATGCATCGCAGAATCGATGATGCTCGATTTTTACCGATGGTTGCGTATCAATCCATCTTGGAATTCGGATCTGGTTGAGCACGGAGTAGCTGTCCAAGAAACGTTGCCAGCGCAGACACATCTCGTTGGGGAGATCCTCGTCCCATCCTAACTCTTGCAATCATATCTCCTGCATGAAGATTTTGGACCGAACAATAAACGGGGCAAGCCACCCCGCCGGATCGAACAATTTCGCGATTTGGGAAAGTACTGTCCGCTTGGTATAGGGTGGCTCTCACGCTAATTCAGGAGGGACAAAGAAGAATTCCTCTGAGGTCGCCGTCCAGCGAATCCCGAGAGTCTTGGCCGTGCTCTCGGCCTTAATTTTAAGGAAATCGCTATGGAGAAGGTGGTCACTCAAACCAGTTAAAAGGGCCTTGTGATTGGAAGTCCACTTCCTTAGCGGAAAACCTGCAGAACTCAACGCGGCTTGCAGCTCGCGGATAGCCAACTGAGCCTCCCTTGTGGAATCCGCCCCAGCAAGGATGTCGTCGACATACATACAACACCGAATGATCTTACTTGCTCTAGGGGAACGGGACTGGACGTCGTCCGCAAGTTGTTGCAAGACCCGAATGGCCAGGAAGGGAGCACAGTTGACCCCAAAGGTGACGGTCTTGAGCTCGTAATCGCGAATTTCTCCATCCTTGTTTCAGAAAAGGATACGCTGGAAAGGAGTGTGGTTCGGATCCACCCAAATTTGCCGATACATTTTGGTGATGTCGGCATTGAACACGAACCAGAAATACCGCCACCTCAGGATCTGCAGGGTTAAGTCCGATTGTAGGACCGGACCAGCAAGCAGCAGATCATTGAGGCTCACCCCGTTAGTCGAGGGGCTGGATGCATTGAATACCACGCGGACTTTTGTGGTCGTGCTCTCGGGCGTACGGCGTGGTGCGGGAGGTAATAATCGGGGGAACCATGATCCGGAGGAATCTCGGTCATGTGATCGAGCGCTAAGTAGTCCTGGATCACGGCGTCGTACTGCTCCTTTAACCGAAAGTCTCGCGACAAACGGGTTTCGTTTCTCAGAAACTGAGCCAGCACAATCGATCTGGAATACCCCAGACTTGACCCGGAATGGTCCGGGTCGCGGAACGGCAAAGTGACTACGTACTTCCTGGAGGCGGTTCTCGTAGTGGATCGCAGGAAGTTGCTCTCGCAGTAGGAATCGGACTCGCTCACCATTTTAGTAGGTATGTTCTCCACCTCCCAAAACCTTGTTAGGAGTTCCTCTAAGGGGGATTCAAGTGTGGCGTTCACTTGTGTGCAGAACGACGAGATATGGCCTTGTGCCGTGTTGGATACGGGGCCGGTAAGGACCCATCCGAAAATGGTCTCCTGTCCTAGGAGGGATCCACAGATGTTGCTCTGTGTGCCACTTTGGAGAATGGCTGGAAGGAGGTCGGCGCCGATCAGGACGTCTTCCTGCGAGCATTCGTAGAATTTCGGATCAGCCCATGGCAGATCCAGCAAGTCTCGCAACGAATTCTGCGGGATCGGATAGGATGGAAGGTTGCCTGCCAGTTTCGGAAGAAGGCGGAGGCGTCGAGCTGCAAGTTCGGCTTTGTCGGGGAGCGGATAAGGAAGTGCAAGAGCCTCTTGGACTGAGAGGACACGGTCTGATTAAGGCCCGATATTTGTGCGGAGAAGATTCTGCGGAAAGGCAACTACAGAATAGTGGACAGTCGTTCTGTAATGAACGTCGCCTCGGAGCCCGGGTCAATTAGAGCGCGGGCGCGAACATTTGTGCCGAGGTGACAAACGCTTATGATGGCCGTGCCCAGAAGGACGGCCCGGTTGCCGGAGGCGAAGAAGTTTTGCCCGCTGGGGTGCGTTTTGGACGAACTAGGATTTGGTGCGGATGTGGAAGATGGTTCGCTGGGCAATGAAGTGCCCCGGTGCAGCAACGTATGGTGTCGTTCTCCACAAGTGATGCAGTTGTTCGTACTTTGGCATTCACGAATTCTATGTGATCCTGCGAAGCAGTTCAGACAGAGCTGTTTTTGGCGAATATAATTGGACCGAGCATCAACGGTCATATGGAGGAAGTGAGGACACATACGGATTGGATGATTCTCTTTCGAACAGAGATCACACGGGTCAACATGGGCAATTTGGAGGCGCAAATCGTTACCAACAAACTGTCCCAGTTTTCGGTAGAGACCTTCGAATGCACCAGTGCGGCTAGCACCCCGTGGATCGTCCCTTGGAGCTCCTTCAGAGCACGACTCGATTCGGAAACCACTGGGGACAGCGAGAGGAGAATATTTATCTGGTTGGTCACCAGGAGCCGTCGGTTCTCATATCGGTCACGAAGGGCATCCCATGCCGCCTCGAAGCCGTCGTTGGTCAGCGGGGACTTCTCAACGATGGCCTTCGGATCGCCACTGGTCTTAGTGGCGAGGTAGTACAGTTTTTCTACGGGTGAGAGTCTAGGATTACGAATATAAATGGCTGTGAAGAGGTCCCTAAAGGTGGGCCAGCGAATGTAATCTCCTGTGAAAACTTCGATGTCACAGGGTGGCAGTCGACAGCCGCCATTGGAGTCCGGCTGTGCAGGACGGACTACTGGGCTGGCCGATTGAACCGTAAGGTCTTCTAGGCACCGTTCATAATCGTCATAGCACGTGTCGTACATGGCTTGGATCTCTGTTTGCTGTTTGGGCTGTTTGGGCCATTGGAAAAGTGCGTTGAGAGCTGATGGGACTGGTAGGTGAAAGAGCTGGCACCTTTAACGTGACTGGCGAAGGGAACAGGACCGATTTGCTCTTTGCCGCGTAATTCGTGCTCGGCTTAGGCGTACCGGGTAACCTTATCGGCTTAGGCGTACCGGGTAACCTTATCGGCTTAGTCACCGAGGTAGGTGTGCCTGGGGCGGAACCACTGCGTGGTGTCCTACTACCTGGAGCGGGCAATGGCAAAAGTTTCTTGCTGTCCTCGTCACCAGTGGTCATGTTCTGACCTCACCCGCTGAGAACCAAGAAATGGAAGTGGATGTGTCGGGCGGATGGACACGGAAAGGGGACCCAAGAACCCTTTGGTAATAATTGGTTGGCAAGTCGGAGGCGCTTGGGTATACTACGGCGATCAGGCTAATAACTAATATTGGGAGTCGGTGGCAAGTGACGACCAAAAACAATATACCCGCCGAAAGTAGGGTAACGCGTCACTGGACAAGCCACCACCGAAAACGATACACCCTCAGAATACAGGATAGCGCGTCACTTTGGCGTTCTGTTATGCGCAAGAGCGGCGCCAATAACCTGCTCTCCCAACAAGAATAACAACGCGCGAGTTATGATTGTGGTATGAGGTGTTGCTGGATTTAATATTTCTGTGAAATTGTCACTTGGTTTAGCGGTTTAATGCCCCGTTTTCGATTGAGTTTAAACACGTCCGAATAGGTTCGTAAATGAAAGTATTCTGGTCTTTATTATAACTTTGGGTAAATATGCTTTTACAATTGTGCGGACTTTCTTAATTCTGAGTGGCCGAGAATCTGCTGACGTTGGGGTTTGCGTCCGCTGTTGTAATTGGAGCGGATGTGAGTCGATGTTGTTGGTGGTCTCTACATTGTAGCCAGCTTGTAGAGGTTCCGGAGGGGGAAGTGTGAGGGTAGGTGCTGAACTGGTAACTCCTCCCCCCCAGTCTGAACTACCGACCATAACGGCGTGATGGTTGAAGTGAGGGTGGTAGTTGGTGCCGCAATGGAATTAGTTGTTGATGTTGCGTAGCTGATCGCCCTTCTCGAGAGCCAAGCGGTGCACACCACTCCTATTAGGAGTACGCCGACCATGGTATAGGTTGTTGCGTTGTGTATCTTCATTCCAGTTCTAATTCTGCCGAGTTCCGTGTTCGTTTTGATGTCTTCCATCTTTAGTTCATGTACCCCTAACTCTTGAGTCGTTCTGTTATTTTTCATCGACTTTATCCGGGGAATTTCTAAAACTAATTGTTTTGTGTCCAATTGTTCCATCGCTTCGTATTGGATGTTGTTGATTGTTACTCCACACTCTTCGAAGGTTATTATTGTTGACCCGTCGTACAACTTTTCCGGTCCTTATCCGTCTGTATTCTAACCTTTTCACCATTAAATATTGCAATGTAGCCTTTCTCTGGTTCGAAGATCTCTCTGCGAAAACCTACATCCTTTGTCTCACATTCCGCCGCTTTCCCCTGTATAAGATTCCTCAGGCACACTTCGTTGACCCTGTTTACAATTCTATCATGTTTACAAATATAAAGTTTTCTTACTTGATTACATTTCTTTGTATAATAGTACATTATTTTATCATTATACGCTACAAAATTAGGTGCTATTACAAATTTGGTTTTATTAATTGGTAATGGTAACAATCTTTGTAGTGAATATGTTTCATTGGTAAAAATTGGCACATCTACCGAGAAAATTACATCGGTTTTATTCATTATAGCTTTTAACTGTAATAATTCGTACGTGTGTTCTTCCGACGTGATCTGTATTTTTTGTTCTTCCAATTTCTGGGTAATCTTTTGTGCTTCTTCTTTACTAAGAATAAATTTTGGTATTATTCCTATTCTTGCTAATAATAGGCTCTCCGTCAAATCGTTTAGATTTAACGCTATCATATCTATTGTTACTGCAATTCTGTCTAACCTATTCTAACCTAAACATTCTCTTATCTTCCTCCACAAATGTTTTGCTCATTCCGTTTTTGTAATTATTTATAAAGGAGGTCACTCTAACTTGCTCCTCGTTAATGTATGTTGTCAAATTCTTAAACATAGTAATGAACCTATTGTCCATGTTTTCCTATGTACCTATCTCTTCGTTAATTCTTCTTTCCTCCTCCTGTAACTTCTTAATCTCCCTTTTTAAACGTTCCGCGTCTTCTGCGTCTAAATTTCCCGTGATCGCCTTCACGACGGATCCTAACCCATCAAGAAGCCCTCTCCTATCCCTTCTCTTGGGGCTTATCGATTCTATCCTTCCTCTTACTAATTTCAGATTCTCTCGAAGTGCTTTGATCAGATCATTGGTCTCACCATTTTCCTGAATCACTTCGAGCGTCTGTTCCAAGTGATCGATGCTTTCAATGTATTCCTCTAGGCGAACTATATGTACAAACGTTCTGTACGTTTGTATTATCCTGGCTGGTCCCAATTCTATCTGCGCGATCGGCTCGTCGCATTTTATTTCCCTGATTTCGAACGTTCTCTTTGTCTCCGTCATCGCGACCCTTCTGAAATTATTGTTATTCGTTATTCCTTGTCAATCTTCTAATCTTTTCTTTATGGACTTTTTGCGGTTTAGTTGTTGTTACTGTTACATTGTTATCTGTCTGTACCTTGTGTTTAGTGAATCTGTGTGTTAGTTTATCTCTCCTATTTTCTTTCCTAAAAATTGTTTCATTTGGTTCCACCCTTACTGGTTCCTGCCTGTCTGTGTTCGCTGCCTCTATTCTCCTAGCTTTCTCTCTTTCTACGATTTCCTTCACCTTGGGATAGATTTCTGCCTGGAACGCATTGATTGATGCAACGTTACTCAAGAAAATGTGTGTTCTGCCTGTGAACAATTCGTGGGGTCTGAGCTTTGTTGCCGAATGTACTGCATTATTGTACGTTATAAACGCCTCGGCTAGTATGTCCTCATGCTTTGTTTCTATTTTCTTTTCTTTCTTCTGCTCCACGATTATTCTATATATTTCCGTTATTGTCGAGTGTAACCTCTCGACCATAGCGTTACTTGACGACTGTTGAAAGGAAGTCATGTGTAACTCTACTTCGTATTGCTTGCAAAAGTCCTTGAACAGATTCGATGCAAACTCTACCCCCTGATCACAAACTATCTTGCTCGGGATCCCAAATAGTGCCATAAAGTTTTGTATTGACATGACTACATTTATACTATCCCTTGCCGGAATAGTATATCCCCAAGCGTCTCTGGAGAACTTGTCAATGACCGTCAGTACATATTTCTTGTTTATGAAATATAGGTCTATGTGGAGTATCTCCATTGGCCTCCCCGGGGTCTCTGTGACGCTATACTTGATCTTCTCCGCTAACTTCTAAGATTGCTCTGTCTACCGGAATGATTCTCTGGCTACTGCCTCTCACTGACATATACTTCGTATATGTGTCTGTTACTGTATATGTGTATATATATGTGCGTTAAGTGTATTCTTATATACTATTCTTACTATCTTATATATCGTGTGTGTGTGTGTGTGTGTAGTCGTGTGCTTAATTTAATTAATATTAGTTTCCCGGTGTGCCATTTATTGTTAGATGTGTCCTTATGTAGTGTATTGTGCGAAATGGAGTCTGCAATTCTTTAAAAAAAATGAGTATTTCCTTGACATTCCAGGGCTATATAGTGCGGTGTGAAATAGGTTTCTCTTTCATTTTAATTCATTATTCATTCTTTATTGACATACTTCCTTTTCTTCTTCCACTACTGTGCACTCTGAAGATAACTGTTATGCTGTGCGTTACAGTATTCACAGCCATACGCGGACAGTGTAACACCTCGTGGTATTCTTTTATTTTCTACCTTCCGACGCTACTCTGCACCTGAAGCTAGCAACTATACTGTGCGTTACAGTATTCGCAGCCATACGCGGATAGTGTCTTTTATAGCACCGTTCCTCCGACCGCTCCCATACTAGGCGTCTGCACTGTGCGATACAGTACTTTGCCCTACGTATGTGAGTGGCCAAGGTTTTCCTCTTGTTTCTTCGTACTTGTTCTTGCTCTTCACTGTTGTCATAACTCTACCATCCCTCCATGCTGAGCTTCTACCCTGTGCGTTACAGGTTCTTCTCTATGCATGTGGGCGCTAGAGCCCCGCACTCCGTTTATAATATCATTAATATTTTATGTAGCGACCCTTTTTGGGCCCACCGGCACTCTCTGTTTTCGTGCCGGCCCTGTGTTTATGTGTTGCGCACACATGTATGGGTTCACCGTAAGCCACCTGCTTCCGACCCAACTTGGTTGGGCTCATCTTGTCCCACTCGACTCGCCCTTCCATCGAACCGTTCGTTCATACCAAACGATCGATCCAACTTCCGTCCAACACAACGCAACCGCTTGAAACCGATCGCCCCGCATCGAACAACGTTCCGAACGCCGCTACGACTGCTCGTACGCCAAGCCGACCGCTTCTGCCGGCTGCTCGGGTCGACGTCGAACTAACCGCAACTGCAACCGTTCGATCCACTGCTCGTCGCGGCAACCTTTACTACGGCCCCCTTTTCGTTTCTCCCCTTTTGCACTTATTTTTGCAATTAATTCTCTCATCTTGTATCTTGTTTGGAATGCTTGAAGTAATTTTTGCCCTTTTTGGCACTTTATTTTGCACTTAACTTGTAATTGTATAATCTTCATTCATTGTATTTCAACGATTTTTGGCCGGCGAGATCTGCCGCTAGATCTGCCAATTCGTCAATTCTCGCTCCCTATTTCACTACGCACATTTCTTCGACCATTCTGCTTCACTACTTTTTATTTTCAATTCTCTATTTTTCTTTACTTTATTTTCTCCATTTCACACCAACACTCTACTCACTCTTATTCACATACGTATGTATCTATTTCCTTACAATAGTGCCGCTACTGTGATCCTCCAGAACATCCTTTTGGGTTCTCCTCCGCCTTATCGCGAACTCTAGGGTCTTCCTGGTGTTTCCTCTTAGAGTCCCGTTCGTGGACGAAGGTCTCCGACTGCGCCAGCTATGATTGTGGTATGAGGTGTTGCTGGATTTAATAGTTCTGTGAAATTGTCACTTGGTTTAGCGGTTTATTGCCCCGTTTTCGATTGAGTTTAAACACGTCCGAATAGGTTCGTAAATGAAAGTATTCTGGTCTTTATTATAACTTTGGGTAAATATGCTTTTACAATTGTGGAGCACGGACTTTCTTAATTCTGAGTGGCCGAGAATCTGCTGACGTTGGGGTTTGCGTCCGCTGTTGTAATTGGAGCGGATGTGAGTCGATGTTGTTGGTGGTCTCTACATTGTAGCCAGCTTGTAGAGGTTCCGGAGGGGGAAGTGTGAGCGTAGGTGCTGAGCTGGTAACTCGCGCAACGGTGGAGAGGCGAACGCGACAAAACGAAACGAAATAAGGCACCGCTATTGCTGCTTGTATGTATGGATGTCGGTGCGGGAGGAGTGCACTTGTATAGACGCAAGAATATGTGGCTAATATATACATATGTGTTTAGGTATGATGGTATGGATAAAGGCGGGCAAGAATATGCAGTTAAATAGATGTATATATATATGTATACGGATATGCGAACAAGAATTTGCAGTTAAATATAAATGGATGTAGGTGCGCTTAAGTGCGGACTAGGACATAAGTGCGGATTAGTACATATACATATATATATGCAGATGCAAGAATATGCAGCCAATATATAGGTAAATATGGATGCGGATATGGACGAATGCGGACACGAATATGCAGTTCAATATATACGGATGTAGGTGCGCTTAAGTGCGGATTAGTACATATACATATATATATATATAGACGCAAAAATATGCAGCTAATATATATGTATATATATATGCGGATCTGGACACATGCGGACAAAAATATGCCGTTAAATTCTCCAGTCAGCTTTCACTGCATTCGGTCGTGTTTTCGCTATGTTTTATCAATGCTCGGAATGCGATTCGGATGTTACGGCCGCTCAGCTTCGTGGCTTTGATGCTGTACGCTGTTCGTCGTTGTGCCGCCGTGAGTTTCATCTATCGTGCGTTGATTTGCATGCAGATGCGGTGAAAATTTTGGTTAATCTGCCTAACCTTATGTGGCAGTGCGACAATTGTGTTATTGCGAATGACTCGCACTCGAAAATTGACGAACTCAACGACAAGGTTTTGAAGCTTGAGAGCCTTTATCGGGAGCTCAAGTCAGAGTTTATGGCTGCCCTCCCTGTCACTTTAAATAAGAAGGTGAAGCCGGCTGTTGCAAGGAAGAAAGCCGGAAATGTCATATCTGTGGCTGAGTTGCAGTCTCCGCGGCTAGTGGCCGCCACATCGACTGCGGTTATTGACCCTGAATCAGCTGCTTCGGATGGCTTTGTCACTGTGCGGAGGAAAGAGAGAAAGAACCGCACAAAGAAGACGAAGCATTTGCTAGGCATTGCGCCGAGCTGTGAGCAGCTGAATGTATTGCAGAGCAGAAAATACCTGCATATTGGTCGATTTTCTACTGCAACGGAGCCAGAGGCGGTGGTGAAATTTGTTGCCGATAAGCTCAAGGTGTCTGAGGCGGAAATTTTTTGTGCGAAATTGGTCAAGTGGGACGCTGATCTATCTGCATTGAAGTTTGTTAATTTCAAACTTGGTGTACCTGAGCCGCTGTTCCCTGACGTATTTGAGGAGAAATTCTGGCCAGTGTCGGTAAGGGTTTCCCGTTTTGTGCATAAGCAGAGGCCGGAAGCAGATATTACGGAGGGTAATCTGTTGACAGCTGTGCCAGTGCGGACGTCCACCCCGACTACGGAAGCTCCAGCTCCAGTTCCTTCCACTTCAAAAAACCCCCAGTGATCGGCGCCCATGGTTTCTGGTTCGCCATCTCTTTACGACATATTCTGCATGCAAATTCTCGCCTCTACGAAGTCAGCATTGGCTCGCTGCATCACTTCTGGCATACCTCTGCGGAACAACAACACAGTACCGCTCCTTCGCTCTGCGCTTTGTCCGATATTCACGCGGCTGCTGCTGGTATAGACGTCGACGCTCTTGCTTGCGCTCTATTTCAATGAAGTGCGCCTCTGACATCGTCGTTACAACAACATTCGACAACGCATGTCTTCGTGTGCTTTGCTTGCGCCGTTGCTGCACTCGACACTTGGGGAGAGTCAGTAGCCCGTCGTTCGCTCGTAAATGGAGAGCTCTTTTCGCCCTCAGTTCCCAGTATGGATCTCCACGCCGCTGCCGCGCTGAATCGTCTGGTCGAGGAAGGTGTGCTGCGGTTTCGGACCACGGCGTTTGGGCATTTCTTACGCACGAGCCGCGCCACTATTCCTGCTTGTGATATGCTAAGCCCTTCTCAGGATTATGCTTCCGTGCCCACTGGCCGTTCAGTACTGCTACCCTCCGTGATCATGCCTATGGCAGGGAACAAATCCTTAAGCATCTTCTTTCAGAATGTAGCGGGCATGCGCACTAAGGCTCAGGCTATATATTTGGCAACTGCTATGTGCGATTTCGACGTCATCGTCTTGGTTGAAACCTGGCTCAACGACAGCTTCTTCGACAGCGAGTATTTTGACCCCAACCTTTTCCAAGTATTTCGTAAGGACAGAGATTGTGCCAAAACGTGGGTGGGGTCATTGTGGCCGTTAGACGCACGATTCAATGTGATCCCATTTGTCTCTTGGATGGAGACACTATGTACGATCAGATTGGTGTGTTGGTGGCCGGACAGTCGGAGGCTCTTGTAGTCAGCGCATCGTACATTCCGCCGTGTAGTAGCTATGAGGTCTACAAGGCGCATATGCATAATATTACCAGCATGCATGCTAATTTAAAAGACCGTCAGCATCTCTGCGTTGTTGGCGACTTCAATTTGGGGTCGTTGGTGTGGTCCGCCGATCCCCAGTCGTCGGTTATGATCCCGAGCAATGTGCACTTGCAGCAGGAAATTCTTTGTTTGGATGACCGTTTTAGTATAGGCTTGACCCAAGTCAATAATGTATTTAATAGGTTAAATAAGATTATAGATTTAGTTTTCGTTAGACCTGATGTCGACTGCCGTGTAACGCGCTGTGAACTGCCGATTGCAGAATGCGATATGCATCATATGCCATTGCTACTAGCAGTTAAATTCATTTGTTACTCGCCTCGAGCGGAACTTGATTCTCGTTATTATTTTACTGATGTAAGCCTGAATGCTATACGGGATGATTTGTTAAATGTAAACTGGGCGTCTGTTCTATCGCATCCTAGTCTTGATACTTGCTATAGCGTTTTCATTGAAACTGTTCGTCATTTTGTTGATAAAAATTCTTCCAGAAGAGTGCGTGGCTCCTATAGGTTACCGTGGTATACGAAGGGGCTCATTAGGTACAAAAATCTGCGCAATAGGTTTTTTAAGCGTTTTAATAGGACCCGGGAACCTGGTGATTGGGACAGGTACGTGCAACATAAGCGGGAGTTTTCGTTGCTCAACAAATTTTTATATAATCAATATATTGCCGACGTTGAGAGGGGGCTCTTAATCCCAGGTCATTTTGACATTTTATAAACTCTAAGAGGTTAACGAGTGGTCTTCCCTCAGCTATTTATCTTGGTCTCTGTAGCGCTAATACTGACAGTGGCATAGCAAACCTTTTTGCATCTTTTTTCAGATCTAATTTTGAGCCATGTTCGACGTGGCATGACTCGGATATCCTTGACTCCATCCCTTCGGTTGGCACACTTGATATATTGGAGGGGGACATCTTGGAGGCTATTGCTGACTTCGACAATTCTAATAAGCCCGACAGTGATAGTATTTCTGCCTTCCTGCTTCGCAATTGTGGTGAAGCTTTTTGTGCACCGCTGAAAATTCTTTTTATCAATTCCTCGTTAGCGGGTCGGTTTATTGGTAAGTTGAAAGCTGCCACAGTCACTCCTGTTTTTAAGAAAGGCTCGAAGAATAGTATCTCTGATTATAGACCAATTGCCAAACTCAGCAATATCTCAAAGCTTTTTGAGCGTATCATTGCCAAAAAGATTACTTTTCTCATGAGGTCATACATTAGCCCAAAGTAGCATGGTTTTATGCCGGGTAGATCAACAACCAGGAACCTGATAGCCTTCAGTAATTTCTGCACGCGTGCCTTTGAAAAGTACTCCCAGGTCGATGTTGTGTACACTGACTTTGCTAAGGCCTTTGATAAAGTCTCCCACTGTGCTCTAGTAGCCAAGCGACATCGGCTGGGTATTCATTCGAGCTTGCTCATGTGGTTCATATCATATCTTGAGCAGCGAGAGTATGTTGTATTGGTGAATGGAAAGCAGTCGGACCCATATTTGGATACTTCCGGCCTTCCACAGGGCAGCGCTCTTGGTCCGCTGCTGTTCTCTATTTTTATCAATGACATATGTCCTAGCATTCGAGCCTCTGAGTATTTGCTTTACGCTGATGATCTCAAGATTTTTCGCTCTGTCAAATCATTAGGCGATAGTATCCTTCTTCAGCATGACCTGGATGAAGTTGCTCGGTGGTGCACACGTAATTTGCTCCCACTTAATATTAGAAAATGTTATTTGGTTTCGTATGGCAAGTTTCGCATGGCAAGACATTTAAAGTCCTGACCTCGTACTCGATAGATGGCCTTCCGCTCTTAAAGCAGACGGAGATACTCGATCTAGGCATCTTGTTTGATTCCAAATTTTTGTTTGTGGAACATCTGAATTACATTTTGCCGAAAGCTTATGCCATGTTTGCCTTTGTTAAGCGCAACTCATCCCAGTTCAACGATCCATACACGAGGCTAAGTCTATATTCTTCCCTCGTGCGCTCGCGCCTTGAATATGCTTCAGTGGTTTGGAACCCTACTGGGGTTGGTCAGATTGCGCGCATCGAGAGATTGCAGAGGAAGTTTTTGAAGTTTGCACTCCAGCCTTTGCAGTTTGCAGTCCCATTGCCATCCTATGAGTGCAGATGTCGCCTTGTGCATCTCTCCTCTCTCGAGGATCGTAGGACTATTGCGGCTCAAATCTTTATTTATGACTTTGTAGTGGGGAATATTGATTGCCATGACCTGCTTAATAGGATTGGCTTCAATACGCCTGCCAGGAGCCTTAGGGACCACGCACTCTTTGCTATTGATCTCCACCGGAGCAATTACGGAAGTAAAGAACCTATATGTAGGGCTCTTCGCGAGTATAATGCGCTGCCAGCTGGGATGCGGTTCGACTTCTAACATGGGAAAGCAGCCGTTGGTACTCGAAGAGTATAGGGGTATATTAGATTTGTGGGGATAATGGTTGTGTGTAACGCCCAGAAGGAGGCGTTTCCGACCCCATAAAGTATATATATTCTTGATCAGCATCAATAGCCGAGTCGATATAGCCATGTATGTCTGTCTGTCTGTCCGTCCGTCTGTCCGTCCGTCCGTCCGTCCGTTCGTCCGTCTTCATTTGCGCCTATATCTCAGAGACTATTAAAGCTAGAGCAACCAAGTTTTGTATCCAGTCTCCTGTGTGATCACACTACTCGAAATGTAATTCAAAATTTCGCTCCGCCCCTTTCCGCCCACACAAAGGACGAAAGTCTGTGGCGTACACAATGTTGAAGATACGAGAAAACTAAAAACGCGGGTCATAGAGAATGCCCATTTCTATCAGGGTGTTGAATCTGGATCAGATCGGATCATTATTATAGCTACAATGAAGAAAACCATTTCGAAAGTCATCATTCCCTCTCGCTCTCTCTCACACGCGACGCCATCTGCTTTGCTTATTCGTATAAATGAGCGCCTAGTTCTCAGAGACTATAAGAGCTAGAGCAACCAAACTTTCTATCCAAGCTCCTGTGATACCGAACCAGCACAAGTTTGTTTTAAAATTTTGCCACGCCCCCTTCCGCCCCCACAATGGACGAAAATCTGTGTGTTCGGGCCAGCCGCTAACCAACAGGCCTAACTTAAAACTATGCATACACTTCAATACAATACAATATTCAATGCACTGTAAACGCCCACGTTCGGCAGCGCTGCTGCGCTCTCCCTCTGTAAAGGGCGCTCTGCAGCCGCCGCCTCGGCTCTAGCTTTGCTTAGCCGACGGTGCTAATTTTAGTAATCTGCTAACCCCTCTGCGCATTGGTTGCATTTGGATCTCGCGTTTGTACATTTATCGGGCTGGGCTAAAAGCAAGCAATCGGCTTCAGCTAGCAGCCGCCTGTATAAATAAACAGCTATTACATTAGAACAATTCGAATTATTATTTTGGATAGAAATAGGTGCCAAAAAAGCTTGGCATCTCAAACATTGGTGACCCCGACGTGATTAAAGACATTGGCTAATCGCATTTTGTGTAAAAACATTTAAATTGAACAATATATTCGGTTCTGTGCAGTTTACCCACAAACAAATACATTTGTGCAGCATATAAAACGGTTTATGTGCAAATTCAGTTGAGAGTGCGGTCGTCTGAGATTCCGTTAGTTTAATCGTCGAATCTCTCATTCTATGCTCAGCCGCAGACACGGTTCTTGACTTTTCGTGTCTCTCATTCTCGCTCCAGCTTCTGTGCACCGTCGCATAATCGTCGTCTTTCATTCTCTGCACAACTGTACCCACGGTTTCGACTTTTCGTGTCTTCACTCTCTCTTTCTCGATTCTGTACGCCGTCGCTAAACGGTTATCTATTCTCCGTTGTTTCGTTGCATTTCGCACCGTTAAACATGGAAAGCGATCCCAATACAGGCGCGGGCGGAAATATTGTGACGGCTAATAACAGGCTGAGTCTTTATAAACGTAAAGTTCAGTCTTTATATGAACGAATGAGCGGGCTCGGCGAATCATTCGCTGGCAATAAGATCGATAATTTGAACGCCACGGATATCGACGTTCGTATCGACATGCTGTCAGAAATTCGAGAGGAATTTAATAAGGCCCATAATGAACTGGAAGCGCTCAATCAAGATGAGATTGGGAGTGAGATGCGCAACAACTTTGATATGCTCTTCATATCGTTGAAGGCTGAGCTACTGGCTGCTCTCGAACTAGGCCATTCGCGCGCTGCTGCCAATTCGACTACCCTGCCAAACCATTCTGGACACAGTACCATCATCATGGCTCACAAGCAGCGACTTCCTGAGCTGAAAATACCCAAGTTTTCCGGTGGATACGTCGAATATTCAGACTTTATGGCCATGTTCAATTCGATAATCGACGCGGATGCGGATCTCAGCGACATCGAGAAGTTCCAGCACCTTCGCTCTAGTCTCGCTGATGTGGCTTTGGATTCGGTTCGATCTTTGGAGCTCTCCAGTGCCAATTATCGTGTGGCGCTGGATATACTTAATAAACGTTTTAGTAACAAGCGACTTGTTTTTCAGGCACACATCAAGAAGATTCTTGGGCTCAAGAGAGTGGATTCGCCATCTCCCAAAAGGCTTCGGGAGTTTTCGGATGCAGTCAATTTGCATATGCGTGCTTTGCAAACATTAGGAACGGATTTGGAGATATCCCACTGCATTATAATTAACCTGCTGCTGCAGAAGTTGGACGCTAAGACGCAAATGAAATGGGAAGAACACCTGTCGTCGGATGCCATACCTACAGCAAAGGATTTTTATGAATACTTGGAGAAGCGGTGCCAGAAAATGGAGACCTTGGAATACGCTACAGCGGCACCCGCTAGTAGCGCTCAGGTGGGAAAAACCCATAATTCTTATTTTAAGAAAGCTTTTGTTGCCTCCAATTCTTCCACCGACTCGTCTGGATGCAGTTTTTGCCATTCAGCGGGACATGGTATATATTCCTGCAAGATATTCGGGAATTTGTCTCCGTTGCTGCGCCACAAAGAAGTGAAGAAGCTTTCCCTCTGTTTCAATTGCCTGAAAGCGGGGCATCGGACTCGTTCATGCAACAGTGGAAAATGTCGAGTATGCGGTGGGAGGCATCATAGTTTGTTGCATTTCGAGAATCTGCAATCCACAACTCAAGGCTCCCCAGATCTTTCTCCTCCAGATCTAACGCTCCAGCCAGGCACTATTTCAGCTACTCAGGATTCCGTTAGCAGTTCACCTTTCCCTGCCTCTACCTCTCTTGCTGCCCAAGGTCTTCAATCCGATGTTGTGCTTCTGGCTACCGCTGTGGTTCTCGTAAAGAATCGGTCTGGCGTTTTAGTTCCTTGTCGTGCCATACTAGATTCAGGATCTCAGCTTCATCTCATCACATCTAGGTTCGCCCATCAGCTTCAGCTTAGGAGAACTCAATCGTCTGCACTTGTCTCTGGGCTCGGCGATACGAACGTGGCTACTGAGGGATCCACCGTGAACATTTGTATGCATTCTCGCACAACTGACTATACAACTACGCTTACTGCTCTGATAGCTCCAACGATCACCGATTGTCAACCAAGTCTGGCAGTCAATGTAACCGATTGGAATATTCCGTCAAATATTCAGCTTGCTGATCCTGCATTATTCAACCCTCAGCGAGTGGATCTTCTCATTGGTGCCAGCATTTTCTATGATCTCCTCTGCGTAGGACAAATCAAACTCATCGATGGTCTGCCTCTTCTGCAGAAGACCCGGCTTGGGTGGATCGTATCCGGTGGTGGACAAAAGGTAGCACGCTCGGCGCTCTTGGCAACGCACAATTCTCCAGATTCGGAAGCTAGCATGGATGCAAGGTTGGACAAAACTCTTCGTATGTTTTGGGAGGTCGAGACTTGTGCGGACGCCGTTCTGAATACGAAGGAAGAATTAGATTGTGAAGCGCATTTCGTAGACCACTTCTCACGTTTGCCATCAGGGGAGTATTCAGTTCGTCTCCCGTTAAAGGATAATGGCGATCGGTTAGGGGAATCTTACACTCAGGCGCATCGTCGATTCATCAATTTGGAGCGCAAGTTGGATCGTGATACTACACTCAAGGAGCGGTACTCTGCCTTTATGAGGGAGTATGTTGAGTTGAAGCACATGTCCCCAGTCAACCCTGATTCTCGTAGTCTCTGCAGATATTTCTTGCCTCATCACTGTGTTTTAAAGGAGGATAGTACGACGACAAAGCTTCGTGTCGTTTTCGATGGTTCGGCAGCTACATCAACTGGATGTTCCCTAAATGATGCAATGATGGCAGGCCCTGTTATTCAGCCTGCATTGTTCAGCATACTAATTCGGTTTCGCACATATCCAGTCGCTCTTACTGGGGACATTTGTAAAATGTACCGCTGCGTACGAGTGTCCTCACCTGACAATTACTTTCAGTGCATTCTATGGCGAGATTCTGTCCAGTCCGAAGTTCAGGTCTACACATTAGACACCGTCACATATGGCACTAGAGCTGCATCGTTTTTAGCAGTTCGCGCAATGCACCAGCTGGCTATTGACGAGGGCGAGTCTTACCCTCTTGGCTCAGCTGCTCTGCAGCAGGATTTTTACGTGGATGATCTCATCTCGGGCGGCAGCTTTGTCGCTGAGGTCATGGAAAAGATGCATCAAACCTCCGCCATACTGTCTTGTGGCAATTTTAAGCTTAGGAAATGGTGCTCTAGCCATCAGGAAGTACTTGAAGGAACGCCTGAAGAGGACAGAGAGAAATACTTAAGGTTTCATGATGGAAGTGACATAACAAAAACTCTTGACTTAGCATGGGACCCTGCATCAGATCAGCTGCTTTTTGCCTTGTCCGCGCTGGACACAAATTCGAAGCCCTCCAAGCGATCGGTTTTGTCTACGATTGCTTGTTTCTACGACCCTCTTGGATTGATAAATCCCGTTATTGTCAGGTGCAAAATCTTCCTTCAGCAGCTTTGGAGAGAAAATTTGGATTGGGATGAAAGCCTACCCTCAGCGTTGCATTCATCTTGGATGGACTTGAGAAACAGTTTGTCAAGTATCACGCGGATATCATTTCCTCGCGTTGTTCATCCTTCTAATACGGTAATCGAACTTCACGGATTTTGTGACGCCAGCACAGAAGCATATGGCGCTTGCATATATGTGGTGTCCAGGGAAGGGCAGTTGTCGAGCAATATCTTGTGCTCAAAGTCTCGAGTGGCGCCACTAAAAACCTTATCGATCCCCAAGCTTGAATTAAGTGGAGCCCATTTGCTTGCGAAACTAATGAATAATTTGAAGGATATTGGAAGTTTTACAGGTCGATTTTATTGCTGGTCAGATTCATCGACAGCATTATCTTGGATACGGGATGAGCCAGCCAAATTTCAAGTCTTCGTGGCAAATCGAGTGGCAGCAATTCAGGAATTGACGCCAGGCATGGAATGGCGCTATGTCCCCACATCATTAAATCCTGCTGACGTTCTCTCTAGAGGCTCGCTTCCCCACCAACTTATCCAATCAGAGCTGTGGTTTCATGGTCCATCATTTTTGGTAGGCTCCAAGGAAGAGTGGCCTATACCTCCTGTTACTGAAGCAGCAACGGCAGAGCTTCGCAAGCGTGTATTGCTGATCGCGTCTCCACATGCCGATCTCACGTCAGAATGCAAATTTGCAAATTCATTCTTCGGCATGCAGCGCACATTCGCCTACATGCATAAATTTGTACATCGGCTTCGGCATTCTGGACTCACCGTTTCGGATATTCGGCAAGGAACGCATCTTCTGATCCGGCATATTCAACTGGCTGTTTTGTATTTGGATATAAGGGAGATTCAACGCAATGGTCAAGTCAGGAAATCCAGTTCAATCAGCTCACTCTCTCCGTTCATCGATCAGCATGGATTACTAAGAGTTGGAGGTCGTCTTGGAAACTCATTTCTGGGATTTGATGCTCAGCACCCTCTTATTCTGCCAAAGGGACATCCCATAACTTGTGCGCTGATAAGGTATTATCACGAAAGGAACCTTCATGCTGGACCTCGCGCACTACTTGCCAAAATTCGACTGGAATATTGGCCCATTGGCGGAATTAAGGCAGTATCAAAGGTAGTCAGCAAGTGTGTGAGATGCTTCAGGACTAGGCCGCGCATGGTTCCGCACATCATGGGAGATCTGCCTAAGGAGCGTTTGGAGGGATCTCGACCCTTTGAAGTCACTGGAGTGGATTACTGCGGGCCCTTTTTCTACAAATCAGAAATCCGCACGAGGCCACCCATCAAGTGCTACATCAGTGTATTCATTTGCTTTACTTCTAAGGCTATACACATGGAGCTCGTAAAGGACCTGACCACAGCTTCGTTTCTAGGCGCCTTAAAGCGTTTCACTTCCACGCGAGGAAGGCCAAGTCAAATTTGGTCTGACAATGCGACAAACTTCGTTGGCGCGAAGAACGAGCTTTTGGAGCTCAAGAAACTCTTTATGAGCGACTGGCATATGAAGGAGGTCCATGAATCCTGCTTGGCGGACTCGATCGACTGGCGCTTCATCCCACCACGCTCTCCGCACTTTGGCGGTTTGTGGGAAGCGGCCGTGAAGACAGCAAAGCATCACCTGTACCGCTCAGTTGGGCCCTCTGTGCTTGACTTCGACGAGCTGCGCACTCTGATCTGCCAGATCACGGCAATTGTTAATTCTCGCCCTTTGCTCTCGCTTTCAGAAAATCCTGCTGACTTAGATGTCCTGACTCCTGCTCATCTGCTTTTAGGCGGTCCACACGAAGCAATCCTCGAGCCCGATCTGACGAAGCTGAACTATAATCGTCTGGATGGCTGGCAACGGGTCACTCAACTGCAGCAGATATTCTGGAGCCGCTGGCGCGAAGAGTATCTAACTCTGTTGCAAGAGCGGTCGAAATGGCGGACTCCCACGCAAAATCTTTGCATAAACGATCTCGTTCTGATTAAGGACGAAAATCTTCCTCCAATGCGTTGGCCACTAGCTAGAGTGGTCGAGGTCGTCAAGGGCAAGGATGGAGTGTGCCGCGTAGCTGATTTGAAGACTGCCACAGGAACCATCAGAAGGGCCGTTACCCGGCTATGTGTGCTGCCCCTCAAGGATTCTGTTGAAAGACTGGCTTCCAACGGGGGGAGTATGTTCGGGCCAGCCGCTAACCAACAGGCCTAACTTAAAACTATGCATACACTTCAATACAATACAATATTCAATGCACTGTAAACGCCCACGTTCGGCAGCGCTGCTGCGCTCTCCCTCTGTAAAGGGCGCTCTGCAGCCGCCGCCTCGGCTCTAGCTTTGCTTAGCCGACGGTGCTAATTTTAGTAATCTGCTAACCCCTCTGCGCATTGGTTGCATTTGGATCTCGCGTTTGTACATTTATCGGGCTGGGCTAAAAGCAAGCAATCGGCTTCAGCTAGCAGCCGCCTGTATAAATAAACAGCTATTACATTAGAACAATTCGAATTATTATTTTGGATAGAAATAGGTGCCAAAAAAGCTTGGCATCTCAGCTTGGAATCCAAAATTTTCCAAATAAATGAAAACAAAAAACGCAGAATCATGGGAAATTACCATATCTACCAGATTGCCGAATATGGATCAGGTCGGATCAATATTATGGCCAGAAGAAACAATTTAAATTTCAGTGGCTACGCAACGCCTGCCAAGCGCTGACTCATGCTCTCTCTCTCTCTGTCCTAAACACTTGTACGTCTCAAATATGTAGTTATACATGTCATGTAGAAATGTAGGCGCAGATATACAAAGCATATGTAAACAAAAATAGAAACATGTATAAAAATTGAAAAAAATTCATTTTTTAATTTATTTAAATATTATTTTTGTCCCTTTTGAAAACATATAATAAATTTCATAAATCGTAGGCTCATATATGTATGTATGTATATACTGACTGAGTACCGGGTATAAGGTAGAGCAGCGGCAAAGGCCGCGGCCACAACGTTCCCTCTCGTTTCATGTTTCATTGTTAATTGTTTTTTTGTTGATTTCTTTGTATTATTTAAGATAGATGTAAGTTAGTTTAGCCAGTTAAGGTTCAACCGTTGGCCAATAAATAAATAAATAAATAAAATCTGGTGTGTGGGTGTACTGATGTACGTAGTCAGGAGCAGCGGAAGATCGGAGAACGGACAGAATAGCCGCTTGGCATTGGACGGAAAAACCAAGATCGTACTTATCTTAATAGAGCGATCCGCCTATGCTTTCTAGGGTGCGCTTCTCCATGTTGGGGAAGATCCGGCTCGAAGGACCAATGTTTGTAGGGGGCGGATCACCAGGTATTCAAAGTCCCAAGCCAGTCAATTGAAATCAGCGACCTATGGATTCCACTTCACTAACTTCAGTTTATTTTCAGTAATATGTAGTAATTCAGTTTATTAACAGTAACAAATGTTCACAAAATGTACATAAGTGTTCGAAGTCGTATGTATGTATCCCGAACAAGACGGCGAACGATCGAAACGTTGGTGGGCGCGTAACTCCTCAACTCCCGCTCAAGCTAGTGGCCGCCTGAGCGCCGGTCGGCTCTCCCGAGGGCCGTGTGCAAGAGCGCGAGAGAACGAGCGAGCCACAGTGCGCTGCAGAAGTTTGCGGCTGCTCTCAACAGGGCTTAATCAGTTTGCTTCAAAACGTAAATATTTCTTTACATGTTTAAACTTCTTTTTATTGCGCTAATCACTTGCAATAAATACATCGAGTTGAAAGTTGTCACCGCTAATGCCACTTCGCTGTTCGGAAAACTTTGAGCAATTAACGAGAATGTGCTCATCGGTCTCTGCGACGCTTAGTGGGGTCTTTGCTTATTTTCTATTGCAAAAATGATTACTTCTAAACTAATGAAGAGATTTAAAAAATTTTAAAACCAATAATAGAAAACTTTATGATCGCATATGTTCTACGTGTTCTATACTAAGATTTGTATTTGTTTGGCAGTTAGGGCATGGTAAGGTGTTGCCTGGATTAATGTTGTGCTGTTGTGTAATATTTGTGTGTCCTAGTCTAAGTCAAAGTCTTTTATTTGGTCGATGCGTGTTAGATTTAATTGATTTTGATTTTTAAGGAATTGTTTTGTGTGCTGTGTGTGTAAATATAGTATTTAGTTGTCAGTACCATCTGCTGCAGCGTTGTATATTAAGTTTGATGTGGTGGGCTTTTTTGTTAGTTAGGAATTAATTTATGTCTGTAATGTTCGGATTCGGGGATTTGTTGTTGATGTTATTAATGGATTATAAGGACGAGAGGGAGTCGGAACAAATTATGAATTTACTTCTGCTGTATTCGGAAAATTTAATTGCATTTAGACGCATGGCTAGCGTTGCGTAGCGACTGAAATTTGATGTGTCTCTTTTGGCTATAATATTGATCGGACCTGATGCAGATTTGGTAACGGATACGATTTCTCGTATCTTAAACTAGCTGACCCGGCGAACGTTGTTCCGTCTTAATGGCAATAAATAAGCAGATTGTGTTTTTTTTTTTTAACAACCTGACCAACGCATGATGTTCATGAAGCAGACACTGCAAGTCTTGAATAATTGCTCGCTTCATTCCTGCATTGATCCCTAGGCGTCGATCAAGTTGTTCTTCCATGTTGCCCATGAAATGTATTTGTAAAAATGTATTCTGTGTATCTTCGAAAGGTAGTAATGATCCAATTCGATGGTAAATCTGTCCTTGTATCTACAAAATAAAAACCAGACAGTATTAAGTGGGTTATAAACACTTTTTCTGTGGGAGAGTAGAGTTCAGTATTAGCAAATATAATACATACCAATAGATAAAGTAAGTTATTCTTTAATTACATTCTATGTAAGTACAAAAATAAATACCTTAAATGTCGGATTAAATCCTCCTTCTTCGATAATGTCTGCCCCAAATGACGTCATTTGGAAACAACTATTGTATTTTCGAGTATTTGCAAGAAAGTGGCGCGATTCTTGAGTTTCGCCACAAAGCAATGAAGACAATGGCTCATGTGGCGGAGTCAACACTGGCAATTTCACTTTACCATTAAGGCAGCATAGTCCAGGCGTTTCTCCGGAAAACTTTAATGCACCACAATACTCGCAAACAACGTCCATTTGCCCAATGCAAACGCTAGGATGCAAGCTGTAATCATTGCTGCAATCGTATCGAAACGCTGCTCGATTCAAATCAGCTAAATATCTTGTTCTGCGTCGCAAATTATCTATTTGTTGCCTTCTGTTGTTCGCTCGACGATTCTGCATTGCCAACCGAGCTGTTTCACGGGCTGCTTCACTTTGCTCTCGTGATTGAGAAGCACGAAGTCTAGCCATACTATCGCGGCGCTGTTCACGTGCAATTTCTTGTTCTTCTTCAGTCCTTTCATTTGCAGTATTTTGTATTCTTCTTGCATTACGGCTTTGGCGGGAAAGATTCGATCGTCTTGGTCGCGGCATTATTAATTAAACTTCACTTCACTTCAATTATGGCTTTGTCGGGAAAGATTCGATCGTCTTGGTCGCGGCATTATTAATTAAACTTCACTTCACTTCAATCCAGTTGTTAATTATTTATTTAATAGAAATAGTTTTAATATTAATTTCTTACAAATATCAAATTGTCATCCATACGTCATTACATAGCTGTCATTTTACGTCAATTACATAGCTGTCATTTGCGTTTTGTTATTCCAAGTCTGATTCTTTTTTGTTATACCACGTTTTATAGTGATTGACGTTTCATGTCAAGTCACACGGGAACGCTGTCGAACGGGATAAAGTATTCTATGTCCGTCTCCTGGCTCTAAGCTACCTCCCTACCAATTTTCAGCCAAATCTGTTCTGCCGTTCTTGCGTTATAAGTGGTGTAACTAACACGACTTTCTTTTATATATATAGATATTGTGAATTCCACAGATTTTCGTTCTTTGGGGAGGCGGAAGGCCGTGTGGCAAAATTTTGAAATAAACTTGTATTGAAGTAATATCACATGAGCTTGGATAGAAAGTTTGGTTGCTCTAGCTCTTAGAGTCTCTCAGAACTAGATGCTTATCTGTACGAATAGGCAACCACACACAGGGTGGTGTGTGAGAGAGAGCAAGAGGGAACGATGCCTTTCGAAATGGTTTTCTTCATTGTGGCTTTGTTAATGATCCGATCTCATCCAGATTCAACACTCTGATATATATATATATTCTTTATGATTCTCCGTTTTACTCGTATCTTTAAAATTGTGTATGCCACAGACTTTCGGGGGCGGGGCGGAACGGGTCGAAAATTTGAAATACACTTGTAGTAGTGTAATAACACAGGGGACTGGATACAAAATTTGGTAGTTCTAGCTTTCATAGTCTCTGAGATCTAGGCGCTAATGAAGAATTACGGACAGACAGAGATGGCAATATCGACTCGACTAGTGATGGTGATTAAGAATATATGGGGTCGGAGACGCTTCCATCTGGGCGTTACACACATCTGTAATCACCGAAAATCGAATTTTCCCCTATACTCTTAGAGTACCGAGCATAATGAGGGAGTGTAACTCTCTTTATACCCGGTACTCGAAGAGTATAGGGGTATATTAAATTTGTGGTGATAACGGTTGTGTGTAACGCCCAGATGGAAGCGTTTCCGACAACCAGACAGCCGAATCTGGATCATGTGGGATCATTATTATCGCCAGAAGGAACAAATTTAATTTCAGTGGGTACGCAATGCCTGCCAAGCGCTTACTCATTCCCTCTCTCTCTCGTAAACACTTGTATGTCTCGCATATGTAGTTATACATGAACATTATGAAATGTAGAATCAGATGTAAGAAGTATATGTAAACAAAAATGGAAACATGTAGAAAAATTGCCAAAATGGTTTGACTCCCTTTTTTTTTAATATTATTATATTATTTTTTGTCCAAAATATAATTTGTTTCTTTTGCGAACATATACTAAATTTCATAAATCGTTAACTCATAAATTTATGTTTATACTGACTGAGTACCGGTTATAAGGTAGAGCCGCGGCAAAGGCCGCGGCTCACAACATTCCTTCTCGTTAAAATTTCATTTTCGGTGGTGATGGCATAGATAGCGGTGTTGTTTTGCAACGAGCCGTCTGTGTATATGAATGTGTGATTGTTGTATTTTTTCTTGAGTTAAAGGAAATGTTGTCTGTATGTGCTTGATGGAGTGTGGGTTTTGATATGTTTTTGTAGTGAGGTGTTAATGAGGGAAGGGGGGAATAGTCATTGGGGTGTGGTAGGTTTGTTTGGGAGTGGGAGGTAGGGAATGCAGTGTTCTTTACACCAGGCTATGATTTTTATACCCGGTACTCGAAGAGTGTCGAGCCACAATTTTGTTAAATAGTGTTAAATAGGTTAGGGCGGAGCGGGAGCGTAATAAAGCTCTCTCTCGCTATTGGTGAATTCGCCCAACTTCGCTACCGTAGATAAGTTAGGCTTAAGATGTTAAGATGTGATCGCGTCTCTTGTTGTGTGACACCCAGAGAGCTTCAACCAAGCTGCAACTAGCCGCGCCGGTCGTGCAATAGCCCTCTGTCTACAGTTCTACCGCCATATTCCTCGGCAGTCAGTGGAAGAAGGCGAAGAAGATAAAGGAAAGTGGAATGCCTAGAATTCCGATCCAGTATAGATATACATATTTGTGCCAAAATATTGAAAGCACGAGTAAAGATTCAAAACTAGCAATTATTGTCTTGTGCTGAAAAATTTGCTCTTCGCTTTCAATTCTTGTACGTCTGACATAGTACAGCTAGATTTACATGCCTAAGTTAGAATTTTGAACAATCATATATACATACATACATACATATATACATCTAACCATCTTATAAACATCTAACCATCACGTAACACATACATAATTCAATTATTACTGCAATCACTGTAGCCCCTTTCCCCTTCTCGTTTTCGTTGTCTAAATTATGTACATAGTTGGGTCATTGGCCAAGCACGCGCATACCAATACGCAGCTGCAGGGGTGCATTTTCGTTTCGCTTTTCGCCGTTGCCTCTCGCTGGTATTCTCGTTTAGCGCGCTTGATCAAAGGAGAACGCCAAATGACGCGCTAGGCTGTTTTCGACCCAACTTATAATGGGGACAGATTCGGTATTCAATCGTCGATCCGTGCAAGCCATTACACGTATGCGAATAGCCATAAAGTAGATATATTCTTGATCAGCATCAATAGCCGAGTCGATATAGCTACATATGTCTGTCTGTCCGTCCGTCTTCATTTGCGCCTATTTCTCACAGACTATTAAAGCTAGAGTAACCAAGTTTCGTATTTAGTCTCCTGTGTTATCACACTACTCAAAGTATATTTCAAAATTTCGCCCCGGCCCCTTCCGCCCCCACAAAAGACGAAAGTCTGTGGCATACACAATTTTGAAGATACGAGAAAACTAAAAACGCAGAATTTAGAAAGACTATTTCTATCAGAGTGTTGAATCTGGATCAGATCGGATCATTATTATATCTACAATGAAGAAAACCATTTCGAAAGTCATCGTTCCCTCTCGCTCACACGCGACCCCATCTGCTTTGGCCATTCGAATTTTGTGACGCCTAGTTCTCAGAGACTATAAGAGCTAGAGCAATCAAACTTTCTATCCAAGCTACATATATATAATGTTATATATGTTATATCAAACCAGCACAAGTGTATTTCTAAATTTTGCCACGCCCCCTTCCGCCCCCACAATGGACGAAAATCTGTGGAATCCACAATTTTTAAGATAAAAGAAAACCAAAAACGCAAATCATGGAAAATTACCATATCTACCAGATTGCCGAATATGGATCAGGTCGGAACAATATTATGGCCAGAAGGAACAAATTAAATTTCAGTGGCTACGCAACGCCTGCCAAGCGCTGACTCATTCCCTCTCTCTCTCGTACACACTTGTACGTCTCAAATATGTAGTTATACTTGTAGAAAAGTAGAAGCAGATGTAAAAAGCATATGCAAACAAAATTTGAAACATGCATAATATTCCAAAAATGGTTTGACTTCAATTTTTGAAATATTATTTTTTGCCCAAAATTTAATTCGTCCTTTTGCGAACATAAAATAAATTGCATAAATCGTAAGCTTATATATGTATGCATATGCTGACTGAGTACCGGGTATAAGGTAGAGCCGAGGCCTTTTCAGCGGCTCACAACGTTCCCCCTCGTTTGTACATGTTTAGATGTTAACTTTGTTTAATATAAAATATACCTACTAATATAATGAGCAGGTATATGTATATTCACAGATATATGTATATTTAATTTTATGGTTTATTGTGGTATATAATGATATTTTTATCACACATAAAAAAGTTGTATGTGCTAAAAAAAATATATATGTACATACGCAATACGTCGGGCTACATATAATCTGGAGCTGATCTTATCGCATCATAACTCATTCGCTGCATGGATTTTTAATCAGTCTTTCATACAGAATTCGCCTAAACATACGCCTTCGTCGGTCTACATATGTATCTCCAAATAAACTGTACCTATTATTAATTTAACCGCTCGACCCATTATTTAAACAAAACATCACAACAGCTAGTGAAAAGCTCACTAGCTTAACAGTACTATAAACGAATATAATGAACGAATGTAAATATGTACAACTGCAAAATGTATGTCAGATATGACATCAAATTATATTAATTGTCTATAGGGTATTAGTTCGTAGCGTCAATAAGCAACACTCAGCAAATACATTTGTGTCTCTAGAAATCTTCTCAAAAATATTTTGCTGGCAATTTCGGCAGCTCTGCACTCTCTGATGCAGCAAATAAAAACAGGTCACAGTGTTAACGAAACGAAGATTAACGATACGACTAAACGAGCAAACGCTCACGAAGACGATCAATTCTAAAGTAAGTGATGCTCCGAAAATGTGCCTCCCACGCAGCTCTTGTTGAACGACGAACGACGAAGAAAGGGCGATGTTGCGATAGAGAGTGCAGGGCGACAGCAAGCAACAATGACTAAGAGAAATGCGCTCTTTACGCATGCTCTTTATGCCGTGGGCGGTGCTAAGCAGGTGTTAGCACGTCTAAGTCGTTGGGATGCTCTGAAATGGGAAGTAATGGTCTTGAGTTGACTATAGCAGTTATATGGCACACGAGGGTTCTCAGGTAATCGAAGTAAAGTACTGAACTGGTGGCGGAACGGTAGAAGTGTTGCTTGGCTGTCTTTACCGCTGCCTCCCAGAGCTCGCCAAAGTGGGGAGACCGAGGGGGAATGAAGCGCCACTTGATGAAATCTGCGACGCAAAACTTCTCAACTGTCTTTTGGTGCTTTTCAGAGAGGAACAACTTCTTCAGCTCCGCCAACTTGTTCTGAGCTCCAACGAAGTTAGCTGCGTTATTAGACCAAATCTCCCTTGGCTGACCACGAGTTCAAATAAACCGCTTGAGCGCGCTAATGAACGCTGCCGTTGACAAATCCTGCACAAGCCTCAAGTGTACGGGCTTGGTGGCAAAACAAATAAATACGCAAATGTAGCATTTGATGGGTGTTCTGGTCCGCACCTCACTCTTGTACACCCAGCGACAAAAAAAAAGCCGCACTCCGAAATTTCATGCATTTTTGACTTCTCTAGCGTGGGGTTTCCCCAAATGTTATTCGATACTAAAAGTTTTCATTTTTTGGAGTCAATAAATCAATTGTTAACAAAAGTGCATACTACGTTTTTTGATATCACATTCATATAGTTTAAAATAAATATTTTTTCAATCACACTTTTCTGAACGGTCATTTAGTATTTTCACCAAACAGGAAAAAAAATTTAGTAAAATTATAAAATCGATTTTTTCAGCAAAAACTAAATATTTTCCAATAGTTTATTTCATTTTCTATAGTCTAATAATAAACAAACATATTTCTGATTTTTTGTTTTTAAATTATATATTAATTAATAATTGGTAGTATCCCCCTTGGCTTTTATTACACCTTTAACCCTATTGGGCATCGAATCGCATAAAGTCCTCAAAAATTCCTCCGTTATCTCCTCAAACCAAACCTTTTCTATAACCTCCCCTAACTCAACCATAGTTTTGGGCTTCCGCTTTCTTATTTTGGCATTCATAAGGGCCTAGACGTTCTCTATCGGATTGAGGTCGGGGCTGTTACCTGGCCAATCTAGGGACTTTATGCCCAATTCCGCCTTCAAAATGTTAACCGGTCTGTGAAAAATAGTTGAAACTAGTTGACTACATTTTTAAAAATACTAAAACGTCAGAGAATCTCTTACAGAGCGCGTTCGATGGCAAGGTACAGAATCGTCCTGAAATATGAGATTCTCTCTCTCACTAAATGATTCCATACTGGACACAACTCCACTGCAAATAACTCCACTTCATACTTTTTTGAAGTCATCATACCCTTAATAATTATTAGGGATTCTGTTTTATATTTAGATATGCATCCCCATATAATAATATAAGGATAATGCTTCACTCTGTCAATGCAGCCATTTTTGGAATAGCGTTACCTTTTTCTGCGGCGAACTGTGCGGGAACCATCGGGTCTAATGAGATTAAATTTTGACTCATCCGAGAATATGATTCGTGACCACTCAGATTCACCCTAATTTGCTTTTTATGTAGCTGAATTTAGACATGATTTCTTCATTCGACTATTAAGAAGTGGCTTTTTGGTAGGTGTCCTTGCCATTAATCTCATCTCCTTTAAACGACGTTGTATAGTTCGAGCTAAAATTTCTTTCGCAAATCGTTTCTGAACTTCAAAAGCTATCTTTACAGCATTTTTGAATCGATCATGTCGGTTCGTTTTCCTAATAATCCGATTTTCCCTTGCACTTGTACACTTTTTTCTTCCCGATCCTTTCGTCCTCTTGACTTGTCCAGTCTCACGAAATTTTTTCAAAAATCGTCGTACTGAGCTTTCATTGAACTTAGTTCGATCCGCTATTTTTCGAATAAAGACATTTTGTTCAGCCGAGGCAATCATTTTTTACTTTTCAGTCACCGTCATCTGTTCTACTTTAGGCATACTTCTTAAAGACTCCTAAGTAATATGTTTTGCAAAAAATGTTTCCAGAAACTGAGACGATAGGAAACACATGCAAAAAGAAAAAAACATTCACAGGGACTCACAAAAAAAAAAATTAGACGAATCGAACAACATTTCGGGATATCCCATGCTAGAGAAGTCAAAAATTCATGAAATTTCGCAGTGCGGCTTTTTTTTTGTCGCTGGGTGTACAAGAACGGACCACAAAAATCCACGTCGGTAACAGCAAACGCGCAAGTTGCAAAGGCACACGCTCCTTTGGCAGGTCAGCCACGATATGCTGAAGTAAACGCGGCTTGGGCTTAAAATATCTTGTGCAGCGACTTACGACATTTGCCCCAGTATTGCGCCCTCCAATTGGTCAATACTCATGACGAATTAGTGCGCTTAATGATCGTGGTCCAGCATGCAAGTTCCGCTCATGAAAATTCACAATTACATCCGATGTGACGGGATGACGCCTTGAAAGAATAACTGGAGGCCGTTATTCATCAAGTGATGAGTTCGCCAACCGTCCACCGACGCGTAATAGTCCATGTTCATCCAGAAATGGTGTGAGGGACGAAATAGAGCTCGACGGCTGCACCTGCTCTCCATCCCGCAAAGCCTTTTAGTCAGTCCATAAGTGCACTCTCTGTATTGAATGAATGAGTAACTGTGTGCCACCAACGATGTCATTTTTTTTTTTTTTTTTTCTTTAGGATGTTGATATGCAATGACTGCACCATGAAGTGGCCCAAGCGACACCAGCCAATGGCTGTTACGCGCGGTTCCCAGGCAAGAACACAGCCCACCTCCCGCCCAACCGACCGAGGGGTGCTGCCGCACCCCTAACTAAAAAAAACGAAGCAAATTCTAACTACGGGAAAGATATAAGAGTATCAGTAATGTAAGACTAGGAAGGGAGTTAGTTGTAGATATAATATGGTAGAGGGAATTATAATCCGAGCAGGACCCTAAATGGTTCATGCAAGGAATAATTCGATCTACAAAGCGGAAGAAACAAGGGTGTATAATTCCTACTGCTTCTAATAGGAATCGTGAAGGTTATGCGGCTCAACAGGTCAGGGCTATCTACGTCACCCTTGATCAAGTTGTGCACAAAAATCACACCAAGCATTTTCCTACGATTAACTAAAAATGGATGGTTTAATAAAAGCAATATATTAGGGTAAGATGGCAATTTCCCATCTGTATCCCAGTTGAGGCCGCGAAGAGCAAAAAGTAAAAAGCTTTTCTGAACTGATTCTATACGGTCCTGGTGTACTTTGTACTGAGGGCACCATACACAAGAGCCGTATTCTAAAATCGGACGAACCAGAGAGATGTAGAGAGTCTTTGTTATATAGGGGTCGTAAACTTCCTTTGACCACCTTTTTATAAACCCAAGCACGCCCATGGCCTTATTCACCATGGTAGAAATGTGTTCTGAAAACTTTAACTTGGGATCTTATAGAACACCAAGATCACTAGCCCGGCTAATTCTTTCAAGAGAACCACTACAAAGGGTGTAAGGAACCAGAAAGGCGCTGGAGCGATGAAAAGTCATTACTTTACATTTTGAAGCATTAAGGTTCAATACACAACACCAAGACTGAAATCTATCGAGATCGGATTGCAATCTAGATTGAAAAGAGATGTCCTTATACTGGACACAGAGCTTAACATCATCCGCATACATAAGTACTCGAGAGTATGTTAATACAGAAGGCAGGTCATTTATAAAGAGTGTAAAGAGCAAGGGGCCTAGATGGCTGGTGTAAACAACATCCGTCTGCGAATTACCTTGAAAGCCTTTTATTATAAAGGAGGTAAAATCCAATAAATTTGTAGTGGTTGATCTCCGCCTTATAAATCCATGTTGAGTTGGAGATATAAGTGGTCTGCATAGGTGCTGCAGGTGCGGAGTTAAAATTTTCTCAAACACTTTAGGAATAGCGGATAACTTAGATATATCTCTATAGTTCATTGCGTTAGACTTGCTACCTTTTTTATGGAGAGGAATTATAAAGGACTCCTTCCATATCGGGGGAAAACATGAAGTATTTATGGACAGGTTACATAGTTTAAGCAACGGCCCACACAGAGACTTGGCACAGTACCTGAGTACACAGCCGGGAACTCCGTCCGCACCCGGTGAGAACACCGGCTTTACTGTTCGTAGATCATGAAGCAACGAGCTTTCATTTATCAAAGGACTGAAAATGCCGTTTGACTTCGGTAAACCGTATGGATACGACTGACCAGAGTAAACGTCCTGCGAATAGGTAGTTTGGAAAAAACGCGCAAAAATATCGGAAATTGCCTGATCATTATCTCCTTAGAAAAACGTATCCTGCATCGAGATAGGTAATTCTGATTGCATTGAGCGTAAAGAACTGAAAAGTTTGACCGAGCTATTACATAATGAGAGAGAGAAGAAGGAGAGCCAACTTCTCGAAATTTTTTATAACGTCTTGATTTTAAGTTTTTTAGATGGGATAGCTCCTTGGTAAACCAAGGGGGTTTTCTTGATCTAATCGGACAGGAAAGTGGGACACAAGAGACAAAAAGTGAGTCCAGTGCATCATAAAAAATGTTTGTGCCTGTCGTAACATCACTGCACAAATATAAAGCGGACCAATCAAAATCCTTAATGAGGTTATTAAGCTTCGTAAACTCGGCTTTACGGAAGCAGCGGACACATTGGGATAGTCTACCCGACGGATCCAGTACAGTTCGTCCTAGGTCGAGCGACACTTCGAAAGTAGGATGGTAGGCATCTTCAGGTATAGTGAGCGGGGGACTCGAGTTAACAACGCTAAGGTCGGATCCGTTACAAAGCACAGATCAAGAAATCGACCCGAGGAATTTTTAACATGGTTAACTTGAGACAGAGACAGGTCAATCAAGCCGTCAACAAAGTCATGTCGTGACATGGGTACCAGGCTATTAGGCTCATTTGCCGGAGACCAAGCAATTCCTGGCAAGTTGAAGTCACCAAGAACTATCATGTGATCTTTGTCAGATAGCGAGGAAGAAATAGCGGTTAAGGCGGACAAATGCAATCTACTTTATCTATCTATCTACTTTATACCCGGTACTCAGTCAGTATATACAAAAATTGAAGACAAACCATTTTTGGAGTATTTATACATGTTTCCAATTTTGTTTGCATATGATTTTTATACTGCTTCTACATTTCTACATGTATAACTACATATTTGAGACGTGGAGGTGTTTGCGAGAGAGAGAGAGAGAATGAGTCAGCACTTGGCAGGCGTTGTGTAGCCACTGGAATTTAATTTGTTCCTTCTGTCCATAATTATGATCCGACCTTATCCAGATTCAGCAATCCGTTAGACACTGTCACTTCCCATGATTCTGCGTTTTTAGTTTTCTCGTACTTTAAAAATTGTGGATTCCACAGATTTTCGTGATTTGTGGCGGCGGAAGGAGGTGTGGCAAAATTTTGAAACAAACTCGTGCTGGTTTGATATAACAGGAGCTTGGATAGAAAGTTTGGTTGCTCTAGCTCTTATAGTCTCTAAGAACTAGGCGTCAAAAAATACGAATGGGCAAAGCAGATGGGGCCGCATGTGAGAGAGAGCGAGAGGGAGCGATGACTTTCGAAATGGTTTCTTCGTTGTAGCTATAATAATGATCCGATCTGATCCAGATCTAACACTCTGATAGAAACGGACATTCTCTATGATTCTGCGCTTTTAGTTTTATCGTATCTTCAACATTGTGTACGCTACAGACTTTCGTCCTTTGCGGGTCAAAATTTTGAAATACATTTGGAGTAGTGTGATCACACAGTAGACTGGAGACAAAACTTGGTTGCTCTAGCTTTAATAGTCTATGAGATATAGGCGCAAATGAAGACGGACGGACAGACGGACGGACAGACAGACATGGCTATATCGACTCGGCTATTGATGCTGACCAAGAATACATATACATTATGGGGTCGGAAACGCCTCCTTCTGGGCGTTACACACAACCGTTATCCCCACAAATCTAATATACCCTTATACTCTTCGAGTACCGGGTATAAAAACTGAGAAAGCGGGAAAAATTAGTCTTACACACAGAAATTCCAGTTCCTGCTGGATCTGGACTGTGAAAAGTTCCGACGTGAAGTTTGAGTCCACAGCAATCAGAACCCCTCCTGCACGTCGAGACGAACGATCCTTTCTAAAAGTTGTGTACCGACCTGCCAAAACTTCGGAACTAAGAATGTCCGGCCTTAACCAGGTTTCGGTAAACACAATAACGTTGGATGCAAATGCGACACTATCCAGGAAAAGAATGCTGAGCTTACTACGCAAGCCTCGAACATTCTGGTAAGTCACTAAAAGAGAGTTTGTTAGTTTTTTGGACGGGTGGAGGTAGAGCGGGAAGATGACGAAGGAGCACTGGTCTGATTAGTTGGCAGAGTTATTGGGGGCATAATCTTCTTCTTTGCCTTAAACTCCTTCACCACCAAATGCTCCGGCCAAAATTTGGCAGAACAGATGGTGTTAAAGTGAGTTTGGGAGACACTTATTTTAAAAGAAGCTATCTCCCTGGTATAAGAGAAGTTAAACTTTTCTACCTTAAAATCAACGTCTTGGATCACATCTTTAATTGTGGAGTCAGGGACAAGTCGTGAGACAAAAACTTGTCTCTTTGGTGGGATCCCGACCAATCTTGGCACCACAGGCCTATCACCTGTAATGGTGATACCCGGTGGTCCGGGACGTATATTGACTGGTGGGGTCGGAATTGAGAGACAGCTAATGAGTTAGCGGATATTACGGACACGGAAGCTACAGACGATTTTGGCTGCATGCCCTCCGACGCGATAAATTCGGCTACCGAATTTTCATCGCCAGCAGCTGTCCTTGCCTTCGGAGTAGCGAACGAAATCAACTGCTGCACTATTGGAGTATTCGGAGTCAGCTTGTCAGCATCGGCCGGCCGAGGGGCAGTTGGCACATGCAGATCCCGCGGAGTGACCTTTTCGCGCCTAGGAGACTCAGTCAATAGTTTGAAACTACTAAACTGAGACTCCATGGCTAGGAGCCGATCGTATTGCTCTTTGAAGCCCACGGTCAGCTCCCTAAAGCCCTTCCGGGTCTGCCTCATAAATGCTGCCATCTCCTTCTCAACTGGACGGCATGCCTCACAGTTGTAATGCAGGCCATTCCTTTTTGAGATGGCATCACCCACGAGACCGGTGATCCCGGCGCATTTAGCGTGCACTACGCTATCGCAGAGCCAGCAGGGGATACTCGGCTGGTCATGGGGGATCATCTTCTTGCAGGTTTTTTTTAGCACAGACCACAGAGAATTCCATTTTAAAATGTAAAAATTATTGTATTATTTTTTCTTTAAAAAAAAAATGATATCAGACCAGTGTGCCAGATAAATGCCAAGAGAGGAATAAGTAAGAATGAGAGCGGTTACAGCAGCTACAATTGAGAGAGAGAGAGAGAGCGCTACTGCACAGAAAATGTCGAGAGCGAGAGAGGAAGAACAGTTATTTAAGTGTGGGTAATAGGGAGAGAGTAAAAAATCAGCAAAACTAATAGGTGAGAGCGGCTAAATATGATACTGTGTGTACTTATGAAAAGCACAAACAAAAACACACTGTTAGGCGATGCAAAAATAATAATTTAAATTATGTTTTTCACAGTAAGCAGGCATGCACTCGCGATCAAGAAATAGATGATTGTTGTTAATTTGGTTGTTAATTTATGAATTTTTTAGGGGTTATTTCCATAAAACACCGGCGGCTTAAGCAAAATAGGCAGAGAGCAAGCAGAGCGCAAAACAAAAACAAGTCTGATTGCTACAAAGAGAATCGAAAATCGAAAATGTCATCCACTGTTAATCCCGATAACTCTTTGCGCATCAAAAATTTGAAGACGTATGCAAACGTGCGCTGAAGCTTTCCGAAGGAATTGTTAAATTTCCGGCCATCAGAGAGGTCTACAAATGGGCAAACTGCTATGAGGACTTGAGAAGCTCCAGTGTTGGCAGGTCTTGTGTAAATGAAGATGGCCACATCGGTTTTTCATTTCGAAGAAAGAGTGGCCCGTGGGACCAAAGATGCGATTCCAAAAGTCCACGCTGACGAAATAGACTCGGGTAGACTCTAATCCTATTGGAGCCGCTCCTTCCACACCAGCTGAAGGAAAATTTTTGCCATTGCAATGACAGGCCCAATCAGTTCATGGGGATCTTAAAGGCGAGCAGTGGTTGATAAAATAAAGCGCTTTGTCGACTTTGAAGACAACTCTGCGGGTACTACGGAAAAGAGAAATTCATCGGATGCAGGCTCCCAAACCAATCCAAGGCCTTTGTAAAATCGGTGCCATCGTCGAAACTCAGCAGCGTTTCTTTATCTTTATCAAGAATTCCTTTAAGTACGACAGGAACGTTGGAGCACCATTTCCGAATTGGGAAGTTTCCTCTAACCAGCAACTGGGATATCTGCTTCAACTTCTACAACTTTTCTTTCTCTACAGATCCTCCACCAGTTATCAAATCGTCGACATAAAAATTGGAAGCCAACACTTCCGAGCCAATAAGGAATGATGATTTTTCTTCTTCGGCCAATTGAAGCATCGCACGAATTGCAAGATAGGAAGCTGGCTTGGTCCCATACGTTACCGTGTCGAGTTTAAACGTCTTTACATTTTCCTGAGGAGAAGATGAATATTTTCCTGAGGTAAGATGCACTGAAGGTAATTATCCGGCTCAGTTGCCCGGACACACCTGTACATCTTGCAGATGTCCCCAGTCAGCGCAATTGGGAACGTTCGGAACCGAAATATATAAATATATGTAGAAGCTTTAGTTTGATAGTAGACCGAGCCATTAGAACCTTGTTTAGAGAAAACCCCTTTGATGTTGTGGAAGATCCATCGAACACAACCCGCAGTTTGGTAGTTGTGCTGTTTTCCTTGAGCACGCAATGATGTGGCAAAAAATATCGATAGCGACTGGACAGTTCTGATTCTACCAACGACATGTGGTTAAGTTTTTGGTACTCCCTTATGGAAGAGGAGTACTGAGATTTTAGCTGCGACCGACGCTCAAGTTTTTGCTCCAAGTTGAGGAACCGGCGATATGCCTGCATGTACGAGTCACTCACTTGATGGGCAACTTCACAGCAAACTCTCTAGATGACAAGCGCGAGAAATTAGCTCCTGCTGTCTTACGAGGTTGCTGGCCACCTCCTGAAACTACCCATCTAAGGCGAGTCTTCTGAAGCGATGGCAAGCCTGTTGCCAATTTGATTTGGCCAACGCATAGAAGATCGAAGAAGAGGCTAGCCTCAATGAGCAGGTCAATACGCTGCGGCGTGAATAACTGCGAAAAAGCCAGTGGGATATTCTGTGAAATTTTCCAGTTGGTAACGTCTACTGAAAAGCTGGGCTGCTGCTCGGTGATTGTGCGCCAGCAATGCGTCGAAACTGGTACTGTAGTCAGAGGCTTGCGAATGCAAATTAAGGCACACTGTGTAGCCCTCCAATGCGAAACTAGAGTCCCCAAGACCTGGTCTTTTTTAGTCTAAGTTGCTAAGCGACACTAGATGTAATGAGGTGCATTTGTGACCCAAAATCCAAGAGTGCCCGATATGGCACGAGAGATCCAGCGTGATCCTTCAACAAAACCACTGCAGTGGCTAAGAGTACTACATCATTGCAAGAATTGTGAGCTATCAGAGCGATGGCTGAAGCTATGAATGGGCTTCAGGGTGCAGTGACGACGAGATAACGGACTCCGATTGCGAGCGTCTGTCATTGAAATGCAATAACGTGTGATGTTTGATCCCACAGTGGCGACAATTTGAGGACCTGCAGGTGCGAATTTGATGGCCGGACTTCAGGCAATTCATGCAAAGACTTAGTTTCTTCACCTCTAGTGGGCGCAGTGAAGGCGCCCTTTTTTAAAAACAAGGTGCAGGTATAAATACTATGGCCAGTAGTGTTGCAAAATACACAGTCAAGAGCAACCGATTCAATCGCTACGAAAGAACTCTTACTGTTGTTAAAAGTTTTTTTTAATCTTTCCCACCTGAATGCCGGGCACTTAAATTGCCCTAGAGAGCTCCTGATTCTCCAACTTCTGACATCTTTGCTCCAGAAACTCGGTCAATTGCTTGTCTGTGGGTATACTATCCAGTGACGGAGTGTCCTCCCACTTGGCTTGTGTGGCACTGTCTACCCTCTGCAGAAGGCTGTGTATTGTAATACAGTCATCAATCTGTTCCTTTGTCCCAAAACTTTTTAAGGCTCGCAAATTGCCAATCAGCAAATCTAAAGCGATGGGATAGCTGGCGTGGCAAAATTCCAATGACGAGATCGTGTCTAGGGTCGGTCTTTTTAGGCAGGATCGTAGGTGCTGCAATTGCTCCTCATTCGTCAAGTTAGGCTCCTTGTCGATTATCGAGGAAAACATGCTCCATAAGGCGGATTACTGTAAGTAGCCCCCACTGAATTCTGGAAGCTTTAACTCCGGTAGGAGATGCCGATGCTGCATTATAACCGTAGCCGAGGCTTCTGAAACATGGTTCGTCCGCATTGTTGAGCAAGGGAGCATTGTGGGCTGCCGCTTGTTCAACTCATGCTTAATGCTGATCTCCAGCATAACCACGCACTCGTCAAACTCTTCTCTTAAGGGATTACCGATCTCATCAAGATCGATTCTTTCCAGAGCATCATGATGCTTATTAAAAGACACGACAAGATCCAATAAAGACTTTAAGCGGACGTTCAATTCTTCCTCCTTGAGCTCACCAATCTTCTCTTCGCCGACGGCATTTTCAATTCTCCGTGCTGCACTTAGCATAGCTTGAACCTTACGCTTGTAGTAAGAAAGGTATTTAGGGACACGGGGGAATTGAGAGCGTAAGGGGAGGGCGTGCTATCAGCAGCCATTGCTTGTATTTGTTACGGCAAACACAGAGGTCAATAGCCGGTGAATAACCTCGAACAGTTTTAAAGGAACTTTAAATCGATCGCAGCGCTCGAACACACGGGCACAGACCAGCAGCGAGAGTTCGCAATTTGCCAAAAAAACCAACAATGTCAAACACACTGAGTGCACCGAAAACGAAACCAAATAACAGCAAGCAAAAGGTAAAGCGGATGACGCGTTACTGTTTGTGCACAACCGCCGAACCGAACAACTGTGTTTTATGCAAATTAGGGAACGATATAATTGGCTTTTTGTTTATATGTTTATGTTTGTTTATTACGTCGGGGGTCACCAAAATGTAAAGCTACTGAGCTTCTTCAGCAGCGTATTTTTACGAAATTTTATTAAAACAAAAAATTGGTTTGATTTCTTTGTGTATATTATATTCGTGTATGTTCGATTTAGTAGAGCTTGGTAATGCGAGTGATGCAACAAATAAAAACAGGTCACAGTGCCAACGAAACGAAGATTAATGATACGACTAAACGAGCAAACGCTCACGAAGACGATCAATTCTAAAGTAAGTGCTGCTCCGAAGATGTGCCTCCCACGCAGCTCTTGTTGAACGACGAACGAAGAAGAAAGGGCGATGTTGCAATAGAGAGTGCAGGGCGACAGTAAGCAACAATGACTAAGAGAAATGCGCTTTTTATGCTGCTATGGGCCGGCGCTAAGCCGAACAAGAGGGATGATTTCAAATTTGACCCCCAAGTATGACACTAAAATCTGTATGGACCCATCTAGTACCCATTAATATGTCATATATACCCATATTTAAGAATGACATATATATTTTTTTAGCGCATACTACTTTTTTATATGTGATCAAATATATCATAATATACTACAATAAAGGCTGGCGAAAATCCTCCAGCTGAACCCTCCACGAGGGTGCCGGCTGGGCAATGGGCACTGCATTATCCCTGACAAGGGTAATGCATAGTCGCTTGCTCCGTCCGAGGCAATGCAGTGTCTAGCTAAGGCAATGGCCCAGCGTCTTCTCGACCTCGAGTCGGGGGAGCGGGGTCAGGGCCATGGCTAGAGGTGCCTGGCGGGTAGGCCTAAAACGCTAGGGGGTGGTCTCCCCGAAAAACATCAACCACGTATTGACCTTCGGGTCGAACATGGAGGAGGACAAAGGTCAAGCTCGGGTTGGGATGTCAACGCAAACGTCGGTGGGAAGCGTGGCTGCTACCACCGGCGGGCACGGGGAGGAGCAATCCTCTCTGCGTGTCACCAGTGGCCACACCTCGGACGTGACGGGAGCAGGTCACGTCAGTTGTAATACTACTGCCACAACTCCCCGCTGTAGGATGAGCCACGCAGGTGCCGTTGTCGAGGCAGACTCGGACCTGGTGAGCGTGCTATCCATCAGCAGAATAGAAGAGGACAGCCTTCTTCGCTCGCGTGAACCAGGCACCAGCTCCCTGCGCAGGGAAGGGCCGAAGCCTTCGAGGGAGGGAGTGAAGGCCAAAGCCCAATACAAGGCGGCCCTCAAGATAGTAGGCAGGCTCCAAGGCAAGGCGGATATCTCCCAGGAGGAGAAATCCAAGCTACCTTGGGCCGAGCTGAAGGTAGAGGGGGGCCGTAAGCACAACGCGCAGGTGGCACAGATAAAGGCGTCGACGAACCAGCACGCCAACAAGGTGGAAGAGTTGCTGGCTACCAAAAGGCAACGCTCGACCGACAGTGCCGTCACTTCGGCAAGCAAGCGGCAACGCGGGCCCAAGAGAGCGGAACCTCCACCTAAACCGCCAAAGCAGGGGTCAAGCGAGAGGATCAGTGATGTGTCCAAGAGACCTCGGTCTGGATACCATCGCAGAGCCCGCCCAGGGTATGGCGCTGGACGACACGCTGGAAGAAGAGGACGGTGACCTGACCGTGGTAGTCAACCCGTCGTATGCAGGGGAGCCAGCTGCTCATGAAACTGAGTGTGCTGCAGCTCAACTTGCATAAGAGCAAGACAGCAACAGCGGAGCTCCACATTGCCATGGAGCAAGGGCCCGCTGTCATAGCTTTGGTCCAGGAGCCCTGGATTGCATCAGGCAATTCGGTGGCCGGACTAAAGCTCTCAAATTACAGCCAATTCTACCCAACACCGGTAAACAGGAATAGAACTGTCGTACTAGTACGGAAAGGAATCCATGCTTACCTTATGTCTCATTACAGCACAGACGACCTGGCAGTAGTTATGCTGGCAAATGAGGAGAAGCGCCATTTGGTAGCCTCCTGCTACATGGCACACGACAGGTCCGCACCGCCAGAAGAACTAAGGAGTCTGGTGCAGGAAGCCGACTCCAAAGACTAACTGATCGTTGGTATGAACGCCGGTTGGTATGGACGCCCCGAATTCAACGACCCTAGTGAGTCTCTCTTAGACTTTATATTATCAAATAACATAGATGTAGCAAACGTGGGAGAGAAATACACCTACGTGGGTCCTACCTCGTCAAACATGCTAGATCTAACTCTCGTAACGGGATAGAGTATCTACATATCTGGATGGAAGGTCCTTGAAAGACCTTCCTTCTCAGACCACAGGTACATTCAATTCAAGTGCGAATTTGAATACACTCTGAAAGTGAAAGTCTATAGAAACCCCCGGAACACACACTAAGAGAAGTTTACAATGACAGTCACTTCGAAACTCGCGAACCCGGGTTCAATGAAATCCGCGGAGGACATAGAGAAGTCCTTAGAGACCCTATCTACGGAACTGCTGGAGGCCTACCACACTGCATGCCCACCCTCTAGAACAAGAAAGAAGTCCAAACCGCTCTGGTGGAATCGGGACATCTCTCTACAAAGAAATAACCTCAAGGAATTTTTCAAGCTCGCTAAAGAAGAGAACGATGATAACATCAACGAGGAATACAAGACGCTACTAAAAAAGTGCAAGAAAGAAATACGTAAAGCACAACGCTGCTCCACCATTGAAAAAGTGCCTGAAACGGCTAGACTGAGGAAGCTGCTGTCAAAGCAACCTACATTACAAAGTCAGCTTAAACTAGACAACGGACAGTGGTCGGAGGGCAGCAAAGAAGCCCTGACGGCACTAATGGAAGCCCACTTCCCAGGATGCACCGTGGTCACCGATGCTGAAACGCATCAAGAACCAGCAACTGGGGAACAAACACCCCCAACAGACCAAATAACCTCCAAGAAAATACAATGGGCTATAGACTCCTTCACGGGCATAACGGCACCTGGACTGGACGGAATATTCCCAGCCATGCTGCAAGTGACCAAAGAGGTGATCACCCCATGGATTCTTGCAATATACGCAGCATGCCTAAGAACAGGCTATATCCCGATCCAATGGAGAACCTCTAAAGTTGTCTTCCTCCCAAAAGCAGGAAAGTGCAGCCATGTGAGTTCCGAAGATTACAGACCGATAAGCCTAACCTCTTTGCTAATGAAAGCATTAGAAAAGCTGCTGGATCTACATATCAGAACCGAAGTAAGCGGACTGATGTCAACCAACTAACACGCCTACACCAAGGGAAGATCTGTAGAAACAGCACTACACTCGCTAGTAGCTACCGTCGAGAAAGCCCTCAACCTAGAAAATATGCACTTGGAGTATTCGTAGAAATTTCCGGAGCATTTAATAACGTCGCTACAGAAGCCATACTGAACTGCCTGGAAGCTACCAGCACCCACCCGTCAATCAACCTCTGGATAAAAAAACCTTCTAAGTTGTAGACGGGTGCAATCAGAGTGGGGCACCGCATCCATGGTCAGAGGTGCACACAGGGGCACACCCCAGGGTGGAGTCCTGTCACCCCTCCTGTGGAACCTGGTGGTCGACAGCCTGATCAAGAGATTCAAAAGGAAAGCCCTAAAAATAACAGCTTATACGGACGACATAAGCGTACTTATCACGGGTGTATGTCCGTCGACTCTCAGCTCCATAATTGAACGAACACTCAGGGCGATATGTGAGTCGACAGATGGAGTTGGACTCAGTATTAATGCGGATAAAACGGACCTCATCCTCTTCACGAAGAGATTCAAGTTACCAGCATGGATCCTCCCGAAAGTCAACCAAACAAAGCTAACCCCTAAAGCACAGGTCAAATACCTCGGCATAGTACTGGACAGCAGGCTGGCATGGAGACCCAACGTAGTAGAGCGGGTGAAAAAGGCCACCACTGCACTTTATGCATCCAAGAAGATGCTTAGGAGCACATGGGGCCTGTCGCCCGCTCTGATGCATTGGATCTACATCTCGGTGGTGTGGCCAACTCTGCTGTATGAAGTCCTAGTGTGGTGGCAAGCTACTGAAGAGAAGACGTATCGCAAGATAATGAAAAGAACCCAGCGGCAGGCTCTGCTCTGTATAACGGGAGCGCTGAGGTCAACGCCAGCCAAAGCACTCGAAACTCGGAATCGACCCCCCCGACATCTACGCTAGGCTGACTATAGGCAAGGCAGCACAGCTTTTGATTGCGTCGGGGAACATGACTCCCCAAAGATTCGGGCATAGTTCAATTGGAATGGACATGACCAGTTCAACCGACTACATGATCCCTCAAACGTGCCTTGAAGTAAAAACAAACCTCTTCATGGGACCCAAAGACAGAAAAGCGGGACGGGACCATACTCAACACCTCAACATATACACTGACGGCTCCAAGATGAATGAAGGAGTGGGAGCAGGCCTACTACCTACTGTACGAACAGTGAAATAAGGGCGTCGTATAAGCTACCCGACCTATGCAGCATATTCCAGGCGGAAGTCTTCGCCATCAAGAAGGCAGCAGAGGTCGCTCAGCTCACAGAGCGACCACACAATACAGCAGAAATAAAATCCAAGCAGTCGTCCGCGGTCAGTTCCAGAAGTGTCCTGGCAAGCAGGGAGGCACTAGACTCACTAAGCACCACTAAGTTAGTGCAGTTCTATTAGGTCCCCAGTCACCAAGGCATCGAAGGAAACGAAGAGGCGGACGTTCTGGCTAAGGAAGCCGTCGGGTTGTTAAACGAGAGGACCGAATGCGTGCCGGTCTCCCTAAGGATGCTACAAAGCGACCTGGAGAAGCAGGCTGAAATGAGAACAGACAGCAGGTGGAAGAACACCACCGCCTGCAGAATCTCGAAAATCATGTGCAAGGAAAGATTATCTCAGCCACTATCTGCTGCATCTTCCACGGAGGGATTGCAGATTGTTAGTGGGCATACTAACAGGCCACTGCCTGGCTGCGTCGCATGCAATCAGGCTGAACATCACCAACAGCGACATCTGCAGGAAATGCAATGAACCCGGGGAACATCTTATCTGCCGGTGTCCGCCTCTCTCAAGGGCAAGGAGAATATACCTGGCCGCACCGATGCTGGTATCACTGGAGGATGCCTCCAAGAAGTCGCCAGGGAAACTGCTTACCTTTGCTATTCTGGGGGACTTCGGAACTTCAGAAACACCCTCGTAAGGTCCATACAAAGATCCGGATAACTAAGGTCCATTTTGAGCGTCGAGGGCCGTCCGGGGCAACCTAACCTAACCCACTACAATAAACCACACAATTAAATATATGTATATTTGTGACATACATATACATATATCAGCTCATATTAGTATTCAATATTAATCGAAGTAAGCATCTAAACATGTACGAAAAACAATTATTCTGGTATTGTATGGCTAGCGTCTTCAAAAAGGGTTAACTCTAAAAAGTGAAGGGTGGCGCGAGCACAAAAATTAAAACAAAGTTGAGAGAGCGCATATATCAGTTGTGCGCTCATACACACTTGCAAACACTTAAAGTACATGCACTCTCACGACTCTCTCGGGAGCTGATGCTGGACCGCTTGATGCAAACAAAAAAATGTATGAAGTGTCCCATCTATATACTGTAGGGTTAGTGGTCATAGTCATGTCGACTATTTCAGTCATAATTCGACTATTTTTCCTTGAGAGTGATAATCTGTTAAGATTGTTCATTTGAAAATTTAAGTCAAGTCGTTTTTTTCCATAATTATCTGATTGTAGATACTCTGACCTGTTTAACCATCAAATCCACAGCTGTAAATTAATTGATTGTCGGGTCAAGCAGCATAAACCATCCTAAATTATAGCAAGTGGTGCGGTCTAAAATAAAAACACATCTCGATGTTTATTATTGCAATGCCCACTGTTTGAAATCGTTTGTTACCGCATATGCCTACGCACGGCAGCGGCTTTCTTTCGCTTATTTACACATAAATCTTTTTTGTACTCGGCATGGCAGCAGCCCGAACTGCTCTAGCTCTCTCCTAATCGCGCTCTCTCCCGCTCGTTAAGCGTTGCCTCATAGGGCACGGAAAGTACGCCGTCAGCCCTTGCATTTTTAGCCTTAAGCGAATACTCAAAACTTTAAGATCATCGTTCGTCTTACACGCATACCTATATACATCTAGCTTAAATAAATCTGGCATTAAACCACACGTATATATCCAAAAAACATTTGTAACCGTTTTTTAAATCTCGACAGCTAGTGAAAAAGCTTAACATTTGGTGACCCCGACGTGATCGTACACTGCAATCACAAAGTATAATAAAGCATTATTTAAATTGCCAATTTAGCCAGTGTCATCGACTCTATAATATACTACATACATACATATATACAACGGCCTCCCTTGCAGCTGTCAATTCCCACACCGGCTGCCCTTGCATATACCAATTGCAACTAGCGTTGCTTGTGGTTATTGTTCATTGCTCTCAAGTGCGCTCGTTTCTCTTTTCATTCGTCTTCCCGCTAGCGACGTTTAGTTCGCGCTTTCCTCTTTGCGGTCATTTTCCCGCTGTAAACGTTTGCTAAGCTGCCGCCGCTATGGAGATGGATGCTGCCAACGCTGCTGCTGCCAACGTTGCTGATGCTGCCAACGCTGCCGGGGCTGCTAACGAAGTTTCAATTAATAGGGAGCAAAACAGGGTGTCGTTTTTAAAGCTTAAACGCACGGAGTTATGCGAGAAAATGAAGAGGTTAGGTGCTGAGTGCCAGAATGACTCTCTAGTATCAGACTATTATATGCTCGCTGTAAAACAAGAGCAACTCGATAAGCTGATCGGAAAGTTTGAAATGCTCAACACCGAGCTTGAGGAATTGGATCAAGCCGAGATTCATAGTGGATTGGGTGATATGTTCCAATCGCTTGCCAGTACGGTGAAGGCGTCAATTATTCGGGAAATAGCAAAGAGTAGGGGACACATGCCTCTTCATTCTACCATGGCTGGATGAAACATCACCGCTGAGTTTGCCGGCTTGCAACTTCTGCCTCGACGTAGACAGGTACCATCCCTGCCTCCTATACAACTTCCAACTTTCAGCGGGGGATATGCTAACTGGATCGACTTCTACTCCACGTTTGTACCCATCATAGACAATCATCCTGATCTAACCAATGTGGAGAAGTTTCAGCATTTACCTTCCTATTTGCGTGATGCGGCCTTAGAGACTATGCGGTCGCTGGAAATTTCGGATGGCAACTATAATGTGGCTTTAAAATTATTGGACAGAAGGTTTAATAATCGACGCTTAGTATTTCTGGTACACATTTATGAGATCCAAAGACTCCAGGCTGTCGAAAATGGTTCAGTGGTAATGCTTCGAGAGCTGTTGGACGGATTCAACGCTCATATATGTTCGCTTCAGAGTTTGGGCACTTCTGAGCAGATCGCAAGATGCATCATCGTGCAGGAGCTGCTTCGTAAACTTGATCCAGCGAGCCAAGACAAGTGGGAGGAGCGATTTGAGGAGCCAGTGTACGCCAACTCGATTACGTCATGGGAGTATATATATAGCGATGCAGATCATTGGAGACCGTGGATTTTGTTAGAGCAAGCTATACGCCGAGCAGTCAAGTGGGCAAGAATAGAAGATCTAACAATTCCAAGTCCACCTTGATTGCAACTAGCCAAACCTTTTCAGGCTGCGTGCTCTGCAGTAACAGCGCTCACGAAGTCCAGTACTGTCAGAAATTCAAGGCACTGTCCCCCGAAAATCGCCATAAAGAAGCCAAACGACTGTCACTTTGTATCAATTGCCAGTTAAGCCAGTTAAGCCAGTGCACCTCGAGCCTGTCATATCTGCGGGGGCAAGCACCATACTACTCTTCATTTCAGAAACCCTGATTCGGCTGGAGTCCAAGGTCACTCAACTGATGCTCAGTGTTGCTCACTCAACTACCTCAGCGTCTACCTCGTATGCACTTATAGCACAAGGTCTCAATTATGATGTTGTTCTACTTCCCACTGCCACAGTTTTGATCAAAAATCGTTCCGGAGTTTTAGTTTCCTGCCGAGAATTGCTATATTCCGGCTCCCAGCTACATCTGATAACCTCTCGCTTCGCCAATCAGCTTCAGCTTCGGGAAAGGAAATCATCAACCGCAGTTTTTGGAATTGGTGACTCCAGCTTTGTCACCGATGGATGTTCGGTTAGGGTTAGCCTGCATTCTCGCTCATCTGAATTCTCAACCCTCATCACTGCTATCGTAGCTCCTAACATAACTGATCGTCAGCCAAGCTTTGGAATTGACACTCATAACTGGAATATTCCAGCGAACATACCACTAGCGGATCCGGAGTTTCATAGGCCTCAGCGCGTCGATCTTATAATTGGAGCAAGTCTGTTTTACGATCTCTTTTGTGTTGGTCAGGTAAAACTACTGCCAGGGTTGCCTTCAATTCAGAAAACTCGCTTAGGATGGGTCGTTTCTGGAGGTTGTTCTCGTTTGAATGGTTCGTCTTTAATGGTTGCTCGCTCTCCGGCCGTTGTTGCCGAAGATGACAATCCACATGAGCCGTTAGAAGTGCTTCTTCGGAGGTTTTGAGATGTTGAGAATTGCAGCGAACCAATAGTAAAATCTACCAAAGAAGAGCTGGATTGTGAAGCATGTCCGTCGATTACAAAATGGCGATTATTGTGTTCGGTTGCCAGGTAAATATAATTTGGATCTCTTGTCCCTTAAGCGGAAGTTAAATCGACGCCCTGAGGTGAAGGCTCAGTATGCTGCCTTCATAAACGAGTATCTTGACTTAGATCATATGTCTCCTGTTCCTGCCCAGTCAATCAGCAATTGCCGATATTTTCTACCTCACCATTGCGTCATGAAAGAAGATATTTCTACTACCAAGCTTCGGTTCGTTTTTGATGAATCCGCTTCTACTTCATCTAGCTATTCCTTGAATGATGGTTTAATAGCTGGCCCCGCATTACAACCTAAACTCTTTCATATTATTGCCCGATTTCGTTCATACGCAGTTGCGATTACGGGAGATATCTATAAGATGTATCGGTGTGTACGAGTCTCGCCCGAGGACAGCAACTTGCAGTGTATTCTGTGGAGAAACGCCACGCAAGATGACTTGCGCGTGTTTCAACTGGACACCGTTACTTATGGGACGAAGCCTGCCTCCTATTTATGTGTGCGAGCGATGCACCAGTTGGCAACCGATGAGCAGGTAGATTTTCCTATTGGAGTTCTTCGCCGTGACTTCTACGTGGATGATTTAATATCTGGCGCCAGATCTCAGGAAGAGGCCATCCGCATTCGTGAGCAAACTGCTGGAATCCTCTCTAGGGGTCAGCTCAGATTGAGGAAATAGTGTTCGAATGTGCTTGCTGTGCTTGATGGAGCTCCGCCAGACTTCCAGGAATCCCATTGGAAGGTAGACTTTAGAAGTGATGTCTCCACATTATTCAAACCAGCTCTATAAACAGCTACTGATACTCATTGGAAGTTAGGCATTAGCACTGATGTCCCCTCACCATTCGAACCATCTCCAGAACTGTCTACTGATCAATATATGTTCGTATTTTCGAGCCATCCATTATCGTCACGTCTCTGCAGAAGCTCAGTTTCCGACTTGTCAACCAAAGAGCAGCCTTACATTAAGGTTAACGTTCTGCATCCGGCTGAAAGTTCTTCGCATAGGACTCTACTGTCTGATCTGAACAAACCGACACGCTTGACTCATGGACTTCAATCTTCATCAAACTTTTCTGGCCGTCATCAAATCGTCCCACCCAGGAAGCATCCAGTTCAGCTCATAAACAAACCTACTTTGGTCAACCCTAATAAGCTGAATCTTCGCGCTGGAAATAAGGCTTTTCTTGGACTTCCCAATATTGGTGTATTGGGGGGAGTGGAGCTGCAATCAAGACGGACAACTTCTACAGTACCACTGACCCCTCAGTTCGTCATTTTAATGAGCTGAGGAAACGTTTAGGCCACATCTTGGCCCAGACTAATTATATATTTTTAGTTGCAATTACAGAGAGCCCTGCCTATCTGGATGAGCCCATTCGAGCTCGATTGAATGTCAACCGCCTCTCGCAGTGTGCAGAGCATAACTTTACCAAGCTAAGTACCAATCGGTCAGATCTCAGGCAATGCGTTACCTACTTGCAGCAGATCTTCTAATCACGATGGAAGGAAGACAAAATTTCATCGCTGCTGCTGCTCTCGAAGCGTACTCCTCACCTTGGTTTAGGCGTCGATGCATTGGCCAAGTCGAAATTCGATCTTCAGCGTATATGCAGGGTGAACTTGCATTGGGATGACAGCCTTACTGCTGTGCTGGACTCTGCACGGAATCTCGTTTACGCTTCGTTGCTCCTATATTCCTTACTAGTTCTCGTTCCCAAAAATGATTGGGAAGATCATGGATGTTGCTGAGATGGCATCGAGGCTTGTTTTTTTGATAACTCAGTTATGTCGGACGGTCAGCGTTCAGCCTCCCAAACAACGCGATGGGCTCTCCCGAGTGGACGGGACGAGTGCCCTATATCCGCCTGTAAACTTGTATCTGGACCTTCGCTGGACTTCGCTGATGGCAGTCCTACACTTATCGTTCGTAGAAGCCATCTAGTCAACACTATCTCAAAATTTCAAGAGCTGTTGGAACTAAGTCCATCCAAATGGAGCTACTCAGGAACATTTGGAATGAACGAGCTGAGGACGCGTTTGGGCCACATCGTGGCCGTTGCTAATGCAAATCTTTTATTCTAGATTTCAGAGTGTCAAGTCGAGTCAGATGACATATCGCCACCGCATTGTTTGAATAGCGGTCTGCCTCCTTTGTCCGCTCAATTACTCGTAAAAAGGCTAACCATCAATCATCATCTGGATCATCTGGATTCGTGGCGATGCCTCGCCTTCTAGCAAGCTGCTGCTAAACCCTTTCGAGTCTGTTGAAAGTCAGCTTTTCAACGGGGGGAGTGTATTGGGTTTCCCAGCCTGATATTCAGTCAATATAAGTTAAGTCATAGCCAGTGGTGCAGTAGTAAATTAAATGCCTATTATTGTTTGCTATTTTGTACTGCCTACTGAATCTCATTGTACCTCGACTTAAGTTCCCGCACGGCAGCAGCCTATACATCACTCTCTCGGATCATCGCCTTCTTCGTCGCTGCCTCGATCTTTCATTATCGCTCTCTCGGATCATCGTTCGCTTGCTTACATTAGGGCACGGGCAATTCGGCCCGCCTGCCCTTAATAGTGTCTGAATTTATCACTCATATTGTCTGCACCTAGCACTCATATTGTCTTGTGCTGATCTTCGTGGCCATCAGACCGTCTTTAGTCATTATTAAATTGCATCGGTCTTTAATCGGGTTTTACGCAATTCGCATTCGCCGGTCTACATACTTAAATACCAATAAACTACAGCTTCTATTACTTTAACCAATCGAACTTTATTTAAACAACACATAGCACTAGCTAGTGAAAAAGCTCACTAGCTCACCAATAAGTTAAAAAATTTTTTCTAACCACTACATGAATTTTTACCCCTTTTTACTCAGTTAAAAATTTTACGCGGCAAAATTTAAATTTGAATCTGCTGTTTTTTGTTGTTATTAGTGGTGATAGTTCCGCTGATTAGACAAAGAAGTACGAAAATTGCTGTTATGCGCACAGAAATACCACGGAAATACCAAAACGCAGTTGCGTCGGAAAACGACGCAACTTTTTGCCATCACTAGGGCCCTATGCTAAAAGGTGCCCCGCATTCTTAAAATATTAAGACACAGAAAACTTTACCAAACTTCGGAAGGAACCAGCTATTAGATGGTTCGATTGGTCTTTCGCCCATATACTCAATTCTGACAATTGATTTGCACGTCACGTTCTTTGCGTCTTCGCAGTTTTTATACCCGGTCTAGGGGTATATTCGATTTGTGGGGATAACGGTTGTGTGTAACGCCCAGAAGGAAGCGTTTCCGACCCCATAAAGTATATATACTCTTGATCAGCATCAATAGCCGAGTCGATATAGCCATGTCTGTCTGTCCGTCCGTCCGTCCGTCCGTCTGTCCGTCTTCATTTGCGCCTATATTTCAGAGACTATTAAAGCTAGAGCAACCAAGTTTTGTATCCAGTCTCCTGTGTGATCACACTACTCTAAATGTAGTTCAAAATTTTGCCCCGCCCCTTTCCGCCCACACAAAGGACGAAAGTCTGTGGCGTACACAATTTTGAAAATACGAGAAAACTAAAAACGCAGAATCATAGAAAATGACCATTTCTATCAGAGTGTTGAATCTGAATCAGATTGGATCATTATTATAGCTACAATGAAGAAAACCATATCGAAAGTCATCATTCCCTATCGCTCTCTCTCACACACGACCCCATCTGCTTTGCTTATTCGTTAAAAAGAGCGCCTAGATCTCAGAGACTATAAGAGCTAGAGCAACCAAACTTTCTATCCAACCTCCTGTGATATCACTTCAGTACAAGTGTATTTCAAAATTTTGACACGCCCCCTTCCGCCCCCTAAAGGACAAAAATCTGTGGAATCCACAATTTTTAAGATAAATGAAGACCAAAACGCGGAATCATGGGAAATTACCATATCTACCAGATTGCCGAATATGGATCAGATCGGATCAATATTATGGCCAGAAGAAACAAATTAAATTTCAGTGGCTATGCAACGCCTGCCAAGTGCTGACTCATTCCCTCTCTCTCTGTCGCAAACGCTTGTACGTCTCAAATATGTAGTTATACATGTCATGTAGAAATTTAGGATCTAAAAAGCATATTCAAACAAAATTTGAAACATGATTTGACTTCATTTTTTGAAATATTATTTAATTCGTCCCTTTTGCGAACTACTTCCCACTGCCACAGTTTTGATCATAAATCGTTCCGGAGTTTTAGTTCCCTGCCGAGAATTGCTATATTCCGGCTCTCAGCTACATCTGATAACCTCTCGCTTCGCCAATCAGCTTCAGCTTCGGAAAAGGAAATCATCAACCGCAGTTTCTGGAATTGTGACTCCAGCTTTGTCACCGATGGATGTTCGGTTAGGGTTAGCCTGCATTCTCGCTCATCTGAATTCTCAACCCTCATCACTGCTATCGTAGCTCCTAACATAACTGATCGTCAGCCAAGCTTTGGAATTGACACTCATAACTGGAATATTCCAGCGAACATACCACTAGCGGATCCGGAGTTTCATAGGCCTCAGCGCGTCGATCTTATAATTGGAGCAAGTCTGTTTTACGATCTCTTTTGTGTTGGTCAGGTAAAACTACTGCCAGGGTTGCCTTCAATTCAGAAAACTCGCTTAGGATGGGTCGTTTCTGGAGGTTGTTCTCGTTTGAATGGTTCGTCTTTAATGGTTGCTCGCTCTCCGGCCGTTGTTGCCGAGGATGACAATCCACATGAGCCGTTAGAAGTGCTTCTTCGGAGGTTTTGAGATGTTGAGAATTGCAGCGAACCAATAGTAAAATCTACCAAAGAAGAGCTGGATTGTGAAGCATGTCCGTCGATTACAAAATGGCGATTATTGTGTTCGGTTGCCAGGTAAATATAATTTGGATCTCTTGTCCCTTAAGCGGAAGTTAAATCGACGCCCTGAGGTGAAGGCTCAGTATGCTGCCTTCATAAACGAGTATCTTGACTTAGATCATATGTCTCCTGTTCCTGCCCAGTCAATCAGCAATTGCCGATATTTTCTACCTCACCATTGCGTCATGAAAGAAGATATTTCTACTACCAAGCTTCGGTTCGTTTTTGATGAATCCGCTTCTACTTCATCTAGCTATTCCTTGAATGATGGTTTAATAGCTGGCCCCGCATTACAACCTAAACTCTTTCATATTATTGCCCGATTTCGTTCATACGCAGTTGCGATTACGGGAGATATCTATAAGATGTATCGGTGTGTACGAGTCTCGCCCGAGGACAGCAACTTGCAGTGTATTCTGTGGAGAAACGCCACGCAAGATGACTTGCGCGTGTTTCAACTGGACACCGTTACTTATGGGACGAAGCCTGCCTCCTATTTATGTGTGCGAGCGATGCACCAGTTGGCAACCGATGAGCAGGTAGATTTTCCTATTGGAGTTCTTCGCCGTGACTTCTACGTGGATGATTTAATATCTGGCGCCAGATCTCAGGAAGAGGCCATCCGCATTCGTGAGCAAACTGCTGGAATCCTCTCTAGGGGTCAGCTCAGATTGAGGAAATAGTGTTCGAATGTGCTTGCTGTGCTTGATGGAGCTCCGCCAGACTTCCAGGAATCCCATTGGAAGGTAGACTTTAGAAGTGATGTCTCCACATTATTCAAACCAGCTCTATAAACAGCTACTGATACTCATTGGAAGTTAGGCATTAGCACTGATGTCCCCTCACCATTCGAACCATCTCCAGAACTGTCTACTGATCAATATATGTTCGTATTTTCGAGCCATCCATTATCGTCACGTCTCTGCAGAAGCTCAGTTTCCGACTTGTCAACCAAAGAGCAGCCTTACATTAAGGTTAACGTTCTGCATCCGGCTGAAAGTTCTTCGCATAGGACTCTACTGTCTGATCTGAACAAACCGACACGCTTGACTCATGGACTTCAATCTTCATCAAACTTTTCTGGCCGTCATCAAATCGTCCCACCTAGGAAGCATCCAGTTCAGCTCATAAACAAACCTACTTTGGTCAACCCTAATAAGCTGAATCTTCGCGCTGGAAATAAGGCTTTTCTTGGACTTCCCAATATTGGTGTATTGGGGGGAGTGGAGCTGCAATCAAGACGGACAACTTCTACAGTACCACTGACCCCTCAGTTCGTCATTTGAATGAGCTGAGGAAACGTTTAGGCCACATCTTGGCCCAGACTAATTATATATTTTTAGTTGCAATTACAGAGAGCCCTGCCTATCTGGATGAGCCCATTCGAGCTCGATTGAATGTCAACCGCCTCTCGCAGTGTGCAGAGCATAACTTTACCAAGCTAAGTACCAATCGGTCAGATCTCAGGCAATGCGTTACCTACTTGCAGCAGATCTTCTAATCACGATGGAAGGAAGACAAAATTTCATCGCTGCTGCTGCTCTCGAAGCGTACTCCTCACCTTGGTTTAGGCGTCGATGCATTGGCCAAGTCGAAATTCGATCTTCAGCGTATATGCAGGGTGAACTTGCATTGGGATGACAGCCTTACTGCTGTGCTGGACTCTGCACGGAATCTCGTTTACGCTTCGTTGCTCCTATATTCCTTACTAGTTCTCGTTCCCAAAAATGATTGGGAAGATCATGGATGTTGCTGAGACGGCATCGAGGCTTGTTTTTTTGATAACTCAGTTATGTCGGACGGTCAGCGTTCAGCCTCCCAAACAACGCGATGGGCTCTCCCGAGTGGACCGAACGAGTGCCCTATATCCGCCTGTAAACTTGTATCTGGACCTTCGCTGGACTTCGCTGATGGCAGTCCTACACTTATCGTTCGTAGAAGCCATCTAGTCAACACTATCTCAAAATTTCAAGAGCTGTTGGAACTAAGTCCATCCAAATGGAGCTACTCAGGAACATTTGGAATGAACGAGCTGAGGACGCGTTTGGGCCACATCGTGGCCGTTGCTAATGCAAATCTTTTATTCTAGATTTCAGAGTGTCAAGTCGAGTCAGATGACATATCGCCACCGCATTGTTTGAATAGCGGTCTGCCTCCTTTGTCCGCTCAATTACTCGTAAAAAGGCTAACCATCAATCATCATCTGGATCATCTGGATTCGTGGCGATGCCTCGCCTTCTAGCAAGCTGCTGCTAAACCCTTTCGAGTCTGTTGAAAGTCAGCTTTTCAACGGGGGGAGTGTATTGGGTTTCCCAGCCTGATATTCAGTCAATATAAGTTAAGTCATAGCCAGTGGTGCAGTAGTAAATTAAATGCCTATTATTGTTTGCTATTTTGTACTGCCTACTGAATCTCATTGTACCTCGACTTAAGTTCCCGCACGGCAGCAGCCTATACATCACTCTCTCGGATCATCGCCTTCTTCGTCGCTGCCTCGATCTTTCATTATCGCTCTCTCGGATCATCGTTCGCTTGCTTACATTAGGGCACGGGCAATTCGGCCCGCCTGCCCTTAATAGTGTCTGAATTTATCACTCATATTGTCTGCACCTAGCACTCATATTGTCTTGTGCTGATCTTCGTGGCCATCAGACCGTCTTTAGTCATTATTAAATTGCATCGGTCTTTAATCGGGTTTTACGCAATTCGCATTCGCCGGTCTACATACTTAAATACCAATAAACTACAGCTTCTATTACTTTAACCAATCGAACTTTATTTAAACAACACATAGCACTAGCTAGTGAAAAAGCTCACTAGCTCACCAATAAGTTAAAAAAATTTTTTCTAACCACTACATGAATTTTTACCCCTTTTTACTCAGTTAAAAATTTTACGCGGCAAAATTTAAATTTGAATCTGCTGTTTTTTGTTGTTATTAGTGGTGATAGTTCCGCTGATTAGGCAAAGAAGTACGAAAATTGCTGTTATGCGCACAGAAATACCACGGAAATACCAAAACGCAGTTGCGTCGGAAAACGACGCAACTTTTTGCCATCACTAGGGCCCTATGCTAAAAGGTGCCCCGCATTCTTAAAATATTAAGACACAGAAAACTTTACCAAACTTCGGAAGGAACCAGCTATTAGATGGTTCGATTGGTCTTTCGCCCATATACTCAATTCTGACAATTGATTTGCACGTCACGTTCTTTGCGTCTTCGCAGTTTTTATACCCGGTCTAGGGGTATATTCGATTTGTGGGGATAACGGTTGTGTGTAACGCCCAGAAGGAAGCGTTTCCAACCCCATAAAGTATATAGCCGAGTCGATATAGCCATGTCTGTCTGTCCGTCCGTCCGTCCGTCCGTCTGTCCGTCTTCATTTGCGCCTATATCTCAGAGACTATTAAAGCTAGAGCAACCAAGTTTTGTATCCAGTCTCCTGTGTGATCACACTACTCCAAATGTAGCTCAAAATTTTGCCCCGCCCCTTTCCGCCCACACAAAGGACGAAAGTCTGTGGCGTACACAATTTTGAAAATACGAGAAAACTAAAAACGCAGAATCATAGAAAATGACCATTTCTATCAGAGTGTTGAATCTGAATCAGATTGGATCATTATTATAGCTACAATGAAGAAAACCATATCGAAAGGCATCATTCCCTATCGCTCTCTCTCACACACGACCCCATCTGCTTTGCTTATTCGTTAAAAAGAGCGCCTAGATCTCAGAGACTATAAGAGCTAGAGCAACCAAACTTTCTATCCAACCTCCTGTGATATCACTTCAGTACAAGTGTATTTCAAAATTTTGACACGCCCCCTTCCGCCCCCACAAAGGACAAAAATCTGTGGAATCCACAATTTTTAAGATAAATGAAGACCAAAACGCGGAATCATGGGAAATTACCATATCTACCAGATTGCCGAATCTGGATCAGGTCGGATCAATATTATGACCAGAAGAAACAAATTATATTTCAGTGGCTACAGCAGGCCAAATATTTTTGAGAAGATTTCTTGAGACATTTGTGCATTTGTACTTATTTACATTCGTTCTTTGTATTCGTTTTTAGTAGATTAAAAAAATTTAGAATATAAAGGATATACAATGTATACAATTTTTTGTATTTGGACATGCGTCATCGGAAAATCATAATCTCCATTCAATTCTAACCCTCTCATGCCCGATGTTGCATATACGCAACATTGTGTTTCCGACCCTCTAACTCCCGTCATTTTCAAGTTATTGTTTTGAATTCCCTTTTAAATGATCGCCTATTGTGTTGAGAAAGCAAACAGCAAGTAGTTTGGCAGTCAGCTGGACACGCTTTCAATCGGTAGCTATATTTGTGAGCGAGAAGTTGAAAAATTGATTTTGCAATTAAACGGTGTTCTAAAAAAGTGGAAAAAAATGATAAAAATAATTCTTTCATCCTGAAACCAACATTACTACATAAATATAGAAAGGTAAGAGATTATTTAGAAAAAAACCCTACATGACAAGATTTTTTAGTTTGTCTGTAAACATTTTTATACCCGGTACTCGAAGAGTATAGGGGTATATTAGATTTGTGGGGATAACGGTTGTGTGTAACGCACAGAAGGAAGCGTTTCCGACCCCATAAAGTATATATATTCTTGATCAGCATCAATAGCCGAGTCGATATAGCCATGTCTGTCTGTCCGTCCGTCCGTCCGTCTGTCCGTCTGTCCGTCCGTCTTCATTGCGCCTATATCTCAGAGACTATTAAAGCTAGAGCAACCAAGTTTTGTATCCAGTCTCCAGTGTGATCACACTACTCCAAATGTAATTCAAAATTTCGCCCCGCCCCTTTCCGCCCACACAAAGGATGAAAGTCTGTGGCGTACACAATGTTGAAGATACGAGAAAACTAAGAACGCAGAGTCATAGAGAATGCCCATTTCTATCACATTGTTGAATCTGGATCAGATCGGATCATTATTATAGCTACAATGAAGAAAACCATTTCGAAAGTCATCATTCCCTCTCGCTCTCTCTCACACGCGACGCCATCTGCTTTGCTTATTCGTATAAATGAGCGCCTAGTTCTCAGAGACTATAAGAGCTAGAGCAACCAAACTTTCTATCCAAGCTCCTGTGATACCGAACCAGCACAAGTTTGTTTTAAAATTTTGCCACGCCCCCTTCCGCCCCCACAAAAGACGAAAATCTGTGGAATCCACAATTTTTAAGATAAATGAAAACCAAAAACGAAGAATCATGAAAAATTACCATATCTACCAGGTTACCGAATCTGGATCAGATCGGATCAATATTATGGCCAGAAGAAACAAATTAAATTTCAGTGGCTATGCAACGCCTGCCAAGCGCTGACTCATGCTCTCTCTCTCTCTGTCCCAAACACTTGTACGTCTCAAATATGTAGTTATACATGTCATGTAGAAATGTAGGCGCAGATATACAAAGCATATGTAAACAAAAATGGAAACATGTAAAAAAATTCCAAAAAATTCATTTTTTTAATTTAAATATTATTTTTGTCTCTTTTAAGAACATATAATAAATTTCATAAATCGTAGGCTCATATATGTATGTATGTATATACTGACTGAGTACCGGGTATAAGGTAGAGCCGCGGCCTTTGCCGCGGCTCACAAAGTTCCCTCTCGTTTTATTTTCGTGTTGCGTATATGCAACATTGGTCTATTGTGGTAATTTTCGAAAAATATATTTTATTTCAGTATACACCTTTTAAGATGCGCCCAAAAGGTCTGACTCAAGCTGAGATTGAAAGAATTGCCAACTTTGATTGGGATAATTTGGCTGACGATGAAAATGAAGAAGAAGATGGTCAAAATATGGAGAAAATTACAGAGGAAACATTGAAAAATTTAAATAATAGACCTGAAAATGTGGAAGTTGGTTTGATTGACCAAATTATTGAAAGCAAAGATGTTGATGATGTTAAAGATTTGAATGAAAATGAAATCATTGCACAGGAGATAATGGGAAAAATTGATTTCAATAGTTTCAAGTGGAGTAGTGCTGAGTTTATGGAATGTGAGACCACCTGGAAAAGTAAATTATGCAGCAATGCGGTGAAAAAGCTCCAGCTCCATCATCACCAGCTGCTTCTACGGGCTCTATCAAATCAAATTCCTATAAAAGAACTTATGTTGAAGACCCACCAAAATCACTACGACTTGATGGTTATAATCATTGGCCAGAATGGGGAACAAGAGGCAGATGCACCACTGGGTTTCCAAGCTGTAAATGCAGCGAATGTAATGTGCACTTGTGTTCCAATCCCCAAAAAAACTGTTTCGTGTCTTATCATACATAAAATATAAATAAACGGCATTTGTAAAAGAAGTAAACTTGTTTTCAAATATACTTATACCACCATTGCCCAATGTTGCATATACGCAACAACCTGTAGCTCTTAAACCAGGATACCTAGGACCTTGAAATTTTGAACAGTTAATATTGATGTCAACCCTATCTTATATATCTACTCAAAAAAATTTTAACACCGCCCATTTTAATTCGGGCACGAGAGGGCTAAAGTAATGGGTGTTTTCGTCGACAGCAGCGTCTTCAACAATAAATACAAACAAGCAGCCCTACAAATATGTGCACACATACAGTTAAAGCTCAGCCTCACGTACAGAACGTTTGCCACTAGAGCGCTCTCTGTCTGTCCGTCCATCTTTCTCTCTCTTTTTGAAGCAGGAATACTTATAAATTCCAGCCCGTCAGAAATCGAGCTGAACATTTTGTATGGCGTGGCACATCTTACAAAGTAAGAAGGTACAAAGTAAAGCCGTGGCCTTTGCCGCGGCTCACAACGTTCCCTCTCGTTTCTCGTTTCTCGTTTTCTAGGTCTAGTTTTCTTTTAAAGAATTTTTTAAAAATTTTATTTTTTTCAGAGGTACATAGTGATTCTTGTTTTCACATAACTTAAGTTTCCTATAACTTGTTGTATTGCACTTTACAGTTTTGATCTGACAAATGCAACTATAAATCCAACCCAGACAATTTGTAGCTTCAGCTCAACGTCTCGAAGATATTAAGCTTTTAAATTTAAATGTAATAATTTTGTTCCGTATTTTTCCCCGAAATTTTGATTTTGAGAAATCAGGAAAAGTCGGAACAAAATATTTTATATCTGATATTTCCAGTTTTAGATAGACACATTAAATAGGCGTCGTTTAAGGTATCGTTTGTAATAACACTACTCGACAAATTTCAACTTTTTTTTTCCGCTGTCTCCAAAAATGACTTTTTCTGATAGATTTGGATGTTTAAAAATTTTGATGAATGTTTTTTTTTTTATATGGAGTAGTTTTTTTTTAAAGAATTTGTTAAAAATCTGGTATTTTTTGTCATAGGTAGTGCTTCTATTTTTCACATAACTCACATTTCATACAACTGGTTGTACTGAACTTTGCAGTTAAAAGCTGATAAATGCAGCTATAAATCCGACTCAGACACTTTGTAGCAGAAACTTAACGTCTTGCAGATATTAAGCTTCCAAATTGAAATTTCATCATTTTTTTCGGTATTTTTTACCCGAAATTTTGACTTTGAAACTTCAAGAAAAATCGAAAAAAAAAAAAAAATAAATGAATGCCTTGATTTTTGGTTTTAGATAGACACATTAATTACGCGTCGTTTAAGGTATCGCTTATAAAAATATAAAATCAAACGGCTAAGTTATAACCGTTTGACCAAAACGACCCAAATCTCATTTTATCTGAAAAAATACTGAAAAATACTTGAATTTATTTAAGTCTTATGATACTTAAATATTTTTATTGTTATTGCTTGTTACTATTTTTAAAATGGTTTGTCTGTCTTCTTTTGTCATTTAAGTCAGATTCTTTTATGAGAGTCCACACATAGTCGCCCAACATATTCTCATTCCAAACACCTTGATACCGTCGTTCCATAGCTTTTAATTGTTGGTGAAATCTCTCTCCGTGTTCATCACTAACATCCCCAAGGTTTGGCGGAAAAAAGTCTAAGTGGGAGTGCAGGAAATGGATTTTGAGTTACATGTTGGCTTCAATTTGTTCATAATTCTTAAGTAGGTCTTGAACGATATTAACGTAATCATCATTCTTTCTGTTACCAAGAAAATTTGTTGTAACCAGTCGGAATGAGTTCCACGCTGCTTTTTCATTCGTAGATAAAATATTTTCAAATCCATCATCTTTTAGTAGTTTTCGAATTTGGGGGACATCAAATACGCCTTCTTTAACTTTTACCAGCGACAGACGTGGAAAAATAGTTTTGAGGTAATTCATCGATTTACCTTCGTAATCCAGTGCTTTAACAAAATTTTTTATCAGTCCTAGCTTAATGTGCAATGGTGGTAATATAATGTCTTGGACTTTCACAAGAGCTGCATTTTGTACGTTGTGATGTCCCAAAGTATTTTCGTTCCGTTTTTCCCAGTTCTTTCTTGTGTAATGCTCTTTTCTATCTCGGCTATCCCATAGGCACAGGAAGCAACAGTATTTTGTATAACCGCTTTGCAATCCAGTTAACATGGCTACAACTTTTAAGTCACACGCGACCTTCCACTGGTGTTCTTTATATTTAATATTTTCAAACAATTTAGTCATTGTTTGATAGGACTCTTTCATATTAACAGCATATGCGATGGGAATAGACTGCTTTGGATTTCCATTGTGTAGCAAAACAGCCTTTAAACTTTCTTTACTGCTGTCAACAAATAACCCCCTATCGTTTGGGTCGTAATCTTCACCCAGTTACTTGAAGAGGCCGAAAATGTCGTGACAAACGCACATGTCATCCTTCGTCATATAAAACTGTGCGTGAACCAAGTGACGCGTCCGGAAATGAGTTATTTTGACATCTTCCTTCAATATACGGGCATCCTTTAAAATAGATCCAAGAATCGGAGCTTTACTTTTAGGAAGTTCCAGGATCCTCACCAAATCGTTCAATTGTTCCTGTGATAATGGCTTGAAAAATTTATATTCTCCTGATTGGTCATTACTTGAATCCGTTGTTCCATACGACGAAGAAGACATCTCTTCTTTTTTCCGTTTTAATGGCGATATTTCCTTCAAAGGAGGAGCAGGAAGCGTAAAGCCTGTGAAGGAAAAAGGTCAACATTTGACCCTAACAGGTATTTATGTATATTTATCCTCACCAAGGCTTAAACTGTCCACAACACATAAACCCCAAATAAATATGCCCAGGTAGGATATATATCCGATATATATCAATACCTAAGACTCGGTAAAACCAAAATTACAGGTCCTTTTTGTTTTTTGCAATCCCATTTTGGAAGTTGGACCAAAAACGTACCGGACGGTATTTTTTCAGGTAAAGTCATTTTGGGTCGTTTTGGTCAAACGGTTATAACTTAGCCGTTTGATTTTATATTTTTATAAGCAATACCTTAAACGACGCGTAATTAATGTGTCTATCTAAAACCAAAAATCAAGGCATTCATTTATTTTTTTTTTTTTTTCGATTTTTCCTGAAGTTTCAAAGTCAAAATTTTGGGTAAGAAATACCGAAAAAAATGATGAAATTTCAATTTGGAAGCTTAATATCTGCCAGACGTTAAGTTTCTGCTACAAAGTGTCTGAGTCGGATTTATAGCTGCACTTATCAGCTTTTTTTAACTGCAAAGTTCAGTACAACCAGTTGTATGAAATGTGAGTTATGTGAAAAATAGAAGCACTACCTATGACAAAAAATACCAGATTTTTAAAAAATTCTTAAAAAAAAAACTCCATGAAAAAAAAAAAAAACATTCTTCAAAATTTTTAAACATGCAAATCTATCAGAAAAAGTCATTTTTGGAGACAGCGGAAAAGTCGTGTCGACTAGTGTAATCTATAAATAAACTGCTAAGTTACAACCGTTTGACGAAACTTTCATATGTCGAATTTCGCCGATAAATTCTGTTAGCTGACGAATAACCGTTTTTTTTCTTAAAAATACCAAAAATCGATGTTTGTAACAGTTTTTAACGGTAAAATGGCATTTGGGATGGTGCCAAACGGCATATGAAGTTTTAGAAGAACTCGCTTTGCTGCTCGAAGTTACTCCCCCTGGTGTTGAAATCAGGGCGACCCCATGCTCTCTGGTAGCTCCTTTTCACTCGTAAGTAGGTTTTCCTCAGTTGGTTTGCCTCCGCGATTCACCAGTCGCAGTGTGCTCTCCGTCTGCACGGCTACCTTCTTGGCATAGCCACGTCGCACGCCTCCCTAATCTTTTACAGCTTCCCGCACTAGGCTCCAGTTTGCATTGGGCAAAGACTGCCTGAAGACATCATCCAGGCAGTCATCCTTCCATTTGACTGCTGTCTTTTATGTGACCCTCCGCAGTCGAAATGGATCGTCCTATGGTCGCTAAACGTAAATTCCTCGCTCTTCATTTCCTACTTATTGGATTTCCACTCCGTCCGACAAAGTTTGTCTGAGTATCTATTTCTTGGCTCCTCTTTTTTTTTGCGTTTTTGCATTCGCTTGCTTTGGCTCCGCTGTCCGCTGGCCACGATTCTCACCTCTTCTTAACTCTTCGCAAATGCGTTTTCTCCCTCAGCTGTTCTTGGTGTTAGTTTTGGTGTTGTGTCCATGTTATTTGATCCCAACTCTACGGTCATTATTCCTTCTGTCTCACAAAAATAATGGCGACGAGACATGAAACGTGTCTAGGAGAACTATCAGTCTTTAGCGGAACGGAAGTGGGCTCAGCAGTATCCTAGAAGCCATTTCGGCAGGATTTCACTCCGCTTGCTGAAGTTCTAAAACACTGACGCAGCGAGCCCAAAAAACGTCATTCCTCAAACGTCATGGTATTTCCAGTGTTCTAATCAAGGCTACACTGGTCTCGGCCTTGATGCCGTTTTTGTCGCCACCTGCGAATATCAGTGGCGCACTGTGGTATTGGCTATTGGCAGGCTCCACTACCTTTAGCAGCTTAAACTCCTATTACTTTTGCTCTTCACTAGCAGAAGTTAGTCGCAAAACTTTATTTCGTTACTGTGTTCTAGTGCCGCCATCTGGTGGGGGGGAACCTATGCAAATCTAGATGTAGATACGACTCACATACGCCCGTAGATCAATTGGCTCAATTGCTCCGATGCAGTGCACTGAACGACAGCTGACCTATCGCTCCGTTGGCATGACGAGTAGCAATTTCAGTGGAAAACAAGATAATTCATATAGGACAATTAAAACAAAAATAACAAGTGATACAATAACAAGTTCCACCAGGAGAGAGAACAGATAGGGAAAGAGCAAGAAAGAAGGTCTCACCACTTCACGCATTTCATCTTTTTGTCTTCTGGTTCCCTATGTGCCTTGGAAGCTCCTTTGTATGTACGGGTCTGATTTTCACCCTTTTTGGTTTTTTTCAGCATGGAGATTTGTAACACCCAGATGTTGCGTTTCCGACCCCATAAAGTATGTATAATTAAATAGTTGTGTTTTATTTCAATGAAAAAAACACTCATTTAATATTTTTTATTTGGTTTAATTTATTGTAATATTTGAGCAAAGGTTATTTTAAGACTGAACTAAACATCTTTGATTTGAGCTCTGCAGACGTTGTATCTGTAAGTTGTATTGAGCTTTAAAATCTTGTTATTAAAGTTTTGTTAAAGTTAAATAAAGTATGTGTATTTGATGTATGGTTCGTGTATTTGATCAACGTGATATTCACTAAGGCTGATGTCAGAGTGCGCGCGAGAAGCGAAGCGAAGCGATGCGAGATGCGATGAGCAAAGCGAGAAGATGGCAGAGTGAGAGCTGTGCGAGAAGCGAGCTACATTGATCTGTATTAGTCATTAATGTGAATGTGATAGTTCTTGCTCTCTTGGTACCATAGTAAAAAAAAGTTTTACTTCAATAATTACGTTTTCTATTTTATCTCCACGGATGTTTTTAAAACAAACGGTAATTAAAGCACAGAATGCAACAGAATGCAAGAAAACAATAGTACACTCTCAGAGAGTTGAAGCGATAAAGCAGGTTGCAAACTGCTTTCTTGCTTTGCTCTCGCTTTATCGCTTGAACTCGCAACTCGCTTCGCTCTCACTCTGACATCTTTCGAGCGATTGCACTTAAAAAAGCTTGCAGTGGTTTATCGCTCATTCTCGCCCAATATTATCGCTTCGCTTCTCGCGCGCACTCTGACATCTACCTTAGCTTGTCTCCAAGCGTCAATTTTTGGGTACAATTATGGGATTGGCTGTTGAATTTCAACTATGTCTTTCTACATAATGTTCTTTATTTGTTTTAGTTGTTTTCGGTTTTAGATATTTTATTACAATATTTTGTGTTGGTACTTTGAAATAATTATATAAGAAAAATGGACCAATAAGCCATAATAGCTGTAATTCAAGATACAATTTTTGTTTTTCTTAACTATTGCTAAACAAATTCGGGCCAGCTGCTAAACAACAGGCCTAACATGGAAGGATACATATTTAGAACATTTAGGGCACTGTAAACACCAACGGTCAGCAGCGCCGCTGCGCTCTCCCTCTGTAAAGGGCGCTCTGGAGCCGCCGCCTCGGCTCTAGCTTTGTTTAGCCGACGGTGCCAATTTTTAGTAATCTACTAAACTCTCTGCGCATTGATTGCATTTGGATCTCGATTGTACATTTATCTGGCCGGGCAAAGAGCAAGCAATCGGCCCCCGCTAGCCGCCAGTATAAATAAACACTATTAAATTTGAATAATTCGTGTATTATTTTGGACACAAAATAGATGACAAAAAAGCTTGGCATCTCAAACACAAATTAATTTCCTTAATTTCTATGTGTGACACAGGTTCAATCTTGGTTACATTGTGTTCAGTAAATATTAAATTAGTATATTGGTTAACTTTCTGGTCTGATGAGCGCGTGAGGTGGCTCGGAGGGAGCCTAGCTGAGGCCACCGGACGGGTCGCAAGTTGCGGATAGCGAAAGGCCTACTCCTAAAAGGGTAGGTTAGCTGCGAATAATCGGTCATTTTTCTTAGGGAGATTACCGAAAATAAGCAGTCCCGGACAGCCAGCGGGTGTTCGCGAAGCAGCAACACTGACGATGCACTTGTGGTGCCGCCTCGTATAAGTAGCTCACACACTCCCACTCCCCCCACACACTACCTACCCACATCCCATCCCCCACACTCACCTCACACCGGGTTGGGCTAAGGTGTCATTTGACCCGTGCCGAGAGTCAGCCTGGCTGGGGGCCCGGTTCAAAAACTAGCCCAGTCTCGAACGGAGAGCTCAGGGACTTGGCAGCCCACTGTTCTAATGGTGCCTTACCCGGGCAACGTGGATCTCTGCCCGGGCTGACCGTTCCCTTTCTCTGCATCTCGTGGGATGTAATTATGAACAATAACAAAAACAACAAAAACAAAAAAACACAAAAAAACAAATCTGAGTCTGGCACTCCCCAAATGTCAAATGGGAGCAATCCCCTGCATGGGAAGGCATCGGCCCTAGGGCCTGGCCCGACCTGCTCAACAGGACAGACCTGCAAGGCGGAAAGCGCTGGGGCGAACCCGAGTGGGTCCCATCCCGAATCTGGGGTGGGGGGACCAGCGGACCAGCTCCCAACACTGACACCTTGGAGAGGCAGCTAAGCAACGTTGCGGCTGCCCGACCTGCTGGTACGGTGGAGGAAGACGATCTGCCTTCGACCAGCGCCCAGGCCAAAAAGCATACATATGCCGAAAGGAGGAGTGCAGGGCATATACTCCGTCGGCAAAATGCCAGCACTGAAGTCAGTCCATCAGCGGACTGGCTTAAGAAGTTGGAGTGGGCCACATCGGTGCTCCCACACTTCGCAATGGTCTCTCAACCAAAGAGACAACGGTCGCAGGAGACACCCGGTCTGGCCGCGAAAAGGTCAAGGGTGATGCCCAATATCTCCTTTGCGCAGATTGCCAAGGAGAGGACGCTAATTGGCGTCCTCGATAAAGGCAGCGCGGAGGGCAAGATCCCAAGGAGCCAATGGAGTGGGTGGAAGCGGCACTGGCAGACCGCTGCTTCGAGTTGCTCGATAAAGACCCAGGGCCACCTCCAATCTGCAAAGACATGGGGTAGTTCCAGGGCAACATAAAAATAGTAGCCTGCCAAGACGAGCGCTCTGTAAAGCTGAACAAAGCAGCGGTGGCGCAGTCGGAGAGGTCTACGCTGGGGCGAAGCTCGTCGCGGTAGACTGGAGCGAGGTGCCCAGTAGACCGAGGGCCAGAATATGGGTGCCGGCTACTTTTAAGGAGCCTGAGCGCATCCTTAAGATGTTGCAGAGGTGCAACCCAACCCTACCAACCCAAGACTGGAAGGTAGCCAAAGTCGAGGAGACAAAGGGGCCGACGAACCAGAGAGGCAGCAAAAGGAGAGCTGAATTTTGGTTTCAGCTCGGTCACCATAAAGGTGTACGAGTCGGACGCTGCCTCGGCCGAGGCTCGTCCTGTCGACAACCCAGGCGTGCAGGACGTTGCTTCGCAGATTGAGGCACCCGACAGCGAGCTGGAGCCGATTAAAGAAACCTACTCCTCTGACGCGTGACTTCGAGGCGATGTGTTGTGAGGACGTATCAGACGACTCAGACGCCGACACTAAAAAGGTGGAGATTCTTGAAGATGTCTCTGAGACTCGTTCAAATAAATCTCTACCACTGTAAAGAAGCATCTGCTGCCCTCATACTCCGCTTGGACGCAAGCGGAGTTGACGTCGTCCTAATCCAGGAGCCTTGGATAGTCGGAGAAAAGGTCTGTGGGTTAGCGACAAGAGAGTACAAGCTCATTGTACCCCAAACTGAAGGTAAGACTCGAAACTGCATTCTTGCAAGAAAGCACCTAAATATCTTTCTGCTCCATAACTTTAGCAATGGCGACAACACAGCAGTAAGCCTATAGCTAAGGCGGACACATCTGAGGCTGATGTCGTCCTACATGGCCCATGAGGAAAGCGATCCTCCCAACGACCTCGTCTGCAAGCTGGCCAGCGACAGCGAGAGGTCCAACACAAGCCTACTAATAGGCTGCGATGCCAATGCTCACCACACTCAATGGGGGAGCACAGACACAAATGTAAGGGGTGAGTCACTTTTTAGCTTTATCCTAAACTCGAACTTAATTATATGCAACCGGGGTAACACACAATTTGTCAGACAAATTGAAAAGTTGGAGAGTCTTAGAGAACAATTCCTTCTCTGACCATAGGTACATCGAGGCAACTTGATCCCTCGACAGTCCAAAACCCATCGACTATATTAACCCCAGGAAAACCAACTCGGTAAAATATAGTTCAGTATTGGAGGAATTACTACCCCAACAAAGGCACCAACGAGCCCAGACACTCAAGACGACTTAGATCGCATAGTGAACAGGTTCGCGGAGGCATGCAACAAGGCCTTCACGGCGGCTTGCCTGCCACACAAGACAAGGGGTAAAAAGAAAACCCTGGTGGTCGAAACAAATCGACATCCTACGTAAGCGGTGTAGGACTCTCTTCAATAGAGCCCAAAGCGCTAACGAGGAGAAACATTGGGCAGACTACAAAATCAGTCTTGGCCAATTCAAAAAAGAAACACGAAAAGCAAAAATGGCCTCTTGGCAAAAATTCTGCTCGGAGATAGAGGAGACGTCAGAAGCCGCAAGGCTGCTCAAGATCCTCTCAAAAATCACCCCCTCGGTAGGGTATCTTAAAAGGAACAACGGAACGTGGACCAACTCCATTGAGGAGTCGCTCCACGTACTGCTTGAAACCCACTTCCCTGGGTGTACAACCATCCAGCCGGCACGAACCCACAGGGGAGGCCAAACAGCCACGATGGACCATATTTTTACCAAACGGAACATAAGCTAGGCGGTAATCAGCTTTAATCCGTTCAAATCGCCAGGCCCGGACCTGGTCATTCCGGCCCAACTACAAAAGGCCGGAGACTCAGCTATCAACTGGCTACAATGCATCTTCAGGAAGATACTAGTTGTGGGGACCATTCCACAAGAATGGCTCAAGGCGAAAAAAGTCTTTATCCCCAAAGCGGGGAAGGCCTCGCACTCGACTTCAAAGGACTTTAGACCAATCAGCCTATCGTCCTTTCTTCTCAAAAGTTTCGAGAGACTTGTCGGACTACATCTTAGGACAATTATTAGTCCTCAAATGTTGTCAGGAGCACAACATGCCTACCGGAAAGGAAGATCCACGGAAACGGCCCTCCACGAAGTAGTCTCAATTATAGAGAAATCCCTACACCTCAAGGAATAACCTGTAAAGTAGTGGCATACGCGGATGACGTTGCAATTAGTTTCTCGGGGAAAAACCCTCAAACACTCTGTGACCTTATGAGCACAAAGCTCGTGAGACTGTCAGAATGGACAAAATCGCGAGGATTGGGAGTAAACCCTACAAAAACGGAACTCGTGCTATTCACACACAAGTACAAGGTTCCGCCCCTAAACCCTCCTATGCTAAATGAATGTAGGCTCTCCTTCAGCGACAGCGCTAGTTACCTAGGGTTGGTAATTGACAAGAAGCTTAACTGGAACCTGAACGTAAGAGACAGAGTGAAGAAGGCTACGATAGCCCTATACTCTTGCAAAAAGCTATTGGCTTGAAGTGGGGCATGAACCCAAGCGTAGTCCAATGGACATACCAAGCAATAGTAAGACCAATTTTACTCTATGGAGTTACAGTGTGGTGGCCGGCCCTATCAAAAGGATCGACAACCATACAACTTGGCAAGGTTCAGCGAACCGCAGCTTTATGCATTAGTGGAGCATTAACGATTCGAACGATTCACTAAACGCCATCCTAAGTCTTCAGAGCCTCGAGCTTGCGGGAAAGGAGAGGGCAGAAATTGCCGCGATACGTCTGAGAGACTCCAGACAATGGACGTCACATACCAGGGGTCACTCATCTATACTTATCAGTAGTACCGTCCCAACGAAGACGGACTACTGCGTCCCAAGAGAACACACTGGTACCCCCTTCAATGTAATCATCCCTAGCAGAGACGAGTGGCTTGAGGGACCACCAGGCCAGGACACGGCCATAAGCATCTTTACAGATGGCTCGAAGCTGGATAACAAAGTTGGAGGAGGGATTTACTCCGAACAACTCGAAATCAGGCACTCCTTTAGGCTCCCAGATCACTGCAGTGTGTTCCAAGCGGAAGTCATTGCGATCATGGAGGCACTGACAACAACAACTGTAAACATTTACAACGACAGCCAGGCTGCGATCAAGTCACTTCACGTGATTTCTTCGAACTCGGCCACAGTGGCAAATTGCCGCAAATCTCTTCACGAGATGGCCCAACAATTTGCCATCAGCCTTATTTGGGTCCCGGGACACCGGGACATCGAAGGTAACTGCAAGGCAGGCCAGATCTGGTACTACAATACCCCTTCTCCAAGATAAGGAGGATATTTGCATGCCAATGGCCACCTGAAGGCTTATCATAAAAGAGCTATATAAGCGACGAGCAGACAATGCGTGGCGGCTAGCACCACTATGTCGCATAGCCCGGCAAACATGGCCGACCATTGACAGGAAGCACACACACTAGAGCTATGTAGGCTCGGCAGGAAAAGGTGCAGCGTCGTCATCCGCTCCCTCACGGGGCACTGGCTGATAGGCTCCCACGCTAACAGGCTGGGAGCCCCATACAATGATTTCTGCCGAAACTGTAGAGATGAGGAGGAGGAGGAAACGGTGGAACACCTGTTCTGCTCCTGTCCAGCTCTCAGCAGGAGAAGGCTACAATACCTGGGCATGCCCTATGTCTCAGACATTTCGGAAATGTCCAAGATCTGTCCCAGAAAGATTGCAAACTACATAAGAGCGTCAGGATGGGATAACTGCTGATATGTTCAGGTCTCATGAGATGGATAAGGGGAACACCTCCAGCGGTATCACAACGGGCCGAAACCGGCCCAAGTGTGACGGGCTCCTGTGGAGCTTGACAGCCGCCTTAACCCAACCTTACCCTGGTTAACTTTGTTTGATATAAAAATTTGTTTTAATTCTGCAGTGAAATTAAAGATTTTTATTGTTTTCTATATAAATTTCCTGATTGTTAAAATTTTGGTAAAGTTTTTCTCGTGATATATTCCATGTAATTAACATGTTTGGTTCAATGAATTTATGAAAAGTATATGTTAGTGTTGCGTGTCTAATAATGTTGGAAATACAAATACAATCTTTATAAATTTCTTTTCTGAGAGTATTTAAAATATTGTTTTCGTGCAAATAAAATAATTTACTGCGACATTTTCATTGATAATGGTGTTATGGTAATGTATGGTGTTATTAGGAATGTTGATGTTTCAAATGTATTAGTAAGGATATGGGAAAAAACGAATATTTCATTGGTGGCTAAGTTTTACCAAGCGGAAGTTTTTATGTTATTTATATTTTAATGATCTATGTTGTCAAGTTTGTCAAGTCGCAGTAATTTGGGATTGAAAATTCCAAGACATCTAACTTTTTTTTTCTTTTATTACACTACTCAAGAAAATTCAACTTTTTTTCCCCTGTCGCCCAAAATGACAGTTTCTGATAGATTTGGAGATTTCAATTTTTTCAAAGAATTATGGTTTTTTTTCAAGGTTTAATTTTTTTTATTAAGAACTTTTTAAAAATGGGTTATTTTTTTCAGAGGTAGTGCTTCTATTTTTCACATAACTTAAGTTTTTAAGAGCTGACAAATGCAGCTACAAATCCGATCCAGACACTATGTAGCTGCAGCTTAACGTCTGGAAGATATAAAGCGTTCTAATTCAAATTTTCTAATTATTTTCGGTATTTTTCCCGAAATTTTGACTTTGACAACCCAGAAAAAGTAAAAAAAAAAAACATATTTATATAGAAGTTATAGGTCAAAAAATAATATTTAAAATAAAACGAGAGGGAACGTTGTAAGCCGCGGCAAAGGCCGCGGCTCTACCTTATACCCGGTACTCAGTCAGTATATACATATGTACATACATACATATATGAGCTTGCGATTTATGCAATTTATTATATGTTAGTAGCTATTATATAGGCAATCAACTATAGGACAGTGTCAGGTATAGAAAAAACAGACAAAGAAAAAGAAAGTGCAAAATGATTCAAGGACATTGTGACCCTTTTACAAGGAGTTCATTAAAAAACTACCTCTAAACTATTACCAGATTCATTTCAAAGGGATGAAACACCTGTTTGAAGGTTGTTTGAATCGCCACACGAAACCAATCGAGGAAAACCGGTCCATAATAAATATGAGGGAGGAGAGAGATCTATTTGAGAGTATGAAAAACCTGTTTGAGGGTTGTTTGAATCGCAACATGAAACCGGTCCATAATAAATATGAGGGAGGAGAGAGTATGAATGAGAGGCAAAATAAATAAGAGGGAGGAGAGAGAGTATAAGTGAAAGGATCGAGATCTATTTGAGAGTATATTTGGACACGAGTGAAAGAGGACTGAGATTAAAGTTAGTTCACATTTTCGCCGAGTGAAAGAGGACTAAGATTAAAGTTAGTTCACATTTTCGCCGATAGGGGGCGCCACCCAAGTAGTAATGAAAAGGGATTCCGGTTTTTAGGTGCCGGCGTCTTTTACTATTTGATTATCCTGTCTATATATGTTTCACTCTTAATGTGTACTCAAACCTCTTTACGGATATTTAAATACTCTTTTCTTAAAAAATGTACTGTCATAATACAATGTAAATAAAATATTCTATATGCATTTTGACATGATCATACAGCCCCCTCTATGTTAGGTCATCGACGATCTCATCATGTATTTTGACATGATCATACAGCCCCCTCTATGTTAGGTCATCGACGATCTCATCATGTATTTTGACATGATCATACAGCCCCCTCTATGTTAGGTCATCGACGATCTCATCAACAGATGGCGCCACCGGCACCTAAAAACCGGAATCCCTTTTCATTACTACTTGGGTGGCGCCCCCTATCGGCGAAAATGTGAACTAACTTTAATCTTAGTCCTCTTTCACTCGGCGAAAATGTGAACTAACTTTAATCTCAGTCCTCTTTCACTCGTGTCCAAATATACTCTCAAATAGATCTCGATCCTTTCACTTATACTCCCTCTCCTCCCTCTTATTTATTTTGCCTCTCATTCATACTCTCTCCTCCCTCATATTTATTATGGACCGGTTTCATGTTGCGATTCAAACAACCCTCAAACAGGTTTTTCATACTCTCAAATAGATCTCTCTCCTCCCTCATATTTATTATGGACCGGTTTTCCTCGATTGGTTTCGTGTGGCGATTCAAACAACCTTCAAACAGGTGTTTCATCCCTTTGAAATGAATCTGGTAATAGTTTAGAGGTAGTTTTTTAATGAACTCCTTGTAAAAGGGTCACAATGTCCTTGAATCATTTTGCACTTTCTTTTTCTTTGTCTGTTTTTTCTATACCTGACACTGTCCTATAGTTGATTGCCTATATAATAGCTACTCACAGCTATAAGCTATTGTAAAATCTAGTGAACTGTGGACAAAGATGGACGACCTTGAGATCATTTTTGTAAATTCACAACCGGAATCGCCCATAAATCTTGACTCTCAGCCAGACTCCGTGGACCTGTCCTTGATTTTTGGGATTAAGACTCAAAACGCTCTGGAGAGAGATCTCGAAAATTTAAACGATATGTATGAGATTCAATGGGATGATGATGATTCCATAATTGCAATGTCGAATCCTTATTCATCATACGTTTTCCCGGATGATGACGACATTTTTGATTTGGTTGATGAAAGGCATCACCTCCAGGAACTACTTCGGGATGAAGATGACGCTGAATTAATAGCTGCGGTGGAAAGAGCTGAGGCTGAATTTTAATATTACGATTATAGTTATAATATTAATATTTTATGTATTTGTCTAAAAATAATAAAAATTTTTTCTCAATGGTTTCGTTTTTACTTTTGATTGGTTGAATTTCGCTTCCTCTTATTACACGTTACATCCCTCAAAGAGAACCAGGGGATTCGTTTGAAACTGGTTTTCCAAGTTAGGATTACATGTTACATCCCCCAAAGAGAATCAGAGGATTCGTTTGAAACTGGTTTTCCAAGTTAGGATTACATGTTACATCCCCCAAAGAGAATCAGAGGATTCGTTTGAAACTGGTTTCCAAGTTAGGATTACACAAAAACAATAAGTGGATTTCAGGTAGAATACAGGTACAGGTGTATTTATTGGTTCAATTTCATATTCTATTAATACATAGTCCTTGTATTAATCGATGAAACAGGTTTTGTATACAAAATACTAGGTAGGAGTTTGGTTGATAAATAGAGGGTCATTTAGCAAAAAACCCTTAGTACTATTCCAATAGTGACAGTGAGTAGAGATTTCAAAAAAACCTTTAAAAATAAAAATGGCATCAAACGTGTTGTGTGACCTGTGTAACAAATTCGTTAATGTTAAGGAGTTTGAATTCCATTATGGGAGATGCTCGGGCTCTCCAAATACTGTAGTGTGTGACCTGTGCTCTAAATCCGTCGACTTCATACAATTTGATTCTCATTATGAGAAATGCTTGGGACCTCCAAATGCTTTTGAGGTTCTTATGAGCAGAGGATCAACCTCAAGTGATTACCAAGGACCATCAACGTCAGCAGCCTCAAAACGTCCGAGAATGGAACCTTCGAATGGATTTGGAAATATTGATTGTGCAATTTGCGGTGAAAGTTATCCTACGTCTAGAGAATTGCGTCACATAATCTCAGAAAAGCATAAGAATGCAATAGCAGCGCAACTAGAGGAAAATGAAAACTTCATTTTAATTTCAACTGAGTCGAAGTTTCCCTTAAAAGCATATCGTATTCACTCTGATAAAAGTGATAAGATTGATTTGAAAGATTTTTACATGGATTGTAAAAATGGTATAGTAAACCTATTGCGTCACTGTATGAGTGAGTACAAATCAGTGAAGTACAATTTAAAAGTATATGGATTGTATGTAAAGCAAACTGAGGACGAAACCTTGATGGAAACAATGAAGCATTTCATAACGTCATACAGGGCTATATATGAAATTGATTCAATTGATGAACACTTAAATGATGCCCTTGAAAACTTGATTAATTTGAGTAGTGAATTCCAGGAGAAGGATTCAGGTTGGGCTATAAAAAAATTTAAACATTTTGAGCTAACTATAATTAAATTGGAACATATTGCTGCAAATAGGTTTATACCAGCACCCAAAACAATTAAATTGCGAAATGCAATCATTAATGTAAAAAATGAAGATGACTTTTGTTTTAAGTGGTGTGTTTTATCTTCATTAGCCTATAAAAAGCACATAAACACTACATTTCCAACGGCATCAATGAAAAAAATGGGTCGAGAAAGATTGACAACGCCATCATACTATCAGTGTAACATAAGGCAGGACGTCATATATTATGAAGGCGTTAGATTGAATTTTTCTGGAATAGAATTTCCAATAACAAACAAAGGAGTTAAACGATTCGAGCAAGCTAATAATGATATCAGCATTAATATTTATGAAATCGACAACAATGGAAAAAACGTTGTAGGACCCACAGTGAGGAGTCAACAAATTCGGACTCACCACATAAACATACTAGGCATTAATAGTGACAGCATGTCAATGATGCATTATGCATATATAACGTGCATGAGAAAGTTATGCTATTCACAACACAGCAAATCACATAGTGCTGCATACTTTTGCGAAAATTGTTTGCAATTCTATTCAACAACAAATACTATCCATGACACTAAGGAGTGTGGAAAAGTTGCTGCTTTATATCCAGAACCTAAAAGCAAAACTGTTTTTAAAAGTTTTCCAAAAAAACTATCACCACCAGTGGTAGTTTATGCAGACATCGAGGCTGTTCTGGAAAATTTTAGTAGAAATCTTAATAATCCAACAAAATCATCGACAACTATAGCACAGAGGCATATACCATGTGCAGCATCATTTTATGTTGTACATAAATACGAACCTCTTCTAAATGAGATGTGGACATATGAAGGTAAATATTATCGTACTCTAAAGGTAATAAACTCTTAAACATAACGATTTTTGGTATTTCAGGAGAAAAATGCATCGAAAAATTTTGCCAAGAGCTTCGGACTAAGACAGAAAAACTTTATGAGAAGTACTGGAAATCTTGTAAAAAACCCATTTACAAGTTCGACATTTGGGATGAGGACTCTCAGGAACACGACAATTGCTATGCCTGCGAGGAACCAATTGTGGATGATGTTCGTGAAAAATATTTCAACCAATTCTCAGGAAAGTATGTTGGACCTATTCATAAGATGTGTAAGGAAACATTTAGATTAAGCGATCCCTTTTTCCCGGTAGTGTTTCATAACTTGTCTCGTTATGATATACATTTATTTGTAACATCCATAAAAGATGATATAAAGCCTATTCCTTGCAATAAAGAGTTATATATTGCGTTAACTCAAACATGTAAAGTAGGACCACTTTATCAAAATCAATACAAAATTAGATATATTGATTCAAATAGATTTTTAAACTCAAGCTTAGAAAAACTAGCGTTATATGGATAGATCCAATTTTAAAAATTTGAACACTAAATATCAAGATGAAAAATTTGATATGCTACGACGAAAAGGAGCATTTCCTTATAATTATTTAGATAGTTTTGAAAAATTTAAGGAACCTCAGCTTCCTTCGAGAGAACATTTTTTTAATTCTCTAAATGAGGAGGAATGCAGTGTTGAGAATTATAACTTTGCTCAGAAGGTTTGGAGAACGTTTAATTGTAATAGTATTAAAGATTACTTAAAATTATATTTGGAAAGCGATGTTCTAATTCTTGCTGATGTATTTGAAAATTTTAGGGATCTTTGCTCAGGTGTATATAGATTAGATCCTATAAATTACGTAACTGCTCCTTCAGTTTCATGGGATGCAATGCTTAAATACACGAAGGTAGAATTGGAACTTATAAGTGATCCTGATATTTATAATTTTTTAAAAAGTGCAGTTCGAGGAGGGTTGACCCAATGTACTCAACGCATAGCTACAGCCAACAATAAATATTTAAATAGCAAATTTAGGTCTAGCGAGCCTACAAACTATCTAGCGTATATTGACGCCAACAATTTATATGGTTGGGCTATGAGTCAGCCACTACCATATTTTAATTTTACATTTTTAACTAACGAGGAAATTTGTTCATTCAACGCTACAAATATATCGGCATGCGGTGATGTAGGATACATCTTAGAAGTCGATCTAAAATATCCTAAGGAAATTCATAATAAACATAATAGTTTACCATTCTGCCCCGAAAATAAAATTCCACCTGGAGGAAAGCAGGCAAAACTAATAGCTGATTTATCGGATAAAAAAAATTATATAATACATCTAAAACAACTGCAGTTATGTATAGAGCAGGGTATGATTTTAGAAAGAATATCTCGAATATTATCTTTTAAGCAGTCCAGTTGGCTAAAGCCTTATATTGACCTAAATACATCACGTAGAAAAAAAGCAAAGAATGAGTTCGAAATAAACTTTTTTAAATTAATGGTTAATGCCGTGTATGGAAAAACGATGGAAAATGTAGAAAAGCGTCGGGAGGTTGCTTTAGTAAAACATTATCAGTCAAGACAGAATTCAGCAGGGTTTAGACAACGAATAGCTGGACATAATTTCCACAGTGTTGAAATCTTTGCAGGTAATTTAGCTGCCATTGAGGAAACAAAAACTAAAATTTTTTATGATAAGCCCATATACATAGGAGTTAGTGTATTAGAACTGTCAAAATGGTTAATGTATGACTATTTCTATAATTTTCATTCTATAAAATGTCCATCATCAAAAATAATCTATATGGATACAGATTCATTTATTATCTCATCAGAAGAAGATTTTTATGATTTAATTAAAAACAATCCTAGTCGCTTTGATACATCAAATTATCAAGATTCAAACAGATTTGGTATAAGTTGCGCTAATAACAAAAAACTAGGTTTAATGAAAGATGAGAATGCAGGTCGAATAATGACCTCGTTTGCAGGTTTAAAAGCGAAAGCATACTCCTATTTAGTAGCAAAAGATGATAGTACTGACTATAACATAAAAAAGGTTAAAGGAGTAAAAAAGTCAGTAGTAAAGAGATTATCGCATGATCATTATATTGAATGTATTAAACATAAAAAAACTTATTATGGAGAACAGAGAGTTATTAGAAGTAGAGGACATAAAATTTATACTGAAATTGTAAATAAAATAAGTTTAAATTATAAGGATGATAAAAGATTTATATTACCTAATAATATTTCAACATTAGCTCATAATCACTATGAAATTAAAAACATTTTAGATACAATTAATCATACACAAAATATTGTATAAATAAGCATAATATTATATATTTGGAAATTGTATATAATTTAAACTATATTGTAAATGCTAAAAAAATAAAAAAAATTAAATGTGATACAACTATTTTTTGTTTAATTATTTTAATAAACACTTTTTATCTATCCATGAATTGTGCGTTTCATCAAACCCCAACCATTTAACAAAAACTTGATCGTTTTTTCTTCGGATTATTTTCTCCACTAAAAAAGCATTTTCATCTTTCACTTTTTGGAGTTCTTGATCATAAAATGATCCTTTAATAATATTCCCCTGATAGTCCTCCAGTTCATATGTTACAGGATTAGTTGACTTTACTTTTAAAATTTTAAAAACTTCAGTTGTCCAGTTAGGTTCATATCCCTTTGAAAAAATACCTTTATATTTACTTATTCTTACAGGCTCACCTATGGAAAACTTGTGTTTAGGGAATACCTTACAAATATTATAAGCTGTTTTTAAAATAAACTCTTCATTTTGTTTGTTTACATCTATAGGTTTCATTTTTATGGTTCGGTGATATGAATTATTGTAATCATTTACTAAGCCTTGCAAATTATGAATCCAGACATGATTACCCTGCATACTAAACATTTTCCACATACGATATTTTAACGTTCTATTAAAACGTTCACAAATAGAGGCCTTAAGATGTGTATATGTATGGTAATGGTTTATGTTATTTAGTTGCATTAACTGCCCAAAGGTACTATTGAAAAACTCCTTTCCTTGATCAGATTGAATATTTTTAGGTTTATGTCTAGATATTTTAAATATTTTCTTCATTGCTGATGACACATCTAAAGATGTCTTAGACTTCACAGGAACTGCATATGCATACTTGGAGAACGTGTCAATCACTGTCAGCAAATATCTAAATCCTTTATTTTCTTTATAATAAGGTATCATTTCAACTAAGTCTATTTGCCACGTGTCATTAATTCCCTTTTGAACGAATTTTCGGCGAATAAAGTTTTTTCTAGCAGGTTTATGTATTTCATTAACAACTTGTTGCTTACTCATTTTTAATATTGTTTTTTATTTTTGGATGATTGCTTATTTAAAAGTGATTGCTTATATTCAAGAACATCGCGTTTTATTTGAATACACATTTTCTTTGAAATTTCAAAGCATAAACGAGTTAAGTCTATTTGCACATTTCTATCATAGGCACCGTCTAAATCTGAAAGTTGAATATCAAATTTTTGTAAGGCTGCGCACTTAGGAATAATATTGTTATAATAAAGGAATGTAATTTGTTGCTTAAGTATCGTATTCCAACATAAAAATGTGGTGAAAAAAATTCCTAATCTTAAAAGTGATCTCCAGGACTCGCTATCAAATTCAATTTTGTTTCCAAACTGATTTATTATAAAAACATACTGCTTATCAGATTTCCGAAATCTAAAATTACATTTAATAGAAGTCAGTAAAGGATGGTCTATAATTGTATCAGGCATCAAGAATTCGTACTGATCAAGTTTTAATTGAATATATTCCTTGTATGTAATTAATTGCATCCATTCATCTTTATCTAAACCAACGAAATTGTTTTTGCTTTGCTGCATCCAGATCATTGGAGTGAATTTTCTTGTAGTTGAAAACCCGCATTTTAGCTTTAAATTATGTACTACATAATATTCGAGTCCGAAAATAACTTCGTGGTCCTGTTTCTTTCTCGTAGACAGAATTCTCTTTGATTGAAGCGTGTCCATTAGGGTTGAATGCTTTTGATAAACTAAGAACTCTTACTGAATTGAGTTGTATATAAAGGCGAAAAATATCACCGACTCATTCAGTTTCTTAATAAATCTCAAACCAACATGAACACAATCGACAGAAATTCAAGCGTTATAGTGGATTTTCAATATCTCTTCGGAAATAATAAACAACTTTTTATTAAGGAATTGGCCTTTATGCAAGCCGGAACAGTAACACCAAACTTCTTTCATTTCAAACCTCCATATCATCTAAATGAATTGGACAATGAAATGATTAAACAACAAAACATTCATCGTCAAACCATAAATGGACTGGAATGGTCAGATGGTGAAATATCATATTTAAGTTTAGCGGAAATTCTTTCACCACTTAACAGATTTAGCACCGTCATTGTTCGTGGTGAAATTAAGAAAAAGTTTTTATCAAAGTATTTAACAAATAACATTATTGATATCGATATAGGAAAAAGCCTGGCCTTATATCCGAATTTTTTTACTAACTGTAGAATCCATAAAAAAATTCCTCTTAGATGTGCTTTAAATAATTTATTTAAACTTTTTGTTATATTGGAAAATTCGAACTACGATGTATACTGTAATGGTGACTCATACGTTTAGCTTATCAGTTTATATAAAACACTTGTATTAACTAGTTGTTTAAAATGGATAACTTTAAGCTTTTTTTTGAAAATGATCCTCGCAAAAGAGGATACACACAAGTCGTTTATTGCAATTATTGTGGATCTGATACTCATTTCGAAAAGGACTGTCACAAAAAACGCGACCAGGAGAAACCTAAATAAATTATTTTAAGTGATATAGAAAATATTTATAAATGATCTATAAATAAAACGTAAACAAAAATCTAAGCCTAAAATGTTTAAACAATTTATTCATCCTTTTACAATGCTAATTTGTGGACCTTCAGGGTCTGGAAAAACAACGTTTTTAGAAAATTTAATAAACCAAAGGAATGACTTGCTTAGCATTTCAATTGATCGAATACTTTGGTGTTATGGAGAGGAGCATGCTAAACCTAATTTCAATAACATTGAATACTATAAAGGAGTTCCCGAAAAAATTGAAAATGAAAATAATGAACCTATTCTTTTAATACTAGATGATTTGATGATGGGTGCATTTAACAAAAATGTATGTGAACTATTTACGAAAGGATCACATCATAGGAATTTATCTGTAATAGTAGTTACACAAAATATATTTCATAAATCATCTCATACTCGAGATATTTCATTAAATACAAAATACATCGTGGCTTTCAAAAACCCTAGAGATAAACTGCAGTTTCAATGCTTAGCTAGACAAATATATCCTGAAAATTCTCGCGAGCTCTTCAGAATATATAAGGAGGTGACTGATGAACCCCATGGTTATTTACTTATTGATCTTACTCAGGGAATAAATGATCTCCTTAGATTTCGAACAGATATTTTTAATTCTGTGTATACAGTTTGCTTTGCAGATGAAAATGGTTTACAAAAAGAATCTAAATCGACTGAGAGCGAACAAACATTTATTGTATGTGCTCAAAAGGGCAAATAATAAACTTCGAAATGCAATAATAAGTAATTGTGACATTGAGTTGGTAAAAGCATTAGTGGAGATAGTGTTAAATACATTAAAAGGAAATCATAAGATATCAAAAGCGCAACTATATGCTCTAAAAAGGTATAAAAATACATTACGTTTTATTTCATGTTCAAAAAGGTCAATAAATTCCAAGCGAAAAGTTCTCATCCAAAAAGGAGGATTTTTACCAATTCTAATAAGTTCATTGCTTTCGGGGATTTTTGGAAAAATTTTGAACAATGCTTAAAAGTAAGCATCAATTAAACAAAGTAATTTTAATGCACCCTAATGCATATCAAAAATTGCTAAATAGTGAAAAGGAAAACGATTTAATTAATATACAATTTTTACCTATTTTAAATGATAAAAAAACTAGTGACTTTAATAAATGGATAAAAATTCGTCAAGAATTGTGTTACTATCAAAATAAGAAAAGAAATAAGACAATGGATTTACGAGCTAGACTGCAAACACCACTTTCATCACCCAAAAGCATTGGAATACAAACGCCAGAAGAGTCAGTTTGGATAGATTCTAAGCCCCACACAACTAATCACTACAATAAAAAACATGATTCTTCAAAAAATGAACGCTCTATCGACAACGACTTTTCTGCTCTACCTATCGAAAGTGATGATGAGGATATGAAGTTCGAAAAATCTGTCAGCTCACAGAATAATAAACGTAAAGCTGAGGAGGATACTTCATTTTTTGACACTCACACATCAAAAAAACAAGCACTGACTAAGGTTAAGCTTACTGATAAGCAAAAAAAACTAAGAGTACAACTTAAAAGGTATAAAAGTGAACCTCATCCATTTCAAGACTTAAAATACGTAAGTGGACGGGAAAAGTTGAGTAGATCTGTTAGAAACAGAAACCCTGTTCAAATTGGAAAAAACAAAATTAATTGGCTTTCTTATAATTAATAAACTAAAAAGAAAATTAAACATTGAAAATGGTATATTTAAAAGAGTTTTTCGCTACATTACTCAGTAACGATTCGTTAAATGTATATCATGATAACGTTAAATGTGCATTTACAAACATTGTGAATATTCCTGAAAACATGAACGATGAATGGGAAGTAGGAATTACAGACTTATATCTAAATAAATGTATAAAAACTATGCCTGAGAACACCTCTATTGTAACTGAAGAAACGACAGAATTCGTGATTAGCTTAGTAAATGGGGAAACATTTAGATATGCAAATGAATCAGGGGAGTCTGAACCCTTTGAAACGGATTGATTTTTGTTTACACCGACATTATCAAACCAAGATTTGTTGGAAACAAAAGACCTCGATGTCTTCGAGTATTACATTATAATGGAAAGGAGCAACTTATACAATTCAAAAATATTGAATACTATCCCATTGAAATATGGACGCCAAAAGAAATTTCAATTTTAATTACCGATTCAAAAGGATATAAAGTACCATTTGAATCTTCACAAACTCCAATTTTTGTTACTCTTCATTTTAGAAAACGAAAAGAAATGCTATAAATAATACTGTAAAGATAAAAATTTCTTCAGAGTATAAATAGCCATCATGACGAAATCTTATCAACAATATTATTTAAATCAGTGTGGAGGAGGTTTAAGTCATATAGGAAGTCTATATGTTACACCCAGAGTTATCCAGCAAGGTAGAGGAATTGGAAATTTTTTTAGTGGTCTTTTTAATTACATAAAACCATTATTCCTTTCGGGGATAAACGCAATTAAAAATCAAGCTTCTGAGACTGGAAAGGCTGTAATAAATGAGTTTGGTCGTAAACCTCTAAGAAACATTATCCAAGAACAAAGCAAAATTGCATTGCAAAATCTGTCTAATAAAGCGATTAATAAATTTACGCGATTCCAAAATGGGGAAGGTAAAACGAATAAAAAGAGAAGGTCTAGGAAAAAACAATCTCATTTAACATCTAAACAAGGACGCAAACATACGCAGTCGCGACCAAAAAGGACAAAATCAAGAAAGAAATTAACTATTAGAGACATTTTCTCAAAATCAAAATGAGCACCCATGTTGAATGTATGAAAAGCGAATTGGATCTGTTTGAGCCTCATCCTACACAAAGTTCTATTCTAAGAACTGAAGAAGTTTCATACAACCCAATTGCGTCGTTGGACAGTGCCTCTTCAATTGAATTCGTTTGCTTAGGAAATGGTGAAACATATCGAGACCTATCAAGTGTTTACTTAAGACTTGTTGTACAACTAAGAAAAAATGATAATACCAACATTGAAGGAAACAATGTTGGAGTAGTAAATAATATTTTGCATTCAATTTTCAGAAGTTCGTCGGTATATTTAAATAATATATTGGTATCTCAGAGTGATAATAACTACCATTATAGATCGTACTTCCAAACGATTTTAAACTATGGTAGTGACGCCACTGAAAGTCACCTAGCCACTCAAGGTTATTATCCTAATTATGGTAAATTATTATCTGGGAGATATGTTAATACCGATGGATCCATTATACTCAAAAATATTTTTCAAAACAGTAATAAGGTTGAACTATTCGGAAAAGTTCATGGAGATATATTTAATCAATCAAAACTGGTTATAAATAATGTTGATTTGAGAATCACTTTTAATATTGAAAAAACAGCATTTTATTTAATGGAATCTGAAACTGAATCAAATCTTAAGATATTGGAAGCACGACTATTCATGAACCACATAACTGTTAATCCAAGCATTTTATTGGCCCATCATCATGTTTTACAAACTAAAAATGCCATTTATCCATACAGTAAAGTTCAAGTGAAATCATTTACAATATACCCTGGAAATAATACATTATCAATTGACAACGCAGTAATTGGACAGCTTCCTAATTTTTTGGCTTCTTGCATGGTAAAAAATATATCATATTCTGGAAATCGAACAACGGATCCTTTTAATTTTAATCATTTTAAAATTCAACGCTTCAATCTATTGGTTAATGGAGTGCAAGTACCATCGCAGGCTCTTGAGTTTGATTTCACGGACTCTGAAAATGTTCAAAGCTCTAGAGGATATAATATGCTCTTCAGATCAAGTGGAATAAAACATTATGATCGAGGTTTACAAATTACAAAGGAAATGTTTGATAAAAATTGTTTTATACTAGCATTTGATTTAACTGCAGACCATCACAATTCAACTGTATGCTCAAATTTAATTTCTCAAGGTGCTATCAGAATTGAAGGACGGTTTTCTGAACCTCTTACCGAAGCAGTTACTTGTCTGGTGTACTGTGAATATGACTCAATGATTGATATTGATAAACATCGAAATATTCGTGTTTTATTGTAAAATGAATACATTGCAAATCGAACATTTGCTTTCTAAGCATTCAAAAACACACAAAATTTTTAAAGGAGTTTATCCCTCTGATAAGCTACCTAAAGTCATTTCGAAATATCCTGCTTTTATAATAGCAAATACGGATTCTTCAAGTCAACCAGGAACTCATTGGGTTGCTTTTTACTTTAATAGCAAACATTCAGCAGAATTTTTTGATTCATATGGTCAATATCCGCAGAAGAAAGAATTTGTAAAATTATTAAGGAATAATTCGATTAAGTTTACATTTAACAAACAACCACTGCAAGGATATTTTTCCAATACATGTGGTCATTACTGCCTTTTATATGGAATCTTTAAATGCAAACAAAAAACATTAAACTGTTTTTTAAAACAATTTAAGAAAAATGATTTTAATTATAATGATAAGTTAATCATGAAAATGTTTAAGAAAATTTGTTTGAAATAAAAACATAATGTTGTTGTAATGTAAATGTTATTTTATTGATTTCGGATTAATTCTCTTGTTTAATTTATAATACTTAAGCATTAATTCTAATGCTTGAGCTTTTTTAGCTGGTAACGTATGACACAGACATGTGTCAGGTCCATCAGTAGCATCGTCATCGCTCCAGGGACACAGCTTATAATGGAACCCAAACTTTGAATACTGCAGCTCCTTTTCCTCCAGATCCTCCAAAATTGTCATTAGGGTTTCCAGGCTGGTCACGTGCTCCTCGAAGATCATCTCTTCGAATTGCATCAAAAACAGTTTGATTTGATTTGCGTACATCTTACGACTGGTGTTGTTGGTGATGATGTTGATACTGTTGTTGATTCAAAGAGCAGGACTCTTTATATCCAAACCTTTACACTTGTAATCATATGTTTATCTATGTATATTGTAAATGGTTTCTTTTTTACATGTGTAAACGTATACATATGTAATCCTTTTGTCCTTATTTATTCTGTACATGGTTAGTTGTCTCTTCTTCTCTTACACAAATCAGATGTATTCCATTGAATTCTTTATTTATTCTTTACATATAAATTGGAAATGGGCAGTGCTATATCTAGTCATCTCATTTCCTTTATATATAATATGTGAAATTCCATGATCCTTCAACAACTTGAAGGGTGTTTTCGAGGAAAATTTAGTAACATAACTTTTGGGTAAAAATATCCAAAGTTGTTCGTTGTCCTTATCAGTTAAATAAAGGACTACTTTATTTCCAAATGATGTTTTTTTGAGTTTGCATCCCGTGATCTTGTACTCAAATCCTATACATAGATCCTCTACCTTGGTGTATCCAATCGCAGGCTTTATCTCGTTAAGTATCTCAAGGAAAGCCTAAGTACATACACATTTTATTAGACGCTTATCATTTTATATAAGAAAAAGAATAGTTCTTTACATACCATTATAATAATAGAAAGTGTTCAAACTACTCACTGTTTTATACTAAATTATTTATTCAAGATTACATGGTCTTTTATACACTCATTAGTACATAATTGAAAGATGAAACCAATCGTTCTAATTATATAAAAGCCAGATGTCTTAAATCTGATTGGTTGTTGAGTGAGAATGAATCATATATATGTACATATATATGTACATATATACTTCAAATATTATAGTTTCATTTTCTGTCTATGTGTACATAGTCAACATGAAAACGTTATATAAAGAGAATGAAATGTATACCGTTTTGTAGCTATGATCATAACCTGAAATCATATATAAGGACTTCAGTTCTTTAGATGATTAGTTTCTTTTCAGTTCGAAATGAGTGCATTTCATTGCGAGTTGTGTTGTGTAAAAAAATCTTTTAGTTCTCGTAATGGACTGAAAAAACACACCTTAAAAGTCCACAACTTTAGTTATTCAAAATCGAAATCATCATTTTATCAATGCTGCTTATGTCCTGGAACTAAGCTGTTTTGGCTTAGATTTGATTTAAATATTCATATTTTATTGACGCATTACAACGAATTAAAGCAAATAAATGAAAAATTAAATACTAAGAAATAAAATAATCTCGACATTTCTTTAAATATATATGGCTTCAGATAAATGTAACTTATATAATAGAATATGAAATTGAACCAATAAATACACCTGTACCTGTATTCTACCTGAAATCCACTTATTGTTTTTGGGTAATCCTAACTTGGAAACCAGTTTCAAACGAATCCTCTGATTCTCTTTGGGGGATGTAACATGTAATCCTAACTTGGAAAACCAGTTTCAAACGAATCCTCTGATTCTCTTTGGGGGATGTAACATGTAATCCTAACTTGGATAACCAGTTTCAAACGAATCCCCTGGTTCTCTTTGAGGGATGTAACGTGTAATAAGAGGAAGCGAAATTCAACCAATCAAAAGTAAAAACGAAACCATTGAGAAAAAATATTTATTATTTTTAGACAAATACATAAAATATTAATATTATAACTATAATCGTAATATTAAAATTCAGCCTCAGCTCTTTCCACCGCAGCTATTAATTCAGCGTCATCTTCATCCCGAAGTAGTTCCTGGAGGTGATGCCTTTCATCAACCAAATCAAAAATGTCGTCATCATCCGGGAAAACGTATGATGAATAAGGATTCGACATTGCAATTATGGAATCATCATCATCCCATTGAATCTCATACATATCGTTTAAATTTTCGAGATCTCTCTCCAGAGCGTTTTGAGTCTTAATCCCAAAAATCAAGGACAGGTCCACGGAGTCTGGCTGAGAGTCAAGATTTATGGGCGATTCCGGTTGTGAATTTACAAAAATGATCTCAAGGTCGTCCATCTTTGTCCACAGTTCACTAGATTTTACAATAGCTTATAGCTGTGAGTAGCTATTATATAGGCAATCAACTATAGGACAGTGTCAGGTATAGAAAAAACAGACAAAGAAAAAGAAAGTGCAAAATGATTCAAGGACATTGTAACCCTTTTACAAGCAGTTCATTAAAAAACTACCTCTAAACTATTACCAGATTCATTTCAAAGGGATGAAACACCTGTTTGAAGGTTGTTTGAATCGCCACACGAAACCAATCGAGGAAAACCGGTCCATAATAAATATGAGGGAGGAGAGAGATCTATTTGAGAGTATGAAAAACCTGTTTGAGGGTTGTTTGAATCGCAACATGAAACCGGTCCATAATAAATATGAGGGAGGAGAGAGTATGAATGAGAGGCAAAATAAATAAGAGGGAGGAGAGAGAGTATAAGTGAAAGGATCGAGATCTATTTGAGAGTATATTTGGACACGAGTGAAAGAGGACTGAGATTAAAGTTAGTTCACATTTTCGCCGAGTGAAAGAGGACTAAGATTAAAGTTAGTTCACATTTTCGCCGATAAGGGGCGCCACCCAAGTAGTAATGAAAAGGGATTCCGGTTTTTAGGTGCCGGCGTCTTTTACTATTTGATTATCCTGTCTATATATGTTTCACTCTTAATGTGTACTCAAACCTCTTTACGGATATTTAAATACTCTTTTCTTAAAAAATGTACTGTCATAATACAATGTAAATAAAATATTCTATATGCATTTTGACATGATCATACAGCCCCCTCTATGTTAGGTCATCGACGATCTCATCATGTATTTTGACATGATCATACAGCCCCCTCTATGTTAGGTCATCGACGATCTCATCATGTATTTTGACATGATCATACAGCCCCCTCTATGTTAGGTCATCGACGATCTCATCAACAGATGGCGCCACCGGCACCTAAAAACCGGAATCCCTTTTCATTACTACTTGGGTGGCGCCCCCTATCGGCGAAAATGTGAATATTTTAGTTTCAATTTTTATTTCTTTATCGTCACGGTTTTTGTCAGTATCGATAATTCAAATTTTTTCATTTATGGATTTGTAGGGATATCATGTTTTATAGGGGGAGAGTGGGGGATCGATCGTTCTATCTCCCCTGCACTGGGGGCAGCGTAAGCGAGCAAAGTGACAGGGCCGAAGCGCCGGCAGAAACTGGGAGCAGAGTTCGAGCAGAGGGAGATTTGTGACGCGTGCCGGTCGGTAAGGGCTCGAGAGTGCAAAATAAAGGAGGACAGTCTCGTTGGCGGAAGAGACAATAGTGAAAAGTGGGGAAATAGAATAGAATCCTTTCCTCATCCCTTTCCTACAGTAAGGGAAACCAGCAAACGGTGCTGTACGCGGGAAAACCTAAGGATGGCACGACATCCGTGAGCGGTGATCCTCCTTCCTGTAGGAATCCCTTTCCCCAAATATCACGTCCGTCGCCACGTAATCGCCTGGTAGGAGTGGGTCGTCTGGCAATCTGCGTTCCCATCTATCTCTCTGAGTCCCACTGTACAAATTTTCTGTATTGGGACCGGATCCTGGTGCGGCTGAGAGGCTGTACCCCAGCCGCTAGACAGAAACTTCCTTACAGATGGCACCCGAGCAGGGATCTTGAGAGTCGATCGAGGAGAAATTAGTGCGGGAAGGTGAAAATAAGTGACTTAACGAGTGGCACCCAGTACCGCGCATAGCTAAGCATCTGACCCCCACCCCTGAATTTCCAAGCCCGGGCAGATCATATTCCGAGAAGTACAGTAACCAGAGCAGCAGAATAGTTACAGATTCACGCGGCCACGAGGCTGTACCCCCAAACTAAGCGTGGGCAGCGAGCAGCAGCATCAGTCATAGGAAAACAGAAGCAGAGCACCAATCTTCACCTCTGGTTCAAACACAGCTGAGGCTGGAACAACCCCTACCTCCTAGCAACCAACCGCAAGCCCTGATTGAAAAGTGATCACACGTAAAGTACAGTAGGCTCCGTTACCGACACGCCAGGGAGAATTGGCAACCACGCCATCGCCACACCACGTGAGACGTGACGCCACGGGAAGAGCTTGGCCCATCCACGTGCATTGCACGCCAAGCGACAACGCCGCATCGACGCAAATGGAAAGACAGGGCGACCACCGTGACACGGCGAAAAGGGGAACAACAGCCGCTCGGCCGCAGTACACGATGACCAGGCACGGATTGCGTGTCTCTCAGTGGTCAGGAGAGGGCGCCCAGCATCCCTAAAGCGGGCAGCGACGACACGACGACGCGGCAACTCGACAACAATATTGAAGCAATTAACAAGTATCCCGTCGATAGTACCCTTGTTGCGCACAGTGTCCTATCTTGCGGACCACTACCGTGTCGCGTATCCTTTCGCAGGATCAACCGCAACCGATCGCGCTATCCTTTCACAGGATCTAACTCCGCTATAACTAAATAGTGTATCCTTCCGCAGGACTAACCGCCGCTGCAACCGATCGCTCTACCCTTTCGTAGGAGCAAACGCCGCGGAACAGGGAATCCTTTCTCAGGACTAACCGCCGAAGTAGCCGATTTTTATATCCATTGTTATATCCATTCATGGGAGCAAACGACGTCATAGCCGCATAGACCAACTGTCACCGCACCTACGCAGTGTATCCTTTCAAGGATCGACCGCAGCCTTTGCATAGCGTCCATTAGTAGAAATATCTGAGTCTCAAGGACCAGCATGGTCACCCGTTGGATATCCTATCGCCGGATGGACGAACTACAGAGCATGGCCCGCTAATTCGGACTCGAGGACACGGGAACTGTGGAGGAGCTTCGTGGCCGCATCGCCGGGTTCAGCAAAAGAGAAAGTGAGCATCGAAGGAAAGCCATCCTTGTTGGCGATCCCCGAACCAGCTAGAACCACATAAATGACAGGCCCCAAGTCACCCGGACACCCGAAAGAGACAGGTTCCGTATCAAGGACCACTGAAGACCAGGAGTCACAGCGCCCATACCAAGGTCAGCCCCGGTTGACGATTCCGGAATTCCCTACCATTAGTAATGGATCAGGCGCCAGCGCCACAGGACAATATGCCGCAGCTGCCGAGCCCCAGGTTGAAGAAAAGGCCCATCAACAATACTCTTTTCAGGAGCCCTTGCGGGTGATCATTCCGGTGCCATACAACATACCTCGACGACCAGTCCACAGTACCATCTTGTCTCACGCCCCCGCAGGCGAACTCCCAGCGATAAGCAACAACCACCAGCCTTACTATCCCCAGTGTCAAAGAGCCTCACGCCCAAGATGGCGGAGAAACTTCGTACTCCCTACTGGCGGACAAAGTGCGCAAATGGGGACTTACATTCGACGGCCACGCCGACCCGCTGGCGTATATCGAAGGACTCGAGGTAGCCAATGACAAAAGACCTCGACAGAGATAGCTGCGACTCCGCTGGATTAAACCAGGGCCAGTTCGTCTACCTGGAAATCGACTTCGACGCCAGGAATCACGAACTTCAGCAGAGACAGCTGTGGCTCCGCTTAGTCATGACGAGTGCTCCGTCAGCGACATAGGGCCAGCCATGCAACCTTACGCCTTAGCTTATCTCGATAACATCATCGTCATTGGATTAACATTGGAAGAGCATGTCAAGAACCTACGATAGGTGTTCCGCCGCTTACGGAATGTTATTCTCCGTCTGAACAGAAACCAGTGCAGTTTCATTCAGAAAAGCATTGTTTACCTTGGGCATCATCAGCGAGAAAGGGATCCACACCGATCCAGGCAAGATAGCAGCAGTACAGAATTTAGCACCCCCGAGCACGGTCAAGAAGTTAGGCGCTGTATAGGAATGGCCTCGTGGTATCGACGTTTCGTGCCAAACTTCGCCGCGATGGTCCAGCCTATGACCAGTCTTCTCAAAAAAGGACAAAAAATGGGAATGGACGGAAGAGCAGCAGCAAGCGTTCGAGAATCTAAAAGAGAAGTTGACCCAAGCTCCAGTGTTAGCATGCCCCGACTTCTCTGAGAAGTTCACCCTGCAGACGCCAGCGCCTACGGTATCAGAGCCGTACTGACTCAACAGATCGTCGGAGAAGATAGAGTCATCGCTTACGCCAATCGCCGCCTGTTAAAAGCTAAGGAGAATTATTCCGTCACGGAGAAGGAGTGCTTAGCAACAGTATGGGCGGTCGGAAAACTACACTGCTACCTCGAGGAATATCACTTCGATTTCATCACGGATCATCTAGCGCTAAAATGGCTCAACACAATCGACAACCCGACTGGCCGAATCGCGCGATTGGCGCTGGAGCTCCAGCAATATTGCTTCGACATCCGCTATAGGCGTGGAAGTCAGAACGTCGTAGTGGACGCATTGTCACGATAACCCATAGACACGCTGTACCGGGTCCATGAGGATACATCCCCGTGCTCTTGGTTACGGCGCCTGCTGAAATGGATTCAGAAAAAACCGGAGAAGGGTTCGAGGTCATCATCGAGAGCGGACAGGTCTACAGGTGACCAGGCAATCGCTCGGAGGAAGAAGACCCAATACAGTGGAAGCTCTATGTAGACAGCGACCGACGCCAAAGAGTACTTCAGGAGTGTCACGATCACCTCTCGGCAGAGCATCTCGGGATTCGGAAAACCGCAACCCGGGTAACTCAACGGTACTATTGGCCCGGACTTTACAGGGACTTGGCCAAATATGTTCAACGCTGCGAGAAGTGCCATAAGTTCAAGGTGAGCCAGAAGAAGCTCGGTGAATACATGCACACTCGCCAAGCCAAGGGTCCCTTTCGACATTTTGTGTGCGGACTTCGTAGTACCCCTCCTCCTCCTCCTTTCGAGTTTTTCGTTGCCTTTAGCATATGGGTGGAACTTGTACCCATACGTAAAGTCACCTCTGCTCAGCTGGAGAAAGCCTTCAGGGAGTACATCTTGATCCGTTTCGGGACGTATAATCGCTGGTGGGTTCGGAATTGAAGCAACAGCTAAAGATTTTGCGGACATTATGGACATGGACGCCACAGACGATTCTGGCTGCATGCTCTCCGAGATGATACATTCGGTTACCGAACTTGCATCACCAGCAGTTGACGTTGCCTCTGGAGTAGCGAACGATATCAACTGCTGCACATTTGGAGTGGTCGGAGTTAGCTTTTCCGCATCGGCTGGCTGAGGGGTAGTTGGCACTTACAGATACCGCGGAGTGACCCTTTTGCAACTGGAAAACTCAGTCAGTAGTTGTAAACTACTACATTGAGACTGCATGCTTAGGAGCCGATCGTATTGCTGTTTAAAGCCCACGATCAGCTTCCTAAAGCCCTTCCGGGTCTGCCTCATAAAAACTACCATTTCCTTCTCTTCTTCTCTCCTTAACCAGGCGACATGCCTCACAACTATAATGCAAGCCATTCCTTTTGGAGATGACATCACCCACGAGGCCGGAAAACCCAGCGCATTTAGCGTGCACTACGCTATCGCAGAGCCAATAGGGGATACTCGGCTGGTCATGGGTAATCTGCTTTCTTGCCGCAGACCACAGGGAATTCCATAATACAAATAAAAGAAAGGAGAACATTGTGAGCCGCGGCCTTTGCCGCAGCTCTACTTTATACCCGGACCAGTACCGGTACTCAGTCAGAATATATGTGATCTTATGACTTAAATTGGCAAAACAATATTACATTTTTGACAAAACAATTTTCAAAAAGTTGAACATTCTGATTCATCTATGATTCTGCGTTTTTTGTTTTCTCGTATCTTCAAAATTGTGCATGCCACACACTTTCGTCCTTTGTGGGAGCGAAAGAGGGCGGGGCGAAATTTTTAAATACACTTGGAGGGGTGTGATAACACAGAAGACTGGATAGAAAATTTGGTTGCTCTAGCTTTAATAGTCTCTGAGATCATGGCGCTAATGAAGACCGACAGGCGGACAGACGGATGATTGATTAAAATGATTTTTTTCCTTAAAAAATCAGACCAGTGTGCCAGATAAACGCCAAAAGAGGAATCACTAAAAATGAGAGCGATTACAACAGCTACAATTGAGAGAGAGAGAGAGCGCTACTATACAGAAAGTATAGAGATCGAAAGAGGAAGAACAGTAATTTAAGTTTGGGTAATAGGGAGAGAGTGATAAAACAACAAATCTACTTGGTGAGGGCGGCTAAATATGATTTTGTGTGTACTTCCGAAAGCCACAAACAAAAACACACGGCGAAGTTGTTACATTTTGTCTTGGTTCACTTTGGGCAACTCCGTCTAGCTGTCGATCCCAGGGCTGGATAGTTCCCTTTGCCCACCAAATGTAAACAAAGTTTTTGAGAAATGCGACTTCGCGGTTCATCTAAACACACAAGGAACCAGTACTAAACGTCATATCAGCAAAGAAAAAGAAAAAAAATACCACAACAAAGCAAACAAATAGACGGCTGTCAAGTGAGTGAAGCATCGGTGTTTCCACTTCGCGCGCCCACCCTGCCTGTGGTCAAGCTCCAATCGTTCGTTTTGGCCACCCTCTACTGGACCGGCTGCGGCTGGTCTAATCCATGGTCAAGGCCACGCGCCCTCAATCTAAATTAATTTACAACTCCATGATCTTAATTTTTGGACCTCTATTTCAAGTAGCATCATTAAACTAAGCTAAAAATAAAAACACCAAAACGTTCAACCAACAATAACAATAATAAGTGAATGATAATAAGTTAACTGAGATTAAGGCCCACGTTCGTTTGGGCGATCACGGGGATACCCGTACCCCTGCTGTGGTGGTGGGATATGTGTGCTGTGGGAGATTTAAAAACTTTGTTGATTTAAAGTGGGCCCTACCGAGACTAACGTACCAAGAGCTCTTGTTAAGCGTCAACGGGGCAAAAAGGAACAGGTATTAATTTAGGGGATTTTCATTGGACCTCACATATTCCAACATACCCGTTGGGATTCAGTGACCCCACGTCACACACAAAGGGTTAAGCCGTTTGTAGCCGATCAGCTGTTGCAGAAGGTGTTGGTGTTTTCACAAATACACACATAAGGGACAATGCACGGAACAGCACAATATTCAAGGTGGCTTCAGTTTTTAATGAGAGATTGGGCTTCAAACGCCAGTGCTTTCAGGTACGATAGATTGGTCCCCACGATTCTTCCGTGCGTATGAGCTTGGATAGGTGGCTTTGGCGGGGTGCACGCCAGGATGAGGGAGGCACGGCCCTATGTGAGGCTGTGGTGTGCCGCGATATGGCTGGCTCCGAGGTACGACTGCCGCAAATGCACCCCAAGATAGGCCTGTTGCCTGACTCACACGAGCACGAGCTGATCCTCTCCAGGAAATTCACGTTCGGGGCTCTCCAGTGGATTCACAAGCTGATCCTCTCCAGAACATGTGAATTCGGCGGAAACTTCCTCTGGCCCTGCCTCCCGGTGATCTTCCGGGCCAGGCTATTGGGGAAAATATACCGAAGTCACACAAATATCTTCTCTCTCTCGGCTCCTAAGCTCGACACTTACTTTTTGAACTGCCGGCTATAATCATAAAAACTGATGGGTTTTCCTGACTCCCACTACCCTCCGCACCTTATGAAAAAAAAATCAAGAATCCACGTTTCTCCAAATGTTCACTTCTATTTATCCCTTCGGATCCTCAATAATACCTATATCTTATCCTATTTTCTTCCTTACATTGTTCCCGTCACGGATTCTATCCCGGCTCCACCCCGATGTCATCCCACCGTAAAACCTATCGCTCCGGTGGGACTGGAACACCACCACGAGTATGTTGACAGACCCAGGAAAGACCACATACGCGTGAGCATGACCACCGGATTCGGTGAACGTTTGCCGGCGTACCTAACGTTTGTCTGCCGCGCCCAACGTAGGCCACACCCACACCTCAGGTCTTTGGCGTGGTATACTCCTATGGGACGTGCTCTTCCACTGGCTTTACCACTCGGCATCGCGTGAACTTCCGTGCGAACTTTGCATTGAAGCCTTTGCCAAAATCACTCAGGACAAAATTTCGGCGGAAGACCTCTTGTCCCGGCTTCGCGTAAAACACCCGAGCTCGCGCGTTATACCTCACACTGTTACGCTCGTATGCTGGATGGAGACGATCGTGAATCTTCTCCTGGATGAGTTGTCGCTTGTCCTGACTCTCCAGCAGGGATATTTCATGCTCGCCAATGGACCGCAACCGCTTCGCCAACTTGTAGCATGACCCATGCATATCTCCGGCAGATGCGCATCCCAGTCCCGGTGGTCGTCTTCCAGATACCTCCGGATCGCGTTGAGGACTGTGCGATTTACCCGCTCGGCTGCGTTACTCTACGGAGAATAGACTGGGGTCCTCATATGAGTGACTCCGAATGCCTCAATCATGAGAGTTTTTGAGATGAACTGCGCTCCATTGTCGGAGTGAATTACTTCTGGATTTCCAAACTTATAAAAAAAACTCAAAAAGAAAAAACCTCAGAAAACCGAGCAAGCTCACAACTTCCTTCGCTGTGGCCGCTCTCATAGTCTTCATGTGAACTTCGAGAAATGGTCAACCACAATGAATATCCACGCGTGTCCATTCCTTGATCGTGAATATTTGTCCAGAAAATCAATATATATCTTTTGGAATGGTCACTTGGTGACCACCTCTTGCCCAGTCCCGACCTGCGTTCGTTAATTCGGCTTCTTCGACTCCTTGAAAACGGAGCACCGTCGGATATGATCTCGCACCTCTATAGCCATGTTCGGCCAATAAAATTGCCTACGCAATAGGTGCAAGGTCTTAGCTACGCCAGCGTGCGCCGCCTTCTTATCTAGATGCGCCTTATCTATCAACGCGGCCGTCAGGGAACTCGGAACCCACAATTTCCAGATGGACCCCTCCAACTGGTCTTCCAATCGTTCGAAGCGCTTGAATATAATTCCATCAACAATTTGGAGGTCAGGTAGTCATTCCTGGTTCTCTGTGATTTCTTTCTTCAGCTCTTGGTATTCCGCAGATTCAAACTCCAGCGTCTCAAAACCCAGGATGCTGATGGGATCCACTTCCAGCTCTTCGATACAGCGCGATAATGTATCTGCCACTACATTGTCCATTCCTTTTCGGTGTTCTATGCCGAAATCGAAGGCCTGCAATTGAAGGGACCACCGAGCTAATCGCCCATACAGATTCTTCATCGTCATTAGCCATTTGAAACTGGAGTAATCTGTAATTACGGTGAACGGCATCAGCTGGGCATATGGACGGAACTTTAGAATCGCCATGAGAGCTGCCAGACACTCTTTCTCCGTGACCGAGTAATTTTTTTTTTTTTGGTGGCAATTTAGTTTGGCGGAGGCTGGCGAAAATCCTCTAGCTGAACCCTCCACGAGGGTGCCGGCTGGGCAATGGGCACTGCATTATCCCGGACAAGGGTAATGCATTGTCGCTTGCTCCGTCCGAGGCAATGCAGTGTCTAGCTAAGGCAATGGCCCAGCGTCTTCTCGACCTCGAGTCGGGGGAGCGGGGTCAGGGCCATGGCTAGAGGTGCCTGGCGGGTAGGCCTAAAACGCTAGGGGGTGGTTCCCCCGAAAAACATCAGCCGTATGGACCTTCGGGCCAAATATGGAGCGGAAGGAAGACAAAGCAAGGGTTGGGATGTCAACCCAAACGTCGGTGGGAAGCGTGGCTGCTACCACCGGCGGGCACGGGGAGGAGCAATCCTCTCTGCGTGTCGCCAGTGGCCACACCTCGGACGTGACGGGAGCAGGTCACGTCAGTTGCAATACTACTGCCACAACCCCCCGCTGTAGGATGAGCCGCGCAGGTGCCGTTGTCGAGGCAGACTCGGACCTGGAGAGCGTGCTGTCCATCAGCAAAACGGAAGAGGACAGCCTTCTTCGCTCGCCTGAACCAGGTACCAGCTCCCTGCGCAGGGAAGGGCCGAAACGTTCAAGGGAGGGGATGAAGGCCAAAGCCCAATACAAGGCGGCCCTCAAAATAGTAGGCAGGCTCCAAGGCAAGGCGGATATTTCCCAGGAGGAGAAATCCAAGCTAGCTTGGGCCGAGCTGAAGGTTGAGGAGGGCCGGAAGTACTACGCGCAGGTGCCACAGATGAAGGCATCGACGAGCCAGCACGCCAACAAGGTGGAAGAGTTGCTGGCTACCAAAAGGCAGCGCTCGACCGACAGTGCCGTCATTCCGGCGAGCAAGCGGCAGCGTGGACCTAAGAGAGCGGAACCTCCACCTAAAACGGCAAAGCAGGGGTCCGGCGAGAAGATCAGCGATGTGTCCAAGAGACACCTGATTGTAGCTCTCATCGACAGACGTGATGAGAATGGGAAGATAACAGCGGCGCAGTGGAAAATGGTCCACGCGCGGCTGGTAGAATCCCTGTTTACAAGGATGGATGAGAACCCAACAGCTCCCATGCCCACCTTCGATGGTGCTGGGTGGCTGAATGGGGTCAAAATCCTGAAATGTAAGGACGACCCGACGCTGAAGTGGCTGACGCAAACGGTCTGCCAACTGGAAGCGATGTGGGAGGGGGCCAAGCTGGAGGTGGTGGACAGGGAGCTAATCCCGTCCATACCAAAGGCGAAGGTGCTCTTCCCCATCGCAATCCAAGGGGACCGCGCGCTGAAGCTCCTTCAGCGACAAAACCCCGAGATACCGACCGCTGACTGGAAGGTATTGCATGCTGGTAGCCCATTACCCAACGAGGGGGGCCAGCATGTGATCCTCCAGATCAACAAAGCAGCGGAGGATCAACTTTACCCCAAGTACGGGAAAATGGCGTGGGGTATGGGGAGCGTGTACCTGCGCCTCAAAAAGCGTCAGCCCGGCGACAAGGACGCACACACCCTGCAGGCAGGCGAAGTGGAGAAGGACCTCGGTCTGGATACCATTGTAGAGGCCGCCCAGGGCATGGCGTTGGACGACACGCTCGAAGAAGAGGACGGTGACCTGACCGTTGTAGTCAACCCGTCGTATGCAGGGGAGCCAGCTGCTCATGAAACTGAGTGTGCTGCAGCTCAACTTGCATAAGAGCAAGACAGCATCAGCGGAGCTCCACACTGCCATGGAGCAAGGGCCCGCTGACATAGCTTTGGTCCAGGAGCCCTGGATTGCATCAGGCAATTCGGTGGCCGGGCTAAAGCTCTCAAATTACAACACACTCTACTCAACACCGGTAAGCAGGAATAGAACTGCCGTACTAGTACGGAAAGGAATCCACGCTTACCTTATATCTCATTACAGTACAGACGACCTGACAGTAGTCATGCTGGAAAGTGAGGAGAAGCGCCTTCTGGTAGCCTCCTGCTACATGGCGCACGACAGGTCCGCACCGCCAGAAGAACTAAGGAGTCTGGTGGAAGAAGCCGACTCCAAAGATTACCAACTGATCGTTGGCACAGATGCTAATGCCCACCATAGTGTGTGGGGGAGCCCTGATATCAACGACCGAGGTGAGTCACTCCTAGACTTTATACTAACAAATAACATAGATGTAGCAAACGTGGGTGAGGAATACACCTACGTGGGTCCCACCTCGTCAAACGTGCTAGATCTAACTCTCGCAACGGGAAAGAGTACCAACATATCTGGATGGAAGGTCCTCGAAAGACCTTCCTTCTCAGACCACAGGTACATTCAATTCAAGTGCGACTTTGAATACACTCCGAAAGTGGCAGTCTATAGAAACCCCCGGAACACAAACTGGGAGAAGTTTAGAAAGACAGTCACCTCGAAACTCGCGAGCCCAGGCTCAGTGAAATCCGCGGAGGATATAGAGAAGTCCTTAGAGACCCTATCTACGGAACTGCTAGAGGCATACCATACAGCATGCCCACCATCTAGAACAAGGAAGAAGTCCAAACCACCCTGGTGGAATCGAGACCTCTCTCTGAAAAGAAACAACCTCATGGAATTTTTCAAGCTCGCTAAACTAGCGAACGACGATAACATCAATGAGGAATACAAGACCCTATTAAGGGAATACAAGAAGGAGATACGTAAGGCACGGCGTAGCTCATGGAGAAACTTCTGCTCCAGCATTGAGAAAGTGTCTGAAACGGCTAGGCTGAGGAAGCTGCTGTCAAAGCAACCCACAGTACAAAGCCAACTCAAACTAGACAACGGAAAGTGGTCGGAGGGCAGCAAAGAAGCCCTAACGGCACTAATGGAGGCCCACTTCCCAGGATGCACCGAGGTCACCGATGCCGAATCGCATCAGGACCTAGCAACTGAGGAACAAACACCCCCAACAGATCTGATAACCCCAAAGAAAATCCAATGGGCTATAGATTCCTTCACGGGCATAAAGGCACCTGGACTGGACGGAATATTCCCAGCCATGCTGCAAGTGACCAAAGAGGTGATCACCCCATGGCTTCTCGCGATATACGCAGCATGCCTAAGAACAGGCTATATCCCGATCCAATGGAGAACCTCTAGAGTTGTCTTCCTCCCAAAAGCAGGAAAGTGCAGCCATGTGAGTTCCAAGGATTACAGACCGATAAGCCTAACCTCTTTCTTACTGAAAACATTAGAAAAGCTGCTGGATCTACATATTAGAACCAAAGTAAGCGGACTAATGTCAACCAACCAACACGCCTACACCAAGGGAAAATCGGTGGAAACAGCACTGCACTCGCCAGTAGCTACCGTCGAGAAAGCCCTCAACACTAAGAAATATGCACTTGGAGTATTCGTAGACATATCCGGAGCATTCAATAACGTCGCTACAGAAGCAATAATGGACAGCCTAGAAGCTACCAGCACCCACCCGTCAATCAACCTCTGGATAAAGAACCTTCTAGGTTGTAGACGGGTGCAATCAGAGTGGGGCACCGCCTCCATGGTCAGAGGTGCACACAGGGGCACACCCCAGGGTGGAGTCCTGTCACCCCTGCTATGGAACCTGGTGGTCGACAACCTCATCAAGAGATTCGAAAGGAAAGCCCCAAAAATAACAGCTTATGCAGACGACATAAGCGTACTTATTACGGGTGTATGTCCATCGACTCTCAGCTCCATAATGGAACGAACACTCAGGGAGATATGTGAGTGGGCAGAAGAAGTAGGACTCAGTATCAACGCGGACAAAACGGACCTCATCCTCTTCACCAAGAGATACAAGGTACCAACATGGGTCCCCCGAAAGTCAATCAAACAAGGCTAACCCCTAAAGCACAGGTCAAATACCTCGGCACAGTACTGGACAGTAAGCTGGCATGGAGACCCAATGTAATAGAGCGGGTGAAAAAGGCCACCAATGCACTATATGCATCCAAGAAGATGCTTAGTAGCACATGGGGCCTGTCGCCCGCTCTGATGCACTGGATCTACATCTCGGTAGTGCGACCTACTCTGCTGTATGGAGTCCTAGTGTGGTGGAAAGCCACTGAAAAGAAGACGTACCACAAGCTAATGGAACGAACCCAGCGGCAGGCTTTGCTCTGCATAACGGGAGCGCTGAGGTCAACGCCAACCAGAGCACTCGAAACAATACTAGGAATCGACCCCCTCGACATCTACGCTGGGCTGACTGCAAGCAAGGCGGCTCAGCGCTTGATTGCGTCGGGGAACATGTCTCCTCAAAGATTCGGGCATAGTTCAATTGGAATGGACATGATCAGTTCAACCGACTACATGATCCCCCAAACGTGCCTTGAAGTAACAACAAACCTCCTCATGGGACCCGAAGACTGGAAAGCGGGACGGGACCAGACTCAACACCTCAACATATACACTGACGGCTCCAAGATGAAGGAAGGAGTAGGAGCAGGCCTATACTGTACAAACCCTGAAATAAGGGCGTCGTATAAGCTACCCGACCGATGCAGCATATTCCAGGCGGAAGTCTTCGCCATCAAGAAGGCAGCAGAGGTCGCTCAGCTCACAGAGCGACCACACAATACGGTTAACATATTCGTTGACAGCCAAGCAGCGATAAAATCCATGCAGTCGTCCGCGGTCAGTTCTAGAAGTGTCCTGGCAAGCAGGGAGGCACTAGAATCACTAAGCACGACTAAGTCAGTGCAGATCTATTGGGTTCCCAGTCACCAGGGCATCGAAGGAAACGAAGAGGCGGACGTTCTGGCAAAGGAAGGCGTCGGGCTGGCAACCGATATGACAGAAAGCGTGCCGGTCTCCCTAAGGACGCTACAAAGCGACCTGGAGAAACAGGCCAAAATGAAAACAGATAGCAGGTGGAAGAACACCACCACCTGCAGAATCTCGAAAATCATGTGCAAGAAACGCAATGATAATCTCAGCCACTATCTGCTGCATCTTCCACGGAAGGATTGCAGACTGCTAGTGGGCATACTAACAGGCCACTGCCTGGCTGCGTCGCATGCAACCAGGCTGAACATCACTAACAGTGACATCTGCAGGAAATGCAATGAGCCCGGGGCTGTCGAAACCCTGGAGCATCTCATCTGCCGGTGTCCGGCTCTCTTAAGGGCAAGGAGAATGTACCTGGGCGCACCGATGTTGGCATCACTGGAGGATGCCTCCAAGAGGTCGCCAGGGAAACTGCTTGCCTTTGCGAAAAACACCTCGATTCTGGGGGACTTCGGAACCTCAGAAGCACGCTCGTAAGGTCCACAAAAAGAACCGGATTACTAAGGGCCTTTTTGGCCTATGAGAGGCCCCGTAGAGGGCCGTCCGGGATAACCTAACCTAACCTAGTTTGGCGGAAAAAAATGCGGTAGGCCTCTCTTTTTGTTTATCGTCGCGTTGGAACTATACTGCTCCTACCCCATAGTGGGACGCGTCGCACTGTATGTAGAAGTGCCGATTAAAATCTGCGTGTACCAAGACTGGTGCCGAGGTAAGTGCAGCTTTCAGATGGCTCGTTTTCCCTCCTCCTTTAATCTAAATTTGCCTTTCACAGATTTCTTTAGTGCGTCTGTCAGTGGAACCGCCAGGTCCGCAAAGTTCTTTATAAAGCGCCGATACCAGCCCGCAGTGCCCAATAACCTTCGCAATTCTCGGACTGATCGTGGCTCGGGGATGCGTAAGATCGCCGATACTCGGTCCGGATCCATTTTCAGTGCTCCTCCGCCTATTATAAATCCCAGGTATTTGATCTCCTTCTAACAGAAGTGGGATTTACTCAGCCCTATCGTTAAATTTGCTTTTCGTAGGTAAGTACACAATGCCACGCAACCTGTCGGAGGATCTTCACATGCGTTTCGAAGTCTCCGGCTATGATCATCAAATCATTCAGGTACGCATGGACATCTGCTCGCATCTCTGCTGGTATGACCTTATCGACCAGTCTGCATAGGCACTGTGCAGCGTTGCAGAAGCCAAAAGGCATCATCCGGAACTGATACAGTGGTCGTTCCGGCACAGTGAAATCTGTATACGCCCGGCTCTGTTCCTCCAGCTCGATTTACCAAAAAGCGAATTTTAAATCGACGCTGGAGATGTATACTGTCTGATGGAGACACGAAAAAATCCCCTCAATGCTAGGCAGAGGGTAAGCATCTTTGATGGTCAAGCTGTTGAGCTTCCGAGCATCGAGACAGAACCGATTCTTGCCCGGCCGTCGCACAACAGTAGTGCGGTTGCTCCACGGGCTTTCACTGTTCTTGATGACTCCCAAGGCTCGGCGAGCCACCACGCCCAGCTTCTCCAAGAATTCTTGGCCCCTCCGACCTAACATGCTATGCGTAGCTCCCGAAGCCAACAAGCCTCGTACGGACTCACCCATTATCAATATCTCCGTAAATACACTGAATACACTTCACTGAATCAATCACCTGCCTCCTCAGATCTCGACGCTGCTAAAATCGTGATCGCGCCTTCCCAGCCCGCACCGACTGCGCTCGGATTCCCTCCACTCGTTAATCCGAGAATATCCAATTCCTAGGTAAGGTTAGGTTAGGTTACAGCGGCTGCCCGACTCACTGGGAGCCCAGCACACTTAGGCCGTTTCCGGCATTGTGAGACCTAAGGTCAACAAGTGTCCCAGCCTACAGCTCTTATGAAGTTAGCTATCTTTCTGGTGGCATATGGTGGACATTAGCGAAATGTCTGCTATGAACGGCGAGCCCAAGTGCTGTAGCCTTCTTCTGCTGACAGCTGGGCAAGAGCAGAACAAGTGTTCCACCGCTTCCTCCTCTTCCTCGTCTCTGCAGCTACGGCAAAAATCATTGTATGGGGCGCCCAGTCTATTAGCATGGGTACCTATTAACCAGTGCCCCGTTAGGGAGCGTATGACTGCGCTGCACCTTCGTCTGCCGAGCTTACATAGCTCAGAGGTGCGCTTCCTATCTATTGCTGGCCATGTTTGCCGAGTTATTCGACAACGTGGTACTGATTGCCACTTGTTGTCTATTAGTTGCTTATATTGCTCCTTTACTATGAGCCTACATGTGGCCATTGGCATACGAGTATCCTCCTTGTCTTGGAGAAGGGGAATTGTAGTGCTAAGTCTGGCCAGCTCGTCTGCAATACAGTCGCCTTCGATGTCGCGGTAGCCCGGAACCCATATAAGGCTGATATCAAATTGCTGAGCCATCTCGTGATGAGATTTGCGGCAATCTGCAATGGTGGCCGAGTTTGCAGAGATCGCATTAAGCGATTTGATTGCAGCTTGGCTATCACTATAGATATTTACACAGGTTACCATGGCGGTAGTTTCCTGAAGTCAGCTTAGGGCTTCCTTGATTGCAATGACCTCCGCTTGGAAGATGCTGCAGTGATCAGGGAGCCTAAAGGAGTGCCTAATATTTAGCTGTTCGGAGTATATTCCCTCCTTCGACCCTGTTGTTCCGCTTTGACCCATCTGTGAAAATATTTAGGCCCCCTTCTGGGCCTGGGGCTCCCTCACTCCACTCGTCTCTGTGAGGGATAATTGCATCGAAAGGGGTATCCGTGTATTCCCTTGGAACACAGTAGTCCGTTTTAGTAGGGACGGAAGTGCCGTTTAGAATTGAGGAGTGACCTGTGTGCTGTGGTGCCCATTGGTCGGAGTCTCTCAGTCGTATTGCAGCCATTAGTGCCCTTTCTTTTCCTGCGAGGGCAAGGCTTTGGAGGCATAGAATGGCATCAAGTGCATCATTTGGAGTGGTGCGAAGAGCTCCGCTGATGCAAAGGGCGGCTGTTCGTTGAACTTTAGGTTCGCCCAAGCGTCTTCCGCCGCACAGGCTTTACCTACTGTGTAGCGGGTCAGGCCAGCCCTTTGGGCCGTTGCCTTTACCTCAATGGGATTACTCCCAGTTGGCAGTTGGGGAGCGCCAGACTCGTTTTTGTTTATGTTTTTGTTTTGATTGCATTCCATATTTGATCCCACGATTTGCAAAGAAAGGGCGGTCCGTCCGGGCAGAAATTCACGATGTCCATATAAGGCATAATTAGAACAGGGGGCTGACAAGTACCTGAGCTCTCCGTTAACGACTGGGCTAGTTTTTATACCGGGCACCCAGCCAGGCTGACTCTCAGCACGGGTCGAATAACACACTTAGTCCGGCCCGGTGTGAGATGAGTGTGGGGTTTGGGATGTGGGTGGATAATGTGTAGGGGTGGGGGGTTGTGTGAGCTACTTGAACGAGGCGGCACCACAAGCGCATCGTCAGTGTTGCTACTTCGCGAACACGCGCTGGCTGTCCGGGACTGCTTATTTCGGTGCTTTCCCTAAGGATGACCGCTTATTCGCAGCTGGCCCACCTCCAGAGGTAAGTCATTCGCTATCCGCAACCTGCGACCCATCCGGTGGCCTCAGCTAGGCCCCCTCCGAGCCATCTCACATGCTCGTCAGACCAAAATCCTATTCCTAACTTCTAAATAATTCCTAAGCCGCTCTTCATACGGTAAGTTCCTTAACCTAGCATGCACCTTATGACTACTAATTTCAATTTTCTTCGATCCTACTTTCTCTGCGCAGGCACCATCCGCGGGCGTGATTCGCCTACTTGACTCACACTCTTCTTTCCGTTTCCCGCGCAATTCGGACAGGTCAGACAGGTCTGATGCCATGCAGTCCCGGAAACCTTGATAGGTTTGCCCGCAGTTCCAGAAAATCAATTTTTGCGAAACACGCCGTGTCACTTGGGCCTCCTCAATGATCTCTGCCTCCTCATCACTTTCTGACCGATCCTACACGACGTCGCTAACTTTAGGGTTAGCCCCGCGACCATAACTGGTGGACTTTGGTGTTGTTCGCCACGACGATCGGGCCTTCTCTTCAAATGCGCTTCTATTTCCACGCATTCATCCCTCAGTTGATCTAGGGAATAGACCCGTAAGCCATAGACAAAACTGGCAATTTCATCTACTAAGGCCTTCTTGATGATCTTAAGATAAATCATCTCCTTTTCAGATGGCGGCATCTCCAGCCTTGAGGCTAGTTTCCGCATGGCATAAAAGAAGTCTTCCACACTTTCATTCATTCCGCTGCATCCTCTCCCGCCGTTCTCTCATGCGGTTGAACTCAGAGGCCGTGCCTCGGAAGCGTGCAACCAGGTCATCCCTCAACTCCTGCCAAACACCTCCGCCATGGTCCACTGCACTGCTAATACCAATCCCATTTCCCGTGTTCAGGTGGTTAAACCCTCTCAGAACCTCGTCCCAGGGACATCGACTTTGAGCCTGTAGGAACTCTATTCGAAATACGAAATCTTCGACAGTCATTATGCCACTATCCCCGTTAAAATCACGTCCCACTTTTCGACTCAGCCCCACCGTGGCCACTGTCTATACCCTCGAGGGTTTGGATGCGGATCTTCATGTGGGTACCAGCCTGGTCTCCTACTCTTGCCACGACTCTGACCCGATTTTCGGTTCATCGGGTTTCGCCAATTTTGCGCTGGATGTTCACCCTGACGGTCCTGTGCTCCGGATGCGGTCGCTCCTACGCCCACGCAAGTTCGAAAGCAAGCGTGGGCGTCGGATCAGATGTTGGCCATTCTTCTATCCTGGCCTGGACCGGAGTTCTTGGCAAACCTACCGTAGCTCCAAGTTCCTCCCGATCTTGGTCCCCCATTTCGTTTGCGCGAGGACGAGTGTTGTGCGGTCAATTTCCCCGCTCTTATGGCACTCCCACCGAGCAGTCTAATGCTCCCTAACCTTATAATCACTACTACTACAATAAATATAAAAATACAAATAAATAAATAAATACCCAAATAAATCAATACATACCCCAAAAAATCAATAAATAAATAAATAATATATAAATATTTTTGGCCGACAAACACGACACCGAAAACTTCACAACCATGCAACACGACAAACAACTTCTCAACAAAAATTCCTTCTTCAATCAGGATTCATAAAGAGGGGGACACTTGACCAACCGGGACCAGCAACCGCTCCAGTTTCTGCACTCCACTTGACAGTCGCCCTACGGATACACTACAATAACAAACACCACTTGTGTGACCTTTCACCTACTCTAGTCTTCGCTTTACGCGATGGCCGATAGGTGAGAGCCTCACGGTGCATGAGCTTACTTTCCTGTGTCTTGTGCCAGCCATCCATCCTACCAATCCGACGTGACAGTGGATGCATCGCGGGTTGTCTTCACGACACCTGGGACACCCACTCCTCACCGCATCTCGGCAGACGGACGACAGAACCAATACACGAAAGCGGCTTATTTACAAACTAATAGGGGAGAATTACACTGAACAGTTTACTTATACGACTTACTCTAACTTATTTCAATATCACATTCTATCATAGATTTGTTCGATATCACAGTCCACTAGGTAATGTGTCCGTCGCAAACTCCAAGTTCATTCCTTGAACGGCATTGACTTACGTTCCACCAGCGACATCGAACCGTGACATAATGCTCAAGCGAAATCCGTAAGTCCTCATCTATTATTATAGTAACCTCTTCCGTCTATCTCTCCCTAGCATTGGTCACTCCGCGCAATGAGGGCCAGCCTGCCAGCCTGCTCACCTTAGGCCTGCAGCAGCGAGTAAGCAGCGCGAGCAGCGCCCACCCTGTCTGTGGTCAAACTCCAAACGTTCGTTTTGGCCACCCTCTGCTGGACCGGCTGCGGCTGGTCTAATCCATGGTCAAGGCCACGCGCCCTCAATCTAAATTAATTTACAACTCCATGATCTTCATTTTTGGACCTCTATTTTAAGTAGCATCATTAAACTAAGCAAAAAAAAAAAACACCAAAACGTTCAACCAACAATAACAATAATAAGTGAATGATAATAAGTTAACTGAGATTAAGGCCCACGTTCGTTTGGGCGATCACGGGGATACCCGTACCCCTGCTGTGGTGGTGGGATATGTGTGCTGTGGGAGATTTAAAAACTTTGTTGATTTAAAGTGGGCCCTACCGAGACTAACGTACCAAGAGCTCTTGTTAAGGGTCAACGGGGCAAAAAGGAACAGGTATTAATTTAGGGGATTTTCATTGGACCTCACATATTCCAACATACCCGTTGGGATTCAGTGACCCCACGTCACACACAAAGGGTTAAGCCGTTTGTAGCCGATCAGCTGTTGGCGGCAATGTGCAGAAGGTGTTGGTGTTTTCACAAATACATACATAAGGGACAATACACGGAACAGCACAATATTCAAGGTGGCTTCAGTTTTTAATGAGAGATTGGGCTTCAAACGCCAGTGCTTTCAGGTACGATAGATTGGTCCCCACGATTCTTCCGTGCGTATGAGCTTGGATAGGTGGCTTTGGCGGGGTGCACGCCAGGATGAGGGAGGCACGGCCCTATGTGAGGCTGTGGTGATGCCGCGATATGGCTGGCTCCGAGGTACGACTGCCGCAAATGCAACCCAAGATAGGCCTGTTGCCTGACTCACACGAGCACGAGCTGATCCTCTCCAGGAAATTCACGTTCGGGGCTCTCCAGTGGATTCACAAGCTGATCCTCTCCAGAACATGTGACTTCGGCGGAAGCTTCCTCTGGCCCCGCCTCTCGGTGATCTTCCGGGCCAGGCTATTGGGGAAAATACACCGAAGTCACACAAATATCTTCTCTTTAACTACACGGCTCCTAAGCTCGACACTTACTTTTGGAACTATCTCCGGCAGATGCGCATCCCAGTCCCGGTGGTCGTCTTCCAGATACGTCCGGATCGCGTTGAGGACTGTGCGATTTACCCCCTCGGCTGCGTTACTCTACGGAGAATAGACTGGGGTATGAGTGACTCCGAATGCCTCAATCATCTCCCTGAAAGTTTTGGAGATGAACTGCGCTCCATTGTCGGAGTGGATTACTTCTGGAACTCCAAACTTATAAAAAAACTCAAAAAGAAAAAACCTCAGAAAACCGAGCAAGCTTACAACTTCCTTCGCTGTGGCCGCTCTCATAGTCTTCGGTATTGGTATTCGTCAATTCACATGCCCGACTGTTCGCTGCCATCTTTAAAACGCTTATTTGGCACTCTTGGTTGTTGAGGGGGCTGGCTGTAGTTTCGGGTGTCGTTCTGTCAGTCTCGATTCAAGTATTTTTTGAATTCTTGGTACAATTGTCTGTTCTAGTAAAATGTCTAGACTGTGCGTTTCGTTGGGGTTGGATTTTGGAATCGTTAATGTTATTAGTCTGGCTCGGTGCTGAATATTTGAATGGATTAAAGGGTTGATTTGTTTTGTTAATTTGAGTGGGTGTTTCTGTTTTAATGAATGTTAGTATTTTAGTTTAAGCAATTAGCGCATAGTTTTGAACGATAATCAACTTTCTGCAAAGTGAAGTCTTCGTATAAAGTTTTTTGTTGTGCGACTTGTCTTAATTTTTATACCCGGTACTCGGGGATATTAGTTCTGTGGTGTTAACGGTTGTGTGCAACACCCAGATGCAAGCGTTTCCGACCCCATAAAGTATATATATTCTTGATCAGGATCAATAGCCGAGTCGATATAGCCATGTCTGTCTGTCCGTCCGTCCGTCTGTCCGTCTTCATTTGCGCCTAGATCTCAGAGACTATTAAAGCTAGAGCACCAAGTTTTGTATCCAGTCTTTGTGAGATGACACTACTCCAAATGTGCTGCAAAATTTCGCCCCGCCCCTTTCCGCCCGCACACAAAGGACGAAATTCTGTAGTGTACACAATTTTGAAGATACGATAAAACTAAAAACGCAAAATCATAGAGAATGTCCGTTTATATCAGAGTGTTGAATCTAGATCAGATCAATACAATGAAGAAAACTATTTCGAAAGTCATCGTTCCCTCTCGCTCTCTCTCACACGCGACCCTGTCTGCTTTGCTTATTCGTCGAAATGAGCGCCTAGTTCTCAGAGACTATAAAAGCTAGAGCAACCAAACTTGCTATCCGAACTCCTGTGATATTAAACCAGCACGGGCTTATTTCAAAAGTTTCAAAAGGTATTTCAAAAAATCTGTTGAATCCACAATTTGTAAGGTACGTGAAAACGAAAAACGCAGAATCATGGGAAATGACCGTGTCTAACAGATTGCCGAATCTAGATCAGGTCGATCATTATTATGGCCAGAAGGAACAAATTAAATTTCAGTGGCTACGCAACGCCTGCCAAGCGCTTACTCATTCCCTTTCTCTCTCTTGCAAGCACTTGTACGTCTCGAATATGTAGTTATACATGTCATGTAGAAATTTACAAGCAGATGTAAAACATATGTAACCAAAAATGGAAACATGTATAAAAAATCCATAAATGGTTTGACTTCATTTTTTTATATTAAATATTATTTTTTGCTCAAAATTTAAATCGTCCCTTTTGCGAATATATAATAAATTGCCAAAAATCGTAAGCTTATAAATGTATGTATATACTGACTGAGTACCGGGTATAAGGTCAAAATGTTCACCCTCGTTAAATGGTTGAAATCTAGATGTTTACGTTGGATTATATTTTTTATAGTAATTGGCATTGCTTGAGTATAGACTGTAGAATTATTCAGATCCTATCCTAAAGAATCAAATTATATTTTTGCAGTTATAAAAAGCTGAAAAATGCAACTATAAATTCGACCCTGACTTTTTGTAGCTGCAGCTTAACGTTTGGAAGATATTAAGATTTAAAATTCCAATTTTTTAATTTTTTTCGGTATTTATTCTCGAAATTTTGATTTTAAAAACTCAGGAAAAGTTGAAAAAAAATAATTAATGGCTAACATTTTTAGTTTTCGACAGACACATTTATTAGACGTCGTTTAAGGTATCGTTTGTAAGAACCGATAAATAAACGGCAAAGGTGCATCCGTTTGACCAAAAATTACACTGTCGCATTTTGTCGATAAATACCGTTAGTCGAAAAATTACTGTTTTTAAGAGCGATGATACACCGACTCCGTTTAAAGCCTGAAAGGCTGAAATGACCTGAAGCCATTGGCAGAAGCATTACTTATTTATTGGCCTCCTGAAACTGCTCCGCCTCCATCCACCCTAACCTTTACGTACTGCCCTCGGTGATGATACTGAAATTATTGAAGACAATTTTTAAAATGCAAGACAGACAACGCAACCAAAAATGCGGTTGGTCCAGTCCCATATGTTACGGTGCTGAATTGATACATTGGTACATTCAGAGGGGTCTCTTCTCCACTGAGTTGACATTTTTTATCAGCTTCATCTACCAAGACTTAGCAATACATCTTCTTGATATCGGGTGACAAGGCGTACCGTGTATTCCGAACCGGAGATATGTCGAATACAGTTCATTCTGTATCGTAAGAGTGACCAGCAATGTGTCGTTCAAGGACATTTAGGAGGACGTCTTACAATACGCATCGAAGACAGCGCGGAACTTCGATGAACTTTGGAACGTCAAAATGCACTGATGAGGAATAAAATAACATGGAGTTTTATATTGGACAATATTTTTTTACAACCGCCGTTTACTAAGCTCAAATGAGTTACCCAAAATACTGGAATCTTATTTAAACGACAGTTCTAATTCAAGGAAAGACCTGAGTAGTCTGGACCTAGTTGGATCATCAGGTAAGATTTTGAAAAGTGTTTCAGGAGCTTTTAACATATCTATGTATTATTTGAGCCTTGAAGCAATGTGGAAACGGTGAGTTTATTTGAATTTGCCTGTCAGCCTTGTTAAGAGATTCATTCACCAATACCCAGCAAGTTAATACATGACTTCTTTCAACTGATTCTTTAATGATAAAGATCGTTTGTGAACCATTTTCAAGCAGCGCTCGTTCTAAAACATATTCGCCATTAGGACGCTTATGATTGACGTAGCCAGAATAACTCTACAGATAGCTGTCACATAGAGGGCATGAAAAGATGAAGGGTGATGAAAAGATGACAGAGGTGTTTCGGGGAGAAACGTGTTGGCGCGGGGAGATTTCTCGCCGGCGACGCGAGCAAATGTAAAATTTATTCACTTAATTAAATTTGAATCTTAATCTTTTAGCTAAAAGGGGAAAGAAAATAAGGAAAAATAAACATGTTTTGTCCTGTGCTGGCTAGAGAAACTCCTTTAAATGGAACGCATGCAGTTTCCATCGCAAAATTCCATGAGTAGTCTATGAATTGCTCTCCTATTCTGCGGACTTAACCCCTAGAGACTATTTCTTGGCTCGGCGAAAAAAATCCTGATTCCAACGATGTCATCTCACAAAAAAATGTCTATTTTTAGGACCTTGACGAATCCTAGCTTTTGGAAGGAATACAAAAATTAGCGAAACGTTAGACAAGTTGAAAAGATAAAAGAGGACTATGTTGAAAAATAAAATTATTTTTTATCCCAAAAACCTGTGTTTTATTCATAAAATCACGGACCTATTGAACAGCCCTCGTATGTTTAGTAGTAACAAGAAATTTGTAGTTAGTAAGTATATCGGGTTACACATCGAACAAATACTTTTTAAAAACACTATAGTAATAAAAAAATAAACAGATTTACGCTTAAAGATGTTTCCTATATAAAAACTGAAGCTTAACTACCTTAAAAATGCTGACCTTGTGGAATATTTTAATTTTAAGACAACTCTTACGCATTGTACACATAAATCACGATATCACTGTCTTTGGCAGCATCATCTTTTGAGATGTAGACTTTCAAACAAACTTTTTGAACGGTTTATTATTTTCTTCGAATTGCAAGGGTATCTCGTTGGCATGCCAAATTAAGGCTTATTATTATATGTTTATTTATATATGATTTTAAAATAAATAATGATTAATTTTTTTTTTTTGGCAGATTTGCGATTTTAATTGTATAGCAGATCACCATTTATTTCAACATCGGAATTTAGCAAATTCAACTGGTGTCGAAGATCTTTCTTCTCAAAATGACAGTCTACCTTTGGTTGTAGTTAATGATGCATGCGATAAAGTCTCTGTAAAAGGTGAAGACAACGAAGTACTGGTTAAACTGATTAGTGATTTGGGGCTTATGAAACGAGAATTATTAACTGAGCAGAAACGTTGCGTTGAATGGGTGGAGCAATTGGTGACCATAAGTTAGTACTAACCATCTTTCAAGTTTTACTTGTTTGCTCCCAATAATGAAGATACATCGAGTTGTATCTTAGATATAACATTTTTTTTAAGAAGTCATAGATAGTAAATCTTAAGCTAATATGTTAGCACGGTTTTAATCCTCCGCTGGCCTTAATAACCATTATTATCCTTGACGGCATGGAATCAACCAGGGTCTTAGGGAATTCTTCATCCAAAGTGTTATACAAAACGATTAAACGAGTTTATTTTTGCTCTCAGGCTTCTGTTCTGCAACTTTAAGCTTAAATCTATGCCATAAGGGGCTTAGTGGAGTTCAGGTCTACCGATTTCCCGGCCAACATAGTCGTTAAAATCATACGTTTTGAAACACCTTTTCAAGCTGTAATAAAACGAAGCTTTATATTAATGTTGTGTTTGATTCTTTTTAGTTGAAAAGAATGAAACTAAGGATGAAAAAAATAATTTAATGAATTCGTTCGGTAACAAGGCGATGAATCGACCTGAAAATTGGCATCCGGGGCATAGCATTAATGTTGCTCAATGGCTTTAATTCGCAAGTGTGACACTACAGTGGTTAAACGAATACGAGCTCGTGTAGACTTCAAAGTTGTCAGCATTCAGTTGTATGAGCTAGAATAAATGCGTGCACAAAACGAAATGAATACGATGGATAGGCCTTGGGCCTGAATTATCAGATTTTTTGCCTGCGCACTCAGTGTGAGAGAGAGTGAGGGGAAGTATGTCTTTTGAAATGGGTTTCTTCATTGTGGCTATATTAATGATACTCACTTTTTTGTATTGCCCTGACAATTTTTTAAGAGTCCTCGTCGGAGATAATAATTTTGAGACTTCTTACTTTAAATTTTTAATGAAGCGGAACACGAAAACGAATATTCACCAAAAATGCGGCTGGTCCAGTCCCATATGTTACGGTGCTGAGTTGATATATTGGTACATTCAGACGGGTCTCTTCTCCACTGAGTTGACATTTTTTATCAGCTTCATCTACCAAGACTTAGCAATACATCTTCTTGATATCGGATGACAAGGCGTACCGTGTATTCCGAACCGGAGTTATGTCGAATACAGTTCAATTTTTAAAATGCAAAACAGACAACGCAACCAAAAATGCGGTTGTTCCAGTCCCATATGTTACGGTGCTGAGTTGATACATTGGTACATTCAGAGGGGTCTCTTCTCCACTAAGCTGAATTTTTTTACCAGCTTCTTGGTCGTATAAGAATACTCACTGGACTAACAAAAAAATTTTGATTACTGTTACTATCATAGGGTTGCCCCGCCGAAGACGACAGCGCCGCAAACCAAAAGGCAGCGCTCACAGGAGACTCCTGGACCGGCTCCAAAGCGCTCCAGAGTGCTGCCGAACGTATCGTTCGGGCAAATTGCCAAAGAGAGGACGCTGATCGGCGTCCTGGATAAAGGCAGAGCGGACTCGAAGATCCCCAGGAACCAGTGGAAGTGGGTGGAAGCGGCACTGGCCGACCGCTGCTTCGAAGTACTGGACAAGCAACCCGGCCCCCCTCCAGTCTATAAAGACATGGGGTGGTATCAGGGCTGTATTAAGATTATAGCCTGCGAAGACGAGCGCTCCGTCCAGCTCTATAAAGCAGCGGTAGTGCAAGTCGGAGAGGTATACCCAGGGGCGAAACTTGTCGCAGTCGACTGGAGCGAGGTGCCCAGTAGGCCCAGAGCGCGAGTTTGGGTGCCCGCCTCCATAAAGGAGCCTGAGCGCATCCTAAAAATGCTGCAGCGGTGCAACCCGGAGCTACCCACCTCCGATTGGAGGGTAGTAAAGGTTGAGGCGACACAAGGCCCGATGCACCAGGCGGTGCTCGTCCTCATCAAGGAGTCTCTAGCTCCAATTGAGGCCAAAAACGGAGAACTAAACTTTGGCTTTAGTGCGGTGAGCATCAAGGTGTACAAGTCGGATGCAGCGGCCGAGGCGCGTCCTGTCGACAACCCAGTCGAGCAGGACGTTGCCTCAGAGATCGAAGCACCCGATGACGATCTAGAGCCTGCCCACGACGGCTACTCCTCCGACACGGCTCTTATGCGAGAGTTCGAGGCGATGTGTCGCGATGACACCATCGAAGACGACTCGGACGCCGATAATACAGTGGTGGAGAACTCTGTCGATGTCTCTAAGACTCCTTCAGATAAATCTCCACCACTGTAAAGCAGCATCCGCTGCCATCATACTCCGCTTGGAAGCGAGCGGAGCAGACGTAGTCCTGATCCAAGAGCCTTGGGTAGTAGGAGACAAGGTCTGTGGATTAGCGACGAAGGAACACAAGCTTATTGTAGCTCAGAAAGAAGGTAAAATACGTACCTGCATTCTTGCAAGGAAGCACTTAAATATCTTTCTGCTCCACAACTTTAGCAATGGTGACAACACAGCGGCAAGCCTTGAACTACAAGGTTCCCAAATAAGGCTGATGTCGTCCTACATGGCTCATGAGGAAAGCGATCCTCCCGGTGACCTAGTTCGCAAGCTCACCAGAGATAGCGAAAGGTCGGATATAGGCCTTGTAATAGGCTGCGACGCCAACGCCCACCACACCCAATGGGGGAGTTCGGACACGAATGTAAGGGGTGAGTCATTATTCAGCTTCATCCTTAACTCTAATCTTCTTATCTGCAATCGGGGCAATGATCCTACGTTTATAATTAAGAATAGACAAGAGGTAATTGACCTAACTTTAGTGTCTCACAAAGTGTCAGACTTAGTAACGAACTGGAAAGTTCTGGGGGACCATTCCTTTTCGGACCACAGGTATATCGAGACCACACTATCTCTCGAGAACCCAAAACCCACTGTCTTTGCTAACCCTATGAAAGCCAACTGGGAAAAGTATGTCACAGTCATGGAGGGACTTCTTCCCTCCAAGGCACCAATCTGCCTGAACACAGAGCACGATCTAAATCATATAGTGGACAGGTTTACTAAAGCATGCAACACGGTTTTCACGGCAGCATGCCCATCAAACCAACACAAGGGGAAAAAGAAACCCCCTTGGTGGTCAAAACAAATAGATACCCTACGAAAAAGCTGCCGGTCCCTCTTCAACAGGGCCAAACGCGCTAACGAGGAGCAACACTGGGCAGCTTATAAAAATAGTCTGGCCCAATACAAGAAAGAAATCAGACAGGCAAAAAGGGCCTCTTGGCAAAGATTTTGTTCTGAAATCGAGGAAACGTCGGAAGCTGCAAGACTGCGCAAGATCCTCTCCAAAACGACCCCCTCGGTGGGATACCTTAAGAGAAGCGATAGTACGTGGACTAACTCCAGTGAGGAGTCCCTACACATTCTTCTCGATACTCATTTTCCAGGGTGCTCCATCAATGGACCGACTCACCTCCCTAGTGAGGGTTCGATCACCTCAATGGACCTTATTTTCTCAAAACGGAACATAGGCTGGGCAATAAACAGCTTCCATCCGTTCAAATCCCCTGGTCCGGACCAGATCATTCCGGCACAATTACAAAAAGCCGGAGACACAGCCATCAACTGGCTGCGATGTATCTTTAAGAAGATACTGGTAGTGGGGAGAATACCACACGCTTGGCTTAAGGCAAAAATAGTCTTCATCCCTAAAGCAGGTAAAGCCTCGCATTCCATACCAAAGGACTTTAGACCAATCAGTCTATCATCCTTCCTTCTCAAAACCTTTGAGAGACTCGTCGGGCTACACTTGAGAACTACTATAAATCCTCAATTGTTGTCAGGAGCACAGCATGCGTACCGGAAAGGAAAATCCACGGAAACGGCACTTCACGAAGTAATTTCGGGGATAGAGAAATCACTATACCTCAAAGAATACTGTCTAATCGCTTTTCTAGATATCGAGGGAGCTTACAACAACGTCATACCTGGTGCCATTACGGAAGCGCTGACTGACCTTGGGGTGGATCGTCACTTGGTGATGCTCATTGATCAATTGCTCACATGCAGGACGGTGACATCATCGATGGGATCGTCCACTCAGTCAAGGTATGTCAGTAGAGGCACACCGCAAGGTGGTGTCATATCCCCCCTTCTATGGAACATAGCAGTCAACAAGATTCTATGTGACCTGGAAGGGGGGGGGCTGCAAAGTCGTGGCATACGCGGACGACGTAGCAATTATCTTCTCGGGCAAATACCCTCAAACACTCTGCGACTTAATGACCGCAAAGCTCGCGAAACTGTCAAGGTGGACAGAATCGCGAGGTCTTGGAGTTAATCCCTCAAAGACAGAACTTGTGCTATTTACAAGCAAATACAAGATTCCGTCTCTTAACCCCCCCACACTAAACGGATGCAGGCTCTCCTTTAGCGACAGTGCCAGTTACTTAGGGTTAGTAATCGACAAAAAGCTAAACTGGAACCTGAACATCAAAGACAGAGTGAAGAAGGCCACGATAGCCCTCTACACTTGCAAAAAATATATTGGCCTGAAATGTGGCATGAACCCAAGTATAGTCCAATGGATATACCAAGCCATAGTCAGACCGATAATACTTTATGGAGTTACTGTATGGTGGCCGGTCTTATCAAAAAGGACGATCACCAGACAACTCGACAAAGTTCAGCGAACAGCCGCCCTTTGCATCAGCGGAGCTCTTCGTACCACTCCAAATGATGCGCTAGATGCCATTCTGTGCCTCCAAAGCCTTGCCCTCGCAGGAAAAGAAAGGGCACTAATGGCTGCAATACGACTGAGAGACTCCGACCAATGGGCACCACAGCACACAGGTCACTCCTCAATTCTAAACGGCACTTCCGTCCCTACTAAAACGGACTACTGTGTTCCAAGGGAATACACAGATACCCCCTTCTATGCAATTATCCCTCACAGAGACGAGTGGAGTGAGGGACCCCCAGGCCCAAAAGGGGCCCTAAACATCTTCACAGATGGATCAAAGCTGAACAATAGAGTCGGAGGAGGTATATACTCCGAACAGCTAAACATTAAGCACTCCTTTAGACTCCCTGATCACTGCAGCGTCTTCCAAGCGGAGGTCATTGCAATCAAGGAAGCCCTAAACTGCCTTCAGAAAACTACCGCCATGGTAACCCGCGTAAATATCTACAGTGATAGCCAAGCCGCAATCAAATCGCTTAATGCGATCTCCGCAAACTCGGCCACCGTTGCAGATTGCCGCAAATCTCATCACGAGATGGCTCAGCAATTTGTTATCAGCCTTATATAGGTCCCGGGCCACCGGGACATCGAGGGCAACTGTATTGCAGACGAGCTGGCCAGACATGGCACTACAACCCCCCTTCTCCAAGACAAGGAGGGTACTCGTATGCCGATGGCCACATGTAGGCTCATAATAAAGGAGCAATATAAGCAACTAACAGACAACAAGTGGCAATCAGTACCACGTTGTCGTATAACTCGGCAAACATGGCCAACCATAGGTAGGAAGCGCACCGCTGAGCTGTGCAGGCTCGGCAGACGAAGGTGCAGCGCAGTCATTCGCTCCCTAACGAGGCACTGGTTAATAGGTACCCATGCTAATAGACTGGGCGCCCCATACAATGATTTTTGCCGTAGCTGCAGAGATGAGGAAGAGGAGGAAACGGTGGAACACCTGTTCTGCTCTTGCCCAGCTCTCAGCAGAAGAAGGCTACAGCACTTGTGCTTGCCCTTCATTTCAGACATTTCGGTAATGTCCGCCATATGTCCCAGGAAGATAGCTAATTTCATAAAAGCTGCAGGCTGGGACAACTGTTGACCATAGGTCTCGCAATGCGAGAAGGGGCAGATTCCCCCGCGGTATCACAACGGGCCGGAAACGGCCTAAGTGTGCTGGGCTCCCAGTGAGTCTAGCAGCCGCTGTAACCTAACCTAACCTACTATCACATTTATCAGTATCCTACCGGCTGCGCCAATTAAATTGTTAAGTTTTATTTCATTGAAAAAATACTCTAGTCTATATAGGTTTAATTTTATATATTTGATTATGTTATATTGGCGGTTTACAACGTAGTATATATGAATAGCGGGAGAATCGATCTGTGACGGTACAAAGACATGCGTGCGGTTCTTTGATTTCTATTGATTTCTATTTTTTATTTGATTTATTTCAATGATTTGAGTAAAGTTTATTTCCAGTATTAGATAAAAAGCTTTGATCTGAGCTCTGCGGAGCGTGAAGTTGTATACAGCCTTAACATTTGTTTATTCAAGTTTTGTTAAACTTAAATTAAACTTAACGTGGTTTGTGTATTTGATGTATGGTTTGTGTATTTGATTAACGTGAAGATTAATAGATCGATCGTTGAGAATTTTTTTGTGATCATTGGCTGTACGTTAAGATATTAAAAACATGTTATTTGTGTTGCGGAAATGTAACTATATATTTTTAATCAACATCAATGGCCGAGTCTATATAGCGAAGTTTATCTGTCTGACCGTCGTCATTAGCACATAGATCTCAGAGACTATAAAAGCTAGAGCAAACAAACTTTCTATCCAAGCTTCTTTGATATCACTTCAATACAAGTGTATTTCAAATTTTTGCCACGCCCCCTTTCGCCTCTACAAAGGACGAACATCTGTGTTGTTCAGGGCAGCCTCAAACTTCTGCAGCACACTGTGGAAAGCGCTCCGCGACCGACTCACTCTCGCGCGCTCTTGCACACGGCACTTGGGAGAGCCGACCGGCGCTCGGCCGGCCACTAGCTTGAGCTGGGTTACGATCGTTCGCTGTCTTGTTCGGAACATATACCTACGCTTTCGCATACATCTTTGTGAACATTAGTTATTACAAATTCCAACAAATAAACTAAATTACTACATCTTACCGAAAATACACTGAAGTGACTGGCTTGGGACTGATAATAACTGGTGATCCGCCCCCTACAACCATGTGTAATCAAGTTTTAAGATACGAAAAAAACCAAAACGCAGAATCATGGAAAATGCCCGTATGGGATAGGTTCTTCATTTGTCGGTATACATTTGTTTTAATTGACACTTTCTTAACAACATTCTTTTACTGTCATAGCTTGCTACTGTCAGTGCTTCGATTAAAGCAAATTGTCATACAGTGAAATTATTCCTGCTTTTCAATTATTTTTGCTTAACTGTTCAAAACTTTTAACAAATGTCACCACAAATTCAACCACTAAGGTTCAGAGCGAATGCTTGCGATTCATTCGATACAAACAGGCTAAATTACGATCGGAAGAAAATATTCACTGATGGGATGCAGTTGCTGGAAACATCGACGGAAATGTAAATCCCAATGATGTCGGTAATGCTTTCATTTTTCCTTTAAGCTATGAACATGCAGCAATACATACAAGATGCGATGACTTACGTACATCATTACGGCCGATCGGATTTCTCTATTATATTCGCATGTAATCCGAATTGGAATGAGATAATTTACTATTACCAGGACAACAAGCAATTCATCGTCATGATATAACTGCACGTGTGTTCAAACAAACATTTTTTTTTTTTTTTATTTATTAAGTGTAGAACATGTACAATAAAATGTAAGTACTTTAACAACACAAGAAAGAAAATATATATGGAGCCGAACCTCAAACACAGTGTGAGGAATTAATTTTAGGTAGCCTTACTGGCTTACAATTGTTTTGGCAAAACCTTGCCGTCTAAGTCGCCTTAGAGGCCTTGCAGGTAGTAGACCTCATGCGAGCTGGCTTCGGTGTCTCAGCAACCTCTCCGTGTATCTGCTTGTGTGCCTGCCAATCTGCTCTTCAATTGAAAGCACTTTGAGGTCCTTATGGAGTGTGGAACCGCGTACGTACCAAGGACAGTTGGTAATTTGGCGTAGTACTCGATTCTGCAGTACCTGTACACGTTTGTAATTGGACTTGGCTGCAATTCCCCAGATCTGTACGCCATAGAGCCATATCGGCAGAATACAGTGCACGTAGACAGCTCTTTTGCATCTCAGCGGCAAGGTGCTCCTCTTGTTGTTGAGCCATCGCAGTTGTTGCAGTCTGTGGCGACATTTTTTCACCGCAGCTATGAGGTGCGGTCCGAAGGTAAGACGCTTGTCCAGAGTGATGCCAAGGTATTTCGCCTGCGCTAGTTGCTCCAGAGCTACTCCTTCCAGCTGGATTGGGGGGTGTTCATTCTCAGCGTTTTTAGGGTGAAACATGGATTTAAAGTTTTAAGCGGGTTAATTTTTAGATTCCACCGTTTGCACCAAGCTGCAAGATTATCAAGATACCCCTGTAGTCCAGCACTTGCTTCTAGGTGACTTTTGGAGTTGTAGATGACTGCTATATCGTCTGCATATGTCGCAATAATGGCCTTAGAGGGAGCATCCATATGTTGTGAGGAAGGGCTGGGTATGTCAGAGGTGTACAAAGAATGGAGGAGCGGACCAAGAACACTGCCCTGTGGCACTCCGGCTCTCATAGTATATGTGGATGAGTATGTGTCCCTTACATTAACCATGAACTCACGGCCTTCTAGGTAAGACCTTAAAAGGCCAAAGTACGGTGCAGGTAAAAGGTTTTTTACTTTGCACAATAATCCCTCGTGCCAAACCTTATCGAACGCTTGCTGCATGTCAATAAAGACAGCATTGGAGTATTCTAGGTCATCAAAAGCCTGCAGGATGTGCTTCACCAATCTGTGAACCTGTTCCACAGTGCCGTGTCCTTCTCGGAATCCAAATTGGTGGACCGGCAAGATATCGCGTTGTCTTATGATGTGAGTCATCCGGTTGGCGATGGTCCTCTCCCATAATTTAGATAGGGAGGGCAGTAGGCTTATTGGTCGATATGACTCAGGATCATCTTCTGGTTTGCCCGGCTTGTGGATCATCGAGATCGCAGCTAATTTCCATTGCTTTGGGAACACTTGGACTCTGATGATAGAGTTAAAAATAAGGACTATAAAGAGGAGCGCTCTAGTAGGCAAGGCCTTCAAATTAGTGTTGCAAATCCTATCGATTCCCGGAGCTTTATTTTTCGGCAACAGTTGGATCGCTTCAGTTAATTCCTCGATCCTTATCGGCTTGATAGGCAGAGACATCTGCAACGGGGTCTCCAAATTTTGAAGGGTCTCAAAAGTCTGCGCAGACGTAGCAAAATCATACGGAGTAAAACGAGCCTCTAGATGGTATCCAAAAGCATTTGCCTGTTCTATTTCGCTCTTGGCAATTTCACCACTAGAACATCGGACAGGAACCTGTCTAAAAGGTTGTCGTTTAACGGATTTTGTGCATTTCCATAGTGAGTAGTTTGCATCAACAGTGTAATCCATTGAAGCCAGTTTTTGCTGGAAGAAATCACTTCTGAGTTGCCTTAAGAGGTTACGTAGCTGTCTTGCTGCTCGATTCCACAAAATTCGGTCCCAAGGATTCTGGCTTCGAATTGCTCTTCTTCGAAGGCACCTTTTTGTTCTTATTAGCTCTTTGGCTTCCCTCGTAAGAACAATGCCATAACTAATGGGGCGTGGCTCAGGATTAGGTGGCGTTGCAGCAGTAGCCGCTCTATATATGTTTGCAGTCAGAAGATCAACTGCGTTCTCGATGTCTTCTCCAGAGTCTAGGTTCAAGTTTAATTGTATGGAGTCGTCTGACATCGTGTGCATTTCTCTGAAAGCCATGATGTCAGTACGGTTGGTGATTAACCGAATGTTTGGCCTTGTATTAGAACCGTTGGTTTGCAAATTAACGACGAGAGCTAAATGGTCAGAGTCTAGGTCCCAGCTTTGGCGGATATCTGCTTGAGAATCCTGAATCCCGTGATATAGAGCAAAATCGATGCGACTAGGTGTGTGACTGGATATATATGGGTATCTAGTTGGAGAGCCTGTTGCAAGAATTTTAGCTCCTCTAACTGTAATAGCTTCGGCTAATTCTCTACCCCTGGGTGAATTGTATGAATCTCCCCACAGCCAATGTCGCGCATTCCAGTCACCACCAACCAGATACCTTTGGCCGCAAGAAGCGAGTATGTCGCTGAAGTCCTTTTCTTCTATTCTGTTCCTTGGAGGGCAGTATATGGCGCAAAACTCCATGTCTCCCAATCCTGTGGCAACTTTGACTGAGGAGAATTGAATGGTTGGAGTTTCAATAACCCTTTGTGCAAAATGTCGGAGAGAGCTTCTCACAAACACAGCCGCTCCTCCCATGCCATAGTTGTGATTTGATGGCTTGTAAGCTGGATAAAAGGTATATCCGTAGATTTTAACTACATCGCCTCGCTTTAATCTGATCTCATTTAAGAGAAGAATATCAACGTTGTTGTTTTGCGCGAATAGTTCCACTTCTCTGGCTTTTCCTGCAATGCCATTGGCATTCCAGATAAGGATCTTGAGTGAGGTCATTGGTTGGAGGTTGGTGCGTTGTTATGAAGCTGGTAAGTAGAAGTATCACCAGACCATTGCTTTAACATGCTGGCTATTTCATGGACCATTTTTTTTGAGCCGTTCTAGCCGTTCACTGCTTTTCTTGTTTTGTTGCTGTTGTTCTCGTTGTTGCTCCTGAAGCCATAAGAGGAATTGCTGTTGCTGCTGTAGTTGCAGCTGTTGTTGCCATTTCAAAAATTGCTGTTGCTGTTGCTCCAATAGGGATTGAACGTCAACCGGATGCTGCTGCTGTAAAGTTTTTTCTTTAGGATTAGACAACTGGATTTGCGCTTGAAGATCATGTATGCAACGCTGGGCAGGTGCGTTTCCACTTTTTGCTATTGAAGCATATGATAGTCCACTGGTTCCAACTCTGGATGTATTAGACAGCTGTTGTGGTTGCGTTCGAGTTAGTTGATGCTGCTGCTGCTTACGTTGTGGTTGCTTTACTTGATTCCTATGCAATGAAGAGCTCGTTGTTCGTCGACGGTACTCCTGGTACCACTGGCATCCTTTGTAGCTTGCCATATGGTTTCCTCCACAGTGCAAACAGGTGGGTTGTTCATCTTGGGAACGTACGCATTGCTTGGTGAAATGGTCATCTCCACATCGAGCACAGTTGGGATGGCGACGGCAATACTTGCCCGTGTGGCCATAATCCTGACATCGTGTGCATTGGGCGATTTCAGATGATTTGCGCATCCTTTCTACTTTTACCTTTTGCCGACACAGTGTGTTGATATCATATACATCATTAATTTTTGCGCATGGCCTTATATTTATAAAGAATATATTTAGTTTTTCATCCCTGTTAGTCCTTGATCTTGGGTTGTGTACCTGCAGAGCATCAAAGACATATTTTTTAAAATTGGCAATTATTTCATGATTTAAAGTGCTGTGGTGGAGACCCCTAACCACTATCCTATAAGGTTTCTCCTCCTTTAACTGGTATGTGTGGAACTCAATACCCATACTATCAAAATGGTTAACAATGGCTCTGTAAGTGTCACTGTCTTTTGGAAATATTCTAGCCGTTTCTCCTTGGTTTACTTTGACTGACACATTATCAAGGCAAGTGACTTCCTCAATGATTTCAAAAAGATCATTTAGATCAGTGATGCTCACAACTATTTGCGGTGGTTTTGGAGAACCGATAGGGTGGTTGTTGTTAATGGAAACATTATGTTGTTGGTTGTTGGCTGTATCGCTTCCAGTAGCAGTGTTGTGATAGTCGGCAACAGAAGCATTAGTTGGGCCTGCCCTCGTATTTTTACAGCTTTCATCAGCGTGGCTTTCGCTGGTTACACTGGTTACATCCATGTCCATGTCTAGCAAGGCAAATCTGTTGCTAGTGTTTGTCATGTTAGATGGTGTTGAGAGCGGGACCAGCTCTCTATTTGCCCTCTTAGAGCTAGCAGTGGGAGATGACGGCTTCTTCCTCTTATTCTTTAGACTTTTTTGGGCTGCCGCTAGTTTCGTAGCAGCTTCACTGAGTATTGGCGAGGCAATTTGTGAGGAGCATGGTGTTGAGGAGGCACCATGGCTATCCATGCCTTCGCTAGGGATCGTACTGCTGATTGCGGCAATTGTCGTAGTTGCCGCGGTGTATATTGGAATACTAGTAGCACTAGTAAATGTGATGGTTGTGGTGATTGTGCTGAGGTTTTGGGAGTCGGTGCATAAGAGGCGGTGGCTATTGAAAAATTCAGTCCTAATCTCCAAGGGTGATTTCCCAGCTACTTGTCGCATTTTTTCATAATCAATCTGCTTATTACTAAGCTGAGAGTTAGAATTAAAGTTCTTATCCATTTGATTTTATATTTGCTAACTTTACAGTTAAAGTTAATCTTATAAACAGTTAGTTATGAAGAGTTTGTCCGAGGTCATTCGTAGGTCAGATCACTTTTGCTGATAAGCACAGCGTTTGTTGATATTATTGCCCCTCTTGTGCGGCTGCGCGCGGAGAGAGGGGTAAAGTTTTGCCCAGACGGGCAGCAAATGCAGACTTCTCTCTCTACACTTGTGTATTGTTTTCGTTAAAGTGCCGACACTGCACTAGACAGCGCCCGAAAAATTTACAGCTTGTGCTATTTTTAGCACAGGTAGATCGCACAATAGATAAGCGGCTTTTGACTATCCGCAGCACAACCGATCGCGACGAGCTTACAATCAGCACTCTCAAACAAAAATTGAAATCCTTTATTCATTTTATTGTTAAATATGAAGTTTTTGGTAACACACGGTTTTGACTGTATTCGATTGAGTGGCTAAAGTGAGGTTTGCCTCATGCCCCCACATTTTGATTAGGCTTTAAGAAAAAATCCGTACAGAAGCAATTGATCAGGTCCCACGTCTTACGTCTAGCCCCTGACTCCACAACCAATGATATGACGGCTTATATTCAAAGCCGCATACAAGCCGTTGATTTAAAGGTGGAAAAGTTTAACTTCTCTTACGCCAGGGAGATAGCTTCATTCAAAATAAGTGTCTCCCAAACTCACTTAAACACCATTTGTTCGGTCAAATTTTGGAAGGAGCATTTGGTGGTGAAGAAGTTTAAGGCAAAGAAGAAGACTAGGCCCCCAATAACTCTGCCAACAAATCAGACCAATGCGCCATCTTCATGTTCCCGCTCTACCTCCACCCATCCAAAGAAATATTAAATTCTCTCTTAGTGACCTATCAGAATGTTTGAGGCTTACGACATGACTTTTTTGACGGCTTGATTGACCTGCCTCTGTCTCAAGTTAACCATGCTAAAAATTCCTTGTGTTGATTTTTTTATCTGTGCTTTGTAACGGATGCGACCTTAGCGTTGTTAACTCGAGTCCCCCCGCTCCTGAAGATGCCTACCATCCTACTTTCGAAGTGTCGCTCGACCAACTGTATTGGATCGGTAAGCTTAACTAACTTAATATGTCCGCTGCTTTCGAAAGGCCAAGTTTACGAAGCTTAATAACCTCATTAGGTATTTTGATTAGTCCGCTTTGCACTCGTGCACTGATGTTACGATAGGCACAAACATTTTCTATGATGCACTGGACTCACTTTTTGGTTCTTGTGTCCCGCTTTCCTGTCGTATTAGAACGAGGAAACCTCCTTGGTTTACTAAGTCTATTCTTCTAAAGTCTAAGCTATTCAGTCTAAAAAACTTCAAATCTAGACTTTATAAAAATGTCAAGAAGTTGGCTCTCCTTCTCTTTCTCTCGTTATGTAATGGCCCGGTCGAACTTTTCAGTTCTTAACGCTCAATGTTATAAGAACTACCTATCTCGATGCAGGATACGTTCTGCTATGGACCCTTAACAAATCTACAGCTTCGTTAACAGTAAGCGTAGAATGTCCGCACACCCATCCCCGCTATCCTTCTTTAATACGAGGGCAGATAATGATCAGGCAATGGTCGATCTTTTTACCCATTTTTTTCAAACTAACTATTCGCAGGACGTTTACTCTGGTCAGCCGTATTGATATGGTTTACCGAGGTCGAACGGCGTTTTCAGTCTTTTGCTAAATGAAAGCTCGTTGCTTCATGATCTACGAACAGTAAAGCCGGTGTATTCACAGGGTCCGGACGGAGTTCCCGGCTGTGTACTCAGTTACGGTGCCGAATCTCAGTGTGGGCCGTTGCGTAAACTGTTCGCCCTGTCCATAAATTCTTCATGCTTTCCCCCGATATGTAAGGAGTCCTTTATAATTCCTCTTCATAAGAGAGGTAGAAAGTCTGATGCAAAAAACTATAGAGGTATATCTAAGTTATCCGCTATTCTTGAAGTGTTTGAGAAAATGTTAACTCCGCACCTGCAGCACCTATGCAGATCACTTATATCTCCAGCTCAACATGGATTTTTAAGTCGGAGATCAACCACTACTAATTTATTGGAGTTTACCTCCTTAATAATTAAAGGCTTTCAAGGTAATTTACAGACGGATGTTGTTTACACCGATTTTAGTAAAGCGTTCGACTCTGTAAACCACTCTCTCCTAGCACAAAAACTTGACCTTCTAGGGTTCCCGCCCAATCTCCTGAGATGGATCTCTAGCTACCTTTGTTCTAGGTCTCAAAGAGTCCTTTTCAAAAACTCCCTGTCCTCACCAGTTATGGTGACCACAGGGCAGCCATCTAGGCCCCTTTCTCTTTACACTCTTTATAAATGACCTGCCTTGTGTATTAACATACTCTCGAGTACTTATTGTTGCGGATGATGTTAAGCTCTGTGTCCAGTACAAGGACATTTCTTTTCAATCCAGGTTGCAATCCGATCTCGATAGATTTCAGTCTTGGTGTTGTGTAAATTTATTAAATCTTAATGCTTCAAAATGTAAAGTAATGAGATTTCATCGCTCCAGCGCCTTTCTGGTTCCTTCCACCCTTAGTGGTGGTTCTCTTGAGAGAATTACCCGGGTTGATGATCTTGGTGTTCTATAAGATCCCAAGTTAAAGTTTTCAGAACACATTTCTACCATGGTGAATAAGGCCATGGGCGTGCTTGGGTTTATAAAGAGGTGGTCAAAGGAATTTGACGACCCCTATATAACAAAGACTCTCTACACCTCTCTAGTTCGTTTGATTTTAAAATACGGCTCTTAAACATGGTGCCCTCAGTACAACGTACACCAGGACCGTATGGAATCAGTTCAGAAAAACGGTTTACTTTTTGCTCTTCGCGTCCTCAGCTGGTGAGAGTGAGACTGCCGTCTTACCATAAAAGATTGCTTTTAATAAACCTTCCAACCTTAGCTAATCGTAGAAAAATACTTGGTGTGATTTTTGTTCACAACTTGATCAAGGGCCTGACTTGTTGAGCTGCATAAACTTCACGATTTCTTTTAGAAACACTAGAAATTATTTACCGTTATTCCTTCCGCTTTGTAGATCATAGTATTCCTTACATGAAACGTTTATGGTCTTATGCTCGGATTATAGTTCCCTTTTATATTATAACATATTAACATATCATATTAACTGCTAATGCTCTTCCTCGTCTTAAATTACTAATACTCTCATATCTTTCACGCTATTGGGAATTACTTAGTTCTTTTAGTCCGATTTTTAGTTCCCATTTTCCTTGAATATTAGTTTAACATCTACCTATCTTTCCTGCATGTTCGTGATCGGTTCGGTTATCGAGTCGCACTACGAGCGTCAGCTTTCCTCGGTTGGTTGGGCGGGAAGAGGCCTGCGTTCTTGCCTGGGATCCGTGCGTAACAGCCTTCGGCTTATGTCGCCTGGGCCACTTGATGGTGCTAACATCCATATACGCGTTTGGTTTTGTCAGGGTATCCTTTATATGGGAATTCATTTGTATTTATAATTGGCAGCTACTACTGGCCCAAAATACACGCAATCATTGGCCCTTTTCTATTTTCATACGGAACCTGGGTCGTTGACCCATTACAAAAGCTTGCAATATCGTTCAGCCGAAAAACACAAAACGAAAAAAAAAAAGATCAGCTCAGAAATTAAATTGCGAGCTCGACCTAAGTATGATCGTCGGTCGGTCCCACCTGGCAACGCTAGCCATTCGTTGCGTAAGTTCAAATTCTTAGTTATCATAAGCGTTTTTAGTTTAATTATTTTCATTTAATTTTTGATGTCTCATTTTTTTTTTTTTTGGTTGAAATATTAGATAAAGTAGTGAAGGTTAGGTTAGGTTAAGGCGGTTGCCAAGCCCCCTAGGAGGCCTTTTTCGGCCCGTTGTGGTACCGCATGAGATCTTCCCCTCTTCCATTTCGTGAGACCTGAATCTATCTTTCGATCTATTTATTTATCTATCTAGCTATCTTTCTAGCACATATTTTGGACATTTTTGAAATGTCGGAGACATAGGGCATTCCCAGGTATTGTTGCCTTCTTCTTCTAAGATCTGGACAGGAGCACAGCAGGTGTTCTACCGTTTTCTCCTCCACATCGTCTGTTTCGGCAAAAATCATTGTATGGGACGCCCAGCCTGTTTGCGTGGGCGCCTATTAGCCAGTGTCTCGTGAGAGAACGGATAACTACGTTGCACCTTCTTCTACCAAGCTTACATTGCTTTAAGGTGCGTTTTCTGTCTATTTTCGGTCATGTTTACCGAGTTATGCGACACAGTGGTTCTGATTGCCACGCATTGTCTGCTCGTCGCCTTTATAGATCTTTTATAGCCATTGGCCATTGACATACAAATACACTCTTTGTCTTAGAGAAGGAGTAATATGTGGCTAGATCTGGCTCATCTGCTATGCAGTTGCCTTCAATGTCCCGATGACTCGGGACCCAAATAAGGCTGATAGCAAATTGTTGAGCCATCTCGTGAAGAGATTTTTGGCAATTTGCCACTGTGGCCGAGTTAAAGAAAATTGCATGGACTGATTTGATTGCAGCTTGGCTGTCGCTGCAAATGTTAAGTTACCATGACGGCAGCTTTTTGAAGGTATTTCAGTGCTTCCCTGATCGCAATGACTTCCGCTTGGAATACACTGCAGTGATCTGGGAGCCTGAATGATTGCCTAATGTTTAGCTGCTCGGAGTAGATTCCTCCTCCGACCTTGTTGTCTTGCTTCGAACCGTCCGTAAAGATGCTTATGGCCATGTCTTGGCCTTGTGGTCCCTCGAGCCGTTCGTCTCTGCTATTTGGGTCTGGGTATTCCCTTGGGACGCAGTAGTCCATTTTCGTGGGGACGGTACTGCTGGTTAGTACCCATGAGCTATGATGTCCATTGGTAGGAGTCTCTCACGCGTATCGTTGTCTTTTCTGCCCTTTCATTTTCCGAATGCTTAAGGCTTGCGTTAAGTGCATCATTTGGAGTGGTGCGGAGTGCTCCACTAATGCATAGGGCTGCTGTTCGTTGAATCTCGCCCAGTTGATTGCTGATAGAGCCGGCCACCACGCTATAACTTCGCAATGTAGAATTGGTTAAACTATCGCCAGATATACCCATTGGACTATGCTTGGGGTCATGCCCCACTTTAAGCCAATAACTTTTTTACCTGTGTAGAGGGTTATCGTCTGGTATGTTCAGGTTGCAGTTAAGCTTCCTGTCAATTACCAACCCTAAGTAGCTGACTCTGTCGCTGATGAAGAACCTGCATCCATTTAGTATTGGAGACACGGAGGAGGGATTTTGAGGGATTAAAAGCCAGTCCGTGGGATTCTGTCCATTCCATTCTTATGCAATAGAGAAGGTGACTAAACTGAAAGGATTAAGCATAATCCAGGTATAGTGCGGTCTTTGGGGCTTCATTTCTTAGGTGTCTATGCTACGTGCAAGGTCTTTATATAATCCTATCAGGTAGGTCGATAGGGTTGATCCGTCGAAGCCGTCGTCTGTGAGAGGCTCTGGTGAGTCTTCTCGCTAGCTGATTGGGGTGAGTTCCGAGTTTGGCGATATATTTTTCTGCTTGTGCGTTGACAACTTCGCCAATGAGGGGGACACCAAGGTCTCTGTCAATGTCCTTTTTTCGCAGAAACCACTGAGTTTCAGTGATCCTGAAAAGAGTTTTACTCTGGAACGTTTGTATCCTTCGTAAGTGTGTCTTGGCCGCAATGCCGTAAACTTGCAGTCCAGACTAGTGCAGAGATTGCCAAGATCATACTTTTAATATGGCTTATCAACGTTAGCTGGAAATCTAAGGTAACGCCGAGGTATTTATGTTCCTTGTGTTGGTTTACTAGGACTCCGTGCAAGAATAAACCTGGATAGCTTCCTCTCCTTAAGGTGTGCGTTACTACTGCGCATTTTTTAGGGTTGATGCGAATATTCCACCTGCAGGTCCAGTTTATGTAGCATACAACGTACAAGGGTTAGGAGCAGATAAAAAGCAAATTGATGGAAGGACGTACGCGCTGGTTTCAGCTTTTGTCTCTGGTCGGCTGGGTGTGGGCATTGAGGACAGGGTACCACCAATTTGGGGGCTCCCACGTAGAGTTGCAGGAAGTGTTTAAAAATTATATCTATCGCGTACAAGAAGGAAAAGGAGAACGGGAGATATGATGTAGGAGGTCAAAGAGAAAGGTCAGCATCGTTAAGAGAAAGGGGATATTGTCAGTAGTCAGGTCTCTGCTGGTTATGTGATCGCGAAGTACGAACACGCCCACCCTACCATGATCCTTAAGGGCCAATACAATCCTTATTAAGGATCCCTCTAACAAAGCTGTCGGTAGATTACAGTGCTACAAGACGATGCTGCATGGTTTCTAGTAAAGATATTTAGCCTTGATTCATTGTAATGCTAATTTTATTTACAAAATCAAAAATAATTCATTAAAAGTAATAACCAACCTAACTCTTACTGCACCTAGCATCAAACAACCAGTATATTATATAGATAAAGAATATATACGCTTATAAGTTATAATATGGGAAGGTAAAGATTAAATCAATCCATAATAATCGTATATCAAGGAGTATTATGATGATAGTATTTGACAATAGTAATAATGTAATAGTGGTGATAGGGTATACATATGTAGGGGTTATTTCAATGATATGCGATTTAAAAAATATTCAAAATTAAACTAGTGTAAGTTTTGTTTTAAAGCTGGCCAATGCAAAGCCAAGAAAATCGAAAAAAACAGCTTTCAATATATATGGTCATTTCAGGATTATCGCAAGTTCACGGTAGACCAAGTCATATGGACTCGTTATCGTTTTAAGAGAGAAAAGCTACCGCAAATTCATGTTTACTAAATATCAACGGGTATCTTAATCACTCACGATACTGATATCCATTACGACTCCCACGCAGAAAGATCTTTCGTTGCGTAGATGGCTGGATAATTATGTGAATAGGTGATTAGATGAGGAGATGATGAGATGATTAGGTGATTAGATGATGATATGATGAATGCGGGGTAACCATACTCTCGACAGTAGTAAGGAAAAGGGACAGTCGTATCGACTTTTAGGCTGAATTACCAAATTCGCAACATGTTGCTGCAGCATGTGCTTAAGCATGTACAGCTTGGCAACATGTTGATTGTAAGTGTGAATCGTGTTGCTATGTTATTGCGTGATCATGTTAAATAAATAATTATACGATATTTTATTAACATTGAATTGGGAAAAAAATGGTTGAAGTTTCTGATATTTGCATCCTATACAAAAACATAGTAAGGGACTGGTTTTATAGATGACCGTATAGAGGGTTGAATAATAAGAAAAACACATAATTAATGGAGATATATACAGGAGCACACAAAGAATAAAATTATAATAGGAAGACATAAAAATTAAATAATGCTACTTATAGTAAATATACGACCGTCCCTTTTCCTTACTACTTGGTGGCGCCCCCTATCGGCGATAATGTAAACTAACTTCGATCTCAATCCTCTTTCTCTCTCATGTAAAATGTAAAATCCTCTCAAATCGAAATCAATCCTTCGCTCATTTATATTATCTCTCCTCCCTCTTACTGACAATGAACCTGTTTTTGTACGATTGGTTCCATGTTGCGATTCAAACAACCCTCAAACAGGTAGGTCATCCCTTTGAAATGAATCTAATGTGATAGTTTAGAGGTATTTTTTAAGTGTTTCCTGAAAAACGTTTTGGATGCTCTTGAACCTTTCTACTTTCTCTATAATTTATATTCCTCCTTTGTGTACCTAACACTGTCCCATAGCAATGTGCCTATATAATAGCTACTCACAGCTAACAGCTAGGACAGAAACTAGTAATATTTTAACAACGATGGATGACCTCGAAATCATTTTTATCGATTCCCAACCGGAATCAACCATAAATCTGGACTCTCAGTCGAGCTCCGTAGACCTATCCCTGATTTTTGGGATTAAGACTCAAAACGCTCTGGAGAGAGATCTCGAGAATTTAAATGCTATGTATGAGATTCAATGGGATGATGATGATTCCATAATTGCAATGTCGAATCCTTATGTGTGACCTTTGCTCTAAGTCCATAGACTTAATAGAGTTTGATTCTCATTATGAATCATGCTTGGGACCTCAAAATGCTTTTGAGGTTCTAATGAGCAGAGGATCTATTTCAAGCGATCTCCAAGGCCCTTCAACGTCAGGACCTTCAAAACGACCTAGATTGGATACTCCGATGGAACTAAGGATGATTGACTGTTCAATTTGCGGTGAAAGTTTTCCTCCGTCTAGGGAAAGACGCCATATGATGTCAGACAAACATAAGAATGCAAGAGCAGCGCAACTAGAGGAAAATGAAAACGTCATTTTAATTTCAACGGAGTCGCGATTTCCTTTAAAATCATATCGTGTTCACTCAAATAAAAGTGAACGGATTGATTTAAACGAGTTTTTTCATGATTGCAAAAATGATATTATCAATTTATTGCATCACTGTATGAGTGAGTACAGATCAATAAAATACAATTTAAAAGTATATGGATTATACGTTAAACAAACTGATGATGAAAGCTTAACGGAAACAATGAAGCATTTCATTACACCATACAATCCAATATATGAAAACGAGCTGATTGATGATCATCTAAATGATACCATCGAAAATTTAATAACTCTTAGCAGTGAATTCCAGGAGAAGGATTCAGGTTGGGCGATAAAAAGTTTTAAATATTTTGAGCTAACCATGATAAAACTGGAACATATCGCTGCAAACAGGTTTATCCAAGCTCCCAAAAAAATTAGGTCACAAAATGCACTAATAAATGTTAAAAACGAGAAGGAACGTTGTGAGCCGCGGCAAAGGCCGCGGCTCTACCTTATACCCGGTACTCAGTCAGTATATACATACATACATTTATGAGCCTACGATTTATGAAATTTATTATATGTTCTTAAAAGGGACAAAAATAATATTTCAATTCAAAAAATGAATTTTTTGGAATTTTTTTACATGTTTCCATTTTTGTTTACATATGCTTTGTATATCTGCGCCTACATTTCTACATGACATGTATAACTACATATTTGAGACGTACAAGTGTTTGCAAGAGAGAGAGAGAGAGAGGGAATGAGTCAGCGCTTGGCAGGCGTTGCGTAGCCACTGAAATTTAATTTGTTTCTTCTGGCCATAATATTGATCCGATCTGATCCATATTCGGCAATCTGGTAGATATGGTAATTTTTCATCTTTCTGCGTTTTTGGTTTTCATTTATCTTAAAAATTGTGGATTCCACAGATTTTCGTCTTTTGTGGGGGCGGAAGGGGGCGTGGCAAAATTTTAAAACAAACTCGTGCTGGTTCGGTATCACAGGAGCTTGGATAGAATGTTTGGTTGCTCTAGCTCTTATAGTCTCTGAGATCTAGGCGCTCATTTAAACGAATAAGCAAAGCAGATGGGGTCGCGTGTGAGAGAGAGCGAGAGGGAATGATGACTTTCGAAATGGTTTTCTTCATTGTAGCTCTAATAATAATCCGATCTGATCCAGATTCAACACTCTGATAGAAATGGTCATTCTCTCTGATGCTGCGTATTTAGTTTTCTTATATCTTCAAAATTGTGTGTGCCACAGACTTTTGTCTTTTGTGGGGGCGGAAAGGGGCGGGGGCTAATTTTTCAACACATTTGGAGTAGTGTGATCACAAAGCAGACTGGATACAAAATTTGGTTGCTCTAGCTTTAATAGTCTCTGAGATATAGGCGCAAATGAAGACGGACAGACGGACAGACGGACGGACGGACGGACAGACAGACATGGCTATATCGACTCGGCTATTGATGCTGATCAAGAATATATATACTTTATGGGGTCGGAAACGCTTCCTTCTGTGCGTTACACACAACCGTTATCCCCACAAATCTAATATACCCCTATACTCTTCGAGTACCGGGTATAATAACGATGATTTTTGTTTCAAGTGGTGTGTTTTATCGTCATTAGCCTATGGAAAACACCTTAAAACTGTATATCAAACAGCAGCATCAAAAAAAATTGCCATAGATAAGTTAACAATACCATTATCCTATCGGTGCGGAAACATAAGGCAAGACATCATATATTATGAAGGAGTAAGATTGAATTTTTCTCGATCATCATCAGAAATTTGTTTCTCGCAGACATAGCACACGCCGTGTTTCTGATAATCGTCATCCCAAATGTTAAACTGGTAGATTGGTTTTTTATAGGACTTCCAGTACTTCTCATAAAGTCCATCGGTTTTCATCCTAAGCGCTTGACAAAATTTTTGGATACAATCCGGTCCTGAAATAACGAAATCATAATGTTTATGAGTTTATTACCTTTGTTGTATTGTGAAAATATTTACCTTCATATGTCCACATCTCATTTAGATGAGTATTGTATTTATGTACAATATAAAATGATGCTGCACATGCAACATGCTTCTGTGCCATAGTAGTTGATGATTTTGAAGGATCATTAAAGTTTATATGGTAATTTTCTAAAACTGCTTTAATGTCAGCATAAATAACTACTGGTGGTGATAGTTTTTTAGAAAAACTTTTGAATACAGTTTTGGTATTAGGTTCAGGATACAAAGCAGCAACTTTTCCACACTCCTTAGTGTCATGAATAGTGTTTGTTGTACTATAAAATTGCAACACGTTCTCGCAAAAATATTCAGTATTATGGGATTTACTATGTTGTGAATAACATAATTTCCTCATGCACGTTATATATGCATAATGCATCATTTGCATATTATCACTATTGATTCCAAGCATGTTTATGTGGTGAGTTCGAATTTTCTTAGTCCTCACTGTGGGTCCTACAACGTTTTTTCCATAGGCTAATGACGATAAAACACACCACTTGAAACAAAAATCATCGTTATTTTTAACATTTATTAGTGCATTTCGTGACTTAATTTTTTTGGGAGCTTGGATAAACCTGTTTGCAGCGATATGTTCCAGTTTTATCATGGTTAGCTCAAAATATTTAAAACTTTTTATCGCCCAACCTGAATCCTTCTCCTGGAATTCACTGCTAAGAGTTATTAAATTTTCGATGGTATCATTTAGATGATCATCAATCAGCTCGTTTTCATATATTGGATTGTATGGTGTAATGAAATGCTTCATTGTTTCCGTTAAGCTTTCATCATCAGTTTGTTTAACGTATAATCCATATACTTTTAAATTGTATTTTATTGATCTGTACTCACTCATACAGTGACGCAATAAATTGATAATATCATTTTTGCAATCATGAAAAAACTCGTTTAAATCAATCCGTTCACTTTTATTTGAGTGAACACGATATGATTTTAAAGGAAATCGCGACTCCGTTGAAATTAAAATGACGTTCTCATTTTCCTCTAGTTGCGCTGCTCTTGCATTCTTATGTTTGTCTGACATCATATGGCGTCTTTCCCTAGACGGAGGAAAACTTTCACCGCAAATTGAACAGTCAATCATCCTTAGTTCCATCGGAGTATCCAATCTAGGTCGTTTTGAAGGTCCTGACGTTGAAGGGCCTTGGAGATCGCTTGAAATAGATCCTCTGCTCATTAGAACCTCAAAAGCATTTTGAGGTCCCAAGCATGATTCATAATGAGAATCAAACTCTATTAAGTCTATGGACTTAGAGCAAAGGTCACACACCACATTATTACGAGAGCTTGCTGATGCCATTTTTTTTTTTTTTTTTTTTTTTTTTTGAACTGACCACTTTCACTTTTGAAATAGGACTAAGGGTTTTTTTGTTCTAAATGACATCCTATATTTTTCACCCCAAACATCTACGTAATCTTTTGTATACAAAACGAGCAGAGCCTGTTTACAAACCTGTTTCAAACTAATCCTATTGGACTATGATGTAACCTGTACCTGTATTCTACCTGAAATCCATTTATTGTTTTTGTGTAATCCTAATTTGGAAACCAGTTTCAAACGAATCCTCTGATTCTCTTTGGGGGATGTAACATGTAATAATAACTTGGAAAACCAGTTTCAAACCAATCCCCTGATTCTCTTTGAGGGATGTAACGTGTAATAAGAGGAAGCGAAATTCAACCAATCAAAAGTAAAAACGAAACCATTGAAAATAAATATTTATTATTTTTAGACAAATACATAAAATATTTGTATTATAACTATAATCGTAATATTAAAATTCAGCCTCAGCTCTTTCCACCGCAGCTATTAATTCAGCGTCATCTTCATCCCGAAGTAGTTCCTGGAGGTGATGCCTTTCATCAACCAAATCAAAAATGTCGCCATCATCCGGGAAAGCGTATGATGAATAAGGATTCGACATTGCAATTATGGAATCATCATCATCCCATTGAATCTTATACATAGCATTTAAATTCTCGAGATCTCTCTCCAGAGCGTTTTGAGTCTTAATCCCAAAAATCAGGGATAGGTCTACGGAGCTCGACTGAGAGTCCAGATTTATGGTTGATTCCGGTTGGGAATCGATAAAAATGATTTCGAGGTCATCCATCGTTGTTAAAATATTACTAGTTTCTGTCCTAGCTGTTAGCTGTGAGTAGCTATTATATAGGCACATTGCTATGTGTGCTAGTGTACACAAAGTGACAGTCGATACGACTGTCCCTTTTCCTTACTACTCTCGACTGTAATGTTAATATCATATTAATTCTATATCAAGAAAATTCTTATGCGATTTTGATCATTGACAAGAACTCCCTTTTTTCTTTCTACTCCGTTATACCAAGCATAAATGGCTTATACATGTTTTAGCCGTATCAATACAAATATGGTAATTTATAAACGGAGGAAACCAAGCGGGGTTTTTGTATCAGGTCTATAATCGTGACATATGTAAATCAGAGTAAACTAATTCTGGTTCTTGATCAATGCCTCCAAACTGGATTCTCAAGGGCACCGGTTATCGCAACAGCTGCCGAAGCCAGGGGGTCAATGACTTCGGTACACCTACGGTCAAGAGGTTAGGCACCAGCTGGAACTTTCTTGATGTGGCTACACATGTGTGCCTAAATCTTGCCTCAGTACATCAACATGGGCTGCAGATGTCTCGGCTGGTGGATCTCTGCCAGATCACCGCGTTCGGCACTCCGTCCTCGAGAGCACTCGACTCGCACGTTAATATAAAACCAAGGGATTCCAGAAGATTCGCGGTGAGAGCATGAACCGCTACCGGAAGATGCGTCTCTAGTAAGAATTGCACCAATGCAACCAAAAAAATTTTTTAAATTTGGATTGATTTCTCCAGCGTATGATCGAAGTGTAGGCCCCAGCCACACAGGTGCTGCCGTGGGCTTGTTGGTTATGTGCATCTCGCGGTATATGGAAAATACTGTGAAAATTCACTTTTTCAGACAAATCCACCTCGCTGTGTCGAAACCATACTCACGGAGATCTTCAGTTAATAAATCACTAATATATATGTATATTTAAAACAATCACTTGGCGTGATGTCGGGCGGTACACCGGTTAAGGGCTATCTAATTTGCTGAACAACAAAATTTATCATGACTGGAAACCTGGGCGGCCACGAGGAGAAAGAGATCGACTCTCAGCATCGCCGAGGGAAGTAGACCACGTTTTTTCCTTTTTTTTTCTAATCCTTCCGTTGCCTATTTCTCAGGGCAATACGGAATCAAAAAAATTTGACGGCGATGCCACCTTTTCTCAAAACAGATGTTGTGTCCGAAAGCTCTCTGAAAGCTTCTACGATCAAATCCCAGCATTTTTTTTAACTATTTCCCAACGCTTATCAGAAAAAAAACCGTTGACTTTCAAAATAAATCGCAGTGAGGAAATGCGCGACAGGCGTCGAACATTACATTTTCGAACTTCTTTAGGAATTCTCGCAGAATGTCTGTTGCCTCGTAAATACACTATGCTCTTGCCATCACGGCTGTGTCGTCCGCAAATGTAGCTACTGTGAGTATTCGGTTGAGAGGTAGTCTGGAGTCTGCTGGCTTCGGAATATCATATATGAGCAGAGTGTAAAGATGAAATAGTAGCAATGTACAGGATACAATACCACACTGCGCCACACGGAAGCTTCTCTTGGTTAGGAAGCTTCTGACCAGCATGAACAGTTTGATCTTACAGAGTAGTCCTTCGCGCCGTACCCGGTCAAGCGCTTGTTGTATGTCAAGGTACGCTGCCACCACGTACAGCTTGCGCTGGAAGCCTTGGAGAATGGTTTCTGTGACACGATGAAGTTGTTCAGCCTGAAATCAAACTGGAAATCGGGTATCGCCTCCCTGATCATTTCTGTGTCCAACAGTTTTTTCAAAATACATCGCTCAAAAAGTTTGCTAAAAGTGGGGAGCAAACTTATTGGCCTGTAGTTGTCCATGTCATCTGGTGCTTTGTTGAGGAACAGTACAATTCTGGCTCTTTTCCATACCTTGGGATATGAGGAAATAGCCAAGCCTCAGTGCTGAGTTGAAAATGAGAAGCAGGAACAATAGAGCTCTATGGGGCAAGGCTTTGGTGACTTGATTGTCAATATTATCATCTTCTTTGACTTTCTTGGATTTGAGCTTTCGTACGTTTTCTTTAATCTCCAGTAGCGCGATTGGAGCCACTGGGAGCTCCATTTGGTAGGGGTTCTGAAGCCGTCTGGTAAGGCTGGAACTTAGCCTTCAAGTTTGATGCAAATGCATCCGCCGTATCCTCTGGGGATCTTGCCCACGAGCCGTCTGTCTTCTTGATGAGGTAATTGGGGGTGACTTGCCTCTTGAACCGCTGAGTGAGATTACAGAGTGCGTAGTTGGAACTCTCGTCAGCACTTGCTTCTCGTAGCATTACGTCCAAGTCCTCAGCCCTTCTCGACGCCAGGTTCTTTCGCACTCTGTTTGCTATTCTTCTGCATATTATCTCCACTCGCGGGTCGTTCCTTCTGATGAACTCCCTTCTTAATCGCATCTTCAATAGAGGTAGTCTTTCAATTTCACTCAAAGTGCTGCCTCCTTGACATCTAAACCAAGCCGTCTGAGTGCATTGTTGACCGCATGTGGTAGCAGCTGCAGAAGCGTCACGGATTTTTGCCATAAATGTGTCTATTGCCTCATCTATTTCATCGGTTGTCGTAAGGATTACATTAAGATTTATCGATTCATCCAAAATCTCTCTGAAGAGCTGGGTGTTTGTGTTTGGGCACAGCATTCTTGTCCTGGCTGGGACAAAAGGAGGAGACAGGGCTAGTGTCGATATTAGCGGTAAGTGGTCCGAGCCGAGATCATGTTCTTCTCTTATTGACAATAAGTGGTTTGGAACTGCTTTGTATATGCAGAAGTCAATAGCTGAGGGGGTGTACGCTCTACTGGAATGATACTAGGTTGGGTTACCCGTAGCCAGTACCTGTGCGGAGTAAGTCTTTATCGCGTTAGACAGTGCCGTTCCTTTTCTATCTGCTCTATAGTTGCCCCAACTACGATGCTTGGCATTGAAGTCCCCTCCAATAACATATTTGTTCGAAATCGGTGGTTGACCAGTATATAGAGGGGGGCAGGTGCAACGAGTATCTCCCCACGTTGCGTTTGAATCATCAAAGCCGCAAGCTGGACCCAAGACTGATAGGACGATAATGGTAGTGCGATATGCTTTTTTTAACGAGCACAGCTGCTCCTCCTCTGGCTCTACTTCTAGGGTTGTCCGCCCTGTAGCACTCATACCCTTGTAATGTGAAGTTTCTTCCTGTGTTTAGATACGATTCAGAAATAAGCGTGATGTCGATTTCATGACTGTTGAGGAAGATAGTCAGATCATTTTTATGTGCAATTAGGTTACGAGCATTCCAGACCCCTATGTTAATGTTGTTTAACATTGTGGTCTTCTGGTGTCACGGGATTGTTGGGGGAGGACAGAGCTGATTTGATTAAGTGTCTGCAGTATGCCTGCTACTGCCGTCGTCAGACCCGCTACTGTTTTTTGAAGCTCCATTAGGACCTGGGTTATAGAACTGCTGGACATTTGTTGCTTTGGGTGAGAGCTCTGATTACTAGTTGGCAAAGGGTGTAAGCTTGGGTAACGACGGAGCTGCGGGAAGTGCGTTTTGTAATCCTTATTCTGAGTTCCAATATATGTCTGCTGGGGTTGATTTCGGCGGAAGGCTTCTGCAATTGTTAAGCTGCATTGGACTACCATGGCCGGGATATTGGCTATCTTCCGGCGTGCTTGCCGTGTGGTATCCTGATTCGGTGGATTATTATTAACTGATGAGCGTCTATTTTTGAGCAGTATTGTATATATTTTGCATGTTCTGTTGAAAGCTTCGTGCTTTCCTTCGCAGTTGGAGCATACAAGGTCGTCCGTGGTCTTGTCCCCACAATTTGTCAACCCATCTACCACATATAGGGTTTTTAAGGCAATAGTTCTTGGTGTAGTCAAATTCAAAGCAACTGCATTGTCACACGCTGTATTCCAATCTTTACGATTTTGAGAGCATCTTTATTGCTATTGGCCAGGGCGATGTCAATGAACCAGATGTTTTGATTAGAAGGAATTCGTTGAACTCCACTAGCATCAATGACTCAAACTCTTGACTAGCAGCTTTGGCGTTGATTCAACCAAGTTTTTAGCCACAATTCGGTACTTTTTGTCCTCAGCTAGACAGAAGTGGCTATATTGAACCCGTAGGTCATTTAGGATCTTCACTATTAACCTGTGCGTCTCAGCGTCTTTTGAATAAACTCTGAGGTCTCTTGAAGGCGCTATACGAAACTCATAGTCCTCCTCAGGAATAGGAGGGGACAGGGAGGCTTCAACAGCAGCCACATCCAGAACCCCAGGTATGGTTATAGGTCTTCGCTTGGGCGACTTCTTGGTTGAGGTGTGATTGAATTCCGACTGCTTTCCTGTTTGTTTTTCCGCCGCCAGGATTGGAGCCACTACAGTTGCCAGTTCTTGTGAGGAGCCAGAGTCTATTGTAGCTACTGAGCAGATTGGCCTAAATATCATCGGTTAATTGACGAAAGTATAAAAACATTGTGAAGGGGCAGAGCCCATCACAAAAACACTTGGATATTTTTTGACTATTTTCTTTTCCAGACACCGACACACCAATCAATATTTTGTTATTTTTGATTTTTGTTTTCCCTAGTATGTAGCAAGGTATACTAATAAAGGTAGTCGTATCGGCTCGCTCGCTCTCTTGTTTTGCTTCTTTCGACTCATTTGAGACTCTTTCGTGCAACGCATTTGTGAGAGTGTCTCTCTCACTCTCTCTCTTCCGTCATTTTGACACTTAAGAATACCTTCTTTGCTGCTCTCTATGCGGCTACCTAGTTTAGTATACCTTGGTATGTAGTATGTAGTTCCTAATAATAGATTAAGATAGTAAGGATCAAAAACCAAGTCGAGTCATTTGCACGGGAGGGTGGTGCGGTTCACGGGAACCGTATAGAGCATCACCGATGAGAACTGTATAGAGCATCACCGACGAGAACCAGAATGAGCATCACTAACAGACAAGCGACAACGCAATACCCCGGCACCCAAATAACGGTAAACGGGAGCCGCTGCCGAGAGAGGGAGAGAGAGCAGCAACCGCAGCAGAACGTTCGAGAAATCGCACAACGCAATACCCCGACCCCAAATAACGGTAAACAGGAGCCGCAGCCGAGAGAGGGAGAGAGAGCAGCAACCGCAGCAGAACGTTCGAGAAATCGCACAACGCAATACTCCGACCCTAAGTAACGGTAAACAGGAGCCGCAGCCGAGAGTGGCAGAGAGAGCAGAGACAGCAGAGAGCGAGCGTAGATCACCTACGCGACGACAAGCGACAAACGCCGGCAGAGGCTACAGGCAGAGGCTCGAGCCGGGAGGCCTGGAGTGGCCGGCCGAGAAATGGATAGGGGAGTCGATTTTGAGCAGCCAAGAAAAGGAGTGGATTTTGAGCAGCCAAGAAAGGCAGAAGTGCGCGGTCAAAAAGTTATTAAAAGTGCCAGCAGCCAGGATCAACGACAGCGAGGATGCCGGGAGGAGACAGCGGGTAAGCTGGCCTCGCGTAAGCGAGCTAGGGAAGGGAAGCTAGGTGCGACAGGGACCCCTAAGAATAAAAATAATAGTTACAGGAATCAGACAAATAAAGTGAAATATTAGCAGAAGATTTTGGAATTTTATATATATGCATCGATCATTTAATACTATAGCCCGCAAGCTCCCGATTCTTAGTACAGTAACCAGAGCAGCAGAATAGTAGCGGGATCACGCGGCCACGTAGCCCGACCACAAGGTTGTGCCATCAAACCAAGCGTGGGCAGACAGCAGCATCAGGCATAGGAAAACAGGAGCAGAGCACCAATCTTCATTCTCTGGTTCAAATACAGCCGAGGCTGGTTTTTTCCCCTCCCCCTCCCCCTAGCAAACAACCGCAAGCCCTGATTCAAAAAACGATCGCCCGGGTACAGTAGGCACGGCCACCGACACGCCAGAGAGAATTAGAAACAACGCCAACGCCACGCCACACCACGTGCGAGAGAGACAGCACGTGACGCCGGGAGAAGAGCTTGGCCCCTCCACGTGCCTTGCGCGGCCAGACAGCAGCAGCGGGCGCCGAGGCGCCAAGCGACAACGGCGCATCGATACCATCGGGGAGAGAGGGCGACCACCGCGACAAGGCGAACCACAGCCGCTCGGCCGCGGTACGCGACGATCGCGTGTCTCGGCGGTCAAGAGAGGGCGCCCAGCATCCCTAACGCGGGCAGCGGCGACACGACGACACAGCGACAAGGTGATAGCAGAGGAGAGAGAGGGCTTCGCTCGGCAGCAGAACCCTCTGGAAAAAAGCTTGGCAGCAGCAATAAAAGGAGACGTCCGAGCCCAGGAGGGACAATCAAGTCCGAGCCTTCGACCAGGAAGCATCACGCCCAAGACTACAAAAGACCAACAAGTATGCCTGACCACAGTATCACGCGGGGTACACCTGCACCGAGAAACATATCCTGACCCAGGATCCCTGATCCCAGTGCCGCGCCTTGTACACTAACGCTGAGAAACATATCCTGACCCAGGATCCCTGAATCCAGTGCCGCGCCCCGTGTCCAGCCACTGCATATCCTTTCGAAGGATCCCTGATCCCAGTGCCGCGCCTCGTACACTAACGCTGAGAAACATATCCTGACCCAGGATCCCTGAATCCAGTGCCACGCCCCGTGTCCAGCCACTGCATATCCTTTCGAAGGATCCCTGATCTCAGTGCCGCGCCTCGTACACTAACACTGAGAAACATATCCTTGCCCAGGATCCCTGAATCCAGTGCCGCGCCCCGTGTCCAGCCACTGCATATCCTTTTGAAGGATCCCTGATCCCAGTGCCGCGCCCTGGACACTAACGCTGAGAAACATATCCTGACCCAGGATCCCTGAATCCAGTGCCGCACCTCGTGTCCAGCCACTGCATATCCTTTCGAAGGATCCCTGATCTCAGTGCCGCGCCTCGTACACTAACACTGAGAAACATATCCTGGCCCAGGATCCCTGAATCCAGTGCCGCGCCCCGTGTCCAGCCACTGCATATCCTTTTGAAGGATCCCTGATCCCAGTGCCGCGCCCTGGACACTAACGCTGAGAAACATATCCTGACCCAGGATCCCTGAATCCAGTGCCGCACCTCGTGTCCAGCCACTGCATATCCTTTTGAAGGATCCCTGATCCCAGTGCCGCGCCCTGGACACTAACGCTGAGAAACATATCCTGACCCAGGATCCCTGAATCCAGTGCCGCACCTCGTGTCCAGCCACTGCATATCCTTTCGAAGGATCCCTGATTCCAGTGCCGCGCATCGTACACTAACGCTGAGAAAAATATCCTGACCCAGGATCCCTGAATCCAGTGCCGCGCCCCGTGTCCAGCCACTGCATATCCTTTTGAAGGATCCCTGATCCCAGTGCCGCGCCCTGGACACTAACGCTGAGAAACATATCCTGACCCAGGATCCCTGAATCCAGTGCCGCACCTCGTGTGCAGCCACTGCATATCCTTTCGAAGGATCCCTGATCTCAGTGCCGCGCCTCGAACACTAACACTGAGAAACATATCCTGGCCCAGGATCCCTGAATCCAGTGCCGCGCCCCGTGTCCAGCCACTGCATATCCTTTTGAAGGATCCCTGATCCCAGTGCCGCGCCCTGGACACTAACGCTGAGAAACATATCCTGACCCAGGATCCCTGAATCCAGTGCAGCACCTCGTGTCCAGCCACTGCATATCCTTTTGAAGGATCCCTGATCCCAGTGCCGCGCCCTGGACACTAACGCTGAGAAACATATCCTGACCCAGGATCCCTGAATCCAGTGCCGCACCTCGTGTCCAGCCACTGCATATCCTTTTGAAGGATCCCTGATCCCAGTGCCGCGCCCTGGACACTAACGCTGAGAAACATATCCTGACCCAGGATCCCTAAATCCAGTGCCGCACCTCGTGTCCAGCCACTGCATATCCTTTCGAAGGATCCCTGATTCCAGTGCCGCGCATCGTACACTAACGCTGAGAAACATATCCTGACCCAGGATCCCTGAATCCAGTGCCGCGCCCCGTGTCCAGCCAATGCATATCCTTTCGACGGATCCCTGATCCCAGTGCCGCGCCTCGTACACTAACGCTGAGAAACATATCCTGGCCCAGGATCCCTGAATCCAGTGTCGCGCCGCGTGTCCTGTTATACCACGTGCCACGAGCCGAGGATCCAGCACCGGACCAAGGAACCACCCGGCTACAGCGTCATCGGGCTACGACCAATCACGTAACCTTTCAGGGCAGCCTCTTGGGGTCATATCCGAGCCAAGCCACGAGCACAGACGTCCCGTGTCCGTAGCATCGGACCCCGGACAGTGGTGACGGATTCGTCATCGAACGGCGATCCCGACCAAGCACGTAGTCTCCCGGCCCAACGAGCATTTCGCCCAGGGTGTGGAGAGATTTCATACTCCCTCCTGGCGGACAAGCTTAGGAAGTGGGGACTCACCTTTAATGGTCACACGGACCCACTGGCATTTATCGAGCGACTGGAGGAGCGAGTCGAATCCTACAGCGGGAGCCCAGAACAGCTGCCTCGGGCTATCTCGGGACTCCTGACAGGTAAAGCTGAAGGATGGTTCCGGACCTTTCAGATGCAGGGCCAGAGTTGGACAGATTTTCGCAAGGAATTTCTGGACTTTTTCTTACCACCCCGATACTTCCAACGCTTGGAAGACACCATCCGGAGCCGGGAACAGAAGCCCCGAGAATCCTTCAGGGACTATATGATAGAACTACGACTGATGATGCAGCGTGCCAAGTTCACGCGGGAGCAGGAACTGGATCGAATCTACGAGAATCTCCGACCGGAGTACCAAATGTATACCAGAAGACAGGACTTCAATTCCCTTACAGAGCTCACCCAGCTCGTCGCAGCGTACGAGACTGCACGAGACCGTGATTCCCCTCGCAGCAGCGGAACCGGTCCAACCCATCGGCCCCGCGCAACGTACTCCAGCAACGAAACCACAACGGCGCGAGGCATCACAAACGGGACATCGAATGGAGTTGCGCAAGTGATCAATCAAGAGGAAGAACGGCCAATCGATGTGAGTCGAGCATGCCGAAACTGTGGGGAGGTAGCCACTTCAGCCAAGCATGCACCAATCGGCAGAAGCTTTTCTGTTGGGATTGTGGCCACCGAAATATCAGGACCATCTACTGCTGCTGGAAGACCGAGTCGGGAAACGGATCGACTCTCCGCCCGGTAGGGACACGGGCGGAGACACGCACTCAGGACCCGGAGTCCCTCACCCATTGAGCATGGTCGGAGGAAGGATCGCAGCTCTAGTGACCATCAATGGGAGAGCCTTCTCGGCGACTCTTGACACTGGAGCAACCCGGTCGTTCGTCAGTCAAAGGGTGGCCGAAGAGTTGGGAACTGCTGAGAATCGACGAGAAGTGAGGACCAGGATCAGCCTGGCGGACGGAACTCGGAAGGACATAACCCAGGCGATAACGGTAAAGGTGCGCCTCGACCAACAGGAGACCCAGGTATCGCTGCTAGTTCTGTCAACAGTGCTGGACGATGTCATCCTGGGTCTCGATTCTTTGTGGTATCCGCGCCGGGTCGACCATCCTTTCAGGCAATAGCCCAAACCAAGCGGATCAGCAAAGAAACACGGACACCTTGGCGTCAACGAGCACTCACGCCTTGTTGACCAAGGGATCCCCAACACCGCCACGACACAGCGCAGGAACCTTGGCGTCGCCGAGCACACGTGCCTCGTCGATCAAGGCGTCTCCTGCAGAGCAGCAAAGAAACAGGGACACCTTGGCGTCAACGAGCACTCACGCCTCGTTAACCAAGGGATCCCCAACACCGCCACGACACAGCGCAGGAACCTTGGCGTCGACGAGCACACGCGCCTCGTCGACCAAGGCGTCTCCTGCAGAGCAGCAGAGACACACGGACACCTTGGCGTCAACGAGCACTCACGCCTCGTTGACCAAGGGATCCTCAACACCGCCACGACACAGCGCAGGAACCTTGGCGTCGACGAGCACACGCGCCTCGTCGACCAAGGCGTCTCCTGCAGAGCAGCAGAGAAACACGGACACCTTGGCGTCAACGAGCACTCACGCCTTGTTGACCAAGGGATCCCCAACACCGCCACGACACAGCGCAGGAACCTTGGCGTCGACGAGCACACGTGCCTCGTCGATCAAGGCGTTTCCTGCGGACCAGCAGAGCAACACGGACACCTGCCCTGTTGACCAAGGATTTCACCCAAGGCAGGAAACGAAAAGCCTTAACGCTAAGCCCCGACGGCACTCCACTAGCGTCGAGACCATCTACAGAGACCAGGCCAACCCAACTCCCCCGCAAACGCAGGGCGCTGACACAATGGAGCTACGACCTAGAACCCCTAGCCGACGCAATGACCGCACGGGAAAGGAACCCTTTCCGTACACCACGCGCAAACACAGCACGAAAGAAGAACCCCTTTCGAACGAACGACCAGTATGACTACGACAGTGCCATTCTAGCAGCTGTCACTGCCATGGAACTAGAGGAACTCTCTCCATGGCAGAAGAATTGGCGAAGTTTGAAGGGTTGAACGGGATATCGCACATTGCCGAGCACACCATTACCATGCGAGACGACAAGCCCGTGAAACAACGATACTTTCCGAAGAATCCCGCCATGCAGAAGATCATCGATGCACAAGTGACAGAACTACTTCGAGACGGACGCCCCAATCGTACTGGTGGGAAAGAAGACTGGAGAGATGCGTATGTGCGTGGACTATCGACAACTAAACGCTCGATCCGTGCCAGACGCATACCCACCACCACGCATCACCCACATCCTGGAGAGGCTCCGGAACGCCAGTTATATTTCAACATTAGATCTGAAGAATGGATACTGGCAAATCCCGGTAGCCGAGGGTAGCAGAGAAGCCACCGCATTCACCGTGCCGGGCCGGGGGCTCTTCCACTGGAAGGTCATGCCATTTGGCCTTCACTCAGCACCAGCGACTTTTCAACGAGCCTTGGAGAGCGTCATCGGGCCCGACATGCAGCCATATGCCTTTGCATATTTGGACGATATCATTGTCATCTGGTCAAGCCTAGAGGAGCACATCAAGAACTTACGAGAAGTCTTCCGAAGGTTGCGAGAGGCCAATCTTAGGCTGAACCGAAACAAATGCAGTTTCTTCAAGAAGAGCCTGGTTTACCTCGGACATGTAATCAGCGAACACGGCATTCACACCGACCCCGAGAAAGTCATCGCAGTCCAAGGACTGACACCACCCACCACGTTAAAGGAGCTGCGGCGTTGCATCGGAATGGCCTCATGGTATCGTCGTTTCGTCCCCAACTTCGCCACCATAGTGCAGCCAATGACCACCCTCCTGAAAAAGGACCAAAAGTGGGTCTGGACAGAGGATCAGCAGCAGGCTTTCGAAACGCTGAAGGAGAAATTGACTCAGGCACCAGTGCTAGCTTGCCCGGATTTCAACGAGCGATTCGTTCTGCAGACAGACGCCAGTGCGTACGGCCTCGGAGCCGTATTGACACAGCAGATAGCGGGAGAAGAGCGGGTCATCGCCTACGCCAGCCGCCGGTTATTCAAGGCCGAAGAAAACTACTCCGCCACCGAGAAAGAGTGTCTGGCCATCGTATGGGCCATCCGGAAGCTTCGATGTTTCTTGGAGGGCTACCATTTTGATGTGATTACGGATCACCTCGCATTAAAATGGCTGAACTCCATAGATAATCCCACTGGACGCATCGCTCGATGGGCATTGGAACTTCAACAATATCAGTTCGATATCCACTATCGACGAGGAAGCCAGAATGTCGTGGCCGACACCCTCTCACGACAACCAGTGGAGTCATTGCAACGCGCCGAAGAAGAAGAAAACACATGTCCATGGCAGAGACGGCTATACAAACGGATCCAGGAACAACCAGAGAAGTTGTCAGATTTTATCATAGAAAATGGGCAGATCTACAAACAGGCCAGTAACAGATTAGTCGAGGAGGACCCCATCCAGTGGAAATTATGTGTAGCCAAGAACCACCCACACCGAGTACTAGAGGAATGCCACGATCATCCGACAGCGGGCCACCTGGGAATCAGGAAGACGACCACCCGGATTATCCAGCGGTACTACTGGCCTGGACTCTACCGAGATGTCGCCCGCTACATCCGACGATGTGTCAGTTGCCAACGATTCAAGGTGAGTCAAGTCAAACCGGCTGGACAAATGCTGACACGTCAGGATCAAGGACCATTTGACATCCTCTGCGCCGACTTCGTGGGTCCTTTGCCGCGATCCAAGCACGGGAATACTATGCTATTGGTGTTCTTCGACGCCTTTAGTAAGTGGGTAGAACTGGTCCCCCTGCGCAAAGCCACCACTGCTCTGCTGGAAAAGGCATTTCGAGAAAGAATTTTGGGTCGATTCGGTGTCCCCAGAAGGCTCGTTTGCGACAATGGTACCCAGTTTACGAGTCGCTCTTTTCGACACTTCTGCAAGCTGGCCGGAATAGAACTGGAACACACGGCTCCCTATACCCCACAGCAGAATCCAACTGAGAGGGCTTACCGGACAATCAAAACCATGATTGCACAATACATCGACGGAGACCAGCGGACGTGGGACGATCTACTTCCCGAACTCAGCCTGGCGATCAACAGCAGCACCTCCGACACGACGGGGTTCAGCCCAGCGTTCCTCGTCCTCGGACGTGAGCCCCGGTTACCCGGAGCGCTATACGAAGAGACAACCCCAGGCCTAGGCGAAGACATGGAAGCACCCTTCGACAAAGCTACGAGACTACGTGACATCTTCCAAGTGGTGCGGCAAAACACCCAACGCGCATCACAAGACCAAGGACGGGCATACAACCTTCGCCGACGTGAATGGAGACCCACAATCGGAACACTCGTCATGCTACGACAACACCACTTCTCCAAAGCGGCCGACAACTTCGCTGCAAAACTGGCACCCAAGTACGAAGGACCGTACCGAGTACTCCAGTTCCTCTCCCCGAACATAGTACGCCTACAACAGCACACAGGATGGCAGCGACGAACCGCCGGGCTGGCCGATCTCAAGGCCTTCTACGAAGACGACGATGACCGCAACAACCACGAGGATACAGAAGCAGAAGACGAACCGGGCGGACGAGCCCACGCACACGCGAGCTCATGAGGGCCACTTAGAGTAGTGCGCTGCCCTAATGTCCTCGCCCCGCAAGGGGCAACCACTGCAACAGTCACAGTAAGCCCAGTATAACTCCCCTTAAGGGACTAGACCTAAGTCATGGCATTGTATAATTTTAAGTGTACACATCACATTGTATATGACGATAGCCCTCACAAATTGTAAGTCGTACCTATAGGTAGGGCCAGGTACAAGGGAACATTCAGCTAGGGAGGATCTGATCTCCAAAAGTTTCTCCCCTTAGACACTTCGACAAGAAACACGCCAGACCAAACGACGCCCAGCCGTCAGAGTGTTGGAGTTTGTTATCACCACGACGGCATCACAGCTGCTACCTCCCCTTAGCTGCCGCCTTACAAAATTTGTCCAAATCCCAACCTGCAAAGGAAATCCGCTCGGCCCGCCGGTAGCAAAAAATCATTTTACATTGGTGTTAGATGTGGGGTTTGCGACCAGATTCTGCAAAGATCTCGAGCCTTAATGCCAAGACGAGGAGGAAGACAACGTGCCCGTTCCGTGAACTCGGAGCCTGATACAGTGACCACGGCTTCATTGACCCAGATTTTGACCGACACCCAGAACCAGACGGATCTGAAGATCGAGAAGATGTTCGACTCGTTCCAGCGAACGATGCTACGCGTGTTGGAAACTTCCCCCCGCAATCAAACGGAAGGCGACACCCATCACCCAGAAACACTGGCCAGACCCCCCGCACCATGGGCGAATGCAGCAAGTGCAAGGGAAAACGGCGCGACTGTGTACCTTGAGAGTCCGCAGGACGCTTACACCCTGCGACCATCAGGCGGCCGAGTCTCTGCCTTTCAACCTGGGACGCTGCCTTCGGCTCGACATCTTGGTCCGATGTCGAGCGCTGCCAATGCCGAGAAAAGCGAGCCAAAACGGGAAGTCGTACTGCCGATTTCGGAGTTCAACACCCTTATTGGGCCTTCCCCGCCGGAGTCTGCAACGTCGACATATAAGAACAACACCGGACTCAAGACGGATAGAGGACCAGCGTCGATCTTCCGAAAACCGGCTCTCACGCTTGAGGACAAAACGGAAGCCGGCGGCCAAGTCAGGCGTGCCCACCGTGGGAGCCCCAGCGATGAGCCTACAGCTACGTACACCATTGACACACTGTGTGACGAAAGCCTACATTGTGTACTTCTCTTTCAGGAACGCCCGGTGCGGATGGTGGTAAATACGGGTGCCTCCGTATCCCTGCTCAACAAGCGGGACGTAAGAGAAGCACTGCAAACCACCGCTTGTCAGGTGGTGCTGCGCGGACCGACAACCAAGACCTTTGCCGCAACGCAACGCGTCTCTGCAACTGTTCGGATCGGCAACCTCTCGGTACGTCAAGACTTCCTGCTTGTGGACTTTGCCCCTCCCAGTCTTCTATAAGTCGACTGTCTCCTCCGGCATGGAGCCACGGTGGACCTTAGCGCTCTGCTGCTCAAATTCGTCTGGGGTACGGTGCCATTACACCTTGCAGGCTCTATGCGAAAGAACGCGCTCTATTTGACGGAGACAGCATGTATACCGCCTCGGACCGACGCACAGCTTAGCTCCAGATGCATACCGGAGACGGGGCAGCAGCAAGAGATATCGAACCTACACTCGAGCATGGCCACGGGTAGCCCCATCGAAGACGATACCAATAGCAGCCTGGCGGTACAAATTGTTAACTGCAACGACCAAGAATGGAGCTTGCCACCACTTACTGTGTTGGGCGAGCTGGAAGCGGCAAATGAAATGTGTAGGCAGGCGAATGCAAGGAAGGACTCCATAGATTGGAATTTCCTGCTAAATTACGTCGAGCCCGAAGCACGGGCGCCGCTCGAGGAGATGCTCCATCGTTATCGCAAGGCCTTTGCCAAAAACAACGACGAAACGGGCAGAACCAACCTAACGCACCATTCCATAGACACGGGTCAATCCCAACCCCTTAAGCAGCCACCCCGACGGTTGGCGCTAGCGGAGAAGGAAGAAGTGGAGCGCCTGTTAGCGGAGATGCGCGCAAACGCAGTGGTACGCCCCTCCAACAGCCCCTGGGCCTTGCCGGTTGTGTTAGTCTAAAAGAAGGACGGATCGACCAGGTTCTGTGTGGACTATCGGCGGCTCAATGACGTCACGATTAGGGACTCATACCCCTTGCCAAGACCAGAGGATGTTCTGGCTACCCTTCACGGTTCCAATTGGTTCTCTACCATGGATTTGCAGAGTGGCTACTGGCAGGTGGAGATGGACGAGCTCTCTAGGCCCAAAACTGCCTTCGCCTGTGGGGCTGGATTATTCGAGTTTAACGCAATTCCGTTCGGTTTGACTAACGCCTCGGCAACGTTTGAGAGACCTATGGACGGATTGTTTGCCGGCCCAGCCTGTAGGTCAACGCTGGTATATTTAGATGACATTATCGTTCATTCCCGTACGGCGGAAGAGCACCTAGAGCATTTGGAAAGGGTTTTCGAACGGCTAATATCAGCGGGATTAAGACTGAGTCCGAAGAAGTGTCACTTTTTCAAAAGCAAGGTGTATTTTCTGGGACACGTCGTGGGCAGTCAAGGCTTGCGGACTTGCCCGTCGAAGATAGCTAAAGTCACTGATTGGCCCCGACCTCAGAGCCAAAAGGACGTACGCTCATTCGTCAGTCTCTGCTCATACTACCGTAAATTCAACCCCGACTTCTCGACGATCGCCAAACCGCTCCACGAGTTGACAGAGGCTCGTCGTGCCTTCGCTTGGACTACGGAAACGGAACGGTCTTTCGACACACTGAAGATTAAGTTGACGACAGCCCCGATTCTAGCCTTTCCCAAGCCAAGCGACCTTTTCGTGTTGGATACCGACGCTTCGGACCATGGAGTGGGCGCGAGAAAGCGGAAGAAAAGGCTGGCCGTGTACTTTACTTAGGAGTAATACCAGAGGCTTTAGACGACCACCAGAAGAAAGATCCTGACCTAGCAGTAGTCTACGAATGGGTTGCGCGAAGAGAGAGACCACCGATGAGTACAATTTTGGGTGAGAGCCCCGACCTGAAAGCTTACTGGCATCTATTATCTCGTTTGCAGTTGGAAAATCGAGTGCTCACGGTCACCACCCTAGATGCCGGTCAGCTGCCTGTCATTCCGTCTGCAGTGCGGCCGGAAATACTACAGAGCGTCCATCAGTCACCCACGGGAGGCCACTTCGGCGTGAAAAAACCTTATCTAAGGCCAAGCAACGTTTCTATTGGATCGGCCTTAGCGCCGATATAGCCCTATTCTGTGCCCGCTGTTTAAAGTGTCAGGCACGAAGCGGACCGACCAGACGAACGGTCGGCAAGCTCCAACCCAGCGCAATCGGTGCCCCGTTCGAAAGGATCGCTATCGACATACTGGGCCCCTTGCCCACCACCACCCGGGGCAACCGCTGTTGTCATGTGTTACTTTACAAAGTGGCCAGAATGCTTGACACTACCGGACCAAACGGCAGAAACTGTTTTGCCGATATGGGGTGTCCTTTGTCCTTCACTCGGATCAAGGACGGAACTTTGAGTCGGAAGTTTTCCGAGCCTGCCTACGACTGATGGATGTCGAGAAAACACGGACCACCCCGCTTCAACCTTCAATCTGACGGAATGGTCGAACGTTTCAACCGCACGCTGCTCGGCAACCTGGCTAATTCGTAGCCGGCGATCAACGGAATTGGGACGAGCGACTGCCGTGGGCATTGTGGGCTTTCGAGCCACCGGACTCTCTCCGGTGAAATTAACCTTCAGAAGAGAGATCCGCTTGCCTTGCGAGCTGCTGTATGGCCAGCCACCGACCGTCGTGGAAGCCTACACGGCCTTCGTGGATAAGCAAAAATCTCACCTGCAAGATACGCATCGTGCTGCGAGGGAGCACCTGAAGGCCGCAGCAGAACAGCAAAAGATCTCGTATGGCTCGTATGGCTATACGCTCCTGCCAGAAAAGTAGGCCGATGCCCCAAACTCCAATCGGACTGGGTAGGACCGGCCACGGTGATTCGCAGTCATTCCGACCTAGTCTACGAAGTGCGTCTTTCCGGAAAACGCACCACCAAGACGATACACGTCAACCGCCTCGCTGTCTACAAAGAACCAGTCTCCGAATAAGTCGGCCAGGAGACTCGACTCTAAGAGGGGGGCAAAGTAACGAGAATTCGAAGTTGTCGCCCTTAGAGTCCTGGGCCAGGCTTATCGATAGATTGGGTCGACCTCGATCGGCTGGACTTTGGACGGTAGGGAAAAAGAAAACGAAGAGAGGGAGAAGCAAGAAGAAGAAGGGGGATTAAATTTGTGAAGAAGTCGTAAAAACGTGCCTAAAAAAGGTTAGGTATTGAAATACCTAACCTAACCCGTTACCCAAAGAGTATAAGGGTATATTAAATTTGTGGCAATAACGGATGTGTGTAATCCCCAGAAGGAAGCGTTTCCGACCCCATAAAGTATATATATTCTTGATCAGCTTCAATAGCCGAGTCGATATAGCCATGTCTGTCTGTCCGTCCGTCCGTCCGTCTTCATTAGCGCCTATATCTCAGAGACTATTAAGGCTAGAGTAACCAAGTTTTGTATCCAGTCTTCTGATTTATCACACTACTCCAAGTTTATTTAAAAGTTTCTCACCGCCACCTTCCGCCCGCACAAAGGACGAAAATCTGTGGCATACACAATTTTGAAGATACGAGAAAACGAAATACGCAGAATTATAGAGGATAACCATTTCTATTAAGAGTGTTGAATGAAGAAAACTATTTCGAAAGTTATCGTTCCGCTCTCGCTCACGTGCAACCCCGTCTGCTTTGCGCGTTCGTCCAGACGAGCATCTAGATCTCAGAGACTATAAGAGCTAGAGCAACCAAACTTTCTATCCGAGCTCGTGTGATAACACTTTAACACTTCCGCTCCCACAAAGGACGAAAATCTGTAGAATCCACAATGTTTAAGATACGAGAAAAACAAAAACACAGGTTCACGGAAAATGACCGTGTCTACCGTATTGCCGAATTTGGATCAGGTCGGATCATTATTATGGCCAGAAAGAACAAATTACATTTCAGTTGCTACACAATGCTTGCCAATCGCTTACTTATGCCCTCTCTCTCTTTCTCGCACACACTTACACGTCTCGTATAGTTACACATGTACATATAGAAATGTAGAAGCTGATGTAAAAAGTATATGGAAAAAAATTGGAAACAGATAAGGTTAGGTTAGGTTGCCCCGGACTGCCCTCGACGGGGCCTCTCTTGGGCCAAAATGGCTCTTAGTTATCCGGATCTATGGACCTTACGAGAGTGTTTCTGAGGTTCCGAAGTCCCCCAGAATCGAGGTGTTTTTAGCAAAGGCAAGCAGTTTCCCTGGCGACTTCTTGGAGGCATCCTCCAGTGATACCAGCATCGGTGCGCCCAGATATATTTTCCTTGCCCTTGAAAGAGCCGGACACCGGCAGATAAGATGTTCCAGGGTTTCGACAGCCCCGGGTTCATTACATTTCCTGCAGATGTCGCTGTTGGTGATGTTCAGCCTGGTTGCATGCGACGCAGCCAGGCAGTGGCCTGTTATTATGCCCACTAACAATCTGCAATCCTTCCGCGGAAAGAAAAAGATAACATTTAATATATACAACTCTAGCTTAGGGTTCGACATAATTTTTTTAAATTTTCCAATTGGGGTAAAATTTAATTGGTCCTTTTTGCGAACGTATAATAAGTTACATAATTCATAAGATCATATATATTCTGACTAAAAACCGGGTATAAAGTAGAGCCGCGGCCTTTGCCGCGGCTCACAACGTTCCCTCTCGTCAGCTATTAAGTAGGTATAAATACTTGTTCTCCATATAATAGATTTTTCTAGTAAATATTATTTGGTTTGGTAACAGCCGTCTACAAGCGATCACCAGATGCACTATAAGCGATGATAGTGGTTGGGTGTGTAGAAGTCTTATAAACAACTGCGTGCCGCGGAACAGTGTATGTGCATATGTAACTGTGCGTGATTAGCTGTAGATTTGCTTGCATTCGTATTTGCTCCCGCTACGTCTTACGCACGTGAAATTTTAATGAAAGTTAACTGTATCAGTGTGATAATTGTTGGAATAGAGACTTGTACCGTCCACAGCTTTCCCTTACAGGTTTTCTTGATTCCCAAATATGCTACAAAATATACGTGACGTGGGAAAAAATCTTGTGAAGTACAATCTTTACAAATTTAGACTTTTACAGTATTCGACTTTACCTAAAGTATGCACGCAGGAACATCATACTAATCATACTATAACTTATGGTGAGGGGAAAGGCGTGGTCACCGCGAGATTTACCGATCCCAGCGACGCACCAGACCCCAATCTCTGCAGGGTAAATCCCCTGTTACCAAAAATCGGAACGAAATGCATACGCCAGGGACGGTATGGGAACGGTGCCTACTAATGAGGCGGACTGCCTCCTCCGCAGGATAGGGAAGGGAAAAACCTACCAGAGGCGTAGGCCGACACCGACTCCAGCAGGGTAAATCCCCTGTTGCCAGAGAAGGGGCAGACCACACACCTGGAAGGAAGAGAAGGAAGAAGGAGAAGGAAAGACAGCCCCATAGCCTGTACCGCTCCCAATGCCGACAGGCACGTGAGAACGAGGAGAGAAGGAAGCAGGTGCTATGGTCGGAACGTCCACCTGAGTGACGAGTATGGAGGGAGGTTTAATTATGAATGTATATATGGTGATTTTATTAAGGTCTAACCTGACTACTTCCACCGCACACCTACTATAAGCCCTTTCCCATCTTGGCCATCCGCCAGCTCACTCGCGTGTACAAAGTCGATGTTCCATGTTCCTTGTCCTGCTTGTTTCCTGGAGTCCGTGTCGTGGCCCGCGAATGATTTTCCTCGTTGTCTTGTCTTGTCGTGGCACTCTTTTCTCCGCTTGCATTAGCGTTTTCACTCGCGTCAACCGGTCAACGGGACTTTTTCGAAAGAGAGACATTTCGCTGCCTCGGCTCTTTGTGGATCTCTTTCGCTACGCGGCTGGCCGAGTTCCGCTTATGGTGGTGACCGCTTTCTCTCTCTCTCTCTCTCTCTCTCTCTCTTTCTCTCTCTCTCTCTCTTTCTCTCTCTCTCTCTCTCTCTCTCTCCGCGAATTTCGCTTTCGGCGTGCGTTAGCCGTTTTGGTCTTTTCTGTTGCTGGTTTTCGGTGTCGGTGAGCTGGGAATCTGGCGGTTTTTCGGCTGCGCTTCTATGCTAATAAAACTAGCTTATTTTATCTTCGGAGGATCGTTTCATTAAGGCTATGTTCATATAATATATGCCCCATATATGCCCCAGTATGGGTCCTCACACAGTCTTCTAATTGTATTTTCCCATTCCCAACCTATTCTTATCATCCCATCTTTGCTAAGTGGTGGAACAATTTTAAAATTAAGATTTAAAGTAGTCACGGCTAGTAGATCTTACATATCTACCTTTGTTAACAATCGAACTTAACTATTTGTACCTTAAACGAAAGTCACCCGTTTTATATTGCGTTCATTTAAGAAAATCAACATCTCGCTGATGGGTTAGTCTTTTAATCTCGTTGCTGAACCTTGGAATTCGTCTTGGTGTATTATTGTTCTAGACACTCATAACATTACATTTCAATTTCATATTCACATAAATAGCAACACCATATTAATGTTTATGTACGGGTAGGCTTGTAGTTGGGGGTTTTTTTGTCCGCCGAAAGGTAGGCTTTGCCTGATGAGCGGCGAATGCCAAATGCTCTGTAATAGGCTGTCAGAGAGGGCTATGAGGTGAAGAGAGGGTCATGGAGAGGTCATTCTTTCTCAACGAATTGAGCGGGGTTTGAAGTCGAAATTCGGTAAGGCGGATCCTATAAGTAGTGGTCAGAGGGATGCCATTAGAAAAATCGGCTTGATTTTGGTGGCAAGAAGAGACGAAAATGAAGTATCTGTAATACCAGCGGAAAAAAGAGTATAAAAGAAATAAAAGAAAGATAAAGAAAGTATAGTGTGCAAAAGCCAAAACCGGCAAAGTGCGTCGAGAGGATAGGATACAGAGGTCACCGCCTGAGGCCAGAAGTTTGAGGGGGCTCGTCTTCCGCGACCAGCTGAAGCGGAATTCGCCGGAGCTTTGGGCGTCGCATGCAAGCAGAGGGTCGAGCAAAGGAAAGGCGAAGCAGTGTCCGGCAGAAAGCGGCCGCTTCAACTCGTCCAACGCTCCGGACGCGAGTGAGCCCGTGCGGGAAGGGAAGCGAAAGCAGCGACAAAGCGCCCATCACGTTCGAATAATTTCTTCAAGATCGTTCACATTCAAAAAGAAAAATTTACACCAAAATCTGGTTGCCGTATATGTTACATCAAAGAGGGAAATAGCCATTCATCATTACATGAAAACCTAAAGCGGCTGCATGTGATGCTTTAAGCTATCACCTTCTATCCTCTCTTTTCTATCAAGCTCTTTCTCTCACTGCAATCTCCCTTTTCTTTTCTTTTCTTTTTTTATCCTTATCCGCTCCCCACCTCCCTTTTTCCCTTGAGCGCAAGCGCCAACGCACTGGTACTCGGCAAGTACTGGTGATAGCAAAAGAAAGAAAAAACGATAGGGAACGTTGTGAGCCGCGGCAAAGGCCGCGGCTCTACCTTATACCCGGTACTCAGTCAGTATATACATACATACATATATGAGCCTACGATTTATGAAATTTGTTATATGTTCTCAAAAGGGACAAAAATAATATTTCAATTAAAACAATGATTTTTTTGGAATTTTTATACATGTTTCCGATTTTGTTTGCATATGATTTTTACATCTGCTTCTAAATTTCTAATTGACATGTATAACTACATATTTGAGACGTACAAGTGCTTGCGAGAGAGAGAGAGAGGGAATGAGTAAGCACTTGGCAGGTGTTGCGTAGCCACTGAAATTTAATTTGTTTCTTCTGGCCATAATATTGATCCGATCTGATCCAGATTCGGTAATCTGGTAGATATGGTATTTTTTTACGATTCTGCGTTTTTGGTTTTCATTTATCTTAAAAATTGTGGATTCCACAGACTTTCGTCTTTTTTGGGGGCGGAAGGGGGCGTGGCAAAATTTTAAAACAAACTTGTGCTGGTTCGGTATCACAGGAGCTTGGATAGAAAGTTTGGTTGCTCTAGCTCTTATAGTCTCTGAGAACTAGGCGCTCATTTATACGAATAAGCAAAGCAGATGGGGTCGCGTGTGAGAGAGAGCGAGAGGGAATGATGACCTTCGAAATGGTTTTCTTCATTGTAGCTATAATAATGATCCGATCTGATCCAGATTCAACACCCTGATAGAAATGGGCATTCTCTATGATTCTGCGTATTTAGTTTTCTTGTATCTAAAAAATTGTGTGTGATAACACAGGAGACCGAATACAAAACTTGGTTAGTCTAACTTTAATAGTCTATGAGATATAGATGCAAATGAAGACGGACGGACGGACGGACGGACGGACAGACGGACAGACGGACGGACGGACAGACGGACGGACGGACAGACGGACAGACAGACATGGCTATATCGACTCGGCTATTGATGCTGATCAAGAATATATATACTTTATGGGGTCGGAAACGCTTCCTTCTGTGCGTTACACACAACCGTTATCCCCACAAATCTAATATACCCCTATACTCTTCGAGTACCGGGTATAAAAAGAAAGAGAAGAGCATGGAGCGAAAAGCAATGCAGCGGGCGCTAACGGCTTGTGAGTAGGGAGAAACGGACGGGAGATAAAAAGAGATCGAGATAGTTGATTTGCCAAATGTGTGTAGTGATAAGCAGGTGTACTTTCTTTTTTTTTGTGCATATTCTTTTCAGAGATCCGGACCCAATCGGAAGCGCTTCGTCGATTGAGGTTCCTGTAAGTGGTTTAAATAACAAATGTTAGGATATCCCTCACATATTTTTGGTGGCAAATGAACACAAAAAAAAAAGGAGAGAATAGGAGAAGGGCACGGTTTTCACCGGCACACACATAGTAAAACGAGAGGGAACGTTGTGAGCCGCGGCAAAGGCCGCGGCTCTACCTTATACCCGGTACTCAGTCAGTATATACATACATACATTTATGAGCCTACGATCTATGAAATTTATTATATGTTCTCAAAAGGGACGAAAATAATATTTTAATTAAAAAAATTAATTTTTTGGAATTTTTCTACATGTTTCCATTTTTGTTTACATATGCTTTGTATATCTGCGCCTACATTTCTACATGACATGTATAACTACATATTTGAGACGTACAAGTGTTTGCGACAGAGAGAGGGCATGAGTCAGCGCTTGGCAGGCGTCGCGTAGCCACTAAAATTTAATTTGTTTCTTCTGGCTATAATATTGATCCGACCTGATCCAGATTCGGTAATCTGGTAGATATAGTAATTTTTCATGATTCTGCGATTTTGGTTTTTTTTTATCTTAAAAATTGTGGATTCCACAGATTTTCGTCTTTTGTGGGGGCGGATGGGGGCGGGGCAAAATTTTAAAACAAACTTGTGCTGGTTTGGTATCACAGGAGCTTTGATAGAAAGTTTGGTTGCTCTAGCTTTTATAGTCTCTGAGAACTAGGCGACACAAAATACGAATGGGCAAAGCGGATGGGGTCGCGTGTGAGAGAGAGCGAGAGGGAATGATGAATTTCGAAATGGTTTTCTTCATTGTAGCTATAATAATGATCTGATCCAGATTCAACACTCTGATAGAAATGGTCATTCTCTATGATTCTGCGTATTTAGTTTTCTTGTATCTTCAAAATTGTGTGTGCCCCAGACTTCCGTCCTTTGTGGGGGCGGAAAGGGGCGGGGCGAAATTTTTAAATACACTTTGAGTAGTGTGATAACACAGGAGACCGAACACAAATTTGGTTACTCTAGCTTTAATAGTCTATGAGATATAGCTGCAAATGAAGACGGACAGACGGACGGACGGACAGACAGACATGGCTATATCGACTCGGCTATTGATGCTGATCAAGAATATATATACTTTATGGGGTCGAAAATGTTTCCTTCTGGGCGTTACACACAACCGTTATCCGCACAAATCTAATATACCCCTATACTCTTCGAGTACCGGGTATAAAAAGCAAAAAGAAAGAAAAAAGGGCATTAACGCCGTGTACATATAAGCAATCGGTTGCCGGCTGGTTCTCCCCTGCGTTGGCATTCGTGTTGGCCAGAGACGCTGGTATGGTTTGCCAATTTGCATCAGCATTTCCCTATATTGCATGTTGGCCTTAACTCTATGCTCATATTCATCTATACCTACAAATACCTTTCTTCACTTATCCCACTCGTTATACCCGGTACTCGAAGACTATAGGGGTATATTAGATATGTGGGGATAACGGTTGTGTGTAACGCACAGAAGGAAGCGTTTCCGACCCCATAAAGTAAATATATTCTTGATCAGCATCAATAGCCGAGTCTTGATAGCCATGTCTGTCTGTCCGTCTGTCCGTCCGTCCGTCTGTCCGTCCGTCCGTCTGTCCGTCTGTCCGTCCGTCCGTCCGTCCGTCCGTCCGTCTTCATTTGCATCTATATCTCATAGACTATTAAAGTTAGACTAACCAAGTTTTGTATTCGGTCTCCTGTGTTATCACACACAATTTTTTAGATACAAGAAAACTAAATACGCAGAATCATAGAGAATGACCATTTCTATCAGAGTGTTGAATCTGGATCAGATCGGATCATTATTGTAGCTACAATGAAGAAAACCATTTCGAAAGTCATCATTCCCTCTCGCTCTCTCTCACACGTCACCCCATCCGCTTTGCCCATTCGTATTTTGTGACGCCTAGTTCTCAGAGACTATAAAAGCTAGAGCAACCAAACTTTCTATCAAAGCTCCTGTGATACCAAACCAGCACAAGTTTGTTTTAAAATTTTGCCCCGCCCCTTTCCGCCCCCACAAAAGACGAAAATCTGTGGAATCCACAATTTTTAAGAAAATGAAAACCAAAAACGCAGAATCATGAAAAATTACCATATCTACCAGATTGCCGAATATGGATCAGGTCGGATCAATATTATAGCCAGAAGAAACAAATTAAATTTTAGTGGCTACGCGACGCCTGCCAAGCGCTGACTCATGCCCTCTCTCTCTCTGTCGTAAACACTTGTACGTCTCAAATATGTAGTTATACATGTCATGTAGAAATGTAGGCGCAGATATACAAAGCATATGTAAACAAAAATGGAAACATGTATAAAAATTCCAAAAAATTCATTTTTTAATTTAAATATTATTTTCGTCCCTTTTGAGAACATATAATAAATTTCATAAATCGTATGTACATATGCATGTATGTATATACTGACTGAGTACCGGGTATAAGGTAGAGCCGCGGCCTTTCCCGCGGCTCACAACGTTCCCTCTCGTTTTAAATTTAAGATAGTTTTAATATCCGGGGGAAAACTCTTTGGATTAGCTAGTATGAGGGGATACATCATTTTAGTCATAAGAATACAATAAATATTATAATGTTCAAGTAAAAGATAGAGTTTGATCTCCTACAGCAAGCCCCTGTAGGTCCCTCACGCAAGAGGGGTTTTGCACAGTTTAAAAATGCGGTACTTGGCACAACAAGACCAAAGTAGGGTGGGCGTCAGTGGCTCCTCACGACCAGCAGAGGAGTCGGTTCGTTGTCCGTTACCAAATGCAGTTGTCGTCTTTTGTTTTAGGTGTTGTACATTGTCCGGTGTTAGTTGGCTCTGTTTAGACAAAGAACACCACACTCGTGGCCGACGAGCCAGTAGCCGGAAAAAAAAACGTGTCATCCTCAAGCTGAGGGAGCCATCTAGTCTACTCCGTGGTTGCACGTTACATTTAAACAATTGATAAGTCATTTAAAACAGAGACAAAGCAGGCATCAGACACTCATACAACATCTATATTTGATTGGGTAAAGAGAAATCGAAATTCATAGATTGTGCTTAATTAACTTTGAACATTTGTTTACTAATTTTTAATTAATTAATTAATTTAATTTAATTAAAATTAAAAATGTAAAAGTTTTTATAGATTTAATTGTTCTGAAAAGCCTGAAATAGTGCAAGTAGGATGCGGCTCTTATTTGCATATTGGTTTATCAAAGCAATTAAACAAATTATCGGAGGGTTAGAATCTTCCCGATATATTAAGCATTGATGTTAATGTGGACGGGCTTCCATTATTTAAAAGTTCTCGTGCACAACTGTGGCCTATTTTAATTAGAATAAATAATGTAAACAAGTGTCCGGTCTTCCCGATAGGAATTTTTTCGGGTCACAATAAACCATTAAATTCTGTAGGATTTTTATCAAAATTTACAAATGAGTTGTCCGATTTAAAGGCAAATGGCCTCACCATTCAAAATAAGAATATTAACTTGGAAATTCGAGCTGTGGTTTGCGATGCTCCTGCAAGAGCATTTGTTACAGGCACCCCTGGGCATACATATAGCCACGGCTGTAGCAAATGCATACAGGTAGCGCGTAAAGTGCAATCTATTTTAACTTACAGTACATGTTGTGCTGAGTTTATAACAGATGAAGCTTTTTCCAGCCAAAAGTACCCAAGCCACCATAGTAGTGAGTACTTAACAGCTCAGTCCGCTTTTGAAAAGCTTGGCGTTCTAATGGTAAGCCAAGTTCCCCTAGATTGCATGCATCTTATAGAATTGGGTGTAATGCGTAAATTTTTAGAACGAATTTTCTACAATAAAGTTAAGAGTAAAATATATAAACAAAACAAATATAAGATTTCCGAAATATTAACATCAATGCGAAGTCATATACCTGGGGAGTTTGCTCGCAAGCCGAGAACATTGTTGGAGCTTCCTAACTGGAAAAGCACTGAGTTTAGGCAATTTTTATTTTATACTGGGATTGTAGCTCTTAAAGATACAATCCATGAAGAGAAGTACTATGTATTTCTTTTGCTGCACTGTGCATATAGGCTGCTCTGCTCCCAAAAACAGCGCGAAACTAATATAGAAAATGCTCAACAAATGTTAATTCTATTTGTTGAGAATTTTCCTATTATTTTCGGGGAAAACAGTGTGTCCTACAATGTTCACGGATTGCTTCACGTAAGAGAGACTATAAAACAAGTCGGATTTCAGGATCGTCTTACGCTTTCGAAAATTATTTACAAACCCTCAAAAATTTGTCCGTAAACCAACACATATCCTAGAACAAATGTTCAGGAAAACAGTTGAAGATAGGTACGCGGCTCCCACTGAAGAAAAAATATTGTTAGTAGGAAAGGTTCTAAAGATTCAGAACTGTATCCTAAGAGATAGCAAGCCAGACAATTTTTTTTTTTTGTAAAAGGAGATATTCCTATTCAAATCGAGTCAGTTGAAGAGGAATCGGGAAATATTTTTATTATAGGAAGAATTTTAAGAGATTTTAGAAGTTTTTATAGTGAACCTTTATGTTCGACTCAGTTAGGTATATATTTAGTAAATTTAGAAGAATTTCTCGCCAACTGTGCGAGAAAAGTTTCCTGTAGAAGAATTCGAACGCAAAGCCGTTGCCATGCCGTATAAGGGGGAAAATAATAATAGCGCCGGTGTTATAGATATCTTTGGAAGATTCACCGGCCTTGTTTCGAAAACAAAAAAAAAACAAAAAACCTTTATTAATTGTAATTTTAGAATGGAACATACAAATAACGACCAAGTGAGGCGCTTCCTCTTCGGTGCAGAACGTGAGTATATTACTTGTGTGTTCACTATATTAAATAAGTTTTGACCTAATTAGCATTGTTTTTACAGAACCTGATCCACGGCAAAAACATATGTCGCGAAAGTGTATTCAATTAAGATTAATTTGTGTATTATTGATGATTTAAATTTGATTACAGACTCAACGGAAGAAAGGATTATTGCTGCAGTAAAAAGTAAGCTAACATATGATTTGAAAAATTAAAGCTCTTGTGTATTCTCATTTATACTAATCTGTATTTTTTATTTTCATGATACATTTCAGAAGAAAATGCCGATATTAAGAGGGAAATTGCAGAAATGCAAAAAAAATTAGATGTCGTCGCAGATGCTTTGGCAGGGGTGGTGGCTCTGCTGAAGTTAAACATAAAAAAAAAGAACCAGAGGCACCAGAGGTTTTTTCGTTTCCCTTAAAGACGAAGGTGGAGTTGGAGCAGTTCAACTCCACCATTACTCCGGAGCTCACCGATTACTATGCAAGTGATAGCTTATCTCAGTGGCACCGAGTAAATTTGTATTTAATTTTTTTCTTTTAGATTAATAAATTACGAAAAGTAATGGGAACGGGCACATCATTAGCAAAATGCCTAAAAAACGTCCTGCATGAGCGGTTAATTATACCCGGTACTCGAAGAGTATAGGGGTATATTAGATTTGTGGGGATAACGGTTGTGTGTAACGCACAGAAGGAAGCGTTTCCGACCCCATAAAGTATATATATTCTTGATCAGCATCAATAGCCGAGTCGATATAGCCATGTCTGTCTGTCCGTCCGTCCGTCCGTCTGTCCGTCTGTCCGTCTTCATTTGCGCCTATATCTCAGAGACTATTAAAGCTAGAGCAACCAAGTTTTGTATCCAGTCTGCTGTGTGATCACACTACTCCAAATGTAATTCAAAATTTCGCCCCGCCCCCTGCCGCCCACACAAAGGACGAAAGTCTGTGGCGTACACACTGTTGAAGATACGAGAAAACTAAAAACGAATCATAGAGAATGCCCATTTCTATCAGGGTGTTGAATCTGGATCAGATCGGATCATTATTATAGCTACAATGAAGAAAACCATTTCGAAGGTCATCATTCCCTCTCGCTCTCTCTCACACGCGACCCCATCTGCTTTGCTTATTCGTATAAATGTGCGCCTAGTTCTCAGAGACTATAAGAGCTAGAGCAACCAAACTTTCTATCCAAGCTCCTGTGATACCGAACCAGCACAAGTTTGTTTTAAAATTTTGCCACGCCCCCTTCCGCCCCCACAAAAAACGAAAATCTGTGGAATCCACAATTTTTAAGATAAATGAAAACCAAAAATGCAGAATCATCAAAAATTACCATATCTACCAGATTACGAATCTGGATCAGATCGGATCAATATTATGGCCAGAAGAAACAAATTAAGTTTCAGTGGCTACGCAACGCCTGCCAAGCGCTGACTCATGCCCTCTCTCTCTCTGTCGTAAACACTTGTACGTCTCAAATATGTAGTTATACATGTCATGTAGAAATGTAGGCGCAGATATACAAAGCATATGTAAACAAAAATGGAAACATCTATAAAAATTACAAAAAATTCATTTTTTAATTAAAATATTATTTTCGTCCCTTTTGAGAACATATAATAAATTTCATAAATCGTAGGCTCATATATGTACATATGTATGTATGTATATACTGACTGAGTACCGGGTATAAGGTAGAGCCGCGGCCTTTGCTGCGGCTCACAACGTTCCCTCTCGTTTTTTAATTTAAATATTATCTTTGTCCCTTTTGAGAACATAATAAATTTCATAAATCGTAGGCTCATATATGTACATATGTATGTATGTATATACTGACTGAGTACCGGGTATAAGGTAGAGCCGCGCCTATGCCGCGGCTCACAACGTTCCCTCTCGTTTTTATATGAAGTTTGGCAGTAATTTTTAGTTTCCGCGGTGCTGGATACCCAGCTTTAAGAGTCAAATTCGAGCTCCCTCAAACACAGATTTTTTTTATTGTCCCCCCGCAGCGATGTATTTGTGGCGCGGTGTTATGTTTCCCAAAAAGAAGAAAACATTTTCTGAGAAATTGTGACGCTTGAACGTTTTGGTACATGAACGTTTTATTTGTTTTATTTTTTCTTTTTATTCTTTTTGTTTTCGTTTTATTTTCGAATGATGTTTCACTCTAAGTAATATTCTATACGTATTTACTTTATTTTAATTTGGCGATTATTGAAAAAGGGTTTCACTTACATGTTCCTCTTCTTTGGATATGCTCTTGTTTGTTGTGTTAAGCTGGGTATCCAGCACCGCGGAAACTAAAAATTACTGCCAAACTTCATATAAAAAAACGGGGCCAGTTATTTTTCGTTTGTGTTTTCCTGGAGTCAGTACCCAGCAACTTAAACGGGATCCACGAATTTTTATCGATAGTATCGATATCCATACGAATGTGGACTGTGAGAACAGCTGATAGGGGTGCCAGTAAAATATATGTGCATGTTATTACTGAAGTCAACGTTAAGGGTGGGGGCAAAATTTGTGCGCAAAACCTAATAGAGATATGCAAATGTGTAAGCAGAGGAGAGGATTGCTTTAATAAAAGCTGTTGAGGCAATACCATGTCTTTGGCGGATCACGGAAAATGAGCATTTTGATAATGTTGCCATTTTCGCGCCTCCAACTGGGATGTACTTCTTTTTACAGAAATATGTGCCACTACCAACACAATCACTTCATCGTCAGAATTACTTTTCTTCCATTTTTTAATTTTAGTTTAATTTTCAAGATTGACACTGTTTACAAAACACAGCTGATTCATGAAAGTGGCAAATCACTTTTTAGGTTCTTGGTCATACTATTTTAATTGAGTTCCACACATCCGCCAGTATTTATTAATTGGACACAAGTATAGATTTTTTTACAATCTTTAATGATATTAAACTGGATAAGATTGAATCAAGTACAAAGATATTATAATGTGAGTAATAAGGGCCTGCAAGGCGAGAACGAATATGTTGCTGCCACTCGGCTGACCGCTAAAGACTAAACTGAAGTATCCTAAACTCCTAAAGGCAAGCCCTTCGCTGCCCACGACGCCGGCTGCTATCCAGCCAAAGTGCTGACCCAGCGCCTCTTGAGTGGTGTTTGTTGACGGCCGGCATCCGGGCGATCGGTCGTGCCGTTTGCGATCCCACAGATGACGAAAACTGCTTATTGGACAATAATGCAGAGTCCGCTCCAACCAGTGGCAGATTCAGTTAACTCTCGTTAACTTGTACATATATGTGGTTCATGAGTAATCTAGTGTTAGGTATTTGATGGAAGGTGATGATGATAGTTAGGGTGCATAATAAGCAATGCAGATGCGTTGTACATATGTACATACACAGGCATGTAGGAATGTCTATATGTGTGATCTTAGAAGATGATCTGAAACCTTGCAATTAATTGAATAGTCGGAATGTATTTGTGTGTGTTGGGGCAACTGCTATCTTCTTTAGGTACCCTGCAGTACGGGCCATCGCTTACAAATGTGCTCACGCACCGATTTCAGCGTGAGCACCCCAGCTGACATAAGGGATGACGCGCGCAACGATGAACTACTCACTTTAACATTGCGATGTACTAAGAGCATAGGGGATGACATGGTCATCGAGAAGTCCGAAAAAATAAGGCTTACTATAAGTAATGATTTTCTCGAAAAAATAAGGCTTACTATAATTTATGATTTTCTCGAAAAAATAAGGCTTACTATAAGCGATGATTTTAGCCGAAAAATAAGGCTTACTATAGGCGATGATTTTAGCCGAAAAATAAGGCTTTTTATAAGCGATGATTTTAGCCGAAAAATAAGGCTTACTATAGGCGATGATTTTAGCCGAAAAATAAGGATTACTATAAGCGATGATTTTAGCCGAAAAATAAGGCTTACTATAAGCGATGATTTTAGCCGAAAAATAAGGCTTACTATAAGCGATGATTTTAGCCGAAAAATAACGCACATAATAAGTGAAGATTTTAGCCGAAAAAAAAGCAATCAGCAAGGGATGATTTTCTCGAAAAAATAAGGCACATAATAAGTGAAGATTTTAGAGAAAAAGGAAGATACAATGAGTGAAGATCTTGTAAGAAAAAAAAGGCGTATATATTAAGGCAATATATTAATTTATGAAATTATACTACATATTTATTGTTGCTCCAAGGATCCATGCCCCCTAAATTTCTTCGCCCTAGAGCCTTTTTGGAAAGCGCTATTTTTGATATTATGTATGGCCTTCCGTATGGCCTTATCGGTGGGCTCGTCCGGGTATTTTAATTGTACCGTCACTGAAATAATATGTATTAATTTAGAAAGTTTTTCTATACTGTTTGTTTAGACTTACTTTCCAGGACACCATAAAAGCTTTTTAAATTTTTGAGAGAGCTCTTGCCCGCCGTTCCATCCACATTATAATCGAAAACGAGAGGGAACGTTGTGAGCCGCGGCAAAGGCCGCGGCTCTACCTTATACCCGGTACTCAGTCAGTATATACATACATACATATGTACATATATGAGCCTACGATTTATGAAATTTATTATATGTTCTCAAAAGGGACGAAAATAATATTTTAATTAAAAAATGAATTTTTTGTAATTTTTATACATGTTTCCATTTTTGTTTACATATGCTTTGTATATCTGCGCCTACATTTCTACATGACATGTATAACTACATATTTGAGACGTACAAGTGTTTACGACAGAGAAAGAGAGGGCATGAGTCAGCGCTTGGCAGGCGTTGCGTAGCCACTGAAACTTAATTTGTTTCTTCTGGCCATAATATTGATCCGATCTAATCCAGATTCGGTAATCTGGTAGATATGGTAATTTTTGATGATTCTGCAATTTTGGTTTTCATTTATCTTAAAAATTGTGGATTCCACAGATTTTCGTTTTTTGTGGGGGCGGAAGGGGGCGTGGCAAAATTTTAAAACAAACTTGTGCTGGTTCGGTATCACAGGAGCTTGGATAGAAAGTTTGGTTGCTCTAGCTCTTATAGTCTCTGAGAACTAGGCGCTCATTTATACGAATAAGCAAAGCAGATGGGGTCGCGTGTGAGAGAGAGCGAGAGGGAATGATGACCTTCGAAATGGTTTTCTTCATTGTAGCTATAATAATGATCCGATCTGATCCAGATTCAACACCCTGATAGAAATGGGCATTCTCTATGATTCTGCGTTTTTAGTTTTCTCGTATCTTCAACAGTGTGTACGCCACAGACTTTCGTCCTTTGTGTGGGCGGCAGGGGGTGGGGCGAAATTTTGAATTACATTTGGAGTAGTGTGATCACACAGCAGACTGGATACAAAACTTGGTTGCTCTAGCTTTAATAGTCTCTGAGATATAGGCGCAAATGAAGACGGAAAGACGGACAGACGGACAGACGGACGGACGGACGGACAGACAGACATGGCTATATCGACTCGGCTATTGATGCTGATCAAGAATATATATACTTTATGGGGTCGGAAACGCTTCCTTCTGTGCGTTACACACAACCGTTATCCCCACAAATCTAATATACCCCTATACTCTTCGAGTACCGGGTATAAAAATGAATTTTTTGGAATTTTTATACATGTTTCCATTTTTGTTTACATATGCTTTGTATATCTGCGCCTACATTTCTACATGACATGTATAACTACATATTTGAGACGTACAAGTGTTTACGACAGAGAGAAGAAGAGGGCA